>CM073447.1:8757500-10007500 GCA_037074515.1 Mimosa bimucronata
CATTATAAGAGTGAGAGTAGGTTAGCAAAGCACCTAAAGGGTACCACATTTAAAAATATTTAAACATCATAGAGTCTATATATCCATATCATCACTAGCATATTAATCTGTATCAAGATGAAACCACCATAGAAATAACAGTTCTCAAATGCATGAGACAAAAATAGACGTGATGTGACATTGTGCCCATGTCTATAATTAGGATGGCATCCTTCCCTCTGTCTATAATCAGAATAGGGACTCCCCCTGTCTATAATCAAGGAGACGGTCTCTATCTATAATCAGAATGACTGGTATAAATAACCGCTCGGTTGGCCTATCGAGGGTTACATTGCACGATGGTACTTAACAGTGTCATGCAACAGGAATATCATCAAGATCAATATACCAAAACCATCACCACCACAACCAGAAAGAATACTACATATAATATATCAAACTTCTTTATATAAAAATAGTTATAATTTCAAAGGCACCCAGTAAGCTATTTGATATGAAAGTAACTTTGGAAATTCATATTGCAACCCAGGGAATACATACATAGATAAAAAGGGATTTAAAAAATCTCGACTAACATCACCCACAATAATATAATATAGTAAGGTAAGAGTGGTTACCTAAAATAGCCAAAAACAAAAGGAAAAACCATAAACACGGATTTCTCGAGCTCAGCTCGGTCTATTGGTGTCTACAATCACCACAAACATACATTTACATGGTCAAGACAAATTTCAATGGAATTGACTTTATACTTCGGGACTTAGCAAAAAAGAAGTCCTAATTACACAAAGAAATCTAATCACATTTATTTGGCTCGGTTAAGTTAAATTAAACCCATACTTAACTTACAACAACATTTATCCTCAATAATCTCCTCTTGAATCAAGAACCCCTCTCCCTTTAACATAACCACTTAACCCAAATTAACCTCAATTCACAATTCATACCTAGAATAAACACCCAAATTCATCAACTATAACTCTTTAAACTCATCATAGCCCAGCATTACACATTCATCTTACCAATTTTAATATCCCATTTCTCACATAATCACCTACAACTTCTAAATCATAACCAATTCCAAATACAACCAAATTAAACCATTCACAACTTTCATTTAGTATAAATTAACTCTTAGAAACTATCAATTAACCTCAAATGTTCATATTCAAGGAATTTTCTCATAAATCCTAACTTATTCAAATCTTTAATTATCAAAATTCTTCTTAGTGAAGTTCTAACCAAACTCCACCTTATAATATCATCATTAGATCTCTATAAACCTCTAGAACCCACCAATTAACCCCAAACCACCCACATCACAAAAATATCTAATTTTTCAAAGCTCTAAAATTTGAAAATTCAAGAAAAATATAAAAATTTGTGTAAGCTCAAAATATCTTTAGAGAACCTTTAAATTAAAGCTCAAGCTTCAATTAAATAGGTTTAAAACTTTAAAAAACCCCCCCAACTTATCAGAACCACATTTTTGAAACAGAGCTAATCAGAGAAATAAAGGGTAGAGGAGTGTAGATGAGACTCACCGGAGCTCGAATATGTACTTAGTTGGTCAGATATAGGTCTCCTCCAGTGCTGGCGACGGCCTAAACTTCATACGAGCTCCCCATTTTTCTCTTCTCTCTCACACTCGATCGCAGGGGGAAATGGAGGAAACAGTCTCTCCATCTCCCTCTCTCTCACACGTCCTCTTTCTCTTTCCTCGTGTTGCCAGAGTTGGAAGAGATAATGGTGATGCTGGCCATGTGTATACGCTGGAAGAGGAAAAAATGAAGAGAAAAAAAGAAAGAAATGAAGAAGAGAAAAGCTTATGGTGATTGGCATGAGTGTGAGAGAAGGAGAGAGAAAAAGTTGATGGGGAATGGTTGAGTGTGTGTGTGTGTGTGTGTGTGTGTGTGTGTGTCACGGGAGTGACGGAAGAAAAGAGGGAAAAGAGAAAAATAAGAGAGAGAAAAGGAAAAGGGAAAAGAAATTTAAGAAGGATTAGATTATTAGAACATTAAGCCCTCAAGTAAGATATTTTCTTTTGAACAAAAATTTTCTTTTCACTTCCAAAAATTTAAATATATTATTCTCTAATTATTTTCTCCCACAATAACCTCTTTTGAACCCAAAAATATAATTTTTTCAAATTATTTTCCTTAAAATGAGGGAGAAACTAAATCTTTAAGATCCTCAAATATCCTCATAATCCATCCATTTCTCCTAATTAATCCCTTATTATATCCACTAATTCTCACTAAGTTTTCTATAATGTTACAAATATCCCTATCAGGCCTATTCCTTTCTTGACCCGGAGGTTTGGAAGATGTTTGTTGCATCATGGCTAGACCCTAAGTTCCAGGTGTGTGTATTTCATAAACAGCTCTTTGACTTTGTTTTAAAACTACATTTTCAATACATTAGTTAAATTTATTTTATTTTCATATGAGGAGAGCTAAAAATAGAAAGAGAGACAAGAGAAGAATGTCTACAAGCACACAATGTCTTGGGGGTTATATGTGGATGGAGAAAAAGTTTACCAAGTCACAAGTTGAAGAAATGGGGGAAGAGTCACGATTTGATCCTACCACTGTTGTAGAGCCACTACCACCCTTCCCACATCATAAGAAATGGGCTAAGGGAAGGCATAAAGGAGGTAAATATGTCACTGCAGAGGTTGAAGCAGTTGCAAAGAGGATTGTAAGTATTTTACTTGCTTTTTTATTCATTTAACTTATGATTTTATAGTACATTGTAACTTATGATTTTTTCGGTCATTGTAGAATCACTACAAAAATATAGAGCTTTTGTCACAGTTGAAATATGACATTTGTCACGATTTTAATCGTGACAAATCGGTTTGTCACGAATGGTTTTGTCACGTGACAAACCGATTTGTCACGGTTTACACAAACGTGACACACAGACTATAAAACCGTGACAAAGTTTGTCATGGTTTTAATAAAAAAACCGTGACAAAGTGTCACGGTGACACTTTGTCACGGTTTTTATGTCAAAAACTGTGACAAGGTCGTATTTAATTTAAAAAAATTCGTATTTTTTTCTTTTTTAATTTTAAACGAATTAATTTCCTTAATATATTACTCATTAAAATATTTTCACAACAATTAATCTATTGTAGATTATTTATTTTAATTTTTGTAATTTTAAACTATTAAAGATTACTTTCCTATATTTTTTTTTGTAGAAGAATAAGTATCATTTTTTAAAAAAAATTAGATAAACACCTGCAACCAACAAAATTAGAACAATAATTAGAAATTACTGAACATAATATTTGAATTAAATGGGAATAAAATAAAAAGAATAAATGATTTAAATAAGTTGCTAAGACTGAGAAGATAGAGAACAAAAATATCTATGAGAGGAGAAGAAAGAAGGGAAAAGTATAGGAGTGTGTAAATAAGAGGTAGGATGAGGTTTATATAGAAGTCAGTACATAATTTGTCACGGGTTTTGAGTAAAAACCGTGACAAATGGCGATATTTTGTCACGGTTTTGAACAAAAACAGTGACAAATATTGTACAAATTTTTTTAAAAAGATTTCGGGAACATTTGTCACGGTTTTTGACTAAAACCGTGACAAATGTTGTTAAAAATTCAGGGACCGTTGTCACTATTTCGGTCAAAAAACTGTGATAAATATACACTAATAGCCAGATTAAAAAAAATAAAATTCTTTTGTCATGGTTTGAATGGCAAACCGTGACAAATAATTTATATTTTAAAAAATAAAAAAAATGTTGTCACGGTTTTCATTTGCAAACCGTGACAACTTTTATATTTAAAAAAAAAACAAAAATGTGTCACGGTTTGCATTTGCAAACCTTGACAAATTTTATACTTTTTTAAAAAAATGTGTTACGGTTTGCATTTGCAAACCGTGACAACTTTTATATTTTTTTAAAAAATAAAAATGGTGTCACGGTTTACAAAATGCAAACCGTGACAACTTTACATTTTTTTAAAAAAAAAACTAAAATGTTATCACGCTTTGCTAAAGCAAACCGTGACAACAATGTAAAAATGTGTTTTTTTATTTAAAAATAATTTGTCACGGTTTTGAAAGAAAAACCGTGACAAATTTCCTTAACCTTTGTCACGGTTTACCTAAAAAACCGTGACAAAAGGCATATTTATTTTTTTAAAATAATAAAATTACAGTTTTGTCACGGTTTTGAAGGCCAAAACCGTGACAAAGTTTCCCCTCTATATGGCGGGAAGCTTAACGCCATATTTGTTACAGTTTTATATATTGTAACCGTAACAAATTTGTCAAAATTTTTCTTTTCCTATGTTTGTCACGGTATTGACAACAAAACCGTGACAAATTATACACATTTGTCACGGTTTTGATAACCGTGACAAAGAAACCGTGACAAACTGACGTTTTTTTGTAGTGAATGAACTTGAGCAGCAAACCTCCCAAGGCCTTTCACACAGTCTGGGAGGATGGACATCCTAGCCACAGTAATCGGGAAGCCTGACCACTTTGGCTAAGTTATTAGGAAGCCTAAGTCTATTGGGCTGACCAAGTATTTTGGTCGCAAACTCCAATCATCTGCCTGTAAGGGATCCACTGAGGAGATTGTGGACAGGGTTCAGGTAGAGATAGAGGCCCAGATTAAGGATCAGGTGGCAGTGAAGGTCTAGGAAGCTCTGTAAGGGCATATGGCGGAGCAAATTTAGGCGTAGGTTGAAGCACAAGTCCGAGCATCTACCATATAGCTCGAACTCACATCACATTCTCCTAAACCAAGGCAAGTTCGAGCATATACTATATATGTTAATTACCATATTCTGGATTCATAAATTAGGGTGACTATTTAATTTCTCTTTCAGTGTAGGATTTAGTCGGTACCGGCTTTCTAAGAGCCAAAGACAATTGCAATTAGCCTTTGTCATTAGCATTGATACCTGATGACACCTCCAGTCCCATACCAGATGAGCCTAACATGGGAAAGAGTGTTATCTCCATCTGGATATCCCTTGTTTGTGCCTGGTTGCCAAAGCTTGCTAGTTTATGAAGGCTTCCACCATCCATAATATGCTTATTTAGGAGGACCAAGTTAAGGTGTCGGTTACGGCTGTCGAGGTGATGAAGTGGGGATAACCGCACCATTTCCTATTGAGGACTCACCATACTAGGTGAGGCAATCGGATCATTCATCTTGTGGTCTAGATGACTTGTACACAAGACTCAACAAAAAGCACCACTTTATTTGGTATAAGACTCCACACTTAAGTTTGAGATTTCTTATTTCATATATTACAATTTGTAATAAGACAACCTTGATTTTTTTATCATCCGTAGGTCTTACTTGTTAGATATTAGTCTCTACAAAACCTGCACGGCATACAGCCAACCTTGGGCATGGTCAACTTTACGATGCCTTCAAGAATAGTTGGTCTTGATTGTTCATACCCCTTTGGGCTTGATGGTGACAATGATGTCATGCACTTTTGAAGATGGAGGAAGGAAGGAGTACCGCTTCCTCAATCCAATGGCCTTGGTGATGAAAGAAGAATTCATGACCAAGGAGGAGAAGCAGAATTATATTAAAACAATTGAGGCATATGTCATGCATCAAATGTTAGTGAATCGGGAAGCTTGCTATTTTGCACCTATTATTGAGAGGTAAGTTTGATTTTTTCATTTTGCCAACTTTTCATAATTTAACACATATGTAAATGTTATGTTCTTATGTGAACATAATATTTTTAATGTCTTTCAGTCGTCACCAGAGTTTAGCTGTCGTTTGCCCTGCGGATCATCATCTGTTTTGGTTTGACTCCAACATATAGGTGTCTTATTGATGTAAATGTTAATAAAGTCTTTATTACTTTGGGCCTAAATAAATTATTTTCATGTATATATTGAATTTTTATTCAATTTCAGGGGCATTTTGCAAATTGGCATCTAATGGGAAAAAAACTATGAAAGCCTCTGAAGAGGCATTGATATAAATACCTAAAGTAAATACTTTGATTTAAATTCTTTGAATATTAATCAATTGAGAAATATATTGTATATAATTACTTTATTATGAATGCCCTTTTTTGTGATTTATATAGTGTCCTTGCCAGCTAGGAAATAAAGAATGTGGTTATTATGTCATGAAGTTTATGTATGATATTATCATGAGTGGATGTACCAAAGACTTTTCAATGGTATAAAATATTTATCTATAACTTCTTATGTGATTGATAAAATACATAAATGTAATGTTGTATCTAATTTCTTTTCACATCTATATTGTTGCACATTTATGGTACAAGTGTCTCATTTGACCAAATAGATGAGATACAAGATCATATTGCAATGTATTTACATATAAATATGGGGTAAAAAATAGATGATATACAAAATATTTAGTTGAATAAACAAGGTATTTTTATGTTTCTGTGGCAAGACCTTCCACATGTGGTTAATTTGATTAGATTGGTTGGTGTTAATAAACTTGTGAATAATTTATTAATTCTATTATGTTTCTGTGAGTATTTGGTATATAGAATATATATTGTGAGATCTACAGATGCAGATGGAAACCAGAACAAATAAATAAAATGGTAAAAAAGTGACACTTTCGACATTAGTTATTACCGAAAAAAAAAGTGATGCCGTAACGTACGATGTATCCTATTATCTAATAGCGAACGCCATTTCCTTAATGGTAGACAATTAACTTCTTCTTTTAAGGTATATCGACATCACTCATTACTTAATGACGGACGTCAAAAGTCCCACATGTGACAAACAACGTCTGTTTGTAAATTAGAGTTTGACGTAGAAAGCCTACGTCAATGTTCCTTACAATTAACGAGAGACATAAAGAGGGGCCTTTGTGGGATTTTTAACGTTCGTTGTTTGATATAATAACCAACGTTGAAAGTGTCACATTCAAAGTCTGTTTTTTAACGGACGTTAAAATGCCCATTTTTCTATGTTAACTAGGTTGACGTCTCCTTCATAAGGGACATTAAAAACTCAAAATAACAGACATTAAAAGGGTTTTCTACAGTAGTGGCTTTGTCTTTTTCCATATTTTAAAGTATTTTTCCTATTTTTTTTATCATCTTTGGTCCTTCAAATTTATCCTTATTTTGGTTGTAGTTCCTCAAATTTTAAACAATAGGTTTTGGTCCTTCTAAAAGTAAAATCGTCCAATTTTTTATTTAATTATTATAGGGACCAATCCTTTAAACAAAATAAATTTTGAGAGACAAAAACCTCTTGTTTAGAACTTAAAGAATCTAAATCAAAATGAGGAAAGTTTGAAGAATAAAAAATTATATTTACCTTTAAAAATACTTAAATGAACTATATCAACGGCTTAATTTTTTATATTTCCTCTAATCCTAAAGATACGAACATACTTAATTTAATCAGTTTAAAGCTGTAAGTTATTTTTTTGTGAGTATGTCATATTTTTTTAACATATTATAATTATCTTTTTTAATTTTCTTTTTCTTCCCCTACCTTATTATTGTTTATTAAGTATTAATAGAGGTAATTTAGAAAAAGAATTGGCAAAAATTACAATTATATCGTATAAATAGAAATAAGATCAACTCTTCAATTAAGTTTTTGATTAAGAGCTAGAAGGAATATAGAAAATTTTAAACGAGTTGAGTGAGGAATTATAAGGTCAAGGCACATACCTTTGAGTTTAATACGTCTAAGTATTTCATTACATTTATAGTCTTGTATTAACTACCAATAGGTAGAATGTAATCCGTTGGCAAAAACAAATGGGGAAAATCCTATAAATAAGCCTGTTGGGAGTATTTGTAAATCTGGGGATTTAATTAATTATCATAACTCATGAACATATCTGTTTAATTTTTGTTTGGAATAAAATTCGTGAAACCCTTGTAAATATTGCCTTGGGCTGCTTTGTGAAATGTTTGGATTAATTTTATTATCGTGTTTTTGCGGGTGCAATTATGATCATTTTTTTAAGGACTATGACTTCATCCCCACAAGAGAATCCAGTTTGGAATGTCTTTTTTCTTTAACGGGCTTTGGGTTTGTGAAGCACTCGTACTTCTAGCCTTGGGCTGCCTTGTGAAATATTTTTGTCTGTCTGTTTGTTTACCCAAAATCGTCTCCCAAAAAATGGAGGAGAAAAGAACAAAAGGTCAGGCTCAAAATGGGTTATCAAATCATTGGTTACCTCAATGCAAATAAGAAGGCCAATCAATAATATAAATTATGGAAAATTAATTTTTTTAATCCCTATAATTTTTACTCAACTACATTCGAGTCCCCATACTTTGAATCCAACCAACTCATTCACTATAGTTTTGATCATTTTATAATTAAGTCACTAATATTTATTCTTAAACAAAAGGATTAAATTGTATGGTGGTTAAAAATACAAAGACCAGGTTATAGTGGGTCAAAGTTCAAAAATTGAGTTACAACCAACTTTTTTTTTTACTTGTAGTTACAACCAAGTTAAAACCATAAAAATTGAGTTGCACCAAATCAAAATATAATGGATTGAAAAAGAAAAGATTAGTTTCCCTACAAATTAAATTAGTTAGATTTCGATATAGATTTAGTTACTTAAAAAACACTCTTATTTTAAACTTAATAGCTAGCTAAGAAGTTTATGTTTTCATAACAGAAAGAAATCAAAATAATGAGGTGAGTGGTGGAACTCAAATCAGACTGGTAACTTCATTTAGCATCTCTCCCAGAATCATGGTCAAAGAAAGCTCTAGTTTTGGCGATATATAATGTCATATTCAGGGTGCCCAGAAAAAACTACCATGTTTTATCATGTTGAAAATTTTTAAGGATAAAAACACATTTATTACAAATAATTAACTTATTTGATTTCATCGACATATATGAATTAGTTATTTAACTTCTGCAAATGAATGGAGTAATTTATTTTTACCATTCTCATATTAATTAAATGAGTCTCACGATAAAGTCATATAATACTCCCCAAAAGACAATTTCCATTATGTAACCAACTCAAGATATATTAAACTTATTTTGTGGATATATAATCAGCATGATTTAAGAGTGTTCCAATTGTTCAATCATTGCCGGTACCAACTACCCGGTCTAGGACTAGGTCTAGGAGAGACATGGAGAGATAAGGAATGTACGTATAAAAATCAACGTTAAAAAGGTAAACTTTTAATACTATATTTTTGTAATGATTTTTTTATCTGTAACATAAAAAACTGAATCAAGTTGACAGGTGGTAGCAGTTTGAATTATACACTTTAGAGGAATAAGCAGACATGTGATGATCAATCACGCAAGTGAAAGCGTAAATTAATGAATTTTATAGTGCTTTCATCAAAATACTTTTACACCTGTTATGTAATTTCATCACAATCCATAAAAATCTTCACTGAGGACCACTCTTTATGCACACTCTCTCTCTATAAAAATAAATACACACACACACACATATGTATATTTATATATAAATTAATGTGAACATATTGCATTGCATACAATATAAAAAAACGTGTTATAATGCATACAATATGAAAGATGAACTATACGTAGTTTAATACCTCATATTCGATTTTTTCAAAAAATATTCGCATAAATTAAATAGCAGGTTTTTAAGTTCTATATGGATTTCAACTTAAACTATATAAATCTTCCTTAGGTGACTTATATCAATATTAAAAAAAATAGACACATCCCCTTCTAAGATAGGAAATGAAGCTATATTATATTGTTGCTTGGCTTGAATTGTTTAGTAAGTGTTGTACACTATTTGAGACCATATATTTTTCAAAAAATTGTAGAATAGGTATCATCATCCATGGCACTCAACATAAAATATAATGTATATAACTTATTGTTAAAATGACTTCCTATTAATTTTTTAAAAGAATACTTTCTATTAAATTTATATTTTCATGTGATTTTTTTAGCAGAAAAGACAACTGAAATTAGCACCCTATAAGTTATTAAAGAATATGTTTAGTTAGCATTTAATTGTAAAGTCACAATATAAATTTATTAGGTTAGTATTTTTCATTAAACAAGACTAAAGTACAAAGTTAAGATTAAGGAGCTAAAAATACATTCTATAAATTTAGGGGATTAAACTGAGATGCGATATAAATTCTAATTATCTATATCTTTGTATTTTTTTTTTGGTAACATAAGGGGCCAAGCCCAATAACTATTCTACAATCCTACGAGGCCAGCAGCGACCCTCTCTATCCTCTTGAAGTCTCTCCTCGACCTCTGGAGGGGGAAGGCTCCAGATTCTCCTCTCCTCTGTTTGCCATTCACTTAGCTCAGCCATTAAGTCTGCACATTGATTTCCTTCTCTAAACACATGCATAAATCTGATTTGCCAATCTCTTTCTTCGAGCTCTAGAATTTGCCTAAATGCAGTATCACACCCTCGGATAGATGATCGTCGTGTGAGTGCTTCCAGGATTTCCGCCGAGTCGCTTTCCACTTCTAACTTCTTGAATCCTAATTTCCAGCACAATAGTAGCCCTTCGAGGATAGCGCATGCTTCTGCCATTACTGGAGTCTTACTTGGTAACTTAATTGAAAAGCCACTGAGCCATTCTCTACCATCCCCTCTGATCACTCCACCACATCCAGTTCCTCTTTGCTTCGACCATCTGCCATCTACATTAAGCTTGCATCATTCTGTTGGTGGCGGGTTCCATGAAATCGTGAGGATCCTCTCGGTGTGGGGACAAGTTTCATCTCCCTCCCATTTATCTTTGTATTTTGAGTATAAAGGGGATTTGGGCTAATTATGGCATGGGATCCATGTCCCAATATGCATGGTCTTGTCATATATCCGAAGGAGAAGCAACAAATGTGAGTCACGACGTTGTAAGAAAAAGTTACATTCGATGAGACAATAACACGATTTTGTTTTCCCCGTAAAATAAAGATACTTTAAAAATATTAAATTATTCATAGACAATTTTTTTATTATTTTTTGAAGTAGGAAAACAAAAACCTTACATTACATGAAATATAGCATAATTCATTCTATTTATAATTTATAAATAATGCGTTTTCATAGAATTGTAATTATGTATATAAATTATAATTGACTAATATTATGATACAATGTTTTAAAAAAAATAAAAATATATATTAGTTATTCTAGAAGGAAACTTAAGAATTATCATCGCTATTTTAATATAACTATGTAAAAGGAGGTAGAGTTTTGTTATTTATATTAGTAATAGTTTTTTCTTGGGGATTTCATGTAAAATATTTGAGATGCGATTGTTAACATATAAAAGTTATAAAAGAATATATTATTTATAAGGTGAAAAAAAAATATAAATAGCATAATTTTTACTTTTTTTTTGCCAACATAATTTTTACTTTACTATATTTAGTAGGCAGAGGACTATCAACCTCATAAAAAAAACTAGATGCAAACATGTGTGTGAAACTTGTACGTCTTTGTTTGGTTTCAAAGTTAAAGAAAAAAACTGTTTATTGGTGCTGTCCGCATTCTCATTCACATTCTTTCCTCGTCTTTCTGAGTCATTTAATTTTGTTCTCATCTCTGGTCGTTTTCCATCTCATTATGACCTCCAACGAAAAAATAAAATAAAATAAAATAAAAAATACACGCCGTCCTTCTTCCTATCTATTTTTAGTTTAGGTTTTTATTCCTAAAAAAAGTTATTTTTAGTCCAACCTATTTTTATGATTGGTTGAATTATTTAGAAAGATTAAATAGATAAAATAAGGTACATAATTATATATAAATAACGATAAGTTTGGATTATACATAAATTTATAAATTAGATAAATTAGTTTTGAAAATAATATCACTATAAATACATTAAAATAATTCTTTGTCTTCTTTAATCTCCCTAAATTAAAGTCAATTAGCACTTATAAGATAGGAGATAATAATTATATAAAAATAAAGAAAAATTTTTCTATATATAGTAATTAATATATATATATATATATATATTATATTTAGTTTTATAAAAATGATTTTTGTTATTTGAAATGGTCGGAAAGCATATCAAATTGATAGGACAGAATTATTGAAAGAAAGCAATATGAATGAGAGGGTGGATAAAGATTAGTTTTAGTCAAAAGTGATTATTCTTGCAAGAAACAAATAAAGTTACTTTAGCCATCATTAACAGCCTTTTTTTTTTTTGACCATGTGCCATCATTAACAGCTTGAACCTTAAGCAAAGGTTATTTTTTATCTCAGAATAAAACATAATACACAACTAATGTTGTAATTATTTCTCTCTGTAGCTAGTCTAAAAACTTTTGGTAGACAATTTTTGGTCCCCCATCTTCATATGGAGCTTTAGGACTTACAATAACAAAGTTAGAATTTAAGATCCCAAATTATATATACTTATATTAAAAGGTTTAGAATTTCAGATTTAGGGTTAATATTGTGGAGTAATTTTATAAATATTTTTAATTATATTGTAAGGTACATTGACAAAGACAAGTGATGTAGGCTTGTTATTTAAAGAAAGAAAGAAACCACTTATAAAAAATTTTATCCGGAAACCATAAGTTCATTGGAATTTCTACATCGAATAATATTAGAATTATTTTTATAATAATTTTTTTTTTTGCCAGAATATAATAGTATAGTTGTATCTTACATAATTTGTTGTCATATTTTATATATAATTATTTTTCGATAACTATCCATCAATAAATATAAACTCTTACTGTCTTGCAAGATTACTTTGATAAGTTAACTCCTGACACATAGCCTTGCTGAGATGAAATTTGAGGAATACTATTGTTGAACATTCTCTATTGAGTGTTGCATGGAGTCAATTGCAAGTAATGAATTATAAAATTGTTAAAAATATTATACTGGAAGCTAATAAATTTGGAGGTGAAGAATTTGGTAAGATTTTTTAAAAGTCAAATTATAATTTACGATGAAAACAATGATGACGTGATTAGCTACTTGAATTCGGACAACGAAATGCTAACTAAATTCCACAGCAAGTTGAGGATTGAAACAAATAAATATCTTCAGTTAAAAAAAAACAAATAAATATCTTTAAATGGCTTAAAAAAATAAATAAAACTTTTGAAAAGAATCAATATAATTCATTAAAGCGTACAATAGTTAATTAAATTGATGAATATTCAATAGCTTTTAGGTTTGATTCATTCAGATTAATTGATAATATTGAATTCTAAATAATTTCTTAAAAAATTGCAATTAAAATTAAAAAAAAAATACAAATAACGCATTATACTTTTGAGCACATGTGTGTGTAATTCATGTGTACAGTTTGAAAAATAAATTACTACTCCCTTCGGTCCTAATTATAATATCATTTTGACTTTTTTTCAGTCCAAAAAAAGTAGTTTTAGTCCCAAAAAAATTTTTTCCCTCAGAATTAATTTATTCTACTTATAAACCAACCTATAATCTAATTTCATGTGACATATGTTATAATTTAATGGTCTAATTTGCTTCCTTAACTTCCACAAAAAAAATCAAAGTGATCTTATATTTAGGACTGGAGGAAGTATTAGACATTAACTAAATGCAATAATCTTTAGCTTAAAATAATTAGGGAAAATTAATTAGAGGTCCTTGGGAGGACACATAATATAAGAAAAGTCCCACTAAATGCCCAAATTAAAGTAGGGTCCCAAGGGACCTCATTTTTATTATGTTCCAAACCCAAAAGACAATTTTACCCTCCTTATAATTGTCTAAATGAAACACCCTCACCCTCATTCACTATCACTCTCCCTCATTGCAGCATGAACGTGATCAGGAACTCAAAGAGGCTGGGAAGACACTCACCAAGAACACTCCTTCATCCATCATCCATCTTCCATCTTCATCCAACTAAAATCATGGACTCTTGGATTTGTCTCTTCAACTAGTGGTATGTTGAGAAAATCGATTTCTCATGTTTGTTATGAATCTGATTTGGGATAAATGTTTTAAAACAAAGGTCAAAACTTTTCATATAAATCTAATTTTGGTTGAATGTTTGAACATAAAACATGCTTATACCCCTGTCTTAGTGATTTTTTTGTTGCATTTATTGTGTAAGTTGGTTTCTCATTTGTTGTTGATGAGGGTTTGGGTTGGTGCTATGTTTAGGGTTGTATTAGCTCTGTTTTTTCGTCCAAAAACAGGGGAAATCAGAAAAGGTTGTAGCTTTTTTGGTTTCCACATCAGTTAAAATTTCTGTTGTCGTCAGAGCTCAAATAGTTGTAATTGCAGGTCATTCAGTTGTAAATAACAACTTTTTAGAAGACAGTTGAAATTTTGAATGAATTTTATTAAGGGATGGGTTTTGTGCTCTGTTATGTTGTTCTAAGACAAGGGTGAAGTAAAAAGTTGAAGCTTTGTTGGGTTAACACCAATGTGTTGGTATTTTAATAAGGTATTTTCATTACTTTAATATAAAGTTGTCACAGATGCTCATTAAGTCGTTATATCTGGTTATTTACTTGTGAATAACAATGTTCCTGTGCAGGATGAATGAGAAGATGGCGGGACGACCAAAGAGGAAGAGAATAGAGCCACAATTCCAAAACAAACATGTCTACCATTGTGGAAGATGCCATGAGGCTGGACATAGCGCCAAAACTTGCAAGAATCCAAATCCAACCTAATGTGTTGGATATATGTGTGGCGCTAATTTTTTGTATATGTTTGCCACTTTTTGTAAATGCATATGTCATTGTTTTGTAAATGACACACACAACCCTCAAGCTTGTTTTGGAGAGGGTGTGAAACTAGTGTATAGTGGCTAATTTTTTGTTGGACTACTTGTCCATGAATTGTAACTGGTGCTGAATGGCAAGTAAGTTGTCCATGAATGATAAGTTGTCTTTAATGACAAATGTGAAATGATTATGTTATAACTGATTCTGTTATGAAATTTGTTATGATTGCCCAAAACGTTGTTATACATGCCCAGAAGGTTGTTATAGACAGGCCAAACGTTCTTATAATGATAAGGTCGTGTTGTATATGTGTATTAGTAATAATCTTGCTATAGATGACAAAGGCAATCCCATTTTCTGTTATCCTTGTGCTAAAAGTGCGACATTAAAGAAATTAAATGACTTGTGACAGGTGCCCAATAAGTTGTTACACATGGTCAGAAGGTTGTTAAAGACAGCCCAGAAGTTGTTAGTGCTAAAAACGTTTACACATTGTCAGTTATGCCTAATAACTTGTTACTAAAGGCCAATAACTTGTTACGCGTTGCCCAAAAGTTGTGACGAAGCAAACCCACTTTCAGTTATCCCTGTGCTAAAAGGCAACTTTCAAGAAATTAAATGACTTGTGAGGGGTGCCCAATAATTTGTTACACATGGTCAGAAGGTTGTTAAAGACAGCCCAAAAGTTGTTAGTGCTAAAAACGTTTACACATTGTCAGTTGTGCCCAATAACTTGTTACTAAAGGCCAATAACTTGTTATGTGTTGCCCAAAAGTTGTGACGAAGCAAACCTACTTTCAGTTATCCCTGTTCTAAAAGGCAATTTTCAAGAAATCAAATGACTTATGAGGGGTGCTCAATAAGTTGTTAAATATGGTCAGAAGTTTGTTAAAGACAGCTCAGAAGTTGTTAGTGCTAAAAACTTTTACACAATGTCAGTGGTGCCCAATAACTTGTTACTAATGCCCAATAACTTGTTATACATGGTCACAACGTTCTTACAAACAGCCCGCCCAAAAGTTGTTACAGCGCAAAATCTTGACACCTAGTAACGTCCGTAACAACTTACACAATCACTAAAAGTTGCCACAAAGTTAAAATGCTGCTAAAATTCATATAATTTATACAACTTGTCTTCCACCGTAAAAATTGTTAATAAAAGTTACTACACAAGGCCTAAAAATTACTACATAAGGTCAACATCTATTTATTCCTCTTCCTTAAGATGTCTTTCACCCTATAAAGGACATTCTGTCCATGCAAGTTGTTCTCGTATGTGATGAGCCACCAGAAGCATTCAACCTTAATTTCACGGATAACATCCTTTGAGTACTTTGGCATCGTGTACCCTCCATCATACTCTGAACCATCCCAAGCCTATAACCATGATAGAACATGAACACCACAAAAATCCCTGCAAGGATAGCACCATATTTAAGCTTACAACAAGCACACTTGTTCAATAACCAACAAAGAAAACACTTCCTTATAAAACTTCTTGGTAAAGAGTGAAAACACAGTGATTTTCAATTTATATTTACTTTCCCTACCCTTAACCATTCTCTTAACCTAAACTAGAGAAGACAAAAATTATAACAAAGCTCAAATAACCATATCTCTAATTGCATTTGAGTTATCATAAAGACTCAAAGTGCTAATGTGATAATCACAAGGCCATTGTAAACTAGCTGTAACATGATAAACATATGAAAATATGCATAAAAAAGGTACAGATGTATTATAAATATAGATTTTTGAAAGCCAATACGTAATCTAGCAATTAATTGCCTCACATATATCCAACACATTAGGTTGGATTTGGATTCTTGCACGTTTTGGCGCAATGTCCAGCCTCATGGCATCTTCCACAATGGTAAACATGTTTGTTTTGGAATTGTGGCTCTATTCTCTTCCTCTTTGGTCGTCCCGCCATCTTCTCATTCATCCTGCACAGGAACATTGTTATTCACAAGTAAATGACCAGATATAACGACTTAATGAGCATCTGTGACAACTTTATATTAAAGTAATGAAAACACCTTATTAAAATACCAACACATTGGTGTTAACCCAACAAAGCTTCAACCTTTTACTTCACCCCTGTCTTAGAACAACATAACAGAGCACAAAACCCATCCCTTAATAAAATTCATTCAAAATTTCAACTGTCTTCTAGAAAGTTGTTATTTACAACTGAATGACCTGCAATAACAACTATTTGAGCTCTGACGACAACAGAAATTTTAACTGATGTGGAAACCGAAAAAGCTACGGCCTTTTCGGATTTCCCCTGTTTTTGGACGAAAAAACAGAGCTAATACAACCCTAAATATAGCACCAACCCAAACCCTCATCAACAACAAATGAGAAACCAACTTACACAATAAATGCAACAAAAATCCACTAAGATAGGGGTATAAGCATGTTTTATGTTCAAACATTCAACCAAAATTAAATTTATATGGAAAGTTTTGACCTTTGTTTTAAAACATTCATCCCAAATCAGATTCATAACAAACATGGGAAATCGATTTTCTCAACATACCACTAGTTGAAGAGACAAATTCAAGAGTCCATGATTTTAGTTGGATGAAGATGAAAGATGGATGATGGATGAAGAAGTGTTCTTGATGAGTGTCTTCCTAGCCCCTTTGAGTTCCTGACCACGTTCATGCTGCAATGAGGGAGAGTGATAGTGAATGAGGGTGAGGGTGTTTCATTTAGACAAATATAAGGAGGGTAAAATTGTCTTTTAGGTTTGGAACATAATAAAAATGAGGTCCCTTGGGACCCTACTTAAATTTGGGCATTTAGTGGGACTTTTCTTATATTATGTGTCCTCCCAGGGACCTCTAATTAATTTTCCCAAATAATTAATTGCAATGTAAATTCGAATATTTAACACTTCCTAACTGATGTACTATTGCCTAATATTTGGGTGCCAAATTGAAATCTTTCTTTGAACAAATGTCTGTGAAGTTGTCAATACTTGATATTATATCTTAAGTTGATATGACAAATTTAAGCTTCATCATATTATGAATGTTGTAAATTTTAATTCCCAAAAATATTTAATTATTAGAGCATATATATTTTATTGTTCATAACTATTTAAATGTAGCAAGAGAAAATTATGTGGTGTATTTTCATGAAAGATGATTGCTAATTGAAACTAACAAATTGGCAGATTTATAATTATTACTATTTTTATTGTTTAATTAAAAATGACCACATTTGCGCCTAATTTGTAGTTATAGGAAACCGTCAAAAACCATTGGTACTTGATAGGGGGATAGACAACAGGATTTCAATAGCACAAAACCGTTGCCTATTGTCTAACTTTAGACAAGGGTTTTAGCATCCATATCTTTAAACTAATCAACTTAAATAAATCTTTAGGTTAATTGAGTTTTGGGTTTCACCATAGAGCAAGAATATGCCTTCAATCTCAATAAATGCTTAAATAGGCATTTATAAATTATCTATTAACAAAGTTGTCACATCATTAGTGGGATTTAAACCCATAATTTTATATGTATATATATAGATATATATTTTCTGAGCTAAATCCTTACAAACCAATCTTTATTAGCCAAAAGAATGTCGCATAATGGCAATAGCCACTTACACGCAGGCAAAAAAAAAAAAGCCACTTACACAACTATTTAGGGCTGTTCAGGCTTGTCCCGTCCCGTCCCCGTCATTTCGGGACGGGACAAATCGGGACGGGACAAAATAGGGGTTCGGGACGGGACGGGACTCGGGACGGGGTCGTCCCGATCCTGTCCCGTCCCGAATATATATTTTTTTTTCACAAAATATATAGAAAAATCTAATTATTGAGACATGGTCTTGATAGGAATAATAGGAAAGCGAATAGGGTAGGGAATAGAGAATGAATAAAGTGAGAAAAGAGGCTATAATTTTGATTGCAGTTCACTGGTTTTGTAGAAATTAAGAAGAATCTGTAAGTGAAGCTGTAGAGATAAGTTGGAAAATTGTGCTCTTCTCTATTTTATTTTTCCCTTTGTCTCTTCCTTCTTCTCCCTCTCCTTCTTACTCGTTCCTCTGCAGTAGCAACTCTACAATTCTCAATTTGTAAAAAATAAAATAAAATAAAATAAATTAAAAAAATAAAAAGAAAATTAAAAAAAATAATTCGGGACAGTCCCATCCCGTCCCGGTTGGAACCGGGACAAGTTCGGGACGGGACGGAATTCTCGTCCCGAACACAATTTTTCGGGACGGGACAGGACAGGCTTATCCCGATCCCGTCCCGTCCCGTGAACACCCCTACAACTATCGACCGATAGTTAGTTATAGGCATCTTTTGCTGTATAACAACCATAATCAGGTATAACAACAATCATTGGTTTAGTATAGGGGACTAGACCACTTAATTATAAAATATGGAGTTCAAATTTAATTCTCACGAATATAAAGAGTATTTGGGGAATTGCCATTAATTGAATTCTTTTTTTTTTAATTCTATAATACTCATACATGCTATAGTCAGATAATCGAATAGAAAAAAGGACCCTAATGAGGTGTCATATATGTGTTCGAAAATCTTGCGTTTAAATAATTGTCAATAATAAATTAAAAAAGTCTTAATCACTTATTGACTAGCCGATTAAACTTTAACAAGCGTCAAGTATGAACCTCCTGGCTGCCATGTATGAAGAAAGGGTTTGAGACAATCCAAGAGATGGACGCTCTTATGCATTTTGAACAAAAACTTGAATCTCCTCTAAACTTCCTAGTAAAAACAAGGGACATGATTGATTGTTGTTGAAAACATATCAATGAATGATAGCATTTGGTAGAAGAGGTAAATTGTTTTTCCAATAGAATCATCCATCCGTGTGTGAGCTGTAAGTTATTGCTTTGCAGGAGCACCGCACTCTCTTGGAATGTTTGAGTAATGTCTCCTTGGAAGGCCATTGAGCAGAAGGATAGTTCTGAGGAGATCTCTCGAGCCACATTGTTGACATCAGGTTTTTGTCCGCCATGCATCACATGATTCCTTTTGGCCCAAAGGACATTTAACAGAATGATGATATGTTGGATGATAGAAACATGACCATCATCATGCAGAGCCATGGTGACATTTTTGACCCAGTGCACAAATTCATGAAAAGATGTTACTTGCAGCCTCATGTTAAGGCACTGAAACCAAAGAGTACCTGCAAAAGGACACTCACAGAAAATGTGAAATAAAGTTTCATTACAGTCACATCCAAAGAAACAATGATTTTGCACAGGTAAATGATGAGATTGCAGAACATCAGTGGAAGGGATTGATTTGTGTAGTAGCTTCCATACAAAGAGAAGATATTTTTTTGGCAATGAGATAGACCATAAGAAAAGCCAGAAGTTGTCCTTTGCAGCTGAAAAATTTTGCATTCTTAAGATCTTATAGCCTTGTTGAGTTGAGTAACATCCGGTTCTATTGAGCTTCCAAACGACTGAATCCTTGTAACCTGAAATTGAGACCGGTATTCGGGATATTATATCAGAAGTTTGCCGGTCATATAGGGCATGTAGAAGGTGGTGATTCCAGGAGGAACCATTCCAGTTGTTTCCATTATGCACTAACAAATCAGCTACCTTGAGTTGTTGTCCCATGGCAACAGAATTGTGCTGCATTGGCCACCACAAAGGGTGGCATAGAGGAATTGATGAACCATCCCCTACTGACCATTGCAGGTGAGGCAAAATCATATCAGCATTTTGAAGAATGCTCTTCCAGAGCCAAGATGAATTATATGGCTTCATGATCATAGCTTCATTGGACCAGTCTACATATTTGACTTAGAGTGTTCGGGCTAGGAGGGAGTTAGGTGGAGAGGAAATGATTCTCCACAGCTGCTTTGACGATATAGATTTATTGACCAAGAACATTGATCGGATGCCCAAGCCTCCTTCTTCTTCAGGAAGGAATAGAGAGTCCTTGCTCAAAAGGTGCATTCTGTTGGTATCTCCTGTTTTTCCTCAGAAAAAATTAATACACCTTGAGTAAATCGCATCACATACCTTTTTTGGCAACATGACAGTAGACATGATGTGCACATCTACTAAGGATAACACTGATTTGATTAGTTGCAACCTCGATGCCTGTGAGAGAAGTTTTGCTTGCCACACTGAAGTTCGACGTTCAATCATTTCTAGCACATGGTTGTGTATGTCCTTTTTATTCCTTCCTGGATCAATCCATGTTCCTAGATATTTCCCCAATCTGGATTCAAACTTAACGCCTAAACACCTTGAGAATTCGGTCTTGGCTCGATTTGAAACATTAGTGCTAAATATGACAGATGACTTCCTTAGATTAATCTCTTGGCCAGACCATTCACAGAATTTATCCAATGCTGCCTTAACAACATTGATATTTTCTTGATTTGCTTCAAAAAAGAACAAGGAATCATCTGCATAGAAGAGATGCGAGAGCGGTCTTACTGCACTACACACTTGTATTCCTTTCCACTGATCATGTAACTCTAGGTGAGAGATAAGACATGATAGAATATTGGCGGATAAGATATATAGATATGGTGATAAGGGATCCCCTTGTCTCACCCCTCTTGTTGGCACAAATGGTGATGAGAGTCTACCATTGAACATGACTTGGTACTGGACTGTAGATATGCATTGGAAAATCAAGTAGATCCATTTCCTGGGAAAATTCATTCGCTCCAAAATTACTGATAGGAATTCCCAAGAGATTTTATCAAAAGCTTTGGAGAAGTCGACCTTTAGCGCTGCTATTTTCTTTCTCCCTTGTCTAGAAGAGTGTATTTGATTCATGACATCTCCTGCAAGTAAGATGTTATCTGGAATAAGTCTGCCTTTAAGAAAAGCGCTCTGGTTTGGAGCAATGTATTTCTGTAATATTGGTTGCAGTCGGTTGACCAGAGTCTTTGAGATAATCTTGTATACAACATTGCACAGACTAGTTGGTCTTAGATCTCGCAACGTGGATGCCTTATCAGTTTTTGGAATCAAGGTAATGATAGACTTATTGAAAGTCTTTAATATGAACTCAGAGTTCCAAAAAGCATTGATCATGGAGAAAATATCATTCTTTACAAGTTCCCAGTTTTTTTGAAAGAAGCTAGCATGGTATCCATCACTGCCTGGTGCACTATCCTTTGGTAGTGAAAAAACTGCTTCTTTTATTTCTATTATGTTTAAAGGCCGAAGAAGAACCATCTGCTTCTCCTCTGTGATAGAGGGAACTGGAAATTGCCACAGTTCTTGTAGATTCGGGGTTGGAATTATTGGCTTACAGTATAAGTTCCTATAATAACACAAAGCCATCTGTTGTAATTCTTCTTGATTTTCTGTCCAAGACCCATCATCCTTTTGTAGGCAGCGAATCAAGTTCTGGTTGTGCCGTTTAGTAACCATCGAGTGGAAGTATTTTGTATTCATTTCTCCATGTATCCTCCATTTAATCTTAGCTCGTTGCTCCCAAAAACTATTTTCACAGTCATATAGGAACTCCAATTCATGTCTGACTGAAGTAATTTCTTTAGCAAGGCTGGGAGGTTGGGAGCAATGCAGATTAATTCTAGAGGATAATAGTTGGAGCTTTTCCTCCCGTTCATGAATTCTATTTGGTATGTTACCAATGCGTGCTTTTCCCCAGGAGGTCAAGGTGGAAAGCGTGGATGAAAGTTTACATTGCACTTTGAAACCAGGTGACCCTCCTATTTGCTGATTCCAACAGTCTTTGATGAGATTGGCACATTCCAAAAATTTATACCACATTTTCTCAAACTTTTTTATTCTGGACTTCTTGAAAGCAGCATCGGTGGAGAGAATTATGGGGCTATGATCAGAAGCAGTAATGCCCAGAGTTTGAATAAAGGAGCATGGAAAGTTTGTTAGCCAATTCGAGTTGCAGAAGGCCATATCTATTTTCTCCAGACATTCCTCATGTCCCTCTCTTTTATTGGACCAAGTAAATGCAGGTCCCTGTTGGGCTATTGGTAGTAACTTTGATTCATCAATACACTCCTTAAATATCTGTAATCCTGAACTTGAAGCATGTTTACTCAACTTGTCATCAACTGAATATATTTGATTAAAGTCCCCTATTAGAATCCATGGTTCAGTCATGTTTTGGGCAGTTTTTTTAACCCAATCCTAGAGGATGCATCTGTTTGCCAATGCAGGGGGTCCATATATAAAAGAGATATAGTAGGAAGATGAAGATACTATTCCATTAACTTTCATGTGGCAATAGTACGAAGATAGTTCTTTAACTGTAACATCAAGGCCAGATTTCCATGCTATAATTGTACCCCCACCCTTCCTAATAGCATCAGTTCCTACATGATTATCATATCCCAAAAGCAGAAGCGACCTAGCAGCAGTAGCCACACTTATTTTTGTTTCAGATAAATAAAGGAAGTCAGGTGTGTGTGATCTAATGAGTCGCTTACAACGCTGAACTGCCGTGGCCTTCCTAAATCCACGACAGTTCCAACTTAGGATTTTCATGGCTCCTCGGGAAGCTTTCTATGGGCCGCTTCCCTAGCCACTTTGACAGAATTGAGAGACTGAATTGAATATTGATTAATAGCAAAGGAGAGGATAAGAGTTTCCCTGGAGAATAGAACCAAATTAGAAGATGACACATACCTCTTCTTAGAAGGAGGAGGAAAATCAGCCAATTCCCCCCACAGATAATGCCTCTTTCTTTTCCCCATCACAGTTTGAACGTTACTATTATCTTCATTATCCTCCATCTTTCGCTCTTTTTTCCTAAAGCTTCTCCAACACTTTGAAACCTAAGATCCAAAGATTCTTGGCTTTTTAAACCCATAGTCCACACAAGCATGCATTATCTTCCTCTTCCTTGAAAACTTTATTTTGTCCCTTCTTGAAACTTTATTACCGATGACCGTGAGGTCCAAATCATGCTGACGAGGGGAAGAAGTAAAGAAAGACATATCTTCACCGAAAAAACACTTGATC
Organism: Mimosa bimucronata; assembly: GCA_037074515.1. Taxonomy (NCBI): domain Eukaryota; kingdom Viridiplantae; phylum Streptophyta; class Magnoliopsida; order Fabales; family Fabaceae; genus Mimosa; species Mimosa bimucronata. Next base: position 8,781,185 of record CM073447.1, read on the forward strand.
TTTTTATATGGATAAACAAAAGAACCCAGCTGTTGATTTGACTTGCGCTTTCTATTAGTATCGATCCTTAAACAACATCTCTTCCTGTAGAAACTATCCTCATCAAACTTTTCCAATTTCCTTTTACCTAAGACACTGCCCATTAGCCCCTCATTTTTCGATATATCTTGGTTAAAACCAAGTTCCTGAGGCAAAATTAGTCCAGAACAACCATATACATCTAGTTTAACTCCTGTCTCTATAAAATTAGAATGATGACAGCCAAAGAATTTATCATAATCAGCTTTAAGAGACCTCGTGCCAACAACAGAGACCATCACTCTAGGTTGTTCAAAAGGTTGATGTGAGGAAACAGATTTACAATATTTCGCTACATGTCCAATGGCTAGACAAGAAGGACAAAATCTTCCAACCTGCTCTAAAATAAAGGATACTTCCACCTGTCGACCATCAAGCACAACATATTGACACAGATTTTTGGAGGTAAGACCCAAATGAGACAGATAAATTTGAAGACGTAAACCATATCTATTGAATGGACTTTTCTCATCATAACATTTGAACTTTCCTAAGCTGTCACCAATAAATTTTGCAGTCTCCTTATTGTAGTATTTTACAGGCAACCCATGAACTTGAACCCATATTGGAAAGTAATGTATCGAGTGATTAATCCAATATATATTCGCTTTCCATGGGATCAAAGAGATAAAATAACCCTGTAAGAGCCATGAACCATGAGCAAGCATAAAGGATACATCCTCCTCAAACTGAAACTGCAGCAAGAAAAGATTTTTGAGCTGCTTAACTACAGAAATCCACCCTTTTAACTTCCAATAAATCCTAATTAAAGATTGCAACTTTGATACATGAATCGTACGACTATCCACAACATTGGCAAGAACATAATTCCCTTTAACAGTAGAAGACATATCCCATCCAGAAGAAGGGGCCATACTGTTTATACCAGTCATAACACCAAACCCCAAACTTCAAATACCAAAAGAAAATAAAATTGACCGAAGCAGTAACAATTAACACCTAGAACAAACTCCAAAGAAAACAAAGTCCAATGTACAAGAGAGAATTAACAAAAAGGAGCTTCAAGAACCTCAATCTGATCGCTCAATTAACAGGAGAAAGCACTCAAATATGTGTCTGATTAGTCATACATCACAGTTTAACTACCATATCTTTTCCCCTACAGCACCTTGCAATTTCCTCGTCCAACTACATTCAGATAAAACAGGGGAAAAAAAAGAAGCCGAGAGATACTAACCCTCCTTCAAATTCCAGGATTAGCTCATGAACGAAATCCACAGTGTCCAGAATTGACAGAGATGTAAATAAGAGAATCAAACAACAACAAAGAAAAATCTGAAATCTTCCCTTAAACCAGATCAAGAAAGAAGAAGACCAAACAATCAGAACATTCCAAAGATACTTCGAATCTCTGTTTACTTTAAATCAGGAAAAATTCCCAGAATTCACAATGAGAGGATTGAACTAGGGAAAACCAAATTGAAAACAACAAAGCTCAGATGTTACATGCAGGGAACAAAGTTTCATGGGAGAACATCAACCGAGTGAAAGAGGAACAGAGCCCTCCGATTACCACTAATAACGACATCATTCCCCCAGGATATCCCTTCAATAAACGATGTTGCAGAGTCGTCTAGGCTCCCTTGGTACAAATTGAAATTGAAACTGTAGAACCTTACCAGAATTTATGGCTTTGGAAGTCAGAAATCAAGTATCTTCCTCAACAACAATGCATGCAAGATCATTGAAGGCTCTCAATTGCTATGAGAGGATCCGGGAAAATGTGATGAAGAATCTTAAACACGGGGGCAAAGAAATAGAAGGACGACTGCAGATTGATGATAAAAAACTGAAAGCTCGAATCAGCCCAGAGGTAGTGGAAGATTTCAACGGCGACGGCGAGATTTTGACGGCGGCGGCTATGGTTCATCAGATCACTGAAGCGGAGATAGAAGCTGAGAGAGACAACGCCCTCCTATGGGTGTAAAAGAGAGAGATTTAGATGCAGAGAACTAAGGATTCAGTATATAAAGAAGAGAGAGACAAGCTCTCCAGTCCGATCAAACCCAATAATTAGAAATATGAAGCAAGAGTAATTCATGGAGGAGATTTGAAGAGAATTATGAAAAACACTTGATGGCAGCGACTGCGGCGATAATCTGAACAGCAGCGGCACTGATGAGGAGGTTAGGGTTCATAAGAGAGAGATGTGCTCTCCGTTCTCGGTAGGCCCTCTCTTCTATTGACAAAAATGGTAATATATCTTTCATTCAAAAGTAACATCAATTCTTCAATTAAATCATATATGAAGGATTGGATAAGTATTTTTTTATTGAAAACAATCATATACAAGTCAATGTCATATGCTAAAATGTGAGTGCTTGAATATTTTAACGTGTGGTTAATCTTCTAAGGATACAATGTCCAAATGGACAGTGAGAGAGTTTTCTATTCTTTTTAAGGTATATATGTCATTTTATTGGAGGCAAACATATTTGAGACATCGTCGAGTTTTAAATGTGCATATTCATACCTTAATTCATCACTTATAAGGGATTAATAATCTCTTCCACTAGACTCCACCCCGTTAGTGGGGAGTTTTCTAGTTTAAATATGAATTAATTTGTAAGAGAGTTAATCATATATTAAGCACCTCACTAAAAAGATGTGTGTGTTATAGAAAAAAGTTCAAGTGAAAATTGAAGTGGGAATAGAAATTGATTATGTGCTTGTTTAATTTGCTTCCATTAAAACATAATCACTTTTAAGTTTTACGGGGTAAAATTGCTAATGTTTGTGTCTTAAATATAAGTCATATCTCCTAAAGGATTTGTGATCAGATTAGAAGAAGAAAGCAGAGTTGAAGCAGAGAGAAATGAAGAAAGAAGAATGCGTGCTCTGCAATCTTATTAATCAAATAAAATAGAAACTATTACAGCTGTCTCAATATATAGAGAGAGACTTTACAGGTGGCAGTCTAACTGAATAAAGATAATTAGTTACAATCTAACTAACCATAGTTATTTAACCATACAGTTACTTAACTACACTATCATTCCCCCTCAATTTAACATACTCTCCAACATGAAGATATCTTTGAAAATCTGCAAACTGAGAACTAGTAATAGGCTTAGTTAAACCATCAGCAACTTGATTATAAGCTGGAATATGATACACTTGAATTTCTTTACGAATGGCTCTTTCCCGAACAAAGTGAAGATCAAGCTCAAGATGCTTTGTCCGAGCATGTAACACTGGATTTGCAATAAGTAGAACAGCTCCTTGATTATCACAGAAAATCCTGGGAACTGCTGGCATTTTAATTTTAAGTTCTGAAAACAGAGACTTAACCCACAGAATTTCTGAAACAGTAGAGGCAATGCTGTGATATTCAGACTCAGTGCTTGACTTGGACACAAGAGTTTGCTTTTTGGATGACCAAGAAATCAAATTCTTACCAAAATAGATACAGAAACCACTAGTGCTACGTCTATCATTACAATCACTAGCCCAGTCAGCATCACAGTAAGCTATAATAGACTAATCAGAAAAGGGAGATAAACACAACCCATGAGAAATGGTACCAGTAAGATAGCGGAGAATACGTTTAACCGCAGTCCAATGTTCCTGAAGTGGAGATTGCATAAACTGACTAACTTTATTAACAGAAAAACTAATCTCAGGTCTTGTAATAGTAGCATATTGAAGAGCTCCCACAATGGACCTATACAATTCAGCATGCAAAAATCGATGAGGTCCATCATTAAACAATTTTAGATTTGACACCATGGGAGTTGGAACACCCTTAGCATTGCGCATACCAGCCTTCTGCAAAATATCTTTAATGTATTTTGTCTGGGATAACACAACTCCACCAGAAGTTAAACGATGAACTCCAATTCCCAGAAAATAACTAAGATCACCAAGATCCTTCAATGCAAACTCTTTCTTCAGAGCATTTATAACAGCAGAAATCATCAGTGAGGAAGTACCAGTAATGATAATATCATCCACATATGCAAGAGCATACATAACTTCAGATCCACAAATTCTGACAAATAAAGATTGATCACACCGACTGCTAGAAAAACCAAGTTTACGAAAGGCACTGGACAATTTTTCAAACCATGCTCGTGGTGCTTGCTTTAAACCATAAAGAGCTTTGTCAAGTTTACATGCCAAAGATTTATTACCGCGTTCATAACCAGGAGGTTGCTCTATGTACTCCTCCTCCTGAAGCGAGCCATTCAAGAAGGCATTATTTACATCAACTTGCCGAATACTCCAATTACGAGAAGCTGCAACAGATAAAACAACTCTGATAGTGACAGGTTTAACAACTGGACTAAAAGTTTCATTGAAATCAAATCCCTCTCGTTAATGAAAGCCTTTAGCAACCAAACGAGCCTTAAACTTAGCAGTAGAACCATCAGGATTGGTTTTACGTTTCCAAACCCACTTACAGCCAATAGCACGATGACTAGGTGGCAAAGGAGCAAGATGCCAGGTGCCATTTAGCATAAGAGCATCATATTCCTCATCCATCGCCTTTTTCCATATTGGGGAAGAAATGGCTTCACAAACACAAGTTGGTTTAATAGAAACAGTAAGCGCCTTTGGTTTAAAAATACTATTCATGGAGCGCATAACAACACGTCCCACAGATGGTACAGATTGAACGGAAACAGCAGTTGGGGTTTGAATTGTAGCAGAGGAGGGAATTGCAGAAGTTGCAGAAACATCAGAGAGGACAGGAACATCAACAGCATAAGCCCTATACTCATTAACAGTAGAAGCATTAACCTGTGTAGCAGCAGGAATAGAAGATAAAACAGACTTTACAACTGGTGGAGGCACAACAATACAAGATTCAGATGAAGAGGAATTAATAGTAGAAGGTGTGGATGATTTAAAAATAGAGTATGGAAACTCATGCTCATGAAAAATAACATCTCAAGATATATACAATCGACCCTGTGGAGCCCAACATCGATATCCTTTATGAAGATTACTATACCGCAAAAAGATACAATGAACAAAACGATAATCCATCTTATGACGATTATAAGGTCGAGTGAGAGGAAAACAAGAGCAGCCAAAAGTCTTAAGATGAGCATAGCTAGGTGATTTGCCAAAAAGTTTCTCAAACGGAGAAATGTCACCAAGAAGCTTGTTAGGAAGACGATTGAACAAATAAACTCCTGTAGAAAATGCATCTATCCATAACTTAAAGGGAAGAGAGGCATTAGCCAGCAAGGTAAGTCCAGTTTCAGTAATAGTTCTATGCTTTCTTTCTGCTAAACCATTCTGTTCATGAGTGTATGGAAAACAAAGACGATGAATAACACCATTATCACGAAGAAATTTACCAATCTTCAAATATTCAGCACCAGAATCAGACTGAAAAGCCAAAATCTTGGAATTTAATTGTAGTTCAATCATCTTTTTGAATGCTAAGAATACATGATAAACTTCAGACTTAGTATGAAAAGGATAGAACCAAGTGTAGCGAGAATAAACATCAGTAAAATGCACATAGTATTTATAACCATCAAGAGATACATGAGGAGAAGGACCCCAAATGTCAGAATGAATGAGCTTAAGAGATCGAGTATACTGAGTTTGAGACAAGGAATATGGAAGTCTATGAGCTTTGCCAAGACAGCAAGCTTTACACACATCAAAGACAGAGTGTTTACTATTGAAAAAAAAGATTACAAGCTTTCAAGACTTTAGCAACAACAGGAGCAGCAGAATGACCTAACCTATTGTGCCAAAGACTAAACACAGATGTGGAAGTACCACAAGTATTATTGGAAATTGGTAAAGACACTGAAGAACAATCAGTATTTGAAGTGGAAACATAGGCAAATTCTGAAGAACGCTGGACTGAACTTTGCACTTCAGAAGGTTGAAATGACAAAGAGATGCCATGAAGACCTGAGTGATGTCATTTGAGACGACCTTTATAGAGGATTTGATTAGTTGGCAGATCCTTAATCACACAGATATTTGAAAAGAAAGTAATTAGTATATCATTGTCAAGACAAAGCTTCGGTATACTAATCAAGTTCATAGAGATTTCAGGAACATGAAGAATATCCTTCAATTTAAGTTTATAACGAGATCGAGGCAGAATACAAGTGGAAGAACCAGTACCATGAACTAGTAAGCCTTTACCATCTCCAATAAAGAGTTTATCAATAGACTTACCACCAGACTTATCAGTAATAACATGTTCATCACGAGTAACATGGCTGGTAGCACCAGAATCGAGATACCAGTCAGGATCACCAACGCATTCTGAGGTAGCGATGAACGCATTCGACTCCTTCTTCATATTCTTGTCATTAATCGACAAAGCTTGAAAAGATTTGTCAAAGCGAAACCATCAATCACGAGCAAGATGACCTCATTTCTCACAGATTTAACATTCAGGAGCAGATTTGTTAGAATAAGAAGATGAAGATGAGTTAGAATAAGATGTACCGTTAGAGTTCCAACGGCCTCCACCAATTCCACGCTGAGAACGACCACCACCTCTGGATCGGCCTCCACCACGAGATGAAGAATTGGTATGAGCAAGGTTTGCTGTTGCAACAGACGAAATCTTGTGATTCTTCTCTATACGAGCCTCTTGAGCTACTAGAAGAGATTCAATTTGATCCACTGTGTAAGGATCCGATCTCGTGGTAATCTGTTCGCCCTGCGCCGCAAGTGCATGGGTCACGTCAAGTAATAAAGTGATAAGTAAAGTATCGTTCCTACGGGGATTTGTCCAAAACCCGGTCAAACAATGATTATCATACTCTCTCCCAATTTGAGTGACACAAATGTTGAGATTGAAAATTAACTAAGAAAATAAACCTATGCTAAATGAAAATAAAACTATAAACAAGTGATTCTCCAACTTCAAGGATAAAATGGGTCCTAAGATTATCTATCCCCCTTGTACTTCTTAAAACTCAATTAACCTCCCCTCAAAGAAGCTCTCAACGAAACCACGTGCTAATCTAGGGTACATAGAGTACTTGTAAATGCTCTTTCAAGTCAAGAACAAGTGTTTAGTCTTATTAAGTGCACAATCTCTTACTACAAGTTAATAAGACCCAATTCTCACGCTCCAACCCTAATGTGACTATGCAAGGCTTCAAGTATATCTCTATCTTACCAACAAAACCATCCATCCATGCAAACTTCAGGTTCTTGCACTATTTTACCCAAGTTCTATACTCAATATAGCCCTCTCAAGCATCAATCAAGTGAACCCAACATCTAAATGGTGATCAAGCACTTAGAAGCATTAGGAATAGAGTAAAATAAGCACCTAGATATCATTAATCACAACATAAGAGGAGGAATCAAGAATCAATAGATACAAGGGTTCAAAATAATCCTAGAATCAAAGTATTTAGCTACTCATGTTCTACAACTCCATGGGAGCATATATATACAACATTACAAAACAGAACAAGAGAAGAGAATGAAGATGGAAGAGATAAACCAAGAGAGGAAGCCTAAATCTCTTCGAAGCTCCAAGCCCAAGCGAAATCCCCACCAAGCTTCAAGCCCTAGCAGAGCAAAACACTCCCAAAATGCCCCAAAAGTCGAAGAATGTCGAATGAGATCGAAACCCTAGCTTTTATTTCTATTCAATCAGCCTTTTTTACAAAACGCGCAGTAGAATACGTAGTTCACCGCGGCGAGGCCACGGCGAACTCCAAAAATTCCAGAAATGCATTGTGCTCGCCGCGGCGAGCTCACGGCGAGCTCACGGCGAGCTAACCAAAAACAGGGCAAAAATTTATGTTGTTCGCCGTGGCTTCGCCACGGCGAAGTCCCACTTATTCTAGTCCTTTGCTCTGGTTTCCTCTTTGCTTTGTTCACTTGGGAGCTTGGTAGATGGCTATAATCACTTGGTTATTGAATCAAATTATTCCTACAAAATTTACATAAAACAATATAAGAAACTAACTAGAAATATGATCAAAATATACACTAATAAACCATGATATGCAACCGAAAATCAAATGAGCATTTTCCTATCTTAAGTATCCAAAATTTATCAATGATTTAATAAAACTCAAGGAAAATATACTCAAATGACATGAATTTCTAGGAGTTATCATAATCGCAGTGATCCACGGATCATATTCTTCAGATGAGCCTTCAGAGATCACATTAATGTGATCGGAGTCATCAATTGGATGACCAATTCTAGCCAAGGCATCTATGATTGCCTTGATCTTCAGGAGATATTCATTGGCAGAAAGATTTCCTTTATTCGTACTTTTAAGCTGTGATTTGAGCTGACGCACTTTAGCCTTCGTTTGAGAGGCAAAGTAACCGAGGATTCTCTCTCAAATCTACAGTGAAGTTTGGTAGCCTATAGTTCGAGTAAGCATAGCATCAGTCATGGAGCACAACATCCATGAAGCAAGAAGCTGATCTTGCCGTTCCCAGTCTAGATAGGCTGGATTAAGATAAAACTTCTTATGATCTCTCTCATCAGGAAGAAACTCGGATGGAGGTTTTATGTAACAATCAATGAAACTTTAGCGATCGTAACCACGAATTGCAGTGGAGATCTGATGTTTCCAAATCAAGAAATTTGTATCATCGAGCTTAACAGAAACCAGATGCGAGAAGGTAATGACATCGCTCTTAGCTTGAAAACTTGCCTCAACGATCAAGATGCTCTGATACCATAAAGGATTTGTGATCAGATTAGAAGAAGAAAGCAGATCAGTTGAAGCAGAGAGAAATGAAGAAAGAAGAATGCGTGCTCTGCAATCTTATTAATCAGATAAAATAGAAACTATTGCAGCTGTCTCAATATAGAGAGAGAGAGAGACTTTACAGGTGGCCGTCTAACTGAATAAAGATAATTAGTTACAATCTAACTAACCATAGTTATTTAACCATACGGTTACTTAACTACACTATCATCTCCCTCCCCCCTCTCTGTGTGATAGATATGCTAGACACTACATGGACATCAACGAAATAAAGAAAAAAAACTGCACATATGCATCTAAGTCCTCCTCTAAAAATTCACTTATAGCTAACTCACATGTATTAATAAAAATAGTTAAAAAAATTAAATATTTCATAAAATTCAAGTGATTCAGGTAAAGTCTTTCTATCCAAATATGTTTTAGAGCATCCCTTCATTGGGATCGGAATTCAAGATTGTTAGAAGAATGGTCAAAACCATCATTCTCTGCTTACTGTGTCAGTAAATGTTTCCTTATCCCTTCTATTTCCTCTTAATCAACTAGCATTACTTGGCAGGAAATCCTTTCACTTATTAAGGCTTTTAATTTTCTTGGTATTAGATCACTCTCTTATTCACGATTTCGATCATGTATTAAATTTTCCTCTTGATATGAGTGAATATCATTTTGTCTTGTTTAAAAAAAAAATACTCCCTCTAATATATTTTATAAGATATCCCCTAGAAGATATTTTATGCCTTTTTTTATAAGACATTTTAATACTTTTAATGGAAAATTTACATTTTCTTATTTATGCTCATATCAAATAACGGTAGGGATAGAGTGTAATGGTCATGTTCAGGAAGACAGAGTGGAAGTAGATATGGATACATCCTTGTGGAGGGAGTAGGATATGTGGTCTCAGTTGCAAACGTTAGGCAATGTTCCTCCCATCACCGTTGAACTTCTAGAGCACATGCAAGGCTTTTAAATTTCTTGCTAAAGGGGTACAAAAATATTGCCATCAATTTTCAAGCTGTATTAAAGCCATTAACTTAATTTTTAGCCGGAGCATGAATCCCATCCCTTTTATGGTAATGCAATAAAATTACTTGTACACAAGAATTGGCATGTTTATTTCAACCATATCTAGAGAAAAATGTTAAGCATTGCCGAATACTTAGCTAAATCATTTTACACTATGGAGAAAATGTTTTGTATTTTTTATCAACTTCTATTTATACATCAGAGTTTGACAAGGGAAACTAACTTGTTATATATCATACTTCTTTAAAAACTATAAATTTTAGTTTCTTCTAAAAAAATAATGCCAATATGGATGAATGCGAAGTAGGGAGTTGTCACATGTGCCCATGAATAGCAATGGGGTTGACTAGCAATGTTATGGTTATCATACATCTATCAGTTTAGGAGCTTATTAAATGTTGATGTGGATGTCATTTATTGGCCAGTGCTTTATAAAGCATGGTGTTGGTTTGGTCAATGAAACTACTATCACGAGGAGGCACTGACCCCACATTAATTAATTATACCTCTTAATTAATACAAGGTGTTGATACGTGAATATCGTTCGCGTCCGGAGTTTGTTTCGCATGTCCTACTTTTCTGTTTGATCTACCTGATCTGACTTTTCTTGCTTAATTAACTAGCATGTTAACGATGAAATAAAAAAAAAAATAGCATGTTGTTATCAATAAGAAAAAACCTACCAAGTTAACAACTTGTTACAAACAAGTAGGAGGGAAAAAATTTTAAGGGTTAATACCACTTTTGGTATTTGACTTTCATTCAATTTTGGTTTCCGTCCCTGAACTTTAATATATGTGGTTTTAGTCCTTAAATTTTCACTCAATTTTGGTTTTAGTCCATAAACTTTAAATCGGTGGTTTTGATCTCCGAATTTTGTATTATTTATAACCATTGATCCCTGATTTTTTAAGTATTTTTTAAAGTTTAGGGACTAATGCTTATAAAACACTTAAATTTTAGGACCAAAACCACTAATATTGAAGTTCAAGGATTAAAACCAAAATTGAATGAAAGTTTAAGAATTAAAACAACTGATTTTAAAGTTCAGGGACTAAACTTAAAATTCAGTGAAAATTCAAGAACTAAAGTTGGATTAATCCTGATTTTAATCGCCACACCTTTGCCTCATACTACTCTAGTCAGTATGATAAGTCACTGGTAGAATAAAAGTTTGGTATCACTGATGATTGTACTCATTGTCTATGGGTCCAGCTAACATATGTAGACAGGAAAAAAAAAGCCTTTTTCAAAAAACAAGAGTTTACTTTAAATTGGATGAAACCTATATGTGTGGTAAAAAAAGAGTTATTAATGGCTGTTTTTAATTTTACCTCTATCTGTTTTCCGTTGGATAGAAGAAAAATAAGAGATAATTTTTTTTATATTGAACAATGTGAAAATGTGACAATTCGAGACATATAATAGTTTAATTGTCATCCCTTGTTACGATCTCTTCCTATTTATAAATCACTTATCCAACATAGTTTTTCTAGAACAAAGAAGACCGTAAATATCAAATCTATTTTAAAATTTAATAACTTTTAAGTTTTACATTATTTAACACATATTATATTCCACAACAATAAAGTCTATGTAATAATAAATAAAGGATGAAAAGACACATTCATATGAAAAATTCAATGATGTGAATTATAAATAAGACAAAAAAAGTCTTTACCCACTACCTTAAAAATTTCAGTTAAAAAAATTATCTTATTAATTCTATTAAATATTATCAAAGAAGTGTGTGAGAATAAGATACAAGTGACTAATTATAATATTGGGTAGAGTATTTTTTACTATGTATGGTTTTTTATGACAAAATATTTAGACATAAATTTACTCACTTATCATTTATTGAATTTCCCCCGAGAAGAAATATACTCATCTGATCCTATTTATAAGTCACTTCTAGCATATTTCACACAGACCAAGGAAAGCCTTAAAACTCATTAACTTTCCACTAAAATCCAACAAATTTACAACTTTACCCATATTAAATATCCACTATACCACATGAAAATAAAGTCAACACGTAATAAATGAAGGGTAAACTTGTACATTCACACTAAATATTTAATGAGGTGACTTATATATAAGACCAAATAAAACATTCTCTCTCTACCCTATAAATAGGACCAGAGGAGTATTATGTATGGAATTTGTGATTTGTGAGCTCATTAATTTATGAGAGCCGTTATTATTGGGCAATGTTTTATTTTTATTGTAAAAATTATTTATCCTTTTAACTATATTAAAAGAATTCGTATATTTTAAAAAGTCTATATGATCTCTTTGATTACTATAAAAATGTTATTTAATAAAAAGTATAATATATAGGGACGTTCGTAAAGTTGAAAAAACACTTGAGGAAACAAAACAAGAAGTTATTAGCCTTGAGGCACGTGCTATAATGATAAGAGGGATATCTTTGTTAGACGATAATGATCTCGGTTAAAAATAAGAATAGTATGCACTAACCATGGGTACGGTGACCCCAAAAAAAAAAAAAAAATTCAAACATTTATGATTATTTTTTAAAACTTTCAATGTTTCTCTGTTATTTTTTGGTTAAAGTATACTTTTGATCCATTATATTTACATCAAGTCTTCTTTTGATCCCTTAACTTTGAAAAGTGTACTTTTGGTCTTTTTTTACTAGTACTATTAGTTTCATTTAACTAAAATTGCTGATTCAACAAATTTAAATGATGATTTTATAGTTATACGCTAACAAAATATGTTTAAATTTTAATTATCTAGTATAATAATTCTTATATTTTAAAATTCGGCCATTTTTATTAATATTTAATTATAAAATTACTCTTTAGATTTGCAGAGTCAGCATTTTCCGTTAAATAAAACCAACAGTGTTAGTGCAAAAGGATCAAAAATACACTTTTCAAAGTTAAGGGACTAAAAAGAGACTTGATGCAAAGATAAATGATCAAAAGTATACTTCAACCTTACTTTTTCCTTCATGCAGTGCCAATCACTCAAATTAAACTTTGCATTATAGTGTGGCTATTATTTATTACGTGTTGATTGAAGTGTTAGCTTACCTAACTCTTTAACACACAGCTAAAAATAATTGACACACACATACACACATATCACATGTTTGTATAATTTTTGGTGATCAAATTCAATTTGTGTTTGAGAATTGTTGAAGCAACGTTGTTGTTGTTAAAAAGTTGTTGTCCTTGGCTATCTTGTTTTGCTCATATTAGAACTTGTGGCTTTGGTATTAATTAGTGGGGGCAAAAGAAAAGTAATTAGGATATTAGAGTTTGGTGGTTTCGATGTGAGCGTTTTTAAATGTTTCATATTGTTTTATAATTTTAACATCAATATATAAAATGTAATAACGAAAAAGTGAAAAGAATTAATGGTAGAGGTGTAGCATAAATTCAAAATGAGGGCCAACATTTTTTAATATTTATATGGTTACAAAATCATGTGAGGCGCAACATATCCTTGTTATCCTCAACTCCTCAAGGTCCATTATATTGATGAGTTGCTCAAAATTTGATTAAAATACTCCATCCATGTGTTTCTAAATATCAGACATATTTAGATATGTGACTTTGTTTCTAAATATCAAACCTCTTTATATTTTTCCTCAGTTTTTTCCTACATTATTTTTATTAATGCTTCTCAATATTAAACACGTAATAGAGGGATGATAGGAATAAAAGTAGGTGATTAGGGTATTTTAATAATATCATGTTTTTTCTAACTAATTTAACTAACATTCATAATATAATCAAATTAATTAATTTTATCTTATATTTAAGAATGGATGGAGTACCTTATGAATTGTCATATATAGATCGTTAAAAGGTATATATATGTATATAAATATATATTAGAGTGTGCATAAATAATGGTAAGTAGACTGGAGTGTAAAATTGGTAACGGGTCTTCCATTCCACTCCACCACCTTATATGGCTCATGCAAGTTGGATTAGTAGGTCCTTCTAATATTACAAGAGTCTCTGACCATTTAATGCATCTACAATGATCGTTAAACCTAGTCCAATAGAATTTTCCTTGCTGCACATCTTTCTATACCCATTATATTCTCCCTTGCTCAGACCATTTCAAATCTACATATCTCTGTCACAATTCAAATTAATCAATTATTTTGGAGTGAAAATTCACAAGGGATTTATAGAGAGTAAAATCGATATAGGATCCTGCTTATGGCCGTTTTTGAAAAATTCTCTAGCTATATTTCTCCCTTTCAAATATCTGTTATTCACGTGGAAGTTTCCTTTTTTTTTTTTTTATTGAAAGACAAAATGATATTAAAAGTAAAAATGGTTACAAAGTCCTGACAGTATTTTGAAAAGGAAATAAAGTGGTTACAGTATTGTTGTAGTGACTAATAGAAATAGTCCCTATACTTATCACGCTAAAGGATTTTAAAAACTCTGCAATGTCTTTGGCAGTGATGTGGTTGACATTGTGTGCCCAACTTGAAAAATCCAATAGGTGCTAGATAGTTATATAATCCATGGGATAACCTGAAAAATTGATCCATTTCAGAGCAACCCTTAGACAAGCTAGAGTGAACAGATGTCCTCGTAGAATTTGTTGTTGCTAACTGAATTTCTATGATGGCTTATCATCATAACATATACGAAATGCGACGCAATTCGTGGAAGTTTCCTATCTATAAAATGCGAGATGTATATAAAAAAGGGGAAAATTGCATTCAGGTCAAAGACAATTTATTAGTACAAAGTCATTTGAAATATCAAAATTATTTAAAGGTTATAAGGGACGTGTGCGTAATAATACATTGGTGTAATTACCTAGTTACCCTCATCGATTAGTTATTAATACATATTGTGACAGTTATTAATATATTTTGTTTTGTTATTAATAAGAAGTGTCTTGAATATATTGATATTACTTATTAATAGTAAATGTAGTTGTCAGTCAAGACACCTTAACTTGTTACTGAAGACACTTCTACTCATCAATGTTCTTCTTTGTCTATTAGTTAATGGAATAATTTTACAATTACATTAGATCACCTTTAGATCCCTTGGACTATTAGTAATTTTAATATTTCAAATGACTTTATAGTATTAATTGCATTACTAGGGACATGATCGCATCCCTATAAAAAATCATTTGAGATATGAGGCAAGTAGAAATAATAAGGAAGAATTGTATTGATGAGGTCCCAAGTAATTAAGATAATTTATATATCCAACAAGTTCCAATAAGTTGTCAATGATGTTTTTTACTTATTAATAGTGGTGAAATTTTTACTTGTCAATGTTGTCATTAACAATTCATTTGAACTTATCTGTTATTAATTCTATTGCTTATAACCTGAATGCAATTGTCCCAAATAATAAACTCTTAAGCGAAGAAAAATAAAATTTAAATCAAATAATATGCATAATATTAGGTGAAGTATAAATATTAGGGCTCGCATTGGGCGTTGAATATAGAAAGATATGGCCTCAATTTGTGATGTATAGCATTCCGCTGAATCCATGTGGGTGGGGTTCTAAGTTCTTTTTTTTTACATACAAAATGAAACTGAAATACACCCTAGGGATCGAACCCCAATCCCCTTCCCCCCACATGCCTCACTATGAGGCAGGTACCACTGCGGCACAAGGCCGCATAATTGTGGGGTTCTAAGTTCTAACCATATACTTTATTGCAATTTCAATTCGTTTTCATACGTTGCTTCTCTTAACCAAACACTTCAAATCAACTTTAAGAATATGAAAATATGCTTTTTGTTGTTATTTTGCCTTTTCCAATTATATAAGCTTAAGAGCTAAGATAATGCAAATACACCAAAAAAGATAATGTAAACACACCAAACTAAATACGCGTTAAAACAATTAAACATATTATGGCAAGGAGTGCCTGTTTGTATGTGTAAATTTAACATATATGAGCTAATCATGCGCTGTTTTAATTATAAGCAATAGCATCAATACAATTTATCTATTTATATATATATATGTATATTTCTAATGTGTTCAATTCCTATCAAATGCGCATATAAAAAATGGTTCAATATGCATCCACAATGAGCATGACTAAAGATTAAGATGATATTCTAGGTAAAGAAACCCATATTTATTACATACAACTAATTTTCCTGCGGAGGACATGATTCCGTCATATCCTTGCCCCATCTTGATCGGGATGGTATAATTCCAAATTTTTTTATTTTTTACTTTTTAAAAGAAAAAGTAAAGTCAGTCATATTAGATTTAATTTTGTCTTAATTTAATTTAATGTCCATTTGACCAATTAGGCATTCTTGCCTCTTGAATATGTAAGAAGAGATCAGTTCAAAAAAGAATATGTAAGAATAGAGATATAGAGACTTTGAAGATCCCATTGCTCTCATAGACAAGTCACAATGCCTTCGGACGTGGGTTGGAATTTTAAACAATTTAAAATAAAATAGTACAAAATATGGAAAATATTAATGAAACATGTACGTAGCATTAAGTTTCGGATCTTACTTTGGCTCCTCTGCTAATTATATACCTATATTAGAGAGATTGTTCTTGGATTGGATTGTGGGTGAATTCAATCATTTTCCTAAAATTTATGTATAAAAGGGTATACTGAGAAGATTAAAGTCCACTTATTGGCAGAGGAAACCAAAGACACAAAACAAGCTAGGATCTTTAAAAACTATTTTCCCTATAAAACATAAGAAAAGTCACCACTAAAATGAGAGCTGTCTGCAGACTTAGACCCTGGACAAATTCTTCTATCCAGTAACTAGGCATTGCTAGTTCAAAGAAAAAGCTAGGGCTGCACTATTAAGCAAGGATTTAAGCTTCTTCTACCAAATGATAATGTCCCTTCTTCAGATCCTTTTTGGAAAATTATTTGGTCTATCAATTTGCCTCCAAAAAATCTGTTATTTATATGGAAACGAATCCATGAAGCTATTCCATCTAGGGATGTTCTACAACATCATCATTTGCAGGTTGCTAATCTTTGCCCATTTGGATGTGACCAAATGAAATCTCTTAAGCATCTTTTCTTTTTATGTCCTCTTGCTAGGGCTGCATGGTTTGGTACACTATCCATTAAACCTGAATGGGATAGCTTTCTCTCATTCAAGACTTGGATCATGTCAATTTTTATTTCTCTGTTCAATGATGGTCTGACTGAAATTTTGGAAAAAATCATTGTATTATCGAATCACTTTTGGATGCTCCACAATTCTAACGTATACAGGGGAAAGCACACTTGTTTAGACACATTTGTGAAACAAGTTCATCATGCCATTTCTTTCAATGGCATCCTCATGAATTCCCTAAAATCTAAATTGATAAGTATTAAGACCTCATCTCTGTCTATTCCACTCACTTACTCCTCAAGCCTAGCAGATTGGAACATCTTTTCTTGCAAATATAAAGGTAGGTTCGGAGTGGGATGCAGAATGGCAATTTTTGCAAGTATTCAACTGACCCAAGCGTTCATATGGAAGAAAGATAAAAGGAAGGCATCTTGCTTTCAATTGAGATGTTTAAGGCCAGGGATTCAATGGTTGCTTTCTAGTCGTTTGGGAGCCTTGAAGATATCTTTGTCTATCAATTCATCTTTTGTAATGTGATCCCTCAAGCAACAGGCAGTTACCATCAATGATACCATAGTTACATACATCAAGAAGATGTTGCAAGCTTTCAAGGACATTCGAATGTCCGTAGTTGATAAAACTACATTGACAACAATCCTTGTCCCAAAACGGCGCCGTTTTGGGACAGAATTTTCTGAAAAAAAAGATCTGAAACTTCATAAGCCCAGAACTCCCCTAGCGTGATCAGATTCAAATCAAAGCCTCTGAAGGAGAAATGGGGGGCTTTAGATATGGCGAAATCAAAATGAATACCTGAGGTGACAACGAAGAAGACGCAGAGCATGACAACAGCAAGGCAGTCTTCGATTTCAAGCCATCTTCGACCTTTACAGATGTTTTTATCAATCTTGTTGCCGGAGGATAAAGATAGCACTTATCAAACCCAAACGATCTCCTTTTCTTTCGTTGTTTTGTTTTTGCTTCCTCTGAATCTAGCTCTTATCACCTTTCAATATTTTACATGTCTTCCCAGTGTGTGTGTGACAAGCTTCAAAAATAGCGAAGGAGTAGAGCTCAGTCCACACGTTACCTCCTTTAGTCTCCTAGAAAGCCACACCTATTGCTAGGCTTTTGTGTAGAACTCTATTTTAAATTAATTTATTATGTTTATATTTCATATTTATATTTATAACATTATTTTTTAATTTCATTTTCATTTGAATTTAGTAATATATATTTAAAAATATATTATTAAAATCACATATGGTTTGACCCCGATCTGACCCCGGTTGAACCATTAACCCTTAACCCAGTTCCTCGACCGATTCATTGTCCATTAAGTTTTTTGAACCTTGGGTAATATCATGTGATTTTAATTAATTTAACTAACTTCCTTAATATAATCAAATTAGGTAATTAGGTCTTATATTTAGGAATAAAAGGAGTAGTAAGTTTGTGATTGAAAACATAAGAGGCCAGCAATGGATGGTGTGGTTCGACTTCTTAAACACTTGAGAGAGGTGTCAAGACATTTATGTAATTTAATATTGGTAGTGACTTTAGGGTATGTTAAGTTTTTGATGAAATAAAAATTTCAAATAAAAAATAAATAACACTTCCTAAACTAGACTTGAATAGGACAATCCCATTCCGATTCTCATCCCATCCCGTCTTGGCCAAAAAATTTGTCCCGTCCAGTCCCAAAATGCTCGGGAACGGGACTGAACGGCTAAGATGAGACAAATTTGAACACCTCTCCATAGAGGTTTATGTCCATTTTGGTCTATTGAGATAAAACTATGTCATTTTAATGAAAAATCTTATCAAACAATTTTTTTCGAAATGAAAACTTTCTGTTTAAGAGGTAAAACGAATATCCACATAATTTTTTTTAAATAAAATGACATATTTTTAACTAAATGGACGGAAATAGACCGAAACCTAAATAAAGAGGTTCCAGGCTGATATAAGAATAAGTCAATTCAACCCCGTGAGCATGTGGGAGTAACACTTGTTTTATTACTAACATGGCGCTCGAATACTAACCTGGTTTAAGGATATGAAAATATGCTTTTTTGTAGTTATTTTGCCTTTTCTTCTCTTTGTTTAGAGCCTTTTCTTCTTATATAAACTTAAGAGCTAAGATAATGCAAATAAACCATAAAAAGATAATGTAACTACACCAAAGTAAAAAAAAGGCATTAAAAATTAAACATGTTATGGTAAGGAGTGTTTGTGGAACCGGTTTTCATATTCATCAAAAAGACAAATAGGGAGAGCTAGATATGTCTAACCTGCCTCGTTTCTGGCTTTGTGGCAAGCTCTCTATGAACTTGCTATGATGTTATCGGTTAGAGGCGTGGTACACATTAAAAAAGAACTAGACATGTCTAAACTGTATAGATCAATGGGATGATTTAGATTGTCTATATACGCCTAACTCTCCCTACTCATCTTTTTAATGATCCAAGAAACTGGTTCCAAGTGGCTTTTTATATGTGTAAATTTAACATATATGAGCTAGTCATAGGTTGTTATAATTATAAACATCAATACAATTTGTCTATTATATACTCCTATATATATTTATATTCTAAATTATTCCTATCAATTGCGTGTATAAAAATTGGTTCACTACGTATCCATAATAATCATGATTAAAGATAAAGAGGGTATTTTACGTAAATCAACTCATGTTTATTACATATAAATAATTTATCTAATTTTTTTTTAAATTTATAAATTATTGTCTAACTTCTATGTTAAGGATAGTATAAAGTATTTAGCAAAAGTGATTTTAATAAATGAGATCCAAACAAACTCAAACTCAATCAAAATCTAAGTTTTTAGGAAAACAATTTCCAAACTAAAATTATTGTAAATCATAATCACTTGAAATCAAAGCCATTATAAAATGTGTATAAGTGACCACTTGAAAAAGTTATCTTTTATTTAAAATCTCATTTCACCAGCTCTATTCCAAATAAGCATTCATTAAATGAAAAATGAATTTTAGTCGATTTTTAAGCAAAATTGATGAATCAAATCTTGGAGATAGAAAAATTATTATGGCCGGAAGAATTGCTTTAAATCGGGTTCAACAATATCTAAATGAACTAAAATATGTCAAATATTAAATAATTGTATAAAAAGGAATGAAAATGAAAATAATAATCTATAAAGTTTTTGCTTTAGTTGGCAATAGTCAAATTTTATTCCACTCTAATAATGATCTATATGTAATTGGAGTTATTCTACCCAACAACAGAAGAATGTGCGATGAGATATTCATTCCATTTGTTAATACATAAAAATTAAATTGAGTAGCAAAATTAAAGAATGATGGATTGGTAAATGGAAAATGAAGAGGTTTTTTATTTTCTTGACCAAGTATTAATGATATGCCGTGTCATGAGGGCACGTCCTTTTGAGTCTCCTCCACGAAGAAGGTCGGTCTGTTTTAACTTTTAAGCAAACTTTCTCAAAGCCTTTATCATTTATCAACTACTATTATATTTATCCTCACAACTCACCGTTAAAAGATTATTAGATACCATAAATTAGAGAAATTTTTGCACGAATTTGAAGCGCTGCGTTATTTATAAAACTATCTGTCCAATTATATATCTACTACTGAATTTATTTTATCTGATTGAGATCTATACATTAAACGATAAAAAAGATAATGCTCCCTTCGATCCTAAATATAAGATTTATTTAACTCATTTGATTAAATGAATGATGTTAGTTATGTTAGTATAATATGTTTTCTTTAAAACACCCTACTCATTTTCGCTTATTCCCTCCACAATCTTTTACTTGATTATTGTTGGAAAAATATTAATAGGGATAATTTGAGAAGGAGTTAACAAAAAATTAGAATTAGGTCTTATATTTAGAACCAAAATTAACTCCTCAAATAGGTCCTATATTTTGGATCAGACTGAATAATATTCTTACATTGTAATATATCTCAACCATTAAAAGTAAATCCAATGATAAAAATGTTCAGTGAAGAGGAAATGGAGAGAAGTTTTAGTGGAATCCCTTCTAACTTTATCGCACCAAGTCACAACATTTAATCCAACGTGAAAACTTGCATGATATTTAATAAATTAAATAAACCATTTTCTCTTCATAAAACTACTCCCCCGTCATCTATTCAATTACTTCTCTGTTATGTATTAAATGATACACTTTTATGTAATATAATTGAACAAAATATAAATGACATGTCACTTCATGTTCACACAAAAATTTCTTCATAACTTATACTCCATCCCATTTATAATATATGGCCTTCTAAAAGAAAGATTTGGTCCAAAATATAAGTTACTTATAAAATATTAAATGCTTATCTTCCAATTTTTTTAAGGATATTGATACGCATTTCCCATTTGTCCATTCATTATATTCTCTCTATATTTAATTAATCAACATTTTTTAATAAAGGGAAAAACAGAAAAACATTTTAATTTAAGGCATATTAAATGAATCAAGTTAATTGTTAAAATTTATTCTCACGAATTAATTAAAATATTTTATATTTTACACCATATATAGTATATCTTAACCTTGCCCTTATTTTTCTTACAATAAAATATACGGCAACAATAAAACCTTATCCCACTAGATAGAGTTGGTTAATACAAAAAGTTTCCTCAATACCCAAGACAATTCTCATGATTTTACCTAAAGGGTTATTTAACCTAATAAAACCATGCTCCTATCTTAAATTGTAATTTTGCTTATAAATCACATCAATTTCATTTTGGAAGTTTTCCTTTAATTTTCAGTAAAAATTAATTTAAATTTTTCTTACTTCTTTTATTAATGGATTGTTTTGGAGAAAACACATAAAAAAACTTAAAAATTGATAATCCTAGAGAAGGTAGGAGATCCCAAAATAAGAACTTTGAATTACTAAAATTTTTATTATAGGATCTTCTACCTCCTTTGTGATCATAAAAATTTAAGAACCGACATTTAGTCCTTATAATTTATTTTAATTTAGAATTAGAATAAGGTCCTTATAATTTATCTTGATTGATGGGATTAAATTAGACTCTTACGGTTGGATCCATTACATGCATATTTCTTCGTGTATAAAAATTGTTAATTTCACTTCATATATATATATATATATATATTTAATTTAACACTATTTTAAGTTTTAACACCCACACACAGAATTTCATTGAATCTTCAAAATTAAATTTATCCGATCAAGTAATAAATATTCATAAAAAACATGTCATATTTATTATAATAAGTCACAAATAAGGTAAGTTTTTTTTTAAAAAAAAACATTTCATTTTTATTTTAGTTAAATTATATAACCAACTTTTTTAATCTGATCAATAAATATATCCTATATTAAGCCCATATGATGGAGTATCAATATGTATACACCGTTGTACATTTGTCTGAAAATTTTCTTTTTCGTAAAATTTTTTTACTACAATGATAATTTGATGCATAATTATCGCTTCCTGTATATTTGTCTGAAAATTTTCTTTTTGGTAAAATTTTTTTACTACAATGATAATTTGATGCATAATTATCGCTTCGTGTATATTTGTCTGCAAATTTTCTTTTTGGTAATTTATTTTTTTACTACAATGATAATTTGATGCATAATTATTGCTTCGTGCTAGTCAAGCAAACAATCAAACTAAATTAAAATAATCTGTAATTATCCAAAATTAGGTTTTGATTGATAAATCAGAGACAGTAATTGGTTGACTCGTTCTACTACGCGTATTGTTCTTTACATTTCAACTCTCAATTCCTTCTTCAATCAATGACACAATCTATCCCCTCCACGACGGCGCAACTCTCGTTTTTTTTATATATATATTTTTTTTATCAATCATCAATTTTTTTATTTAATTTCCACTATGTTCTGTTTCGTCTCCTTTGATTTGTCACTCTTGCATGTCTTTTTCTGCCTTTTGGATGTTTTAAGCTCTCCATGATCATTTTGATCAAGGTAGTGTTTGACGTAGAAGAAGACAAAATCTAAACCAACACAGTTGTTGTAACGTTGTTAAGAAGTTCGGGTTATGAAGAAATAGTATTGTTGGAGGAAGTCACCAATCCCGAAACTAGTTTAATAGTTGCTACGTGACACTTCAGTTATGAGGAAGACATCGAACCCTGAAATTGGTCTAACAGTTGTTTGGATGAGAAAAACTCTGACCAGGTAGATCCTTTCAAAGGACTCAAAATTGGTCTAACAGTTATTCGGATAACTGATATTAACATGTATACAACAAAAAAGGATAAAATCTGAATTATATAGTAAGATATTTTTTTTAGTTTCTTAATTTGTTTTTACTATTAGGTTAGATACAGATTATACTATTCTTTTTTGTGCTTCTTCTTCTGTCTTTTAGTGTATGAAGTTTCTTGGGGGGAGAGAGAGAGAGATACAGTCACCTCCATAGCTTTCCCGCGAATTGGAGAAAGGAATACCTTACCCTACTTCCTCATTTTACCTCTTCCGTGCCTTCTCTGCAATCTCTCTTTGACAATTCCCCTAAATTTTTTCCTCTCAAGAAAAAAAAAAAAAAATCTCAAATTATCCATATCATTCTCAGTCTTCATCGTGTGATTTTTGTTCGTTATCACCACCTACGTTGTGTGGAAATCAGTCCAAAATTTGAGTTGTTCACGCGCAAAATGAAATGCGCGTTTTCTGTGAACTCGGAATGCGAGATCCAATTCACAGCTTGTTTGAGATTTTCGCATCTCTTGCGACATCGTTGCAGATTTTATCATATCTCCGATTTTGTCGGTTGTTCTTTTGGGTTACACACTGGAATTCACAGAACTTTGTGTTCTTGAGCGAAGATTTTTCTCTTTGTGGTGTTCCTGCTTTGTGTTTTTCTCCTCTGGGACGGAGATTCCACATTGTCGTCAACAAAGAGAGTTTTTTGTTGCAGGCCTGGGTCTTTCGTTTTTTTGGTTGTACGTATCGCTTGTTTTGTCTACACTTGTGTTCTCTTTTGTTGATTGAGATCATTCTCTTAATTTTCTCACTTCTTACTTGGTCATTCAAAGCTGGTTTGATAAATTACTCAAATTTTGATCTTCTGGTTTGGACCCTTCTTTGGGTTCTGTATCCATAGTCTATACAGATTTTTTATCCTTTCCTTTTTTGACATTTGTTTTCTGAAGTTTCCGGCGCTTGTGTGTGATTCTAGGTGGTTCTTAGGAAGCTGAACTTTGAGGATTTTGGCCTGAGAAAAGCAGTTGCTATAATTCAAGTTTTCTGGTAGCTGGGATTGCTCTGAAATTTGGGGTGTTGGAGCTGTTGTTGGAAATATACACATCATCTTACTGGTTACCCTGCCTTGTTGATATTGGATTAATTTGATAAAGTGAGGGAGAAAATGAGGGGTGGAAAAAGAAGGAAGCTGCATTTCAGCAAGATCTACTCATTTGCATGTGGGAGACAATCATTTGAGGAAGATCATTCACAGATTGGGGGAAGAGGTTATTCCAGGGTGGTTTTCTGCAATGAACCAGACATGCATGAGGCTGAATTCCGGGATTATGCTGATAACTCTGTGAGGTCTACCAAGTATACTCTTGCTACTTTCTTGCCTAAATCATTGTTTGAGCAGTTCAGGAGGGTGGCTAATTTTTATTTCTTAGTTACTGGAACCTTAGCCTTCACCCCACTTGCTCCCTACTTAGCTGTTAGTGCCATCGTTCCTCTGATTATCGTTATTGGGGCAACAATGATCAAAGAAGGTATTGAAGATTGGCGGCGGAAGAAGCAGGTATTGTATTTTTCCTACCCATATATTTTGTTCTCCATGACATGCATTTTAATGGAACCAAAACGGATCTCATTAATTATCCTTGCCTCATATTTGGCTGCGGTGTTTTTTTTTTAATTGTCTTTATAATTCTCAGAAGGTCTCAATAAATTTATAAGGCTATAGAGGTCTTCCTAAGACTTGAAAAGATTTGCTGTTATGCGGGCCTTTTACAAGTTTTCTTTATGGAGGAGTTTAGATATAGATAGTGCTCGATATTTTGATGGTAGCCTTATCAAGATTGTGGACAGAAAAGGAAATATTCATGATCTGTTATTGATGGAAGACAACTTGTGAAAGAATTTAACTTTTCATCTAGATTCCTGGTATGTGTTAACAGGATGAACTGCAAACAGAATAAAGTCCAATTACTATATTCATTGTTCATACAGTTTCAATATTTGCTAATGTTATTTTTCAGATTCCAATAACTATTTTGTTACTGGGTTTCGAGGTTCTTGTTGATTTGTAAAAATTGGCAATATGGTCTGAATCAGAAATCGCCAAACTGAGTCCATGTATACATTATTTCCTTAATTTTAGGTTGTGAAAATCTTGCCATGATAATCATGTTCTCTTGTTTAAATATAAATATCTGTATGAAATTAGTATGTGTGAAAAAAAAAAAACAAAAAACAAAACGCTCATATAATATATAGCACAGTCTAGTTGGTGGCAAAATGTGGGCTAAGTAGCAAAGAAAAAACTTGTTGGCCTTTATTGCAAGATGTCAAGTCATTATAAAGTTTTGCTATTGGAATTCTTTTTCAGGATATTGAGGTGAACAATAGACTGGTTAAAGTGCATAAAGGTGATGGTGTTTTTGAATATACTGCATGGAAGAATCTCAGGGTGGGAGATATAGCAAAGGTAGAGAAGGATGAATTCTTTCCAGCAGACCTCCTATTGCTTTCGTCCAGTTATGAGGATGCAATCTGCTATGTTGAAACAATGAATTTGGATGGGGAGACAAATTTAAAGCTGAAACAAGGGTTGGAGGAAACTTCTTCCATGCATGAGGATCTCTACTTCCGTGACTTTAAAGCTACAGTTAAATGTGAAGACCCAAATGCCAACTTATACTCTTTCGTTGGGAGCATTGAATTTGAAGGGAGACAATATCCCCTTTCTCATCAGCAACTTCTCCTGAGAGATTCTAAACTCCGTAATACTGACTTCATATTTGGAGCTGTCATTTTCACTGGTCATGAAACCAAGGTTATTCAAAACTCTACTGATCCCCCTTCAAAGAGAAGCAAGGTTGAGAAGAAGATGGATAAAATAATATATTTCTTGTTCTGTCTTCTTTTTCTAATGGCATCTGTTGGGTCTATTTTCTTTGGAATTTTAACTAAAGATGACTTGGAAAATGGGTTGATGAAAAGATGGTATCTCAGACCTGATGATTCTACAATTTTCTATGATCCAAAAAGATCACCATCTGCTGCAATTTTTCATTGTTTGACAGCCTTAATGTTATATGGCTTCTTCATTCCAATTTCCTTGTATGTGTCGATAGAAATTGTTAAAGTCCTTCAGAGCATCTTCATCAATCGAGATATCCATATGTACTATGAGGAAGCTGACAAACCGGCCCATGCTCGCACTTCAAATTTGAATGAAGAACTTGGCCAAGTTGATACAATACTTTCTGATAAAACTGGTACTTTGACCTGCAACTCAATGGAGTTCATAAAATGTTCTATTGCTGGGGTAGCTTATGGCCGTGGTGTTACAGAGGTGGAAAAAGCTATGAGTAGAAAAAGTGGTTCCTTGATTCATGAGCAAGACAGTGGGTCAGATGATGTCAGGGATTCTACTGCTACAAAGGCCCCCATAAAAGGTTTTAATTTTACAGATGAAAGGATAATGAATGGAAACTGGGTTAATGAGCCTCATGCAGATGTTATCCGGAAGTTTTTTCACTTATTGGCAACCTGTCATACAGCCATCCCTGAAGTGGATGAAGGCACTGGAAATATCTCATATGAAGCTGAGTCCCCAGATGAAGCAGCTTTTGTGATTGCAGCAAGAGAACTTGGCTTTGAATTCTACAAAAGAACTCAGACAAGTTTATCATTTTATGAGTTGGATCTTGTTTCTGGCCAAAAGGTTGAAAGGTTTGTTCTTTGATTTTCTTGTTTCTTGATGAATGAGGTAGTTTGATTATTGTATTTTTTACAGCCAATGAAGACGTGATTATTTATTGGATTCTCAGTCAAAAGGGCTCATGTAGTGTAATAATATTTATATATTCACAGATTTGCAACAGGAACAGCATGGAATAGCCACATCCATTTTGCTACTCTTCTAATCACTAGCTTTATGGACATGTTGAATTTAATATAGCCATTTTTTTCTTTTCTGCTTGGCTTATATGATTATGTAGATTCTGGCATCTGATGCTCATGGAAGGGGTGGGATTTTCCCTTGGCTAACACCAGTGGATCCTAATTTTGAAGTTTACTTGATGTTTTGATGTCATTGTGCAATTTCTAGTGTTGCGAAGTCAATTTTTGTTTGTTACTGCTGCTGTTTTTAATTGAGGACTTGCTTCCTTCATGGCTACTAATGCTTCTCTAGTGACTTCAGAAATGCCATGCGGATGATTAGATTATTGACTATAGATACTCTATGTGAGGGTTTAAATGTTTTCATGTCAACCAATGCTGAGTGAGGAAGTTTTAATTTTGCAGGATGTATAAGCTTCTCAATGTTCTAGAATTTAACAGCTCGAGGAAGCGAATGTCGGTGATAGTGAAAGATGAAGAAGGCAAAATTTTTCTATTCTGTAAAGGTGCTGACAGGTTTGTGATGAATGGCCTCTAGCCTTTGATGATTTTAGTTTTTAGTCCTTTCCTATACTTTTCGCGATGTTGACCTGCTCTATGTCCATGAAGTGTCATTTTTGAAAGGCTTGCTAAGAATGGGCGCGAGTTTGAAGAGAAAACCCTTGAGCATGTGCAAGAGTATGCTGATGCAGGTCTAAGGACCTTGATATTGGCCTATCGTGAGCTTGATGAAGAAACATACAGGGAATTTGATGAAAAATTTTCTCTGGCCAAGAATTCAGTTCGTGCAGATCGGGAAACAGTGATTGATGAAGTGTCAGATAAGATTGAGAGGAATCTAATCCTTCTTGGTGCCACTGCTGTAGAGGACAAACTCCAAAATGGGGTGGGTTAAAATAATGCCTTCTGTTTTAAATTGATGGAGATTGATGGATTGAAACAAGGCTTAATGATTTTTCTCATACTTTTTTAGGTTCCTGATTGCATCGACAAACTTGCTCAAGCAGGAATCAAGATTTGGGTTCTGACTGGGGATAAAATGGAGACTGCCATCAATATTGGGTATTAATCTGAAATTATAACCTTTTCATGTTTGCTTCACCGTGGGAGTTATTTTTTGAGCTACACTTCTAGGCATATCTGACAGATGCGTGCAATTTCAGTTATGCTTGTAGTTTGCTTAGACAAGGAATGAGGCAGATTATAATTCATCTGGATTCTCCAGATATTCAAGCATTAGAAAAGACTGGAGAAAAGATTGCTATTGCCAAGGTAATGTACATTTTATCCTTTCGTCTGATTATGTCTACAGTAATGTAGTTTGCATTTCAGTAAGCATTCTAAACAAAGTGGTTCTCTTGAGATGAACATGTGTTAAATTGCTAGAAAAATGAACTTGCATTCATGGATTCTTCTTTCCAGTTTTATCAATAAAACAATTTGACAGAGACATTAGAATTTCAATAACTCCATTTGCCTTGCTTTCCTCTATAAATATTGTTTCATAATATGCGAGGAAGTTAGGAAGACCATGTGTGACTGTATCCTGAGTTTGATGCTGCAATATGTTTTATGCCGTTCTCTTCCTTTTCTTTTTTCCCAATTCAAATATATCTCTTTTTTTTTGGCACTTGGAAAAGGAGTTGATTGGTGCTTTAGAGAAATTGCTGAGAAGAAAATTAGAGTCCTGATGTCTTTATGCTGATTTATTGGTCAGGCATCAAGGGAAAATATCCGACGTCAGATATCTGAAGCTACTTCACAACTTGCTGTTTCCAGAGGGGCTTCTCAGCAAGCATTTGCTCTGATCATTGATGGAAAATCACTTACATATGCTCTTGAGGATGACTTAAAAAACTTATTTCTGGAGCTTGCACTTAAGTGTGCATCAGTTATCTGTTGTAGGTCGTCACCAAAGCAGAAAGCACTAGTATGTTTTCATTTATTCTTTAATTGTTGCCCTCTTTTGACACTGGCCTTTCTTTTCCATTTTTATTTGGATTAGTCTTGGTAGTCATGTGAAATAACTTTGATTGGTTCGTCTCTTAAAGGTTACCAGACTTGTTAAATCTGGAACTGGCAAAACAACTCTAGCCATAGGTGATGGAGCCAATGATGTGGGAATGCTTCAAGAAGCAGATATAGGGATTGGAATTAGCGGTGTTGAAGGAATGCAGGTAATCATTAATTTCCGACATGTTTCATTTTATTCCATTTATTTTATGCTGTTTTAGTAATAAGGTAACTACAAAATTTTACATGTTTCATCTAATTGACTTTTTTCTTCTATAATCTGTTGTCTTATACTTATTTCCTCCTTTCCCCTCTTTAACCCATGCACAGGCTGTTATGTCTAGCGATGTTGCAATTGCTCAGTTCAGGTACTTGGAAAGGTTACTCCTCGTGCATGGACATTGGTGTTACCGCAGGATCTCATCAATGGTATTGCTGTTCTTATACCCGTATTGTAACTTTTTAGTTATAGAAGATAACGGATTTGTCTGTGTCGATTATACTGAACAAGTCATTCTTCTGCTGGCAGATATGCTATTTTTTCTACAAGAACGTCACTTTTGGATTCACTCTCTTCCTGTATGAAGTGTATGCATCATTCTCTGGAACACCTGCATACAATGACTGGTTTTTATCTCTCTACAATGTCTTCTTCTCAGCACTTCCTGTTATTGCTCTTGGCGTATTTGACCAGGATGTTTCTGCCCGGTACTGTATTAAGGTAAACCTACTTCTAATAGTGTTTGTGTTTGTAACGAAGAACCTCAGGAGCCAGTATGCTGGCTAATAATAGATCAGAGGAAACCCACACAAACGTCCCAATATGGAGACATGACATCAACTCTTATGATGGCATAATACCTGCTCCACATCTCACCTTTATCATTAACTACTATATATACTTCCATTTTGCATGAAAGAAATTTTTGTGATTCAGAAAAGCTCAATTCGTTGGAGGATGAGATGTCCTCAAAACAGAGAAGAGGACCAATAAAAAAAATCAGATAGAGAAGACTAATCAAAGTGAGAATAGAATAACAAAATTAATAAGCCATATCTGAGTGGGTAGGGTCAGCTTAAATTGGAAACAGAACAAAGTAACAAAAATCCTAGAAAGCTTAATAATTTAAGGAGAGCTGTGTTGGAAAAAATAGACACAATTCTATTCCTTAGCATATGTAAATGCAAAGTTAGACCTTCCAAACTTGCTCATGGGGTGATGTGCTATCACCTAGGAAGCCCACCAAAACACGGACGGCAGAAATGGCAATCAGCACCTTTATTTAATGCTGGAAATTCCTTTTGCTCGTGTGATTTGGCTGGTTACTCAGTATTTTTTTAAGGATTTAAATCCATATTATGATGAATTGCTACATTTCTTTAACTCGTTGCTCAAATTGGACATACTGGCACATTCTTTTTCTTGAACTAATATGCTATGCTTAGCAATCCCAGATGTGTTTTGCAACTTCCAGCTGACATTAAATGTTCAATATTTATCTCAAAGTTTGGTTGACAAATGACAATTTTAAAATGGGTAGCATATTTGCTTGCACACAGCCACCACTTACGTCCTCTTCTGTGAGAGGTGACGGTGTTGTATTTCCCTTCACCTGGATGCCTTTACTACCTTTGTATTTGAAGTTTGATATTATAAATGTTGATTTACTTTATATGTAATTGCTGGTTATTGCTTCTATGATGATGAACTCATGCTTATTAGTTCCATTCGATTTGCAGTTTCCCCAGTTATATCAACAAGGAGTGCAGAATGTCCTCTTTAGTTGGCGCCGTATACTTACCTGGATGCTGAATGGATTCATAAGTGCAATCATAATTTTCTTCTTCTGCACAAAGGCGATGGAGCTTCAGGCCTTTGATAGCGAGGGAAGAACAGCTGGGAGGGATATACTCGGAGTGACCATGTATACCTGCCTTGTATGGGTTGTAAACTTGCAGATGGCACTTGCCATAAGTTACTTCACCTTGATTCAACATATTTTCATATGGGGTACTGTTGCTATCTGGTATCTCTTCCTCCTGATATACGGTGCAATGCCTCCGGGATTTTCCAAGAATGCCTACTATGTCCTCATTGAAACTCTGGCCCCATCTCCCATGTTCTGGCTTGTGACTTTCTTTGTGGTGATATCAACCTTAATACCCTACTTCTGTTACTCAGCACTTCAGATGAGGTTCTTTCCCATGTACCATGAAAAGATACAATGGTTAAGGCATGAGGGGAAGGCAAATGATGCAGAATACTGCGCCTTGGTGCGACAGAGATCATTGGGGCAAGTGAGTGTTGGTTCAACGGCACGCTTAGAAGCTAAGAAGGCTAACCACCATAAAAAACAGAACTTCTAACCATAAATGATCTATTTTGAGGTTTCTTGTTTAATTCTCAATAGGTTGTAGCTAGCTTGTGCATATCAGTCTGGAATATCTCTATTTTGCTTGCCCATCATCTCGGAGATGTGTATTGGCTCCTCTCGGCTGGAAAACACATGTTTGCTTCCCATGAAGATGGTGCTTGGAACCACACCATTTGGATGTGAAGTTCAAAAGAAGAATAAATCTCTGTATATTTGTTCTTTGGACAGTTTGGCCATTTGAGGCTGCATAGTGGTATTGTTTTTATATCATAGAAGAGGTTAGCGTATAGAGAAGCAAGAGTGTATTGTTTTTTTCTTTGGTAGATTGTGTAGAGTTGCTTTATGCTATTTATAGAAAATAGAACAGAGTTCCCCCGTTTATGAGGCATTTCTAGTCTTTATTATATTCGAAATAGCTCCATCATTCATTCCCTTGTTATGTTTTGCATCTTAATTGTTTAACACACAACACACACAGAGCAGACATGCCACCGAAAATTGAATGACAAATAACAAAAGAATCGCATGAGTTAAAATATCGCAAATGGCTTGTCTTTGGTAAGAAATGGTTTGAATGTGTATTAAATGTACAGTTGATAAAATATATGTTTTCTTGAATGTAATCACAAAGATATCAATGTCAAGTGAGCAATAAGAGCTAGATTTCATTTTCTGCGTAGAAAGTGGCCATTGTATTTGCTATTCATCTGTTGTAAACTTTTTATACTATTACATTTCTTTCTTGAGGCCTTGGTGATTTTCCCCATAAACAATGATAATACAAGTTTATTAACGCATGACGTGATGAAGATAAAATTTCAACATGCCTAGTGACGAAATAGAAATGTGCATGTTGGATACAGAAAAGTCGGATTAATTTCGTCTCTCAATATCAAATCCCAAATCGGGTTTTAAATATAATTTACAAGTTGGATTGATCTGAATAAATAAAGAATCGCTCATCATTATGTTGATTAGGTCATGTAATGAAAGAGAAAAAAGTAAGAAACAAATTAAACCATAATCTGCATCCATGAAGTTCATTTGCAAACTAAATAAAATAAATAAATATAATGACGCATTACCGTTAAATTAAAATAAGGTCAGATGAATGTTCTTCCAATTATAAGGAAATAAAAACAATGTTTCATGCAGAAGTTATCAGATTCATTTCTTTCTTCAAAGCCTGATATACAATGATAAAACCAAAACTGATTTCTTCTTGCATAATTTACAAGAACCATGAATTTCACGTTCATATACCTAATCTTCATTTTAACTCAAGAAATTATCAATCAAATAAATCAATTCTTGTCTACACACAAACATACAAATTGAGCAATTATTTGCATTTTATCAATTTACAACATATCATAATCTTAATCCACATTTAACACATCAACTTGATTACAAACTTTTTTTTTCCCTTGCATCAATTATCCTAAACACAAAAGAAAAAGAAAATGTACACAAAAAAGTTCAAATCAATCAATCAATTGATTATGATAATGATGATTAATCAACAATGCTCTCCTAGGCAACCTTGAGGCCAAGAAAATCAGAGGCAGATCTAGCCATGATATTAGCAAACTCACTAAAGCTAATTACACCATCGCCATTAACATCAGCCTCATTCATCATAGTGGCCAGCTCTTTGTATGTCAAGGGGTGTCCCATCTTGGCCATGGATCCGGCAAGCTCGGAGGCAGTAATGTAGCCATTACCATCACGATCAAATGACCGAAAAAGCTCAAGAAGCTGTTCTTGGTTCATGATAATGTCCTCACCCTTCATGTCAGGCAATATGGCCTTAGCTAGCTCTTCAAATTCTATGTATCCGTTACCATTCTTGTCCATATTGGAGAGAAGTGCTTGGAGTTGATCGCCTTCCGGCTTGATTCCGAGGGACCGGAGGAGGGCGGCGAGCTCGAGGACGGTGATGCTGCCGTCGGCATCCATGTCGAAGCGATTGAATATGTCCCTAAGTTGTTCCAATTGGTCATCGTCATTGGTTTGTGGCATTGTCATGGTTGTTATTGTGTAATGTTAATGTCAGAGGAAAAAAAGAGAGAGAATCTTTCTTTCTATCTCTTTTTGTGTTTGTTTTCTTTCTTTGACATGTTTGTTGGGTTTTCTTGTGTGAATGATATTGTGAGGCTACAAGTTGTGCTTTGATTGTTTTACGTCAAATTCGGTGTCCCCTCTTCATGTAATGAGAGAATTATCTTCCATACTTTTTATATATATGAACTAAAGTCAATGAATGGATACAGAGAAACCGGTTTTTCCACCCACAAAAGAGATGTCCAAAGGATTAAATATATTTATACTATCTAAAATTTATTTGTATGTTGTAAATTTGATTTTAAATTAAATATACATTAAACGATTTGATTTGATTTTTAGAAAAATCAAATCTAAATGACATTTGGTTTAGATTTGTTTAACCCTTTTACTCATAGTTTTATACGAGACGGGACATGGGTTCTAGATAGGGCTGTTCAACTCTGTCCCGTCCCGGTCTGTCCCGAAAATTTTCGGGACTGGACAGAGTACCGCTTCGGGACGGGACGGGACTCGGGACGGGGTCGTCCCGATCCCGTCCCGTCCCGAATATATATATATGTATGATCATAATTTTTTTTAAAAAATACATGTGTCATCTGTCTCATATGTGAGTATATATGAATTTTTTTAAAAAAATATATAACTCTAACTTCTAAACTAAGTTTCAACCATTCATTGATCTCAAATTTCTTGTCCGCTGCCACTATATTCTATGTGTAACACATCACATTTGAAGTTTTTTTAAACTCTATTTAAATGTGTAGTTGTTGCTACTTTTTTTACTCTAATTATTATGTTTTTGGTTTATTATGTATTAATATGGGGTGCTCATGGCACTGGAGGAGATTTAATTATGCTATAAAATCACCCACCAAATGTGTTGCTCTGGAAAAAAAAGATTTTTGGATCAATTTTTTTAATTGGGAAAAAGTTCCGGGACAAGGCCTGTCCCTCCCGGTCCCGTCCTGTCCCGATCGAGATCGGGACAAGTTCGGGACGGGACGGGACACGGGACGGAAACCCCGTCCCGAACACTTTTCTTCTGTACGGGACGGGACGGGGTCGTTCCGGTCCCGTCCCGTCCCGTGAACACCCCTAGTTCTAGATATATCTGTGTGGGTCAAAGTCTTCTTTTATATATATATATATATATTATATACACGATATGCTTATAGTTCAGAAATGGCTAATGTGTAATGCGATGGTGACGTGGAATTAACTAGTTGGTTTTGGTAATCATTGGTTGACTGAGTCAATTTTGTTCTAAAGTTGGTGGAGTTGAGTCGGACAGGGTAATTAATAGGGGAGAGGAATCTCTCCATGATGAAGGGATCGGGCAATGATATTTTTTGTGAAAAAAAAAAAATACACTCAGGCACGCAAGAAGGTATAGTAATACAGCAAGATCCCTTCGATTCTTCAAATTATCATAATATTAAAATTATTATTAAGCCCTAAGGACTTCAATATTGATTGTGAAATCGTCTCATTTTCCTTATTTATAAGGGTGGCTTGATTAACAAGCTAAAGTGCATTGATTGACAAATGTAATATCATTACTAACAAGTGCTAATATATGACCTATTTAGAGATTTAATTACTCTTGGTTTACTAACAAGTAAGGTTCTCAAACTCTCGTGAGTTTAAGTAAACTCGTAAGAAGAATGTAAAATCAGATCGTAAACTCGTAAGAGTTTATCTTTATTAATAAATATATATTTTCAGTATATAATTGATAAGAAATACAAAAAATAATAATAATTTGACTTGCATATCTTTTAAATATAAATAGTTGGTATTAAATATATCAACATTCATACTTTATCTAACTCAATAAAGAAATTTCTATGAAATTTATATATAAATTCATTGAATAATTCAAATAAAAATAATTAACATAAAATTTATAGCAAGTTAACACAATTTTCTATAAGGTAAAAACCTAAAAACAGTAAATTCAGCATATAAACTCGTGAGTTTTTACCGAATTTATAGCTGATACGAATTTTAGTGACTCGTGACACATTTTGATTAGGTAGAGCCGTAAAAACGGTAAAATCGGAGAGTCAACTAGCGAGTTGAAAACAATGCTAACAAGTACTAATATAGGACCTATTTAGAGATTTAATTACTCTTGGTTCTAATTATAGGACTAATTGTAATTTTTGTTAGCTTCTTCCCAAATTATTCTTATTGGTGTTCCTCCAATAATGATCAAGTAAGAAATGTGGAAGATCATATGGGAAGATTGTTGGGGTGTTTTAGAAAAGATACAACATACTAGTTAACATAACTAACATCTTTAATTTAATCAAATTAGTTAAATATGTTATATATATGGGACCTGAGAAAATAATATCAACACGCTCAACACAATTGTTATTAAAACCTAAATTAAACTACATTAAGTCATTAACAACCATCACAATATGCATTAACAAAATATATTATATTTATCTCACAGGTTCCTGGGACCAGTTAGTAATTTTGAAATTTTAAGGGACCTTAGAGTATTAAATTGTTTTCTTTGAAACCTAAATACAATTTTCCCTTTATTTTTTCCAATTGCAGATAATCTCTGACACATTGGCTGCTAATTCTTATGGGTTAGATATAATAGTTAAATCACTAAATTTGTGCTAAATTGCCAAAAGTTTTTAAGCCACCCATCTTTAAATGATGTCAATGATATATTAAAGAAGGGATAAAGTATTATATGTGAATAAAGACAAAGAAAAGGTACACATGTTATGAGAGTCGGAAAAACAAAACGGGTCGAGCCCACGAAAATAGTTAGGGCCAGACTTGATGTTTTAGCCTTATAATTGAAAGTTGGCTTAAAAAGGCCGGCCCTGTAGGGTTAAGGGCCTAAAAGGGCCAGCCCTATAGGACCAAGACCGGCCCAATTAGGCCCTTTCATTTTTATTTTCTATTTAAAAGTGTTCATGTAATATTAATTTTATTAATTTTTTTACATTAATGGTTAACGATGTTGCGTATTTTAATTACTTTTAACTTTTTCTATTTTTCAATTTCGTAAAATGGTTTGATTTAGTTGGTTTTAAACAATAACTTATTCATATAAACTTTAGACAACCATTTAATTTATGTTATGTATTATTATTTGTAAATATTTGACAAAATAATATTATGATTATTATTTAATTGTGGATTTAGTGCTTTATTTGGTGTTTATAACTTAAGTTTTATTTTTGTCATATTTATGTCTTAAATTAATTTTTTTTATTATTTAACTTTACTTTTTTTAAAAAAAAGAAGAAAATACTTTTTTATAAAAAAAAAAAATCGGTCCTTTTAGGCCCGAACCCAAGCGCTCAAAAGTCATGCTTTAAAAAATATCAATTTTTTTAACTTGGACTAAAAGGGCTAGTCATCTTAGTCCAAAGCTCATAAAGGGGGGCCCTTTTCTCAACTCTACATGTTATGAAAGAGAGTAGATCAGCTAGAAGAAAATAACTACTACTATTGGGGAAAAAGGATAACAAAATATTAAAATCATTCCAAATTATAGCAGCTACTTGAGAAAGACTATATGTCCATGAAGGCATGAATTGCTTGGGGGTGCAGATGATATCCAAATAATCCAAGTCTGGGCTAGATTTTGATATGCAAATCCAAGAAAAAGCCCATCTTAAATAAAATAAGTAGAAGTCAGACAACTCCATCGAATTTAGTTCCAAATGAACCTGGGGATAGCTGAACCTTTACACTATGGTTCGATGAGAGGAAAAATTGGGAGGAAAAAAATGGGGGGAGAGAAAAGTGAGGAGAAAATGTTATCACTCACCTTACTTGGATCGGTGAGAGAAAACTGGGAGGAAAGAAAATGAGTAGATATTTGATGACTAAAATACCTTACTTCTATATTTAAAAAATTATTTTAAATTAGATGTTTCACTCACAAAAATTTTATTTTAAAAGATAAAAAGTAATTTAAACTTACATTAGATACTAATTGTTACTTTTTAAATATATAAAATAGCAAGTGATTTTGTTTTAAAAATTAAATATATTACAAATAAATTATAATTATCCAATATTATTACCAATTAATAAAATGGAAGTTTAAAGTATTATAACAAAATAATGAAACAATCCTTTTAAATATTAGTTATTTGTTTGTTTTAAAATAAACATAATACGTATGCAACTGTGCAGTCCAAAAAATCATGTGTTGGAAAAAAATCATGCATAAAACAATTGAAGGATTTTGGTAAAAAAAAAAAACGATTGAAGAATTTTATCGGAAATAAAGAAAAATGAAAACAGGTGCTAAAAACAATAAGAAAAGAATAGAAGGCAATGAAGCAAAAGGAGTGGGCGATTAAACAAAATAAAAAGGACTAGGAGGAGGGCAAGTGTGGCAATGTGTTTTATTCTCCAAAATCTTTCCACTTGTGGAGAGAAAACTTGGAAGGAAAATGGGGCGTGACCTACCTAATTTTCCTCCCCACTTTTCCTTCCTTCCCCATTTTCTTCTCTATCAAAGCAGGGAAAAATGCTTTTCCTCCCCCATTTTCCTCCCTACTTTTCTTTCCTCCCCCATTTTCCCTCCATCCAAGCAGACCCTTAGATCATATTACTCTCCATAGCAGATGACTTGATGTTTATTTTTCTTCTTATGTATGATGGTTTGGCATCAACTACCAGGAGTATGTGATATGTTGTCATCTTTGTGCAGTATCAAAGAGGTAGGTAAATGTAGGTGCGAGGGCGACACTTAATGAAAAGAAAGCAAACCACAGACATTTCCTTTATAACAGCTTGGGGTTGAGCAAGATTTACTACATTTACTGCCAAGTTCCTTTCGCATCAGATTGCATTAATGAGAGAAATAAAACCATGCATCTATTCATCTTGTCCATCCTTTTGCAATTGAAGCAGTGTGTCTTTAGGCCATTATCTCTAATAAAAGAATTTGGCGTAGAGGAGAGTCGGATAGATAAGGATCCAAATCAAAGAGATCTTGAATATGAACATTGAATAATAAGTTATCAATGATTCTTCTTGTGAGCAGCCAAAAATAAACAAACCGAAAATGGTGTTTGGAGAGTATGTATTGGGAAGGAATATTGCCTCATTTACTAGCTTTCAGACAAATAGAAAACATCATCTAGGTGAGAGCTAAATTTGTTGCATACTGATTCTAAGCCCATCTTTTGTTGTGAAGGCACCCAAGGGATTGCCATTCGATTGAATTTGTTTCAAGGAATGAAACTTGAGCTCTAACTATTAAGTCAGCCACTGAGGGAGGATAAAGCTGGAAAACAAAAGGTTTATTCCATATTCCCATGTAACAAGATTCAATGATGAAGGAAAATTATGAGGGTGAAAAAGGATGACATACAATGTAGATTCATGTTCAATACCTGGTTAAAGCTCCAATACTCCATAACTCGAACTATTTATGCTCACGTAGGGTTGAGTTTAGAGTACTAGAGCCTAAACTTGAGTGGCATGACAGAGCACCACACAAGAGAATTAGAGAGAAGAAGAGAAGGCCACTAGAAAATTCAATAGTTAGGGTGAGGTGTAAGAGAATGAGAAACCTCCTATTTGTAGGGTCGGAACCAGCTTATGCTTAATAGGGAGAGCTAGTCAGATCTAGAACTAATAAGGAAGGTATAATCTCTCTTTCTTACCCTCCAAAAAATCTATCATGAAATGAATCTTATTAATTAATTTTTCAATGAATGGTTACTTGGAAACCAATTCGCAATTTATAACAAATGTTGATTAAGTTTCTTGGATAAACATGATATTAATCTCATTAATTTACTTAATGGATGACTCTTTGGAAACCAATTCACAATCTACAATAAATGTTGAATGATCTCTTTTCGTTGTTTAGTGTGCATGTTTCCTTATCAAATATATTAGAATTAGAGTTCTCAATTATAATAAAATATTATAACTTATCAAGGACAGATCTGAACACAAAGTCTATCACAAAAAAAAGATGTCTGCATTTTGCAGTAAGAGATCCGCAACTAGGGGTGGAAACAGGCAAGGCCCTTAACAGGGGCCTTAGGCTTGGTCTATTTCAGGCCTATCCAGGTCTAGGCCTAACAGGCCACAGGCCCAGGCTTTTTTTAAAGCCTATTTTCCTAAACAGGTAAGGCCCAGGCCTATTAGAAAAGCCTATTAGGACTAATAGGCTGGCCTAGGCCTGTTATATATTTTTTTTAAAAAGAATTAGTAACATTACATTTGTACCTCAATTTGAAATAAAATTACACATATTTGTATCTAGGGTGTTTTTTTCACTCACACTTACTTTTCACTCTATCTCACCGTTTTCCTTTTCTCCTTCTTGCTAAGGACACAAATCCATCACCTTGGAACCAATACATCCATCTTCTCCTCTTCCTTTCCCATCTCTACCATCACTTTTCACCTTATTTTTGTTGGTTGTATCGCACTACTAACTTTGTTGATATTTACTTGCTTTGTCTTTTAGATTCTTATTGTTTTGTATCAGATTTGTGTTCTTACATTATTGAGTATCATACTATTGCTGAGTTATAAAAAAATGTACTTTTAGATTTTTTGAGTTATAGGCTTGTTTTAAACTTGTTAGGCGGCCTGTTGATAACAGACCTTTTAACAAGCTTCAGACCAGGCCTAATCTTTGAACAAGCTAGGCTCAGGCTAAAAAAAAGGCCTACTACAGGCCACAGACCAGGCTCAAGCCAATCAGCTACACAACAGGCCAGGCCCATTTATGGTTAGGCCAGGCCAGGCCTGGACTATTTCCACCCCTATCCGCAACATAAGATAAATTTTCTTGAGGAGTAAGAATATTTGAAAGCTACAACCAATCCTCCATTTGAGGCGACAAATATAGGAGCAACTTCTAGGAGACATTTCCATATCTAGGAAGCATTGTAGTGCCATTTGGTGAGAGCTTTTTATCTCAATTGATGTACTTAATAGCAAGTGGAGAGGCACTTTCAGATATGATAATCCCACATACTCCTTTGGTAGATGAATTTTCTTTTGATCCCCATTAGATTTAAAAAATTATACAGAGCATATCCACTTTATCACATACATATTTTGAAACTTAAATGCAAGAAAGAATGTGGATGTTGATAGCAACAAGAACTGATTTAATGAGACAAAGTCTAGAAGCCTAACAAAGGAGTCTACTTTCCACGCACATATATTACTTTCAATTGATATTGGATGACTCGTTGATAAACCAAAGACTTGTTCCTTCCGGAATTGACCCGAATTCTCAAATATTTCCCAACTCGTAAAGAAACATTTACTCCCCAAACCTGTGACCAACTAGGCTTGTGCTGACGCAGAACAATAGAGCAAGAAATTATGGTAGATTTTGACTCGATCCCTTGACCCAACGACTCACAGCGCGGGTTCTAAGACCTCTTTTATTGGTTTCAAAATTCCTTTGGATGCTCTCAAAGGGAAAAAGAGACTGATCCGCATAAAGTAAACGGGAGATGGGAGATGCACTTGTACAAAAATTACCTCATAATAAAGAAGTAGTAGTGACATTGTTACTCATTTGATTCTATTTATAAGTCACTTACAATATGTTTTAAATATCGGAATAAAAATCATAAACCCCATTAACTATGACTTAAAATTTGACAATATTTCAAATATGCTGTACACCCCTTAAAAATAAGGTTAATATAATAATAAATGGGAAGTATAATTGTACATTCATATAAGCTATCTACTGAATAAATAAGATCAATTTAAACATGATCTCTCTGCCACATAATTAGAATCAAATGGGTATTTGGAAGGCCATTAATTTGATAATGGGTTAATTAATTGACTTATAATGTTATGCAATTATGTGATTATTTTTTTATAATTCATCAGCTTGGTGAGTTATACACTATTCATATATTATTGAGTTGGAACATTAAAGGGGAAAAACGTATTTTACATTAATACAAACTTAACCTAATGAAAAAACTGGGGAGAAGTGAGAATGATATATATATATATATATATTTTAATTTATACACATACACACACACACACAACAGCTTTGCTTTGATCTAATTCATTCCATGATACGTGTAATTTAATACTTATTTGAGTTATTTCAAATTTCATGTAATGTTACTTGAGTTTTAAAGAAATCCATATATATAGGAAACCAAACCCAAACTAGTGGAGAATTTAAGAAAGGGTTAAGGTACAAAAATGACCATGTAGTTTGGTCCAGGGTACACCCAACACCGTGAAGTTTTTTTTTGGAACAAAAGTGCCCACGTAGTTACCAAAATGGGACAAAAGTGCCCAAAGTTAACGGTATGGGCACTTAACGCCGTTAGGATCAATTAACGGTATGGGCATTTTTGTCCCATTTTGGTAACTACGTGGACACTTTTGTTCCAAAAAAAACTTCGCAGTGTTGGGTGTACCCTGGACCAAACTACATGGTCATTTTTGTACCTTAACCCTTAAAAAGGAGAAAGAAAAAGGGTAAAGCATACACTTATTCATGATTTGGTAAATGAACCAGCCATTGGGATTAATTGGTATCTTACAAAACCATCATCTCCATCTCTTTCATCCCCAATTTGATTCAGATTACTCAAATCTATGGCAGAAACAGAACAACCAGAATCTTCACCTTCCCTTCCTCTTCCCCAGAAACTCCCAAACCCAAACTCTCCCTTCTCATACAACTCCATCACCACCTTCTCCACTTCCTCCATACACTTCTCACACCTATCATCATCTTCTTCTTCTTCTTCTTCTTCTTCGTAATCTTCCCCAAAATCACCCTCCCTCTCTCCCCCAACCCTAACCCTAACCCTAACACAGCACTCTTCCTCTTTGATCCCCAAAATCTCCGCCGATTTCTGTCCTCTCCTTCTCCGATTGAGCTTCCTCTTGGCGAAATCTGTGGTTCTCTTGGCCAATTTGGCGGGAAGCCTGAGGAGAA
The DNA here is from genome assembly GCA_037074515.1 of Mimosa bimucronata. Lineage (NCBI taxonomy): Eukaryota > Viridiplantae > Streptophyta > Magnoliopsida > Fabales > Fabaceae > Mimosa > Mimosa bimucronata. Next base: position 8,823,606 of record CM073447.1, read on the forward strand.
CGAAGATCAAGATCTGCAAGATCAGGCACTGGCAGCAGCAGCAGCAGCAACAGCATACGACGACGCAATCAGCAGCGAGAGCGTTCAGATCCTCCATAGTGATGAGAAGGAGGCGATGATGATTCAGAAGAAGAAGGAGAAGGAGAAGCCATGGAAGTATAAATTGAAGGAAGGTTAAGAAGGGAGGAGGTTTCTTTTCTTGTGGTGTGAGGAGGAGACGAATTGGATGGGAAGAAGCAAAGTAAGATTTGATTGAATTGATTTGATTTGAATTGCAAATGATTAAGGAATCATTATTCATACTCAACGCAAAACTGTGCCTTCTCACCCAAGTTAAGTAACTAAGCTCCATACATCACTCCATCCATTTTGGATGCTATGCTTTTGCTATTCTTACCTTCAAACGCTTCTCTCTAACCCTCTTTTTTTTTTATGGCTCCCTCGTGTCTCTTGAATCTAATTTATTGTACTTATAAACTAACGTATGATCTAATTACATGTAACATGTGTTTAAAATTTAGTAGTTTATTTTGCTTCCTTAATCTCTAAAAAAAGTTTATTTAGTCTTATAATTAGGACAGGAGCGAGTACTACTTTGATACCTTTAGTCCATATTACCTAATTCTGGGTAATGGAAAGATAGTTATTTCATTACATTACAGATGACATAATTTAATAATTTTTTTTTCATAATTTTACCTTTATTCAGTAACGTGATTTATACATCATTGTAATTTATACATCATGTTTCTTCACTCTCTTACTCTCTACATTTATTAACAAGAGTAAAATTGAAACAGCCACATTAACTTCTTTGGACTCATAATAAGGACCAAATTTTTTTTCACAAAACAAACTTATAAATCTGAATTTGGAATATACTATTTTCACATAATTCATAGGTTCAACAAGCAAGTTGTAGTAGTCTTTGTAAAGGACTAGAGTGGTATACGAGTTAGCAAATGAATTTATTTTACTCAATTCTATCTTTACTAGTTCTAGATGAATTTTTGGGTTTATGATAAAAGTTATTTTGAGCTAATTATTGCTTATTTCTTGATTTTGTTACATTAATTAATGCTTAAATGTGATCTTTTGTTTTTTCAAAAGTTCCAAACATTACAAACCAAAAACAAAATGACAAACAAAATAAAGAAAACCAAATGCAACCAGGCAAGAAACTAAACTAGAGAAACAACACAAAGTCAGGCTTTCTTCCCAACTATCCATAGTCATCAGAGACAGGAGCATAGTCATCATCTATCAGCCACTTCAGCTGCTGTGGGGGTCTCATCATCCAGTCAAGCGGACATGACCATCGGCAACTCTGTTGGCTTCTCTGGAAATCCACACAAAGGAGTGGTTTTGTAAAAATTTCCTTTCTGCAAGGATATCCTCAAAGATAACGTCACATTTCCATTCGGGCGCTTTTACACCCTTATTCACACAGTTTATAAGCACTTGGTTGTCAGATTCAAAAACGACCTCATCTAACTCATTTTCCTTAGCATACTTAATTGCCTCAAGAAGAGCAATTGATTCTGCCATCAACGGTGATTCAACAACAAAATCTTTGGTACAACCATCTAGGACCCCAATAGTAGAGTCCCTAACAACAATAGCCACAGCAGCCTTGCAACTACTTTTATTCAAAGCACCATCACAATTAATTTTCAGACCATTACCATTTGGTGCCTTCCACTTTGCAGATTGACGTTTTCCAGAAGTAGTAGCTTGGCAGACCACTTCTTCACTTCTGATCCATCCATTTCCTTCCCAGAATTCCTGAAGCAACCGACCTGCTTGAGAAAAAACAAAGAAACGATCTGGATTTATATTCTGAAAAATGAAATTACATATGCCCTTCCACAATTGCCAAAACATCAAACCAAATAAGCTCTTTTGCCAATCATCCAAATTTGCATCTAACAAAGTATCACAACACCATTTTTGCATAAGGGAAGTTCATTTGTTGTTAAGATTGATGGTGAGATTGCTCCCAAACCACACTCGTGTAGCCTAATCACATTCCACAAAAAGATGCAAGTCAGTTTCAATATGAGTTTTGCAAATTGCACATATGTCAGACTCAACACACTTTCTCTTTTTTAAACTTTGCATCGTAGGGATGGCCTTTGACATTAATCTCCACACAGTTTTCCACTTTATTAGGGACTTTTAACTTCCACAATGACTTCCAGAATACAGGAGGATGGGACTGAGAAGTTCCTGGCCTATTGGTATCACTACTTTCCTCCAAATTCATAGCTACCTTATACCCATACTTAACTGAGTAAAAACCTCTAGAACCCCTTGTCCAAATCCAAAAACCTTCCCTATTTGAAACTGGGATTCTAATATTCCTGATTGCATTGCATTCCTCCTCAGACAAAAGATTTCCTATCCAGGATAAATCCCACTCTCCATTAGACCTTAAACTGGAAACTTTTAAGTTATTTAGTGATGGGAAAGGACATTCAGAGGATATTTTAAATTTTGGCAAATCATGGATCCATGGCATAGACCAGACATTAGTTCTCAATCCATTCCCCATGCTAACAATCATGTTATTGTCCAACATTGACTTCCCTTCTTAGCTTCCATAAAATTACATTTTGGGAAGTACCTAGCCTTCAACAATCTGACCCATATTTGATCAGGCTCTCACAAGATTCTCCATCCCAATTTAGCCAAAAGAGCTAGGTTGAATGCTTTGAAATTTTTGAAACCCAAACCCCCCTGATCTTTCCTTTATTTTTAATTTTTCTACAGAAACCCAGTGAATCTTCCTATTCTCACGAGAACTTTTCCACCAAAATTCCATCATTTTACTATCCAACTTTTTTAAGGGTAGAAATAGGAAAAAGGAAACAAGACATGGTATACACGAGAATTGAGTTTGCCACAGATTTCAAGAGTGCCTCACGTCCTGCCTCATACAAAAACTGATGCTTCCATCCTTGAATGCTCTTCCTGACTTTATCAATATCAAAATTGACCGCTTGTGTCTTTGATCTTCCCCATATGATTGGCAGACCAAGATAGCTCTTAGGTAAATTGATCGCAGCAATCTGGAAAATATGACCAATTTCTTCTTTTAGCACATCGGGGACATTCTTTGAAAAGAACAAACAAGACTTATTAAAATGAATCCTTTGCCTAGAAGCTGGACAGTAAATCTCCAAAAGGTACTTTAGATTAATGCAATTATTAAAATCAGCCTTAAGGAAAAAAATTGAATGATCAACTAAAAGGGAATGAGTTAAACTCAGGCATCCACGAGCTACCTTAATACCTTCAATCAGACCTCTTGCTTCCTATTTTTCAATCATGTTGGACAATACATTACTAACCATAATAAAAAGATAAGGGGATAAAGGATCCCCCTGCCTCAAACCCTTGTGAGGATGAACTGAGGAAACCCTTTTGGCTGAAAGCATCACAGAAAAGTCGACAGACGAGATACACCACATAATTCTATCCATCCATTCCTTACAGAAATACCCATTTTCATCATTAGAGCAAGAAGAAAGTCCTACTCCACCGTATTGTAAGCCTTGTTCATGTCTAATTTAACAGCCATTTCAGTTGCATTCTTTTTTATCCTTAGATGGTGAAAAAACTTCATGCACAATTATAATGTTATCCTGAATCATGCAACTAGGTACGAAAGCTCTTTGACTTGAAGAAATTAATTTATCCAAAAATGGTTTTAATTTATTTTCCATCACCTTTGAGAAAATTTTGCAAACCAAATTACAGAGGCTAATAGGCCTATAGTCATTCACAGATTCAGGATTTTCTACCTTAGGAATTATAACCAAATCAGTGCTATTAGCCTCATGTAAAGGAAAACCAGTAGAAAAAGAACTTTCAAATAAGAGTGCAAACCTAATTCTCCAGTAGCTCCTATTGCTTTTGGTAAAAAAATGCCAGTGAAGCCGGACAGCCCCGGCGCCTTTGTCCCTCCCAGTTGGAACACAGCACTTTTAATTCCTTCATTTGAAACTTCCTTCATCAGATTCACATTATGTTCCTCTGACACCTTAGCATCAACAAAATCAAGCACTTCATTGAAGTCCCTTTGGCCAAGGCTATCAAAAAGATTGGCATAAAATTGGCCAAAACAGTTCCCAATTTCATCTTCTCCTTCGACCCACTCATCATTGCTATCCTTAATTCTTGTTATCTTATTTCTATTCCTTCTCTGCATCGTTGTCATATGGAAGAACTTTGTGTTCTTGTCCCCACATTTTAACCACTGTACCCTTGATTTCTGGGCCCAAAATTTCTCTTCATGATCCCAAACTTCACTTATCTTCTTTTTTAATTCTGCCACTTGACGAGCTGTGTCTTGGTTCCACTTTTTTTGCATACACAAATTGACCTCCTGCATTAGTTGGTTAATAAACTTGTGAGAATTCCTAAACTCTTTCTTACTCCACTTAGTCATCACCTCAATAAAAAAAAAATCATATTGTCTACAAAAGCCTCCAGAATTAGGCCTTCATCTCCTCCTTGCCAATGTTTCTTTACCAACTCTGTAAACTCAGGATGATCCAGCCACCTTTCATCAAACCTAAATGGCTTAGGAGTAAGATTATCTTTGTGATCAAAATCCAACAATAGAGGGCAATGGTCTGATCCAATGGCCTCAAGCACCTGACATAGGCCATTGGCAAATTTAGTCCTCCATTCACAATTAATAATCACCCGGGCAAGCTTTTCATGAATAAATTCTTCATCCATTCTATCATTCATCCATGCAAATCTATTACCCTTAGATTCCATATCCAACAAATTACAATTCATCATGAATGACTGAAATCTTTCAAAGTCAGTATTCCTGCAACTTCTTTCCCCTTCTTTATCTTAAAGATATAACAATTCATTAAAATCTCCCATCACCATCCATGGAACCCCAGGTTTTGGCTTTAAATGAGCTAAATTTGACCAACATCTCCTTTTTCTTTGCACATCATTAGGTCCACACACAGTGGCCACAGCTCCCATAACTACACCATTCAAAATTAATTCATCCACATGCAAGATATATATATCTACTTGCAACGCCAATTTTAACATTCACCTCATCGTTCCACCACAAAGCTAGCCCACCAGATCTCCCTATTGGGTCAAAGTAAACTGCATTTGTGAAACCCAGCTTCCTCTTGACTTTCTCAATTTTGCTTCTTTGCATCTTCGTTTCTGACAAAAAAAATTAAGTTTGGTTTAATTTTTTTTTTTTTTTTTTTTTTGCAGAGGAACCTAATATGGCGAACTGTCAGGGTGGTTCCCAAGCCCCGACACTGTTTTAATGAGTTAATTGAAGATTTATACCAAAGGTGTTAATGAGTTAAATTGAAATTTTTTTATTTAAAACTGTTTTAATGAGTTAATTGTTATTTTTTCCTAGTGAATTAATTTAAGTGACTTATATTTATATCACATAGAATATTTTTAAATGCAATACCCGATACACTCCATCTCCCAAATTTATGATTCCCATACACCTTCGTACATAATAAGTGTTATCCACTTTTGGCAAAAAAAATAAAATAAAATAAAAGAAAAGAAGGGTTTTTCATTAAGGAAGTGGTTTTCCAATAATTAAGATGGAGATTTTAAGACACCTAACACACATTATTTTACAAATAACTTATTTAATTTTCTATTTTCTGTATATTTCGGATGGAAGGGAGTATTTAACATCTACATCAAATTCTAATGACATAGACTACTTTTTTTATGAAATGATGTCAAATATATTAATTTATACAAGGGATCATAATTATCTTAGCCTCTTATGATAAAATTAAAACCAGACAACCTTTGTATCTCTTATTAGTTCCATATTCCGGTAATTAATTGTTAAATTTGAACCTTCAAATTTACTCTAAAATAACCCTCCATTGTTAATAGACTATCTATTTAGCGAAGAGGAACCGTAGTCAATGCAAACCATCTACCTGTTTATATAAACTTGTTAAAAAAAATATGAATTTTATATAGCGACTCGATTGAAATTCAATATTTACATTGTATGGAATAACTATATAATATGAATAAGAAAATTCACGTCGCTACTATTACTTAATTAGGTATGTTACCTAATTAGGTTGCCATGGATGGATTAGTTCTGGAAAAGCACATTCATACAAACTGAGACAAAACTTCTCTCACATATTTATTTTATAATCTATAAACTATGTTAGAGTTAGATATGAGTTTCAACCGCTACCCCAAAAGAGAACCTAAGCTATTCATAATTTCTAACTAGTACATTACAATATCTGCAAACAGCTCCCTTGGGCCTCTTCGTTACACTTTCTTCAAACTTTTAGTTGTTGCATCAGGCAAATTGATGTTGTCCAATTAATCATATATCATTTACCCTATTCAGTTCAAAAAAAAAAAATATATCATTTACCCTTTTTTTTAAAAAAAAACTTCGTATGTGGTCCATTGTCAAAGAAAATTCATTGGGGTATTTGTATTTGCTTTTATTGTTTTCCGGCCCAACTTTGAGGTGATGTTTCCACCAAATGTAGCATAGTACACACTTCACGGGTTTAATTGCTTTCCCTTAGAAAACACGAGATATGGACCATGATGGAAGCTACATTCATTCAAGATATGGATTAACTAATTAATGTCCAATACATGGAAAATAAAGGTACTCATTGACAAATCCTAACTCCAAAATTAAAACCAATAGTGAAGAAATCAACCCAAGACAGCTTTAAACGAACCATCTGCATCAAAGTGCATGTTCCTCACTAAGCAGGACATCATCGATCAAATATTTAATGCGTAAAACCAAAAGAAGCAGAACACCAAGTTAAATATAAAAATGAAAAAACTGAACAATCAACGGTTGGGACAAGTGAAAGGGACTTAATTCCACGAAGTCAAGTCAATGATTCGAATCAAGAAGAAGAAGAATAAGAGACCAAATATATCAAAAAAAAAAAAAAAGAAAAAAGAATAAGAGACCAAACAATGAGAATCCAATTACAGATAAAGATTAGGGAATAACAAGGTCGAAAAGGGGAATAACAAGGTCGAATCCACTAGCCAAAACCCTTATCAGTAGAAAAAGGCAAACAAATCAATACACCTTTATAGTGTAGCCTACTTCATATGGGAAAAACCCATTCAAATTTTGATGTCTTCTATACTCCTTCCGGTCTTTATTATAAGAGGTAGTCAATTTTTTTATACCTATCAATAAAATATGTTGGAATCATTTATTATTGGTAGATTTAATAGAGTTTTTCATTTTTACCTTTACTCATTTATTATACATATTTTCTCTTCCTTCCTTGTATTTACATATACGGGCAGAAATGGAAAACATGCATTCATTGCTCTAACTTTTACATGTTACCTCTTATATTTTGAACAAAAGAATTTGTTATGTTACCTGTTATATTTAGGAGGACCAGAGGAAGTATACAAAGACGTAGAGACTACATCACAAAATCTGCAAGCAGCTCCCTTAGGCCTCTTGGTTACACTTTTTTCAAACCTTTATTGTTGCATCAGGCATGTTGATTTTTGTCCAATTAATCATCTCAAAATTACCTTTTTAGAAACAATTTGCTTCATCTTTAGCACATGGTCAAAGAAAATTCATTGGGTTATTGTTTTTATTTTTATTATTTTGGGGCCTAACTTTGATGTGATTTTGGACCTGTTTGGATTAGGTTCTTGATAATAGCTTTTGAAAAAAAAAGCTGGAAAATTAGCTTTTTGAAAATAACTTTTGAGCATAATAGCTTTTCTAAAAAGAAATGACTTTTGATAAAAATGAGAGTGTTTGGATAGTTAATACCAGAATAGCTTTTTCTAGTATAAATTACCAAAAAGGACGTTAGTTAATAATTATGTGTTATAACAAAATAATAACATTAATCAATTTTGTGATATGATAAAATAGCTCAAAAATATATGCAAAATGGTTGAGACACAAACTTTTTCAAAATAGTAATTATTTTATAAAAAAATATTTTTAGTTTAAAAGATATAATTTAACCAATAATTAAGTATTTGACTGGTAAAAAAAATGAAAGTGATATTTCATTGACATAAATTAAAGAATGATTGAGCATTACTTCTTGTTTTTCTTTAATATGTTACAGGCTGAATGGTGTATGTACCTTTTTTTTTTCTTATATATTTTGGCTTCACTAGAGCATCTTCAGTGGCAAGGGAAAAAAAAAGCTGAAAGAAGACTCATAGGAAAGAATGAGGCTAACAAGTAAAAAGCTGAAAAGTATGAGGATATTTTGGGGAGAGCATTATTGATACCCGCAAAAAATCTGAAAAAAGAAACTTTTTCAAAACCATGGTTTTAAATGTGCAAACCATGCTTTTGACCAGAAAAGTATTTTTCAAAATTTCTTGATGTTTCCTCCAAATGTAGAATCGTACAGACTTCAGGGGCTCAATTGTTTTCCCTTAGAAGACTTGAGATATGGACCATGAGGGAAGGTAGATTCATTCAAGATATGGATTAACTAACTAATGCCCGAACCATGGAAAATAAAAGTACCCATTGACATATCTTAATTCCAAAATTTAAATCAAATCAACCCAAGACAACTTTAAACGAACCATCCCCATCGAAATGCATGTTCCTCACCAAGCAGGACATCATCGATCAAATATTTAATGCGTAGAGCCAAAAAAAGCATAACATCCAATATAAAAAAGAAAAGACTGCACAATCAACGGTTGGGACAAGTGAAAGGGACTTAATTCCACTAAGTACAGTCAATGATTCATATCAAGAAGAGGAAGAATAAGAGACCAAACAATGAGAATCCAATTACAGATGAAGTTTAGGGAATAACAGGGTAGAAAAAGGGATTAGGCCATTGGCTAATCTCGAATCCACTAGCCAAAACCCTCATCAGTAGAAAAAGGCAAAAAAATCAATACACTTCTATAGTGTAGCCTACTTCATATGTTCATATGCTTATCCATGATCAAAGGCCTACATAATCTGCCTCCCAAACTGCCTGAAATCTACTTGAAAAAAAGGTGGCATCATTGTAAGGCTCCGATTTGCACCAACATTTCTGTCCATGCACACGCATGTATACCATAAAAGTCAGCTCACATCTGATTTCCTTCAACACGCAATCTGTATCTATCCTTTTGTTCGTCCAGGTCGCCCAGCAATAACATTGTTTACTTTATCTACAGCAGTTTTTTCATATCCTTTTTCAGAACAGAAGTATAATTAAAGCATATGGTATGTGAGTAGTTAGTTATTTTAGTGCATACAATCCCAATATTCCCGCAAAGTCCATCTCCTTTCTCTTCTAAAATGAAGTACCATGAGTCACCAGAAAGAAATAAATGTATATTGGCTTCCCACTTCTCATATAAAACCTCTCAGGGTATGTAGAAGGCGTCCAAGACCAAGTGCAACACATATTTTATGAGAAAAAAAAATCTATTAATATATATTTATATATTTGTATTAGCTTATCACGAGCGCCAGGAAACACCTTGGACAAATTGTTTTAATTACAAAAGGTAGAAAAGAATGCCACAAAAGAACAGCAAATGCTATGGGGGGAATAAATGGAATATTACAAGAATGAAGGTTTTGAACCTGATCTGATGAAGTCAGTTCCAGGGAAGCATGTCAGCCTGAGCCACTGAAACTAACATAACTCAGCTGGGGGGGTCTACCCTTGGCATTTTCTTGACAAGATAAACTAATCCAAAATGGAGAAAAACTCTGTGGTATGTACATAAGCCTTCTATTTTGAATTGAAACTTGTCTGGCTAAAAAAGTCTGTGCTGTAATCTTGGCTACCAAATGCCATCCTACGAAACATTCTTATTTCTGCAGACTGCTGTGCAGAGTTAAATGCCTCGCTTTCCCCTGGCCTCATCCCGTTGTTTAAATCTGAATTTATTATGCTATCAAAAGCTCTAACAACCTGCAAAACTCAGATTTTAGGTAAGATTATCCATTTCAGGCCTAAGTGGGGGATGAAAAAGATGATCCAGTTATCTTATGATCATTTATGTCATGGGTTAAATGTCATATTTGCCCCGGAAGTATGCACAGTGGATCACATCTACCCCGGAAGTATTTTTGGTCCAATTTTGCCCCGGAAATGTGCAAAGTAGATCATATTCGCCTTTTACCATTAAAATATTAACGGTCAACGTGAGTTTTTTAACGGTGAAGGGCAAATATGATACACTTTACACACTTCCCGGGCAAAATTGGACCAAAAAAAAAAAAACTTCCAGGACAGATGTGATCCACCATGCATACTTCCGGGGCAAATATGATATTTAACCCTTTATGTCATTGTAATAAAAGTCACGGTGAATTTATGCTGATAGTCAATGACATGTTTCAAAGATTTTCTACCAATGAAATTTATTACCTGTCCCATTCGAGGTCTCTTGGCAGCCGAATGTCGAACACAAGTTGCAGCAATTTCAATCATGAGAAACATCTCACTTTCAACATAGTTCCTTTCAAGCTTAGGATCTGTTAAACCTTCAAATTCCTCATTATCAATTGCATGACTAAGTAGAGGTCGAGCCTGAAAAATATGGTGACATCCTTAATCAGGAAAAGCTGAGCCATAATATTGTTAAGCTAAAGATGTTGACTTAGCTAAGTCTTTACCAGTTGCCATAAACACATCCAGCTCTTCAATTGCGCATGAAAAGTTTATTTACTTATACAAACTTCCAATCCCCCCCCCCCCCAAAAAAAAAAGCACTCTCTCCGTTCTTAAATATAGGACCTATTTGGAGAGGAGAGCTTGTTCCATAATATAAGATATCTTTCTATTTTTTCTCAACATTTCCCAAATTATCCCTATTAATACTCCTTAATAATAAATAAGCAAGAGAAGGGGGTAGTAATAAAGGTAGGTGATTAGGGTGTTTTGGTAATAAGATATGTATTTAACTAACTTAATTTACATCTTTAATCTAATAAAAGTAGGTAAATAGGTCTTATATATAGGAATAGAAGGAGTAGTAAAATATGACAGCAAAGTTTTTAGTGGTAGTCATCCCTTCTGTTCTTGCTCTGTCAGGTTTGAAATTAAAGAACAATAAACTAAATATCCTGTTAAATTATCAAGCACCATTAATGATTTAGATACTCTCGCACATGAATCCAACTAAGCATGCTAGCCCTAAGAGGCTAAGACCAAAACATTAGACTCTTGGTGAGAAAATAAGATAAACATGCATAAAATTTCTTGTCTCAAACGATTTCAGTATGTGATCATCACAAAAAATGGAAATTTGGATATTTTTTCTACGAAGCAAAAGATGAACACAAGTCAACAACAACAGGAACAAAAGTTGCATTCGACTAGGTGGAATCTGTGCAATGGATCACACAACACCATTGTAACCTATTAATAACCAAGTAAAAGATTATCCTAATAAGAGCACTCCGATAATGACATATAGACAAGAGATGAACTAAACAATATGAAGCAAGAGAAAATGGTATGCATAATATTCCTAAGATCTTGGTCCCCACAGCAGTATGACATGGGATCGCATGGGGAACTTCGCTCCTTAGATAGCTAGAGCCTCCTTGTTTTCTGATATGATTTTTAGATACATTTAAGGTTTACTACATAAAAAGTTTTACAATGCCAAATAAATGAAGTTCTACAATGTTCGAAGTACACTGCCACAAAATTAAAGGCATCCTCTAAGAACAGGTCAACAAAAAAAGTAAGATAGAGCAGGAAAAATAATTATAAATAATAATTTTCCCCCATGGCATGCTCACAGTTACCTGAGGTACATGTAGGTGTTTGTATTCGTGAATTTTTGGATATATAATGTATCACGCAGGAATTAAATCCACCAGTTAGATCAATACAGCAGAAGTAGAAGAACTGTGTGGATAAACAGTTTTACAAGCTTCTATGCAAAAATGACTACGATATAAAAGGAGAGATTCAGGAAAGAGTGCAAAACCACAAAATATATACGTTAACTGCTTCCAAAAACTAAGTTTCAAAAGATAGCAACAGTAATGAAGACTCTATGTTTACCCATTCAACTAGGCTCTCATCGCCCATGGGTTGAGATGCATCTACAGGCTTCCGTCCAGTAATGAGCTCCAGAAGTACAACCCCAAAAGAGAATACATCGGATTTGTCAGTCAATCTGCCACTTGATGCATATTCAGGTGCAACATATCTATAAAAGAAACAAAATGGGCATAGTTAATATAGATTTAACAAAAAGAAACCAAATATCAGTGCAATAGTTAAAAATGACTGACCCACTCCCTCTCCCCAAATGAAAAGCATTCCCAGAAAGACATGTCAGACCAATCAAAGATTACCCACCCAAATGTTCCCATGACACGAGTGCTTATGTGTGAAACTGTATCAAGGGTTAATTTAGCTAGCCCAAAATCTGAGACCTGGAATGCGAAAAAGCCGAAAGAGTAAGATCAAAATAGAAACTAGAGAACTAATTTCAAACTCAGAAAGAGTTAGAGCAGAACAAACTTGGGCATCAAAGTTGTAATCTAAAAGAATGTTCGAGGACTTGATATCCCTGTGAATGATCCGAGGATTGCCTGAAACGTGAATAACAATCAGCAGCATAAGTAACTAGCTCTAGTTAATAACAAAAAGTATCTTTTCAAAGATGCAGGACATAAAGGTAGGTTTAAATGGTTTGGAAGAGCTCCATACATAATTCTGTTGCCTGCCCCTATTCCTTTTCGTAGCAGAAAGAAAGCACAGTAAACTTGATAGTGTGCTTCAATGAGCATATTAAAGGAATAGAGAAGATGAAACAATTATTCACAAGAGAAGTTTCTTTTTTTCTGGTAATGAGCGTAAGATTAAGATATATTACCATCTTTGCCCGTAAATTCATTGTAGGAAGCTTAGTTTTATACATCCATTACTGCAAAATTCCAATTGTACTTTCTAATATATATAACTTAACCACTACATATACAGTAGAAACCACGGTCAAATGCTTAATTGATAATTTATTCAAATTTTTAATGGGAAAGTATCTAATTCAAAAGATGCAATCAGATATTTTCCAACACTTTAATGGCATTTACATATTTGTTCAGACAGAGTACATCCATGAAGGCCAATCTAAAATAATATTAACTTAGGGAATGGTAACTCACAATCTTCATGGAGATAGGCAATTCCTCGAGCTGCACCAGCAGCAATCTTCACACGTCTTTCCCAGCTCAAGACAGGCATACCTTCTCCTGCAAAAATCAACTAACACATGTCAAAGCTAACCACAGCATCACGAGCCAGAATTTACAACTCATCAGGAATGTTACCATGAAGATGATGATAGAGGGTTTTGTTGGGGACATAATCATAGACGAGCAGCCTTCTATCGTCTAAAACGCAGTATCCCACCAATGAGACTAAATGACGATGATGAATGCGACTAATAATCTCCACTTCAGCTTTGAATTCCCTTTCACCCTGACCTCCACCAATTTTCAGCTGTTTGACTGCTATCTCTCTCTCATCTGGTAAGCATCCTTTATATACAGAACCAAATCCACCCTCACCCAAAAGATTTTGAGGAGCAAAATTATTAGTTGCTTTAACTAGTTCTTCATATGTGAACCATGTCCTTGAGTTGCCTAATCCACCCGGCTCAGACGGTGTGTACACAGTGTCACTACCAGAACCACTTTGTATAAGGGGAGCTGAAGAATGTGTCTTAAAAAAGGATGAATCTGGACAACATCACAGAATTGAATCAATTTAATAGTTTAAAACCTGCAAAGACTTTATTTTATATATTTGCCTAACAATTCAACCATGTTGATAAACCAGAACAATTATTGGGGACTTTATGATATTATTTTTCCAAAGCACCAAACTAAGACAACATATTTAAAGAAAAGAAATGATCTTAAAGCTTACAAGTTTACCTGACTCGGGTAGTGAACCAGAAGTGGATGGCATGACATAACTACCACTCTCAGGTCCCTTTTTCTTTTGCCTCCTTATTATACACCAAGCAAGAATCCCAATTAAGGCAAGCACTATAATCCCCCCTGCTAGACTAATAGCCACAACAGCACCAATACCAATGCCATTATTTGTATTGGCGTTTGAACTCTCTGTTTGACTTGCTGATGGTGGCGATGCATTTTGAGAAGCTGGTGGTGACATAAGTGAGGACGGAGGTGGAGCCATTCGAATTACAGGTGGCGGCGGTGGGGACGAGTTTGGTGTAGAATTTGAACTAGGGGGACTCATCCGAGGCGCAGGTAAATCTACAGGCGGTGGTGCCGATGCTGCCAGTGGCGGCGGCGGCGAAGACGAATTCCCCGGCGGCCTTGATGTCGGTGGCGGCGGAGGCGAGGATTTCGGAGGGCTTGACGACGGTGGCGGCGAAGGGGAGGTTTTCGGAGGGTTTGATGGTGGCGGTGGAGGTGAGATTCTTGGCGGATTCGCCGATGGTGTAGGCGGCGATGGCGCCGGGGATTGGTTCGAAGGCGGCGGTTGAGACGAATTTGATGGCGGAGGAGAATTCACTGGTGGAGCCGGCGATCGCCGCGGTGGTGGGGTAGAATTTGGTGGAGGAGAATTCACCGGTGGTGGAGCCGGTGATTGCCGTGGCGGCGGAGGAGAATTAGGCGGAGGCGGCGGCGGTTGTGACGCCGGTGCAACCGATTGTCGAGGAGGAAACAATGGCGGTGGACTCTGAGTAACTGACGGAGGAGGCGGTGGTGGTGTCCGAGGTGGCGGTGATTGTGCCGGCGGAGGCGACGTTACGGCGGGAGGAGGTGCCGACGGAGTCGCCGGAGGTGGAGAAGAAGTCGGTGATGGCGGAGGTGCCGAAGAAGAAGGCTGCGGCGAGGTGGATTGTGGCGGCAGAGCACTATTATTGGTGGAGGTTGTCGGTGGTGGTGGTGCGGCGGCGGAAACCGCCGGAGACGGTGAAGCCACCGACATGGTAGGCAAGAAGAATGCTCAACAATGGCGTTCTTTATGGAAACTGTGACGTCACTCACACATACCAGGGTTGAAGATTTTGAAAAAAGAAAAAAATAAAGGTCAAGTGAAGAATTTAGGCCTCAAGGTAAAACGTAAACCTAAGTTGAGAAACTTGTTATGATGAATGAAGATGAAAGCCGCATCTACCAAACTCTACCAACCGAAACCAATGTCTGAACTCTCTCCAAAACCCAAAAGAACATTTCAGTTTCCACTGAAACTCAGATCACAATAACCGTTGAAGAACAAAACTCGATCGTCATCATGAAGAACAACAAATCAAGAGAGCTGGAATTTCCACTGAAGAAGTATTACCAACTGGAATTATCCGTATAATCTATAAGCCAATCACAACAATGCCCAATCAAGCAGGAAGATAGATACCAGTAAGCATCGACTTCAAAAATTGACTGGAAAAAAAAGGCGCGATGTGATCAAACTCCGAAAAACATCAAGTAAATACGCTATCAAATCATGGAATAATTGAATTCGTTTTTTGTCCAATCGTACAGAAATCAAGATCTCTCACTTCCTATGGCTTTGTGTTTTGGTGAAGCTAAAGGTGAAAACTCAGCAAGAAGGAGGAGAAGGAGAAGGAGAAGGACACGGATTGTGGGGCCCCAAATCAGGAAGCCATGTGAAAGGGACTAGAAATCTAGAATGAATGCGTGTAAGCTCTGAGAAAATATTTTAAGAAATTTATGTGTCTATCTTAGTTTTATCTTTGTGAATGTGAATGGAGGAATAAAGGGAGCTTTGCATCATATTCATTCAGATCAAATGCAGCAAAATTTTAAAAATCATTCTTTAAAATCAATATTTATTTTTTGATAAAAAAAACTCAATATTTATTTTGATCAAGGTGCATCATGCAGTAATTTTTCAAGTGCATGTGGTATCATGAAATAACACGTCGTCGTGAAGTTAAAGTTTACTTTTAATCATTTATACTACTATCACCGTGATGGCTGGTTTTAACTTTCACATCAGTATACCAGCTGTCACGTTAGCATAAAATACTCAATTTTAAAAGTGTATTAACATATAAGAAGAGACTTTTTTACTAACATTTTATTGGCTAAAATACACATTAACCTTTGAATTAATTATCGGTCATTTTCTCTCCTCTGTCTTATTACAACGTCAATTTGGATTTGAAAATTACTTAAATTATAATTAATCCGTTAATAAAAAAAGTTGTATTACGCCAATGTAACGGCGCCGCTGACATGTCAACGCTTTCTTAAGTTCTAACTATATTATTCCTCGTGGGTGTATATATATAGAAGATTGAACATATTGTTTCTGTTTTCATTAAAGGGTTTATGTGTAACTTTGTGGTGAAAGTTTTGGTTGAAGGGTAATATTGTCTCCAAAGTTTTTTAAAAAGCAATGTTTCAGTTGGAGTTAGGTATCGGAACCCTTACCGGGGCTTACAACCTAACATACAATAAGTTTAACCTAATCTATTAAGTACATATACCAGACTTATAATCAAGCCTATTGTTATGCCTATTTAACTAAATAAGTCATGCCTTTTTTCCTAAGGGCTGGCCTACAGGCTTAGCCTAATAAATTATTTTGTAATTTCTATTATGATATATAATATAAAATAAATTATATAAATTAATTTTAACATTACAAACTTATCTCTTGCTTTAAGCTTCACATCTCATAATTCGTACATAAAGTTCAACCCTTTCATTCATTCATTAGTCGTTGACCTCTTTTTATTCCTTTCAAATACGTAAGATGCATTGGTAACTTAGTGCTCTTTTCTAATTTGTAAAATTTTTTCATGCATAATAATTGTTTTAACTAGCAAATTTATTCCAATTATGCCAATATGAAATATTATAATTTCAAAAAGTATAATTTATCATAGTTTCTACGATATAAGTAAAAAAAAAAATCTAGTTTTATACATAGCTATAAAATCTTTCTAAGACATACAGTAGATTTAAGGGCTAACATATGGAATTAGAAGTATAGATTTTTAAACCTATTTAAGAGTCTACATTTTAAGTGGACTTTTAAATACACTTTCAAGCCTTGTCAGAGCTTTCGAAGGTTAGGCTCAGGCCTAAAACAAGCTTACATACAAGTTCAGGCACATGCTTAAGTTTTACATTTTTAATCAGGCCCAAACCTATTTAGTTGAAGTCTACATCGGCTTAACCTATTTCCACCCGTGCTTGAAGTATTAATAATTAAAATCAATTTTTAACAGTCAATTTTAATTTTATAACGAGATAGGGAAATATTGCTACATCTTGAAATTTCTAGGCAAATTTTAAATAAAAAAAAAACTTCTGGGAAAAATTTACATCTTTATCATTTATTAAATTTGATATGGGTTGTGTTATTAGTTTCTTCATATAAATATGAAAAAAATTATAGTGACCTTCGTAATCAAGTGATATCAGATCTAACTAATTGAAATTAAGGGACTAGCAAAAAAGGCATGATTCTATGGTTAGTTAATTTTTAAACATGACATTTTTAAACCTGGGACTATTAAATTAAAGATTAGCAAAACAAGGCTGAAGAAAAACTCATTAAAACCTGTGTGATATTGTTTTTTTATTTTTATTTAAGGTATGTTTTAAGTTTTAACACCTTTGGTAATTAGATTTGTTCAATTTTTCTTTAGCTATTAAATTTCAATCATTTAAATTACATGATCAAACAAGATGCAAAAGTATTATGATGCCCATTTTTCTATTAGAATTCAGTATTATAGTTTGATTTGATTTAGTTATTATGTGAACTTATTTTGGCACTTTATTTTGTTGATATTCATTAGTAGAATAATTATTTTATTTGTCGTGATATAAAAAGGGAATATTTGGATGTGAGCTAGACTATCAACTAATGTGCAGCCGAGACAACAAGGTCTCGCAAAAGGGCAAGGAATAATCGATTGCATCAATAAGATTCATCATAAATAATAAATAATACAATAGAAAATTAATCTTAGTCTTTCAATTATTAACGCAGTTATAACTCAATCATATAATTATGACTCGCTGCGACTTAGTCTCTAAACCTTTTTTTTTTTTTTGTTTTCCAGGGTATCCCCACCCGCATGTTATATGGGACTAATCCCTCGCTGTTCTGAAGTCTCATATAGGGGGTAGACACCAACCCGCCAAGTTTTCGTCCTCCAATTATTATTTGTTACGATTCAATCATTGAACTTTTTTTTTTTTTTTTAAATGTTATCCTCGTAATCTCTAACTCATCCTAAGGTATCATACATGGCTTGCCATCTCAACTCCACGTCACCAAAAAAGGAGAGCACTATAGCAGACAGAGAAGAGGGGGGAAAATGAAGACAACGCTATGAACCCAGTATACGTGAGGAAGATGAATCTGAACTAAGGTTAGGAACCTAGTTCCTCTTTCTTATGCAACTTTAACAAAATCTGAAAGCACTTCATATTTATTGAAGCTCCTACGTTCATGCCATGAGGATTTGTGTGATTGCAATTGTCGAAGGAATAAATACCACATCTTTCAATCGGTAAAAACCCCATAGACTTTATGACCCCCCAAAATTATCTGTCATTTCACAGCGTTCACAAACACCAAAAGAATATGGAGCCGAATGTCATATAGAAGCCCCCAAACATCAAGACAAGGCCATTGGATGAATGCAAAATGAAAATTTCAGATATGGATTCGATGGAAGACATAAAGAAGATAAATGATTGCGATTGTTTATCATCGCCCTCGCTCTATTAGGCACCATACCATTGTTCTCATTTTTTCCCCTCTTCCCCGTCTGCTACAGTGCTCTCTTCTTTGATGATGTGGAGTTGAGCTGGCAAGCCATGTATGATACCTTAGGATGAGTTGGAAATTACCAGGACAGCATTTAAAAAAAATGAAAAGTTCAGGGACTGAGTTGCAACAAGTAATAATTGGAGGACTGAGTTAATAATTTTTTTTGAACTATACTGAGTTAATAATTGAATGACTAAAAGATTAATTTTCCCTGCATATTACTTCAAGTGCCTAGTAGAATTCCTCATTAATTAATTTGGAGAGATATAAATTACTTAATTATGGCATATGTTACATAATATTTTTGAAATCAGACAAATTAAATTTAAAAACATAAATATAATAGATAAAATGAATACTCCTTATATTTAAAATCAAAAGCGACATCAACTAGCTTTTATATACAGTATCAGGTATGACAAAAAAGAACACACATCCCAAATAGGCAATTAGCTATGTATGTATGGAGAAGTGATGTAGCAGGCAAAATGTTTCTTACAAAAGTTTCCACAAAAAGCATTCTAATTTGAGGATGAAGATTTGGTTTCGAAAGTTTTGCCCATCTAAAATGATTAAAATATCTACCTAGTTTAGTGCTTCTTTGTTATGCAACATTAGCTTGAAGAATAAACTCGATTGAGATTGCCCTTACAATAGAATTACAAGGTTTGAAGATTAATCCCACGCTTGCCACAACATATGTTCACAGTGACGGGTGACCAACTTATATTTTCAATAGAGAAAAAGGGTTTTACCTGAGGGTAACGTTTGTTTGTGTCTAAAAGAAAGGTCAATTTTATGTTTCATTTCTTTAAATGCTCAATTATACAATATTCTAAAATATTATTTTATGATAAGAGATTGACTTATTATTTGCAAAAGCCTTTTATAATTCAAATCTAAACGTAAAGAACATTTTGTTGGTGCAAATTCTAGTTATGTGATTATAAATATTTAGCTAAAGATACAGTTTATTATTCATACTTTTAATTTTGCACCCTAATTTGCAATGATTCGATGATAAAATAAGACGCATAACATAAGTGCAGTATTATAATTCATGTTGGAAATCAAATTTTGCAATTATTTCTTTATGTTTGATATATAAGGTTTTGAAATTATATGTGTCTCAAAGCTTGAATCAGTCTTGAAAGATGAGTTCAGATAAAAAATTCTAAAAAAGATAAGCATAATCTGAGCCAAAAAAAAAAACGACTTGATGCATGAAAATATTATTATTAGCAATAGAAATAGGGTTTTCATATTTTTGTCAGAGCAATGTGATTTCGCTTAAATATTTATTTAACCGATTTGATCATTTTAGTGTTAATTATTGAATTAATATTATTTAATTAAATGTGGGATAAATTTCATGTTAATTGGATTAATAATTAAGATTATCCTCTTTCAACCACATAAAGTATTATCTTCCAAAAATTGGACGATGAATATTAAATTTCTCTAAACAAAAAATATTATTATAGTACTTGAGATAAAGACTAAAATAATAAATTAATAACAACTAACAAGTTGTTAGTTGAAGTAGTAAGTGACTTAATCCGTGTTATGAGAGAAAAACACAAATTTAAATTCTGGAAAGTGTGGTTGTTAATATATAGAGACATAAACCATTTGTGCTATAAATCTCGAGATAATTTATGCTTAAATCAAAATAAGAAAAAAAAGAAACTAAACAAAAGAAATAAGAAAACACCAGCCCACATATGATAAAATGTTGACTTTATTATATTCAAAATTGATGATGTTAAATATGTTACCTAAAAATTGATTTATCTGGATTTTTTCTTTAAATTAGTTTAATATACTTATAAGCTAACATATAATAAAGGTTAAATACATTTTATATTTAGAAACGCACGAATAATTCTTAATGTTTAGGTCATTTGTATGAGCAACTGGAGATAGTTATACAATTCGTCACTATTTATGACTTTTAGTTACGTGTATTGTGCTTTCTTGTGTTAATAAAATTAGATGTAATCAATTAATATAAGTCCATCAACTTGTTACTTAATAATCATTTTTATATTTAACATAAATATTAATATGATAATTAATACGAGATTTTATTAGTAATAATTTATATATATTTCTATAAACATTTGTTGAGATTTGAGATTTATCCAATTATGTGATAATGCTCTGAGATCTTCTTTGGTACTTATTATGAAATTTTTGGATTGAACACACCAAAACTTGCATATGATTAGAAAACGATGAATCTAATAATGAATTTAAAAGTTTGCTTAGTCTAAACTCTAATGATTTGATCTATTTGAATTTAAAAAATAAATCCATTTAAAAAATTTTTAGGGGTGGTTGAAAATAAAATATTATATATCAATTATATCTTAATAATAGTATTTTTATTGATTTACATTTGAACCAATATTTTTCATTATTTAGTAAACAGTTTCTCATATTACATTTCTTTATATTTTTGTACTCGTTTTTATTGACATTTTTTAGTGATCTTATTAAAAAAAAAAAAAACTGAGCACAAGTTCATAATGGATATATGTCAGAACAATAGTTCATGAGTTAGGATCAAGTCTATACAAAATTTAACATACCACTTCCTATCTTAAATATAAGATCATTTTAATTTTTTTTATGGAAGTTAAGGAAGCAAATTAGACTACCAAATTATAACATATGTCACATGTACTTAGATTATAGGTTAATTTATAAGTAGAAATAAATTAGTTTTGAAGAAAAAAGATAATTCTAAACAATTTAAAATGATTAATTTTGCATCCTTAATTTCTCTAAAAAAATCAAAATGATCTTATAATTAGGACATGAGGGAGTAATAGTTTTCAAAAAGCTTTCTGATGAAGAGCATAGAGACATTCGGCCAAAATAAAATATTATAAATTTGAGAGATATAATATAATAATAGACTGAATTTATTGATTTTGGCCAAGACTAAAGTAATTGTTAATGTTTTCTGCGAACAAGTTGAGAGAATAAATATTTTAAAATTGACACACTGCACATCCATGAGCTTAGGAGAAAAAGACAAATTAAAACTAGAATACATACGGCGGAATAAATCAAATTCACACTATTTTTAGTTGTCATAAGGACAACAAATAATATAATAAAATTCTAGGAAAGAGAGACACTAAGCATCATTTAATCCTTATTATGAATCCATTATTTATTTACTTATTTATTTCAGCATGATTATTTTGAACCTGTAGTCAAAGTTCTATCTGAATTAATTTTAAAGTGGCTGAATTGAATTGTTTGTTTTGTATATTCCTGTTACATCTGACAATATAAAAATTATAATTAAATTCGGAACATAACATTAGTCCTGCATATTAGTTTTTTTGAAAATTTGAAAATTTTATTAAATTATCATAATTTTTAAGTTATTTTTTAAATTTAAGTTGATAATTGAAAAGTCACCATTTAAATTTTATGTTTCACTTATATTTTAAAAAAAATTAAAAACTTTCATATGATTTTATTTGATTCAAGTTAATGGGCAATATTGAATATAAAATTGAACGTATACTTATAAACATTTGTAAGGCAGTGCAAAAAAAAAAAAAAAACATTTGTACGTGTGGTTTTAATTTGAATTGATATAATCAAAAGTGAGATTTATTTTTATCAAGAAAAAGTATTGTGATTATAATGAAGTCAATCGTTTGTTGTTTATGAATTCACAAGCTATTTGTTACTTATATTTTTTTATTAACTTCGGTTTATCAGGTAGCTAGTAGGTTTTGTGATGTTTGAATTTATTATAATTTTACTTTATTTTTTAATTTTTTTAATTCAAAGCAACTGTTCTTATGTATCACGTGTACAAAAATTGACAAGTAAAATTTGCCTACAAGTTGGTTTTCAATTTTTAACAACTTGGTTTCATTTAATTAAATGTAATTCAGGTTATGTTGTGTTTCTTAATGCCTTACTTGTTAAGTGAAAAAAAAGAACTGAACAGGTGGCAAGTTAATTTTCCATTTTTAGCAAGATAATTTCTGTTATTTAACACGTAAAATTCAGATTATATTATGTTTCCATTTACATTACCTGAAAAGTGTAGGCTGACAATTGGAAGAAACTGAATTGATGGCAATTTGTTTGTCTATTTTTAACAATTGAATTCCGATTTTTAACAAACGACAAGTCGATCAAACAAACTAACTAGGTTGGCATGTCAAAGATGTTGAATTGACAAGCTGGCTTCTCATTTTTATCAAGTTGACTTTGTTTTGCTCGATAACGAGAACTTGGATTTACTATCAATAAGAATTTTAATACATTTAGGCATGATACACAAGCAGTGATTATATATCATAAACAGCTATCATTATGAAATTACTCCTCAGATCACTTCTAGATGTATATCATATTTACTTAATTTGATTAGATTAAGGAAGTTAGTTAAGTTAACTAATATGATGTGTTTTTTTTTTCTAAAACATCATAATCATTTTCCGTTATTCCTAGTATTTCTCTCCTAGTTAATTATTATTGAGAGAACGTTATTAAAGATAATTTAGGAAAAGTTATTCAAAATAAAAATACTTTATATATTTGAAACCATAATCAACTCCCCAAATAGGTCTTACATTAAAGACCAATGGTAGCAAACAAACTTAATGTACTTACATAATTGATAGCTATTTTCCATACTGACATTGCTTTCTGTAAGAACAATTAACCTTGATGAAATTTGTAGAACACGCTTTGGTCCTATTAATAAACCACTCTTTTTACATACAAACAAGATGTCTATCCCCATGCTTGCACGAAGTTATTGTTTTTGTGAAGAAATATTGTTCTGCCTTCAATTGTGTGGAAATTCATAATTTGTTTATGAGTGTTGATTTGGAGTAATACATCTTTAAAGAAAAAAAAAGTTGTTGGATAGAATAGATGCATGACAACAAATATTGCACGTAAAATGTTTTTATTGAACTGCGAAAGATTACATATGTGGATTGTATTTGGCGATTATGTGCTCAGGTCTTCCTACTTATATGAAGTGTTTTTATAGCATTTTCAACCATGTAATTTCTCTTTGTTGTTTTGTTACTAATCCTAATGTTTGGTTGTTTTGGTTTATTTTATAATTTTAAACAGAAATGTGCTTAATTTATAGTTTTGATGTTGAGCGTCAATGTACCATTCAAGTGTTATTGCTTTTTTATTTTCGTTTAAAGATAAAATTACATTTAATCCTTTAAGTTTGCATTAAATATCAATTTTGAAATCTGTTTTGTTCTCCCTTAGTCTCCCTCCCTTATGAAATTGTAAAAATGTTAAATAAGTATATGATCATTTTATTAGTAATTCAAGGTGATTGATTAATATTTAGTATTTGATGGTATGATTAGAATTAAATTATTTTTTAATTTTTATTCCGACTTGTCTGGCCCTCTGGTTGACTCCGAGCTGACCTACTAACCCTTGACCTACCACATCCATCGATTAACATGTCATAAGTCCTAGTTTCATTACCTTATCTTTGTGTAATCCTCATAATTTGTGAACCAAATGTATCCTATCATGTGTTAATTGTAAGAATTGTGATACAACCAAAGGGGAATTGGTCATGCAAAGTAGAAATATAAGGAATATGTTTTCTTTTACCTATTTATTATTAGTGATATTGTTTTAATTTTTTTGTTTACTTATTTAACATTGGTGATATCGATGATTATTTATGATGTAATATATAGAAAATAAAAAGCATTCCTGAATACCTGAAAATAATATCATTATGAAAATAAATCAATTTCATTGCCATTTATTTGATTGGGAGAGGTTGAATGAAACATTTGGTTGAGGAAACAGAAGGGGAAGTTGCCAAGATAAATTGAAAGAAGTTGAAAGCTCATCATTATGCCTTTATTATATAATCAATTATTCATTATTATATAAAAGAGGAATTTTAGGAGTTGATTGGCCTGTTTTTGGAGCCTTGGTCACAAGAGTTTAAAAGGATGTATTGATTATATTTTTTAAATGGAAATTAATTAACTTAAAAGGATGGATTGATCATAGTTTTTAAATGAAAATTAATTAACTTAACGGAATCAAGATTTTAAATGGAATTAAAGAAGATTTTAAGCCTTATTATGGAAAAATCATTACGGGGTTGGCTTTCTCTTCTTTTCTTACCGTCATCTTCCCCTCCTCTTCTCTATTCCCACATTTGATTGAAATTTCGACGATCCATATTCAAAGTCTAAAAATTATATTTTAAATATTTTTTGTTGATGTTTTAAACTTTTATAACTAAAATTTTGCAGTTTCAATTTATTTATTTACTAAATAATTTAGCATTTTATTAGTAATTTTACAAAATATTAAATCTGGATAGTTCAAATTTCAGTGTAAGGGTTGGAACTTGGAATAGAGAAGGGAGGTGAAGAGGATAGTAAGAAAATATGAGGAAAACCAGCCTTGACGACGACGACGACGACGTGATTACAAGCTTTAGGAAGATATATTGAATGAGTATTGAATAAATTGATATGAATGAAGTGAGTTCCTTATCAATAACTAATCAATAAAACCATAGCTTAGTGGCTAATTTTAGCGTACAAATATTAAAAAAATCTTTTTGTTTTTAGTGGTAATATAATAGGTAATAATATTTACAAGGAATTTTGATTTCAATTTAGTTAATACAACATTGATGACAAAAAAACCAAATTATGTAGTGAACTGTCGAGATTTGTAACAATTTAATTAATTAAAATTGATATTAATATTTTAAATGGTAACTCTAAAAGATCAATTGTATTTATTTTACCTTGATACATCAATAATCCTTTCTTAATTATAAAATTGGTGATTTATAACAACCTCTTTAATTTTTTTATTTAAAACAATCTCATTAATTAAAATAAACATATGTAGGTTGTCCAATTAGGATCTTTCAAGAAAATGGTTAGGATATTTGATCTAAGATTAGGATTTAAATTTCAATTTAAAACTCTAACCCTTTACATTTCAAATCAATAAAACATTAGAGCAATAAATAAATTTTGTCAAACTTTTGAAGCCTTTATCTTGAACTGTGGACCTCCAAATAGAACAATTCTTGTCCTCACATGACGTTAAGGATGAGATCTAACCAAAGACATAAAAATTTCCAAGAACCCAAGATTACATTCATATTAGAAAGAACGTTTTGACAAAAATACAATAAATCAAATCAATTCCAAAATTAATCAAATTGTGTAGACTCGTGGGCATACATAGAAGCTTTAATATGAAAATCAGGATCTCACACTTCCACTCAATGGGTTTTGATTTTACAAATAGTAGCTAAAGAGAAATTTATATAACCAAATAAATTAAGGCTCAATAGGAGTATCAATATCTTGATAGTTAAGATGAATTAGAAAAAACAAATAGCCAACTTATGGGAAGACATGGAGTTTTTTTTTTTAAATCAACAAAAAAAAAGAATGGCCAAAGAATTAAAAAGAACTGTTGGAATTTTGGGCCAAGATCCGCCCTTGATGGGCTGGATTAATTAATTGAGAAATATGAGTAATTCCCAATTGATTTATTAATTAAGTGTTTAATTAATATGATTGGTCAATTGGGCAATGTGTGGATTACTGACTCAGCCATGAGTAATTAATTGATTAATTAAATTAATCAATTAACTATTCAATTATCTGATTGGTCAGATAAGAGAGGCGATGATTACTGACTAAGCCATGAGTGGTGGTAGTGGATATTTTGTATTCCTAAAATATCCTCAGCCCTCTTCTATAAATAGAAGGCCTCCCCTCCAGTTCAAAAACACACCAGTCGTTGAGTTTTCCGACTCTCTCATTCTCTCTATATTCTTTCTTGTGTGGTGCTCTGCTGTGCCACATGTTTGGACTCTGATTTTTCCAGTAGTCTGAATTTTGCGTGGGTTCTTCAAGAACCAATCATGGAGCTCCGGAGGTTTGACCCGGATCCGAACATGGATCCGTTTGGTATGTTGTCTCTCTCTCCCTCATTTAATTTTAATTTTTTCCATCATTGGCATCAGAGCCATATGTTGATCCTGAGGCTGTGTTTATATGCGTAATAAGTATGCACATACATTTTTTCTTCTGCTGCAAATAATTCTGTATTGCATTGTTTTCTTTTCGTATGAGGTATATATGAAAGGAAGCATGTTAGTTCCGTTTTTCAATCACATTAATTTTTAGATTAAGAAAATTGAAAACAAAAATTCGTTTGAATCCCATTCTTGAGGCTTACGGCCGTCGTCAATGTTTCTCAAAATTGGGTTGTTGAAAAAGAGTTTTTCAGCTCAAACAAAGGGCACTACCGTGTAGTGCTCGAAGAGACGATTCCAACGACACCAAGAATGCGTCGAACGGAGCTCCGATGAGGGAGATTTGGCCTATCGAAGTTTGGAGGCGACGACAGGTTCGCTGCCGGGTCGCGCCTGAAAACCGGGTCGGTAGGGTTACCCAACCGTGTAAAGAAGACAACCTAAACGACGTCGTTTCGCCAATGAGAAGCTGCATTTCATTTAATGAAACGCAGCGTTTCGGGTCAGGAGGATCCGAAACCGGTCAAACCGAGTCAAATAGCCCTGACTCAGTCAACTTTTTTTTAAAATAAAAAAAAAAGGAGGAAAGAAATTCATAGAAGCGCCACGTGGCGCGTGGGGCCAGTGGGCACCCCTGACCACCACGTGGCACACATCGTTGGACGCGTGACAGCACGTGGGGAATAGCCAGCTAGCGTGTGTTGCTGGCAGAAGGCTCCAAGATGGCGCGTGTAATACACGCGCCGTCACCGAGAATGGCCTTCGCTGGAGTTTTCCATTTTTTTTCTTCAGAATTTTCAATCCAGACACCTTCTAGGGGCGCGTGTAGGCGTGTGGGACCTCTAATTGAGACGTGATTTGTTCCTAAAAATCCCTAAATTTGAGAGCTTCAATTTGATATGCAATGTGCCTATAATTGAAGCAAGTTTGGATTTGTTTTGAAGCATAAAAGTGTTATTATGCATATGGAAAATCCTTAAATTCCTCAAGATTGAACCTAAATATATCTTTTGGTTATAGGGCAGCTTAATGTAGCTATTAAGAATATTTCAGTAAGAAAATAAGAGATAATATTTGTACTGAAGCATTCTTTGTTCATATGTGTTTGAACACACACTCCATAGCTCTATTAGCTGTTACAGCAATATGATCTTATTGTATGATAATAAGCTCTCACAAGCCTTCAACCATAATAAAGAAATTGAGGATGAAGTTATGACTTGTGAGTTAGACCTCTTCATTATCGCTGCAGCGAGTGATGTGATTAGAAGAGATATGTTAATCATCTCAACTATTATGAGGTATGTTGCAACCTAGTTCCAAATGAGTGGACACCAATATGGTATTAAAATTGCTATGAAAGCTTTAAGCACATGAGAACGTGCTTGGTGGGTTCAGATGGCTAAGGGCTTTGAGAGGGTCTAAGCCCACAACATAAAACAATTATAATAAAGTATGATTTGACATGCGAATGTTCTTTATTTGATTGAATATTATGTTAAATTCTTTCTCAATAATTGAATTCTCTTTGAACATTCATGCAGTTATTTATTTTATAATTGTGAATTATTATTTTGAGTTATAATTGCTTTATTTGAGTGGGAGCTTCTGGAATGTGAAATCCAAAGGCCCTAAAAAGGGACATGTTCAAGTAAGATTATAATAAAAAAGGTGATAACCTAACTAGCATGAGTGCGATGGGAGCCAACCTAGTTGTCTCCTGAACACAAAACTAGTAAATTTATCATCCAATTAACCTTTGTCTACCTTGAACAAATATAAATAGTATATCTAATGAAATGCATAATCGTCTATGTGATCGAGTTATGATAAACAAGTCCATCTTCACTGAGCTTATGATACAAGCTCAATATAGATGACTACGAAATTGAATTTCGTAAGATCTTTTACATCCTTAAGGGATGAGATGTTGTGTATGTCCTACCAACTAACTTTCAACATTTAGATGTTGAAATACCCGAAGGTGTTCGCCACGCGCCGCAAGTGCACGGGTCGCGCCAAGTAATAAAGTAGTGAGTAGAGTATCGTTCCCACGAGGATTTGTCCAAAACCCGGTCAAACAATGATTATCACACTCTCGCCCAATTTGAGTGATACAAATGTAGAGTTTGAAAATAAACTAAGCTAAATGAAAATAAAAGTATAAACAGGTGATTCTCCAACCTCAAGGCTAAAATGGATCCTAAGATTATCTCTCCCCCTTGTACTTCTCAAAACTCAATTAACCTCTTCTCAAAGAAGCTCTCAACGACACCTTGTGCTAATCTAGGGTTCATTGGGTACTCGTAAAAGCGCTCTCGCGTCAAGAACAAGTGTTTAGTCCTATTCTTTGCACAATCTCTTGCCACAATTTGATAGGACCCAATTATCACACTCCAACCCTAATGTGACTATGCAAGGCTAGCAAGTATATCTCTATCTTACCAACAAAACCATCCGTTCGTCACGCAAACTTCCGGTTCTTGAACTACTTTACCCAAGTTCTACACTCAATCTAGCTCTCTCGAGTCATAAATCAAGCGAACACAACATCTAAATGGTGATCAAGCACTTAGAAGCATTAAGAACGGGGTAAAATAAGCACATAGATATCATTAATCACAAATCAAGAGGAGGAATCAAGAATCAATACATACAAGGGATCAAAATAATCCTAGAATCAAAGTATTTAGCTACTCATGTTCTACAACTCCAAGGGAGCATATATATATACAACATTACAAATCAGAACAAGAGAAGAGAATGAAGAAGGAAGAGATAAACCAAGAGAGGAAGCCCAAATCTCTTTGAAGCTCCGAGCCCAAGCCAAATCCCACCAATCTCCAAGCCCTAGCAGAGCCAAACACCCCCAAAATATGCCCAGAAGTCGAAGAATGAGGGCTCACAACGAAGCCCTAGCTTTTATATCAGACAAAACGCGCCTGTTCTGTCCAAAACGCGCAGAAACGCGAAGTTCGCCGTGGGTCTCGCCGCGGCGAGCCCACGGCGAAGTCCCAAAAATACAGAAACAATTGACGCTCGCCGTGGCTTTCGCCGCGACGAGCTGACGGCGAGCTTTCCCAAAAATGGGCAGAGACAGATGCACTTCGCCGCGGCGAAGTCCTTTATTCTCTGCTTTCTTGCCTTTTTCTTTATTCCTTGGGTTGCTCTGGATTCTTCTTATTTTTATTCACTTGGGAGCTTGATGGATGGGCTAAAATCTCTTGTTTATTGCTTCAAATTATTCCTACAAAAATTATATACAACAACATAAGAAACTAACTATAAAAACAATCAAAATCTACATAATTAACAATAATGTGAAACCGAAAATCAAATGAGCATTTTCCCTCTTGAGTATCCAAAATGTATAAATAATAGACAAAAACTCAAGTAAAATATACTCAAATATCATGAATTTCTAGGAGTTATCAGAAGGTAACAAAGAAGCTAATTGATGACAATGTAGCTCAAATCGCCATGCTTTATGCTATGACTGTTGACAAGAGTGTCAATTCGAATAATGCGATACATCTTAGGCTATAAGGATAGCCTTGAGAAACAAATATGAAGGCATTCATGCCATTAAGTTGAAAGAACTCTGTCATGTTTGGACACTCAAGTATTAAGACCTAATGCAGGAATTAAGCAACACTTGAAAGTGATGTCAAACAAGATTAGGGAACTAAGGTAGGCAAACAATGTTCTTTCTAGTCAATAGCCAGTGCATGTTACATTTAGGACTCTCTTATTGAGTGGGAGCACATGAAAGCAAGCTGAACTCACAAGGAGTACATTTGTAACCTTCGGTAATGTGGTTCGCCACATTAAGCTTGAGAGTTAAAAGCTTAAGGATACGAGGTCCATTAGCTTAACATGCTTAACTAAAAAGTCAAAGGATTTGTTCCTAAAACCTACGTCTAATAAGGTGAGAAACCTTGAAGAAAAACTAAACCTGATGAAAGTTGTTTTGAGAAACGTCATATCAAGTGAGAGGTTTCAAAGTTGTTTCACATGTGCATCAAGCACTACTTTTATGGCTGAAATATATCCTATGTGGATGATAGACTTGGGTATAACGAAACATGTGAGAGGTCACATGACATCACTAATTTTAGCGGTTGCCATATAGAAGCATACGGCTTCAAGAAGGAAGCAGCATAAGAGTACAAGTCAAGGGGATTGGAGCATACACGTTAACTCTGTATAGCAGACCACCCCAGTACCAAAAGATACACTATATGCTCTAAACAACCGATATAACATTGTGTCAATCAGCCCTTTAGTTAAGCATCAATGGGACAGAATCTCTTAAATCTAATATTGTCTCAAATGGTTCATTTATATTGGAGATCATGACTCCACTTTGCCATATACACAAATTGATCAAGAGAAATGATCAAAAAGGAGCAAAAGAGTTTTTGCCAAGTGATAAGCTCAAAAGGAAAAGTTCCTAAGTGAGCACAATCATATGGCAAGACAATAAAGTAACCTTTAGACAACCATGACAAATATCCTTTGCAACTATGAATTTGTGAACCAAATGAGCAAGATGGCAAAACACAGAGCTAGGTATAGTCTTTATCTCTGATTTCATGTGTAATGACAATGTCTGTGAAATCTCATACTAATAAAAGGCTCTGAAATATTTCAGACAACGCCTTCAACTAGTTGAGAATCAATTACAGTTAAGGTCTTGAAATCAAGCAAAGGCTGAAAATACCTTTATGATTAGTTCGAAGTGCTGTGTAATTAAGAAAGGAATTGTTAAAAGACTAACAATGCCTAACACTCTTAATGGAGTTGTCAAAAGGGAGAGATAAAACTCTCCTTGACATGGTTAAGTAAGTACAAGTGAAACTTCCAACCTCGTGTTGGAAGATGATCTCACATTAATTGTCTTTATAATTAACCGAATGCCCTCCAAGAAAGTCACAACGACACCTTATAAGTAATAGATATAGTACAGGTTGGACTTAAATGTCCAATGACCATGAGGGTCAATAGCTTTATCTGTAACTCTTCCTTTAAGTAAGGAATAATAGGGTCAATATATAAAAGGGTATGAGATATCCTGAGAAGCACGTCTTCGTTAAGTGAAAATGATGACGGCCCAGTGACTGAAAAAGAATCAAAGGACACAACTTTCATAGAAATAAACTTCCTAGCAGTACGAGCATTGACCACACTGAATCTCTTTACGAGAATGACGGTAATGAGGAATAAGCGTGTATTCCCCAGCACATTAATCCTAGTGGGAGGGGTGAGCCATTTTTACAATAGAAGACATGACAAACAACAGGTAATAGTCATTCATAAGTCGATACCAGAAGAAGACCTCATCCACCCCAACACAGGAAGAGAATCCTGTGAAATCCATCACAGAGAATTGTAAGGGCTAACACCCCTGATAGGCCAGATGCTCTAGTCATTGTTTAAAAGAAAACAATGGTGACCCTAAAAAGTGTATGAGAAACACTAATAGGACATGCTAAGAAAAGTGGCAAAAGGCCAAGCAAGAGGATATAGATTCCTTTGAAAATCAGCTAATAGTGGCAAATGGTTGATCTACCACCTAGCCGAAAGGAATTAGGGACAAGTAAGATTCCCAAATTCATTGGTGAACCGATAAATTGAAAAACCTAAAGCACACTTGGTGGTTAAGGGGTACACAACAAGTGGCGTTGTGTGTTTTAACACCTAAAAGCTAATTTTGGCCATGATGACAAGCTTAGGCTTGTAATTACATCAATCGGGTGTAATGAACATTTTCCAGTTGGGAGACTAGATGGGTAATTCAACCTGAAGCAACTTGTGGAAGACAGAGAATTAATCATCTAGGCAGTAGTGTATGAAGTTTCACAATGTGATAACTTTGTCAACTTTGAAATGATCAAAGAAGACCACTGTGTGCACGTTTAAGGATCTTGGGATGATTTGTGATATTGTCCTATGTCTATAACACATCATTAGCCTAAATAAGTATTAAGAAAGTTAAAACACTTAGAGATTAGTTATCCTTGAGAGAACATGGGCAAGACAAAATATATCTTGAGAGACAAGATGAACAGAGATTGAACAAGGAGAATGATGTGTTTGTCACAGAGGACACACACAAGTATACTCTTTGTGCATCTTGATATGAAAGTCTATATCACAAATATGCCCTCTTAACCAAAGTATTTGATCTATGTGAGAGCATGCACCCTGCAAAGGAATCTAATATAGAATATGAGAAAGAGTCCCATGCTCAAGCACACTTGGTAGATTGTTGTATACATCATAATGTACAAGACCAAATACATGGTATGTGGTTGGACTTGTAAATCTTTTTGGTTCATCCTAGTTACGAGGTACTAGGATGCTGTAAAAGGGATGATAAGATACCTTAGAAGAACCATGGAGTATAAGTCATGTCATCAAGCAATGACTTACATTAAAGAGGATACTCTAACACAATTTGGGTTGGAGGCCTAAGCTAGCAACATTCAGCTTAAAAAGAAAAGTGTTCTTGCTGATTGATAAAGCTAGGATGTAAGAAATAGACAAGTGTGTATTTGTCTTCCATGGAATCAGAATACAAAGTGTTCAGCAACTACTCAAGAAGTTGAGTGGCTTGAAATTCCTAAAGCGATTAGGAATGAATGGTAAGGACCAAGGTACGTCACAATAGCAAGTGGTGACAGCTGAATGTTCACAGCTGAATGTTCATTTTAGAGATGAGCTAAGACTTGGGCACGTGTATAACATAAGGTTTTGAACTTTTTTTATATGAGAGTAAAAGATATGCATTCCTATTATGTATGTATAAATACATACATATATGTGTAAAATATACAATGACTAGTGTGTCGTACAAGTTAAGGCTAACCCACTCACACGGGTAGTCGCCTTTATGTTCAAAGGACATAGAAGGTATGACATCAAGTGATCACCTTGAGATAGTCAATAAGTATCATTGCATAAATGTTGTCTCAAAAGAGTTTGAGATAAAATCTATACATGAAATAGATTGAATCATGGACATGTGTGACCCATGAAACCTGTAGCCGGGCATAAAAATCCTCTACAAAGACGTCATGATGAATTTTGAGTTGAAGAGTTTTGGTTCAGGTACTGTGCATACCTGGAACTTAAGTCTGTACGGTGTTATTAGATTAAAATCGACATGCACTCTTACAAGCTAAGATGAACACCGTAACATGCAATTCATACTGCATGTGCTTATGAATAATTAGATCCGCAAAAGGGGACGTAGATGGAAAATCCTTGTTCCATTACGGTGTGAGTCCCAGAAAGGAGACAAACCTTTCACGATGCCCTTATGACTTTGACAACATCATTAAGGACTGACTTGGCCACAGCTACTTTAGTTTGTACCTTATGGTCATGAATGATTCGACCTAATAGGTCAAATACTGGGAAAGCGATCAAGCCAGCCCTGACTGATGTCTAGTGGGAAGGAAGACTTACCTTGAAGTATGCATTTGTGCTAGTGTCTGTGATCGATCCCTTACTTGTTAATTGAGTAACTTGTAAGTGTGGATACTAAGCACAAAAGGAGGCAATATGAGTAACTTGTAAATGTGTAATGTGTATGGGTAAATCTGGGGTATTTGAGGCAATTTGCATATTACTTGCAGGTACAACTAAGGTATCCATGTGTGCTGATCTTGTATAAAGGACTTCTAGTACACGAGAACCCCGAATCAAGGACGTCGTGCCCACGCAGACACGGCAGACACCAAGTATGAAGCAAGAAAGATATGATAGCCACAAGATGGTCAGTCCATCAAGTGCGAGTGGGAGATGTTGGAATTTTGGGCCAAGATCCGCCCTTGATGGGCTGGATTAATTAATTGGGAAATATGAGTAATTCCCAATTGATTTATTAATTAAGTGTTTAATTAATATGATTGGTCGAATGAGATTGTGGATTACTGACTCAGTAATTCCCAACCTATTTATTAATTAAGTGTTTAATTAATATGATTGGTCAATTGGGCAATGTGTGGATTACTGACTCAGCCATGAGTAATTAATTGATTAATTAATTAATCAATTAACTATTCAATTATCTGATTGGTCAGATAAGAGAGGCGAGGATTACTGACTAAGCCATGAGTGGTGGTAGTGGATATTTTGTATTCCTAAAATATCCCCAGCCCTCTTCTATAAATAGAAGGCCTCCCCTCCAGTTCAAAAACACACCAATCGTTGAGTTTTCTGACTCTCTCATTCTCTCTATATTCTTTCTTGTGTGGTGCTCTGCTGTGCCACATGTTTAGACTTTGGTTTTTCCAGTAGTATGAATTTTGCGTAGGTTCTTCAAGAACCAATCATGGAGCTCCGGAGGTTTGACCCGGATCCGAACATGGATCCGTTTGGTATGTTGTCTCTCTCTCCCTCATTTAATTTTAATTTTTTCCATCAAGAACAAACTCAAAAAATTCAAACCAAAAGAAGGAAATAAAAAACGAAGAAAGAATGTTTAAGGGATACAGTGCATTAGGTTGTCATAATTATAAGCAATTAATGCTTGGAGCTGAAAGGGCCAGGCAAGGGATCAACACAATCACACAAATGATTATTAAGGGCTCATTACGACGTGATTGATGTGATTACTGGATCAAAAGGAAATTTTGAGGTTTAAACGGTAGCCTCACGGTATGACTACGAGATTTATAAGATTATATTGATTAAAAAAACCTTAAACATTATTAATAATACCTTAAAATTTAATAGCTTTCCAACTTTTCTCTTATTTAATATATCATATATATCTCATAAAAAAGTCAATATAATAATAAATGAAGGTGTACATTCATATAAAAAATTTAATGATTTGATTTACGAATCCAACCAAAATAAACATTTTCTCTACCCTATAAACAGGATTAGAAAAGTATCAATCATAATTCATAACTTACAAAAACAAAAGTACGCAATCCATACCAAAAAACTACAAGATGACCAAAATACTAGGGTTTCTTGTACCTCTACACACACACACACAACTACAGAAAGAGCCTATCGCAGCGCAACAATAGCAGCGTTTAACAAATACAAATGTTGGGATAGGTCATTGGAAGCCTATACCGGCGCTTTATAAAACTAAGTGCCGGTATAGGTGTGTGCTTATCCCATCACTTTCACTTTAAAAGCGTCGGGATATAATTTTAGGATATTTATTCAATATTTTAAGCATATCCCAGTGCATGAATTTTGGATTCCTATAAAGCGATGGGATAAGCTCAAATTTGAAATATTAAAATTTGTTTTATATAAGGCTTGATTATGGCTTGACTTTTTTTTTTCTTTTAACCTTTCTTTCAAGTTTTTAATTTTTTAAGCTTTTTTTGTAATTTTCTAATTTTTAAATCTAATTCAGATATTTGTTTTAATTACTGGACCTATCCCGGCGCTTTATATATATATAAAGAGCGGGGTTAGGCCCCTAAAAACATTTTTTTTGTTTTAATTTTAAATTTTTATGATTTTATTAATCTTATTATCTTAGAATATCTTTCTCAATTTGTTCTTATTTTTCTGGGCCTATCCCGGCGCTTTATATATAAAGCGCCGGGATAGGCCCCTGCAAACATTTTTTTTTTGTTTTAATTTTAAATTATTCTATTTTATTAATCTTATTATTTTAGAATTTCTTTCTCAATTTGTTTTTATGTTTCAGGGCCAATCCCGGCGCTTTATATATATTAAGTGCAGGAATAAGACCCAGAAAAACATTTTTTTATTTTAATTTTAAGGTTTTCTGATTTTATTAATATTAATATTTTAGAATTTCTTTCTCAATTTGTTTTTATTTTTCTGGGCCTATCGATAGGCCCTGCAAACTATTTTTTTTGTTTTAATTTTAAATTTTTATGATTTTATTAATCTTATTATTTTCGAATATCTTTCTCAATTAGATTTTTTTTTCTGGGCCTATCCCGACGCTTTATATATATGAAGCGCAGTGATAGGCCCCAAAAAACATTTTTTTATTTTAATTTTAAAATTTTCTGATTTTATTACTGTTATTATTTTATAATTTCTTTCTCAATTTGTTTTTATTTTTCTGGGCCTATCCCGGCTCTTTATACCCCTGCAAACTATTTGTTTTGTTTTAATTTTAAATTTTTATGATTTTATTATTCTTATTATTTTCGAATATCTTTCTCAATTAGATTTTATTAATAAAATCTAATTGAGAAAGATATTCGAAAATAATAAGAATAATAAAACCATAAAAATTTAAAATTAAAAAAAAATAGTTTGCAGGGGCCTATCCTAGCGCTTTATATCCCCAGAAAAACATTTTTATTAATTTTTCTCGTTTTATTAATCTTTTTATTTTAGAATTCTTTTTTGAATTTTTTTAATTTCCTTTACCTATCCAGGCACTTTATATGTTGTAAGCGCCGGGATATGTTTTTAAATTATTATTTTATGTTCCATTTTTTAATATTTTTTTCTAATTTATTTCAGAATTTTTTTTTAAATTTATGGGCCTATCCTGGCGCTTATTTTATAATAAGCATTGGGATAGGTATTTCCCTTTTAAAAAATTCATTACCAGCGTTGTCTTTCCCATTTCTCTTCCACACTTCAGAAACCCTTCTTCCTCAGTTGCCGCCGCACCCGAGTTTCTTCCCAAGGTCACCATTAATCCTCCTAAGGTCACCATCCTTCACCATTTCCCCTCTTCGAAAACCCTTCCTCCGTTCACTTCGTTCCTTCCCCATTTCCCTACTAAGCTCATGGTTCCTCAGTCCGTTCCCTTCGTTCGTCCATTCTCCGTTTGGGTAAGCCGATCCATTTTTTTCATACTACTTTCTTGTTGTTGTTCTTACGTTGCTTTTTTCATTATACTTTTTTGGGTTAGCTCGACAGATTTTGAGTTTTGGTTCCGTCATCTCAGCCCCGTCTCAGTCTTCTTGCTTCGTCTTCTTCGCAGGTAAGGGTTTAGACTTTGATTTCTTTTTTTTTCCTTTTTTTAAGAGCAATTGCTATCTTGTTTTTAGTTTTGAGTTCGAAGCTGGGATAGCTCGACAGATTTATGGACTGGAC
Organism: Mimosa bimucronata; assembly: GCA_037074515.1. Classification (NCBI taxonomy): domain Eukaryota; kingdom Viridiplantae; phylum Streptophyta; class Magnoliopsida; order Fabales; family Fabaceae; genus Mimosa; species Mimosa bimucronata. The sequence goes on from CM073447.1 coordinate 8,861,550, forward strand.
ACTGAATTCGAAGTTGGGATAGGTTGGCATTTGCTAATTTGTGTTCAATTCATATCCATTGCTAATTAATCATATCGATTTCAGTGTAACTTGGTTTGTGATTCCTGTGTTGATGCTTTAATTTTCTTCTCCTATTGTTATTTTATTTTTTTATCTATTTGGATGATGAGAGAAATTTGAGTTATGTTCAGTTAGGGGAAATTTAAGGTTTATGCTAGAAATTATGCTTCCCTAAAGTTTGGAAGGTCGCATTATTTCAAAGTTCATAATTCTGTCTCAAAATGTTAAGTAGGTAGTAGATAGCTATTACATGGTTGGGGGAGTTAGAATGATGCTTAAGTAAGGTTTTGTGTTAAATTTAAAATTAAAATTTCCTTTGGCGAGAGAAGTGTTGGGTTACAGCTGAAAGAATTAATGCTGATTAACTTTATTTTATTTTAATTGTTAGGTTGATCTAATTATGTTATTTATATGTTGTAGGAATTTGAACAAACATTTTCCTGGTCCACATTTTCATCCTCCACCAAAAGACAAGTCAGAGAATTCAATCAGGCACATTATATGTTATGTTAGGTGCTAAGACTACTATGTGATCCTTTAATGTACTTTTATGAAATGATTGCCTTGTGGAACTGGATTTGTGAGCTGTAATTGAATTTTCCTGTGGAATCTGCTCTCCCAAATAATCGCCCAGATTTGATGCGTCTCTTCAATGAGTAAGTGAATGTCAACATTATTTGAATGCGTTGTATTATTTGTCATTTTATGACCGATCATAGCTAATAAAATTAATTTAATTTGTTTCTTTTTCAGAGTATTGACTAATTTTCGGTACTCTGTTAAGTTGAAGTATTCTAGAGCCCCTGACCCGAAAGATGCTTATAAGTGGCAAACAGTACAAGTTTTATAAAGTTATTCAATTTTTAAAACAATATATCTAGTTAAACCATAACGTAAATGTTTCTTATATGATATATTTGGTGGTTTTTGTTACAGTGCCCCTACCAACCCAATAACAACGACTGTAGGTACTATGTGATGCAGTACATGCGAGATATCGTCACACATGATCGACTAGGCATCCCACTGACAGTAAGTTTTATATTTTTCCAACTCTAATTGTGTTTTTACTTGTTAGACTTAAAGTAAATTTACTTGTCATTTAAATGTGTTTGTACAGTATTACCCAGATGCTCGTTGCTTCATGTTGTCAAGGGAAAAAATTAATGCACTAATTGAAGAATGGTGCACTTATGTATACCTTATTTTCTCCAACATTAGATGATCCATTCATTTATTAGTATGCTTTTGTTTTCAACTTAGAATGGTTGGTTTAATTGTACATTAGTATGACTTTTTTGGTGTGTATATATATATGGATTGACTGGAATGATATAGAGCTGCTGGTTTTTTGTACTGATGCAGGAGGGTGTGAAACAAAAATAAATGAAATATTTTAAAAAAAATAATACCTATAGCAGCGCTTATTACGTAATAAGAGCTGCTATAGGTTATCTATAGCAACATTTTTTTATTAATAAGCGCTGCTATAGGTATTATTTTTTATTTTTTTAAAAAATAATTCCTATACGTATGACCTAAAGCTACGCTTTTGAGATTATAAGCGCCGCTTTAGGTAACCTATAGCGGCGCTTATAACACAAAATAAGCGCTGCAATAGGTCATATGGCTATAGCAGCTCTTTTTAAGCGCTGCTATAGGATTTTTCTGTAGTAGTGAGACTATTAAAGTTCCATGATAAGTCATCATTGCTTTTCAAAATTCCTTTCCCTAATTCAGAAACCCGCAAGAACACGTTACCTTGTTAAAATATGTAGATTTCATTATTACCACGTCAAATTCTTAACCAAATGATCAATTTACAACGCAACGTTGGGGTTTTGAGTTTGACAACACAAAATATAATCCAATCATTCTAAAAGAGGGAAGTTTACTTCCACTACTCCACCACCCTGTAGCAGTACTTTCACACCATGAACAGCAATGCACGAACATTTTAAAACACAACAATGACCAAAAGCGTCTATTCCATAAAAGCCAATCATTTATACACGTGTGAAATATTTGAGACTCTTGAAAAGCCAATATACATCATCATATCTTAAATTTAAGATATATTCACTTAATTTGATTATTTTAAGGGTATCAGTTTAATTAGTTAATATGTCATATTTTTAAACACTTTAACCATTTTCCCTAATCTCCCCTCTCATCTCTTATTTGAATGAGGGAGTATAGGGGTAATTTGGGATAAATTGATAACAATTAGATGCATCATTTCTTACATCTAGTATCAAAGTCAACTTCTTAAGTAAGTCAATAATTAAAACCAAGAGTGTGTGTATTACACTTAACTAGCTTGATCAATTGAAGATCAAGGAAGTTTATAATTTCAACAAAACATAAGCCTTGTTGTACACCCATAAAGCAAAACCGCACAAGATGAGTCAAACTGATATAATAAAAACCAAGATGCATATCCAAAGCAGAGGAAATGTGCATAAAGATGACGACTTACCTTATTTTGAGTAAATTTAGGGTATCTACTGCTGATAATAGTAACTAATCCTCTCATGTGGATCTTTCATTTAAGGGTAAAGTGCTGGCAAACCATTAAATGCTTTCCATGTTTAATGGTGGGATTCGAACCTACACCACTTAAGGAACCAAGTGAGGAATCACTAGGATACACCCACGTGGTTTGGCCGCTTGCCTAACTTATATCCTTAATTATCATAAGAATGATGGAGAAACCACTTGATCAATCTCTACTTGTATATATCATTTTAATATTTCTTCATTAATTAGGGTTATTGTAGTCATTTTCCATCTGAACTTATTCCCATTTCAGTCTCTAGCTAAAACCTGCAGTGATGTTGTAGAATTTCTTGGTCATGATGATTGTTGAATAAACTATTACTATATAGTGATCCCTACCAAAAATGTCTATGGCTCTATCATTATTGTTGTTGTTGGGGAATTTGTATAATGGAATTGATTAAGAAAATACATACGTAGGTTTTCTTTAAATTTCCTATACATGTTGAGGTTATTAAGACGGCAATTTCTAAAATTTCTCTTGAATAGTTTCCACAGAAAATATCAATATGATCCGATGGACCTTTCTTAATCCAATACGTCGATACTTATTCAATATTTCAACCTAATTACTATTACTATTCAAGAAAATATGTGTGCGTTTTGACTTGACCTTACGTAAATACTTTCAACAACAAATTAATGATCACATAAAGCATCCACTGACAGTGGTTAAGTAATGAACACCTAAATTATTGCACACTCATACATATAAAGTCAAAAAAATCCATAGAATATTAATTACCTATAAAGTCATGTCTTATACCTCAAGCTTTCATGAACAATATTTCAAATTTAGCTTAATTTTAGTTGATATCAGGTGCTATATATCAAGCTAGATTCCGTTAGTATTATAGGATTCTCATAACTTGATTATTATCATTCACAAGGTTTCAATATTTGTTTCGTTTTCCAAAAGAAATATAATTCATTTCATTTTAGGAGGAATACGTACATATTCTAGGAGTGCCACATCAATCATCATCTGAATTCTGAACCAATCAGAATACAATAACTTGTTGGATTTTACTCTTATTTGGCTAATGACTAATATGAAATAATTCACATTTTATTTTGTTTTAAAGGAAAAAATTTCATTAGTACATCATGAATAATGTAATTAGGATTAAAATTAGATAAATAGTTATATTCTAATTGGTTCAGAGTTCAAATGATGTGAAACACCCATAGAGTCCGTAAGTATTTCTCCCATTTTAGTAAGTATTTCTCCTAGTCATATCCAATGAATCACTATTGGTTTCCAATTATTCGTTGTACAAATGAGTGTTTAAGTTTTCAATGAATCCCATTTTATAGTGATAGATATAAAATCTTAATCCATTTTGTCTTCCAAACTGATAAATGTTTAATTTTTCAAAAGTATTCCTATTAATTACATATATTAAATGAGTTTTCATCAATGGATAGTTGCACACTTGAACATGATTAAAAATTGCATTTTAGGGAAACCAACACATATGTCTTATAAATAACTATTTTCTTTGATATATACAAATTAATTATAACTCTTATATTAAGGATTAGAGAGAGTATATAGTAAATCCCTATATATGAGAGCCCAAAATTTGAATGTATTTATCCCTTTTTATAAGAGCTTGCCTAAATTTGTTAGAATATTTAATGTTTTTTTTCTCATTTTGTCCATCATTATTCTCTCTATTGACATTATCTTTCATACCTATTTATCATTATTATCATATTTTTCTCTCTTATATACCACATCATAAATTAGGGCAAACATGAGAGGAAAAAAATTATTTAAGACATATTTATTTTTTTCAATTACTTTCTTAATCTATGTGATTTTGCCTTTTAAACACTTATATATAGGGGCCAAGGGGGTATTAGCATGTCATATTCAAACAATTCTATCTGACTTAATTAGGGATAATGGTTTTAATTTAAGTTTTTTTATTCACAAAGTTTATATCCTCAAACTTTGTTTAAAGAGAATCAAGTATCTCCTATTCTATCCCACAATCAATGTTATTAATTATTATATTCCTTCTACATTGGTCGTCGTTCATTTGTTGCTTGCTTCTCTTGTACTCCCTCCGGTCCTAATTATAAGAGCCAGTTGACTTTTTTAGAAAAATTAAGGATGCAAAATACACCACTTTAAATTGTTTATATTTGTCTTTTTTCCTCAAAACTAAGTTATTTTACTTATAAACTATCATATAATCTAATTACATGTCACATATATTAAGATTTAGGGGTCTAATTTGCTTCCTTAATCTCCCCAAAAAAAGTCAACTGACTCTTATAATTAGGACCGGAAGGAGTACATATTAAGTTAATGTGGGAGATAATTAATTGATTAAAGGGGTTAAAATAGCAGGGAATTATACCTTTGAAGTAGACAAGACTAAGTGGGGTTTGCAATATGGGAAAAAAGGGCATGAAGGAATAATTAATATTGTCCCACCATGTTTGGCAACCCGTGAAGACCAAATCACAAGTCAAATCTCAAATTAATAATAGAACCATCATCTTTAACTTTGTCCTCTTATTGCTTCTTTATTTTCCTTTTAATACCCCTCTTTTCATATTCACCTTTGCTACATGAAATTTGTGTTCTTTTATTACCTTTTTAATGAGCTTCTTTATTCTGTTTGTGTTGTTATGGGCGTGGCTTAATTATTAGTGATTTTGGTTGTAGGTGATCCATATATAATTATTATTAGATTTAAACTTTGGACTCGGTGAACTAAAAGGTGTGGGGTGTGAATGTATGATAGTTCCACTTTTGTTCAAACAGAAAAAATATCGGTGGAATTGGAGTGGACAAAAAGCTAAGCATATGTTATGAGGCATCTGGTAAAGAAAATGGAGGCAAACACTCTTTGGAAAAAGTACAAATATTCACCTTTTTTATAGTCATTCCACATCCACTCAATTTATATAATCGTATTTTTTTTAATCTTTTACTACAAGAAAATATGTTCATTTATCATTCAATATCAATCTATATATGTGAGTAGCATGCACTTAATCATCCGTTTAGGTATGATATAATCAAAATAAGAGATATGATCTATTCAGAATGAGACTCCGAAATTAGATATGCCTTTTGAATGAAGACATTTTACTTATGAGAAATCTTGCCCGGTGGTTGTATTGTATCTACTCATTTGGGAGAAGAGATCTATTAGAGTGGTTAAATTATTTATCTCAGTATTCATCATAAGAGTTTATTATATCGTCTAATCAATCTAAATGATAAAAAACCTACCTCACATAACTTTTTAAAATGGGACATCCATAGAAATATAGAAATTCTGTTGAAATATAGATTAATTGTATATATAATGATGGATAGACAAACCTCACACACACATACAGACATACATATATATAATGAATTTATATTTCAATAGATTCACTTTCATAAAAAGACAAAAAAAAATTTATTACAATCAATGGTTTAGATTTACTCGTATATGAAGGATGCTAATGAAAAAAAATACTAAGAAGATTCGTTTCCCAATTAGAATACAACAATAATTTCTTCATTTTTGTTTTTATGAGTTTGTCTGTTTTGTGACTATCAAGCTTCAACTAGCCATCTATGTTAAAAAAAGGAAAAAGAAAAAAAATTATGTGCTTATCAACTTCTTTATAAGAAAATCATATGAACAAATTTAACCTAAGTGAATGATTAAATTAGTACATGATATGGTATAAAATCTATCAAAAACCGTATTATTAATATGTTATACACACACACACACACATATACCACTCAATTCCTTATTATAAGTCCACAATAACTACTTCTCATATACTAAAGAGTGGAAGATATAGTATTAAATATATCATATTTTTCCAATTCTACCTTTATTTAATAACAGGTGTTAAAATAATATTTTATGTATTATAACCTTCTCTCTCATCTTCCCTATTTCCAACTTAGGGGTAAAATAGTCATAGTAGTATTAATTGAGCCCAAACTGAATTTATATTTAGGAACAAAAAATTTGTGATAGTTGAATTAATAACAACTAACATAGTGGTTTATAACGTCCATTATTGTTCATTAGACTTTGTGCAATGCTGGTGAGTGGTGACCCTGACACCTTCCTCACATTAAAATGAAAGCGAAAAACCGTTTTAATGGTCCTAACCATTTAGTCGGCTAGATCGAGGTATCATTCCAATGGACTAATTCAGTATAGTTAATGTATATGAATTATTTATTTAATTTAAGGATGTTGGTAGATCTAAATAAATTAGTTAATTATAATATATACGGCATGATGGGATAAGGATCTAAAATGCTCCAGAAGTTTTCACGAAGGTGCATTGAGCGCGCGTCTAGAAGTTTTTTAGGGGGTAAAATTGCCTGAAAGTTACAAAAATGGGGCAAAACCGCCCCTCCGTTAGTTACCAGACTATAATGGTCAACGTCTTTGACAGTTATATGCAGACGTGGCATGCATATGTAGCGTCCACGTCATCCTATATGACATGTCCACGTTATCCACGTTATCCACATTTTTTTCCATATCATATATTAATGAAAAAATAAAAAATAATTTTTTAAACATGTTTTAAAAAAATGAAGAGAAATTTAGTTGCCTACTATTTTTTTCATTTTTTATTTTTTTAAAAAAAACTGACATAGAAAAGTGAGGATGACATGGATGCCACGTAGGCATGCCACATTTGCAACTTTCGATCAACGTCATTGACCGTTAAGAGGTGTTAACATAGGGGTTAAATTGCTTCATTTTTACGACTTCCAGGGTAAATTTAGTCCTAAAAATACTTCCAGACACTCAGTACTCTTTGGTGGAAACTTTCGAGGCATTTTAGGCCCTTATCCCATGGCATGATTTATCTTGAACACTTTTATGTAACATTAGTTTATATTCCAGTTTATAAGTCAAATAAATTAACTTAAAAATGATATAATGGATAATATAGAAAAAAGTCTTATATATATACATATAATTAGGACAAAAACTCATTTCTAAAGTAGCTCATAGACTATAGGAGTAATAATCCCTCTAGTCCTAAATATATAGCATATTTATCTATTTTGATTATATTAAAGATGTTAGTTAAATTTATTAATATGACATGATTATATTTTACTAAAACACCCCAATCAACTTCTTAATTCTCTCCATCTCTCATGCTTGATTATTGTTAATGGAGTATTAATAAGACAATTTAGGAAAACATTGACATAATTTAGAAATATGTCTTATATTTATGATCAAGATCAATTTCTTAACTAAGTCTTATATAAGTAACGAAGGGAGTACTACTATTATCTGTAAATTTTGAATAATGTCATTTTTTATTATACTCCATATTAATGCATGGTTTCCCGCGTCTACTCTCACCGATCCACAAGGTAAGTTTTTTTTTTTTTTCAAAAACATTCTTTAATTTGGTCTAAATAGTATAAGTTATTTTGGTTGTAATAATGTTTATTGATCAATTTTGTCCCGATAATTAATACTTAAATGTGTCTACTTGTTTTATACTCTCTTCTTCAAAACCCCATTTCATATAAGAAAAGTGAACACAAATTTCTTAATTTAAGAAAGATTTAATGAGTTTATTGTTATTTATTAGCTTCAGTAAATTTGGTCAAGTGACACTTATACTGTGAACCAGAAACAATAATATAATAATCTATATAAAAAAAAGGAAACAATAATATGATAAAAAAAACTAGGAACCCATGCACCACACCACCAACGTGGGGGTACATCTTCCCATCTTAAATATAAAGGAATTTTAACTATCTATGTTGGAAACAAGATAAGGTGGTTAAATCACCAAAACATTTTTATGAATATGTCATAACTTTTCAATTTTATTTTTAGTTAAAAGTATTATTTTTGAAAAAATTAAGAAGTTGTAAACAAGTGTGATTTTTTTTAAAATTTTTTTTAATGTTCCAAATTTTGTATTGCAAAGTGACTAAGATAGATGGCCATTAATTTATTATTGAAAGTGATTAATATATCTAAGATTGGAGGAAGTCTACATAAGAAGAATGTTAATTATATGTTCCAGGTTGAATATTACTTCAGTGGCACATTTTATAAGCATATAATTAAATGTGCATGAGTGTTTAGGTATGACTAGAACAGAGAATTGCTAGGAATCTTCTATCCTAATCTACTCAGATGGTCAATTCATTCCTTTACACACCTGTCTCTCCGTTGAAACAAAGGAGATTATATCAAGAATGTTCACACGGTGGCTGATGGATATGTTTTTTATTTCACAATCTCAGATTTCATCATCATCATGTTTGCATGATGCTCTTTGGAAGAAAATTTTGGAAACTTCACATATAAAACATTTTTCATGCATCCATTGCCAATTGTTGAGAATTGACACAGCTAGAGTCATGAGCATTAACAAAACTCTCACATCAATCAAATTATATTTAATGTGACTACACTTGGCTATCTGGCTTAGTTGGGAAGTGGATTATTTCAGCATATTTTCCCTAAGTATCTCTCAAAAGCATATATGTACAACTGATTGCAATGAAGAAACTTCAGCATTTTATGAAAGTGGATTTTCTCAATTGTTTACAAGGATATGCAATTTTAAAGAGTTATCTGATATATCTTTTTATAAACAATTAGATAGATTGAAAGATTGATGCTTATGAGAAATATTGAGAGAAACCGGACAAGTTTAGTTGATATAACCTCTTGCTAGGTTCAACTAAGTACTTAATAATAAGAATGATACTCCTCCATCCCTTATTATAAGAGCAAAACAATTGAACTATTTTGTCCTTTATTATTATAAGAGTTTACATGAGGTGGTTAGAATATTTCATGACTTTTTGCCTATTTTGTCCCTCATCATTTATAAATATTTCATCCTAACTCCTATAATTATTACTCTATATTTCTCTCTCTTATACACCCTCATAAATAATGGCAAACTTGCGTAAAAATAATTATTTCAGATATATTTATCTCTTCCAATTTCTTTCTTAATATATGTGACTTTACCCTCTTAGCTCTTATAATAAGAGACGGAGGGAGTGCATTTTAAATGTTGAGTTTAATTTCATACATTATTGTTCATGTGGGAGAAAATTTAAAAACACTTTTTGTCGTTCATTTAGGGGCATAAACCATAAGGCGTGTAACTCATCACTTCAAATATCATACAAAACAAGAGGTGTACATGCTACCTCAATGATAAGTCTTCGGTTAACATCATATACATTTGACCCGGTCAACGTCGTCTACTACAATACAATTGACTCATTCAATGCTGTATATTTAATTTGGTATTGTCCATATGGCATTGTTGACTTGGTATTACATGGCTTGTAATTGAGTAAGTTGTACTATCAGCTAATTCAGATCTTACCCACCTTGAAAAAGACTAGTCTCTTTATAGTTTAAGCATATAAACTTTAGGTACTTTTCTAAAATTAAGTTATAATTAAGCGGAATATTGTAGGAAGAGAACAAGATGAGGATGTGTATTTTTAGAGTTGAGAAAAAATGAAATTAAGGTAATACATATTTAATTTTTAAAATATTAAGGGTAGATTTGTCTTTAAAATCTTTGCATCATATTTATCCTGAAAAATTATTTAAAAATAAAGAAATCCCCTCAAATAGAATTAACGAACTCGATGTTATCACTTTTCGAAATTTGATATTCCATGCAATTTTTCATCACACTTCCTCTTTTAAGCCTCATTTATACATATTTGTTTCATAACTATTTTTACACTTACTCTGTTTTATATTGAAACATGGAATTTTTTATCGATAATAATACTCCCGCCAATTTTAAATATAAGATAAAATTAATTTTTTTTTTTAGAGTTTAAGGATGGCAAAAATCACTTTGAAGATTTTTTCTTAAAACTAAGTTTATATACTAACATATGATCTTTTTTTAAGTTAAACTAATATATAATCTAACTACTTGTAACATATATTGAAATTAAATGGTCTATTAAGTTTCAATAATCTCCACACTAAAACTAAATTGATCTTATATTTAGGACTGGAGGAGGTATTTTTTCTTGCATTATAAGTCTAATTATGTATATGGTAACCTCTAGTTTCCTTGAGAAAAACACTAAAGAAAGCGCAATAAACATTGTGTTTAGGGGGGGGGGGGGGGATTAGAAAATCTTGTTTCATAATGTCTTGCAGGACTTATTAAATTAGTTACGTTTCGCTAAGCGCCAAAATTTATTCATCAGTGTATTGATTATCGTTTATTTTAAGGGCAATATCTTACTCTACACAAATACAATATTGGTTAAATTCTTTTTTTTTTTTTAATTTTTTATATAATTATATTTAGGTTCTTCAATTTTTTTCCCCATCATAACTCACATTCAACATGCTCATAAATGATTTAACTCAACTTCACAGTTAAAAAAACCTAGAGATGTTAGGTGTCATTGGCCTACAACAGCAAGTTCTTCAAATAAATAGGAAAAATGAAGATATTAATAGCAATGATTATACCTTTGATTATCCAACAATCTCTCAAGATCATTCTGATTGAATTCCTTTTCATTTATTATCACCATATCCTTTTTTTAAGTATCAACTGAAAGCATATGATTGCAATATCCATCATTCCTTCCTTAGAAGACAAAGAACAAAGGCATTTAATAAAAACATTCCTGAGGCTGTTTATAATCTACACTGCATTTAGTAAATACAAAAAAGAGAGGAGGAAAAGTGAAACTAAAGGGGGTATATTTAATTAATTATTAGAAGCAGGGTCAAATTCAAAAGAAATCAAATGAAGAAAGGATATAGTCAAAACTCCAAAACTAGCCCAAAAGAAGCAATGGCTTGCCTTTTAAGCTAAATTATCACCTCAACCTCTCTGCTGACATAGATTTTCTTCTCAAAATGATCTCAGCTGCCCAACTTTTTCCTATTTGGGTCTGAAATTTCCCTGAAAGCCATTTAAAGAAACCAAGCTTGTTTGGCATCAATTCAATAAATGCATTATTATCTTTCTATACCAACAAATAAGAGTGTTTGATAGAAGCTCAAACGAGGTTTTAAAAAAAAAAAAAAAAAACTAGAAATCAAACAGACCCCCAAATCCCCAATCATCCCAATTAAAGCTGAAATGCCTCAATTATTTTATTGAGTACAACTGAGAAACTAAAATGGGCAATGAAGCCATGAAAGAAATAAGCATAGACAGAATACCTGCTGTTGAAATGAAGAATTCATCCAGCACCTTCCCATGTTCTGCCACACAATACAACAAAACTAAGAAACTTGCCACAATTTGAAACATATCAGACGGATTTGTATATTGTAAGGGTAACATTGACTTCATGATTTACCAATGATACACGCGCGCGCGCACACACACATACACAACAAAAGACCACAATTTTTAGATAAAAGCAGCACTGTTTACAACTCCCAATAACTAAATACTTTTCCTGAGATCATTTATCTACAACTCACCAATTTCATATTCCAAAGCTTGTAGAATCATTTCAACCTGATCAAAATTAAGAGGGAAGTGAAGTTCAATCAGAAGATAAGCACAAACTATGCAGACGAAGGCCAGGCCCCTAATGGGATAGGGGTAAGCAGCCTTACTTGCATTTAGCAAGAGGCTGTTTCACAACTTGGCCGATCTCCATAAGGTCACACAGCAAAAAGTTGACTGTTGCACGAGAAAAGAAATCTATATGTGCTGGAGCAAGGATTGTAATTTGCCGTTGTCATGTTTCTAGATGTTATGAAGCAATAACTTCTTATAGTTGCTCAAATTTTAAATTTCAGGTTTAGGCTTAAATAAGGCCACAAGACAAAGTTATCTCAATTTAAAGAAGTGAAGTTGTGAGATTTCAGCACCAGTATAAATCTGAAACAAATATTTTTCTAAGTTTTTGAGTCTTGTGACTCGGTAAACAACCAGATGAGATCAGAAGAATGCATACTAATGAAAGTTCTAAACCTTATTTTATTCACAAATACTAGATATTACACAAAAGTAGTCAGACAAAGACACAGCTATATTCGCATAAATTGATAATAGTAACATAGGGTTTTTCTTTTATACATGATCAATTTTAAATCAGGAAGAACAATTAGGCTTCAAACCTGTACTTTTTATTCATATCATATTCATTATAAGCAAAAGAGGATTAAAAGGTATGATATTAAAAAATAGCACATTAAGTAAAGTCCCTCTGATTTGGGTCTAAAGAGCTATTGTGCTATAGGCTATATTATCGACTAATGCATTTAATCAATTTAGATCATAAAAGGAAGGATACAATATCTTTCTTTGAGCTGCCATCCTTAATCCTTAAATTCCAAAATTTATGGCATTTTGATAACTTACAAGACTTTATCAACCTTTTCGTTGCCTTTTTGTTCATCTACACATTTAGATTTCTACAAATTTTCCTGCTGCTCTAAACTAGACAGTCATATAAAAGGTAGCATATGCACCTTGTCAAAATCTTTAACAAGATTGGCTTCTAAAGAGGAATTGTTTTCATACTCCGCCCAAAGTTCTTTAATCTCTTCAGCTGCAAGTTACAAGTTGTATCCTTGGAATAAAATAGATCCCAAAATTGGAAACTCAAAATGAGAATGTTCTAGAAAAAATGACATGAAAATACCTCTCATCCCTCCACCAAGAATATCACACATTTCGTTCAAAGCTGCCTTCTCCTTTCTGCTCTTTTCTTCCTTGGGCACACCATCTGATGGTGTTATATCTCCAACAATAGCTATTAAATGCAAACTAAAACTCAGGATTTTATACCATTTCTGTTCATGTACACAAGATGCAAAAACCCATTTCTGTTCATAAAAATTTATAGCAAAAGTCATATAATCCAACACTTGTTTGTGGAATTCTGTCAAATGCATGAATAATTCGTCCAGTGAAAACCAACAGTTTGATGCAGTAATTTTAGTGATGCTTATCTTAGAATTCCAGTGGGATGTTTCAGGCAGTTCAATTATTGATCAAGCAAAGTCATCGATTAACAGTAATTACGAAGTCAAATTAAATACAAGAAGCTATCAGACCATCTTGTTCAATTAAGTTGGAAAATTGGATGGTTAATCGCAAAAGATCAACACATCCTTCATAAGTACATGTTGTTTGAGGAAATATGTTTATAAACTTCATGAGTGCCAAACAGAGTAAAGGAGTAATCTGATATACAACTTGAAAATTGAAAACCAAGTAACTTAATTTAATATACAGTTAAAAATTACCTTCCGCAATATCATGCACTAGTGCTATTTTAATACATCTGAACAACAGAAACAAAGGATAACATCAGAAAATCAGGGGAAATTCATCTGAAACAGAAACCAGGAAATATGAATGGCAGAAAGAGGGGTATGTGAACACAAAAGACAATTATTTCAATAGAGAAGACCCTTTTTTGGTTCAAAAACAGGTAATTAAAAGTGAAAACCAATGATACTGGGTGTATAATTGTTAGCTTTTCAGGACACAGAAACAAAAAGAAAAGAAAAGGCGATACATAACTGCTTGCCTGTAAACTTTCTGTTATTTAGGCTACAAACTAGGCTACACAGCTTACATCATCTAATACCGGCTAGAGATAAGGGATTTCAAGTGCAGAAAAATTTCTCTAACAATGATGTCCACAACTACCCAAATAAATCTAAAGCAATAAAATAAAATAAAAGCAGCTAGAAGAAAGGCTTTGCTTGAGCAAGCACTTCAAATTCCAATGGAATAGCTTCTAATTAAAATGGCTCATGTTTAACTCAAAGGCCTCTAACAGAAAACTAAATAGATGGATTTGAATATTTGATTTAAATGGGAAATAAAGGTTATAATGACAAATGAAAGGCCACAGCTTTATACCCCAATATACCAAAAAAATAACCCACTTAAGGCAGAGATGTCATAGGTCTTTCTTTTGTCCCCCCCCCCCCCCCCCCCCCCCGCCCCCCCAAAAAAAAAAAAAAAGTTATTTAGCACTATTTAAGCCCACATTCTCCTAACAATTTGACGTCCTTATCTGATCAAAGACAATCCAAAAGGAGAACGTATGAGATCTCACTTAAACCAGGGCACCTAAAATACTGCCATCTTCTTGATGCAAAGTCCACAAACACAAACAAAACTGACCAAGACTAGAGGACAAATAAATTTAAAAAAAAAATCTTACAACAGAATAAATCAAAAGACTATTTTTAAAAAAATAGGGAAGAAATATATACAAATTACAAGAAATGTCAAACCTTTCTCTATTCAATCCAGGCAGGTCAGCAGCAATCAAAGCCATTATAGCCATGCGATACATGTGGTCAGCAATTGATTCAGCACCCCTTATGCCATGATTGACCCATCCTTTCCTTTTTGTAGTCTACAAGGTACATACATGGAAAAGAGAAATTGTGTTACTCATTACGTTTTGAATATCGAAATTGTAATGGGCACCCACTGCAACTGTCTAAAAAGCATTTGATATTAAAAAGGACTTGAATGCATCCCAATTAAACTCCTCTATATATGTGTGTAAAATTAGCAACTAATAGTTACCGAAAAAACCTAGTTTACCTCTAGGCACATTGATAGGAGAAAAAAAAAGAAAACTCTGACATAAATTAAGAAAATAAGTGCCAATAACTACTCGGTCTTTTATCAAATACAGATCTTGGAACACTAACGAGGCTTAAACCCATCTCTATAATTCTTCTAAGTTCAAACTATTCTTCTCCCATAGTTTATAGTAAAAAGAGTATTGGTAACGATAATTTTAAAATTTTCAACATTTCCTTAACTAGAATAGATCATGGGCATTTAGCTGCATAATGCCCACCCTGAGCCCCACTGTCTATGGCTCATGAAATATGCAGCTAGCTACAAATTTTATAAATTATACCGATATTAATTCCCCCACCCCCTCCCCCAAAAAAACCCCCCAAGGAACACAAGTTTCCTCTAATATGATATATGGTATACGATAATACGAACATGAAACTTTCAAAGATCTTTTGCCATCACTTAGACCCAGACATTGGAACCAATAGTTCATATATTTCAAAGTACACAACCATGCTTTTTCCTTTTTTGGCTGAGTTTAAACAGAAAGTTAAGGCTTCCACCTATGGATGGAGTATAGAAAGGCCATTGTTCCTATCAAACCTTCAGAAACCACTAGAATCTAGCACTTGATGTCCTAGCAGACTTTGTCACACATGAATAAATTTATGAACACGAAACAAGAACATTTGAGAGTAAACCACAATTTGGCACCTTAAATGTTAGTTCAATTTAACTACAACATATGACTTAGTCCTTGAAATTAATAAACTCATTACTCATTAAGTCTTGTCAAGTGATCAAAAGATGTAAGAAGGGTCTAACATAAATTATTATTCTTGGAGAATAGCTTGTGCACTCAATATTATTCTGGAACTAAATCTAAACATACCTAACAAGTAGAAGACCAAATTTTTGGTTTACTCTAAATTAGGAAACTACTCCATCCGGTCCTCAATATAGGACCTATTTGGAGATATGGCCTTGGTCCTGAATATAGGAACTAGTTCTAATTTTTGTCATTTTTTTTTTCTCAAAATTATCCTCATTGATATCCCTTTAATTAAGTAAGAGAGGGAATGGGGAGTTAAGGAATATGATTGAGGTGTTTTGGGAAAAGCTTGTCAAATCAACTAACTTAACTAACATCCTTAATCAAATGAAGTTAAATAAGTAGATCCTATATTTATGACCACACCCGGAGGGAGTATTTGGGATATAATATCAGCCATGTAATTAAAAAATCTCGTGGTAGACAACACAGCAAACTCTACTCAAATATACACATGACAGGTCATTCTATTATTCATATTATAAAAGGGAAATCAAACAGCGTACCCCCAGCTCTCTTCATCCCAGTTTAAATTAAGGGAAACTACATTTTACTTCCATGAAATGATTTCTCACTACAGAATGGAAGTACAAACTTTAAAAATGAAAGCATCAAATTCCAGTTAGCTGAGAGGAAAACATAAACATAAGGAGCCACATGATCCTAGTAGACTGAATCAAGCTTACACTCCAGGAAGAAATGCATTTCCCTTCAAATTTTGCAAATTTAGAAACAAATATGAACAAAAAGGTGATTCCTTTACAAACCTTAAGTCGTCTACACAATGTAAGAAAATCAATCACCGAAGAGGAATTCGCGATCCCAACCGATCTATGGGGCACCGACCCATGATCCGAACCAGTGGGTGTCTGACACCGAACAAAAACGAGCCTTGGGTTCGGTGTTTCGCCGGAGAAAACAGATTTCGCCGATAAGGATCGATTGAAGAAGGCAAAGGCGAATCGAGATTGCAGAGACTGACAATGAAAAGGCGATGCGCAACGATATGAGGGGCTGGTCATCATTTTTTGGCGAGAATTTCGAAGATTTAAAGACTTGGAAGGAAATCTTGTTGGTCAGAAAACTGAAGCAATAGCTACCAACAACTAACACAATTTTGAGGAGAAAAAACACTGTGGAGTGGTTTGGTGTGCATTGGGGATTCTGCAAGACTGTTTTTTTGTGGGTCATTTATTATTACTATTTGTTTGGCGTGTTGGTGATGCAAGAAGCCAAGAATAAGATGAATCTCTGTTTTAGCCCTGGTTGACTCTTGACTGGAATGTCCCTTTCTTACCATTTTTGTTAATTTTAATGGGTTAATATAATGTTGGGTTTTTATAGTTTGTCACAATTTTGGTTTTAGTCCCTATAGTTTTTTAAATGAAATAGTAACTTCTTTCTTCTTCATGGCTTGAAGGCTATTCTGAAAATAATACTCACCCTTCTTCTTGTTGGGAACACAACCTCCTCCATTTCCCCATATCAAGAGCAAGAAGATAAAAAAAACCTACGATAACTATTCTTAAAAAAATAAAAGAAACTCACTTGGATTGAATGATTATTTGAATCTAATCAAAATTGAGGAAATTTGAATTGAAGTTATGGTCTTTTTGGGCTTTAAAAAAAAGTAATTTCTTTTATGAGGGACGTGACATATCGAATAAAGTGTTCAAACTTTTCGACTAGAAGAGTGGATTGCATAATCAACCGATGAAGAATTGTTCTTACCTCTTCAAGCGATGAAGAGAGAAAATGGAGTGTCGGCTCAGAGTCGGGAGGGAGGGAAACACTACTAGGAGCAACCACCAGCGCTACTATTTTAGCCGTTAAAGCTGATAGAGGAGAGAAAGAGTCTTTTTTAGGGTAAAGGTGCACCAAGTGTCTTGAACTATTTTCTCATGTGCACCCAAAGCCCTAAAGTTATTTAGGGAGCGGTTATCCTCCTCTGCTTCAATCCTCCTTTGCTCCTCTTCTTCTCCCAAACGACGTCGCTTTCATATATTATTCCACACATCCTGTGCTTTCTCCCTAGAGCATGACCTTCTCATCGCATTGCCCGCATAGCGCCTCGTCCACACAGCACAGAAATTCCGCCTTCGCCGCCTCACACACATTGCACTGAATCTTCATCGTTTTTTTTTCTCTACCACAATTCTCATAGATTCTCTTCGTTACCACCACAGAAACAGCAAAAAAAAAAAGTTGATTCGTTTTCTTTTGTGAGAAACTCAACGGTCTACTACACAAGCTGATTGCAGAAAAAGTTGGAAGCAATATACAGAGAATTTGAATTTCTAGAGAGAGAGAGAGGGGAGAGAGAGATCAATGGAAGTCGAAGAAGGTATTTATTAATATAAGAAGGAAGGAATCGCAGGAGAGTAGGATATTTTTGTGAGGCCATGAATTACGGTGTCCACGTGGCAGTCATCGGCTGGTGTATGAAAAGCAGTTGTGTGGCTAAGTTGGCCCAATTCCCACAAACCGACGTCGTTGGAGAGCAGAGGAGGAGCAGAGGAGGGTAGCCGCTCCCAGTTATTTAAAGGGCAATTTCACCCTTAAAGTATTTTAAATGGGGAAAACTCATCCAACTAAACGAAATTTTTATTTCACCGTCAGTCTTCATCGTCAACCATTTTAAAGTTGGCCTTCCATGAGCCCAACCAAAAGCTTCATGCCCCACCTAATGCCCTCCACCACCACCACCATTAGGCATCAAATTCAGAGGCAAATAATATAATGGCAATGACTACCCGGCGCCGAAACCCCACAGCAGTGACCTTCCCCTTTTATTGCCCTGTGCGACAGCCGCGCCGTTGGCCCCCTCATCACCTCATCATCATCATTAAGTGGTAATCTTTCATAGGTAGCATTACTAAAAGTGGCGACGACAACCATCACCGGCTCGAGTAGTCATGAGCAACCCGACAACGCTCCCTCCGACGACCTACCCTTACCCCTTAGTGAGGTACACAGTGAGGCTGGTGGTGCTGGGAGGGACTGGGCCTGGCAAGTGGGTATCTATTAGGGATAGGATCTCAAACCTGCCATTTTTAACATCAATGAATTAGCTTGACAATGAACACCTATTTTTTTTGTCAAACTACTGATTCATTAATGTTAATGGTGTAAAGAAAGTTAATAGTGAAAAAGATTCAGTTAAGTTAGATGAAATTACCCTATTTAAAATATTTTAGGGGTAAAATTGCGCCATAAATAACTTTAGGGTATTAGGTGCACATGAGAAAATTGTTCAAGACACTAGGTGCACCTTTACCCTCTTTTAGTATTTAATTGTTTTTAAATTGTAAGTTGATAATTTATCATCAGGTGGCTAATCATCAAGCCACATCAACATAATTAATAGTGTAAGTGACATGTCATCTTATTAAACACTGTTAACTCCTTATAAAATTAGAGGACTAACAATTTTAACAGAATGAAATTTAAAGGACTAAAACCTCAAGTCTAAAGCTATAGGAATTAAAACAAAAGTTGAGGCAAATTATAAGGACCAACATTATGTCAACCCAATTATTATTCAATAGTAAATGAGCTTTTAATTAGGGAACTTACAAGTCCTGATTATGTCTTTAACATATGTTTTGGCAAAGGGAAAAATGTCATTTTTGGCCCGGAAGTTTTTTTGAACTAATTTTGACCCCGGAAGTTTACAAAACATAGCACCAATTTTATAATATAGAGAAACCTCAAAAGGTCTATATTGCTATGTTTTGTAAACTTTCAGGTCAAAATTGGTCTAAAAAAAACTTCTGACTATAATTGCTTCAAAACTAAAACTTTCAAACCAAAAATGACCATTTTTCCTTTGGGAAAAAGGTTTTAGGAGTATTGTCTTGTTTTTTTAATTGTAATGGTACGATTAATCCAGCTACGTTGTGATTATGTCTACCCTTTAGGGATCTCGTAGATAAGGCTAAATTTCTTATTCACACGGAATGTCTTGTTGAGATTGTAAGGGTGTGTTTGGATCCTACTTTTGGATCATAGAAGCACATCCCAAAAGGTAAAAGTCATTTTGGAAAAAAAAAATATGTTTGGTTGCACTTATTTTCTGAATGACTTTTGGTCCAAAATGACTTCTGTAACGGCAAAAGTCAGAAGCAAAAAAAGTTACTTTTGGCTTCTGACTTCTGACTTCTTGTGGGTCCCACGCCTTTTGTTATGTATTATTTAATAAAGTGAGTAGGAAAATTAGACTGTTAGACCTCTAAAATTCTCAAATAAGATAATTTCTTTTAATCTAAATTTTTTTTTTATCTCCAAAAATTTACCACAACAATTTCTAACTACTTTCTCCCACAATATTACTCTTTTGAGCAAAAAATATTATTTTTTAAAATTATTTTCCTGAAAATAAGGGAAAAACTAAGCCTTTAATAAGAATATATGCATATTATATATGTATTATTTAATGAAAATAATGCCCTTTTTAGTAATTTTTCATCTAAACGTGCTTTTCAATATAATCATCCAAACATGTTTCTAAAAGTCAGATTGAAAAAAAGTCACTTCTATCATCACAAATCCAAACATAAATCACTTCACACAAATGACTTTTATCCAAAAGTCACTTCTAAAAAAAGTCATTCTAAAAAAAGTCACTTTTCCAATGATAATCCAAACACACCCTAAGTATGCAGAGAATATATTATTCGTGTTGACACGTTAGCTAAATTTTCTCATACATTATCAACAAAATTTTGTATTTTTGATCATGAAAAATAGTCTACATAAACAAGATTCATGTATTTTAAAAATTAAAATTTATAATAACTTTTTGTATATAAATTATTATCAAAATTTTCAAATTTTTTTTTACCATTTTAACAATTTTTTGTTTTAAGTATGTTTTCTATATTCAAGTAATATTTTTAAAAATTTCATAGTATAAGGCTCCAATCCCAAACCAACATCAAAACCCAATGAACGCCTCATACTTCAGCAACAAAACTTGATCAATTATTCACTATGAACGTGAAAACCTTGTTGAAGACTACTTTATGATTTCACACTATACCATCACACACACATACCCCAATAGTTACTTGAAACAATCCATTGACTTTAAATTTATACAAATTGATTGGTGGAGGATTCCAAGTGGCCTGTAATAATTTCAATCCTTGTCATGCACAAGATCAAGTTGACCATAAGATAGACATGCTCGAATACAAGTAATAAGATCAACTTGATTCAAGAGCGCACCATATTTTATTAAATACTTTTGATAAAAATAAAATTGAAAGAAAATGAAAATATATATCGAATATAATTTTCTTCTTTTCACTAGCTCCATATTTTCTGTCATTCTAGTTTAGTTTTATATATATATATAATGACAATTGCATTAAGATAAAAAGATAGTATAAGTAAAAGCCTTCTATTGTGTGTAGTAAAAAGCTCAATAAACTACAAGTAAAACATAAACAGAACACGAAATAAAACTTGAAAAAAAACAAAATGCAATATAAGACCAAAAACATACTTGTCGGCTTAGAACAAAAGAAATAGTAACAGATTTAACGCTCACAAATGCCTTCCAACATCTACACACAATTTATATGATTTCATAAAAAGCCATAGTGTTTCTAAATGAACTCATTCATAAAAAGCAACATAATTTATAAGATCCACTTTTTGTTGTTGTAAAATCCAGATAGAAACAGCCAAATATATACCTGCCAATTGGAAAATATTGCCCTTTTTAATCGTGGACTAGGGGAACTTGTATTTTTTCTACCTGAAGGATAGTTTGTACTTCCTTCATGTGTTATATATGTCTTCTTCCAAAAAAAAATAAACATAAAAATTGTTAAAATTGCTAGGATTTGATTAGTAGAAAAACAATATATAGAAGCCAACCGTATTAATAGAGCAAGTTAATGATTTAGTTAAGAGAGAAAAGTTCGTAAGTACCAAATTAAAATTGAGGGAAAATATAGCTACCTACAAAATGGCTTTTCCCAATAAATACATTTGTAAATTAACACACATTTATATGGGCCTGTCCAATAATAATATTATAAGATACATATGATCCTTGTTGGTAAAGGTGATACCGTTTATGAGCAGGTTTGGATGGATTTAAAAATAAAAAATAAGTGCTTATTTTGGGGTAAAAGTATTTAAAATTGTTGGTAGCTTATTTTGCATGTTTGTTTCGGCTTGTTGTTAATTTGACTTATAAGTAACTTATAGGGTGGGGCCCATAAATTCTGACTTATTTTTCATATTTAATCACAACTAACCTAAACATACACAATCTGACTTATGAAAAATAAGTCATTTATAAGTCATTTTTTTTCACAACTAACCCAAACATAAATCTCATTACACAATCTGACTTATATATAAGTCACTTTTTCATAATTCAATCCAAACACTCCCTATTTCTCATGGGTCAGCTCAATAGAGTATGACGGTCCCATCAAACTAATTAAACCGAAAAAGCTTCATTCAAGAAAGCTAGTTTGCAAGATAGGATGGCAGAAACAAAGAAAGCAAAAACTAAATAGCATATTTTTTTTTATATGAAGCCCATATCTGCTAATGGCACTCCTTCAAGCTTGCTTCGATTACTTCTATAAGCTTGTTGGCTATGGCGCTCGCACACACAGAAGAACCTTCATGTATCTGCCATAGTAGAAATAAAGAAATCATTCATCCTTACATGCACTCTTGAATAAGGGGTCAACTTACATAGGATAATTAACATTCATAGAATCATACATATATATATATGTGTGTATGTATATATATGATTAGTATCATTGCTGATCCTTGTAAATTGATCAAATTTTGGTTTTAATTCTTAAAGTTTCCAAAGGATTTGGTCAGAGTCTAAGTATAGGGACCAGAACAAAAAATCGTTACAAAATATTTATTATCAGTCATTAAACTCCACCAATCTTTATGAATTTGCAGGGACTAAAACCTATAATTTGAAATTAGATGGACAAAACAAAAATTTCATAAAACTAATAGAATTAAGGGACAATTACATTTAGGTCCCAAGGAGTTGGTAATGACAATTATTAACAACTGAAATAGCCTTAGTTAATAAGTGAAAAAGTTGTCAATAAACCTGTTTAATATTAAATATCTTACTTGAGACCTGATTGCAATTGTCTATAGAATTTGAATTAATAATGGTATTAACCCTATATATATTCTCTCCACTGACCTTGCTGCTGAACAAAAAACTGCAGAATTCTCCAATGTGGCCACCAGCAACATGTTGAAGATCAAGTCCAAGTTCATCCAGGGCCTTGGAAGCATACAACAAGCAGTCAGTGTTCTTTCTCTGCACAAGCTTGATTGTCACATTATCTTCAGCAATTCGAACATCAACCTCTATGTCTTCAGATTTCTTCTGAAGACAATTGCTCCTAATCATGCATCTATTGGTTGGACGATGAAGTTGATGATGATCTGATTCTTCACTAATCAGCGGCTTCAAGTTGCTGCTCTCCAAGTCCCCTAAAGCTTCTTCTCCTTCTCCTTCTCTTTCTTCCTCAATCTTGTCCCTCTTAATCCTTTCTTTCTCACATGATCTCTTTTGGTTCACTAATAATGTGAGATTATGCACTGATCTGCGGAGCTCTTGGATGCACTCAATAGCACCACAAATTAGAGATGCTCTATCATTCTTTGTTTTCAGTTCAAGCAAGCAAAAAGAGGGAAACAAACATTGCCAACAAGAATCAGCCGTTTGTATAATGAATCTCTATTTAACTACAAGGTAGAAAAATACACTATAATCTCGTGCTCTTAATATAAAATCTACTTAACAAATTTGGATACATAAAAAAAGATTACTTATTTGTCAAAAATGTGTATTAATTTCCCTAAAATACCATCTTAAACCATTTGCATTGAAACTACCCATTATATTATATACTCTCTTGACATATGCAATTAAGAGGATTGTAAAAAAATTAGAAAAAATAAGAGGGATAAAGAAGATTGAAGTATTATATGTTGGACTAAATACATTATCCAACTAGCTCTTATACTAAGAAGTATGTAATGATCTCATTGGACTAATATATGATATCTAACAGAGGATGGAAAATTAATTTATTACCTTGGTGGGATTTGGGATGAGCTCTTTTAAGGCATCAAATTTGCTAGTAAAATCCACTCTTCTTTTCTTCTCAATAGTGACCTGTCTGACTCTTTTGACTCCTCTCCCTCCTCCTAACTTTGATCTGCCATTAGTAGCCAAATCATGGGAAAACTTGAGGAAACCATTATTACTATCCCCAAATTCTCTTCCATGACCAGAATCTAAATATGAAACAACCCCACTCCTTTCTTCTTTGTCATCATCCCCACCAAACATCATCATAAGATCATTTCTCACAGGCAGAGATTGAAACCACTCTCTGTTTGCTGAAGAAAAAGGGTCCTGCAACAAAACAGAGGACACATTTGTGCTTTCCAACAACCCCAATGTTGGATTTCCAGAAGGATTCATCATTTGAAGTTCAAAATTTTTCTGGGTATTTGGGTTTCCAAAAGTTGAGTTCACAAATGAAGAAGTGGAAGAACTACTGGGCAAGTTATAGAGAAAATTGCAGTGATGATGATAATGATTTTGGTGATGAAAGTTCATAGCAGAAGTGTCCCATTTGGACTGATCAAAGGGAATTACAAGCTGATCTGGGTTATGATGATTTACCTCTTCCACCAAATTGGAACTCACAGTGTTTTTGTTAAGGTTAAGTTCAATTAGAGGAGAAGCATGGATGTTGGGAATCATGGCGTTTTCTTGTGAAGTGAAAGCTAAAGTTTTCATGGAAAGACCCACATTCTCTGTAAAGCTATGGTTGTGAGAGTGTGAGGCCACAGAGAAAGAAGAAGAAGCGATTTGGGAAAAGCAATCTTGTGACAGAAACGATTCTGTTGCTGCAGAAAACCCAGATGTCTCCTCTTCGTACATTATTTCGTCTCTTTGTGTTTGTTGAGAAAGACTGATTACCATCATCAATTTCTCTTCAATAAAAAAGCAAATTAACAGAGATTCATATATAGAAAAGCACAAGAAAAAGTAGAAACTAATCAACCGGGTAGAGAAATAAAAGATTAGTAAGCATGAAATTCAAATAAAGAGGGGAAATTAGAGGAACCTAAAGATAACCAGAAAGCCTCTTTTTTTTTTTTTTTTGTGAGATAACCAGAAAGCTTTTTACTGAATGTATAACACTACTTCCTTACATAAAATGCAGATATAAAGGGAAACGGTTTTTTAACTTATAAAAAAGACTATTAGAGAGAGCTAACTATATTTACACTGTTTAGATATGTTTGGGCAGTCTAAATTTGATTTTCGCTCTACGTATATCCCTTTCCATATTAATATCAGCAAAGTCTAAGTGGGAACCTTTCCACTAAGATAATATATATGGTTAAGCCAAGGCCGGTGAGGTTGTAGGTGAGCGCCTTTCCTACCTTGCATTTGGTTGGCAAGGTGCTCAAGGACCCTTGGTGTGGTCTAATTGGTATATTGGTTATTCTAAACTAAGGTACTCAGAAGTCTGTCCACAAAAACTTCCATTTTCTATCTTGTCCTCCTATATTCTTTTGTGCTCTTTCTTGGCTCTATAGACCGACCAGCTAGGTGTCCCTCATATGTGGCTTAGTAGGTTCAACATAAGAAACCAATATAGGCAGCCACCTTGTCTCATATGGGTTATGTTAGGTTGAGTACCTCCCTCAAGTTGGTGTGTTATCTCAGTACATATATATGGCACCAATAACATGGATAGGAGGCCAATCAGATTAATCTGTAGACCATCATGAGATTTAGACAAACTTTCCATACTAATCATTTTTATGAGTAGGGAACGAATTCGGTTTCGATATAAAGGTTCGATGATCTCTGTGTGGGAGGGAGGGAGGCGGTTTCGATTTAGCTATGTGAGTGGGCCATATCTAGACCATATAATCATTAAGTTATTCTTTTTTTTTTATTGCCATTAAGCCACCTATATATTATATATTTTTCTACATTCTATTACTAATGCCCCGTTCGGTATGATGGAAGAGTATTAAATGGAAGCGGAAGTGGAACTATAAGTAGAATTGGAAGTGGAAGTGGAGGTGGAATTGGATTTGCAAAACATGTTTGGTAGGATTGTGGAACTGGGTATAATTTTTTATTTAAATGTGTGTTTATATTATGAAAATACAAAAAAGCCCTCCATAAAAAAAAAAAGATTCCCTAGATCTTAATTGGCAGGCCACCACTTCATGAGACCACCACCATAGCTGGAAACAGAACAATATGGATGCCTTTCATAGTGATAGACCATAAACAAATTTATCTTCCATTGCAAGTTGAAAGGACCACAATAACAAGTGCTCCAAACACCAAAAACAAAGCTATAAACAAGACAGGAGAAATCGAAATCGAAATCAAAATCGAAGGGAGAATAATCAAAAGGAAACTCAGATAATGAGCAATCCTCGTCATTGCTGGTGAACATCATCCTCGTCGCTGCCGGTGAACCAAAGACGCACACCTAAACAGATCAAACCCAAGACCTAGATCTGAACCACGATGACGAGAGTTATGGAGATTGGAGCTTGTAAATCGAAGAGAAGGGTATGGAGATTGAAGCTCATAAAGATCGATGCTTGCCTCCATGTTTTGCAAATCGATCACTTACCACAGAGAAAAAGCCAGTACTCTCGTCAAAGATAAATGAAGATGGATTGTGAAGGTGAAGTAGGTTCAAGATGAGAAATTGTGGGAGAGACAACGTCTCCGTCACCCTCTGTTGCCGTCATATGCCTTCATCGTCGCTGCAGAGGATGAAGACGTCGATCAATGGAGAAAAGGAGGAAGGGAGCTGCCATAAAGCCTGGAGAAGAGGAGAAGAAGGGGCAAAGTGGTCACACCTCATTTCTCAGAGAAGTGGAACTGAGTTCCTATGGGGGGCTGATGGAACTCACTTCCATCAATTTTGATGGAACTCAGTTCCATGAAGAAGCCATTTCACATCTACCAAACAAACAAAGTGTGGGAACTCAGTTCCACTTCCACTTCTCTAGCCCCAATTCCATTGAACCAAACGGGGTGTAAGTAACAGAGTTACCAATAAATTAAATTCAATGCCAACTAGTTAAGGAGCCTTATTATATTGTTCATGAAAAGGGGACATAATATATATATGAAAAAACATGCATGTATAAAACCTTACTTTATGAAATTAAACATGCATTAGTATCTGAAAAAAAATACTTAATATTTATCTGAAAAAAATACTTAATATTAGGTATCTGCTTTATGAAAAATATAGAGCTATTATAAAACATATATATAATCAATACAAGAACAATAAGGAAGTTCGGTCTAGCAGTAGACGAGCTATTTAACAAAGTAAGCAATATGAGTTTGCATTCTACTTTGTTCAAAAGACATATAAGGGAAAAAGCGAAAAAGCATTCTAGTTGTAAAACCTCTGTCAGAATTCGTTATTTGTTCGAATACATAGTAGGAATCAGAAAAAGTTTTGGAATTGGATGACCCAAAACGGTTAGGATTGAAGTTCAATGCTCATCATAAAATATGAGCAAATGATTTCTCATCTTAATCTGGACCATCCAGATATATTTAATGGTCCAGATTTGATTCAATTTATTTTAATATTTTTAATAGTTTTTTATATTAATGAATACAAAATAAAAAATAAAGTTAATATTATAACTATCATTTTTCAAAAAACTAAATTTATCATAAAAAAAGTAGTCAATTAAAACTTTTGAATCTGAGTTGTCTATATCAAATTTTAGATGGTCCAGATTTTATTTCAGTGATGAGAAATAATATCTCATCACCCCGATGAGCACTGAATGCTGAAGGGTTATAGAAAAATGCATGAAGGATGCTATTTTTTATTATTTAAAATATAAATAATCTGTAAATAACTTTTCAACTAATTCTCTATTGTCAATGAAAATAATTCAAAGTATCAATTTTATACCTTAGAATTTAAGTGATTTTCAATACTATATTTATTAACTATACTAAACTCGAATATTATATTTTTCTTGCTCTTTTTACTATATTTATTAAATATGAGCATATGAAAAAAATACTCAATAATTAGTGGAACTATCAAATACATTATAAAAAGGAGAGAAAACACATTTAAATAGATGCATTATTTTGGACAAGAGAGAGTATTATGTGCTAATAACATATATATTCCACTGCAAATGCACCTAAAAACGTCTTAGTGCCTGTTTGGCAACAACTTTTAAAATCTAAGTTTGGACCTAAGCCTAGGTTTTAGAATTAGAGCAGACAAACACCTTCAGCTTTTTTGGAGTAGATTTTAACTATAAAAACCTAGGTTTTGATTAAGGCACACAAATGCTTCTAACTTTTTTAGAATAGTTTTTTTTACCTGAAAACCTAAGTTTATGACAGAAAACCTAGATTTTACTAAAAGCTATTTTTTCCCTATAATTTTATAAGCTATTTTCTATAGTTTATTCTCTAAAAAAGATTTTTCAACTTTTTTCTTAGAACTATTCTTTATGAGTTAATCTAAAGAGGTTCTAAAGCTTCTTCAACCTTGTCGCTCTTCATTCTTAAATTTCTTTCTGGCCTGTACTTATATATATATATATATGTATATTGGTATCCTGTTACAATAGAATGCCATAATATCTTTAACAAATTCCTGAAATATTTTCACATGATCAAATTCAAGTAATTTCTGTGAAAGCGTTAAAATAGCTTCTTTGGTTAGAAGATTGTGGTTGATCACACCAGAGAAAGATGCAGTGGATAATGGCGTAACATGGGCCCCATAAATGATATGTTCAGTAAATATTCTGATACGATGTTGTCAGTAACAGCAACATTATATGCCATTATGCCTCACCCTCTGGCTATTTCCAATCCTATTATACATCCCAAATATATTTTTATTTTGGATGTAATTAATATTAATCTTGGTTATAAGTTACAGGTTAAGAAGTGCAAGGTCATTTCGAATTTCTTCCCGTAGAAGTTGTAGATATTTGACTGTTTTTATTGCATCAGTTTTACTTAGAAAGTTATAGCAATAATGTTAATACTTTTAACAATAAGGTAAAAACCATGTTTAAGATG
This sequence comes from Mimosa bimucronata, assembly GCA_037074515.1. Lineage (NCBI taxonomy): Eukaryota > Viridiplantae > Streptophyta > Magnoliopsida > Fabales > Fabaceae > Mimosa > Mimosa bimucronata. Next base: position 8,890,724 of record CM073447.1, read on the forward strand.
ATTTTGCTCCCATTTAAAATTTACAATATGAAATTTATCCAACAAAAATTTGTAGATGCACACAGCTCTTACGTAAAATTTTCAGGACAAAAATACTGGTTATTGCTTCTGCTTTTGTATCAAATGTGTTATAGTACTCACATAGTATTTGTACACTTGGATTAAGGTCAATATCTACATGTGATTATGCCTAATAACATTTGACTTCTCTACTTCAGGGAAAAAAACCCAGGGATGGAAAGAGAATGCTCTTGTATGAATGAAAATTAGTTAGCGTTTGGATTGAATATTAAAACATTTAACATTGTTCACGATATGATTTTTTTTGTTTAATTTTTCACCCGGTATCTCAAGTTTTTATTCACAAAGAACTCAATGGCCAAGAATGAGGGGAGACACTTTTGGGTGACAACCTCTACCACACGAGATTTAGTGCTGCTACACGTGCTCAACCTTAATCATGCTAGATCTACACCTTTACCAATTGATCTAAGTGCTCAGTGGTGTATATGATTTTTTTTTTATTATTGGAAAAGAGTTTATGCTGTTACTTTATCTAGTATCAATAATTTTTTTAACAAATTATAAATAGGTCCTAAACAAAAGACATTATTTATATATAAATCCTGCCAATTTACTATAAGAAGATGAAATTTCAAGGTCCCTTACTGTGGTTTTTTACACGTGCAAATTTTCTCTTGACAAATATTTAACGACATAATAATGACAATTTATAATAATTAAATGTTAGGTTTACATGTGAAGCTAAATTTTTTTTTTTTTTGTATTTTGTATTCATATTTTACATATAAATTAGGCTAAAATACACAAAATTCCCTTGAACTTTGGGTAATTTGCACATATTTTTCCTAATTTATAAAAATTTACATTCAGTACTGTAATATTTTGTGCTTTTACTGTCAACTTCGTAACCATTGAAATTGCCATTAAAATCAAGGTTTTTGTTATATTATAGTTTTATATATTTATATTTTATATATCATATCATTTAAAAATAAAAATTTAAACTTCAAATTTAAATTTAAGTATTTTTAAATAGTGAAAATGAAATATTTAAAATAAAAACTAAACCGTAAGCACTTAAAAAAGCATTTAATATATTTATTGGACCATATCTTTCATCAAAAAGTTCCTAGAAATATAAAAAACTTAAAAAAGAATTAAATTATTTATTTGACCATGTCTATTTCAAATAAAAAGAATATTGTATTATACTTAAAAATATATGTCAAATGCCAAATGATTTTTTAAATAACACGGGATTTAATAAAAAAAATATAAAATTATTCAGTAGTTTAAATGATAATTTTGATGGTAGTTAGGTGAGTTGAAATTCAAAACATGAAACATTATGATCTTTTAATTAAAGTTTTAAAAGTTGGCAAGGTTGTGTGTAACAAGTAATTGACTCAAAATTTATTAGGGGAGTTTTATATAATTTAGCCTATAAATAAAAAAAAGGTTTGGGTGATATATTTTGAAAAAAGGTATACATTTTGATCCTATAACTTTAATTTATACATAGTTTTTATTTAGTCTCATAATTTTTAAAAACAATTTTCAATTCTTTAACTCTAAAATAGTTAGTCTGAAATGATATTTTTTTTGTTATGATTATTGTTATATAGAAAATTAAACTTAATTTTTCAGCATTTGAAAAGTTTTTATAACATCTAAAATTCTAATATTAACATTTTTTTACGGAAGAGTTAGCGCTAAATGACTAAAAAGACACTTTAATTTATAAAGTTGATGATAAAAAAAATGATATGTAAAGTTAAAATACTTATAATTATATATATATATATATATATATATTTCCGAAGTTATAATTCATATGTTTTTTAAAATTCTCAAGTCAAGTTTTTTATATCCATTTTATTAAGTTCTCCAATCACATTTGGTCATATGTCTTATTTTTAAAATATTTTCATGTAATATATGTAACATCCTAAAAATTTATTTAGGATTAGTGGGGGGTAAATAGGAATTGATTAAGGAGAAATGATGGATTATGAGGATATTTGAAAGATTTTGAGGTATCTTTGAGGATTTTAAAGGCCTAGTTTCTCCCTTATTTGGACAATAATAATTTTGGGAGAGATTATTTTTAGGCTCAAAAGAGATTAATATGGGAGGAAATCAATAAAAGATATTATGGGAAAATTTTGAGAGTGAAAAGAAAATTTTTGGTTCAAAAGAAATATCTTATTTGAGAATTTTATGGTCCAGTAGTATATTTCCTGTTCCTGCCGACACTCCTCTCTGCTGACTCTCTCCCGTATTCTCTTTTTACTATTTCAATGATTATTGTTTCAACCAATCACACTCAACTACTATTTATATATATTATATTATATTATTAATATAATATATTATTATTATATTATATTATATTATATTATATTACTATTATATATATATACACTCACCGTTCCTTCCTGCTTCCTTCCTTCCTCATTTCTTCATTTTCTCTCTCTCTCTCTCACGTCTCTCTCTCTTGCTCTCTCTTTCCACCATATATATATTCCTATCATTGGACTTATCAGAGCTCGTTGATATAGGAATATTAAGCTTTTCGGCCAACTAAGCACATTTTTGGATTCCCGTAAGTCTCATCTACATTTCTATGTCATTAGTTTTTCAATTTGTTATACTTGAAAAATTAGACCTTGTCTAAATTGGTAATTTTTGGGAGTCCTAAAATTAATAAATTGAAGCTTAGACTTCGATTATGAGTTTTTCTAAGTATATTTTTCATTGTGGGAGGTTTTTCTTAATTATTGGAATTTATTGGATTTTTAGAAATATTGAAAATTAGGACTTTTGATGATCTGATGGGTCTATAGTTAAATTAATAATTTTTAGATATTTATTAAGGTTTGAAAAATAAATTGTGGATTAAATAATGGATTTTTGAGGTTGAGAAATAATTTAGGGATGTAAGGTTTAATTTTATTTAGGCTTGAATTTTTATAAATAGTTATTGGAAGGATAAATAATTTTGGATATATGTATAAATGGAGTAGAGATAAATTTTAGAAATAGAAAGGGAGAATAAATGTTAAATTGGAAATTTAAAATAAATAAGGGCAAAGAAAGGGTAGTAAATAATTTATTTTCCAACATATAAAATTGTTGGATAAATAATTAATTGTGGTAGTATGCATGATTGTGTAGTGCTTGAATTGCACTGAGTTAGCACGGGGGAGCTGCACTATTGTGAGATTGGTGCCAGCTATCAGGTAACCGCTTTCTGCTTGTTTATGTGTGTGTGTAGTGTTAGTAAGAAATTTGAAATATTATTATTTGAAAATTATGATGTTATATGGAGATGAGATTTTGAATCACAAATTGAGATTTGATTATCAATTGATGATTGATGAGATATGGAAATGAGATCTTGGAATATTAACATTTTTATAATAAATGTCCTGTGGAGTATTATTTTGAAATGGCATAAATTTGTGATGTGAAATATTTGAAACGGAAATATATATGTGGTTTTGGAAATTATTTAATATATGTATATTATGAAAATACTGGAAGGCCTGGTGCCTGATTGTGGTGTTGCATATCTATGTGTTGTATGTGAGAAATTATTTGGGTATGTGACACCGGTGAATTGGAAATTGTGCCATCACGTGATGAGGTACCCTGTTGCGCCACAGGGACTAATTGATATATTATGAGAAATAAAGGAGAGAAAGACGAAAGAGGGGATATCGCCCCTTACGGATTCAGAAAGGACAGAGATCCTTCTAATCTGTGGTACTATTCAGGGAGGGTAGAGAGTCCCTCGTGAACTGTACCGTGGTGATCAGGGGTGGGTGGAAGGTCCCGACTGGTCCCACATGTTTTCCCAACATTTCTAATAAGATTTGTTTGGGTTGTCTGTAATTATCAATGAGATATATATACTATTATTGAGGATGAATTGTGATGGATTATCTATCTATCCTAAAAAAGTCATGCTCTGTTACTATTCACAGAGCCGAATTCTTTACGGCTTCTCTCACAAATATACTGTTCACAGAGCCAAATACATCACGGCTTCACGGCTTATGCTTTCTATTGCATTGGGCTTGGCACAAGTTTTTTTATTTGAATTGTTTTTTATTATATGATATATGATTTCGGGCTCCGTCCAAGCTGTCAGGGCTCACTTCAATTCATCACCTACTCACCTCTACTGTTCAGCTTAGGAAAAGCACCTGTGGGCAACTGGTAAGTCACGGGGTATGGATTTTGAGTTCAAAATCCTTGCCTTTCTTCTCATTCACATATTTCAAAATTCAAAAAATAGGAGGCAAATTCAAAATTCAAACAATTTGGAGGCTTCCACCTCCTCAAATATAAGGAGTCTCTTTTACAACGTTCACTCATCCTCATAATCTGTACAAATCCAATCCCAAAAGCAGCCCTATGGCATCACCACTAACCTCATTTAAATTGGCGACCTCCATCATTCTTGTGTTTTTGGGCTCCCAGTGCATCATTCCCACAGCAAGCACCCAGATTCGACGGAGACTCTTCCACACTTCATTTGCCTTCTCTATTTTGTCTTCGTCCACCAATGCTCCAAATGACTTGGGTTTTGATGGAAAATCGTGTTAACGGTTTTTCCATTTATTTATGAAGGAAAATGGGGGTAAAATAGTTCATCGTGGCCGATGAAACAAGGCCAATAAAGAAGATTTTATTTTGCAGCAGAGTGTAGGGGTTTCTGATCAGTTTGACCATTTTCTTTTTTCATACGCTCTTTTTTGCTGTATGGGTTTGCTTGCAGGTGTATTAATGGAAGCTGCTAGATGGTTATATATATAGAGACACAGAAATAGGTAAGGTATTACTCCTTGTCCTTCGGCATTGAAGCTGAAGAAAACATCTCTCTCAATAGCCATGTTTATAAAGATGTGTATATCTTTATCCCTTTTTTTTTTCAAAGCTCCTATTATAGAAATTTATGAAATTAAAGGTCTGAAATGCATTATGTAACTGTATTGGCCATTAACTTTGTTTCAGATTTACCTTTTCAAGGCATGAAGGATGTCTTGAGAGTACTTGATTTGAAGCACAGCTAACCCAGGCATCCCAACAGAACCACAGTGCCAAAGCAAGCTTTTGAATATGAAGCCATGGCTTTCTTCCTCCGGCGATTATTCTTCGCTGCCGTCTTCTGTAACAATCATTAATTAACCTTAGGACAGTCAGTCCCCAAATTTTTTCCTAAACTCATAAACTCTAAAAATTCCAAACAAATTGGAAAACCATAAATAAATTATAGATTCCTTCAGGGAAATTCTAAATCAAATATAAAACTTCAATATAATGGGTTTAGATACCCCTAAAACCCCAACTCAGACAAGGCCTATTTTTGCAATGGTACAGATCGGAAAAACTAATGACATAGGTGCGCAAAGGATACTCACGGGAGTCTGAATATGGGTTTAGTTGGTTGGTTGGTGGCGTTTTCCGGCACCGGACGCCGGTGAGCTCTCAAAGTTCCAGCGAACTCCTTGCTCCATCTCCTTCTACACGAGCTAATCAGAGGAGAAATGAGTAGAAGAAGGTTGCATGGAGTTGGGGAAGGCGAGGGAAGGTGGTGGCTCGCTGTTTTTCGGTGACTTTCGCCGGATAACGCACCCCCTCACACTTCGTTGGCGGTGTTGCAAGAGGGATGGGAGAGAAGAGGAAGTGAGGAAGGAAGAAAAAGGAAGAGAGAGAAGGGAGGAGGAACGCCGGCGCTCCAGCGGCGGCGGGCGGAGGCGGCGGTGGTGGCTGGACAGGAGAGAAGAAGAGAGCTTGAGGGAGAAAGATGAGAGAGAGAGATCGATTTTTTTTTGGGGTGGGGGTTGAGCTATGCGGGAGGAAGAGAGAATTAAAGAGGAGGAAAGAGAAAAAATGAAATTACATTATTAGACTTTAACATTTTTTAAATAAGATACCAATTCTGTTCCTTATTATAAGTTCAACTACCACAATTTTTTTGTTCCAAAATATGAGTCAACTTTGGGATCAATTAATGATACTGTGACTATTTTACTCTTATATTGAAAATAGGGAAGATGAGAGAAAAGGGTTATAATGCATAAAATATTATTTTATCACCTATTATTAAATGAGGGTAAAGTTGGAAAAATATGATATATTTAATGCTATAACTTCCACTCGGTATGTGAGAAGTGGTTAGGGTGGATTTATAATAAGGAACAGAGTGTTATTTATTTTAAACTACAAAATTCTTTTCACTTCTAAAATTTTTTCTTACTATACCCTTTAATTGTTTTTTCCCATATTAACCTCTTTTAAATCTAAAGAAAAAAGGGGCCTTATAGTTATAACTATGTGCCAAGAGCGAAAACGGAGAACATGAAAAATTCAAAACAGAGGGAAGAGCACGGCAGGATGGGCTGAGAGAGGGGACGTGGTGAGTCCTGGGATGAAGGGACGCTGAGTAGTTTCACTCAAGTAGGTCAAGCTGAAAAGCAAAGATGGGTCTTTGCATTAATGGTGAATGGTGAGAGCAGTGTGTGTCAGCTAATTTCTTTCTTCCTCTTTTTTGTTTCCCAAAGCTTCACGTGATATCCTGACCTCATCCTACTATATTTATATAATATGTATAAAAATTAAAAGTAGAGGGAAGTTCAACGAAGGAAAAGAAAATTGGACAGATTTTATTGTTGTGATACATTGATATGTTCATTCAGACCAAAAAAAAAAAAAAAGATACATTGATATGTTTATATGTATTATTCTCATAATCTATTTACTATTATTGTTTTTCAGAAAATGTTTCTTACATAAAAACAATTATTGTTTTCAAATTTCAGTATAATTAACAAATGTAGATTATGTAAATCTCATTAACACTGTTTGGATCTGATTTTATTTAAAAAAATTATTGTAATTGATACAATACCAAAAATAAATAATTGTATAATTATAATTTGTTTTTAAAAAAAGACTTCAAAGTTGTTTGACCAAAACTTATGGGTGGGATATTAGAAAAAAAAAAGCTTAATTCAAAGCTAATCGTACTTCAAATTTTGTTGACCAAAATTTATGCGTGAATTGAGAAGGTTGTAATACATTTGTTTAAAATATTATTTCTGTAGATATGTTTTTACTGATTTATGTTGGATATTTTATTGATGAAGTTCATGAAAAAAGTAAGATTTAGGCTGTGTTTGAATGGACTTCTGAAAAAGTGAATTATATATAAGTCAGATTGTATAATGAGATTTATGTTTGAATTGGCTATTAAAAATATGACTTACAAGTCATAAATCATATTGTGTAATAAGATGTATGTTTGGATGGACTTTTGGAAAAGTGATTTATGTTTGGGTTAGTTGTGATTTGATGTGTAAAATAAGTTAGAACTGTGGAGTCCACCTCCGTAAGTAACTTATAAGTCATAAGTTGAAAAAAGAACTTATACTTATTTTGACTTATAAGCTATAAGTTACTTATTTTTAAAAGTCTAACCAAACACCCCCAATTTAACTTTTCACAAAATAAGTCATTTTGGCAAAAAATAAGTCCTTTTTTGAGGAGAAGTAGCCCAGCCAAACAAGCCCTTAAAAGATATATGTTGTATAATTTGTGTTTGTATTTGTTTATAAATCCTCTTTAAAAAAATGGTTTTTATTATAACTACTTCTAAAGAAAAACTAATGAAAGTATTACTGAAAATGCAAATGTAAAGTCCCGTTTAGGGGTTATATATGCCATAATAGATGATGGAAGAGATCGGGAAGTCTCGCTTAGAGTAATCCTATATTTGAATTCAAAAAGAAATAAATACATGTTCTAAACATAGCAAATTAAAGTAAGTCTTCATATTAAATATTTTTGTTATGAATTACATTTTATTTTCTGAACTTCTCTCCCCTACAAGGTTTTTTTTATTAAAATTTCACTGATAGAAACTAATTATCTCTTTATCAATTTGTCCTCATTTAACACATGTTGCTTCTGATTCCTTTTTTATCTCTAGAATTCTTTGTTAAATAGTGATGTAATTGCATTCATATTTAATCGTAACTTATATTGAATTATTTTGAGTAGATAACATGTTTTTTAAAGTCTGTATATCTTTAAAATCAATGCTCCCTATGCAACGCAAGGAATAGCACCAGTTCATGTAACCAAATAAGAATAAATATTAATTTGTGGATGATTTATTTATGCGAAGTTGATGTAAATTATTGAAGAAATGGTGGTGGATGAATTCGTGTGTTTACTTTTTAGTGTTTATGATAGAAAATTGTATAAATTTGAGAGGAAGTGTATGTATAATATATATTGTAAAGAATAAATTGTTATCTACATTTTTTGTGATGTAAGGAGTATTAAAATTTGGAAGTTAATAATTGGAGAAGCAATAAAGCCTACATTGTTGATGTTGTTGAGAAAGAATTTATGAAATTCATATAAATAATTGAAAAACAATGCTCCCGCGCATCGCGCGGGGAAGTTAATGCTCGTTTTATAATTATAAACGATGAGAAAAGATATTTGGGACCAAGATATGCATTATATGAGAATACCTGAGCATGCTGTTTGAAATAATGTATATACATATATGTATTCCACTGGACATCTTGCTAGCACACACCACACATAGATGAGTAGTCAGTGGTTGCGTTTTGGGGCTACCCCCGTTGATCTCACTTTTGCAGGTCCTAGGAGTGAAGTAGGAGGTCAAGGGAAGGATCCGGGAACTTCTCACTGATATCGTGAGATACTCTGGACCAGAAGGACAGGAGGTATTGCCACATTTAGGATCATATTTTGTATGATGCTTCCGCTGAACTTTGTTCCTACTCTGGGGAAAAATTATTGTATAATACCTATTATGGTATGGTATTTTAAGAATGATGTGTGGAGTTTAATCATGCATAATGAAATTCTCTGTTATTGTACTGGGAAGGAAGTTATATTGTGATGACAGAGATTGGAGTTGAGGTTGAAATATATATAAATATTATGGAAAGATCTTTTTCTAACTATGTTAGTTATTTTATTAAGTTAAATCCTTTTTCTAACATAGTTAGTTACATAAACGTTTTAATGTTTAATTGTGAGTGGTTAATAGTGGAATTAGAGGGTTAATGTTACAGTTGGTATCAGTTTCATGGTATAAGACCTGGAAAGGTGTTTTGCATGTTTCTTGTTGTGTCAGTCATGCCTTACACTTGCATTAGTGATATTGTGGCAATACTTTTCCGATCCTTTCCCTTTTTATGTTTCCTATTATATGATTGTTTTTAATAGGTGTAACTTCCATCCGTAGGTGGGTGGAAAGTATGGCTCGTACTAGGAGATCAGGTGCAGGAAATAGTACAGGGAATGAAAGTGTGGTTCGTACTAGGGGATCAGGTGCAGGAAATGGTACAGGAAATGAGCAGCCTGCAAACCAAGAGCATGACGAGCTAATAGCCAAAATAAGAAAAGAATTTGAAGCGGAGATGAAACAAAAGGTCGCAGCAATAAATAAAGAAAATGAGGAAAAGTTAGCAAAATTGAAAGCAGATTTTCAGGCTCAGACTAATAAAGGTGATGAATCAGAAAGGCAGGGGGAGTTCTCTAAAGTTAATGATAAAGAGGAATTAGTTTATCCTCGCCCGGAGGACTTGAGTACTGAAAAGGTATGGAAGAAAATTGATCGTCATCATCCCAAGCATTTTAGTGAAAGTCAGGATCCTTTCGAGGCAGAGGCTTGGATTAAAAGATTGGAGGCCATATTTGCAGCTGTGGTCTGTAACCCTTATCAGAAAGCGAGGGTTGCTATTCTCCTCTTGGAAGGAAAAGCATTGATTTGGTGGCAGAGTGTATGTGGAGATGATTCCTTGATGACCTGGGATAAGTTTAAGGACAAGTTCTTGGGATATCATTTCCCTCCTTCTCTTAGGAAGGAGAAGGAGAATGCTTTTTATTATCTCAAGCAAGGTGGGATGTCAGTGGATCAGTATATTGCTACTTTTTCAGAGTTATCTCGCTATATTTCGTTCCTGCAGCGTCAGGACGACCCTCAGTGGCGTATAGATCAGTTATTTGAGAAGGCCAGACCTGATTTGAGATTGCATGTGCATGATAAGAAATGTAAGAATGTTGAAGAAGCATGTGAGAAGCTGAGGATTGCGGACCGCATGATGAGGGAGGCAGCTGCAGTGACAGTTAAGTATACTGGAGGCCCAGGTCAGGGCCATCAGAGTTATGGTAGACCTTTTCAGCCCACCCAGAGTAGGCCTTCTCATTCCTTTGGGCCGACGGGAGGTATTAGCAAGAAATTTGGAGCGAGTGGTAGTAGCAGTTCTAATGGTTCTGGAAGGAAAAGTCATTCTGGGAGCCATGGCCGTGGTCAGTCAGGTAGCTATGGTCGTGGTCAGTATGGTAGCCACAGCAGAGGACAGTCTGGTGGTTTTGGACGTGGCCAGTCAGGTAGGGGTCGTCAGGATTCAGCCCCGTGGAGATTTGGTTCAGAAGGTCAGTTGAGAGGAGGCAGCCAGGTGACTTATGGAGAGTCAGTTCAGTCAACTCCTAGTGTAGTTGGTCCTTGTAGCAAGTGTGGTAGGTACCACCAGGGACCCTGTTTTAGATGTTTTGGATGCGGCCGTATTGGGCATACGATTAGGTACTGCCCAGATGGGGGCCAGAGTATGCAGCAGCCAGTGGCTCAGCCTAGTCGCCCTCTAGTTCAGGGTAGAGTTTATGCTACATCAGCCGAGGAAGCAGGGATGTCTCCTAATATGATTCGAGGTACGGTCTCTATTCATGGCCATGATATTGATGTGATGTTTGATTCTGGTGCGTCGCATTCTTTTATTTCTTTCAATTGTACTCGGAGGCTTAATTTTGAGTTATCTGTTATGCCATATAATATGCGTGTGTCTACGCCTGCGGGTGCTAAATTTGAGACTGCTTTAGCATGCAAAAATCTGGATTTATGGTTTGAAGGCCGTAAATCAAAAATTGATCTAGTTTGTTTGCCCTTGAGGGGAATTGATGTGATTATTGGTATGGATTGGTTAGAGGAAAATAATGTAATATTGCATTGTAAAGATAAGATTGTATCTTATGCTGAGTCATCTAGTGCGCCGATGTTACTATCTGCGACACGTGTAGAGAGGTGTGTGAGAAAAGGCTGTGAGGCCTTTATGGTTTTCTTCTCCATTAAGGAGGAGGGCGAGATCTCTATTGATCAGGTGGATGTAGTTAGAGATTTCCCAGAGGTATTTTCCGATGATATGCGTGGACTCCCTCCCGAAAGAGAGGTAGAGTTTACCATCGAGTTAGAGCCGGGCACGGGTCCAATCTCTAAGGCTCCATATCGGATGGCTCCGTCGGAATTGGTAGAGCTTAAGAAGCAGCTTGAAGAACTTCTGGATAAAGGTTTTATCAAGCCTAGCGGATCACCTTGGGGTTCCCCAGTCTTGTTCGTAAAGAAGAAAGATGGTAGCATGCGGCTCTGTATCGATTATCGGCAATTGAATAAAGTGACCATCAAGAATAAATATCCGTTGCCTAGGATAGATGATTTGTTGGATCAATTGGCAGGAGCTTCGGTTTTCTCCAAGATTGATCTTAGGTCTGGGTATCATCAGTTGAGAGTTAGAGCGGAGGATGTCCCTAAGACTGCATTCAGGACGAGATACGGCCATTATGAGTTTCTGGTGATGCCATTTGGGCTCACCAATGCCCCTGCTATGTTTATGGATTATATGAATAGAATTTTTCGGCCATATTTAGATAAGTTTGTAGTGGTGTTTATTGATGACATTTTAATTTATTCCAAGAGTGAAGAAGAGCATCGGGAGCATTTGTATTCTATCCTGCGAGTTCTAAGAGATCATAAGCTTTATGCCAAACTTTCTAAATGTGAGTTTTGGCTCAAGGAGGTAAAGTTTCTAGGGCATGTGGTATCTGCTGAGGGAGTTGCGGTTGATCCAAGTAAAGTTGAGGCAGTTTTGCGGTGGGAGTCTCCTAAGTCAGTGACAGAGGTTAGGAGTTTTGTTGGACTAGCCGGGTATTATCGTCGATTTATTCAGGGATTTTCGCAGATTGCGAGACCTTTGACTAATTTGACCAAGAAGGATAGGCCTTTCATCTGGACTGATCGGTGTGAGTCAGCATTTCAGGAGCTTAAGACCCGGTTGACAACTGCACCTGTGTTGACATTGCCGGATCCAAGTCAGCCATATGAGTTGTATACAGATGCATCTTTTATGGGTTTGGGCTGTGTCTTGATGCAGAATGGTAAGGTTATTGCGTATGCATCTAGGCAATTGAGACCGCATGAGGAAAATTACCCAACTCATGATCTTGAGCTAGGAGCAGTTGTTTTTGCTTTGAAGCTCTGGCGACATTATTTGATGGGGGCACAGTTTGAGGTGTTCAGTGATCATAAGAGTTTGAAATATCTTATGGATCAGAAGGAATTGAATAATAGGCAACGACGTTGGATGGAGCTGATCAAGGATTATAAGTTTGAAATTAAGTATCATCCGGGAAAGGCAAATGTGGTTGCTGATGCCCTTAGCCGGAAATCAGTGCATGTATCTGCTTTAAGTATGGAGGAGCAGTCTTCTTTCAGAGATTGTCGTGTTATTCATGTTAGGACAGAGAAGTTAGTGGCGTTTTTGGGAGCAATTGTTGGCCAGTTTAGGTTCTTCGAGGATTTAAGAGTTGCTCAGGATCGGGATAGTCATCTGAAGGAGATCCGGGAAAAGCTTGATAGTGGTGTCTATCCGGATTATGATATGGGTGATTCAGGTATTTTGAGATTTAGGAAAAGAGTATGTGTTCCGGATAATGAAGATATCAAGAAGGCTATTCTTGAGGAGGCTCATAGGAGTAGTTATGTGATGCATCCTGGCGTTTCTAAGATGTATAATGATTTAAAAAGAATTTATTGGTGGCCTAAGATGAAGTCCGACGTGACTCAATTTGTCTTGAAGTGTTTGACCTGTCAGAAGGTGAAAATCGAACATCAGCGGCCAGGTGGCCTATTGCAGAGTATTGAGGTTCCTCAATGGAAGTGGGACAGTATTTCGATGGATTTTGTGGTTGGCTTGCCTTTGACTCAGTCTGGTCACGATTCGATTTGGGTTATCGTGGACCGTTTGACTAAGTCCGCTCATTTTCTTCCGATCAGGATTAATTATCCTTTGACGAGATTAGCTCAGATGTATGTAGACGAGATCGTCAGGCTTCATGGGATTCCCGAGAGTATTATTTCAGATCGAGACCCACGATTCACCTCTGAGTTCTGGAGGTCTTTACAGACGGCTCTGGGAACGAAGCTTAAGTTCAGTACTGCGTATCATCCTCAGACTGATGGTCAAACCGAGAGGACGATTCAGACTTTGGAGGATATGCTCAGGGCGTGTGCTTTGGAGCTACCGGGTAGTTGGGATAGACATCTTCCATTGGCGGAATTTGCCTATAACAACAGTTATCATTCGAGTATTCAGATGGCGCCTTATGAGGCTTTATATGGTCGGAAGTGCCGGTCGCCAATTTGTTGGACAGAGCTTAGCGAGAGGGCTATTATTGGCCCAGATATTGTGGATCAGACGACAGAGAAGATTAAGTTGATTCGCCAGCGGCTATTGACTGCCCATAGTCGGCAGAAGAGCTATGCAGATAAACGACGTAGATCGTTAGAGTTCCGTATTGGGGATCATGTTTTTCTTCGGGTATCTCCGACGACGGGTATTGGGAGGTCCATAAGAGCTAAGAAGCTCACTCCCCGATTTATGGGTCCGTTTGATATCATTGAACGGGTCGGATCAGTGGCATATAGGGTGGCATTGCCTCCGCAGTTATCGAATCTTCATGATGTTTTTCATGTTTCTCAGTTAAAGAAATATCATCCAGATCCTTCGCATGTGATTGAGCCTGAGGAGGTCGAGTTGAGAGAAAACTTGACATATAAAGCTGAGCCGGAGAAGATTTTAGATGTTAAGGATAAGCAGTTAAGAAATAAGACGATTAGACTAGTTAAGGTGTTTTGGAGAGGTATGACTCCAGGGGATGCTACTTGGGAGACCGAGGAGCGCATGCGACGAGAGTACCCTTACCTATTCCCTGGGTAAGTTCCGTTTATTGAGAGATTTTATACGTTGTATATGTTGTGTTTGCTTGTTTTGGGGTCATGTTAGCAGAATTTTGGGGACAAAATTCTTAAAAAGGTGGGAAGAGTTGTAACATCCTAAAAATTTATTTAGGATTAGTGGGGGGTAAATAGGAATCGATTAAGGAGAAATGATGGATTATGAGGATATTTGAAAGATTTTGAGGTATCTTTGAGGATTTTAAAGGCCTAGTTTCTCCCTTATTTGGACAATAATAATTTTGGGAGAGATTATTTTTAGGCTCAAAAGAGATTAATATGGGAGGAAATCAATAAAAGATATTATGGGAAAATTTTGAGAGTGAAAAGAAAATTTTTGGTTCAAAAGAAATATCTTATTTGAGAATTTTATGGTCCAGTAGTATATTTCCTGTTCCTGCCGACACTCCTCTCTGCTGACTCTCTCCCGTATTCTCTTTTTACTATTTCAATGATTATTGTTTCAACCAATCACACTCAACTACTATTTATATATATTATATTATATTATTAATATAATATATTATTATTATATTATATTATATTATATTATATTACTATTATATATATATACACTCACCGTTCCTTCCTGCTTCCTTCCTTCCTCATTTCTTCATTTTCTCTCTCTCTCTCTCACGTCTCTCTCTCTTGCTCTCTCTTTCCACCATATATATATTCCTATCATTGGACTTATCAGAGCTCGTTGATATAGGAATATTAAGCTTTTCGGCCAACTAAGCACATTTTTGGATTCCCGTAAGTCTCATCTACATTTCTATGTCATTAGTTTTTCAATTTGTTATACTTGAAAAATTAGACCTTGTCTAAATTGGTAATTTTTGGGAGTCCTAAAATTAATAAATTGAAGCTTAGACTTCGATTATGAGTTTTTCTAAGTATATTTTTCATTGTGGGAGGTTTTTCTTAATTATTGGAATTTATTGGATTTTTAGAAATATTGAAAATTAGGACTTTTGATGATCTGATGGGTCTATAGTTAAATTAATAATTTTTAGATATTTATTAAGGTTTGAAAAATAAATTGTGGATTAAATAATGGATTTTTGAGGTTGAGAAATAATTTAGGGATGTAAGGTTTAATTTTATTTAGGCTTGAATTTTTATAAATAGTTATTGGAAGGATAAATAATTTTGGATATATGTATAAATGGAGTAGAGATAAATTTTAGAAATAGAAAGGGAGAATAAATGTTAAATTGGAAATTTAAAATAAATAAGGGCAAAGAAAGGGTAGTAAATAATTTATTTTCCAACATATAAAATTGTTGGATAAATAATTAATTGTGGTAGTATGCATGATTGTGTAGTGCTTGAATTGCACTGAGTTAGCACGGGGGAGCTGCACTATTGTGAGATTGGTGCCAGCTATCAGGTAACCGCTTTCTGCTTGTTTATGTGTGTGTGTAGTGTTAGTAAGAAATTTGAAATATTATTATTTGAAAATTATGATGTTATATGGAGATGAGATTTTAAATCACAAATTGAGATTTGATTATCAATTGATGATTGATGAGATATGGAAATGAGATCTTGGAATATTAACATTTTTATAATAAATGTCCTGTGGAGTATTATTTTGAAATGGCATAAATTTGTGATGTGAAATATTTGAAACGGAAATATATATGTGGTTTTGGAAATTATTTAATATATGTATATTATGAAAATACTGGAAGGCCTGGTGCCTGATTGTGGTGTTGCATATCTATGTGTTGTATGTGAGAAATTATTTGGGTATGTGACACCGGTGAATTGGAAATTGTGCCATCACGTGATGAGGTACCCTGTTGCGCCACAGGGACTAATTGATATATTATGAGAAATAAAGGAGAGAAAGACGAAAGAGGGGATATCGCCCCTTACGGATTCAGAAAGGACAGAGATCCTTCTAATCTGTGGTACTATTCAGGGAGGGTAGAGAGTCCCTCGTGAACTGTACCGTGGTGATCAGGGGTGGGTGGAAGGTCCCGACTGGTCCCACATGTTTTCCCAACATTTCTAATAAGATTTGTTTGGGTTGTCTGTAATTATCAATGAGATATATATACTATTATTGAGGATGAATTGTGATGGATTATTTTATAATTATAAACGATGAGAAAAGATATTTGGGACCAAGATATGCATTATATGAGAATACCTGAGCATGCTGTTTGAAATAATGTATATACATATATGTATTCCACTGGACATCTTGCTAGCACACACCACACATAGATGAGTAGTCAGTGGTTGCGTTTTGGGGCTACCCCCGTTGATCTCACTTTTGCAGGTCCTAGGAGTGAAGTAGGAGGTCAAGGGAAGGATCCGGGAACTTCTCACTGATATCGTGAGATACTCTGGACCAGAAGGACAGGAGGTATTGCCACATTTAGGATCATATTTTGTATGATGCTTCCGCTGAACTTTGTTCCTACTCTGGGGAAAAATTATTGTATAATACCTATATGGTATGGTATTTTAAGAATGATGTGTGGAGTTTAATCATGCATAATGAAATTCTCTGTTATTGTACTGGGAAGGAAGTTATATTGTGATGACAGAGATTGGAGTTGAGGTTGAAATATATATAAATATTATGGAAAGATCTTTTTCTAACTATGTTAGTTATTTTATTAAGTTAAATCCTTTTTCTAACATAGTTAGTTACATAAACGTTTTAATGTTTAATTGTGAGTGGTTAATAGTGGAATTAGAGGGTTAATGTTACAATATAAATCTACATGAAATAAAGAGGTATAAAGTCTTGTATGAATAGAGAACTTGATATAATAAATATAAAAGACCTAAATTATTATCCTTTTCAAAATTCATGTTTATATATATTGTTTAAAATGAAAAGTGTTTAGGTCAAGTTTCTTACATTCATTTAGTCAAGTTCTTCAATCACAAGGACTACAAAAAATTTCGCTTTCGGCGGCGACAAAAGTCGCCACTGAAAGCATAAAAAGTCGCTGCTGAAGGTCACTGGTGGCGACAAGTCGCCGCCTATGTGACCGTCGCCGAAAGTATTGGCGGCGACTTTTTGGGTCGCCACTGAAAGTTGACTTTCAACGGCGACATTTGTCGCCCCCAAAGGGTTGCCTTTGTCGCCGCAAAAGGGTTACCTTTGGCGGTGACATTTTAAGTTGCCGCCAAAGGGTACCTGATGACTCCCCATTTAACATTGATTTAGGGCTTATTTAGAAAATATTTGGGGAGTCATCAATGCTAATTAAAGGAATTTTGAGAGTTTTTTTAGAGAAAATTATACAAATTTGTCATATAAGCTTAATTTAATTACTTTTGAAATAAATATGACAATTTATTAGAAAATTTAATTGGCATGATTACCTCACATTTATGCATGATTTTGATAGGTACAATGGACATTCTAAGCTAGGAAGGAGAAGAAAAGCAAAGGAAAAGATTGGAGAAAGCTGGAGTTTAATTGCTGGAAATTGCCTCTGGTGCCATGGCACTGCACCTGAGTGCCATGGCACGGCGCGAAAATCCCTAAAAATTCTGACTTCGCACAGATTCGATTTTTATCCTTTTAAACCATCTAGGGCACGAAAATTAGAGGAGAATCAGCCCCCTTTGAACCCTAGAACCCATAGGAACCATTAGACTCATTGATACACACAACTTTGGAGCTAGGGTTTGCAAAATTGGAGGTTGAGAAGCAAAATTGGAGGAGTTTCTTGCCCTAGGTGATATATTCTTCTTGTTTTCTTCCATTCTTTGTTACTTTCGTGAATTAAACATGGGATTTCTTTGTATTTTCTGGTTTAATCCATTCATGAGTAGCTAAATCTTTTGTTCTAGGATTGATTCAAGCCTTGTATGGATTGAAACCTAATTGTTTCCTTTTCTTTTAGAATTTAATGACTATTTATGTTGATTTATCTTGTTCTTAATGCCTCTAATTGACTGATCACCCTTTAGAGCGATTTGTTCATTTAAATTATACTCGAGAGAGATAGTTTAGATGTAGAACTAGGGTAAATCAGACTAGACTTGAAGTTTAAATCAACTAACGGATGGTTTGTCGGGTAGAATAGAGATATATCTATCTACCTAGTTTTGTCAGATTAAGATTGGCTCTTAAGGCATACTTTCATTAATTTGTAACAAGAGATTGAGCAAGTTTAATGAGACGTATAGAATTGATTTTGACTCGAGAGAGCGTTTCAAGTAATTTAGAATCTTAGGCAAACATATATTGTTATTTAAAGACTAAAGGAAGGGAAATTAATTAGGGTTCATGAAATACAATGGTGAGAATTAATCCTAGGCTTAGTTAATTGATAAATTAAATCTTTCTTGTTTGTTTCTTTATTTTTATTTTAAAATTAGTTTTCAAAACCAGTTTCCAAAAGAATTTGATTTGTTCAACTTAATTGAGTTCATTAGCCTGTTGTTTGACTGGGGTTTTAAAACAAATCTCTGTGGGACGATAATTTATTACTACGTTACGATTCGTACTCTTGCGGGCGAACAGTACCCTTTGGCGGCACAAAAAAAATAAAAAAAGTACCCTTTTGGTGGCGACATTTTAAGTCGCCACCAAAGGTACCATTTGGCGGCGACAAATGTTGCCGCTGAAAGTGGCAAAAAAAAATTAAAAAAATAAAGCCACATCAGCACTCTATGGCCACATGGCTGATGACGTAGTGACCCTCACCCACTTGCCACATCGTGCCACATCATCCACCCTCCTGCCACTTGTCATGTGCCACATCATCATTCTATGCCACATCGCGCCACTTCATTACCTTTTATTTCTCCTCCAAATGTGCCTTCCCAAAGTTCGAACCCATGACTACTTTGTTCTTGTGTGAAGCTTCTACCAGTTGAGCTGTGATGACCTTCCATCATATTACTACAACATTAAATATACACACACATACACACACTAATATTATATGCATATATTTAATATATTAATTTAAATACATATATTATTATAATTTCACATAAAATAGATGGAACACGTGACCTTATATGATTGGAAAACTTTATATAATGAATATAAAAAACTTGATGTGAGTGTGACTTTTTAAAATAGAACAAACAGCTAGGATTAAGATATAATTCTCAAGGTTCGGAAAAATTACATGGCTAATTCTCATTTCTAATTCGCTGCTAAATAGCTTGCCATGGAGTTCTCTTTAAGTTAATTTGATCGCAAATATTTTTTTAAAAAAGATATAATAGCTATTTTTTTTAATAGTAAAAGACCCAATCATTCAAAAAAATAACAATTAAAAAATCTAATTATTCTATATAACAAAAATGAAATTTATTCATTGATTATTCAAATTCAAAATTCCTTCCAACAGTACCCTGGTGAATAATAATAAATGAAAGTGTGTTCATACAAATCTATTTGTCGATTTTGGGTTTGTATCTTGTGTTACATCTTTTAGTATAAAATTTTGATGATGCAATTACTCTTTCTTAAATTAATTTTTTTAAGAAAATTTTTAATATTATATATTTATGTATTCATTATTAAGAGTCAACAGAAATGATAAGATCCATGATGATAATACACTTAGTTAACACCAACGACATAAATATTTCAGTTTATTTTGTAATTAAATAAAGCATTAAATTATTTATTATTTTCTTATAAATTGTTACATGATTGTAACATATAATTATAAAATAAGAAATTACTGACAGAAGTGGAACGAAATTTCAATAGCAACAAAATATTTTATGGCAACCAATTTAGAGACCGAAGTTAATGACGGAATTTTTTCCCCCTAAAATCGAATTAGTTGTTCTCATAATTATTCTCAGAAAAGTTCCGTCGTATTTTCGTCACAAAATATTTTGTGACAAAGTTAACAACTTGTAGGAAAATGGACTTGGCCAGCCCAGTCCACCCTTTGTGCATTAATTAGGCTCAATTGTTCTCTGGGGTCTGAATAGAATTATTCAGAAATATTAGGATTTTATATGTAATATTCCCATTAAATTTAAATTCATTTAAATGTGAAAAGATGTGTCTTTTTTTGGTTCCATATTTTATAAATACGGGAGCTTGACAGAAAAGACAGAACGGTACATCAAAACTTCTGAAAGACTTCTCATTTTTCTCTTCTCTTTGTGTGCTTCTGCTGTATTCAAAGTCATAGTTCAAATTGTGATTCTGACTCTAAAAAGCCATTAAGTCCAGTGATCTACAACCAAGTTAGTGTCCAAATCCTACACAACTAAAGTTAGCGAAGAAGTTAGGGAGTTGAGGTGTGAACATGCATGTTTTTAATTTTCATAAACATTGTTTGAAAGTTTTATAAGTTATACCAAACAGGCTCTGAATTAATTGGTTAGTCTCATCAGGATCATCAGGATCTGTATATCCACAACTTTTCCTCATTACATGATGGGATATCATACATGTGCTTTAACTTTACACAATAATACTTCAAGTGAACTGGAATATCATACATGTGTTGTAAATTCGTACAATAATGGCTTGGTCCAGATTAAAAAATTTAGGGTTAGCTGACTAAAATTAAAGGTACTGCCTTTTAAAAAAATATTTGGCCAGGTTTAATTTTATCCATAGAATAAATCATCTAAGAAGAGCTTGTTATTTTATTCAAGCCCATTTAAGTTTAAATATACTTTTATAGTATCGGATGTTAGTTAGTTATAATCAAAGAAAATAAATGTGATTGTGTTGAGAGGGTATAACAACATCATTGTAATATTTGACTATGTTGAGTCTATTAATTTAGTCATTAAGGGTTGTAATATTTAACTATGTTGAGGCTATTAATATAGTCATTAGAGGTTTTAACAGTACCCACCCTTTTTTAGATGCAATAGAAGCTCATTAGAAACCTCTTTTTTTAGGGTTTGGCAGATAATTGTAAGGCAGGTAATTGTAGGATACTAGATAATAAACTGAGTTTTGTAGTGAATTCCAAAAAATTTTTAGAACTCCTTACCAACAATCCATTTTACAGCTAGCTGCATTCATCGATCATTATAAACCTTTCCAAGAGTTTCAAATGGTTATAAAAGGACGACTCAAAAGATGGTACAATCCTCATAACATGATGGGATCTTGGGAAAAAAGAAGGAGTTGAAATTCAGTTTTGGGTAAAGTATTCTTGAGAGTATGATGTAAATTATTGAAAATCTTCAACGCCTTAATACAATCCTAACACTATAATCAAACCGCGACGATATACCAAAACACATGTAAAGTGTCGTTGCTTTTTGCAGGAGTTTCCTTTGCCTTTAAAAACAAAGACATACTCATTTGTTTGTACCTCAATAGGCATATATAATTGGAAAAGCGAAAACTGGGGATAAATCTTATTTGATAAAATGATTGAGAAATGTGATATGACATGGGTTAAGGATAATTGTCATGTGTAAGTGTTATATCCATTCCCCAATTAAATCGTCTTATGGGGATTTTTCCCATTTTTTCCATTAGAAAATATATAACATTATTCATATCATTTTGAATTTAGTTAAGGACTATATAGGAGAAATGAAAGGGAAGCTCTAGATGGACTCATTTGGGACAAATTAAAGGTATTCCCTCCACTAATTTAGTTGACTTTTTTTTTTAGGAGATTAAGGAAGTTAAATAAGATACTTAATTATATATGTAATATAATATTAGATTATATATCAATTTATAAGCGATTTATTTAGTTTTTTTTAAGATTTTATAAAAAAGTCAATTATATCTTATATTAAGGGATAGAAAGAGTATATAGCAAGAAAGGTCAATGGGCATGGATGGAAGAACCGGACCGGACCGGCCGGTTTGACCGGAAAACCGGCGACCCGCCCATCATCCCGGTCTGGTTCAGGACTTAACCCGGTGGGAGCATCAGCCCGGTGGAATCCGGGTTGACTCGCCCGATTCGGCTTTAGCTCGGGAAAACCGAAGGGTGGAGGGGGTTACCCGGGTCGAGAATCAACTGAATCAGAGAAAAAAGATAAGATGGCGTTCGATCGGAAAAAGAAGACGACGCTATTTCACTTGAAAATAAAACAAAAACCTGGGGTATTGAGGAGAATGAAGAAAGTTGTTAGTATTTTTGCCACCAAATGAAGAACGTGCGCGACGGTAGAGTGAAATATTGGAAAAGAAAGATAGCCGGTGGTGAACCTGTAAAAAGAGAGACAGCGGTGAACCAGTAGAAAGAGTGACGAAGGCGTAGATGGGACTTGGGAGGGAGAGAGAGAAAGGTTTCAACTTTCAATAACAAATGTTTTTAAAATTGAATCCAGATGCTTTTAATGAATGATGTACTGGTCAACAAAAAAAGGAAGGACGTGGTGCTTTAGTTTTTTTTCTTATTTTCCCTATTTACTGGTTTCGGTTTCCTAGGCATAGAATTTGGAAAATCTCAATATCTCACCAATCACCCATTCAATTTTTCCTCCTTCCAGAATCATCCATTCAACTAAATTATTTACCGTTTTCCTTCTTTTTTTATTTTTTTTGCTAATTTAGTTTTTAAAGCATATAATATACTTGATTATTGTCATATTTTATTATATTTTGGAATTAGTGAGAAACAATGTTGATGTATTCAAATATTTTCAATTAAATAATACTCCCTCCGGTCCTAATTATAAGAGCCAGTTGACTTTTTTGGAAAAATTAAGGATGCAAAGTATACCACTTTAAATTGTTTATATTTATCTATTTTTCTCAAAACTAAATTATTTTACTTATAAACTATCATATGATCTAATTACATGTCACATATATTAAGATTTAGGGGTCTAATTTGCTTCCTTAATCTCCCCAAAAAAGTCAACTGGCTCTTATAATTAGGACCGGAGGTAGTATTATTTTAATGTAGCCGGTTTGACCCGAGTTGACCCCCGGTTGAACCAATAACCCTTGAACCAGTGCCTCGGCCGGTTCAATGTCCGGTCCAGTTTTTTGAACCTTGATTCCATGATCATTTTGATGGAACAAGGCTTCCAAGGGATTGTAGGATTCCATTTACATTCCATAATGCTTAAAAGTTAGATTTTGATTAATTTCATCAAATTGAAAGGACAAAAATGTAATTTTAGTTTGTTAATGTTTATGCAAAATTTCATTTTAATATATTTTTTTATAAAATTTATTTTCACTTCTTTGAATCTAACACTAATAAAAAAGATCGAGCAGGCAATCAAATTTTCAATGTTAAGAAATATTTTTAAATATTGTCAAATTAAGTTTAATCTTTTTACATAACCTATTATTATTATGGACAATCCTCATTTTCAAACTAACGGTTTTATAATTAGAGCACTAAAAATACACTTTTGCCAAATTTAAATTTATTACTCACACAGATGAGCCTAATAAAGGTTGAACCTATAGAGACTCAGCTCGTTTTTTATTATTTTGAAAGAATATATTCATTTTAATTCTAAGGCTTAGCCTATTTTTTTTTAGGTTAAACTATACTTTGTTCCTTTACATTTGTATCAAATTTTATTTTGATTTATTGAACTTGAAAAGTGTATTTTCAATTCTTTTCTGTTAACATCATTCATTTTATTTAATGAAAAATGGTAATTCAACAAATTTAAAAAGTGATTATGTTACTAATTAAATGGAAAAAAATGGCTAAATTTTGAAATATAAAAATGATTATATTAAAGAATTAAAATTTAAACATATTTTGTCAACATTTAACTACATAATCAGCATTCAAATGCATTTAAATTTGTTGAAGTGGTATTTTTCATTAAATGAAACAAAGTGTGTTAGTAATACACTTTTCAAACTAAAGGAACCAAAATAAAATTTGATGCAAATTAAAAGGATTAAAAATATACTTTAACAATTTTTTATTTCATCTTTGTTTTGGAATCTTTTCCCGAAACCCTCTATTTAGTTCTTCCAAATTAGTACATTAAAAAATATTGCCATTTACCAAAAAAAAAAAAAAGAAGGAATGATCATCAGAGCGTGGTAGGGGAAATAGGTAATGTATATTTGATTAGTTTAATCAATTAGTCTATGTCTTCTAAATAACTTCCATAATACTTCAATTGAAATGGAATAACATACATGTGCCACATAAAAATATTTAGAGTTAGATTCAAAAAAGTTTTAGCTAGGTTTGAATATTTTGGATTTAATAAATCATTTAAGAAGAGCTTGTTATTCTTATTCAAGCCTATCAAAGTTTAAATATAATTTTATAGTAGAGGATATAAGATAGTTATTATATAAAAAGAAAATAAAGTTATATAACAAAGAATTAAAATAGGGAAAATTCTAGAAAAATACCACTTATATTCCTAAATTCTAGATATAGATTTTGTTTATCGAGTATTGATTTTGATTAAATGTGTAATTATATTGACAACTCTAAATCACCTATTTGGAATTTAGAAGTTCAAGTAATATTTTTTGGAAATATCCTACTATTCGTTCCTAAATATAGGGTCTAGTTGACTTTTTTGGAAAATCCTAGGAAAGCTAAATAAGTTACTTCTAAATTGATTTACCTGAATTTTTTCTCTAAATTATTTTATTTGACTTATAAACTAACATATAATCTAATAATACACAAAAATACGTTATGATTAAGTGGTTCATTTAGCTATTCCTTAATTTCTTAAAAAGTGTCATCTGAATTTTATATTTAGTAACGGATTAAGTATTAATTTATTTGATTCCCTTGACCCCAAAAATAGTCAACCATGGATAAATCACGTTCAATTAATGTATGATGAAGAAATTAATTTTTTAATGAACCACACCAAGTGTGTCATATACATATATATATATATATATATTTGACCTATTACTTATAAATCACTTCTTTTAATTTAATAAAAGCCACACTACACATGTGTTAGGAAAAAGATTAGCTGTAGGTTATTCTAACTTAATCAGTGGTTTTGAATTTGAGCCATGGGTATGCAGCCGCGATAATTACTAAGAGGCAGCGAGTTCCTCCCATTGTGGGCCTACATACATTCCAGCGAACCAGGTTATTCGGTTGCTAATAGCACCTGATACTAGTGTATAAGTAAAAAAAAAAATCCCTCTTATCCTCCCTCTTATTTGAATGGAAAAGCTACGTAGTTAATTTAGATAAATTCATAAAGTTAAATAAATTGCCTAATTTTAATACATGTGAAATGGTATCCTCAATACACCTTTATGTATAATAGTTGTGCACATCTGAACCATTGTTATATATAATTATTGTTGAAAGGAATTTTAATAATGTTTGTGATCTACGAAAAATCATAAATAAAAAAGATAAAATATTAAGATCTTATCTTCAAAATAACATTCAAAATTATAATTAGCTAAAATAGGAGGGAAGGATTAATAAGAGGGAAAGGCAAAATTTGAGCCAACAAACAATGTTTTATGATTGTCCTAATGATTAACATTTTGACTAAAACACTTGTGCTTTTGGAGTTTTCCCGGCCTGTTCAAATTATCATAAAATCACAATGTAAAAAACGAGTTTTTAAGGATTTTTTTGATGGTATTGGTTCTTTGATAGGACGATTCACATATCAAAGAACCTTAACGTGACCAAAAAAGAAATCCTACAAACAGGCCCGTACAAAAGAGAACGATTCGGGTGGGAAGAAGACGAAGATTGGTGGAATCATGATGGGTGGAAGGATAGAGTTAGGGTTGATGCAAATGAGAGGGAAGCTAACGTTGATGTCTTACCAGAGTTCCTAAAAACTTGCCAAAAAGTGGAGGAATACGTTCATAGTTGTTATGGGGTTGACAATTGACATAAGGAGATAGAAACAATTAAAATTGGTTTACAGTATTTCTTTGTCAAATTGAGCGATACGGACTATTATTTCATTCTTACAAAGGGGTCATGGATGCTTTTAAGTCATTATCTGGCAGTGCAAAGTGCAAACCTTTAAAAGCCTTACTTTGATCCGGATGAAGAGGAAGAACGAAGATAGCTGCTTGGGTGCATATACGTAAATCGCCACTGGATTACTAACTACGATAAGGTATCCTTTATATCATGGGTAATCAAATTGATTGGGTGACCAAGGTTGATATGAACACGGTCCACCATGTGAACGATTATTTTGATCGTATGTACGTGGAGTTTGATTTGGCATCACCTTTAATTCCTTATATTCTGATCAATGGAAGTGAGAAAAATGTGTCTATGAATAAATACACCTTATTCGCTTTCATTGAGATAAATATGGATATGACATGACTGTTGCCCTTGTAGAAACATGGAGGACACTCATGTAAGTGCTGGTCCAAGTGAGAACAATCATAAGGGATGTCTCTCAATCATGCAAATCCTGAACTAGGTAACAATGGGAAAAAGTAGAAGGCTTTTGGGGAATGGATGATGGCACCATGTAGGAGGCAGAATCAAAGGGTTTGCTGGCAAATGTAGTTTTTTGAATGAGTGGAGGTATGTGCATGATGGCCGAAAGCAAAACAACCTAGCTAGATGACAATCGAGTCGCGTTGCTCGATGTTGACTGAGGTAAAAGCTGATGATGTGAGCCGTCAAATAAGGTAGTTATTGATTATGTAATCATCCTCAAAATATCAATAATGATTAGAACAATATAGTATGGATTGTTTAGCCATATGGAGATGGAGTTGAGAAAAAGAAAGTGGGTGAAGCAAATGTTATCCCGTAAGGGATGAAGATAGGCCAAGACAAAAAACACGTGAAGCCTAATGGAAGCTTACTAGAAAGTCAAAGACAAAATGATCTCTAATAGGCTCTTGAAGCCTAGTGTGAACGATTGTGCCGAGTCAAGCCAATTCACAGCTTGATCGATGTCTTGGTTTCTAATCAATTATAGTTTGAGCCTCACATTATTCTTCATGTGGATCCGGCTATAACAAGCAACCAACTGGATCCTTGGGCAAGTGAGGTTGGGAATTTTTGTATACTTACAAATCCCTTTGTTGATGGATATGATGATGATATGGATGAGGCCTTAGTTGAGGCCATGACCACGTAAGATTTTTTTTAGTTGATTATTTGCTCCATTATAAACAATATTTTTATGATGAAGCTAATAACTTGGAATTCCTGTGGGGTTGGTAGGCTCTCATCCTGTCATTTTTTATGTGACATGAAATCAAGGTAATACATTCCTTTTCTTGCTTTCCTAGAGTCCTAGCAAAATGGGGAGAAAGCGAAGCTCATTGCTTGTCAGTTGCATTGGAATAATATCTATGTGGTGGATACTCATGGTTTTAGCGGTCAATTTGGTTGTTCTGGGATGATGCTTTTGGTTTTAGTGTTTTGTCTTTAAGCAAATAGATGGTCTACGGGGCAGTAAGTAAATGCCCAAATAAGGCGTGATTTCTCACGGTGGGGCAACCCAAACTTTATTTCTTATAAGAAGTTATGGCAAGTTCTTAATAAATTAAATGATGATATGGTAAGAAGGTGGATAGTAGTTGGAGACTTCAGTGATGTGCTACACTATGAAGATAGGATTAACCAGAATTTTAGAATTGGTGCTATAGGCATCGAAATGGCGGTCCATAGATGGTTGACTAATAGTGGGATGACTAACATTGGTTTTAGTGGACGTCGATATAGTTAGAGTCGATCGAGTCCTAGTGAATGATATGTGGTATGGTACTTTTTCCAACTCAACAGTGTTGCATTTACCGAAATTCTGGTCTGGTCTCATTGCCCAGTTTTCTCATCTTAGATGACTAAGGATCATGGAACTCTAGTAGAAGGCCGTTTCGGTTTTTGCTCCCTGGGTGATGTGTGAGGACTTTTCATCATTTGTAAAAACAATTGGTCAAAAGACAATCAAGATTGGTGCGCATCTTTAGAAACCTTTACTGATAGTTGGTTGAATGGATTAAAGAACTGTTTGGAAATGTAAAGAAAAGGAGGAGCAATTTGAATAGATGTATGGAGAGGCTAAACCAAAAAGAAGCTCTCACAAGAATAAATGAAAGGTTAGATAAAGATTCTAGGGAGTTACGGGATCAACTAGATAAACTTTTTGCACACATGTGGCTCCAATATTCTCGATGTATGTGGTACACATATGGCGACCGTAATACAAATAATTTCATTCGATGGCCAATAGTAGGCTAAGAAGAAACATAATTGAGGCCCTTCAACTTGAGTAAAGATTGATCTAATGATGCTAACGTGATTATAGAGATATCAAGCAAATTGTTTTGACACTTTATATTCGGAAGAGGGATCAGAGGTGAAATCTCTTATCTTTTTATCATGGTTATTTGTCTTTTGATGAATCTTGTTTAGATGTTGTTGGGAATCCAAATGGCTTTAATCCCCTATTTTACCAGAGTGCAGTGTAGGCCCTTCAATGTTTGAGTAAGTCAACTCTATTTTTAGTGTTCCCACCTTTGTTTATCACATCAAGAATACTCGTCGTGTTGATTCCAGAAGTGGATTACCCTTGAACTATTCAAGATTTTTGGTTGATCAGCTTGTGTAACATGTGATCTATAAGATTGTCATTAAGGTAAATGAAAGCTGATTATCGAAGTTGTCAAAATTGGATAGACTAAATTAAATACATTACTTAAAAATAATTGTTTGTATATTTTTTTAAACTAAATTTGCTTCACTTATAAACTGATATATAATTCGATTATACATATAAATATATATTTCAAGGAAATTATACAACATATATTATAATTAAATAATTTATTTAACTTTATTAATATTCCTAAATTAGTTAACTTGGTCATACATTAAGCACTGAAGCACTGAAGGTGATATCGTATTTTTGGCTACTCTCCTATATATCTTCAACTTTCAATTAGTTTATTGTTATACGCATTTCTTGTGTGGCTTGTGTTATTGGTTGCCATCATTTAAAAATAGATTCACTATCCAAATATATACACTCAACGTGTTTTGTGTTAGTAATTGACAAAAGAAAAATATTAAATAAGTCTCCAAATTTGTCTAACACGCGTAGGTCCATGAAGTCATTATCCAGAAAGGAAAAGAAAGCCACGTTCAAACATGTTAATCATTCCTTGAATTGTGTTTCATGCTCCTCAATATACCTCTATAAATACAAACCCTAGCACCACTTTCAATTCACCTTAAACACATCAAATCCAAAAAGCCTCAAAATTTCAGAGTTCAAGCCCATAAACTTATTAATCACCATGCTCTTCAACTTCCTCAAGCTGGTTTTCTCCCATTTCAAGTGGGTTTTAGAGTTCCTTCTTTACCATCCATTTCAAAGCCTTCGTCTTCATCATCATCAACCTCTTCAAGAGTTTTATCAGATCCTCACTGAAGAAGGAGTCAAAACATGGCATCCTCTTGAAGGAGAAGGTGAAGAAGTGGATTGTGCAGTGTGTCTAAACAAGATTGGTGAAGGAGAAGAAGTTAGAGTGTTGAGATGTAAACATGTTTTTCACAGAGATTGTTTGAATCAATGGGCTGCTCTCAGGAACTTTACTTGTCCTCTTTGTAGGGATTTTCTGGGTTATGAGATTAGGTCAATTAATGGTGATGAGAGAGGAGAGGGACTACATGTGCTTTTCTTTAAGTTTTGTTCTTTCTCTGATAATTCTGAGCGTGATAACTGGTGGCTACGGTGAGTCAAAGGAAAAAGAAGGCATCAACATCAATAATAACAATTATACTCCCTAGCTATAGTCCTATTTATAGTAACATAATCTTACATGGTGTTTATGTTTAATATGAATAAATATTTCTGCTGGTCTAAAATATGCAATACACTTTCTTTTAATGTTTACTTCCAATTCATTACTACATGTCTTTCTTTTTTCTTTTCCACACACATTATTTCTCGTCTCTTTACTCAATTTTTTTTTTTCACTCATCATCTTCATAAAACAAGAGTAGAATTGGAAAATTACATATTTTACACATTTATTACGTTTAATTAATTTTAATTAATTCTGGTATAGTTGAACATAAAATAATCATATCAATCTAGCTATGCCAATGTAGTATAAACAATATATTTGTTGGCAAAAAAGAAACAAGATATTATTAAATTAAAGACAAGGGAAAATAATTAAGGAAGGGATTATGCTGCCTGCCCTTTTTTTATTTTGGAAAATCTAAGTACGCTAATGGGAATAATCTCTATCAAAATAAGTTTTTAATTACTCCTTCCGGTCCTAATTATAAGATTAAGTTAAGTGTTCTTTTTGTGGAGGTTAAGGACCATGAAATTATATCATATACTATATATAATTAGAGAATATGTTAGTTTTTAAGTAAAATAAACAAGTTTTGAGAAAAAAGATAAATATAAAAAATTTAAAGTGATTTATTTTCTACCCTTATTTTCTCCAAAAAAATCAACTTGATTTTATAATTAGGACCGGCGGAAGTATATATTAGCACCACAAGTGGAAGAGAACACAGTTTTTCTTAACTAAATTCTCTAATGTTTAATTTTGTACATAGATGAAATTAAATTAATCAAGAGCTTCATTTGTTCAGTTATGTCAAACACTAAATAGCTATTAAAATAAAAGCCAGTTAAGCATAACCAAAAAAACTACATAAAAAGATATAATATTTTGTAGTTTCTTTTTTCAGAATATATAAATCAATTCTCCAGATGTTTGCATTTCAAATATTCAAGTATGAACATTTTTCAAACACAAAATTGCATAACAAAAATATTACTCTCTCCGGTCCTAATTATAATACCACTTTGACTTTTGACTTTTTTCCCACTCCAAAAAACAAGTAGCTTCAGTCCCAAAAGAAATCTTTTTTCCTCAAAACTAATTTATTCTACTTATAAACTAACCTATAATCTAATTTTATGTGACATATGTTATAATTTAATGGTCTAATTTGCTTTCTTAACTTCTACAAAAAAAAATTAAAGTAATCTTATATTTAAGACCGGAGAGAGTACTTAACATTTAAATACAAATTGTTTGTTTACCGTAAATTTAGATTTTCATGGGCGAACAGCTTAAATTATGGCGGCTGTGGCTTCCATTCATTTCACGAACAACATTTATTTGGTAACAAAAGGACAAGATTAGAGTGACCGTCAATAATGACCTTATGACAATGTTGTTGCAAAATGAATGGAAGCCACAGCCGCCATAATGGAATATAATTCTCAATAACGTATCCTACCGCGCTTTTATATATTCACAATAAATTGATGAGTTGGATGATACTCGATTTTTTTATCAAGAAGAAAACAAAAATATGGTTGGTAACTTGATATTTGAATAGCGGTCTCAAATATTTATATTTGTAACCTTTTAAAACAATATAAATAAAAGCGTCAATATGCAAAAAAAAAAAAACACCAAATTATACCAAAAGTACCTCCAACACCGTGAACTTTTTTTGTGCAAAAGTAACTATAAACTTTAATAAAAGTGTAAAAATAACCATAAAATTTAAAAAATGTGTAAAAGTAACAGATCCATTAAAATCATCTAATTTCTATTAGTATGATTAAGTTTTTTAAAGCTAAAGATGTAAGAATACTCACGAAGTTATATTCAAAGTGCGCCAAACACTATAAACATTTTTATTTCCTTTAATGCCATTTTTATTCCTTGAGACTCCCCACCCCCCAAAAAAAATCTTAGATCCCAACAATTTCATCTGTGTCTTATACTTTTCCTTCATTTTAGATCCCAATGACGATAGTGGCATATCCTCAACATGACGAATAAAAATCAAACACTTTTTTTTTTATCATTTTTCTCACTCTATCTTCTCAAAGCCTGACCATTTCATCTATTAGTATAAGATGACAAGGTGAATATTGCAACATTGATAATCTTCCCTAATATCACCTTCTTTGATCATGTTGTTGATCTTGTAGTAATATAGGTTGATACCATGTCACATATCTTATCATCTCCAGTGAAGAGGACAACATTGGTGGATGATTATCAATGTTGTCGTCACCAACAAAGAAGACGATGTCATTTAGCACGCTTTGGGTATAATTTCATGTGTATTATTTACCTTTAACTTTAAAAATGTAAACATATTACGGAAGTTAGATGATTTTAATCGATCTGTTACTTTTGCACACTTTTTTAAATTTCATAGTTATTTTAACACTCTTTTTAAAGTTTATAGTTACTTTTTCATCACAACAATAAAATAATAAATTACTTTTTTAAATTACTTTTGCACACTTTTGATATAATTTGGTGGGTATTTTTGTACTTTCACGCTAAATAAAATTATTCTTTATATTTGTTTTAAAAAATCTGAAATAGTAATTGTTAATGATATAA
Organism: Mimosa bimucronata; assembly: GCA_037074515.1. NCBI lineage: Eukaryota > Viridiplantae > Streptophyta > Magnoliopsida > Fabales > Fabaceae > Mimosa > Mimosa bimucronata. Next base: position 8,923,129 of record CM073447.1, read on the forward strand.
TGCCGCCGGTCCTTATCAATTGTCCTACATGTTCCCACCAAACGCTACAAGATAAGAGTGAATGATTTGACATTTGAGTAGGCAATTGAAGTGAAAGAACAAGAAGAAATAGTATTGACACTCAAGATGAACCTTTACAACCACTCAATATTTATTTTTGGGAGTATGGGAGAAACGTCCCTCATTAAATTTTCATTAATAAGAAGAATTTGAATTAAACTATTAGTATTCTTTGCATACAAAATTTAAAGAATACTATTACGTTGTTTCTACAAAACGTTTTTCAATCATTCTCATCACTAAATTTCTTACGGGAAACTTTTCTCCAATTTTTTATATTTTAAAATCAAATAAATAAGGTTGGTTATAAAAAATTAAATAATAAACCTGGAAATTTACATCAAGTTTCAATTTAAACCGAGTTTATGAAGTGTATTTTTATTCTCTTAGTATAAGCACCATTAGTCTTATTAACAAAAAATGTTAACTCAATGAATTTAAATATAAACATTGACTATAACATTAAATGATATTAAAACATTTAATATAACATTTTTATATTTTGAATATAAATTGTTGATGTTGAAATTAAAGTTTGCATAAAAAACATGTTTATTATGTTTTATTTCCAATGACTACCCCTACGCCTGTCATATATGGAAGAAAAAGTCCAAGAAGAGAAAGAGGATTCCGACCAGGATATATGGAATTCAGCCTTCTCGATTGATCAAACTGTCATTTTTTAATACCAGCTGCTTGCAAGTTTAGCATTGAAATTTTCGAATACAAAGATGAGTTTTTCGTCAATATGGTTTCAAGTTACAATATTAGAATTTAATTGTAGAGTTAAATGTTTAAATCCGTGAAGTCAACATGTTCCATTAACAAGACTAATTGTATTGGTACATACGTGTTTTTTCTCCTAATTAGTATGGACTAAAAATCAACTTTATAAATTTGTATTAAAAAATAACTTTATAAATTAAAGGAATCAAATTAAAACATGATGCGAGCACAAAAAAAAAAACTGAAATTTTATATAGAATAAAGAGCATATATTTTAGCCAAAAAAATTTAGAAAAAGTATTTGTAAGGTGATATATTTCTCTTTAATTTTTCTAATAGCATAGAAGCTCTTAACCTTGTATTGAGAAGGTGTGAGGAGACTCACCGATATAGTTAATGATGTTAGGCAGGCAGGGGTTGGTGAATGATAGAGGTCTAACTCTAATTCTTAGGGTCTTGAAGTAATGTTCCTACTGAGGTAATGATATCCAACTTTTATTGTAACTTTTTTAAGATAAAACTAATAAACATTTTCGAAATTCATTACAGCATACAAAGCTAAAGCAAAAAGATAGCATCATCTTTGACCACCTATATGGGATATAATGACTTTTTCAAGCATTTTGACAACACACGTTATAGGCACTTAAAAATGATGAATTTCATATGACAACATTCACAGTTTCTTAAAGCATTATTCAGGCAACCATAACAACTTCAAGCTTTCATCTTAAAATAAAAATAAAACACCACCCCAATCCACTTTATGCTTCTTACACTACAAAAAAACATAGAATTACAGACGAAAATTCAGTCGGTAATTCAATTTTCCGACAGATTTGTGACAGAAATTTTGTTTTATCAGTAATTTCCAACGGAATTTCGATTCGCTAAATTAGCGACGGAAATTCCGTTGGTAATTTTAGCCACGGAATTTTCGTTGCTAATTTAGCCGCCGCCACGTGTCACCTCTTACATGCCGTAATGTGTTGCTCTTACGTGCTGCCACGTGTCACCTTCACAAAATTGTCTTCAATTGTGACGGAGTGGAGACTCGAACCTTCGAATCCCCAACCTCTTGCGCTCGTACTGATGCCTTAATTAATTGAGCTATGAAGGCCCTGTGATATTATTTGCAAACTATTATATTTATAATATTTAAACTCCCACTATTATATTTATATTTGATCTTATATATACTTTACATTATAATTAACTTAATATATTATGAAATATTTGTAAATTATTAATATATAATTTACATACTAATAATTCTGTTATTTTTATATAAATAATCTTTATATTCATATACATTACATTATATTTAGTAGTTTCAATTTATATTTACAATAAATTTTATTTTTGTGAACTACTTTTATTATATGACATTTCTTAATAATTATTTTATTATATATATCTTATTAAATTACAAATATTTTATATTTTTATTACTAATATTTATTAATAAATAACATATTATTTAATTAAAAATTAAAATTAAATTTTCAATAAATTTATATCTATATATTTGTATATATTAATTTTTGTAAATATATATAACATATTATTTATTTATAAAATATTTTTTAAAATAAATTAAGATAATATTTTATTTATAAAATAATTAATATTTTTCGACGGAATTTTCATCGCAAATCCATGGGTAGTTAGCCTCAGAACTTTTCCATGGCTAATTAATGATGGAAATTCCATCATAAATTACCGATGGAAATTCTGTCGATAAAATTTCTGACGGAATTTTCATTGTTAATTAGCCACAGAATTAGCCACGGAAAAATTCCGTGGCTAATTACCTAAGATTTACGATAGAAATTCAGTCAGAAATTTTGATAATTAACCACACACAAAAATTTCGTCAGAAATTACTGACAGAAATTTATTTTGTCAGAAATTTCATGGTTTTTTTTGTAGTGTTATAAGGTTTGATAGAAACCTCCATGAAAATACCTATTCAAAGTCATTGGGGGAGTAATTTGGAGTGAAATGAGTGCGCTTGTGAGAGAGAGTTCGAAGGAAACCTCGATGCTATCGTCGTAGGAGCAGGATGAGTTGCAGCGAAGCCGTATGAAAGTTAGAGCATGAGATGCAGAGTTCTCCAAGGATCAATCTCTGAAACCAAGAGAGGAAGAGTGGATGAAGAAGGCTGCTTTGGATGAGGAAATGGATTCAGGAGGGAACAACTTTGTTCGGGGTGGAGCGAGCATGAAATAGAAATAGTTCAAACAGGCCGTTACTCAAGGAAGTATTTGGGTGTTCCTTTACATCATAAGAAGGTGACCACTCAGTCATATAGGTATATCTTGAATAAGATAGAGCATAAATTGGCTAATTGGAAGATTAATATGTTGTCAATGACAGATAGGAACACTTTGGTTTCTTCTGTAGTTTTTGTTGTCCCATCGTACACAATGCAATCTGCGTGGTTGTCGAAGGTTACATGTGATGAGATAGATCAGAAAAATCAGAACTACCTCTGGGGTAGTTCTCAAGCAGCTAGGAAGGTGCATCTGGTTTCTTGGAAGGAGGTGTGCAAGCAGAAAGAGGATGGTGGTCTTGGTCTTAGAGGTGCTTGGGATCAGATTCGGCATTTATGATAAAGCTTGGTTGGGGCTTAATCAAGGAGAGGGATGCTCTATGGGTAAAGCTTCTAAGAGAGAAAGATAAGTGTGGGGAAGATTTAATGCCAAAAGTTGCTTATCGTTTAGGGGGGGTCTGAAGTGTGGAAAGGTATAAGTCAGGTGTGGAAGTCTACTATGAATTGCATTGGCTGGAGGTTAGGGAAATGGGGAGAGATTTAAAATTTGGAAGGATTATTGGGTGCCGATTTGTGAAAGGCTTAGGTCCCTTACTATAAGGGATATTTCAGGAGATAGACCGGATGAGTTTGTTAATGTATATGCTACTACTTTTGGGGGCTGGGATTGGGCTCGGTTGGGAGAATTTCTACCACAAGATATTGTCCAGTATATCCAGAAATTATTTCCCCATATTCCTATGGGGAAGGAGGACGTTCCGATTTGGAGAGCAACAAGGAATGGCGAATTCTATGTCAAGTTGGCTTATCGGATGATTGTAGGTTCGAGTTCTAATACTCAAAACGGTCTTTGGAGAAAAATTTGGAAGCTTAGGGTGCCTCAACGGTGTAAATGATATTTGTGGTTGGTTGCAAAAGGTCGCTTATTAACAAATGAGGAGCTAGTTCGTAGAGTTATGTAAGGGGAAATTTCTTGTCCCCTGTGTTATGTCAGGAGTGAAAGTATTTTACATGTGCTAAGGAATTGTAGAATAGCTAGAGAGTGTTGGTTACGGCTTATTCCCTCACATCTCAGTAGCAAGTTTTTGCGTTTGGAGATGTTGTCAAATGGCTTAGTTGGAATGTAAATAAGCAATTTAGAGTGAAAGATGTTCACTGGCCAATCTGGTGACTGGTTTGCAGTGTTGGGTAGACAAATCTGACTCAATCGTAATGCGAGCGTCTTCCAAAGGAAAGCTCAGGGTTCAAGAAGGGTGTTAGATCAGGCTATTGCTCAAGTCAGTTGCTCTAGTTTGGAGTTATGTAAGTTACATCTACAGAAGGAGGCTAATCCTTCATGGTATCCACCATTTATGGGAACAGTGAAAGTAAGTGTGGATGGTGCTTGCTTGTTTGATGGTAGTGTTTCGGCCTGTGGTGGTCTTGCTCGTGATTATGATAGTCGAGCGCTGGGGGGTTTTCTTTGCAACCTGGGACGAGGTAGTGGTTTATATGCAAAATAATATAACTAAAACTATTAAATACACTCTCTCAGCAGACATGTATCATTACCCTTCAATACTGCTTCCTTCCTCAGTTAGATTCTATTAAGCTGCTATACTAAAACATTTTACGAAATGGTGAGATTTTTGGAAATCTCAATAGCAGTTTTTTTCATTCATTACTATACATAACGATTCATAAACTTGTACAAATATTATAATAGCAATTATCCTTATAAACTGTGTGCTCTTAGCACAAACCAATCAAGCTACTTAATTATCAATAGGTTTGGGATTGATAATAGTAGGATCACTAGTACTTGCAGGGTTTTCTAGTTATAACTTATAACCATGACACTATAACTAGGGGTGAGTATTGGTTCGGTTTTCAGTTCAAAACCGAAAAAACCGAAATCGAAAAAACAAATTGTTTTCAGTTTCGGTTTAACGGTTTTTTAGGTTTTTGAGCTTTTTTTGGGCCTTTTTGTTGCAGATTTGGGCCATCCGAAAATTCAACAGAATAAAAACGAAAGAAATAGTCGATCATATTTTTTGGGCTTTCATTTTTTTGGCCCATTCTTAGTTGGTTCCTTATAGCAATTGAAACAAGCATTAGGCTCAAGTGAAGAAAACAAGCACAGATGGACAAGATCATGCATTAGGCTCAAGTGAAGAAACTGAAAATATGGAATCCATGTCCCACTATTGCAGCAGTTTTAGAGAGAATGAAGATTATTGAATAGGAAATAAGAAATCAAAAACTTCTAAACAGATTCCCTCAATTTATTCAAAACAGTAACAATTAACAATAATGCAAACAAAAAAAAAGTCAGTACAAAATTTTGGCTCTTTGACGCAAGCTTGAAACAACAATTATCCGCTCTTTCACGCACGGTTGAAACAACAATTACAGGGTTCCCAATACGTGATTATCAAAGAAAAAGAGAAGTTCAATGTTCGATGAACTTACCTGTTAAGCTCCTGCTCGAGCTTCACCGGAAAGCAAACTACTTAGTGTCCTTATTTGGTGGCGGCCAGAGAGTGGTGATGGCAGAAGGAGCTCGACGGTGCCAATGACTGCACTAGAAGAAAGAGTGAAGTCGTTGTGCCCTCCGCACGGTGGCGTCCTCTGCACAAACCAACAAAGCCACCGCCAATGCCCTCCGCACAAACCTCCAACAAGTACAATCGTACACTCACTGAGGACAACGAGGACGCCATCGTGGCCCAGCACCGTTCCTAGACGACGCTGAATCATGCTGCGGCAGCACCGACAAGGACAAGGAAGAAGAAGACGACGCAAATACGAAAGGTTGTTGAAGGAGGGTGATGAAGAGAATGGCAAATGGAGGAGGAGGAAGGAGAATGGCAGAGGGAGGGGCCGAGACTTGAGAGGTTGAGGAGGTGATCAGTGTTCAGTGATGACTGCAACTCGGGTCGTGTGAGAATAGGGTTTGTATTTTTGGGTTTGGGCTGGTCATTTGGGCTTTCTTATTTTATTTTATTGGGTCTGGGCTTTATTTTTAAAAGACTTATTCTTATCGGTTTTGCAGTTTTAAATTGAAAATTAATACCCAAAACTGAAACCGAACCAAAAATGCTAAAAATGGAAAACGAAACCGAACCATAAAACCGGAAAACCGAAAACCATTTGGTCCGGTTTGGTTTTCGATTTGGTTCGGTTTTTGCTCACCCCTAGCTATAACGATCTGTCTCACTAGGGGGAGAGACCCACCTATACCATGTTATGCAATTATTCATATATAATATATAATATTAAATAAAACTGCTACCTGATTATCCGAACTTAGTCCTGAACTGGCTCCTTTCCTTTTCACTACCTTGAGGAATTCTAATAAATATCAAAACGACTAAATTATACTTTTGGTACTTTATGTTTGCATCAGGTCTTCTTTTGGTCCCTTAAATTTGGAAAGTGCACTTTTGCTCCTTTTTTGCTAACACCGTTAGTTTCATTTAATGTAAGATGCTAATTCAACAAATCTAAAAAGTGATTTTATAATTAAATGTTAATAAAAATGATCAAATTTTAAAATATAATAATGATTATACTAACTAATTAAAATTTAAATATATTTTGTAAGCATATAATTATAATGTTATCATTTAAATTTGTGGAGTTAACATTTTCCGTTAAATAAAACTAACGATATTAGTGAAAAAAGACTAAAAGTGCACTTTCCAAATTTAATGGACCAAAAGGAGAATTGATGCAAACATAAAACACCAAAAGTATACTTTAAACCTATAAATATAAATATTTACAAGTTTAGATTAGGATTTAGGTTTTATACAATATACAAGTCTCTCTTGGATCCTAACTTACATGATGCTACCCCATCTTTGAAATATTCAAATACGATTATATCGAAATTATTTTGAGTCTCACCAACTTCATTGATCACTTATAAAACCCTCATGATTTTAAACTTAATTCTCCAGTTCTATCACACTTAACTACTTAAATCACCTTCAAGACATCAAGATGATAAATAGATTTCTATCTCTCTTCAAAGCATATATCATAAATGTCAAAGTGCTTGGTTAAATTAGCTACTTGGTTAATTCAACATGCTTTGGAGTAAAAACTAGATAGGATTTTACTTGCATTATAATGTATTTTGTTTGTATTTGGATCTATTTTACTTTTAATTGTATGTAGACATTGGTTTTGGCGAAATATGTCCATGTTTATTTCTTAGTGAAGCGTATCTATGTTTTTATTTGTTTGGTGCAACAACAGGTTCAACTTTGAAATGTGTGTACATATAGATGGCTAATAAACAAATCACATCCTAGTTTAAAAAAATAATTTGCAAAATTCACATCCATTAACTATTTATTGGATGTGGATTATGGCAAAATTGTGCATTATCCACGTCCATTCTGACAGAATGGATGTTAAAGATGCAACTTTAGGGTCTATTTTTGGCATCTTTAAAGTCCATTATATGATATTCGATGTCAAATATTGGTGAATGGACGTGAATTATATGATATTCAACGTCCATTCCAAAATGGACGTAAAAAATCAATATTTTTAACGTCACTTTTCCTTACGTCCCTCTATTTTTGGACGTTAAAAATCCAAAATAATGGACGTTAAAAGTGTTTTTTCTAATAGTGAGTTCATCAAATGCTAAGTTCAATTAACTTATAGTTTAAAGAAAATAACTCTTCATGATCTCATAAACAAACCTGTCATTTACAGTAATGTTTAATGAAAACAAGGAAAAAGAAAAGCATCATAAACATCACCCAATAATTCTAGATTGACACAGTTTCTGTGCAGTAACTTATAGGATCTCCCACATTTGTTCTTTAGCAAATTTTAATAGCTTCTAACTTATCATTAGATACCTTCTTTGAAACATAATCATATTGCATAGCTCATCTTTCTCATAATTAGCACTTGTATCTTATATGTGAACATGTATCATTCTTAAATAACTATAATATTAACACAAACAGTGACCACAACATCTGAATTCGTAAAACCTCATTCTTTAACACCCTGAAACAACAAGATTTCTTTCAATTCAGAGCATCTTGATTTCAGTTTTCATGATAACAATTTTCCTACGATCAAACATCTTAAATCATGCTTCGTATATCTTCATATAATCATTCCCAAATTCCTTGTCAACAACTTTCCTTTTATACTTTCAGCGCACAAATCTAAACTTTCAGCAAACTCCAATTTATCTCTTTTAACCAAACTGTATCACACAAAAGCAACAGCTCCAAATAACCATGCTTCATACATTTTTCAGATTCCGATTCACCCTGAAAACATCCTAAAAAAACATAATTTGAATCCTACAAACTACTTATCCAACACCTTGGAATCTTAAACAATAATAAAAATCGCATTCCCAATCTGAGTAGTCTTAAAACTCCAAAGCATAATTACCAATGTTCAATTATCATAACATTAAATCCTAAATGAACTTCCAACATTACACACTTCTTTATATGTATCAATGTATCCATATGACATCATTATTCCACTCCAAATCATTTACATTCAAACTAATTACAGAAATTAGACTTTATTAATACTCTTGAGTGTAAGTCCCTTATTTTAATCAGCCAAACTTCAAAGAAAAGTAAAGGAACTCAAAGAAATTAAACCAGAAAGTCCGTTTTGCTTAATCCTTAACAAGACAATCTCAATTGCATTATTATTCAAACTAGAATCAGAGCAAAGCATTTTTGAACTAAACATCATTTAAATGGCTCTAACTAAAGCCCAACCCAAACCACACAGACTTAAACAACGATCCTCTAATTTTTTGTGACAGCTCAAGAACCATGGAAGATCAACATGCAGTTCCATACTATGCCTCTAAAGCCTCTGAAGCAACCATCATAAAACTCCATTAAACTATTTCAACTCAAATGAAGCTTAAATAACAGATATTCAAAGTCTAAACACATAACATTAAAAATGCTTTTCTTATACTTAAGAACATCAAACAGTACTCCCCTTTTGATTCACCCCAAATTTCTGCTCCAATATTCCCTAAACAACACCCAAAGCTTCAAACAACAAGCCTAAACCCAAATTCCATATTTTGAAATCAGACCCTACTCAATTGATACCTTGAAACACTTTGCTTTGTAGTTAAAAAAAAAATACCTCATAACCAATTCAAGTTTATATCATTATACACTAGCTTCATCGATACTCTAGGAATTCAGCCCCAATTACAAGACTCAATTATTTCACGATTTTTCATCTCCAACACCTCAGATTAGACATGACACTATTTTGGTTACAACAAAATCAGCAAGGATTCAACCATAAAAACGCCCATTATGTTTGCCGACTTGCAGTTTTCATTCAAATCATTTATTAATAACCCAATTAAACTTTAATCTCATCTAATAACTTCAACCAAAACAGAAAAAACGAAACCAGGAACAGTGCGAGAGATTTCAGATTCGAAACTCATCCTATACAATCAAAAATAGAAAATGCAATGACAAAATTCATTTCCAAAATGCCCCTAGCTAATATTAGACACCATTTCTCTACGATTCCGGTGGGGAATTGAAGATTAGCGTCGTTGAACAGTAACCTTCGACTAGGAAGTGAAATCCAGCTAGAAAACATCATGAAAACTCAAATCTCTTTAGGGAAACTCATTTGCTAAGTTGTAGCTTTGAGTTAATCGGTTCAGAACACCCAAAAACCCCAACCCAACTCTCAATCATCGTTAATCGAAGACATAAAGGTTAGGAGTAGGAAGAGGATGCTCACCGGAGTAGAAATAAATTGGATCTTGCAGGGCCTATTACCCGCTCTCCTCCGGCGACTCTCTCTCTCTCTCTCTCTCATTCAGCTCAATTTGCTGGAGAAGAAGAAGAAAGTGAGATGATGGTTGTTAGGGTTGAGCAATGGGCATGCTGGGTAACCCAACCCCTAACCTATCGCTTGCCCATTTAAAATTATATGGGTATATGGGTATGAGCTAGCCCATACTTGAGCCTCAATTCATTTAAGCCAGAACTAAATGGATTTGGGTTAAATGGACGGGTTAAATAGGTTACGGGGAAACCCATTAATCCTTGAGCTATTTTTTTATTATTACAAATTTTTAAATTTCTTATCAAAGTTAAAAATTCAAGCATCACATTCATATATTAAAAGTGATAGCAAGATCTACAACACCACATCCATTTTTACATCATAGTTTGTTACACAAAAGAACTTAAATTTAGACAAATACCGTAATAACATATTTTTAATGTTTAAACTTTCAAACTAAAATATTACAACCACAAGTTCAAAAGGATCAATATCATGCTTCCAAATCTTCATCAATTATCATCTTCTTCAGATTCACTTGAGGATGAGGCTGAATCCACAACACATGCTAGATCTTCCTCGATAAAATAAATTAAGCAAAATCTGATTTAGTATTATGTAATAAATAAATGAAATAAAACACAATATGAACTATGAACATTGAGGGAAACACAAACCACTTTCCCACGTTGCAGGAGAGAAAGTAATCTGACACCGACAGAGAGAGATCGGAGAAAAAGCAAACACAAATTCTGAAACTACTTACCTACGTTCCGTTATGTGCAGAAGAGAGGGTAGAGATAAGAAGAGAATGGCATTGGATGGAGGCTAGGGTTTGTGTTAAATCATCTCACATCCGTGCTAGTGCCGCTGTGCATGTTCTGAGAAAGGAGAGGAGTCAGGGTTTTTACTTTTTGGCATTTTACAATTTCACATTTTTACTTATTGAAATTTACAGGAATGCCAATGGTCACTGACTCACTCTCACTGGACAAAATTAAAACAAATTAAAAATAGGGAGAATTGCAAATAGGTCCCAAGTAAGAGAATTAATTTCAAACAGGTCCATTGACAACTCCTTCACTTGTTAACCAAGGCTATTGCAGTTGTTAATAGTTGTCATTAACAACTCATTGGGACCTCTCTGAAATTAATTCTCTTATTTGGGACTTATGTGCAATTGTCCCTTAAAAATATATAAATGGGCAGGTATGAGCAGCCCGAGGGTGTGCCCATCGCCCGCCCATTTAATTCTTAAATGGGTTGGGTTTGCACCCGCCATGGGCTTTAATTGGGCGTGTATTAAATGGGTAAAAATTGCGGGTAGTGAGCTAGCCCATCGGGTTTTAGGTATTTTGCTTAGCCCTAAATGGTAGTAGTCGAGAGGAGGAGGGTAGGAGGATTGGAGTTGTTGAAATGACCAAATTACCCTTTTCATTTGAACTAAAGATATTTCTCCATTGAGGGTATATATTAGAGTCTTTTGACATCTAAATTGTTTTCCATTTAAAATCCTAAACACAAAACTTTACATCATTTTCAGCTTATTTCTTCTTCTTCTGGAAATAATTTCTACAAATAAATCCTTATATCAATTTAGGGATTTTTCTTCCATCTTAAATTTCTATAGGCTTTAAGGTAATTTGCATCAAATTCTCAAATTGAAATTTATCTTCAACTATTTTTCTTCAATTTTCGTATAAAATAAGCCTTAAAATCCTCAAATATACCTCGAGTTTTATGAATTTATTTATGTTCGCCATAAATGCAACCGCAAGCGCATGAGTCAAGTTTAGTAGTATAATGGTAAAAAGTGTCGTTTCGTAAGGACTATGTGATAAGCAAGTTCATTAAATACATTACAATCTAAATTAGCTTTGGGCAAAAATCAAGTGATTTAGTAAAATTTAAGTGATTAAAAATGGAAAATTGCAAAAGAAAACACTTGGAATAAATTCAACGTAATTGGAATAGCTTAGGCCTATTTATCCACTTGTATTTCGTGATACCCCATAATTTCTTCCCTAATGATAATTAATTCCTATTATGTTGTTGTTTGAAGTCTCTTATATTTAAATAGCTCTTTCAAGTCTATTCAAACCTTAATTGACTTTAGTATGCATAATCTCTTACTACATACTATTACCAATTAATCTTTTTAAATAAACCACTTTAATTTTACAAAATTTGGTTAATAAATATCTCTATCTTACTAACACACTCCCAATCCTAAATTAGAATTGTAAGACAAGCTTGTATTTAATTTAGTTCTTTACCTAATATATACTCTCTCAAGCCACTAATTAAGCAAACAATCTAAATGTTAGCCATCTACTTAGAAAACATTAAGCACAAATTAAACTCACAATATAAGAGTAGTTAATTAACAAAAAGGAATAGAGTTTCCATGCAAGTTTTAAAATATATCTAGAGCATGAATTTAGCCACACATAAATGAAGGAAAATCAAGCTTTAACCTCAAATACATGCCCAAATTCAGAAATTACATCAGAGAAATGAGAAGGAAGGATAGAAAATCATCAAGAGCTTTTGAAAACCCCAAATCTTGCTCCCAATCACTTTCTTGCTCAGCTCCTCATTCTCCCTCACTCTCTCACCGTCGCTCAATAGGGATGAAATCGCTGAGATGAGCCAATCGAAGTCGCGACTCTCTTCTCCCTGCAATGCTCTGGAGGAAATGAAGAGATTGATTTTTTTTTTTCTTTTTTTTTTGGAACAGGGCTGCAGTGTCCCACCTCTCTGCTTGCGCCGTTCTTTCCCCAAGACAGTGGTGTGAATAAAAGTGATTCAAATGAATGCCGTGCTTGCTTTCTTTTACCCGTCCCCACGCATCTTTCAATGATGCTTTTAGGTTAAATAAATTGAATTGAATTCAAAACACTGCGTGGCTACATAAGAGGAAAGGGAATTAAAATAATAACAAAACCTTTGGTCAAAGATGATGATAATGATAATAATAATAATAGCCATGCAATTTTTTAAGATCTTGACTGTACTTAGATTGAAATATATTTTTTATTTAAAAACTAAGATATTTATCATCAAATCCTTAAATCATACACTAAAATGATATTCCATCAAAATTTTAAACAAATCCTTTTAATTTAGGATCAATGACTCCCCAAATGCTACCTCGAGACTTAAAATATCTCCTTATTTCTTCTTTCCCCAATTTTGGGGTGTTAAAGGTTTGTTCTTGATGGACCGAACTATTGGATTAAAAATGAGAACCCTAATCTATTTGATTAGAAATGAGAACACTAATCAATTAGAAAATCAATAAGCATTTATGACAGATTGTAAATTGGTTTTCTATTAACCATTCCTCAGGAAATTAATCAAGATCAATTTTTTTAAGATTAGTTTTTTAATTGATTATTTTCTTCTAGGGCAACAAAAAGAGAGATTGTCCCTTCCTTATTAGTGGCAACTCATGATCCTATAAATATGTGTTTTCACATTCACCTCACCCCAACTATTAAGTTTGCTGACTCTCTTCTTTTTTCTATTTCATTTTTGTGGTGATCTGTTGTTAGGCTCTAGTAGTCTAAACCACTGCGTGAACATTAGTTGTTCGAGTTATTGAGCATTAGAGCTTTGACCCATATCTAAACATGAATCATACCCTATATGTCATTCTTTTCTCCATCCTTAATTTTCCTTCTGATCCATTCAAACAAAAAACAGGGGAAAGTGTTCGCACTGCAAGTGTACGGGTCGCGCCAAGTAATAAAGTGATAAGAAAGTATCGTTCCCACAGGGATTTGATTACAAATGCGATCAAACAGAAGGCTTAGTGAATTAAATTAAGTTGAGTTAAAGCAAAGTTGGATTGAAGATTTAACATTTAAAAGATTAACAACTAAAATTCTATTTCTAGTTAAGATTTTTGTCACAAAAATTGTAAAGGAAAGAAGTGATTTAGAAAACACTTTTTAAGATAATTAAAAAGATCTAGGGTTACTTATCCCCATTTGACTTTATGAACTAGTGAATTCCTTTCCTTTTGGCATCATGATGAATCAATGTGTGAGTTCAAGGTTCAATTTCATTTGAAGAAGCTTTCTCAAGTCAAAATCAAATTTGTACTTTCATTAATTGCACAACCTCTTGCCACAATTAATGCAAGTCATAAATACTCTACCAACCTCATATGAACAATGTTATGTTAGTAATTATATCTCTATATTACCAACTAATCATCCATTTAACACTATAAACTTCAAGTCTAACATTATTTCACCCAAGTTCTAAAACAAAATACTCTCTCTCGAGTCATACTCCATTTAACAAATCAAGTGGTGATCAAGCACTTGTATAAATAATAGCAAGATGAAAATCCACACATAAAAATTCATTCAATGCATTAAAGAAAGGAACTATAAGGTTCAATCCATCAAATGGTTCAAGTTAACCCTAGACAAAGGATTTAGTTACACATGGTTAAAGTAAAAACGAAAATAAAGATTGAGAAAGAACACATGACAGAAAAATAGAGAAGAAGGAAGAAGAAAGGAACCTAAGAACAATGAACTTGAATCTCTCCAAAATCCTCCAAGCTTCCAAGCTCTTCCCCACTCTCTCTTGAAGCTCCAAAATGTCCCAAAAATGTGCCCTAACTTACTCTCCTCGAAATCCTCTGAATTCATTTCTTTTATCTCCTTTCAGACAGCTCATTTACTCAAAACGCGCAGTATTTGGCCAGTTCGCCGTGGGTTTCGCCGCGGCAAAGTCCACGGCGAACTCTGTGATTCCAGAGGCAGAATAGGATTTCACTCGCCGTGGCGAAAGTCACGGCAAAGTCATGTTGCTTCTGGTCCCTTAGTCTTTTTCTCAGCTGGTCTTCAATCCGATTGACGTGTGTGTGTTTCCTCTGGGCTTTTTCCACTTGAGCACCTCTTCCTATACAAGAAAGAAAGAGGGTTGATGAGTTTTTCAATTTACTACATTATAAACATTCATTAAGCTCTAAATTTCATACAAATTACAACTCTTTCTTTGCCCCGCTTTCTCATTAAACTTTTGTTTCCTTTTTACCATTTTATTCACCAAATTATTCACAGGCGCAGAGTAAAACATGATGATTTTGTAATGAAATTTAGTAGCTTATCAGAAAGTTACTAAATTTTAAGGTAAAATTAATTATGTTTAAATATTTGTTTGATTCTAGTGAAATATGTAAAAAATGACTTATAATTAAGATAATTAAGACTAGAAGGGTTGATCAAATAACATCAAAGAAACATGTGAGATGTATGTGGTGCTGGGTAACATGGATCTGGACAAAACCATACGGCGCGGGTAATGAGAGAAACAAACAGTTGGTCAGCGAGTTTGGGCGGAATCAGACTATCTTTGGGAGGATCTGGGATGGAACCAAATAGCAGTGGCAGAGTCAAATCCATCAATTTGTGAGAATCTCAGTCTGAAGCTGTAGGGAACCCAACGATCACAAGATTGGTGATTTCCTGTGGATACAATGAATAAAGGAGTTTATTAAAGAAGAGGTTAGAGTGATCAAGATCCCTCCATAGTCTTTTTTTTTCCGTACTTCTTTTGATGCATTAGTAACCTTCTTTTGGCTCTCATACCATGTCAGAAATGAAATGGACATAATTATATTACTAACTCCTTGAATAACTGAGGGTAAATGAGCCTTTATATATATATATAAGTAAATCATAAGGTAAAAGTCTAACCCTAAAATATGATATAATCTATTCAGATCTAACAACATGTCATATTTAATTAATATCCTAAAATAGAATATCTCAACAAAAATTAGAGCCACTATTCAAAAACATATACACTCATTTGTTTTGTGTCAATTATAGACAAAAGAAAACTATTAAAAAATACCCCAAACTTATTTAAATATGTACGTAGTCCATGGAATCATTATCAAGAAAAGCGACTGATATGTTAATTCCTTGAATTGTTTTTCATGCTCCTCAATATACTTCTATAAATACAAACCTTAGCATTAATTCCAATGAATTCCTTAAACATCAAATTCAAAAAGCCACAAAATTTCAAAGTTCAAGCCCATAAACTGTTAATCACCATGCTCTTCAACTTCCTCAAGCTGGTTTTCTCCCATTTCAAATGGGTTTTAGAGTTCCTTCTTTACCACCCATTTCAAAGCCTTCGTCTTCGTCATCATCAACCTCTTCAAGAGTTTCATCATATCCTTACCGAAGAAGAAGAAGAACGAGTCCAAACATGGCATACTCGAGAAGGAGAAGGAGAAGAAGTGGATTGTGCAGTGTGTCTGAACAAGATTGGTGAAGGAGAAGAAGTTAGAGTGTTGAGATGTGAACATATTTTTCATAGAGATTGTTTGAATCAATGGGTTGGTCTCGGTAACTATACTTGTCCTCTTTGCAGGGACTTTCTGGGTTCTGGGAATAGGCCTGTTAATGGTGGTGAGAGAGAAGGAGCAATACATGTGCTTCTCTTTAAGTTTTCTTCATTCTCTGAGAACTCTGACAGTGATAACTGGTGGTTACGGTGATGATGCATGGGAAAAAAAAAGGGCATCAATAATAACAAATATACTCCCTAGTTACAAGCAGTTAAGTTATTATTTCTGATCCCCAATATAAGTGAGAATATGTGTTTATCTAAAAAGTCTAATACACTTTTTTCACTTTTACTCTCAATCAATTTACATATATTTCTCATTTCGTTTGCACACTTATTTCTCTCTCATCTCTTTTATTTTAGTCATTCATTCTCGCTCATCATCTTCATAACCAAGGGTATAATTGAAAAAAAAATATTTCTTACACATGCATTGCTGTTAATTAATTTTAACCAACATTTTTATTTATGTTGTTTGGGAAGTTGTTATCCAGAGGGAATATAAATAATAATGATGATTACTTTTAATTAAGTATTATAATTCTCATTAAATTTTATCTAAATATTTGCGGTATAAATTCAACATAAAATCGTCATAATATCATTCTAGCTATGCCAATATAGTAGAAACAAGATATTATTAAATTTAAAACAAGGGCAAATAATTAAGGGCCCGGAGAGATTACATTGTCTACCCTTTTTTCTTTTTGGGAAATCTATGTATTTCTAGTGCGAATAATCTCCATCAAAATAAGATTTTAATTATATATTAACGGCACAAGTGGAAGGGAACACAATTCCTTAACTCAAATCTCTCATGTTTAATTTCGTACATAGATCAAATTAAATTAATTAAGACCTTCACTATGGTTTAGTGCTCCTCAGGCTCATATTCAAAATATATGGTTATGTCAAAACGTGTGTTCGAATCCCGGAAAGCGCTTTCGTTGGGAGATGGGACAACTCTGCCTATGTGGGCAGCCCTCCTACCCCTCAAGTCTGGATTAGTCGGTTGCCAATAGGAGCCGGATTACCGGACGGTATTTAACCAAAAAAAAATATCCGGTTATGTCAAATCATTGAATAGCTATAATTTAATTTTTAGAATAAAACCCAATTAAGCACAACCAAAACTATATAAAAAGATAGTATTTATGGTTTATTTTTCCAGAATATATAACTAATTTCTCAAAAGTTTTTTTTTTTCAAATATTCGGGTATGAATGTTTTGCAAACAAAAAATTGCATAATAAAACATTACTTTAAATTTAAATACAAAGCGTTTGTTTACCATAAATTTAGATTTTTTTTTTGGGGCAACAACTTCAATTTTAGAGTTAACTATCAACCAGTCTGCTTAATTATTATTGTCTACATTTTTTTGAACAGTATTGACTTTGTAACAAAAGGACAAGAATAGATCAGAGTGCTCCATCAATAACGACCTTATTACGAAAATGTTACTGTAAGATGATTTTTTTTTTTGACCAATATTACTGTAAGATGATTGGAACTTGGAACCAATAGCCGCCATTTATAATGGAATTAATTTCTCAGTAACATGCCCACTGCGTTATTATAATAATACGAAAAATTAGTTGTTGATACTCTACTTTTAATCAAGAAGAAAGCAAAAGGATGGTTGATAACTTGGTATTTGAATTAGAGGTTCCAAATTTTTATATTTGTAACTTTTGAAAAATTATCAATAAAATGATTCTAAATGTTTGTATTTTTTGAATGTTTGTTTTTAAAAATTAGAAAGAGTAATTGTTAATAATAATACAATGAATTTATTCAGGTATGAAACTTCATTATAAAATATTACTTTAAATTCAAATACAATAAAATATTCAGGTATGAATGTTTTGCGAACACAAATTTTCAGAACTAAACATTACTTTGAATTTAAATACAATAAAATATTCAGGTGTAAATGTTTTAAAATTTGCAAACATAAAATTGCATAATAAAATATTAAAATTTGAATTTAAATACACATCGTTTGTTTACCTTAAATTTAGATTATTTTCGGCCAACAACTTAAATTTTAGAGTTAACTATCAACCAATGTGCCTAATTATTAGTGGCTAAATTCATGAACAAAAATATTGATTTGGTAACAAAAAGACAAGAATATAGTGTTCCATCAATAACGACCTTACAAAAATGTTGTTGCAAGATGAGTGGAACTTTGAAGAAAAAGCCGCCTTATAAAATGAAAATTGGAAGCAATAGCCGCCATATATAGGTTTAAGTTTGACGTTGAAAGTTTGCATTAAAGACATCTTTATCAGGATTTATTTTCATTAGTATTTAATTGCATAGTTGATATTTAATATATAAGACTAATTGCATTTGTATTAATGACTAAACCAAAAATTGATGTGGTGGCAAAAACTGAAACTTGATTAAGTCAATTTTACACATGAATCTACAAGTCAATTTTAATTTATATGTTTATAAATCAATTTTTAAGATTTATAAGTTATCACGAGTATTATATAACATGAAACTTGATACTACATTCCGTCCAAATAAAATATAGAACATATTTACTTAACTTTATTATATTAAGAATACTAGCTAGTTAAGTTATAGTTAATATGACATGTTTTTTAAAACATTCTAATAATCTTTCCTAATCTTTCTGTCCCTCCCTTATTTTATTATTGTTAAAGGAGTATCAATTGAGTTATTATTGAAAAAATTGATAAAAATTATAAATAGATCACATATTTGAACCCATAATCAACTTCTTAAATAGATGGTATATTAAGGACAGGAAGGAGTGTGACAAGAATTTTGACACTATATATTGGCTCTCTCTATTAATAAGAAGGTTGGTTTTCGGAATTGATTATATTATACTTCTCTAGTATAAGAATTAGTTGGGACAAAACATGAGAACATTATTATTATTATTTTTTTTTTAAAGAAAAGGACACCTGGACTAACGCCTATAGGATTAGAATTCCCATTAGAGTCGCGCCGTAACACCTCTTCCAGATCAGGTGGAATAGTCTGCAGTACGTGGTACCCATGCATTGCATTTAGACCCATTTTTGCAAGACAATCTGCTGCATTGTTTGCCATAACATAATTTATTTATTTTTTATCTTAAGAATAAGGAAATGTTTGCGAGAAATATAATTGTTAAATTCATGTTCATGTATATATTTTAATATATAGTTGTTAAAAACAAGGAAATATAATTAATTAATAAAATGGAGAAGGGTTGGCATTTGACTTGTGTTTTTAACCAATATACGATATCTCTTCTAAACACTCTTTTCTCCCGATCAATTAAAGGCACACCCCCATAAATTTGTTAAACATCTTGAGTACCGGACAATCAATGTGGTTTTGTTACTAGCAGAATGGGATAAAAAAATATTATTATTGTTTAAGAAATCATTCATTCAATGTTATGAGGGGTAAGATAGGTTTTATGGCTATAAAAATTGATTTAGAAATTAAAGGCATATGATAGGCTTTGTTGGGCTTTTATCATGAGTTGCATGGAGAACGTCAACATCCCTTCCAATTTGAGAAACATATGTATATCATTGTATATCATCGCCAATAATGCAAATTTTATGGGTAAGGTAGCAAAACTCAAGAATTCTCCCATTCTTGTGGTAAACTTGCTCATTTGATACATGAGGAGATAATTAATTAGAATTGGAAACCTATCAAGCTCAATAAGAATGACCTCCTATTACTCACTTATTCTATGCAGGCGACCTTATTCTGTTTGGGGGTATCTTTAAAACAAGTAGAGGTGATTAAGAAGTGTTTAGACACTTTTAATTGATTAGTATCTCAAGTCCAAAAGGTCAATTTTAGCAATATAGAGTTATCTTCTCTCTGAATGTTAATCGTAATAGAGCATCCCAGCTTAGTGAGGAACTCGAAATTTTAAGTACTCTTGATCTTGAAAGATACCATGCACTCTAATGATTTCAAGGGACTTTGTTATTATTTTACTTTCTTGTGACTTTTGTGTCATTTTTCTTGAAATTTTTCAAACATGTTCTTTTAGTCTTTTTACCAAATTTCCAAACTAGCTAGGATGTTCATGCATTATCATTAAATATTAATTATAGTATTATCAACCTACATAGGGGTGCTCATGGGACCGGGACAGCCCATCCCATCCCAAAGAAAGGGGTTTAGGACGAAGTTCTTGTCCCGTGTCCGGTCCCGATCAATGAAACAACAAAACTTATGCCTGTCTACAGCGAGTTCCTTACTCAAGATGGTGGACAAAATTCGAAATTGCAAGAATTGACACTGAGGCAGTAGAAAAAATGGTTTCAAGAAAATCCTCAATTTCTTTGCATGACAGAACAAAGCCAATTCCTTCATCAAAAATCAAGGATTACTTCTATCTTGTCATCAACAACGGATAAAACAAGTCTTGTAAACCAATTAACAGCAGTGCTTCAAACACTCCAGAAACAAGAAGCTCAGCCTTCTCCTAGTCAAATCATTTCTCCATCTACTTCAGAAATCCAAGAAGAAGAAGATTATGAGATAGATTTAGGCGAAGACTAAGACTCTTGTAAACTTGTACTTTTGACATGTACCAGAATACTGTAGTGTTGGCAAGACATTATGCACTTAAACTAACCGGAACTATTTAAACAGTACCAGTTTCCAGGATGTAAAAACTATTCAAGGGTCTATATAAGGGATGCTCAACAATTGATCTAGGTAGAACTCATTTTAGATCCGAAATAGCCATTGTAGAGAGAGAAGCTCTGAGTGTTCTGAGAGTCTCTTCCTTTCTCTTTCTTTTGAATAAAAGTTTTATATTTTCCAGTTATTTTATTACTTCTTGCTTCATATCCTAACCTCTTATGGGAATCAAGGTGGCTGTTACAATGAACTAAATTGGCAGGTTCTACCGCCTTAGTTCCACTACTACAGAAATACTCTATTGCAACGCAACAATAGCAGCGCTTACAAAACGTAAGTGATGGGATATGTATAATATGACCTATACCAGCGCTTAAAAAAAGTGTTGGTATAGGTATAAGCATATCCCAGCACTTAATAATTTATAAGCGTTGGGATAGGCCCCAAAGTATTTAAATATTGTTTAAAAAAATTCAAACAAATTTTAAAATTACACTCAGGCTTTTTAAATATAGGAAAACAATTTAAAAATATATAAGTAGGCCTATCCCAACGCTTATTACGTAATAAGCGTTGCTATAGGCTTAAATAGGTATTTTTAATAATGAATTAGTATTTTTAAAATTGCTTTTAGATATTTTTTAAATAAAATTTAAATCACATGGGGCCTATAGCAACGCTTATTACGTAATAAGCGTTGCTATAGGCCTACATATGTATTTTTAAATTTTTTTTTCATTTTTAAAATGAATTAGTATTTTTAAAATTGGTTTTAGATATTTTTTAAATAAAATTTAAATCACAGGGGACCTATAGCAACGCTTATTAGGTAATAAGCGTTGCTATAGGCCTAAATAGGTATTTTTAAATTTTTTTTCCTTTTTTAAAATGAATTAGTATTTTTAAAATTGGTTTTAGATATTTTTTAAATAAAATTTAAATCACAGGGGGCCTATAGCAACGCTTATTACGTAATAAGCGATGCTATAGGCCTAAATAGGTATTTTTAAATTTTTTATCCTTTTTTAAAATGAATTAATATTTTTAAAATTGGTTTTAGATATTTTTTAAATAAAATTTAAATCACAGGAGGTCTATAGCAACGCTTATTATGCAATAAGTGTTGCTATAGACCTAAATAGGTATTTTTAAATTTTTTTCCTTTTTTTAAAATGAATTATTATTTTTAAAATTGGTTTTAGATATTTTTTAAATAAAAATTTAAATCACAAGGGGCCTATAGCAACACTTATTACGTAATAAGCATTGCTATAGGCCCAAATAGGTATTTTTAAATTTTTTTTATCCTTTTTTAAAATGAATTAGTATTTTTAAAATTGGTTTTAGATATTTTTTAAATAAAATTTAAATCATAGGGGGCCTATAGCAACGCTTATTACGTAATAAGCGTTGCTATAGGCCTAAATAGGTATTTTTAAATTTTTTTATCCTTTTTTAAAATGAATTAGTATTTTTAAAATTAGTTTTATATATTTTTTAAATAAAATTTAAATCATAGGGGGCTTATAGCAATGCTTATTACGTAATAAGCGTTGCTATAGGTGTAAATAGGTATTTTTAAATTTTTTATCTTTTTTTAAAATGAATTAGTATTTTTAAAATTGGTTTTAGATATTTTTAAATAAAATTTAAATCACATGGGGCCTATAGCAACGCTTATTATGTAATAAGCGTTCCTATAGGCCTAAATATGTATTTTTAAATTTTTTATCCTTTTTTAAAATGAATTATTATTTTTAAAATTAGTTTTAGATATTTTTAAATAAAATTTAAATCACAAGAGGCTATAACAACGCTTATTACGTAATAAACGTTGTTATAGGCCTAAATAGGTATTTTTAAATTGGTTTTTTAAACAAATCGGCACCATAGATATAAGTCATTTAATTTTTTTTAAATAAATTACAATCTATCGTGCCATTTGTTTGAGAAAACGGCACGATAGGCGAGGTAAAAAAATTGAACTCCCCGCGCATCATTGTCTCTCGCGCCTAGACCTAGCACAACCTTTCCTTCTCCGAGGCTAAAATCTCCCACAACCTAGCACACGATTCTCACCTAACTCTGAAAGTTGAAGACGAAGACCAAGAATACTCGAACGACGATCAAAGCTTGGTGGGGAGATTTCATGGCGGGTAAGAGGCGGACGATTTATCGAAGGTGGCGATGATATTGTTGCTGACGGCTCTGCGGTTGATTAGGGTTTTGGGGAGGAAAGGGAGGATGTGGAGGGAGATCCAAGAGAGGGCGGCAGAGACGGTGGAGAGAGGGGATCTCGCCGTTGACGGTGTCGGCGAAGGTGCGGAGGATGTTGGGGGCAAAATTTCATATCTGAGTTCGTGAAGCAGATGGAGCCTCCCTCTTTTGATTCCTTCTACATTCCTAAAGCATTAGAGTTTATGCTTCATCAGTAGGTCTCTCTCTCTCTCTCTCTCTCACACACACACACACACAAAAATTACACACGAAGGTGTTTAGTTGTTCAAAGAATTTAAATTTTTAGATTTTTTTATCAGAACTTTGGCTCAGGTGGTGGGCAAGTATCGTCTTTTTTTTTTAAAAAAATCCATTTCTTTACTCTGTCTGTATGATTAGTTATCGGACAATTCGGTGGTTAATTTCTTTAGAATCTTGTAATTTGTAGTTCTTGACTGTCATGTGTGTGATGCGTTTTATTGTTGGTGTGTTATAGCTTTCGTATTTACTGTGTGCTCCTTTTATTTTTGTGGCTTAATAGATTTACTTGGCAGTATACGAAGCTACTTTTATGAGTAATTCATATGCACTTCTATTACAGTTTTGCAGTTAACTTGTATATGCCATTGGTGTCATACTTTAAATTTCCCACACCCTAATCAGATGGTGTAGAAGAAGAGAAAGTGAATCAATTTTGTTTGCTTGTTACTAAGTGCACGCCATCCCCTTATTTTTAGGGGAAAATTTCTATTATATTAATATGACTTTGCATTTTGGCCTAATGACCTGACGATGAATCGTTCTGTCTTTTAGTGAAGAAGAAGCCAGGATGAAGATATATTCAGTTTCTACCAGACACTACTTTGCATTTGTTACTGTTTGTAACTCTGAGAGGAGTAGCTTGCCGAAATTGGGTTGTGTTTCTCAGGTAAAGCATAATTGGAGATCATGCAGAAATTATTGGAGGTGATATTGAGTTTAATTCTCAGAATGAATTTCTAAGGTGGGGAGAATTCTTCTATTGGTTTTTTCCCTTTGGTTTTTTAGTAATTTTTTTGTAATGTGAAACCAAGAGCCCAAGCAAAATCAGTGTATTGTCAAGAATTAACCTGTTTTGGTCAACACTTTTAACATCATTATGTTTTGACAGTTTGGGAGATGGCGATGGTGATAGTAATGCATCAGTGTATGCTCATTGTTGATGTGTGTATATAGAGCATAAACATATGGCTATATTTATAACATCTATCTTATTGCACATTGATCCGTTCATAAACTGCACCATCTATCTGTCAGCATAGGCAGTTGAATTATTGTTTGTTGGAAGAAATATCTCACACACATGTGCACAAATTTTCTGCTCATATCCATCTTTTTATATGGGTATGCCTATGCACAAAAGTACACCTATACTATAAGTTTACAATTTAGTTTTCCTCTTGCTTGTCTATCTGCAAGTTAATTTAATGGTGTATCTGGGATATGAATTAAGATGGGACATGTGATATCTCTAAAACCAATCTCAGTGAACTTAGCAACCTTAATAACTCATTTGTGTTCTTGGTAAATTAAATGAAAATTGCTCATCGCTATTGAAGCCAGAAAATATGGATAACTTAACTTTTTGATCATGCCTCTATAATTGTTACACCTTTCGATGCCCCTTATTTTTGTCTTTTTTTTTTCTGCAGCAGAATGGAAAGGATGTTTAAGTAACTACAATATGTATACGAGCTTTTGTGATCTGATTTCAATTTCTTTGATATATGAGACTTTCACATGTATCAAACCTTTTTTTTTAATTTGTAGTTTTAATGTGCTAGATTTTGTTGAAACTTTTTGTAATTATCTTTAAGATGACTCATTTGTAATTGTCCAAAGGGTAATCGTGATATGCGTTCTCTGTTGAACAAAATCTAGATTTGGGATTAATGAAGTTGTGGACCCCATTTTCTTTTATTTTTTCTTGTTACATGTGTTTTGTTGGTTTCTTTCTTGTTTAATGTTACTATAGACAAAACATGAATGTGACAAGTTTTGCTTTGTACCTAACCCGAGGCACAGAATAATTGGTCCCTTCCGGATTTGTTTGAAGGTGGAAATGAAATCTAGTAGTTTTACAGTTCAAAAAAAAATCTAGTAATTTTACAGAAACTGATTAAATTTAGATCTAAAATTAATTTTTCTTTTTAAAAAAAATATTAAAATATCACTTGAGATGATTAAATTTAGATCTAAAATTAATTTTTCTTTTTTAAAAAAATATTAAAATATCACTTGAGAATATAAAAAAATAAAAAAATGCTGAAACTTTAATTAATATTGAATATTACATGTTTAAATGTCAACATATATATTAGTTGGTTTTCATAATATGTTCTAAAGTTTTTCCCATGAAATAGGTATATATTAATTTTTGAGTTGTCAATGTTGTTTTTTCCATTTATAATATATAATTGAAAACAAAAGAATATAATTGATGTTTGCAGATCATAAACAAATTGCTTGGGATAATATAGAACATAGACTGTTGTGGAGGTTCTTGTTCCTTACTATTTTTTGCTGAATGTGTGCAGATGAAGATGATGTTTGGAGAAATCAAAAAAGGAGTATATAGTTGCTCTTCTGTCTCTGGTTTGCAATGTTGAAAGAGCAATCCAAATGCATGATGATTTATCACAAAGTACATTGAATACAGCAAAGTTGTTGATGGGATGCTTCAGTAGTATTAAGGTGTTTTTATTCCTCTTCTTGTTTCTTGCATTCTTGTTTTATCCTTTTAGTTGTCCTTAAACTTCTTGGAAGAAGGTTGTGGAATTATCGTTGTTGTACCTCTGTTGTAATATAACATGCTAGAAGTGTCATGGTTTTTGGATTGAAAGCTACAAGATTGATATGTATCGGAAGGAAGATGTATGTAATTATTGAATTGATGCAGACATGGGACAATATAAAAAATTTAAAATATTTTTTTTAAAAAAAAACCTATTGCAGCGCTTTATCAGAAAAGCGCCGCGATAGGTAAAAGTTTTTTTTTTAAAAAAAAAACTCTATAGCCGTGCTTATAAAGAAATAAGTGATGCTTTAGGTACCTAAAGCATCACTTATTTCTTTATAAGCGTTGCTATACACCTATTGCAGCGCTTACTAAGCGCCGCGTTAGGCTTAATAGCCTATTGCAACACTGGCTATTGCAGCGCTTATAAGTGCAGCTATAGGGCCAAAATAAGTGCTGCTATAGGCAATTTCTGTAGTAGTGTTCATACGCCCTTTGATTTTTACAGAACACCCCCTTCTGCATCTACATAGTTATTTATGTTTTAAGAAGTGTTACTTCTGCTCTACTTCCTTCTCATTTTTCTACTCGTGATCCTCCGCGCTCTCTCGGGACTCGCTCCCCCTACTTGGTATCAAGCCAGAAAGTGAAGTAGAGATGTGTTGATTAGTTTGGTTTTACTTCTATGCTATTAGGTCTCTGCTTAATGTCTTAGATATGTAAAAAAGGAGTTTTTTGCTCGATAGCATCATTTTATGGTGCTTTGTTATTATACATGAGCCCATCTGTGAGATGTTTTAGGCCATAAGTCCAAGGGATAGGCAGGCGGTTACCTCACGCAGTAGTGTATAATAGCCAAGGAACTATCTTTTAGCTAGAGCAAAACCATTTTATTTACAGTCTTTTAGTATCATATTTAATCTCTTAAGCAGGTATCTAATTCATAGAAGCAAAAACCATTTCAATCATCATACCACTACTGATCCGGAAGGTGAAGATACTAAGGAATGGGAGTATGTATTTTTGACTTTTTATTCCATGCTTTCCTTCTCGTACTTACTTTCTGCTGATTATTCTCTCGCTTATATCCTGCTTCCTTTACACCTTTCTCTTTTCACCATGTCTTTTTTCTTTCGCTCTTTTTCCTCTCGTCATGGTTGTAGTAGTTCTTCTTCTATTCCCATAAACAACCCAAATAATGAAGAAACTTCCTCAAAAACTTCTAAACATATTTTTAAAGAAGAAATTTCTTTTGAAAACATAAACCAACACATTGATGATTGGGTGTTACCCCCAATAGCTTTAAATACACTTTATAAATAACAAGATAAAAGATGGTTTTTTGCTTCTGACCATGTAGTTAGAACTGTTGAAGAATCGGTTTCTATCTACCCCGACAAACATGATTTTTATCTTCTATCTCAAAAGTCCATTGAAAGACATAAGAAAAAATGGAACTTTTTACACGTGGGAAGTGTACAAGTGACCATTAAACCTCTAATTAGAAAAGGTTTGAATGTATCAGCCTTAGTGTGTCTATAAGATAATAGGCATAATGACTTTTCAGACTCACTGTTGGCCGCAGCTGAATTTGGTCTCCACAATGGTCCCGTCTATTTTAACTGCTATCCAAATAGGATAGTAGAGTTAAAAGACAAACAAGTCCATGAAGTGTTAAAACTAAAACTACACGGTTTAAACATGAAACAAGGATCTATACATGCTACCTTAACATATTGGGTACATTATAAGGTCTTAAATTCATCTAACTCTTTAGCTCAAAGACCACTAGATAATGGCCAAACTATTATCTTCTTGACAGATCAAACCCATGTTAATTTAACAATCCCCAAAACTATTATGTGAAATGACGTTGAGTTACCTGATGATTGGACTTTAGAAAAAGCTTCAAAACCTGCTCCTTGTCCAATAAATCAAGTAAGCAAAGTCACCCAAACAATTGATGGGACTATTAAATTATCATTTGAAAGACCTAGAAGATCTTGCTCTTTCAGTGTTAGATCTGCTTCCTTATATGAAGACTGTAGATTTAATATAGAACCAGCAAGGCATTCTTGTTCATTTTCTAAACCTCTGTCTGTTATTTATATGCCAGCACCACCTTCAACAATTCCCAGAAACATTCCCCCTCAAACAAATGTCCTAATTCAGGGAGTCAATAATTCGTCAAACATTCCTCAAACTAGTTATGAAAAAGATGAAGATTCACTACCACCACAATCTCCAACTTATTCATCCATGAACGTAGGGGAACCTTATGAAACTTCGTCTATAAACGAAGGAGAAAATTTACAACCCATTAATGTTTTAGAAAAATAGTTCTCTATCGATAAACAAACCCTTAGAAAAGAATTTTATTTTGAAGAAAACAAACTTCAGAGAAAATGGTTTTTCCAAACTTTTAAGGATCTGACAGACAAAATATTCAAAATAAATTTTACAGATTTCTTGAAAACATCCAAGAAAATATTCCATTTTTTGACTGGTTTAGTGCTTACGCTTAGACCCAAAACATTAAATATCCTTTTATAAACAAAATAAACATGACCAAAAGGGAATGGAAATCCCCAGATGGCTCAACGATTTCATCTAAATTACCTCCTCCTAAAACAGTGCAAATTCCTTAATTAAAAGATGATCAAAATAACCCTCTACTTGCTGCACCCTTCAAATATAAAAATTTAAAAAACCTAATTGATCCCGTAGACATTAAGAATATCTTTGAACAAAATAATTATACTAATCAATACTTACATACTTTAGGGGATTATGTGATCCAAAAAAACAACTCCTCTACTTGACACTAATAAATCACCAGTTCCTAAATTAGAGGCCCCACTCTTTAAACCATTCCAACTCAACCCAAGGACTAAGTCAGAATTCTTAAACAACAGAACTGATTCATTAAGACAAGTTGAGTATAAAATCAGCCAATTACAATCCACCGTTGTCCTTGATACACCTCAGACTCAAACATCCTCATCCTCAAAGAATGTAATGAATATGGAAAAGGACTCTGAAACAGAGTCTAAATTTTCAGACTCAATCCCACTTCAGATCAATAATCAAAATTGGAAAAAACCTTCTAAACTTTATTATTCAAGAGCTTCGCCTCCTGATATTTTATTAGAAGAAAGATTAAATCAAAATTTTAAATCATTCAGTGCTGATCATATTTATGAATTGAACATAGATGGTCAAAGTGAAACTAATATTTTACAAATTCTTCAACAGATGACAATGGTAAGTACGACATACCAAACACAAAACAATGCCTTAAATGAATCCATTACCAACCTATTAGTGGCCGGATTTTCTGGACAACTAAAAGGCTGGTGGGATAATTATCTCTCCCATGAGGTCAAAAATTTGACCTCATGGGAGAGATAATTAGCTCAAAAACTTGCCATATTTACCTCTGTAAAAACCGAAGCAGATGGAACACCCATCACATCTTATGGCTGTCCTATTCCTGATTCTGTAAACACTTTGATTTTTACGATTATTAAACATTTTATTGGAGATCCATCTATTTGGAAAGATAGATCAGCAGAACTCCTCTCAAATCTTAAGTGCAGGACTCTATCCGATTTTCGTTGATATAGAGATAACTTTTTGCAAAGAGTACTTACAAGAGATGATGCCAATCATCCATTTTGGAAAGAAAAATTCCTAGCTGGATTACCTAAATCTTTAGGTGATAAAGTTAGAGAAAAACTTAGAAATCAGCATGATGGCAACATCCCTTATGAATACTTAAGTTATGGACAACTGATTTCTTATGTCCAAAAGACTGCTCTTAAAATTTGTCAGGATGACAAAATTCAAAAACAACTTGACAAAGAAAAGGCTACAAGGAGTAGAGAGCTGGGCACATTTTGTGAACAGTTCGGCTTTCCTGCTTGTAAAAAATCTAAGCCATCTAAACCTAGACAGTTCAGAAAAGACAAAACAACTTAGCACAAATATAAACGAAAAAACCTAGGTTACCACACAAAGAATCTAGATCTAAACCCAGAGATGATCCTTCTCAAACTAAAATAACATGTTTTAAATGTGGAAAACAAGGGCACATTTCAAAATACTGTCGTTTAACTCGAAAACTTAAAAAGATTAGGAATATTGACCAATCAATTCTTGATCAAATTAATAATCTTTTACTATATACTTTTGAATCTGAGGCAGACGATACTAAAAGCTCTTCAGAAGACCTAAACAATATCCAAAACGATGATATTGAAGAATCATCCTCTTCTATTAATGTCATTTCTAAGGAACAATATTTACTCCTTGATATTATCACTAAACTTCCTGATAATGAAAAGGGCGAATACTTGTTTAAATTTAAAGAACTTCTCAATGAAAACCCAGGATCTTCGAAGAATAAACCATCTTTAATCTCGAATAAATATGATTTAATAGAAACAATAAACCGGTTCAAACATTCTGTTAAACCTGTAACCCTACAAGATCTCCAGCATGAGATACATAATCTTAAAGCTGAAGTCTCTTATATTAAACTTCAACAAGAAACACATGCAGCTGCAATATCCCAAATTCAAGATATTCAGCTTGAATCCCATAAATCAAATGGACAACAAGCTCTTTCATACCATGATACTGATTGTAACATTTACTCTCTAATCACACTATTAACCACTGACAATTAAACATTAAATCGTTTATAGTGCTAACTATGTTAGGAAAAAGATTTAACTTACTAAAATAACTAACATAGTGAGAAAAAGATCTTTCCATAATATTTATATATATTTCAAACCTCAATTCCAATCTCTGTCATCAGAATATAACTTCCTTCCCAGTACAATAACAGAGAATTTCATTATGCATGATTAAACTTCACACATTATTCTTAAAATACCATACCATAATAGGTATTATACAATAATTTTTCCCCAGAATAGGAACAAGGTTCAGCGGAAGCATCATACAAAATATGATCCTAAATGTGGCAATACCTCCTGTCCTTCTGGTCCAGAGTATCTCACGATATCAGTGAGAAGTTCCCGGATCCTTCCCTTGACCTCCTACTTCGCTCCTAGGACCTGCAAAAGTGAGATCAACGGGGGTAGCCCCAAACGCAACCACTGACTACTCATCTAAGTGCGGTGTGTGCTAGCAAGGTGTCCAGTGGAATACATATATATTAGTTCAAACAGCATGCTCAGGTATTCACATATAATCATTGTTATCAAACCCGGCCCGGCCCGGCCGACCCGGACCGGAACCCGCCAACCAGGGTGCCAGACCGGGCCGGGTTGACAACTAACCCGGGGGAGGGATGACCCGGTCAAAACCCAAGAAACCCGTTCCGACCCGGTCAAAACCCGGGCGACCCGGCGGGTCAGTGGGTTGACCCGGTCCGATTCCCCCTCCCCCAAAAAAGCCTAAACGCAGTCGTTTACTTTTTTTTAAAATTTTAATTTCATTATTCTATTCCCTTTCCTCATTCTTGTCGACTCTTCTCCCTCAATCCATTCAGAATCTCGCTAGAAAAATGAAACCCTCTGTGTTCTTTGTGTATGTCACTGATATTCGTGGTCACCGTGTTCATCACCGGCGTAGTCATCGGTTCCCTCACCTTCGCCATGTTCTTCGTTAGTGTAGTGATGATAGGGTTAAAGGTGAAAATATTTTGTTATCTATACTTATTTTGATATATAATAAATAGTTAGTACTGAGTACTAATTTGTTGCTAACCATTTTGTGTCATTGAATGGTAGTATGATATGATATGATGATGTCATTTTGTCAAAGAATTTGTAAACAATGTTGATACTTCGGTGATTTTTTTGTTAATGATTCAAGATGGTAAGTGAAGTTATTGTTTGGATTTTTGGAAATTATTGTTACTTGGATTATTTTTCAGTTAATTTTTTATGCTTCACCGGGCTAGCTTACGGGTTGGTTATGAACTGACCCTCTGACCCTCTGCCTCGACCGGGCTAGTTGCCGGTCCGGGTTTAATTACCATTCATATAATGCATAACTTGGTCCCAAATATTTTTTCCCAGTTTATAAGTACAAAATATTCCATCCCAAATCATCTCCAAGAATTATATATATCATTAATAATCACAATCAACCCAAACGAATCTTAATAGAAGCGTTGGGAAAACATGTGGGACCAGTCGGGACCTTCCACCCGCCCCTGATCACCACGGTACAATTCACGAGGGACTTTCTACCCTCCCTGAACCGTACCACGGATTAGAAGGATCTCCGTCCTTTCTGAATCCGTGAGGGGCGATCTCCCCTCTTTTCGTCTTTCTCTCCTTTATTTCCCATAATATATCAATTAGTCCCTGTGGCGCAACAGGGTACCTCATCACGTGATGGCACAATTTCCAATTCACCGGTGTCACATACACAAATAATTTCTCACAAACAACACATAGATATGCAACACCACAATCAGGCACCAGGCCTTCCAGTATTTTCATAATATACATATATATGAAATAGTTTCCAAAATCATATATATTTCAGTTCAAAATATTTCAAATCACAAATTTATGCCATTTCAAAATAATACTCCACAGGTCATTATATTATGAAAAATAATAATATTTCAAGATTTCCATATCTCATCAATCATCAATTGATAATCATATCTCAATTGTGATTCAAAACCTCATCTCCATATAACATCATAATTATCAAATAATAATATTTCAAATTACTTACTAACACCACACACACACATAAACAAGCAGAAAGCAGTTACCTGATAGCTGGCACCAATCTCACAATAGTGCAGCTCCCCCGTGCTAACTTAGTGCAATTCAAGCACTACACAACCATACATACAACCAAAATTAATTATTTATCCAACAATTTCACATGTTGGAAAATAAATTACTTACTACCCTTTCTTTGCCCTTACTTATTTTAAATTTCTATTTAACCTTTATTCTCCCTTTCTATCTCTAAAATTTATCTCTACTCCATTTATACATATATCAAAATTATTAATCTTTCCAATAACTATTTATAAAATTCCTTAACATCCAATAATCCCTCAATAATTCTTTAGGTGCAACCCCAAATCAAATCAATTAATTAAATCCCCTCATATGACCTTAATAAACATATAAAAATCATCAATTTACCCATAAGCACCTCGAATAATTTAAAAGCCCCAATTTCTAAAACTTCCATAAATCCAAAAATTCCTAATAATTAGGAAAACTTCCAACAATGAAAAATCTACTCAGAAAAACTCATAATCAAGGCCTAAGCTTTAATTTATTAATTTTAGGACTCCCAAAAATATCAACTTAGACAAGGCCTAATTTTTCAAGTATAGCCAAATGAAAAACTAATGACATAAGAATGTAGATGAGACTTACGTGATTCCAAAAATGTGCTTAGTTGGCCGAAAAACTTACTATTCCTATACTGACGGACTCTGATAAGTCCAGTGATAGGAATATATATGGTGGAAAGAGAGAGCAAGAGAGAGAGAGAAAGAGAGAGAGAGAGAGTCGTGAGAGAGAGAGAAGAAGAAATGAAGAATGAAGCAGAGAGTGTGCGTGTGTATATATAATTGTGAAATAATAAAATAATAATATAATATAATAATAATATATTATATTAATAATATAATATAATATATATAAATAGTAGTTGAATGTGATTGGTTGAGGAAATAATAATTGATGCACAGTAAAAGTTTCTGGCGAGGAAAGGAGTGTCGGCAGAGTGGACACTATACTACTGGGCCCTAAAATTCTTAAATAAGATATTTCTTTTGAATAAAAAATTTTCTTTTCACTCTCAAAATTTTCCCATAATATCCTTTATTTATTTCCTCCCATATTAACCTCTTTTGAGCCTAAAAATAATCTCTCCCAAAATTATTATTGTCCAAATAAGGAAGAAACTAGGCCTTTAAAATCCTGTAAAATACCTCAAAATCCTTTAAATATTCTCATAATCCATCATTTCTCATTAATAAATTCCTATTTACCCTCACAAATCCTCAATTAATTTTTAGGATGTTACACTGATGAACATGATGAAACATTTATTAACTTAATCTCTAAAGTGTTAATTCCAAAATTTCATATCCTTGCTAAAATCATTATCAATGATAAGTTCATTCTAGAGCAACCTGTTTTGTTTGATACAGGAGCTGCTTCTAATTGTTTTAATTAAGCCATTGTCCCTACAAAATACTATGAAAAAACAACTGAGAGATTTAGTGGCGTAGCCCAAACACCCCTAGATGTCAAATATAAAATCACAAATGTTGTTATTGAAAATGAGGGTTTTCGCATTCAACAATCATTTATATTAGTTAAAAACATGGGAAATCAAATTATCTTGGGGCAACCCTTTGCCGGTTCCATATTCCCATATCTAACTAGTCAAGATGGAATTTCTTTTGAACACTTAGGGAAAACAATTACATTCCCTTTTACACAAAAACCTAGAATTAAAGAATTAAATCTTCTTTCTTCAAAACAACAGCAAATAAACTTTTTAAAAGAAGACATCTCTTTTAAATAAATTGAATTACAGTTGAGTCAGCCACAAGTTAAACAATGAATTCAAGATTGTTTAGATAAAATCCACCAAACTATTTGCTCATATTTACCTAATGCTTTCTCGAATCGTAAAAAACATGTTGATTTGCTTTATGAAACAAATTTTTTGGAAACCCAAATCCCAACAAAATCAAGGCCCATCCAGATGACTTCTGAGCTTCTTGAAACTTGTAAAAAAGAAATTTAAGAACTTCTAAATAAAAAATTAATCAGTAAATCTAGAAGCCCATGGTCTTGTGCTGCTTTCTATGTTAATAAAAATGCTGAAATAGACCGAGGAGCCCCAAGGCTTGTCATAAATTATAAACCTTTGAATGATGCTTTAAGATGGATTAGATACCCAATTCCTAATAAATTTGATCTCTTAAAACGATTGTATTTTGCAAAAATATTTTCAAAATTTGACATGAAATCTGGATTTTGGCATATCCAAATCTCTAAAAAAGATAGGTATAAAACTGCTTTCACTGTTCCGTTTGGGCAGTATGAGTGGAATGTTATGCCTTTTGGTTTGAAAAATGCACCTTTCCAATTCCAGAGAATCATGAATGAAATTTTTAATGATTATAGCCATTTCATCATTATTTATATCGATGATGTATTAATCTATTCTCATTCAATCGATCAACATTTTAAACACATAAATTGTTTCATAAAGGTTGCAGAAACAAACGGTTTAGTTGTTTCTAAACCAAAAATTTGTATTTTCCAAACTAAGATCAGATTTCTTGGTCATTGGATCTACCAAGGGTCTATCACACCCACAGATAGGGCCATTCAATTTGCTGATAAGTTTCCTAATCAAATCCTTGAGAAAACACAACTTCAAAGATTTTTAGGATGTTTAAATTATGTTGCTGACATTACTACAGAAAGGACTTTCAATGTCTGTTATTTGGGGGTTTTCACGTCAATTTTTCATGTGACATTAAAACTAGTGACTTAGAAAATATGACATTTTAACGTCACTAAAGCATCAGACGTGGAAAGTCATATTTTCCATGTCACAACTTATTGAAAATGTGACGTGAAAAGTCCTTGGTTTGATTATTTTTTGTTTTTTTAAAATAAAGAATTAATGTCACATGTTTTAAACAAGTGACATGGTTTCTCCTGGCTGAAGAAACCACGTAACATATTTGGGCTAATATGTGACGTGGTTTCTCCTGCCAGGAGAAACCATGTCACATATTACTCTAGTATGTGACGTGAATTCCATTTCTTTTAAAAAAAATTAGTGTCTTTAATTTTTTTATTTTTTCCTCATACTTTCATGCATTGCATTGCTGATGGAAACAGATTATTATTTAACAGATGTAAACCATCAACCAGAGATATAACTAATTTAATCAAACTAATTAAATATATATACATGTGACTTTTGCTACTACTACACAAACAAAAAATTCTATTTTTACACAACTTAGTATTTTGTACAATGCTCACTGATTTCTACAAACCAAATCTAAAAAAAAATTAACTTGGGAATGCAGAGAAATCAAGAATCAAATTGGGAAACAAGCAAAAACGACTTGGAAATCATGTTCTTCTAATTGAAAAAGTAAATCCACTTAATGTAACAAATGTAACACAACACCTCTCATCCTGGAA
This sequence comes from Mimosa bimucronata, assembly GCA_037074515.1. Taxonomy (NCBI): domain Eukaryota; kingdom Viridiplantae; phylum Streptophyta; class Magnoliopsida; order Fabales; family Fabaceae; genus Mimosa; species Mimosa bimucronata. Next base: position 8,959,232 of record CM073447.1, read on the forward strand.
TATTTAGAAGCGGATTTTGCATGATTATTTCCAAGAAATAGGTTCAGGAAAATGACATTGAAGAAACAGAGCAAGGAAAAAAACAAAGCAAGAAGTAAGAAATTAGTAGGAACGAGTAGCTAATTAAAGGTGTACACATTTCAATAACTAAGAATGCTCGACAAAAGAGCTTAGAACTCCAAAATAAGAAGATAGAGAAAAATGCACAGATACTAAAATGCAATACATAGAAAGCAAAAACACAAAAGGAGAGAGAGGGGAGCTAAACCTGAAGAAGTAACAGAATGAAAGAAGAGGAAGAGAGGCAGAGGTTTTGAGAGCTGGGGGTTTGGGAGGAAGAAGACGGAGTGAGGGAGCTGAGGGTTTGGGAGGAAGAAGAGGATGTGAGGGAGCTGAAGGTTTGATCAGGTCAAAGGAGTTATTAGCTAAGAGAGGCAAATGTGGAGCTGAGGGAAAAAAGGCGCCTTTTTTTCAAAAAAAAAATTAAGAAACAATGTCACTTGTATGCTTAATATGTGACATGGAAAGAAACCATGTCACATATCAAAAAACATGTGACATTGTTTCTTCTTTCCACGTCACATATCAAAAACATGTGACATTGTTTCTTAGCTAAGAGAGGGAAAAAAGGCGCCTTTTTTTTTCAAAAAATTTAAAAAAAAATGTTTCTCAGAGAAACAACGTCACATATTTGAAATATGTGACATTGTTTCTCAGAGAAACAATGTCACATGTTTGAAACATGTGACGTTGTTTGTTTCTCAAAGAAACCACGTCACATGTTTCATACATGTGACGTTGTTTCTCTGAGAAACAATGTCACTTATTTGAAATATGTGACGTTGTTTCTCAAAGAAACAAACAATGTCACTTATTTCAGAAATAAGGGACGTTGTTTCTTTTCTGTTTTGAGTTTATTTACAAAATTGCCATCGCGTTTTTTTTAATGTTAGATTTCTATATAACAGACGTTGTTTGGGGACGTGAAATGTATATTTTGTAGTAGTGTGATTTTATCCCTCATTTAAGCAACTTTCTTAAACCACTCCATCAGCGTCTTAAACAAAACCCTCCTCCATGGACAGACGTCCATTCCAATATTGTCAAGCAAATTAAACTCCAGGTTAAGCAATTTCCTTGTCTTAGCCTTCCAGATCCTTCTTCTTTCAAAATTGTTGAAACTGATGCCTCTGATATAGGATATGGCAGCATTCTTAAATAGAGAGTTGACAATCAAGAGAAAATCGTCTCTTTCACTTCTAAACATTGGAATAGTACCCAACAAAACTATTCCACCATTAAAAAAAATTCTGGCAATTGTTTTATGCATTTCCAAATTTCAATATGATCTTCTAAACCAAAAATTCCTTGAGCGCATTGATTGTAAATAAGCAAAAGATGTTTTATAAAAGGATGTTAAAAATCTTGCAGCAAAACAAGTTTTTGCTCGCTGGCAAGCAATTTTAAGTATATTTGATTTTGACATTGAATTTATTAAAGGTACTTCTAATTCTCTTCAAGATTTTCTTACTCGTGGGTTTTTACAGGGTAGATAAAAGTAATCAACCACCCACCAGAAATACCCAAAAAGAAAAAAGTCCTAGATGATAAGGCTAAGGAGCCATCATATACTAAACACTTAAGCATCTTCCAAGATGCTCAAAGCCAAGATTATTCCAGCCAAGAATTGGAAGAAATCCTTAAACAAGTCCTGCAACAACAAAGATCCCAATCTCAAGGATCTCCACAGTTGCAGCAACAATCTAAACAGGAGTCATCTACTACATCAGGGTCATCAACCCAAAACCTTAAATAGGAGTCATCCACTCCTTCAGGGTCATCAACCCAGAAAACTCAAAAACAGGCCTCTCCAAAACAAACACTGGAATCATATACTCTAGCCTATACCCAAAAACAGATTCCACAAACCACATGGGGTCAGATAGTCGCTAAAGATAAACAACCTCTCATACCTAAAGAGATCATAACTAAACAACAATATGATCTATCCAACCCACAGCCTAACCAGATAACAATTGCATCCTCATCAAAGGCAATCGTTCCCCATAAACCTATGCTATCCAAAACCAAAGATAGCACCCCTTTCATAAAAAAAAGCTAAAAACAAAAGGAACATTGTTCATATAGAACCCGAATGGTTCCATCCAAACCCAAACCAAGTAACTGCCAATATCTTTCCTCTTGGAATGCATTTTAACCCCTCAGCTATTTAAAAAACAAGAGAGTACTATGAGCTTATTCTTGTTCATTCAGGGTCTGTAGAAATAAAACATACCTCAGACAAGAAGAATGACAATGAACTAGCTTTCACAAGACTCCAGATTTTAAACGTTCTTACTTTATCCCAATGTGGACAAGATTTACAAAAAAAAACTTTGGAATAAATTATTTTCCTGATGGATATAATTATTGGGATTATGTTGAAATAATTTATAATATATATATTAATTTTTTATTTTTAACATAATTTATAACATATTATTTATTAAAATAATTTATTATTATATCATATGATGTAAATTACTTTAAAAAAATTAGCCACGAATTTCCGATGGAAATTCCATGGTTAATTAGCTATAGAAAATTTCGTGAATAAATTACCTGCATATTTCTGTGGGAAATCCTTGGATAATTAGACATAGGAATTTCCATAGCTAATTACCCACGAAACTTCCATTGGTAAAGTCTTTAACGGGTTTTTCGTCGGTAATTCCGTTGGTGAATATAAATATTGATGGAAATTACCGAGGGGGAATTTCCATTGGTACTTCCATCAGAAACTTTACCAATGGAATTTCCGTTAGAAATTACACATTGAAATTATTGCATCGGAAATTTCATCAATAATTGACTGCTATTTTTGTCGTGCGATGTATTTATCCATGCATTCTTCACCATATTGGATTAAATTCTCTGTTTCAATCTTTTGGAAAAATAAAATTCCTTGTTTCAATCGTTTGTTGTCATTATGACAATTAACAATCACCTTAATTTATGATTTTTGGTAATCTTTATCATATCTATCAATATATCAACCAAAATTTGGGGGATCATTATGAGGCTCCAAAGAAATAATGGACTTGATTACCAAAAAAATTTCAATGACTAGTGTGGAGTATAAGCCTCTTATCGTTTCTTGCAGTTGTTGAATTTTAGGTTAATTAAATCTCTTCCTTATTACCTCATCATAGTACTTTCCTTTCTCACTAAAAATACATATTATTCCAGACAGGAAATTTGAGATGGCATTATAGACCGAACTTGATACGGAACGTTTCCATAAAAAGTTTCAAAAATTTTTTACATGGACTAACGGAGTTTTTTTTTGTCACAAATTATGTCTGACAAAATTTGAGACCAAGTTATTGACAGAATTTGAAAATGTCAGATTCCGTCTCAAATTTTGTAATAATAATTTGTATACTGATTTATAATTTATCTGATAAATAATAATTTATTGCATAGTAATGTTTTAAACATATAGTTCTATAATTATTACTTTCATTTTGGTTTCGGTCCTTATATTTTAAAACAAGTTGTTTTGGTCCCTCAAGTGTTCTTCGATCTATAGTGTTAGTCCATATGATATGATAAGGACTTTGACGGTGTTAAATATGATGATGTGCCACTAACACAGTCATTGATTATTAGAGAAGCTGACTGTGATTCTTGAGCTGATGTGGCGACGGAATAAAATTAAAAAGAAAAAAGAGAAGAAAGAATTTTCCCCTGTTCCTCTTCCCGGCTTCTGTGGTCAGCTGCTTCTTCTCTTTTGTTTGTCCACGGACCTGCATAATCGACACAGTTTCCCAACAAAGCTTCAACACAGCTTCTTTGCTCTCCCTAATTAAACAAACCAAGTACCAAACCCAAATGGATTTAACCAAAACTTTTTAACATTCCCAGAAAGTAAAAACGTGAAAAAAAAAAAAAAATCTTACTTGAATCTATCTCTGCTGATAAGCTGAAGAAAAATGTTCATTCCTATTTTATCAGTGAGAGCATCAAATTGTTTCATAATGGTGTCTTTGAAATCTTCTTTGATGTTGTTCTTTTTAATTTTTTTTTTCTTTGGTGTGGGTATGAAGATGAAACAGGGGATGCGTTGTTGAAGATCCAAAATGGCAATTCTCTCTCCAACTAAGAAGACGATGAACAAAGCACGAAGAAGAACCAGTCCAGTGAACAGCATCAAGCTCTTCTCCTTTTGCGTTCTCTCGCTCTCTCTTTGCGAACCAATCAGTGGGATTTTTATGCCTCTAATCATCTTCTGCAAGAACTGCTTCCCATGTGCCAACCCAGAGAAGACGAAGCAATGACGGCCCTAACTCCTTTCCCTTCTTCTCGTCTGTAATCTGGGTTTTAAACCTTTATTTTTTTAAAAAAAATAATAATAATCAGAGCATATTATTCATTCCACAATTTCCACGTGATTTTGTCCAGTCATCGAGTCCAATCGGCGAAATTAAAGGCGTTAGTGACACATAAGCACAACCTAACACTGTTAGATTCTTTTTAAACTATAGGAACTAATAGTTTCAAACGGTCTAAATTTGAGGGACTAAAACCTAAATTAGAGTAAACTATAAGGATTAAAAGTGTGTTTAACCCAAAATTAATAATACAAAGTAAAAATAAAATAAAATATATAAATACCATTTTTAATTTTTTTTGAATTATAAATATATTAATTATTACAAAATATTTAAATAAATAATAAATATATAATTATTTAATTTTGTGTTTAGCTATACATACATATAATTATTACTTGTGTATTTGAAAAGCTTGAAATTAATATATTTATATTTATTTCTATTGAAATAATAAATATATATATATAAATATATTAAATTAAACTAAATAACACAAGGATTATCATAACTCAATTGGTAAAGGCATAAACATGCACGAGAGAGCAGAGAGTTCAACACTTCAAACCTCCACTTGGTTACAAAATGCATCCAATTTGTGACATGGATGTGTCGCTGACGTAGTGATGTGGCATGGACACTTGGTTGGTGCTCGGGCAGTCATCAGGTGTTGATGTGCCATTTTTTGTTTATTAGAAAAACCTATAAACTTTGCAATGAAATTTGAGATGGAAATTCAGTCTCAAAATTCGAGATAGTATTTGAGATGAAAATTCCTCCTAAAATTCTGTGACATAGATGTGTAATTGACATGGATGTGTTACTAATGTAGTGATGTGGCATGGACACTTGGTTGGTGATTGGGTGGTCATCATGTGGTGACATGCCATTTTTTGTTTATTAAAAAATATATAAGCTTCGCAATGAAATTTGAGACAGAAATTAGTCTCAAAATTTGAGATAGTATTTGAGACGAAAATTCCTCCTTAAATTCCGATCCGTTGTAAATATGTCTCAAATTCCGAAAAAAATAAAATAAAATTCTATCTAAATTCTTTCTGAAATAAGATACTCATTTGGTCCTATTTATAAGTCACTTCTAGCATGTTTCACATAGATCAAGGAAATCCTTAAAACTTCCACTAAAATCCAACAAATTTACAACTTTACTTATATTAAATATCCACTATACCACATGAAAATAAAGTCAACACATAATAAATGAAGGGTAAACTTGTACATTCACACTAAATATTTAATGAGGTGACTTATATATATAACCAAATAAAACCTTCTCTCTCTACCCTATAAATAGGACCATAGGAGTATCTTTTTATTAGTGTCTTCTTCATTCATCATCCTTCAATTTCTTTCATCAACTTTTCATCCACCAATTCCTTCCCACAACATTAATTGTACCTAATTATAGATTCATTGCTTGTAATTATAAATTATTTAGGGTGTCTCAATGTTAGTGATAATTCAGACCTATCCATTAATGCTTTCTTATTTTACATTTTCATCTATTTCAAAACGATAAGAACACTAATCAATATTGGATTCAGTAGAGTTCATTCATCAAGTACATCATACACGTACACGTTCTCCTAAGGGATAAATCATGCTTAATGATCCTCTTGTATGACGTGGAAACGAATTTAGCTTTCTTAATATTGATTCCCACAATCCTATCCCATCACACAAAGCCACTTTCCCAAAAAGTGACATCGATTTGTCTATATATACAAGCCCTACCATGATTTCCAACCACTCTTGAATACACAAAAGCTACAAAATACGAAGCTTGAAGACAACCAATATGACAAGTGTTGCAGTCATAATGAGATTCTCCATTCAACTATTCAGCCTTCTATTCAACTTCCTCAAGCTAGCTTCTCACAATTTCAAACGGGTCGTAGAAATCCTCACCTACTACCCATTTTACAGCCTGCGTGTTCACCACCACCACCACCACCACCACCATCAACTTCTTCATCAAGAATTTCAGATGGTTTCAGAAGAAGAAGAACGAGTCGAAACATGGCAGTCTCGTGAAGGAGGAGCAGGAGAAGAAATAGATTGTGCAGTGTGTCTGCACAAGATTGGTGAAGGAGAAGAAGTTAGAGTGTTGAGATGTGAACATGTTTTTCATAGAAATTGTTTGAATCAATGGGTTAGCCTCAGGTATTTTACTTGTCCTCTTTGCAGGGACTTTATGGGTTCTGGGATTAGGTCTGTTTTAAATGATGTGGGAGGAACAAGAGATGTGATTTTCTATAGATTTTCTGATACTGATCATCATCAGCGTGAGAACTGGTGGCTTCGCTAAGTTTATAGGGTAGAGCAATAAGAGCATCAACCTGAATATGTGTATGTATATCATGTATGAATGGGTTTAATATGTTGTACAATATAATCAAGATGTTCAACTCATGGCTCTGAAATATGTTAGATACAAGAGTATACATACACAACTCCCAGTGAATCATTTTGATTTTTCTTGTGAGATATATAACATAGATCGCATTTATTCAATTAATTAATGGGAAAGTTACAAGTTACCCACGGAAAATATTATTCATGAGATTGATTTGAATCAGAATATTCGTTACTTTTGTTATAAAAAGAAAAGAATATTGGTACTTTGCATATACAAAATTTGTAAAGTGTTCACGTTTTTGTGTATAAAAGGTTATCAGGTTGATTTCGAAGGTTAAAATTATAGGAATTAAGTTGAAATAAGTTAAAGTTTGAGACTATTTTTAAATGAGTCAAAATAACATGAATTGAATTGCTTTTAAGTTAAAATCCACTGACCAAATGACTAATGTTCCTTGGTTCCATTGTTCACCTGAGCTCATTGCTTTTCATTGTTTTTCATATATTTCTTGTCATTCCACGCAAGTGAATTAAAGCCCCTTATCAACTTCATAGTTTATGGTTTTTGTATGATCGTTGTCATCTCTATCAATCTATTATATATACTCCCTCCGGTCCTAAATATAAGATCACTTTGACTTTTTTTTGTGGAAGTTAAGAAAGCAAATTAGACCACTAAATTATAATATATATCACATGTAATTAGATCATATGATAGTTTATAATAAGTAGAATAAATTAGTTTTGAAGAAAAAAGATAATTATAGACAATTTAAAGTGACTAATTTTGCATCTTTAATTTTTTTCAAAAAAGTCAAAGTGATCTTATAATTAGGACCGGAGGGAGTATAATTCAAACCATAGTGTTGAGTAAACAAACTCTTTTTTTTTTTTTTTGTTGAAGAGTTATATCAAATTAGCTATAAGTATAACAATGCTCGAATTGACTTGTTTTGATTACCACATAAAAAATATATTATTTAAATTATATTTTTCCTTAAATTCTTCTTCCTATGATCTTCCTCCAAATTCTTGCGTCATCTTTCATCCCACAATGGACCTAGTTTAGATTAATTGCATCTAATTAAATATCTTTTTGGGGATTTGAATCTAGTTATAGATTAAGACCTAAAAATGCATCTATTTTATTATAACCCATTTCAGAAAGATATGAATACTAAATTTGTTGAGCTCATTAACGCCACAGATTCTTCTCTACCGTACCGTACGTGTTCTTTGTCTACGTTTACTAGATTTATATATTTCTTTTCCTTTGATGTTCTATGGGAAAATTTCAAATAAATACTCCTCGAATATCAAAAGGACAAAAAGGTACCTCTAATATACAAAATGACATAAAAGGGATTGTTCCCAATTTGGAATAAACAATTTTAAGGCAAAAAGACCAAAATGCCCCTGTCTCCATTCACTTTCAAAGTGAAGTGGTTAATGGTTATACTAGAGTGGTTAATCGCTATACTGAAGTGGTTAATTGCTATACTAGAGTGGTTAATGACTTTCACAATTATAAGAGTATTTGAGCCCAACTAATAAATCAGTGAAGTAGTTAATGTCTATACTAGAGTGGTTAATCGCTATACTGAAGTGGTTAATTGCTATACTAGAGTAGTTAACAACTTTCCCAAAAACAAGCCTAACTAATGAATCAGCGAAATGGTTAATGGTTATACTAGAGTGGTTAATCGCTATACATGAGTGGTTAATGGCCATACCTGAGTGGTCAATGGAGACAGGGGCATTTTGGTCTTTTTGCCTTAAAATTGTTTATTCCAAATTGGGAACGATCCCTTTTATGTCCTTTTATATATTGGAGGTACTTTTTTGTCTTTTTGATAGTCGAGGGGTATTTATTTGGAATTTTCCCATTTTCTATTCTTTTTTAATTGACTTACCTTTTTAGTTTTTTACGTTGTCTTCATAACTGAAAATTTGTTCCATGCACATATCTGCTCCTATAGGTGTAAATAAGTCTGTTAAGAGTAGGGTTGGGCTAAGCAGCCCTTAAAACTTTTTAGGATTGGGCCTTGCCCTAAAGGCTACGGGATTGACCTTTCGGTCCTTTTTTAAGAAAAGTGCGAAATAAAAATATATTTTAGGCAAATTAAATAACAATTCAAAGTCTAAATGTACCACCACTCATGATTTATGTCAAACTTTTGTGAAGTGTAAAATCAATTATCCATTGTAAATCTAAACAAACGTACGCTCAAACTTTCTTAGTTTTTTATATCTTCCATGTTTATTGACATCAATACAATTATGTGTTATATTGCTATTACATAACTGTGAATAATTTTTTAAAATATGAATTATATATATATGTGTGTGTTATGTATGTTTTTCTATCACAAAAGCGTAATCATATGTGATGAGACTTAACCTAACATTTCACCTCTCAACTTTTCAATGTGGGACCTGTTTTCTTAATATTCTCCCTACTACTTTTTAGTTCTTTCATTTTTTTGCTTTTCTGTATGAGCTTATACTTCTTTTTTAATTTCAAAGACCTTAGGTTTCTCTTTTTTCTTTGCTGGGGCTTGTACTTGTTTTTAGTTTAAGAGGTCTTAGGTCTTTAAATATTATTTCTTTTTTCTATCCCACTGATCGAATGGCTCTGATACCATGCGTAATAAAATATAAATTATATATATATATGTTAGGTTTATCTTTTCATCATAAAAGATTCACTTTATATGATGAGATTCAACCTAATATTATATACGCTTAATTCCCCTCTCAACGTTTCGATGTGATACTTGTTTTCTTAATATTTTAACATTAAAAACTCGACGAGGCATCATAAAGGATGGTGAGAGTGAGGCATAATTGACAATTATATGTAACCAAACCAATCCAAGTAAAAAGATATCTTATATTTAACTGACCATTGAAAGACTATTTGATTATATTAATATTTCATAATCCTAACCTGCATTGGGCGCGACTACTCATTATTTACGCATTGACGGATTAAAGTCATCAATTTCACTCTATTTAAACTATTATTTTCCTATTGTTTCTTGTCTTTTTCCATATGCTATCTCATCGAGAGAACACAAAAAGGCCCTTTCATTCCCTATCCCATCCCCCTTCCTCAGCCTCTTTTTTTCTCTTCAAATGGAGGCATTTTTCCATACATTGACTTGTTTTAATTGCTCCAAAAGAAGGCTTGCCACTTATTATAGCAGTCTGAACATGAAGGTTTACTTCATCCTTCATCAGACCCTTCATCTTCTTTCTCTTATGCTGATGATAAGAAGGAAGAGAGGGAAGTGGAGGATAATGATGATTTTTTTTTTTTATGTTTTTCATGGAAAAATATAATTAATTAATCAGGTAGAAGTAGCTTGAAAAAAGGTAAAAACAAATGCACAACATATTTCGCAGTTATTAACAACAACCATTAAGTATTTTTGCATTTTTATTTTTAAAATGATATATAACTTGAAAAAAGGTCAAAAAAATGCACAATATATTTTGCTGTTATTATTTTTAAAAATGATATATTATACTTAATGGTTCTTACTTAAGAACTGCCAACTAAGAACAAGAGTCGATGGTTGTTGGGAAATAACCATCAAGTAAAATATTTGCAATGTTAACTGCCACCTCCTTTCTCATGGCACTTCATCGTTATGATAACCCACGAGCTCTTTGTCATGCCCTGAGAAGTTGAGGTATAACAGATTAGGAATATGAGAAAAACCCACATCCCTTATACCTTATCTAAGCATAAATTTCTTCATCCATATTAATAGATACATTTATGATACAGATAATAGAGTATAAATACATTTTATTTATACAATTTAGTAGCTATCACTAGAAGTTTCAGTAAACTCTTATCTACAAATATGACCTCCTGAATATTACACAATAGTACACACCCTTAAATAGCAACAATTCTACAAGAGGAGCTTTGCTCTACACTAACAAGTATACATCATCTACAAGGAAGGCAATGATCCTAACTATAATTTACGTGGAGCACCTAAAAGGAGTTTTACAGACTAATAATAATAATGCCTAAGTTTGTACTTTACTTTGAAACATGGATCTTATTGGACAACACTTCAAATCCAATTTAGCACAAAAGCCATTCAATTATTATAAGGAGCATTGCTCAGCTATGTGAGACCAAAACATTTTTCAGTAAATAGCATCCCAATTCCCACTTATAAAAATAATTACAACAGAAAAAGGAAATGATGACTTAAACAAACATATTTAACTTTGATAAGTAAGGTATGATAACAAATTTAAACTAAATTATAACATCATAGACATAAGTGAAAGAATATAGAATATCATTAATCTAATCAGATCAACCAAATGGTGACATAGCAAAGTGTTAAACAGAATTGGTTTAGAACATCAAGTCTCAAATATCATCTTTTCGTAAGACTTCTACAGAACAAAATAGCAAGCATGGACACACTGTCCACGGGGGAAAAATAACCAAGCGAAGATTGAAGCCACAAACACAAGCGTGGATACGGAGTCTGCGAGGGTAAGTAACCAAGCAAATGTAGTACAAAGTCACGAAACAAGCGCAGGTACAAGATTCCCGATTAACAAGCGTGAGAATAAATCCTACGAATATCAAATGTAAGTACTGTGCCCACGAATGTCAAGCAAACTCAAATTTACCATGGCATGCCAAAGACTAATAGTACTACTGTTAGTAACAAGCGTACTCTAAAAACCATTTTTAAGCATGCATGGGGTCAATTTACTTCAACAAGAAAAATGATCATTTAATAATTAAAACTCCAAAGAATATTTATAACAACCAACCCTATCATGAAAGTTTCCAAAAACAATTCAATAATTTATTCAATGCTAATCATCGTGTATACTACTCCAAAAGAACAACATCTCAATTTTCAAATATGATCGAAACTTGTAAATGATAAAAATATTAGACAAAGTCCATGAAACTTCTAACTTCAACCAATTTACCTTCAAGCTCTATTTCTATGAAACACCAAGCACTAGCTTTCATTAAAGCAACCTCTCGAAAGTAACCCATCGTCCCAGGGTTCAGTTGGCGAGGGAGTTGGACTTAGGGCCTGTTTGGATTAGCTTTTGGAGAAAAGCTTCTGAGAAAAAAAGCTGAAAAAGTGCTTTTAGAGAATAGATTCTAAAAAATAGTTTATGAGATTATAAAAAAATATAGCTTCTGACAAAACCTAGGTTTTTAGGCAAAATAGCTATTCTGAAAAAGTTGTGAGTGTTTGTCTAACTTAACTTAAACCTAAGTTTTGACAATTAAAAACTATTGTGGAAAAGCTGAGAGTGTTTGTCTACCCAGATTTTGAAACCTAGGTTTTGCCCAAAAAAGCACTTTTTTTGGGTTTGCCAAACAGGCCCTTAGTGCCTGGTTGTCCGCTTTGGCATGAGTTCCATTCCTAGGAGTGACACTTAGTTGTGCCTCCAGTCGCGGTGTTTGGGGAGTCATCTCTACAGCTTAGTGAAGCTGGACGTTACCTACCTGTGTGAAGAGACAGAATGGGCTTGCTTGTCATACTCCAGAGCTCACAGGGACAGGCCCCAGTGGATCATGAATTAAGTGCCCTGCCCTTGGATTAGGTTGAGCCCGAACCCCTTCCTAAAATTTTGTCACAAAAAAACCCTCTCGAAAGTAAAAATAATCGTGATAAAAACATGCGAATTATTTAAATATAGACATTCACAATCTAATAAGAGAATTTTTTTTATAAATTGATTGGGATGCTATTTACATACCTGATGCGCTCCCAAATATACAATTCCTCCTATTTGTTAGCTTATGACTAATTCACCCTTACTCCTCTAATATTGCAAGACAACAATATTATTACTTTAATTATAACTTGAAGAAGCCTTTTATAATATTCCATGAAACAAGAAAGCTTAATGTTTGAATTATAATTTAATTCTATTTACAACAAGCTCATAAAGCCTCTAAGTACTCACTTTTAACTCGTTTTTTTTCCAGCTTTTTATCAAACACTTTATGTGCAATCAACCTAGCAAACTTCAAAATATTATTTTACTATCATGACCACCAAGTCATCACGCATTCTAATCACAAATCATTTCATATCGAAACACTAATTTGAAAAAGCTATTCCAAACCTCAAATGAAAATAACCCCCACTTTCGCATCATCATTTAATAACAGGACTTTCATTTGTTTTTTTTATTGGACAGGATTTAACTGATAATTAACCCAAACAAGAATCCAAATTATTCACTACTATCAAAATGCTATGACACGATTCCATATGAGTATCCTTCTTTCAAATATTTTATCAAACACCTTGTGGGCACTCAAGATTAACTCATACAACAAACACCCAAATTCATACAAGATACTCCCAAACATCAAAGTCTTATAAGATTTCTAAGTAACCAATTTCTCAACAAGCTTATTATGAATAACATTCTTCTTTTCAAATGAACACTAAACTTACAAATTATGGAAAACAGAATCCATAATGGGAAAGAAAGGATTTAACTATATCACATACACAAAAGACAATGAAGGAAGGAAAGGTAAGAAGTTGACTCACAATAGCTGCAAACAAATGACAAGAAAGAAGGACTAACACCTTTGCACCAACTTGTGATAGACCAAACGAAGGAAGAGGACATTCAATGAAAAAAATATATATATAAGAAGCAAGCTCCTCTCATTACCCCCAAATGAAGAAGACGCGTGATAGAGGGGAAAAGGAGTGAGCGACTGCGAGTGAGATCCCGAAATTTCTCTTCTCCCCTTGCCCAATCAGCGTTCACCGACTTGAAGGATGAAGAATGAAGGGGTAATGGGAAAAAATTTGATTAGGTACAAATTATTTCTTTTACTTTATTTTATATATATACATTTTGTTTTGGGATTTTGAAAGAAGGGTATAAATATAATGATAACGTTGGTAGGAAAATTATTCCTTTACATAGGATCCAAACCACTAATTAAAAAGGGACAACATCTAAGATTCTATCAAATTCAAAATATAAGAATGAGATATGTGAGATTTAACAGGATTGAGAGTAGATAGAAAATAAATTCATTGAATAAAAATAAAAATAATGTTTAGACAATCAGTATGTTAATAGGCCAACCCTAGAATCAATCAAATCAAATCAGATAGTGATATCTCAAATTGATATTAAGATAGATACAATATGAGGAACTATTATCGGATATAATATCCATATCTAATCATAAAATATAATAATATTAAATAAACATCAAACCTACTAATGCTAATTAATTCATATTTTAACATTAAACTTGCCCTCAAATAAGATAGTAATGATAATGCCCCTCTTTATAAAAAAAAAAAAAAACTGTCAAACTTTTCTTTTCTTCTCTTATTCTATACACACACAACATTCTCTTTGGTAATCATCAATTATTATATTTACTTCAACTCTCAACTAAACCCATTATATATATATTTTTTACATTAGTATTTTTTTCGTTGTTTTTCAATTAAATTACTTCATCAATTAATAAACTATTATTTGAATTATGATATTTTCTAACGAAGAAAGAGAAAAAAACAATCTTGGGTCATCATACTCCTTTACTTTATTCCATTCCTCCATCATTTCATTTCATTTGTCTCTCCACTCCACTAATGCAACTTCTGTCTTTTATTTAGGAACGTAAGAAGTACTAATTAATTTATCATATGTTATTCTAGTTCTTTCACCTACAAATATTGAAGGTCTTGTTTACGTGACCTTATAGTTCCATCATACGGTCCAGGTTTTCTGAGAGAGCGAGCACACATGGTCATGTACATGAAAGAACCAACCAGCTTTCTCGTTTACTCTATGGATGAAAAGATGGATAAATTACTTGGGAAGGATGAGGCTGAAAATGAGTGCTGAAATCCTTCCTCTCATAGGGATGGTTTAGAGTTGTATATTTTCTTCCTCGATCAAGTACATATATATCCAAAGCAAGTTTAATCGCATTGAAATTCAGTGTAGAGCTTTCAAATAAAAGCAAAGAGGCATTAGCATAGAATAAATGAGAAATGACTTGTGTAGCTGATCAAAGTTTAATACCGTTCCATTGTCTAGCAGTCTCCCAATGATAGATTAGATAATATAGAACATAAGCCACAAAAATGCACAAGTAAAGGGATAAATGATCACCTTGATGACTACCCCAGTTGTTGGGATAAAAATCTTGGTGAGTTGGCCATTGAACTAGAGATAACATTGAACTGTAGTAATGCTTTGATAGAATAAGTTAATCTATTTCTCTAGAAAATCCATTCTCGTCATCACATTAGCAATAAAAGTTCCATGAAAGTCTAGTAATAGGCTTGGATAAATAAACTTTGGGCAAATGTGCAAAAATGCCCACCAAGTTTGGTCCAGGGTGCGCCCGGCATCACGAAGTTTTTGTAGGGTCAAAAGTGCCTATGTGGCTTTTAAAATAAGACAAAAATGCCTATTCCGTTAAAATTTCTAAACCGCCATTTCTTTTCAACGTTAGGGCTCCCGTTTTGGACTGCTGGATGATTAATACTTGACACATCTGAGAATGGCAAAAACGCACAAGAGGGGGGTGAATTGTGCTTTGAAAATTAAATAAAACTTAACAACACAAGACAATCTTTTATACTGGTTCGGCTAACACAATGCCTACGTCCAGTTCTCCAACTCCTCGTTGGGTTCCACTATACCACAGGTTTTACAAAACAGGTTCACCTGCCAACCTTTACAACAGAGCTTTAGACTTTCCTCTAAACGCTCCCCCTTACAACTTGTAAGGACACAACCCTGTCCTAAAGCCCAAAGCTTTAGAACAACCTCAAACAGTAGAAGATTTCAATTAATGAGTTCACTCAATGAACAGATTTTGATAAACACTTAAGTACAAATAATCTCCCTAAGAGTAATAAATACTTTGAGCTTTTGTGAGCAAAGAGTAGATAGGAATATTGAATCCTGGTTCGTCTCTGTGTGTGTGTGAGTCAGTTAGTGAGTTAACTTCTCATAAATGCTCAAGTGTTGATATTTATAACTCTTCACAGCTTGCCTTTTCTTTCAACTTTCAAGAGGTCGTTTGAAATTAGTCGTTGGGAGCTCTTAGCTGTTGGCAATTAATGATGTTCTTCATCTACGTCAACTTTCTTCTCTTGCTTCAATTAATTTTGCAGAGGATGAGCTAAGAGAGATAGAGACTGTGAATAATGATCACTTGCAACCATTGTACTTGCATAGCAGCTTTTTCAGTAGCGCTAGCACCCTTGGCTATCGCTAGCTTAATAGTGTAAGTCCTGCACTTAGCTGTTAGCTAAACAAGTATTCATGTGAAGCACAGTAGGTGTTATCGCTAGTGTATTTTATTAGCTCAATGTTCAAAGACAATGTATTAGCTATCTGATTATCTAAGTTATTTCAACAAGTATTTTTCTATCGATGGCTAATCATGTTATCGCTAGTGACTATGTTATCGTTAGTTATCTTATTAGCTCATTTGCTCAAAGACAATGTATTAGCTATCTGAATGTTTAAGTTATTTCAAGTATTCTATTATCGATAGCTAATCATGTTATCGCTAGCTAACTTAGTTCATTACTGCTAGCTATTCTGACATTCTCCCCTTTGTGTTATCTATGTTATCTATGGGGCCTTAGCGATGGTGATATACTTGTACAGAGCTTAGCGATAGTGGTCTATTGTTCTTTGCTTGCTTAGGCTAGCTCAACTCATTATATTAACGATAGTGAAGGTCTTAGCGATAGAGATATTGACTTTTCTTCATATTATTGCTAAGTCTTCATTAGCTATTGTTATCCTAACACTTCCATTTGTTAGCGATAGTTTCTAGCTTAGCGATAGTGTATCTGTTATCTATAAGATTTTACTTGTTCAATGTTAAGGTAACCTACACTCTTTTACTTAGTCTTTTATCATGATTCTTATCTCAATTTATTCTAGACAAAGTTATATGCTAATTGTTCATTTAACTTATGTTATCTATGGGTCCAGTCCTCATCAAAACTTAAGATTCTAACAACATCATCATGCATGTGTTGACACATCAGCCTCTTTGAAAAGTCAAATTTCTTTTAGTTCAACATTTAAAATAATTATAAGCAACGTTAAAAAAAGACCGTCAATTGAACAAAAAAGGCACAAGTGAATTGAATCTGAGGCAAAGTGAATGCATCCTAAACCCTAGTGAAGAGAGCTACGTGATTCTAATCTCGAATCTGAGGAAAAAGAAATTGAAAGCAGATCGAACCATAGAGCTTGGAGAGCCGCATGAATCGAAGCTTGGATCTGAGGCGAACAGCTGAGGCGAATCGAATTTGGGAATCTTCAAGCGAGAAAGAGACAACGAAGAGAGACAAGAAGGGATTCGAGGTACGAGCTTAAGGATGTCGCCATCTTTGTTTCGCCGGACCTTTCTTTCCTCCCCTGCGTTTCCCATGTTCTGGGTTTGTCCGTGCTCTGGGTTCATTTGTGTTCTGGTTTTATTCGAGGGTCTCTGGTTCAAGCAGAGCATCTGATGTACTTTTTTTTAATATATACTGCTACCATATGATGTTCGAGGGTTTCGATTTCCTGTTTCATCTGATTTTCGTTTCTTGATTTTTGTCCATTCTGTTTCGTTCTTTTCTTTTTTGTTGAGTTTCTTTTATTGGGATCACTGATCTTCGAAAGAGAGTAAAAAAGGTTCCATTTTGTTTTTAGGTGCCTTAGATTTCAAAAATTCGGTTATTAGAGGTTGAATTGTTGATGAATTCTGGAATTTTCTCTTGGGATCAGAAGTTTCTGGTTGATTCAAAGCTATATCAAAGCAAAGAGGAGGCTTCTAAGAGAGAGGATTCTTCATCTACTCGAACAAGTGATTTTGCATCTCTTGATATTCACGGGTTCTCCTGTTTTAGTGACTTGATTTTGCTTGTTTGTGGATTGAAATCAATTGGGTTTGTGGTATGTGGAGGAAGTAATAGTTCTGGGCAGCTTAATGTTCCCCAAGGAGGAAGAGTTATGGAATATTCTGTTGGCAATTTTGAGTTGGTGTGTCATAAGGAACAAGTCCCATATTATTTGGGATTGTAAGGGTCCAAATTATAAGTGAATTTGGATTACTATATGGGCCACTAAAGGTGAAATCCGGCTAATATTCTCCACCCTTTATGTGTGAGTTAAATGCAGGTTGAACACTTTCATTGGAGGCATTTTGCAAAATATAAAATTGATTGAGCATATTAAAATATGCAATTATTTTAGCATGCAGTTTTTGAATTTCTTAAACGGTATTCTTATAAAGTTTTAATGCTATTCAATAGCTTTTATTGTGGAGAAAAGACGTTGGCCATTTAAGTTTTATAAACTGATTGTTTGATACAATTTAATAGCTTTAAAGACCACATCATCATTGCCTTAAATGTCTTCAAATACCCAACGTCTTTACCATTGAATTTGAATATTTTAATGGCATTTTATGTTGATTAAAACTGATCATTCATGATGATTTTGAGGCTGCCGAAGTTCAGCTCTCTGAGGCCTATATAAAGTGATTCAGTTGGAGGTTTACAGATGGCTCTTGAGTGCGTGAGCACTTCTCTTCCTCTTTTGTTATGCCTTGCTGAGTTTAATATCTTTCGTAGTTCTGCTCCTTATATTTTATAGGAAGAGTTCGTTTAATCCTGGGGAGTGCCGCAACTTCTTTTGCCGGAAGTTGCGAAATAGCTCTTAAGGACAGTGCCCTTGAGGGAGCGACTCGAACTATTTATTTGGATTTTTGTAGGTGCTGCTGCTAATAAGGTTTGCATAACAATGGAGAAAAGCTGGATGATGAACTGAATTCCAACAATTTGGGGTGGTGACGCCAACATATTCTGGGTTGGCTCTTGGAGATATGCCTATGTTTGCCGGTCCGGAATGCCTGCATGTCTTTATTGTACTTTTCTCCTATTTTTCCCTAATCTTAGCTATCCTTTGGTTGAAAATATATAAGGGAAAAAAGAGGTAAAAATATAAAGATAATGTAAGCTAGAAAATAGGGATGAGAGAGATAGTATGAGAGATTTGTGGGTCAATATTTTATAATTTTTTCAGCCATCAGATTTGATGGATAGCTAAGATTAAAGAAAAGTAGTAGAAAAGTACAATAAAGAAATGCAGGCGTTCCGGATCGTTTGTTTGCTAGGGAGGTGGAGGGAGAATTACGGCGAATTTTTCGGATGGAATCATACCCAGGATGTTCTTGTTTTTTTTTTCTATTTTTTTTTGTTTATGTTTTATTTGACTTTTGAACAATGCATGCTGACGCGTCAACTGAAAAAAGACGAGGTGTCCAACTTATGATGCCACCTGTCAATCTCCCTCTCCTTAACGGTGGTAACGGTGAAAAATGACGGGTGTTAGTGAGAATTAGCGGCATGGGCACGGACATAGCCTCTTTCCTAACTGCGTGGGCATTTTTTGCCCTAAAAAAACTTCGTGGTGTTGGACACACCCTGGACCAAACTTGGTTGGTATTTTTGCACCTTTGCCCATGAACTTTTATGGTAGCTATAGTTTCTTCCTCCCTCGGTGGATGAGTGAATTTGATACATTCATTCAGTTGGTAGCAAAATAATGTCATGTATGAATTTATTGGCTCTCAAAAAAGCACTTTGAAAATAATCTTGTAAGTAACATTTTAGAGACTAATAGGTCGTAACTTTCAGTTTTGGGAATTAACACAATGGTTTTTTATTCAAGACTGGTAACAAATGCTCTGAATAATTTAGACATTATCATATGTTCAATATACTAGATTCCAGTGGTATTGAAATAAATCAATATAAAAGCCACACCAGGACCAAGAGCATTTTTAATTTTCACCAAAGAAATAAAAGCCCTGAGAGGAGCATCATCATCATTGTTGAGACTAGCTAGGCTAACCAATAAAAGAGAGGGAACATTACAAATATTATTGTCACTAGCTAGATTAATAAGGATATTGATAAATAGTAAAGCTAAAGTGATCAAATTCCATAGTAAATAATTCTTGCAGATCTTCATTCCAAGATCCATCTTGTAGTTGAAGTCATCTAACAACATTTTTTCGCAGCTCTTTTGGTTACAACTACCTGAAAAACTTGACAAATTTCTCCTTTAATTTGTAATTTAATTTTTGCACGTTGAGCTCAAAAACTAGTGTGACAATCATAAAGAAATTTTAATTCACGTTTGGAAAATTAATTCTATTGAAACAATTACCAACATGGGATCGACTCATGTTAACATGGGAAGAAAAGTGTTCTGCTTAGTTTGCAAAGAACATTAAAGCTGGCTGATTTTATCACAGCCATCTGAAATGATTTTATCACATTATGGGAAATAATAATACCAGAAGGATTCAAATGTTTGGGCTTCTTTCCCTGAAGAATTGATTCAGTAGATAAAAAATTAAGTCATGATTAGATGTTGCAAGATCCAAGGTAGAACTAATAGGAAAAGGAAAGACTTGAAACCAGGAATAATTACAGAATACTGCCATATCCAGCTATTCCACAACATCATTAGATCTCATTCTATTATTTGTCCAAGTGAAGATTGGGGATTCTGTTTAGGTGCTATTCATTCTGATGAACGCAAGGCGGTAGGCATGAAAAGTGCATCGTTTCGTTACATGGAGAACTGTCAACTTTTTATTTATTTTATTAAACCATCAATCAACATTATGGAGAACTCTTGAGATTTTTCCAATGTACTAAGGACAATCCTAAATATAAGCGGACATTTTTAGAAAGATTAGGATACAAAATAAATCACTTTGAATAATGTATATTTACTATGTTTTTTTCAAAACTAAATTTCATTACTTTCAAATTAACTGTAATTTAATTATATATAACATATGTTAAAATTAGGTGATTTATGTTGCTTCCTTAATCTCCACAAAAAGTCAACTTATACCTATATTTAGGAATTGAAGGGTACAATTCCTTCCCCTCTCCCAAAATTACTTGGATTGCCTAATCCCTGATAGATTAGAACTCTGACATTCGTAGACCTTAATGGCAACTATTTTTCTGACTTAATGATACTAACTCCAACCCTAAAATATAATATCAAATTAAGTTTTCTTGTGTAGATTAAGAAAGCCAAATAGACCACTAAATTTTAACATATATATGTAATTAGATTATCTGTCAATTTAACTCAACAAAGATTATATATTAATTTATAAATAATGAAAAATAGTTTTGAGAAAAATGATAAATATATATAATTAAAAGTGGTTTATTTTGCATCCTTAATTTCTCTAAAAATTAAACTTATCTTATATTTAAGATTGGAGGGAGTACACACTTCAATGGAGAATCATCAGGTGTTTACAAACTTTGTATTCAACAGCAACAAAGAACTTGATGGAGAATTCTTGAGAACTTTGTAAACCCACAGCAATAATTCAATAAAATACTATTATGGTGAATGGGGCGGTGGCCATAAGGGAAATGATGTTGATTGAATGTTTAATGAAAAAAAAAGGTTGACAGCTCTCCATTTAATGGAACGGGTGCATTTTTCATGCTTAGCGCCTTGCACTCATCAGCATGAATAGCAGCGGGATCTGAATATTGGTCTGTGCTGCATAATATTGGTCAAGGCTGGCAACCTCAATACAATGTATGAAATTAGAAATGCCGCTAGAAGAACTATTCTTGCTCAATTTATAAGTAGTATTTGAGAGAATCTAGTTGAAGTCTCCAATGATTAACCAAAGCAATTAATAAACATTTTGAGAAGTTGATATAGTATCCAAATAACATGTCTCTCAAGTTTGATTGATGGGCAACAAAAACGAGTAATATCTAAAACTTCGTCATCAAAGATAGATTTCCAAGCAATTAAAGTACCTCCACCCCTTCTAATTAACTATATTATTGCTAGTGGAATTTTGAATATTTAAATCTACTAATGGATTGCAACCAATCAATACATCAATTTTGTTTCACTAGTATACAAAATTAGTGTCATAGCACTAGACTAGACATGCTTGCATATCGATGAAGTGTCTTGGCCTTTCTGAAACCATGTTCGTTACGGCTTAAAATTCCATGGCATATGAGGAAGCACGCTTTACTTGGGCCATTACCCTGGCGACTATAAGATCTTCTTTAACTTGAATCGGGTTAAAATTTGATAAAGACACCATGTTAAATGGTGGAAATAGACTAGCATATTCTCCACATGATAAAATTCCCTTCCTCTTACAAGCCTCAGTGATAGTTCTTTTAAGTTTCTTTACTTAGAGAGATGCACCTTTGTTACCCGCTAATTTTCTAGTGTTGCATTATAAGAAGGAACACCTCCATTATCCTCATAAATTCAGTGGTTGTTTAAAAAAACTACAGTGATCTACATGAGAATCTTGAGATCATTTCTTTGAAGATCTGGTTTACTAGCCTGTTTTCCACATGGTGTGGTGCTTGCTTCATGGTCTGGTGAGAACTTTCGTCTACATCAACCTTAAATTATGTAGAGTTTACATCATTAGAGTTCTACATTCCTTTACCAACACATACACATAGTAGGTCTGAGAGGAGATACTTGTGTTTAGAGGAGAAACCACGAACCCTGAATCCAGAATAGTTAGTTAATCGAATACATGATAATATGATCCAAAAAAGGCACCAATCGCCAGTTGATATATTGAAAAAAAAAAGAGTTCTACATCCTTTGAAACAATGGTTCCACACAATTTAATTGATATAATAATTCAATTACCATGGAATATCATAGTGTGTTGTAACTTCGTAGGTTTAGTCCACATAAAAATGTTATAATTGGGTGGACTAAAAGGTACTTAATATATAGGGTAAATAAAAACTCTTGAAAATGGAAAACGACAAATTAGTCCCTTTAATTTGAGAAATCTCAGGGAGGAATTTGAGATTTTTATATATTAGCAAAAGACACAAACATAAACAGTTAGAGTTAAAATTGTTAACATGAATTTGAAAATTATTATTATCGGGCTGAAAATTCCTATTTTGAATTTGGGAAGAATTTACCAACTTATAGGCCTTATCATTCCTAATGAAAATTGTTAGAGATATGAATTTTTAATATGAACTTAGAAATCATTATAGTCAGGTTGAAAATTCTTATATTGAAGTTTTGAATCACCATAATATATCTTGACAATTGCTAATGGAAAAATCAGAATTGTGAATCTTTAACATGAACTTGAAAATCATTATAGTTAAGTTGAAAATCCTTATGTTGAACTTGTGAATTAATATTTATGATGGATTTGAAAATTATAGAGGTATTTGTGTCTTGTCCTAAGGTATAGAAATCACATATTCATCCCAAGTTCTGATTTAATATTCCTCAAATTTAAGGGATTTATTTTGTTATTTTCAATTTTCAATGGGATTTTTGTGGCATTTTCCCTAATATCTATTTGTCATAGCTTTCTATATTATAAATAGAATAAGGGCATGTTTGCTTGGCTGATTTGACCTATGGAAAAGGAAAATCAACATTTTCCCTCCTCCCACGTTTGCTTCGTTGAACCATTGGTGGCTTCCTTTTCTGCCTCTCATCATTTTCCTTTAAAGGCTGGAAATTTTTTAAAGGTATAATGGAAAATTATAAGGACCACACTACCCCTCACATTTGTTATTCATCTTCCCCACTTCATCTCTCTCTCTCTCTCTCTGTGTGTGTGTTTCACTCACACTCACCTAGATCCACCATTTCTTTCGCAATTCTGACGATGGTGAAGGAACAACGGCTTTTGCAGAAGATATTGCTACCAAGGTGCTGAAGTGTTGAAGAAGACGGGGGAAAGAAAAATTTATGTGATCCTCATGTGCTTGAAGAAGATGAATAGTTTTAGGTTTTTTTTCCTTTTGTTCAAAACACTGTGCTTTCTCAAGTTTTTCTGTGTTTTCTTTCTTCCTTTCATCTATGCGTGTGTGGTTGCCCAAAATTTTGGATCTAAAACTGTGTATATAAGCTGCATGATTGATTATTATTGAGATTTTCCAAAATTTTCGATGCGTATAAATTTGAATCTAGGCTATCAAATTCAAATTTGATAGGCTCATTGGTTGTGAAAACAAATTTCAAAATCAATATTGAAACTTCAAAATGGATTTTCGAAAGCAATTGACTATGTGAATATTTATTTATGTATATTATTATTTTTTTATTAATTTATATTTAGTAAAAATAATTTATTCATTTACTTTTATTATTATTTAATTTTTAAATATTTTAAAATTTTATATTAGTGAGTTTAACTAAAATTACTCATTAAGGGCAATATGGTCATTTGCATATATTTTTGAGTTTCCTTACCACTATTTTCAACCAAACAAATATAAAATATTCCATTCCATTCATTTCTTTTCATGTGCGTAAAACGTGTTGACTTCCTCTCAGTTAGCTCATTCAAGTTTACATCTAATCTTATGAGATCGAATATAAGACAGTCATATTTTTTTAAAAAAAAGTGTTAAAAGTTAAAAATTTCTTTAAATGGGAGAACCAAAATCTGTACAGACAATACAATGTATCCACCCATATACCCCCTCCGTCCCTTATTATAAAAGTCCAAAATTTGAATGATTTTATCCCTTATTATAAGAGCATGTATATTGCTGTTAAAATATTTAATAATTTTTTCTCATTTTACCCCTCATTATTTATAAATATTTCATGCTAATTTCTGTCATTATTACTTTATATCTTTCTCTTATAAACCCCATCATAAATAAGGGCAAACTTGGTAAAACAAATTTATTTCAGGCATATTTATCTCTCCCAAATACTTTCTTAATATGTGTGATTTTACTTTCTGAGTTCTTATAATAAGTGACGGATATGGAGTACTTTATATTCCTCCATTGTTTGTTTGTTTTTTATCTATTTTGAGAAGAGTGAATTATAAAATGGATAAGATTTGAAAGTCTGAATGCACCCATATTCAAATTGCAAAGGCCAAATGAACATCATCATAAATTTATATATATATATATATATATATATTTCTTTCTTAAAAAAGGTGAATTCTCATCATCTAGGAATAGTATAAGGGCCTAATGTTATAAACAGATCATACTAGGGCCACTTATTTACAGAAAAGCTTATATACTTCTATGTTACAAGACCATTGGCAACATTTGATACCTCTTACAGCCTCTTTATACATACATGAAATTAATTGACATGCTAATACTTAAACCAAAGCATCCTGCTAGCTTGATTGGTTCTATTTTGATAGTGGTATTATTGTCGTTTCAGAATCCTTTTCCCAACTAAATTCAAGTTCCTTTTATAATAACGCATATAGCCCTAGATGTAGGAGCTAGCTAGTTCAAAAGTTTTCTTTTTATAATGCATAAGACCTCAATTCATAATATTTTTTTTCCAGTTAAGTCTATTAAATGCAAGTATTAAAGTAGTTTGTCTCAATAGAAATGATTCAATGAGATAGTTGAAGAAAATTAACATACATTTGCTGTAAATAATTAACTTAACTAATTTCATATACCTTATTCTCATTATATATATATATATATTCATGAATATATTTTTAGATGTGAAGGAGTATCTAATAATTCAGTAATATATCATAGCAGCTGGATAGTCTCTAACAGGTTCCCACCAAAACAACCCCCCCACTATTCCTTCTGTGTCACCAGCGATTGATGTTGACTTTGTTCCTTCTTTTTTTGTTTTCTTTTCTGTTCAATTTTGTTTGTAAAAGGCCAAACTTGCTTCTTTATTTTCCTTGGTTGGAAAAAGGCAACTTTTAGGTCTCCTCTGGTTCATATATCTGAATTCAGATACACGTACCATCATGTGTGTGTGTAAATTCAAACAACTTTCAATATTAATTATCTTTAGTAATTACACTAATTAAATTCTTCCTACATCATACTAATTTTTACTCTCTCACTTTTATGAAATATATGAGAAGATATATTTGATAATATTTCTTAAAATTGTCCAATGCCTTATAAAATAAATCAAAAACTCATAGAAACAGATACTGGAGCAATATTGTACTAATACAAACGCTTGACTGAATTTATCATATTCTTTTTTTATATTTATATAAATATATTCCCTGGAATTATTAAAGATAACATAAAATCGGACATGGAAAGATTGAGAGATGAATTAAATATATATAATATTGAGATAAGTCGTCTCATATTAGCTTAACACTTTGTGATAGGAAGATAAACCTAATATATATGCATAAAATTATTTCATATTTCAAAATGGTATTAGAGTCATTAGATAAGTCGGATGAAAAAAAAAAAGAATATTTGTAGACCTAAGGCATATGAGATTAAAATAAAAAGTACAAGCCCTGGCAAAAAAAAAAAAAAGAAAAAAGAAAAGAAAAAAGAAAAAAGAAAAATAAAAGAGATAAAAAATAGTAGGGTAAATATTAAAGATAGCATAAAGTTCCACATTGAAAGATTGAGATAGTATATAATATTGAGATGAATCATCTTACATTAGGTTAATATTTTGTGATAGAAATACAAATCTAACATATATACTACAACAAAAAGACATTAAATTAGCAACGGAATTTAGCCATGGAATTTTGTCAGTAATTACTACAAATTTCCGTTGCTAAATAAGGAATTTTGTGGCTAAATATTTAGCAACGGTATATTTTAAAAAAGATTCCGTTGCTAATTATATTCCATGACTAATTCACTCATTTTTTATAACAATTAATTCATATTTTAATCGGAACAAGTTTCCCTACGAATCAAAGTATAAGTAGGGAGAGTTATGCATATCTAAACCATTTAAATCTAATCTGGAAGATCTAAATATATTTATATTAAAAATATTTTTATAAATACACAATCTTAATTCAAATTTAAATCGTCCAGATGAGATATAAACGGTATATATATGCCTAACTCTATCCTACTCATCAGAGATGATCAGAGAAACCGATTCTCAGTCATATTTATAATCCATTAAGGAACATTCTCTTTCAATTGTTTAGTCCAATATATGAACAACAATTTTGTTTTGTTTAAAGTTAATGCATTTGTTCCATTTTTATTCCCAATTACTTTTTTGTCTCACTTATATTTTTACCATTCATTCTCTCTCATATCTTTTTTACAATTATATATTCTCTCGCACTCACCGTATTACTAAATAATGGAATCTTTGAAAAGAAGAATTACGTGTCTAACATATTTATTGCTTTTAACAAACTTTAATAACTAAGTCAATTTTGCATGATTTGGATGGTCATTGTTTATAAAAAGGTACTTGAAGGAGTATTAATAAGTACTCCCTCCGGTCCTAATTATAAGAGCCAGTTGATTTTTTTGAAAAAATTAAGGATGCAAAATACACCAATATAAATTATCTATATTTGTCTTCTTTCCTCAAAAATAAGTTATTTTACTTATAAACTATCATATAATATAATTACATTTCGTATATATTAAGATTTAGGGGTCTAATTTGCTTCTTTAATCTCCCTAAAAAAAGTCAACTGGCTCTTATAATTAGGACCGGAGGTAGTATGTCTTCAAATCTTCGCACCCTTTGTTTGGTTCAAGTAATTTGATTGGATGACATTTAACACACATCAGTTTCCCTGACCCGTCATTATCCAGAAAGCAACATTTATCGAATTTGGCATTAATTTCCACGAAATATTTCCATGTCCTTAACATATACCTCTATAAATACAAGCCCTGATTACAATTATATATAATTCCAAGCCTCAAATCAAATTCACAAAGCCACAAGTTCTACTTAGTTCAAAATCCAATAGATCTAGTAACATGAGTATTCGTGATATAATAATCACCAGATTTTTTATCCTCCTATCCGCCATGCTGTTTAACTACCCCAAGATAGCTTTGTCCCATTTCAAATGGGTTTTAGAATTCCTTATCTACCATCCATTTTACAGCCTTCGTGTTCATCATCATCTACCTCTTGAAGAGTTTCAGATATATACAGAAGAACAAGAAGTAAAGATATGGTATCCTCGTGAAGGAGGAGAAGGAGGAGGAGTGGATTGTGCAGTGTGTCTGAGCAAGATTGGTGAAGGAGATGAAGTTAGAGTGTTGAGGTGTGAGCATGTTTTTCATAGAGATTGTTTGAATCAGTGGGTTGGTCTCAGGAACTATACTTGTCCTCTTTGTAGGGATTTCCTGGGTTCTAGGAGAAATAGGGTTGTTCATGATGAGGGGAGACAAAGACATGTGATTTTATTCAAGTTTTCTTCGTTTTCTGCTAATTCTGAACGTGACAACTGGTGGCTACGGTGAGTCGGGGAATAAACAAAGCATGAACATGAGCTAAGATTTGTTAAAGAGTATCTGCAAGGTTTTCCTCTCCTCCTCCTCTCTAACATTTGGGGTGGTGAGAGCTCTTCTTTTATCATTGTGTAAATTTTTTTTACAGTGTCTCCCCCTTGTTCCGGCCGAGGAGGAGACATCTGTATTTTATATCGATCTACTTTTATTTCCATGTTTAATTGGGTTTCTTATGGTGGTGTTACTTCTCTCTGGGGAGGAGACATCATAGTCATACATATTGTTGGCCGCATCTTCTGTAAGACTATTGTGAATTGTTGGTGATGGCGAATTCAAAATGTATTTTAGGTTCGAGACTGTATTGTTTGTTGTGCAGTCGATGATGAGAATTTCAACTACTCAATCTTCATATTTCGTGTTGGTGTTTGTGGGTGCTTTTGTTTCTATGAAATCTCCTTATAGAGATTCTTCACAAACCAATTTAGTTAGTTTATTGCCGTAATGAGGGATGGATCATTTGAGATGGTTCTTTGTTGAGAACAACATTGGCAGCTACTGAACCCACCATGTTGGGCACCCCAGGGGCCCCTCTCGAGGTCACCCCGGTATTGGCAAGCCCAACTCAGGTATTGTAGCTCGGTTGGGGGTAGCTCTCGCATACCCGACCCAATGCTATAAAGTGCTTGGTTGGGAGATCGAACCCGTGGGTGCGCCAATGACACGGCCTCCTCCCACAAATGCTGCAGCATTGGGTCGGGTATGCGAGAGCTACCCCCAACCGAGCTACAATACCTGAGTTGGGCTTGCCAATACCGGGGTGACCTCGAGAGGGGCCCCTGGGGTGCGCAACATGGTGGGTTCAGTAGCTGCCAATGCTGGACTCAACAAAAAGGCGCTTTTTGAGGGGAGCACAGCAGTATACTATACTCCCCAAATGGGCCCCCGCTGGCACGGTACTGGGCCCCGCATTACCCAGAGGTCCAATGCTCTCTCGAGCTTCTTCCCCAGGCTGCAGCCCTAGTGGGATTCGAAGTCGAGACCTCTGGGATATCACCCCCCTAAGGGGATGGCCTTTACCACTTGAGCTGCAGCTCAAGTGGTAAAGGCCATCCCCTTAGGGGGTGATAGCACGAGGTCTCGACTTCGAATCCCACTAGGGCTGCAGCCTGGGGAAGAAGCGCGAGAGCGCATTGGACCTCGTGTAATGTGGGGCCCAGTACCGTGCCAGGGGGCCCATTTGGGGAGTATAGTATACTGCTGTCCTCCCCTCAAAAAGCGCCTTTTTGTTGGATACTGACAGTGGCAGCTATCAGCCCACCATGTTGGGCACCCCAGGGATCCACTCTCGCTTCACCCCGGTATTGGCAAGCCCAACTCAGGTATTGTAGGGAGGCCCAATGCTCTCTCGAGACCTTCATCCCCAGGCTGCAGCCCTGGTGGGATTCGAAGTCGAGACCTCCCACTTTATAGGCACCTTAAGTGCCTCGCTTATCACCACTTGAGCTGCAGCTCAAGTGGTGATAAGCGAGGCACTTAAGGTGCCTATAAAGTGGGAGGTCTCGACTTCGAATCCCACCAGGGCTGCAGCCTGGGGATGAAGGTCTCGAGAGAGCATTGGGCCTCCCTACAATACCTGAGTTGGGCTTGCCAATACCGGGGTGAAGCGAGAGTGGATCCCTGGGGTGCCCAACATGGTGGGTTGATAGCTGCCACTGTCAGTACCCAACATTCTTAGAACAACCATATCTCACAATGGCTTTGTTGCTGGTTACGACGTTTTCTTACTCACAAACTCTAATTAATGAATGATGAAGATAGTAATGTTTTTAGAAGTGGCGGATCTATTTTATCTATATTAGGGTTATGTTATTTTTAAGATTTCTATGCATTATGTATTTGGGATTTCTTTTTGCAGACCTTTAAATTTTGGTTTTGTATCTCACTTTTTGTTAATTTAATGAAATAAATTTTTTTTATCTCACAAAAAAATCTAATAAAGTACTCCATCTGTTTCGAAATATAATATGAAAATTTGTGAAGGGATTTGGATTTTTATACAATGTAAAGTTTGAACTTGTCTTATCATTTAATGCATTTTTATTTTCACCCCTTATTAATCAAGGGTCATGGTGCAATTTTTCCTTGGAATAAACCACGAAGAGCCCTAGATATGTGGAAGTTTTTTGAGAAACAAAATAATTTTGCCTTGGAATAAACCAAAAAGTAAGCAAATTTGTACATTGTCTATAAAAATGTTAATGGTTAACGTTTATTTTTTAAAAAAATAATTAGGCTTAATTTGCTCCTTTTTTAACCTTTGAATGCAAAAAGTCCTCCTCAAAAAATTTCTTAATACCCAACATTGTAAGTGGTTTTTTTAGGCTAAATTGCACATAAACCCTTAATTATATATCTCTCATCTCTTTTCCTACTCATTCTTGTTTCTAGTTATTTTCTCTCCCACTGGCTCTCTCCATAAATAAAGGTGCTTTAAGAAAATAAGTTGCACTTTATTACATATTTATTATTTTTAACCAACTATTAAGTTGCATAAGTTAGTTATTTTTACCTTGGGTGTGTTTGGAACGCCTACTTGCAGTTAAATAAGTCATTTTTTTTTATAAAAAAGGACTTATTTTCAGAAAATGACTTATGAGCATGTTTGTCTCGACTTATAAAAATAAGTAACTTATAACTTATAAGTCAAAATAAGTATAAGTTTTTTTTTTCAACTTATGACTTATGACTTATGACTTATAAGTCACTTTTTTTTGTGGACCCCACAATTCTAACTTATTTTACACATCAAATCATAACTAACTCAAACATAAATCACTTTTTCAAAAGTCCATCCAAATATACATCTCATTACACAATATGACTTATGACTTATAAGTCACTTTTTTTAACAGCCCATCCAAACATAAATCTCATTACACAATCTGACTTATTTTCAGTTTGACTTATCTATAAGTCACTTTTTCAGAAGTCCATCCAAACACACCCCTTATATCTTGAACTGGAAGGAGAAATAATGACTAGTTTGAAGTATTATGATTCTCATTAAATAACAACTAGATATATTTAATGTCTGTGTTCAACCGTTGTGGTATCTAGCTATTTACTTCTATACATATACGTTTTTTCTTTCTTTTGTTTATTTTTTAAAAGCAACTGAATCCCCAGGTCATTGTGAGTCTTAAAGTGTAAGAGTTTTCATTTCTCACAACAAATACCCTTGATAGAATTCAAATTTGTGTCTTTCCCTCTACGAGGTAAGGTTGCTTATCATCTCAACCAATAATGATTGATATTGTTATTTTTATTTTATTATATGTAATTAGGGTATTTTCAAATCACTTTATATGATAATTGGGAGTAAGACATGAAAATTTTAAACTAATTGGAAAGATATATGAATATCCATACATATGTTATTTTAAGTGATTTTGTGATATTCAATTTCAATTTTGAAGGACAAAACCGCGGTTTCCTAAATATGTATTCAAACACACATATTATGATTGAATTAAATTAATTATGAAATCCATAAACAAAGATTATAACATAGTCATAATCTTTTTTATTCATAATTACTATATTTGATAGCTAATTATAAGATATCCGGAGTTTCAATTTCATAACCTTTTTGAAGGAATCGGTGGTATTATCTTATTATCTAGGGAAAATCACAATGAGGTCCCACATAAGGCATTTAATCACAACCAGGTCCCAAACAATCATCAAATTACATTGAAGTCCCAAGGGACCTAAGTGTAATTAAATTGAGTTGTCAATACCAGCCCATTGAGTTGTTACTATGCCCAAAATAGTTGTCAATGGGTTGTCAATTCAATGTTGTCAATACCAGCCGTGTGAGTTGTCAATGCATACAAAAAGAGTTGTCAATCGCAGCTTAATGAGTTGTCAATTCAATAGTTGTCAATACCAGCTGTTTTGTGTGCACTAACAACTCACACGGCTGGTATTGACAACTCCCATTTAATTACACTGAGGTCCCTTGGGACTTCAATGTAATTTGATGATTTTTTGGGACCTGGTTGTGATTAAATGCCTTATGTGGGACCTCATTGTGATTTTCCCTATTATCTATCCTCAAAATTTGATATTATAAATCTATTATATTTTTTTGGTCAATTATAAATCTATTATATTACAACTGAATCTATCCTCAAAATTATAACTATAAATAAATTTAACTATTTACATATGTACCAAAAATAATGATTCGCATTAATGATTTTCAGGTTTCATGGTCGTTGAGGAGGACACACCAGCATTATTGGGGCACGCGAGGAGGTTAAAGTCGTAATTCCAATTCCGACAAACTACTTTTCAGATGTCTGTGTTTTTGTATGGCTATTTGGCCGCCCAAACCCAAATGTGATTTTGTTGATTTTTTTTATTTTTTTATCCAAGATTTTTATTATGGTTGGGTACACTTATTTTGAGTGGAGAGGAACATCTCCTTTTTTTCTTATATTTTTTTCTTAATAATCATTAGATCCTTTTTCAATGTAATATATGTGTATTATTTAATAAGAACACCTCCTTTATTATTTTCAATTTCTTATAATTTTAATTTCACTCTAAATTATAACAATATATGCATATTTTATATGTGTATTATTTAATAAGTATTATGTCTTTTTTAGTAATTTTTTTATCTAAACTTGCTTTTCAAAATATTCATCCAAATATGTTTCTAAAATTCAAATTGAAAGAAAGCCACTTATACCATCACAAATCCAAACATAAATCATATTACACAATCTAATTTTTATCCAATCTTACTTCTGAAAAAGTCAGATTGAAAAAAAGTTACTTTTGTACCGCTAATCCAAACACACCCCTATTATTTGACTATTTGAGGTAGTAAAATAATCAAGGGAGATATTGCCCACTCTTCTTTATTTTCCCGAAAATTATGTATTCCCTCCACTTTAAAATATAGGAAGTCATCCATAGCTCAAATACACAAGAGGTTGATAAAATAATTAATGATTTTTTTTTGTAAAAAAGGTGAAACTAATAAATAAATATTTGAAAATTATATACTTCAATAAGGGTAAAATAGGTAAATTTTATCAATTTAAGACGTATTAAATGACTTATAACTAATATTCCTTAGTTTGTGTGAATAAGTTAATAATGTCTTGTGTTTTGGAGATAGGGAAATATTGTTTTTTCCAACATCATATTGCCAACGTATGTGATTGAAGAATGAGAAGAGATATAGTAACACGTGATAAGAAGTTCACTTGTTGATTTATCTTGTCATACAGGCCTCAAAACACTATAATAAACTCTTATAGTGTAATGGAGTTAACCCTAGGTCGATTCTTTCTGGCCTACAGCAATTAATAGAGATTGATTGCAAAGTGTCCACAAGTGAAAACAATTATTTGTTTTCATATTCAAAGCTATGTAATCCTATGTAATTCTTTTTGTAATTTTTCTATAATTTTGAAATGAATGAGTTGAAAACAGAAATGCAAAATGTGAGTTAAAGTCTTGGAAGAATCAAATGTGATGAAGAATTTTTCCTTTTGTATCATTTGAATCTTTATTGCCTCTAAAATTGATTTAGAGTTCTCTAGGTTTGCAAAATTGATGCCTCCTCACTATGAACATGAATTAACTAACTAAGCAACTCAAATTCATCATGAACGTAAAACATAAGAATTGATTCGAATTGCATGCATCAAATAAATAGTCTCATACTAGGATCCTATGAATCATTCATCATAATTCCACAACCTAAACAACTAGATAGGTTTATGAAATCAAAGATTACAAAATATAAAGTATTGACATAGGCAACTTCAATTTGAAAACAATTCAAAAGTCATCTTCCGAATCTAGAAATTCAGAACAATACTCATGTTCATCACAATTTCTACATGAAATCCACTAACATAAAGAAACTAAAAAACAGATAAAAGTTGATTGAGAACTCCCTTTGCAGAACACAGATAGCCCGTTTGGTTCAATTCCGTGGGAGAGGATTATATGTAATCTTGATGTAACGGACTGATTACAACATTTGGTTGGGCCTTTGTAATGTAATAAGGATTACATGATGTAATCCTTATTACATCTTTAGATGTAATGGGGATTACATTGAGATGACTGATGAATGGGAGATTACATACATCTTGTAATCATGTAAAAAGACAATATTACCATTATTACTTTTAAATCGACTAAAGTACCCTTTAAGAAAATACTATTAATTGACCCACTAAAACCCTAATAAGTATCCATATCTATTGGTTATTCTCCTTCTTTATTTTCTTATTCTCGATCATGCTTCTCAAATACCATACTACTTACGAGAAAGATCACTATTAATCTCATCTAGCAATTTCTTTCACTCTTTATTCAATATTCCATCATAATCATTATGCATGTTTCATTATGCTTCTCATTTTTTAATAGAGGGAGAAAAGAGACGATGATTGAAAATTGTAGCTAGTATAATGAACATGGCAAGAAGTTTAGGAATTACGGTTATATATTTTATTTTATTTTATTTTATTTTCCTATTTTTATATTTAGAGATTAGAAATTTCATAGAGTTACTTTAATTTAATAATTTAATTTTATCTTTAATAAAAAATAATTTTATAATTTAATATTTAAATTTTGATATGTTTAACATTCTTTTATAGATATGTTGATTTTCATTGGACGATAACATGGGAAAAAAGTTGAACTATTATTTTCATATTATTTTCACTTATACATACTATTTTCAACTACTTTTTTTCGTATGAAGTAATTAGAAGATTTCTATAATGTTAAATTTAAATATCAATTAATGTATCATTTTACTAAGTAACTAGAATTTTCTCCTCGTGCGATGCACGAGAAACATATTAATATTCTAATTAATAAAATTTTATAATGATTAATTGTATTTTGAAAATTTGAAATATTGTTTGTTGACCTTTAATTCTCAATTTAATAATATCTCATAATAATAAATTATATTAAAATAAGATGATAACAACCTATAATAGTTCAATCTGGATTTGAATAAAATTCTATTTCAAATATGAACATTGAATAATTATTTTTTTTAAATGTATTATAAATTTGATAGATATAATAAATTTAGTTACGTATCTCAACCATTTGATCTACTTTATTGATTAAGTATTGAATTACATATGGAAAGTAGATAATTTAGTCAATAATAAATATATATGCAGGGACAATTTTGTCTCATTCTATATCATTCTCATCTATTTCCCTGTTCAATGTAATCCAACCAAACAAATGCATCATCTTTCCTTAATGAAGAACCTAACAGATTCATGTAATCACCGTTGTTAGAATAATGAGTTTTTATGGTAACTAAACATAACTTAGACATGAAGAAATATTAGACTTAGAACTGGAATGAACTTAGAAATAATCTGATAGAAGTACTAAGTCATTGCCTAATCGATCAGGATCAGATTATAAGTTAGAAGTCTAAGCCAATGATCGAACAAAGTAAGATTAGAATGAGTTTAAGTAATAAGATTGGCCGCCTAATCGATCAGGCCTCCCCTGTGATCGATCAGAGAAGTAAAAATCAAATAAAGTAATCTCAGTGTGATCGATTAGAGAAATGAAAATAAACTTAGTATGATCGAACATTTGGGTATGAAAGATTAGGACACCCTGTGATCGATCATGAAGTCTAAATTGTAATTCAAGCCTAATCTCAGCCCCGTTCGATCAGATATGCCTAATCGATCAGAGAGTAGTGAGTGATCGATCATTAGAGTATGAAATTAACTTCAAAATAATCTAAGCATAATCTATCATAGAAGCCTAATCAATCAGGGTCCCATGTGATTGATCAGTCGAGGTGTTATCTAATCTCATATTCAAATGATATAGGTCATAATCGAAGCCTAATCTAAGTGTGATCGATTAGTCAACTGAGGCAATGATCGATTGGAGTATTGTAATCGATTTGGCGATGGATTTGAATAATTGAGTTGTTTGAAACAACAATTGCTTTCTGCAATTAATGAGGAGAGATGAACAAAAGCAAACTGAGTACAGAGAAGTTAATGTTACACAGAACATCTTCATCTCAACACTCTATCATTAGATTAATCATCTTTATCAAAGATAAAACAACTTCTATAAACGGTCATCAAAGGGCAAAAACCAAAAGCACCTATAAAAGTATTGGTGAAGAAGTTGGTAAAAACATTGATTGCGTACATTGAATACACTCTTGAGTTATACCTACTACATTCAATACTTACCTACTCTCAGATATAATCATTCATTGATTTGTACTTCAGTGTGTATCAAAATCAGTTCATTTGAGTGAACAAGTCTTGTAATCACATTTCAAGTGAGGTTTACTCTTAAGATAGTGGGATCTTAACAGTAGGCTGTAATCTTACAAGTTGTAAGGGGGAGTGATCTGTAAGGGAGAGTTCTTATTAGTGATCACTTGTAAAGGCAATCAAAAGCCTAATTTAATCTTGAGGTTTAGTGGAACCCAACTTAGGTTGGAGAACTGGACGTAGGTCAAGAATTGGGCTGAACCAGTATAATCTTTTTGTCTTAGTTCCTTAAATTTTAATTAGCACAATTTAGCCCCTTCTTGTGCATTCCTTCC
Source organism: Mimosa bimucronata (assembly GCA_037074515.1). Taxonomy (NCBI): domain Eukaryota; kingdom Viridiplantae; phylum Streptophyta; class Magnoliopsida; order Fabales; family Fabaceae; genus Mimosa; species Mimosa bimucronata. The sequence continues at coordinate 8,995,978 of CM073447.1, forward strand.
ACTTTCATTTGGTATCAGAGCATGTCTTCTAAGAACTTATTGGTCCAATGATCAAGAGAAGCAAAGATCCAACATGGCAGGATATGACAACATTCTCCCTGAAGGTAGCTCAATCAACAGACCTCCTGGCTTCAATGGAGAGCACTATAACTTTTTGAAGATGAAGATGAGAACTTTTATCAAAGCAAATGGGTACATGCTTTGGAAGATAATAGAAGATGGAGATATCATCCCTATGAAAACTAAAAATAGAGCACATTTTCCTAAACTCCCAGCAGAATTCATAAATGACGATAACGACAACATGGAGCTGAACAACAAAGCAATTTTGGTCATCCAAAGTGCTTTGAGCCAGAAGGGATATTTTAGAGTATGTCATCTTGAAACTGTAAAAGAAATGTGGGATGCTCTGGAGATTGCACATGAAGGAACATCCGGAGTTAAAACCAAAAGAGTTGAACAGTTAATCTCACAATTTCATCTCTTCAAGATGGAAGATGGTGAGCCTATCTAGGAGTTGGAGATCAGATTCACTTATCTGATAAACAATCTCATTGCCCTCGGTAGGGGGATTACAGAAGTAGAGCAAGTGTCCAAAATTCTAAAGATCCTCACACCAGAATGGCAAATGAAGGCCACTGCTATTCAAGAAATGAGGGTGAATCAATGAGCTCAATCACCTCCTTATTTGGAAGTTTGACTGAATATGAGACAACAATTAAGACTCAAAGAGAGCTATATGGAGACAAGAAGAAAAAGAATTTGGCTTCTCAGCTCCAGTAAAGGATGATGAGGATGAAGAAGAGCAAGAAGAACTTGATGATGATGAGATGGCCTTCATAGTCAGAAAGTTTAGAAGATTCTTCAAAAATGGGAGAAGATTCCAGAGAGGTGGCTCAAGCAACACTAAAAGGGACTTCAAATCAGAATTTCCAAGTCTTCAGAGATTCAAAGAAAAGGAGAAAAAGAAAGAGAAGTTCCAGGGCAAAAAGAAAGCGTATGTCTCCTCTATATGGGGAGATAGCTCAGATGAGGAGACTAGTGATGCTGAGGAAACAGCCAACCTTTGCCTGGTAGCTCAAGAAGAATTTGATAGTGAGGTATACCCTTTTGAACCATCTTTTCATGAACTTCAAGATGCATATAATGATTTACATATCGAGTTTGTGAAACTGGCTAAAGAAGTAGCTATTTTGAGAAAGAAAAATAAAGAGCTAGAAAAGAAAGCTGAGAAACCTGAGTGCATAAAATGTCAGCAGATTTCAATGAAAGAAGTTTCTCAAGAAGGTGAAAATTTTGAATGCAAGAATTGTGAAAAACTTTTAAAAGAAAAAGAAAAGATTATGATGTTTTGAAAAGATTCACTAAAAGCACTGAGGCACTAGATGTTATACTGATGAGTCAAAGAGCTTTTAGAGATAAAACTGGTATAGGTTATGATTCAATGCCCAAGTCTTTGAAAGAAAGAAAGCCAGTATCTAAAGAAAAACCTTACTTAAAATTTTTCAAAAAGGCTTCAAATTGTTCATCACCATTTAGTTTCTGCAATTTTTGTAACAGATAAGGAGACACTAAATCTACATGTTATCCCAAGAAACATGGTGTGTCTGGGCTATACAAATGGGTCCCCAAAGGTATATAGCAGCCTAAAGTCCATCTGGACAAAAGGCATCAAACTAATCCCAAAGGACCTAAGAAAATTTGGGTACCTAAATCTGTGTAGTTTGTGCAGGTTTGTCTCAAAGTATCCAACAACAACAATAAGTGGTACATAGATAGTGGATGCTCAAGACACATGACTGGAGATAAGGAGAAATTTCATAAAGATGGAGCCAAAGTCAATTTTGGTGGAAACCAGTCAGGAAGAACAGCCGGAGTAGGAGAGATTGGGACAGTCAATGATATCTACCTAGTTGATGGTCTCTGCCACAATCTCCTAACTGTCAGCCAGAGTGCTGATAGAGGTAACTGGGTAATATTTGATTCAAATGAATTTCTTATAATAGATAAGAAAGAACTAGACATAAATAAATCAAATCTTAAATGTCGGTTGAAAGCTAATAGGAATGAGAATCTGTACACAGTAGACCTAAACCAGCAATTCTCTGAAAAATGTTTTATAAGTAAGTTTGATAACTGTTGGCTATGACACAGAAGATTAGATCATGTGAACTTGTCTCAAATAGATAAACTAGTTAAAAAGAATCTAGTCATTGGCATACCCACCATGAAAGTAAAAACTAATTTAAAGTGTGAAGTATGCCAAAAGGGGAAATAAACAAAATCCTCTTTTAAACCAAAGAAGGAAGTCTCTACTATTAGACCTCTAGAATTAATCCACATGGATTTGGTGGGTCCAGCAAGAGTGAAAAGTCTAGGAGGAAGTCTATACACTCTTGTAACTGTAGATGACTATTCAAGGTTTACTTGGACTATGTTTCTTTCCTCTAAGCATGATACTTTTGATTCCTTTTACCTGTTTGTCAAGAAAGTGCAGAATGAAAAAGGACAGAAGATAAGTTCAATCAGGACAGACCATAGAGGAGAATTTGAGAACCAAGACTTTCTGGAGCTGTGGGAGGAGAATGGGATAAACCACAACTTCTCAGCTCCCAGAACACCTCAACAAAATTGAGTGGTTGAAAGAAAGAATAGAGTACTCAGTGAGATGGCCAGAACAATGCTCAATGAAAGAGAAGTATCTCAAGTATTCTGGGTAGATACAATGAGAACAACCTGCTACATCTCCAACAGAGCTTACATCCGGAAAGGAATGGAGAAAACTCCATATGTGCTTCACAAAGGAAGAAAGCCAAATGTAAGACATCTCAAGGCCTTTGGTTCCAAATGTTTCATCCACAACAATGGAAAGGTAAACTTAGCTAAATTCGACCCTAAAGTTGATCCTGGAATTTTCATTGGTTATTCTAACAGAAGTAAGGCTTATAGGGTTTTCAACAAAAGAACTTCTACTGTTGAAGAATCAGTCCATGTAGTGCTTGATGAAACTGACTCTGAATAGAAGCCTTTGGTAGCAGAAGAATCTGATTTTTCAAATAAAGCTAAGCGTTCTACAAAACCAATATCATCACCAGATGAATCTCATAAAGAAAGCCAAGAGGATTATTCTCATGATGAACCAGCTGAGTCCTCAACTTGGAGACATCACAGGGATCATTCACCTGGGCAAATCATTGGTGATGTTAGTGGTGGTGTTAAGACCAGAAGCCAGATTCAAAACGAAATACAATTCTCTGCCTTCATTTCTGAAATTGAACCTACTTGCATTGAAGAAGCACTAGCAGACTGTGACTGGATAGTTGCTATGCAAGAAGAGCTCAATAAATTTGAGAGAAATCAAGTTTGGGATTTGGTTCCTAGACCCTCAAACTATCCTATTATTGGAACCAAATGGGTTTTTAAAAACAAACTTGATGAATTTGGAACAGTGGTCAGAAACAAGGCAAGACTTGTGGCTAAAGGATATAACCAAGAAGAATGCATAAATTATGAAGAGACTTTTGCCCCAGTTGCAAGACTGGAAGCAATAAGATTACTTTTAGCCTTTGCATCTCTAAAAAAATTTAAACTTTATCAAATGGATGTAAAGAGTGCCTTTCTTAATGGATATATTATGCAGGAAGTGTATGTTGAACAACCTTCTGGTTTTGAAGATCCTACTAAACCTGATCATGTTTTCAAATTGAAAAAGGCTTTATATGGACTCAAACAAGCACCAAGATCTTGGTATAAAAGACTTAGCAATTTTCTCTTGGAAAAAGGTTTTACTAGAAGGAAGGTGAACACCACCTTATTCATTTTACATAAAAATAACAGCATGCTTGTAGTACAAATTTATGTAGATGATATCATTTTTGGTGCTACTAATGAATCTCTTTGTGAAGAATTTTCTAAGATTATACAGGGAGAATTTGAGATGTCTATGATTGGAGAACTGAACTTCTTCCTAGGACTTCAAATCAAGCAGAAGAAAGATGGAATATTTATCTCTCAGACAAAGTATGTTAAAAAAATTTTGAAGAAGTTTGGAATGGATATGTCCAAAGAAGAAGACAGTTCCATGAGCTCAACTGTATCACTGGATGCTGATGTAGGTGGGAAAGATTTCAATCAATCCACATACAGAGGATTGATTGGATCGCTCCTATATCTGACTGCTAGCAGACCAGGCATCCAATTTAGTGTGGGAATGTGTGCCAGATACCAAGCCAAACCAAAAGAATCTCACCATAAATGTGTCAAAAGAATCCTAAGATATCTGGTTGGAACTCAGGAGCTTGGATTGTGGTATCCAAAAGGAACTCAAGAATATCTTATGGCCTACTCAGATTCTGATCATGCTGGGTACAAGACTGACAGAAAAAGTACCAGTGGTCAATGTGAGTTTCTTGGAGGATCATTGATGACATGGGCTAGCAAGAAACAAAATTATGTGTCCCTGTCATCAACTGAAGCTGAATATATTGCTGCTGCAAGTTGCTGTGCTCAAGTGCTATGGCTTAAGCATCAATTAAAGGATTTAGGAATAGAATTTTACCAATTCTCTGTGATAACACAAGTACTATAAGTTTGGCCAAAAACCTATTGCATCATTCAAGAACAAAGCACATTGATGTCAGACATCACTTCATCAGAGACCATGTGCAAAAGAAAGATGTCAAAGTGGAATTCATCCCAACTCACTTACAGCTGGCAGAGATCTGCACCAAACCTCTAGCTGTAGAACAATTCATGTTCATCAGAAGAGAATTAGGAATGGTAAATCCCAATGAGTTGTAAATCAGTATCAATCACCTAATTCTCTCAGATTTATTTAAAATTATATTATGTTTTGATGATAAAAGGATTAACTTAGGCATCAGAGTGCCAAAATAAGTCTTTGCAGGTTTTGTGTCAAAAATAAGCTTTTCATCGTCCAATCGATCAGGAAAGACTGATCGATCACAGAACATGTTCTATGATCGATTAGGATTTGATCATAAGTTAAACAGATTAGGGAATGGAGCAATCGAATCAGGGTTACCTAATCGATCACAAGGAAGGGGTAATCGGTCAGACATCAAGTACCTAGTGTGGAGCCAATCGATCACAACAATCCCTAATCAATCAGACGCAACTATTCGATCAGAAACTAGTCATCTTGAACTATCACAGAGCACACCTAATTGATCAAGTGCTAACAGTAACTTTTACAACGGTCACTTTCACTGTCAGACATTTAGGGTTTTACATTTACTCTCTCATATATATTGAACTGTTGTAACTATTACATCACTTTACATTCATTTTCGCACCCGTAAAGCCAAGAACCAACATCTCCTTTCATCAAAACCTCTCTGTAACAGTCATAACCGAATGCATTACTCATCATAACCTTTCTATAAATGTTTCATCCCTTTGAATCATCAGACAAACCCTCTAGCTCTCTATATAAATCTCCAAATGGCACCCAAGATGATCATTCCCAACATTACAGAACCAAAGTCATTGAAGATACAGTACCTCTTCCTCCAAACGACACTGCTCTTACTTACAAACAACCATCTCCACCCTCAACTTCTCATCCCTCAACCACAACAATGCTTAAGACTCGAGCCTAAGCCTCAAAATCTAAAAGCAAGAGTTATGGTACTATTGTGAAAGTCAGGGACTTGATTTCTTGAGATACAAAAGTCCCAGTGGATCCTACTTTTTCCCAAGGCCTTATTGAAGAAGCATAAGAAGACATTGAGAAGAGAATCATTCTGCAAAGATGTGCCTATATAGACGTTGACTATCTAGAGAAGAATGGCTACCCAGTGATAGACTGGTTGGGGCCATACAAGAGGTGGATAGGCATCAAGAACCATTACAATGAGAAGGTTATCAAAGCTTTCTATTCCAACATGAATGTCTCTGTCATATAATCTAGAGGAAAACCTACTGGAATTAGAGTGCCATCCCAAGTCAGAGGAAAGAAGTTCTCTTTTGATTGGAAGGATTTGAATCAATGGTTTGATACGGACAAACCAGAGTTAGGAGCGTACAACGTTTGGCAAGAAATGAGGAAATATTCAGAGATTGATCTCATGAGGGGTTATCAACCAGACAGTCTAGGCCAAGGAACCCTTCAACCAATTCAGATGCCCCCAGTCAACAGAGTGATTCACTATGCCTACTCTAGATGCATAGTGATTTGAACCGCTCCTAATACGCCTTGGGGTTCAAATGCAAAATTAAATTAACCAAGAATTGCACTAATGTTGCTTTCCCGGATCGTCTCTCACGGAAAGCTAACTAAATGCATGAAAAGCTATAAAAAGTCGGGGTTTTTGTGATTTTAATTAAGGGAACTAAACTACTTTTTTTTGGATTTTTTATTATGAAGAAAGCAAATAAAACAAGGTTGTGAAAACTATATGGAAAACATGGGTCTCTTGATGAATTGGGCAACCTTCCTACCTTCTAAATGATATGGGAGTTTAAACCAAGTTCTAACGCAAAACCTAAGGCAATCGCTCTTAGTCCAATTAGCCTAATTAATTAACTAACATGGCATCACTCATTTAATTAATCAAATAAGAAATTGTTACAGTTTAACTTGGTAGTGACTCATGCTAAACACACAACGAGGCTCTCGTTAGAAGTAGATCGAACCATCTAACGTTGGACCTAGTGTCTATACACACATACAATTGCACATGCATTCAACATATACTAGAAATCCAAAGGAGATAAAATTGAAACACATCTATTGCATGATATCATGAAATCAACACTTAGGTTTATACACATAAAAGAACATTGCTTAATTACATGCATGACCTTTAAACAAAGGATTAAACATTAAAGCACACTTGTTCTATGACTAAATACATATGACAAAGCACAAGGAATTGAAATACATAAATGGAATTAGACAAGAGAAACTAAATAACTCCCTATTAAGAACGTTGAAGCTCCGGTTGCCTTTCTCCATCAAGGTCCCCACAAGGAATTTAGCCGCTCATGCTCTCGAACAAGATCGAATGAAATTTGGTTGTGGAAGCCATGAAATTGATGTAGAATGAGTGGAATTGATGTAGATGGATGAATTGGGGCTGAATTTTTGTGCAGAGAGCAGAGGCTAAGGAGAGGAAACGGTGAGAGTGAATGAAGAGTGAATGGTGCTGAGAATTGGTGGTGTGTAAGAGAAAATTTGGGTATAAATTTATAGAACAAGATAGGCAACCCAAAAACCTTCCTAATTCCATTTAGATTGCTTGGGGAGGTCGAATTCATCCTTTAGGAAACAATGGAAGAAGACCCAATCACTCAGAATTTGGAAATAAACTGAAAACTCCCGTATCAGGCTTTTTATCGGGCCCTCGCTGTAGCCCTCACCATGGCAAGCCATGACAAGGCACCCTGTATCATATTCGTCTCTCTAACTCTCGCCGTGGGCCTCGCTGTAGCCCTCCAAGGCGAGGAAGGGCATTTTCGTAATTTTCTCTAAATTTGACATATTCACTTTTTGGGCTCATTTTTGCATTTCCAACCTCTTTCTTCAATTCTCCCAATTGGCCTACAATGAAAATCAAGCACAATTGTAATATCTAAAGTCCATATTAAGAAATGCATGAGTTTAAACCTTAAAATGCTCAATTTAAGATCAAAATACAATTAACTCGATGCCTCAAGATTCTAAGTACACAAGTGCCTAAACTATCATGTATTGGTCTATATAAAGTGCTAATTCCCTATAATTATTGGATTAAACTATATAATAATTAAGTGCAATCACATGGTGAACAAAGTAAGGAACTTTACTCAGATTTTGGATATAAATAATCCAGTGTTGGCCATGCTAATCAACAAAATTCCCATAAACCCAGGCCAACTAATCTGTGAAGAGTTCCTCAGATTTCATAAAATCAAGACTGCCAAGACACCTCTCCCATTTCCTTAGGTGGTGTCTTACATTCTGGCCAGCAACCACATTTTGTGGTTAGAAGGAGACAAAAACATTGAGACTCCCAAGTGTGATATGATCACTCTCAAAAGGATGAAGCTCCCACCATTTGCACTAAACTATGCTCCACCACAAGTTCAAGAAGGAGCTCCTGAGGAAAATGGTCAACCTCAAGAAGAGCATGAAGAAGTTCATTCATCTGCCTCCCAGTCCTCCCAACCATCAGTGCCTAAGTCAGACAGGAGGGTATCTCTCATAGAAGATTTGGTAGATCAGGTTGTTGTCAAAGTCTTAGAAAAGGTCATTCCTAGTGTGTTAACATAATTATCCTTGGAACATCAAGCCATGGAAGACAAACATCTCAAGAGATTAGTAGTTGCTCTCAATGACACAGTAGTGCATTCATTCCAGAGTGTGGATTTTAAGTCTTCAAAGGATATGACATAGTGGTCAACATGCACAAGTTCATCCACAACAGACTTGCTGGACTTGAAGAAATTCTCAAAGAAAAACTTGATCTTGCCCTTCCTGGTTCACCTCTGGAGACCTTCCTTGATCATGAAGCCCACAGAGTCTCTCACATATAGTACTCCCCTTACTTATCTCCTTCTCCATCTCATCCTACCACTTCCCCTGTCATCCCCACTCAAACCTCACCACCCTCTCCTCAGCAACCTACCACCCAAACACAACCCTCACCCAAAACCACTCCTCCCCATATCCAAACTATCATCACCAGAAAAATCCATCCCTCCCTCAGAACCTCCAACAGTCCTACTATCAGACCATACACAAATCCATCCCTCTGCCCTCCAGTACACACCCTGGCCAGATCCTTCCCAAACCTATGCTAGAAAAGGGAAAGACACGGTCACGGAAACTTCTCCTACCCTCCCCTCTATTCCTTTTGATGATGTAAAAAAGGGGGAGAAGACCTACAGTATTCTAGAGATAGGGGAGAGTAGCAGTATTCAAGAGAAAGCCAGTGAAGCTGTTGCTATACTGCAATCCATTGCTATTGAAGCACTTCAAAGGCCTATTACAGAAACCTCTCCTAATGCTACTCTGAGCCAAGTTCTTCCAGATATCCATGATCTAGCAGAAAGAATTAGGTTGAGTATGGAGAAAGATGTCATAGTTAAAGATCTGCCCTATGAAGAGCCTGCCCACATCAATATTCCTCCTAAGGATGAGAATGTGATTCTGGAAGAGGATATGAGTATGGCTATGGTGGTCTACCAGGAAGAACCACAGCCAGTATCAGTGGACACATGGCCCTATCTTCATCGAAGAGTGCAAGAGCTGGTTGAAGAAGATGCTGCAAGAGCCAGAGCAGAACAAGAACAAAAAGCCAAGGCTGAAGCTGAAGCCAAGGCCAAGGAAGAAGAAGAGGCTAAGGCTAAAAGGAACAAGATGATCTTCCTAAGCCTGTGATTCTCAGTTAGGGTGTCAGGAAGCATGTAATTTATCACAAGTCTGTTAAGCCTGACCAGAAGGATCCCATTCAAATCACTTTAGAGTTCTTGCAGTCTGGTGGAGAAGAAAAAGGGTCAGAAGTATAGTCTGTTGCCAAAGGGAAAAGGATCAAGATGACTGCCCCCAAACCTCTACCCAAAATGATTACAAGGAAGGGTTCCAAGGCTTCAAAGGGTATTGTAATTAAAAAACCCAAACCTGCCCCTAAGGCTACAACAAAAAGGAAGGCTGCACCAAAGGGAAAAACATCCAACCCTCCTCCAAAGAAGAAGCAGAAGTAGCAGTCTCGCCTTGATAAGCTTCTTGCACATATCTGTTAGAATCTTAAGTTTTGATGAGGATTGGACCTATAGATAACATAAGTAAAATGAACAGATAGGGTATAATTTAGTCTGGAATGAAATTAAGAAAATAATCATGCTAAAAGACTAAGTAACAGAAGTATAGGTTATCTGAACATTGAACAAAGTAAGATTTCTATAGATAACAGATAACAGATACACTAAGTAACAGAAGTATATCGGTAGTACATTTTATTGAAATCCTCTACTGTTTGAGGTTGTTCTTAAGTCTGGGACTTTAGAACAGGGTTGTAGACTTACAACTTGTAAGGGGGAGCATTTAAGAGGAAGTCTAAAGCTCTGTTTTGTAAAGGTTGGCAGGTGAACCCGTATTGTAAAACCTGTGGTTTAGTGGAACCCAACGAGGAGTTGGAGAACTGGACGTAGGCAGTGTTTGGCCAAACCAGTATAAAGGATTGTCTGTATTTAGAGTTTAATTTTTGAAAAGCACAATTCACCCCCCTCTTGTGCATCTTTTTTCCACTTTCAAGATCAATCCTCCATCTCCTCCTAAGAAGAAAGCCCCTGCCAAGAAGAAGAAGGTTGAGCCTAAAGTTAAGTTTCAATTAGAAGAGCCTTCAACTGACTCTGGAGGTTATAGCAGTGAATCTGGAGACTATGACCTGAAGCCGAAGTATGGGAAGGGCTCAAGTGACTCAGATTCAAACTAAACCTGAAAACCATCCTCACTTTCATACATCCCCTCATATTTGCATCATTTATGTTTTTTGTCTTTCTTTTTGACTGAGTAGATGCTCTTATAATTCTCATATGTTTTTATCATGTTTATAAAGTTTCCTGTTGAAATATATGACTTATGATATCTATTAACAATTTCCTATGATTATCATATTACTATTTGTTCAATTTCTGCTTTCTGACTATCTTTTATTATATCTCATGTTTTGTCATCATCAAAAAGGGGGAGAATGTTAGAATAATGAGTTTTGATGATAACTAAACATAACTTAGGCATAAAGAAATGTTAGACTTAGAACTGGAATGAACTTAAAAATAATCTGATAGAAGTACTAAGTCATTACCTAATCGATCAGGATCAAATTATAAGTCAGAAGTCTAAGCCAGTGATCGATCAAAGTAAGATTAGAATGAGTTTAAGTAATAAGATTGGCCACCTAATCGATCAGGCCTCCCCTGTGATCGATCAGAGAAGTAAAAATTAAACTAAGTAATCTCAGTGTGATCAATTAGAGAAATGGAAATAAACTTAGTATGATCGAACATTTGGGTATGATTGATCAGGACACTCTATTATCGATCATGCATTCTAAATTGTAATTCAAGCCTAATCTCAGCCCATTTGATCAGATATGCCTAATCAATCAGAGAGTAGTGAGTGATCGATCCTTAGAGTATGAAATTAACTTCAAAATAATTTAAGCATAATCGATCATAGAAGCCTAATCAATCAGGGTCCCCTGTAATCGATCAAGCAAGGTGTTATCTAATCTCATATTCAAGTGATGCAGGTAATGATCGAAGCCTAATCTAAGTGTGATCGATCAATCAACTGAGGCAATGATCGATTGGAGTATTATAATCAATATGACGATGGATTTGAATAATTAAGCCTTTTATGTGCAAAATGTGTGAGGCCTATTTAGGAAAGTTTAGGTTATGGTCACAGACTCAGGAATTAAGCCGATTGAAACAACAATTGCTTTCTTCAATTAATGAGGAGAGATGAACAGAAGTAAACTAAGTACAGAGAAGTTAATGCTACACAGAACATCTTCATCTCAACACTCTATCATCAGATTAATCATCTTTTATCAAAGATAAAAAACGGCTATAAACGGTCACCAACGGGCAAAAACCAAAATCACCTATAAAAGTATTGGTGAAGAAGTTGGTAAAAACATTGATTGCGTACATTGAATACACTCTTGAGTTATACCTACTGCATTCAATACTTACCTACTCTCAGATATAATCATTCATTGATTTGTACTTTAGTGTGTATCAAAATCAGTTCATTTGAGTGAACAAGTCTTGTAATCATATTTCAAGTGAGGTTTAACCTTAAGATAGTGGGATCTTAAGAGTATATTGTAATCGTACAAGTTGTAAGGGGGAGTGATCTGTAAGAGAGTTATTACTGAGTGATCACTTGTAAAAGCAATCAAGAGCATGATTTAATCTTAAGGTTTAGTGGAACCCAACTGAGGTTAGAGAACTGGACGTAGGCCAAGAATTGGGCTGAACCAGTATAAGCTTTGTGTCTTAGTTCCTTAAATTTTAATTAGCACAATTCACCCCCCTCTTGTGCATTCCTGTCACTTTCAATCAGTACATTAAATTCCATTACATTGTATCGCATTACATTATATTCCATGTGATTGATTGAACCAAATGGGCATAGAGGCTTGAATCTAGCTTCATCTCAAGGAGAAATTCAGATTTCTCATCAGCCACTAATTGATGGAAAGTTGCTTCAACTTATTCAGATTCATGAATACTCATGGCAGGACGTGAAATGACTATAAAGATAGGTGAAGAAGAATGAAGAATGATGGAATCGGTCAAGATGGAATGTGAAGATGATGATGAAATGATGGCTGGTCCGAAAACTGATTTTGATGAAGAATATGAAGGGAATTTGGGTGGAGGTGAAATGGATGTGAGAATGGAGAGGAATGATTAAAGATGATGGTGGAAGGAGTCAAGAATTGATTCTGGCTGAAGATGAGGATGATGATCTAGAATCAATCCTTGGATAGTCTAGGTGAATCAGTATATGGTGTTGGCATCACCACCCAAATTGATGTAATTCAGTTTATCGTCCAGATTCTCTCCACAGCTATGTAAATCCGGTTGGTAGCAACGCCTGCAAATATCCTAATATATAGTTTGAGTCGCGCCCTCAGTGGCACTGTACTTAAGAGCTTTTCCGCAACTATCGACAAAAGAAGTTGCGGCACTCCCCAAGATTAAACGAACTCTTCCCATAAAAATACAGGGAGTAGAACTATGGAAGATAATTTACTCAGCAAGGTAGGAATATTCAAGAGGAAGAAGAGAGATGATCTAGAATTCAAGAGCTCATTACCCCCTCATCTGAAGCACATACTAAAGCCACACATATATCACCGTTGGCTGCCTTTTAATGTCAATAATTAGAGCTGGGAAAATGGGTTCAACCCGCCAGCCCGCGGGTTGAGCAGGGTTAGGGTTGGGAAAATCCCAACCCATCAAAGTGCGGGCCGCATAGGCCCGCACCATTTAGCCCACGGGCTAAGGCGGGCTAGCCCACGGGTTGGCGGGTTGGCCCGCCAAATATGTTTTTTAATTAAAAAAAAAAGAAAAACTCTTTTTAATTCATTAAGGCATATTTTAGACACTTCACTAATGTAAATTGTGGTTCACATAACAAATTGTGGTGTTTGTATAGTATAATATAAACTTTTTTAATAATATTATTAATACAATAAAATTAGGAAGATGTTTATACAAAAAATATATATAATTGTGGAGTCCATATTTGTATACAACTTGGGGTATTATATTTTACTTGAGCTAATTATGATATATTTTTGTTGATTTAGAATTTTTATTTTTTTATTATAGTATTTTTAAAACAAAAATTAAAAAAAAAAACTGGCGGGTTGGCGGGCCAACCCGCCAACCCACCATAAAGGGTTAGAGTTGGGGTTTTCCCAACCCATTAAGATGCGGGCCGCACAGGCCCGCACCAGTTAACCCGCAGCCCGTCACGGGACCAGTTGTAAACATTGAAACCATTTGATTTAAAACCCATAAAATGGAATGATTTTACTCAAACTGTTTCATGCGTTGGAAACAAAAAAAATTAGTGTCATGCACGTGTAGTTTTAAAGCCATAAAAGTGTAAGAAAATGCATTTGATCCGTTAATAATGATGACAATTTAAAGTCATTAAAAAGTGGTCTTCATAGCATTAAAATGACCAAATAAAACTGATTGTGAATTTGAGCAATACCAATGTTTACATCCCAAAATTAAAGGCAGCAATAATGAATTTTTATGGCAATGTCTTTTGTCTCAAAATAATATTTAATTTTTCAAATAAGGCTAGTATAAGGTGCTCAGTTCACATTAAACTTGCACACAAAGGGGGGAGAAATCACCGGATTTCACCTATGGTAGCCCATTGTTTTGCAAGTTTACTTCTTCTCTTGGCTCATTTAGTAATCCAAGTTCACTTATAACTTGGACCCCCACAATCCCAAATATCATGGCATTTGTTCCTTCTGACACACCCACTCAATATTGCAAACAATCCCCCACATGTGTCAAAAGGAATGCCTCAACTGAGTTACACATATGAGTATAACCATTGTATCTAGTGATCCTCTGGACTATGAACTAGACCTAAACTAATAACACTTAGTACACAGAGATGTCAATGGTCTTATGGACTATGAACTCACACCTCTTGGCGTATACTAGAGGTATTACTAGCCAGATTATACCCCAACATTTCCGATGTTAATGGCGGTTTTGCCCGTTAAAACGGCCATGAGCGTGCCTGGTGCATAACAAATGCTCTAGAAACTTTGCCATAGTTTCATAGGAGCGACCCCACTCCACATTCGTAAAGGTCATTTCATGAAATGTACCTGCAATGAGTACACCATCCCGTAGGATTATGAAATCTTATGAAATCGTTAAGAGTTTATACTCAGCCTCACTAAAATGCAATCTAGCACTTTCTCTTATGGTAGGAATGGACTGGCAAATTATTTTAGTGCTAGCGAACTGACGAATGACTTGTTCTTACCCGTTGAACCTTCTTCATGGGATCACCAATTATAGAGGTTGGGTCTCCATCGCTGTCATAATTGAGATGCAATATTGGTTCATAAGTACTTAAATAATAATACCCTTAAATAAAAGTAGCATGAAAGTAGGATTAAATTGCCATAATTGAATATCAATTAGCATTAGTTGATTTTTAGGGCTCTTTGATTCTTGTTTGTTGCATATTTTACTTGTAGGGTTTCCTGAGGATTAAAGATGAAGGAGTCCAAATGAAAAGAAGCAAGAAAATGGGGCAAGAAGCTGAAAATTCAAGGAAAAAGTCAAAATACAAGATTCTAAATAAATGGTGAAAATTACAAAAAAATACCCATAATTTTATGAAAATTATAGAAAAGCCCCAAGATAGCCGTATGATAGCCACAGTAAAGTCCCGACTGCATAATTTTGTAGTTGCATTTTTGGGCCGACTCTGACCTAATACCCGATACCCACTTGCTTGACCCGACTTAGAACAACTAAAGCATGACTTGGGGTTCATTTTAGGGCAGATTTGGAGACCCTAATTCTCTCATCTCCATCTCTTCCATTCTTCCATCTTCCGCCCAAATCATCCATAGCCTTCACTTCCTTCCTCTTGGTTGTTGATTTTCCCATGAAGAACAGCAACTGAACTCTTGTATTCTTGATGATTGAGCTAAAGGGATGAGCTTGAAGTTTCAAAGAAGAGTGTTCTCCATTCTCTCTTCCTTAATTATATATATTTCAATTTATTTAGGGTTCTAGGAATTATTATATGTATTTGGATGTGATTTTCATCTATATCTTTGTATGAGAGTGGTAGAAACAATTTATCTTATTGGTTTTCTTTGTATGGATGCTTGACATTGCACCTACTAATTGAGCATATGTTATTTGTATGGATTCATCAATTACTTTATGTTTTTTTGTTAAATCTTGTGCTAAGTGAGGGTTCTTGCTTGGTGGATCATAGTGTCAAGTGTTTATGTTTAAAAATTAACAAGTAAATCTATTAATTACTTGAGAAACATTGGGCTTAAATTTATTAGTTTCAATTTATTGATTGGGGTTCCATCAAGAAATTGGAATTAGTGAATTGATCTTATTGCAATTTGGGGTTTCGGTTGTAGAATCAAGAATTCCTTACAATTTTGGGTCAAGTGCTTAATCAACTTAGGTTAAGTTAGTTAATGTGCGGGGTTTCGGCATTAATTAAATTAATATACACCTAGCTTAGAGGGGTTCCTCTATGGTTCTTTAGAAATTGACCACTTTTACTCCAACTTAATTTTTGAAGTAATGATTCCCAAAAAGTTCCACTTACCAAGAATATTCATTTCCATTTGAATCTAAATCTCCCTTTTATCCAATCTTTAGTTTGCTTTAAAACATGCCACACTTTTGATACAACTTTATACTCAAAAACACCATACAATGCTTTTTACCCACTTTTATAAGTTTGCATATTATTTACTATGAATCACATTGCATTAGGCTCCTTGAGACTACACGGAGATAACTTCCATTACCCCTTGGGTCTGAATTTCTTGAAGAGTGAATCCGAGGCGGCACAACACCAATTACCCCATTTCGGTACTCTTCACGCTACTAGTAACTGACTAATTCGATTCACGGGAATGTAGGCCCACAATTAGGGGAACCTCGCCACCTCCAAGTAATTATCGTACTGTTGCATACCCAGGGTTCAAACTCAAGACCACTGGTTAAGGTGGAACAACCCACAGCCAGTTGATCCAAAATGTTTGGTGATCAGAATAATCAATTCTCCAAAGTATATATTTGGCCATCCTCCAAAGCTTATATTTCAAATATTCAAGTGTGAATATTTAAAATTAGATTTTTTTTGGGCCAACAACTTTAATGCTAGTTAACGATTTTTTTGCCAACTAATGTAGTTAAATGTCAATTATTGTGCTCGATTATTACGGCTAATTAAATTCATGAACAATAATATTGATTTGGTAGCAAAAGGACAAGATCATATAATGCTCCATCTATAGCAACTTTATAATGATGTTATTGCAAGATGATCAAGGAAACAATAGACGCAAAAATGGAAGTTTTCAATAATATCCCTACTGTGTTGTTATCACTTATCATAATACAATCAATTTAGCTGGCTGATATTTTTTATCAAATCGACCAAAACAAAGAGATGGTTGATATTTTAATTAGAGGTTCTAAATTTTTATATTTTCTAATCTGTAAATTATAAAAGCCATGAATATAATTATATCAAATATTTGTTTTTAAAAGCTATAGATAGTGATTGGTAATAATTAATATAGACCCTCCAGTCTTTATCAATTGTTCAACATGAGGCCACTACTCATTTACGATGTTCTGTCTTGGAAATTATAAATAGCTTGATTGATGAAAATCTTAGTCCGCTATTTAGAATTATATTGACACACCCTAAACCAGCCAACTGCTAGGATGTCTGATAAATTATTCTGTTTGGTCTTAAATCATTTTCATGATTTTTACTATTATATAAGAGCTTTTAAGAGTACGACGCAATAATATTTAGTAGTCGTTGTCAAGTGTGCCCCTATTCAATTAACACTATTTCTCACTTTCTTCCAATAAAATTTTAAAAATAAGGTTTGGAAAAATAATGTGATGTTCTAAAAGATCAAAATATGTTAACTGTGAATTGCCTTAATTGTCAAATGATATGAAAGCATTTTTATAATTAGTAACAGGTTATATGTTCGATTCTAGTTGTATATTTGTATTGTAAGTATATGCTCTTTTAATTTTTTTTTCAAAAATATTAACTAGTTTTAGTATCTTTAATGTTTTTTAAAGAAAATGAAAAAGCAAATCATGCATAGGTTCAGCTATTCCCTCAAAGTTTGTATTGTGGATTTTTAATAATATAATTCACTTTTAAAAAATTTTAAAATTATAGCTGCTGTATCTTTTTTAATATTAAAACTCACACACGGGCAAAATTTGATGAGAGAATTGATCTTAATCGATATAAACAACCGGACCTAAATTTTGTTCTTCAAAATATCGTTGTTGTTCAGTAATAGTTCTATTAAGCTTATCTACTATATAACAATTGAAATATCAGAATTTTTTACTTTCCTATAAGGATGAAAATAGGGAAAATTTCATTTTACCCCCATAATAAAGAATTAATCTCAGATTCCCCCCCAAAACATTCTGAAATTTCACTGCACCCCCAAGGGACTAAAGTGAAATTAAATGTTTCAGCTAAAAGACCAAAATGTCCTTATTGAAAGAAGTACAAACATTTTGGAAATTTCTCATATGTGTCTTGGAAATTCTCCATATGTGTCTTGGAAATTTTTCATATGTGTCTTGGAAATATAGTTGTGAAATTTTGGATGTTTTAGTTTTGGATTCCATGATTTTTTTAGACTTAAAAATACTCACATTGATGTTGAAAATAAGCACAAATGTTTTGAAAAGTTCCCTCATATGCGTCTTGGAAATTTCCCATAAATGTCTTGGAAATTCTTCATATGTGTCTTGGAAATCAGTACAAAATTCAATAAGGACATTTTGGTCTTTTAGCTGAAACATTTAATTTCACTTTAGTCCCTTGGGGGTGCAGTGAAATTTCAGAATATTTAGGGGGGAATATGAGATTAATTCTTTATTAGGGGAGTAAACTGAAATTTTCCCATGAAAATACCAAGTTTAAAATCGAGTTTTAATATTTTGATAATTCATGATACACCCTTTACGGTTGCTTTTGCCCCTATACATAATATAAGTCGTCATATCAAGGGTTAAAGGTAAAAAATATACATATAATTTTGTCAAAAGTTCATCCAGTATCAAATGTTTTTTTTTTTGGATCAAAAATACACATGAGTTTTCAAATTGGATCAAAATTCACATTTATAGTTATATTCCGAAAAAAAGCGATTGGTGCTGGATGAACCTTTTTACAAAATCACATGTGTATTTTTACCCTAATTTAACTGTAGATGTGTATTTTTGATCCAATTTAAAAAGTCATGTGTATTTTTGGTCTAAAAAATAACATTTAATGATGAATAAACTTTTAAAAAAATTACATGTATATTTTTCACCATTAACCCCCGTATCAATTAAAAAACATTAGCCACTAACGTCACAAGCATTGATGAACACACGTTTTTCTTACGCAATATGTGTCTCCCGCCAGACGTATTAATTTCTTCTTCTTCTTCTTTTTCTTGCCCATCACTAATATTTATTTAAAATCAAATACACGTTTCTTTTAAGTCTTAATAATTAATACTCCTAGGGTCAGCTGTTTCACCCTTAAAGTGTCTATAAATAAGGGGAGGATTAGTCTCCCACCTGTCGGGTGGGAGATAAAAAAATATTGATACTCTTATTTTCTATGTATTTCCCAAATTGAAGTTATATCTCATCAATAAATCAAATTAAATTAAATTCTTTTTTACCAGAATTTAATTAAATCGGTAGTCTTTTATTTTATTGGCATGACATATATGTTATGGACGATATATAAATAACTTATTGGAACTTTAGTCAGATAATATATTCAGTATCTGCATAATTCTAAAGTTTATGAATGTATTTTTCCAAATTCTAAAACGCAATAAAACACCAATCTCCCCACCCCAAGCTCTCTCACAAGTGAGCTGAGCACCGCACAAAATGCAACATAATTTAATTTGAATAATTTCAAATATATTTTTGTTTTATTTTATGAATCTGAATTATTGATTATTTTACGTACACGTAACCATCATATGTTCTGCTTTGGCGCGTGTCGCTCTTGACTTGTGGGGAGTAACAAAAGTTGCTCCTGCCATCAATCCAAGAGAACGAGTGGCCACGTAACCATCATATATGTCCCTCCGATTTGTGGCCAATATGCCACAAGCATCATCGTTCTCAAATTTCAACTTTTAACGAGTACTTTAAAAAGTCCAACATCATGCTCAGATTCATTTGTTTGGACGAACTTTAGACAAGCATTCTAAAAAGTTGAATGGTACTTTTCCAAATTAATATATTTGAATTAATTAATCAACGTTTTAGTTTAATTAATTAAAATTAGTTTTTAGTTTGATCTGTTCAATTAATCATTAATCTGCTTTATCCATAATATGGTATTTCTTTAAATCATTTTTTAGTTTAATTAATTAATGGCACACCATAAGTGTGTTCAAGTTAAAAATACTAGCTATAATAGTGAGTAATCAAAAAGTGTTAGAGAGAAGGTAATAAAAAGGGGTTTAAGTTACAACTTTACCTAAAATGTATCCACTTATAAGCATTGAATATTCAGAAGTTCGATGTTTTGCCTAGGAAGTAAACAAAATGTAATAGCTTTTCTACTACCGATAAAAATGTTAACATTTCTTGTCAATTTGTTAATTGGTTATTGGCAAATTTTCTCCTATTTTTAAAAAAAAATTGTTCTTTAAAAAACTTTCAGACATCATAGCAATTGAGTGATCACTTCTAGGATAAAAATGCACTTTAATCTCAAAAGATACTATAAAAGTGGAGAAGACAAAAATTTTTCTGACAAAAGGATATCAACTTTCAACCCATTACTTATTATAGATTGTGACCTCTCAAATTTTTATTTTTATCTAGGGTTAATGTAAAAAAAAAAGAAACACACGTGATATTTCTTAAAATGTGCCCAATATCAAATATTTTTAGGTACAAAAGTAACATTTTAACTTCTAAAAGAGGTGAAAAAGTGACATTTTCTGTTAATGTTTGATGTCAAATGTTAGTTATGGCATAATTTTGCACCAGGCCTTGTCAATGAGTCATTTTTCACTCCTTTGACTAGGGGGACAATACATGGCAATTTGGGGAGTAAGAAGCGAGAAAAACAGGGCGAAGGTTTTCTTTTTTTTTCCCCGTATAAAAAACAGGGAAGCTTAGAGCAACGAGAAATTAGAAACTGTGGGAAAGTGTAATGGTATTGTCTTCAACGTTGATTGCCGGGAGATGTAGAAGAATGGTCATTTTGATTGGTAAGCTCAGTCATGATGAAAATATGATTTTTTTCTTCATCTCTAAAATTAAATATACAGTAGGTGTTGAGCGTTATGACATTTCCCTCCCCCCAACTGCCACGTATCTAACAGTTAAAAAGGGAAACGTCACACATAGACAACAACTAGCAAAACCATGCATGCCCAAAGTAATAGTCATCATCTAACATTAATGTAAAATGTGAATTTTGCACATTTTTTAAAAGTTCATCGTTACTCTTGCCAAAATCAATTTGATATTGGATGCACTTAAGGAGGTATTTTCATGTATATTTTGCATCTTAATCTTTTTATATCTATTATATATTTTGGAAAGTGATACATAGATACGACATAAATTGAGTTCATGCATACTTCAACAAGTGTTTAGACATGAAAATAATGCGTTAAGGTGCGTCCAATATTTTGAAGTATTTTTTAAATACATACAGCACCCTAAAGTATTTTATGGGGCACCCAACATTATAAAATATTTTTTTAGTGTATCCAATATACTTTAAAGTATTTTTTATAACTTGGTGATGGATGCATCAAAAATATTTTAAGGTTTTGAATGCACCTAATAAAACACTTCATGATATTGGGTGCTCTAGAAAATATATTTAGGTGAAGATAAAAAATAATTCAAGATGTTGTATGCATTGAAAATTACTTTAAAATTAAATACCGGATATACCTTAAATATACTTCAAGATGTTGGACTTGTTAACCTTTAAATAAAGGGTTAGGGGTCATATTTGCCTCAAAAGTGTGCACGGTGGATCACATCTGCCTTGGAAGTATTTTTTAGCCTAATTTTGCCTTGGAAGTGTGCAAAGTATATCATATTTACCCTTTACCATTAAAACACTCACATTAACTGTTAAATAGTTGAAATTGGCCGTTAATATTCGCCTTTTATCATTAAAATATTAATGGTCAACATCAACTATTTAACAGTCAACGTGAGTGTTTTAACGGTAAATGACGAATATGAAACACTTTGCACACTTCCGGGGCAAAATTGGACTAAAAAAATACTTCTGAAACAGATGTAATCTACCGTGCATATTTCTAGGGTAAATATGACTTTCAACCCTTAAATAAATGTTTACTTTTCTGTTGTCAAATTTCAACCCACTCATATCTTATTTGACATTTAGGGTATTATTTTTCTCCATGTTAGCATCGATTAATCCATGTTCATTGTTAGTTTTATATAGAAATTAGCTTTGCTAACTTCTGTTTGTTAATTTACAAGATTCAAACATTATATTATTAAAATATATTATTTTACATAATAATACAAGAATCTAATTGTATATGTGAAAAGCTTGCTCACTTTTATCTTCATATTTCACTCATTATTAAATATTACATTTTTTACACACTTATTTTTTAACTAATTAAAAATAAAATTTTGCTAATAATTATTATTTATAAAAAGGGGAGAAATATACTTCAATAAAAACGTATATTATTTATGGGTGATATAAACATACTATTCATTTCAAACTTTATACATGTAAAACAAATCAAAGCCTTTATAATTTTTTATTTATAAAAAGAATTAAACATTTTAATCGTTTTCATGAAGGTGGGCCACAGTGTTGGCCACCAAAATATCGTAGTGAAAACACGTTTTTCTAACGCAAGATCTCCATCACATACTATATATTATATTTATTTTTTGGCCAATCACCGTCACATACAAAATGAAGAAAGCACAATATTTTCAGTTAATACTTTCCATTTCTGATAAAAAAAGGTTAACACTTTCCACCCACTTCCCGAACTGCAATTCAATCCAATCCTATAAATAAACTTAAAATAGTTAGAATAAAATAGTTCTTTATTTTATTGATATGACATTTCATTAACCACGGATTCTCATATCTTTTTTTTTTTTTTCGAGTGAACGGATTCTCATATCTTTGTGCGCATATAATATATTTAAACTCTTGACTACAGAGAAACGGCTCATTAATGGCATAGTAAAGTTTACTAGCAAAATGATTTACCGGTCATGAAGCGTTTGGATCAATTAATTGTGGGTTGTTCGACCCTAACTAATGGTCTTGACTCTCTAAGCTAGTTCGAGTGTTAGGTATACAATCATGATAATTACTTGGAAGTAGTGAGTTTTCCCGTTATGTGTCTACATTCCCGCGAATCGAATTAGTCAATTACTATTAGTGCCGGATACCGATGTATAAATATAAAAAAATGATCTATTAAATATATGATATATCTGTACAATTTTAAAATGCATGACCTTTTCTTCCAAGTTTTATTATGAATATAATACGTACTCTTACTCTTTAAGTTAATCCTAGGCAATAATAGTGACACTGACAAAGTGGCAACTATTAATGTGTATGTACTAATTATGTCTCGGTCAATTAGTCTGAGCTTAATTATATTGTTTTGGCCAAATGTATTTTAATTAGATTTGATTTCTCCCTTAAGAAACCCGAATATATAACTAAACCTTGAAAATAAAATCTACGTATATGAAAAAGAAAATAAACATGATAGTGAAGATAGGTATCACCATATATTGATATAAAAAAGATAGCTATATCACCATATCATATCTATTTCATCCATTGCGCTGTTTCAACCTCGAATTCAGTAATAGATTGAGACCTGTCAATTTGTTTTATAACAAGGCTTGTCATTTTTTTTGTTAGCTTTTGTGAATTTTTTTGAAGGGAAAACGTAATTGTACTTAACGTTATAAAAAAAATATTTAAAAGAAATAAAATAACTGGTTCTTACCTTTGATCAACCGCCCACTACTTTTAATCTAAAAATCAAAGGAGGTTAATGATTTATAACCCGTTTTGATCAGCTTAAAAAAAACCCTTTTGCACTACACCAAATAAATATGGGAGAGGGGATTCATCTTGTAAAGTGAAAATTAAAATTGATTGTTTTAGACAAAACAGTAGTCAGAATAATCACTTACGTAGAGACACATTCTTCGTTGTTTTTCTTTTTGGGGTCATACTAGGTTTAATTCTTTGTTGATATGATGCTTATTTTTCCTATTCTGCAAGGCTTCTTTTTACCATATTATTATCTCCTTTTTTTTAACATGTACAGTATTTTTTTTTTTAAATTAAAGAGACAGACACTAAATTAGTCTAAGGTTATAAGTGGGATCGAACTCACAGCCTCCCACTTATAGGAGATGTCATAGTATTAGCTAAGCTTAATCATTATAAGTAGAGGCATTTATTTATTGAATAAATAAACTTTCAAAAAATCACCTTCCTTCAAATAAAGACATGAATCAGTCCCAAAAAAAATAATAATAATAAAGACATGAATGCTTCACTAATAATAGAGAGAATCCAGAAAAAGATAACTGCTCTGATTCTCTCACATCACCAAATTAAATTCAACAATCATTGCATGAAATATTGTTTAAATATATATGAACCACTCAAATCATATCCCAAGTACACAAATATATTAAATTGAAGTCATTATCCAGAAAGCGACCCACACTATGGTTGATGCCATTAGTTTGGTGACATGTTTTGCATATGCTCAGAAATAGCTGAATTTCCTCCATAAATACACAGACCTCTAACATGATGAATTATTCACACAAAGCCAAAAAAAATAAAAAGAACTTGATGGCCATCATCACCACTCTTGAAACTATTTTCAGATCTTCTATCCTGTTGTTCAGCATGCTCTTCAACTACATCAATCTATTTTTGTCCCGTTTCAAATGGGTTTTAGAATTTCTTCTCTACAACCCATTTTACAGCCTTCGTCTTCATCATCATCATCTTCAACCTCTTCAAGAGTTTCATCAGACCCTTACAGAAGGAGTCAAAACATGGCATCCTCGTGAAGGAGAAGAGGTGGATTGTGCGGTGTGTCTGAGCAAGATTGGTGAAGGAGAAGTAGTTAGAGTGTTGAGATGTGAACATGTTTTTCATAGAGATTGTTTGGATCAATGGATTGCTCTCAAGAACTTGACTTGTCCTCTTTGTAGGGACTTTATGGGTTCTGAGATTATTAGGTCTGTTATTGATGGCGATGAGGCAGGAGAAGAACTACATGTGTTTTTTTTAAAGTTTTGTTCTTTCTCTGATGATTCTGGGCGTGATAACTGGTGGCTACGGTGAGGTATACGACAAAGAAAGCATCAGCAACATGAACATATGTATCACACATATTTGGGTTGTAATTAAAATCTGTATATTAATGAGATATTATGGCTGTTTAATACTTCCTCCTTGCTTATTATAAGATCTAATTGATTTATTTTAAAAAAAATTAAGAAAACTAAATAAATTACTTATAAACTAATTTGTCTAAATTATTTTTATTTGACTTATATAAGTTAACATCTCATCTAATAATACACAATACAATATAAAAAATAGTAAATTAGCCACGGAATTCCGTCGGTAAAAGATAAAATTCCGTGGATAAATGAGGAATTCGTGGCTAATTATTTGGCAACGGTCTATTTTAGGATTGCTTCCAAAGTTAATTCACTGTTTTTTTCATAGTAATATATGTTATAATTAAATAACTTTTTTAGTTTCTGTAATCTCTCTAAAAAGTCAACTATGTCTTATATTAAGAAGCGGAGAGACTATATATATTGGATTTATCTACCAAAGCTAATAACAACTAATTAGTCAGCTTCGCATGAATGTATAGTCACAATGGGGGGTATATTAATAAGGTTTTCTATTAACTCTAAGCGAACTATGTCTAATTAATACTCCCTCCAATTCTAATTATAAGATCAAGTTGATTTCTTTTGTGGAGGTTAAAGAAGCAAATTAGACCACTAAATTATAATATATGATATGTAATTAGATTATATGTTAGTTTATAAGAAAAATAAATTAATTTTGAGGAAAAAAGATAAATATAATCAATTTAAATATTTTACATCTTTAATTTATCCAAAAAAAATCAACTTGATCTTATAATTAGGAACGGAGGGAATATTTTGAATTAATTTTTATTATTTGCTAGTACTTCTCTCATTCTTAATATAAGATTTATTTATCTAATTTGGATAAATTAAGACAAAAAAATTATTTAATTAATTGTTTAATTAATTAACTTACTATAATATATGTGACATGATTTCTCTAAAATATTTCTGTGTAACATAATATTAGTGTAAATCAATTTATAATTAGACAAATTAGTAGTTAGAAAAATGATATATATTACAGATGAAATAGAAAAATGTCTTACATTTATGATCAGAATTTATCCTACCATATAAAAAACAAATTTACCCCAAAATTGATCGTATATTTGACCGGAGGGGTGGCATCTATTTTTACCTAGATTGAAACCATGGAACTATGGAAGTCGAATGGTAGTTGTTATAGTCTATGAGAAAGTCTCACAATAAAATTGAGATTTTCTTCTAAAAAATAAATATTTTTAAATGAGTTATCGTTTAGTTTATATATATAACATTGGTGCCCTTACGTCATGAAAATTACCTACATAGGATACCAGCAAGGAGTAGGCCAAGTAAAATGTCATTGGTGCCCTTATTTCATTTCACTTGCCCCGTAATTCTATGTGGTGCAAGTTCTGCTGAGGTGACCCATTATGTTAATGGTGAAGAGTTAAAAGGCGCAATATGAAAGGGTGTTTGCTCTAGACTTTTAAAGATTATGTGAGTTGTATATGTAACTTTGTCTTACGTTTTTGTGGTTTTTTTTTGGGGGGGGGGGGGTTTCATGTGTATTTTAGCAGCTTATCTTATTTATTTGGTATTGACGAGTCAAATAATACCTTTTTTTTCAATACAATTACAAAACGAATTAAATTATTACATTAACATCCACTTGACTTTTAGACTCTTACAAAATTTAGTTTGCACTTGTAGGAAGTTTTCAATTATTACATTTAAATCACGTTTTGTGAAATTTTATCATGAGCAGAAGTTCTAAACCTAGTATGATATATTGGGGGTTTCCGGGCATACCGTGTGGCTGGTCTATCAACATTAATGTTTTACACATTTATTAATTAATACTCCTCTGTCTTATAAGGTCTTTTTTTTATTGACCTTATCCCAAAATATAAGTTCCTATCTGAATTGGTCTGAATAATAAATGTATTTTTTTCCAATATTACCCTAAATGAATGCATTATTTAAAAAGTTAAGTCAACATTATTTTTAGGAGAGGAGAGAGATGACACTTTCACTTTCGTAGCCAACCGTTTACCCTTAAGTGGAGGACCTGCGGCAAGGAGATTAGTCACTGCCATTGTTATCAAACTCGCGAGTTGACTCTTTGATTTTACCGTTTTTACGGCTCTACCTAGCCAAAACGTGTCACGAGTTACTTAAATTCGTACTAGCTGTAAACTTGGTAAAAACTCACGAGTTTACACGCCAAATTTACCGTTTTTACATTTCTACCTTATGAAAAATCATGTTAACTTGTTATAAATCTCATGTTAATTACATTTATTTGACCATATTCAATGAATTTATATATAAATTTCATAGAAATTTCTTTATTGATTTAGATAAAGTATGAATGTTGATATATTTAATATCAACTATTTATATTTAAAATATATTCAATTCAAATTATTGTTATTTTTTATATTTTTAATTTAATTATATACTAGAAACATTTATTTATTAACAAAGGTAAACTCTTACGAGTTTACGATCCGATTTTACATTCTTTTCACGAGTTTACTTAAACTCACGAGTTTGACAACTTTGGTCACTGCTATTAAAAGTGGATACCATGAGTTTAATAAGAAAAAAAAGAGATGACACTTTTACCAATGCAAAGAAATGAATGAAGAGACATGATGCTTCTTCTTCTTCTTCATCTTCACACCACATACACTTTTCTCTCTCACATCATTTATCCTCATATATTCTCTTTCCTCCTTTTTATTATTACTCTCTTTTATATTCTTTTATAAATAAAGGCATTTTTGGAGACAAAATTATTTTCCCTACATATTTATTACTTTTTAACTAGTTTGAATTGATTTTAAAGAAACCGTAATTCAGTTAAAATGACATTATATTATGGGACGGCTCTTTGACCATATGCAACACATGGGTTTTATCAGATTTAGTTAAAGCATCCAAAAGTATAAATACAACTAAATAAGGGGTTATGTAGCCATCTAGCTATACATGTCATTTTCAATTTGTGTTATACTTGCGCAACAAGCGGGGTTTTAAGCCTTGTTGGGGATATGAACCATCAAGCGAGGCCCATTGTTACGAGTTTCAAGGTGGTTCTTCCACAATAGTCTAGTATTTTAGAGTATGTTTTCCCTTTGAAACGACGTTGAACTTCCCTTTTGAATTTGTGGTGGAAACATTAATATCAACGTAATCAAATCCAGATTGGCCTCTAGACTGGTCGAGACATTAAGTCAAATGTTAGTGCGTCAGTTTGAAATCAACCCGGGGCTAGACCGGAATGGATTAAAAAACTAAAAAATAATGTATACATTAAATATTAATTCAATACTTTGAATCACCAACAAAATAATCATATATTTATCTAACATTCTCTGCAAAGTTCTTTGACACATTGACATATTGACATTATAATATCAACCCACCATCAAACTACATCGGAATTAGTAATTACAAAGGATGGGGAACAAATGATTTACAAGATCGCAAAGATTAGGGAGAGAAATTTGAGAGATTTGGATCAAGTAAGATGTATAAAGGATGAAGAATGTAAAGTTTTGATTACTGACGAAGATATTAAGAATAAATGGGAGGTCTACTTTTCTAAGTTATTCAATGATAGATGTGAAGGTCTATCTTGTGAGTTGAGGGATTTGACAATTAGTGAAGATGGACTTAATAAGTCGTTTTATCGTAGAATTAGAGTTTGGGAGGTTAGAGAAGCTCTTAAGAAAATGGAAAATGGTAAAGCGGTTGGACCTGATGGTATACCGATTGAAGTTTGGAAATGTTTAGGGGAAGAGGGTGTGTTATGGTTATCTGAATTGTTTAACGAGATTTTACGGTCCAGAAAGATGTCTGATGATTGGAGAAAAAGTACTTTAGTTCTAATTTATAAAAACAAAGGCGATATACAAAATTGTGCAAATAGTAGGGGAATTAAGCTTATGAGTCATATAATGAAACTATGGGAAAAGGTGATTGAGTATAGGTTAAGACTAGAAACTAGTATTTCTGAGAGACAGTTTGGGTTCATGCCAGGGAGATCCACAACAGAGGCGATATATCTACTAAGGGGGATAATGGAAAAGTATCGAAGTAGAAAAAGAGACTTACATATGGTTTTTATTGACTTAGAAAAGGCGTATGATCGCATGCCGAGAGATTTACTTTGGAAAGCCTTGGAAAAGAAAGGAATATGTGTTGCTTATATTAAAGTTATACAGGATATGTATGATGGGGTGTTGACTAAGGTTAGAACGCCGGGAGGTGAGACAAAAGACTTCGCTATAAGAATTGGCTTACATCAGGGATCATCTTTGAGCCCATATTTGTTTAACTTAGTAGTAGATGCTCTAACTGAGCCTATAGAAGAAGAGGTCCCTAAGTGCATGCTTTTTGCTGATGATATAGTCCTTCTGGCCGAATCAAGAGAGGAGATTAATGATAAATTAGAGATATGGAGAAACACGCTGGAGTCGAAGGGTTTCCGTTTAAGTAGGAGTAAGACAGAATATATGCATTGCAAGTTTGCAAATAGACAACTTTGAGGTGATTTGGAGGTTAAACTGGGAGAGCAAACAATCCCTCAAGTGACAAAGTTTAGGTATTTGGGATCAATTATAAGACAAGATGGTGAGATTGATGATGATGTCAATCATAGAATTCAAGCTGGGTGGTATAAGTGGAGGAAAACTACTAGAGTTTTCTACGATAGAAAAGTACCCTATAAGGTAAAAGGGAAGTTTTATCGCACTGCTATAAGACCAGCAGTATTATATGGTAGTGAATGTTGGGCTTTAAATGGTCAACATGAATATAAAATGGGGGTAGTTGAAATGAGGATGTTGAGATGGATGTGTGGTCACACAAGAAAGGATAAGATTTGGAATGATCATATGCGCGAACGAGTTGGAGTGGCACCTATCAGTGAGAAAACGGTAGAAAATCGTTTGAGGTGGTTTGGACATGTACAAAGAAGGCCATTAGATGCGCCAGTGAGAAGGGTAGATCAAAGAGTCTGGAGTCCGATTAAGAGAGGAAGAGGGAAACTGAGGCTTACACTCAATGAAGTTGTAGAGCGAGATCTTTTAATAAATAATATATCTAAAGATTTGGTTACCGATAGAGCACAATGGCGTCATGCGATCCATGTAACCGACCTCACTTAGTGGGATAAGACTTGTTTGTTGTTGTATGTCTTCTTCCTATTAAAATATCAAAATAGATACTGATAAGAAAATATTCATAGATACCATCATTTAATCACAAAAATAATAATTATTAACACCAAAACTAGCTATCATCAACTTTGACTAATATTACTTTTTACAATCATACCCCATGAAAGACAAATAAAAAATGTTCTTAAAAAGAGAACTAGGTAACTCACTGGGTTGCACTGGTAAAGCCTGGGTTGCACCGGGTCACTTCGAGTTGCTTCTACCTCGGGTTAAGGACCTACTTGGACCGGTTCCCTAGTCGGGTTGTCGGGTTCGAGCTGACTTAACTAGGTCGGTCTAGGTTTGATTACTATGCTTAATATTGATGATTTTGTTCAATTCCACATTTTATGTACTTATTCTGATACTTAATATATGACATATTTGGAGAGTTAATCTTAATCTTAAATACATAATATATTTCTAATTTTTATCAATTTTTTACAAAATTATCCTAAATAATGATCTCAACAATAATCAAATAAGAAATGAAGTAAAGAAATTAACGGAGATGATTAGGGTACTTTAGAAAAATCATGGCATACTAACTAACTTAACTAACATCTTTAAATTAATCAAATTTGATCAATATAGGTCGTATATTTAGGGCTGGAGGGAGTATGAAATAATTTTTAAAAAATTATTCAAACCACACAGAAAACATGATAATTCAATATCTCATGCTTAACTTACATTTAATAGAGTACTTCACAAGATGCGAATTCAATGGTTATCAATGTCCTAGGACACAGCTGGACGCCCACGTTTTTAAGATTTTCGCTTTCGATACGGAAATATTGACATAAATAAGGATATTCATTATGTTAGGCCAGAAAAAAAGAGGAGATTTATCATTTAGGGTATGCTTGAATGGAGAGGAAATGAGAGAGGAAAGAAAAGTAAGGAGGAAAATGGGGGAGGAAAAATGTTTTCTTATGCTTGGATGGGGAGAAAATGAGAGAGGAAAAAAAAGTAGGAAGGAAAATGGGCTGGGTCCCATGTCCCATTTTCCTTCCAAGTTTTCTCTACACAAACGAAGAGATTTGGGAAGGAAAAAAATACTGCTACACTTGCCCCTCTCCTCCTGCGCCCTGCATCTCTTGTTTTCTTTTTATTCTCTAATACTTACGTTTGGTCTCTTTTGCCCAGTTGCCCAGTTCAACGTCCTTTTTTTACATCAATGAATAAACTGCCATTACAAATAGGAAGTACAGTTACACACGTCAAATTACAAAGCCAATAGAATAAATGAGGTACGATTGCACATGACAATTACAAAGCCAACATAATGAAAAAAACACCAATATCCTAACATGAATGAGATCATCCAACATCTTTCTCTATGGTTGAAGAGAAAGTATCACTGGACAAGCATTGATTCCCAGTAGCATCTGAAGTCAGAATAAGAACTAAAGAGAGTGATGGAGTTCTACGTCTTTTTAATGCAAGCAATGTTGCAGTTTATTGTTTTTTTTTTTTTAAAAAAGAACTAATATTTAAAAGGGTTGTTTTATTAATTAAATAAATTTAATACTTTAAAATAAAACCACTTGTTATTTTATATATATGTTAAAAATAACAAATAATATCTCATTTAAGTTTAAGTTAATTTTTATCTTATAAAATAAAAATTTTATCAGTGTAACATCTAATTTAAAATATAGAAGTGAGGGTATTTTAGTCACCACATATTTGCTCATTTTCTTTCCTCCAAGTTTTCTCTCACTCATCCAAGTAAAGAAAGTGATAACATTTTCTTCCCACTTTTCTCTCCTCTCTGTTTTCTCTCCTCCCATTTTCTCTCATCTCTACTTTTCCTTTTATCCATGTAGGCCCTTATATAGTAATCCCTCATGCCACTTTACAAGAAATGGAGAGTCAATGAATGGACCACGTTTGAATTAGCTTTTAGAGAATAGCTTCTGAGAAAAAACCTGAAAAAATGTTTTTTTCAGCTTTTCTGAAAAAGTTGAAAAAAATGGCTTTTGATGAAATGAGAGTGTTTGGATGATTGTTGTGAGAATGACTTTTTCTATATATAAATTACTAAAAAAGGACATAACTTTAATGTGTTGGGAAAGAGAGAGGATAAGGGCATTATGGTATATTTCTACCTCATACTTCGCGTAAAAGCTGAAAAAAGTAGCAACCTGTTTGTATTAGCTTTTAGAGAATATCTTCTGGGGAAAAAGCTGAAAAGTGTTTTTTTCAGCTTTTCTGAAAAAATGGCTTTTGATAAAATGAGAGTGTTTGGATGATTGTTTTGAGAATGACTTTTTCTGTGTAAATTACTAAAAAGGACATAAGTCTAATGTGTTGGGAAAGAGAGAGGATAAGGGTATTTTTGGTAGATCATTATGACATGTGTAATGATGGAATTTTTTAAACCTCGTATTTCGTGCAAAAGTAAAAAATTTTAGCTTACTCAAAACCTAGGTTTTGGTGGCCAAAACCTAGTTTTCCAATCCAAAAGGGCTTTTCACATTTTTTTTCAAATGTTTGACTTACCTTTTTTCAAACCTAGGTTTTGAGTTCAAATATAGGTTTGAAAAGTTGGGTTTTGAGTCCAAACATAGGTTTATTAGAAAAAAGTGTTAGGCTACTATTTTTTAAAACCTAAATTTAGAATCAAAACCTAGGTTTTCAAAGCTTCCCAAACAGGCACTTATAGTCCTAAAATACGAGGTTTTCCTTCCACAAAATTAAATAACTTAATCAAATTTTTATGTATTTTTTCATGTTCTTGTTTTCTTTTAAATGTTATTTGATTTATTTTCTCTCGAACACTTTTCATCAATGTGGATTTTTTTTTCACTTGAATCAATGTGGATTGAAGTTACATGTTTGTATTGGTATATTATATGTTAATAATACTATAATTATTTATATCAAAATATAACTTTGTAATTAGAATGAAAACTTTTTCAATTTTTAATCCATTAATTTCTTAACTTACTATTAGGTGAAAATAATGTATGATTATTGAGTACTCATACATAATTTTAGAAACCATTACTTTTAAACCTAACGTTATTTAAAGAAAAAAAACTGGATGAAGGCAAATTAAATTTTCATGAAGAAAATAAACATATGACTATAATTCATTTTTTTAATGAGGAAAATCCTGAGGTCATATGGACCTCATTAGAAACAAACCCATGTGTAGGATCTAACCCCTTTCGAAAGCATATCCTCCCATTTTTTTTCCCCTTCCTCCTTACATTATCATTATCTTATCTCGGATAAAAATAATAGATGGTTGATATTTAATATTTTATAACATGATCTAACCCTTTTCGAAAGCATATCCTCCCATTTTTTTCCCCTTCCTCCTTACATTATCATTATCTTATCTCGGATAAAAATAATAGATGGTTGATATTTAATATTTTATAACATCATCATTATAATAATAATATTATTAATATTAATATTATTATTATTTTATAAATTCAAGATATTTTATGTTGTCTAAATTGAGTTTTGAATTGTGTACATCACATTTTGAAAGTTTCAACCTTTCTATCACATTTTAAATCTGAATAATTCATTTTTTAATTTAAGGTGGGAAAAAGATTTTGATAAGAAATTCAGAAAATAAAAAACAAAGGAGAAATCGCAAACCACAAAACTCACTATTACAAAGCTTTTTAATTTTGGAGCAACTTGGGCCTTTTAATCCATCTTTCCCGTTCTAGATTTAGTGCAAAAGAATATACCACAAGGGACATACTCCTATGATCCTCTGAATATGAAAATGGAATTTGGACTTATTTTATAGGATATATCATTAAATTTTATGTGTGAATGTACTATTTAACATTTCATCTATTATGTATTGATTTTATCTTCATTTGATATAGTGGATATATAATAGAAAGCAAGTTTGAAAGTTGTCAAATTTTAAGTTAAAATTAATGAGATTTAAGAGTTTCCTTGGTTCTCAATAATAAAGATTTTCCTCAATTTATGTGAAATATATTAGAAACACTAATATATTATAAATACTTTATAAATAAGATCAGAGAAGTATCAATTAAACCAATTATTAAATCTCCAGAGAGATGTGCTCATATTTAGTATTTGCATTTCAAATATACTGCCTCCAATTAGATGATACACCTATGCCTATAAAAAATATATTTCTTTATGTTTTAAATGTTAAATCCTAATATACTTTTTCTCCAAAATTTGTGAACCTTTTCCTGAACCTTTTTTTTATACAACCTTTCCGGAACTCTCATTACACATATTAAAAGTATTCATAAAGAGACTATTTCCAATACATGATTATAGGGTTACCTTAGAAAAATTAACACATTTTTAAAAATATTTAAAATAGAAAAATTAACAAATTTTTCAAAATAACTAACAAAACTAATTTTTTAGTCTTCTTAAATTAGTTATCTAACTTTTTAAGAAGGAATCTGTACACACAACTTTATCATTACAAATGGAATTGTTCTTAGGATTAAACCTGACCTAAAGATCCACGATAACATTATCGTTACTCCAAGCTCACTGTCTAACTACTATAAAACACATTTGGAGAAAGATTTAATGTTTTGGCAAAAAAAAAAAAAAAAAACAAACAAAAGGAAAACAAAAGTAAAAGTTTTAATGCATGGTGTGAGCTTCAAGCCACTAGCATTACTTAACGCCAAAAATTGTGTTCGAATTGGAAAGAAATACTAATTCTGATAAAATAACATCTAGTTAAAAAAGGGCACATATCAAATTGCATGTATAGAAGATGAACATGAAACAAGCGATTGTTTTTATCAATTATACAATACATTAATTTATTGATAACATGTTCTAAAAATATAAATTATTTGCCACGACATGAAACTTCAGGAGATATGTTGGAAAATTGAAAGCCCACGTGAATTAAATTTTCAGCACCAAATTGATATTGATTTGAAGTATTTTCCGTCGAAGTTAAAAATATGAAAACAACATTCTAAAGTATCATCTTAATAATAAAAACAAGATGGGAAAAAAAAAACATTTACGCAAATAGAAATAAACATGTAAACTTCGTCTCCTCCATATACGCATCATCATGCACATCCAACTGGAAGGAAGGCCTCCATATTAAAGCTTCAAAATAGTATTTGAATAAAACCAAACATTTCAAAAGATCACACAAATCATTTCCACACAATTAATTGATTAAATTACAAATTACATGTAACTGCGGGCTAACATTGATCTTATACTCAAAATAATAAACAA
Source organism: Mimosa bimucronata (assembly GCA_037074515.1). Lineage (NCBI taxonomy): Eukaryota > Viridiplantae > Streptophyta > Magnoliopsida > Fabales > Fabaceae > Mimosa > Mimosa bimucronata. Next base: position 9,031,188 of record CM073447.1, read on the forward strand.
CTTTGGTCTTATGATATACAGACAGGAAAACGGTGACTTGGCAATGAGCACATAACCAATGCCAATGGAAAACTGACAATTGAAAGAAAGGAATATTTTACACATATCAGGCTCAAACATTTAAATAGTCCTAACTCCAAACAAAATCTACGCCTTGGAAAACACATCCAAAGGGCCCAGGTAAAAGAATAAATGAGAATGTAATAAACACACATAAACTGATGGCAAATACATTTAAAAAAAATAAGAAAAGAACTCCAGAAAAGGCAAAGGAAAGGAAAAAAATCTGAACCTGGACACAGCTTGTCAAATTACGCCTTTTCAACCATCTGTTTGTTGATTGCTATAGAAATAACACAATCTCTTGCTATAAACCCTGAAAAAATATTCAGGTTTTTAGTCCATTCCATAACTTCATGAGGTTTTCGGTTTTCCAACTAAATATGCAGATAAGCTTTCCCCAAAAAAAAAAAGAAAAAGAAAAAGAAAAAGCAGTAAGCAGGCAAACAAACAAAGAAAACAAGAAAAAAAATCGAGAATCTAATAAAGCAACACCTTAAAACCTCATTTTTAAGTAACTTGTTTCATCGACTAGGAATGCTCGTTTCATGTTAAAACTCATCTCCGCAGTACCGTTTGTATAGCATTTCTTTGAGCCTGAGTCAAGCTCTGCAGTGCAAGATCACATGTCCATGCTCAATAACATTCAGCAAGAACATAAAATAACTAGCTTACTATAAATAATTCCTGATGATTGATTCAGCAAACCTGGTAAATGTTATCAAATAATTGTCTGTCCTTTTGGTACAAGTTAGCGACGAAATCCATGAGGTAGTTTGCCAGATTTATCTGTAAAAACATAAAATAAATAAATAAATAAATAATTTATTGGGGAAAATTATCGAAATCCATGCACCATGCAATATATGAATTACAAAAAATAATCTAGAGCAGAGACCTGATTAAGGGGATCAGCAATGCTTAAAAGGTTGTCTTCATATTGATCCTCTTGATCCTGTGATTTTCATGCAAAGTTTAATTAGCCATCAGTAATATGAATATGGTCGATGAAGGGGAAAAAGTGATGAGAAGATATAATCACATAATAGGTCAGACAAACCTCATTAAATGCTTTTGCTATTGCCTCAAGATGTTCATATGTGGGTTTACCAGAAGCAGCAGCAGACAAGGAAGATATAAATTCTTGATCATTTTCAACGTCATCCCCAGTTTGAACTTCTTCCCAGTCATCATCCTGAAAAAGCAACCAGTTTTTCCAATTGTTAGATTCAATAACCAGCATGGAATTAGCCCTCATCAACAAGTAAACTACCTCATCATCACCAGCCAAAACTTGCTCCTGTATTTCGATTAACGTATCAGCCAGTAAAGCCACTATCTGCAAGATATTGGACAAAATCAGGGAAAGGTTTCGTTAGCTCATAACTAAAGAAATTCAATTTTGATATATGTTTTTATTTAAAAGATGACCAGACTCTTTGATCATGAAGGTATTAAAAGGAAGCACAGCCAGAGCACATCTAGTGAAAATTTCCTGATGTTGACACATGTACGTCTCAAAAGCATACTACAGCTTCTAGAATAAAAATTATATTTCAAATCAAAATATATCTATGCAGATGCCCATATAACTTTGAAATATACCGTCCAATATTTCAATAAGAAACCATCAAAGTCTGACTAATGTCATGCAGAGCAATCATCATGGAACAAACGCAAGATAGTAGAGATTTCTGTATTGATGGACTAGAGTGCTCGGTCTTGCATTGGGAAGTATGGGCTGCTTTTGGAAATACTTATGTTAGTTCTCTCTCCTACCTCAAAATAAATAGAGACCAAGATAGTATAGCCCATATAGTCCAACATTATGTGTCATGGGGCATCGGCTGTACTAGGGAAAATTGCACTCAGGTTCCAAAGAAGGAAAATTAATACAATAAGGTCCCTTGAAATTTCAAAGTTACTAATAAGTCCCAAGGGACTTGTGGGCAATATAACGCAATTATAAAAATATCTCCTTGGACTTAGTTATAGACAAAAAAGAATATTGACAAGCAGAGATGCATTCATTAACAAGTTAAAGTGTCTTGATTGACAACAACAGAAGCTTTAATAACATATTACACTTGTTATTGACAACTAAACTAAACTATATTAGCAATTATCACAAGTATTAACAACTAATTAGTGAGGGTAACTTGGTAATTACAGAATTACATTATCTTACTCACAGGTTCCAAAGGGATTAGTTAGTAATTTTGAGATTTTAAAGGACCTTGCAGTATTAGTGTTTCTTTTTTGGGACCTGAAAGCAATTTTCCTGCTGTACTATAGGGCATCTAAATAGCTTGGTTCCCCATCATTTTTAGAAGGAAACTCTCCATCTCACTTTGTGTGCATCAATCATCAAGAGCCAAGAGAATACACATTAAGTCGTTAACATGATTCTGTCAATGAATAGTTATCTATACCATATGAAGTACTAACAATGATAATGATGAGGAATACCTTTGTAGGAAGTGGCAACATTATCCACTGATCTGGAGCTGATTTTGCTTTTGACCTTGTGGTTATTCCTACACCGGACTTCGTAAGACAAATTCCAGAATGAGGAAACAGTTTAAAGCATAAATGAATAAATGATTACAAATCACCACAAAAAAACCTTAATCAGATGGCCTGGAACACTTAATTTTTCCAGTTCTGCGTGCGAGCTGCTTAGCAACAAGGCTAGAGCACTCGTAGTAACTTTTACTTGATAAGCCCCCTGTATCTCACCTGTCAAAGAAGGCGATTGAATTGATAATTCAATTTAGACATGTAAATGTAATAGACTGATAGCATGGATTTTTCGGCCAATAATAGCATAGATAAACATCAGAAACAAGAGCTCGAAAAACAATTGGTGCACAACTATGAAAAACCTATAAGCCTACAAAAACTGCAAGATTATAATCTCAGTTTCCTTGCTGTTTTCATGGGAAGATCAAGTTTATTCAAGTGAAAAAATAAATCATGCCAATCAATTTATTAAAAAAAAAAATCAGAAATTATAGTTATAAATGACTAGATTCTCCTGTATAGTTTGGTAAATTCTGACTACTGTTTCAACCATCCACACGGAAACCCCTAAGCTATTTCCAAAAATCATAGAGACATTAAAATCAATGCTCTAAAAGAAATCCCATAAAGTGATAATTTCTCAATTTGCAACGCACCGGACATACAAAAATACAGCTGAAAGGTGCTCACCTTGTTGCTTAGTCCATTCTGACATTACATAAGCAAAGGAATTATCATGACCTTCAGCAGGAATTGAGATCAGCAAATCAATAAATTGTCCAATATTAGGAGCACTCATATGAACCTGCAGTTATTAAGGATTAAGGAATATTTAAAAAGTCTATCCCAAGAGCTACAGTGTGGGCAGATTTTTTTTCCAAAACAATTAGATATGTGGGAAAAGGCTTAACTGTCATGTTGGTCCCCTAAACTTATTTGGTTTGATTTCGTCCCTTCATCCTCAATTTGTATCATAGTCATCCCTTAACATTATTTAGTGCTACCACTCTAATCCTTTTTACAAGTCCATTTTTTGGAAAAATTTTGGTCTTTATTATAAGTTCACTTTGGGAGCAATTAATGTTAGTAACCAAGTGTTACAATTTCGCCATTGTTAATAAATATAGAGAGAAGAGATGAAACACAATGCATAAAGTATTATTTAAACACACATTCATAAATGAGGGTAACAGTGGAAAAACTTATTAATGTAAGCCATATTTAATAAGTTAACTACCTTTCCTTGGTATGTGAAAATTAGGTAATATGGACCTATGAAAAGGACCAGAGTGGTACAAAATAGGCTAGTGTTTCAAAGTGATCCCTTGCTTTCCATGATGTTCCAGAATAGTCCTTGATATTACAAAAACGGACAACTATGGTACAAATTGAGAGTTGAGAGACCAAATTAACATTAAAAAATAAAAAGTGACCAAAACAATAGTTAAGCCAAATTAACACGGGCAGCATCACAAGGCAACCTAGAAACTACTTTTAACTCTGCCAATTACAAAGAATTTGAGTTGCAACAATACTGGTGCAAAGAGAAACTAAATCATAATAAAACTGAAAAGGTAAATAGAAGGACGATACAAAACAATAAATCCCCTTGATTTCATTCACATATCAGTCAATTTGAACTCTTGACTCTTTCTATTTTTCATAGAAAAATAATATTATTAGAAAGAAGAGACAATAATACATAAACGAAGGACCTCCCAAGATAGAAAAGACTGCACAAGTTTAGCTTGAAAGATTTTTATAGTCCCATTGCAGTGGTCATCTAAGTTCTTTTCCCATTTCATGGCCACTGATTGAATACAGTGAATTTCCTCAGTGAGAAACCCTTTTGATAATCTAAGGACAGGGCATTGAATGTCAAAAGCATTCATTTGCACAGCAATGTCCAACAAGATTGAATGCTGACTGCTGAGCGGAAATCCTGAAGCATAAATGTGAGTTATCACGAAATTTTGGGGCGATTGTTCAGGAAGATGTATAATCAGTATACTGTATCCAATGAGCCAACTGCTGGGTAGGAGGAATAGTATGAAGATATTTTTCCATTAATGGCAGACAGGACATCTACATAATTTCCACTCCAATTATCATTTGTAAAAGGAATACAAGTACCCACTTTCTCCACATTGTAGCATAAATTCATAATAATTTGAAATTTTGGTTACATTACCAGTCTAGCAAAAACAACCAGCAATGAACTTTTCAAGGCAGCAATTTGAGCGGATTGCATACGTCTGACAACAGCAGCAACCAGGTCACGTATATGTACTGCCATTTGTGACGGCAAATGTAATATAAGTTGAAGAATGAAACTCCCAACAAAAAGAGATCCGGAGCTTTCCAAATTTGGGTCTAGAAGTCTGCATAAACAAACAAAGCATTTGAGATCGTCAGGATCCTACATTGAGAATAGAGGGTATAGTTCTTACATTTTAATCAATGGGCAGTGGAAGAAAAGAAAAAAGTAAAAACGCCCACTCGCAAAAACTATGAGAATCCAAGTGAAGGCCACCAGGAAGATAATGCCTCATTATTTTGATTCCTTGCGTAAACGTTCCTTCTATTAATGACGGCCTATGTTTATTAAAGCTCTACTAGAATGCATCCATGTAAATGCCATGACATGGAAGGTTGAACGTAAAAAGTACAGTAAAAATCTGATTCTCCTCAAAAAAATTTTAAATTAGCATTGACTTGACTGATGCCATGGTATTTCAAAATGGACACTTGCAATATGGTGATATTTACCCAGCAATGTAAAATAATTGTACTACCTTGAAGCTATTTCAAGTAAACTTCTCATAGTTGATTCAGAATTAGATCCCCAAGCAAGAACGTCTTGTCTTCCCTCAGATACAAAAGCAGCTAAACATTCTGTGGCATTCTGTTAAAAGTTGAGTTGAGTTAATGGATGACAATTAATTCATTGCAGGGTCCTCCACGAGAAGATATAGTAGTTTCAACCAAATACAGCCTCCAAAATATTACAACTTAAGTCTTTAGATGTACAAGAATGTGCAGAAAATTGCATTACCTGAATTTCACTATGATCATCACTTTGAAGGACTATTCTGATTGTGGCATCAAAACAAACATCATAGATTGCTTTCACTACATCACCAGGGGCATTCTGTAAAATGCCATGAGAAACAACAAATCACCAAATCATGGGTCATAGCATACTGCTCAGAGTTCAAAGCTGATAAGTTGACCAAAGTCAAAAAGAAAATATGCTTTAAAGCAAGTATACTTGCCTTAAGTAGCATGGTTACCAGATCCAATGACCCAGCTACCAACCCATCAGCCTGCTCCTGTGGCTAAAAGGAAAAAATGTGCATCAGAAAGCAATACTTGGATATCTTATTTTACGCTAAAGTTGAAACAGCTTTAGTCAGTCATACTTTACTTAAAATTGGTCCAACAAATGGCAAAATTCTAGAAACCAGAGGATGCAAACAACCAGGTATACTTTTGATGGCCTGGGGAAAATAATAAAATAGTTAGACGAATATGAAAACCATCTAGAATCAAGATAAACAATGTTGCTGAAGTCTGTAAATGTCAACCCCAAAGATGCGGCATGCATGGGCCATAACTAATTGAGTCACAGCAAATAACTAATATAGCATGCCAAATTCAATAATCAAACACAGCAGATAATAGCATCTACAAAGATATGTTCAAAACACTTGCCTCAAGAACCTCAAGTGCATCACTACTGATGAAAGGATCTGAAATGTGCAATGCCCAGACATTGAGGATAACAGGAGAAATAATGGGCTCCACAAACGCTGATGATTCATGACCTATAATGAGAAAAATAAAGGCCTCAATGCAAAAGTAGTAGCTGACAAGAGAAAAATGCATAAACCAAGAGAAACTAGAAATATTTGGCATTTACTGCCTAGAAATATCTAAACTTGCCTGCCTTAATTGTTGCTTGCAAAGTTTCAAGTACCATGTGCAGGGTTTCATCTGATGCCTGAAAATAGCATTAAGATGATTACCAAACGCCCCCCAAAAAACCTGAATATTAGTAAAAAGATATAATATTTTATATACTTGAGAAAGAAGCTCTGAGAGAGATGAAAATAAACCCAACATTTGTGGTTGGGTAATTTCATTCTTTGTTTCAGGAAGCAGCTGGCAAAGGGCACGGCAAGCACCAACTTTCATAGGAGGAGGCCTATTAAAATTAGGAAGTTTAGGCAAAGGAAAATATAAGAAAAATATAAGCTAACAAAGGATAAATGTGCTCACACATCCATTGTAATGGCCTTCACTGCATCATGAAGGAAGTGTTGTAGAACACCACTGCTTAGCTGTAGAATAAAATAAATAAGAAGACCATAAGAAAGAAACCGGACCACAATAAATTAGATAGATAACAGTTACCATGGAGGAGAATTTAGCAACTGAAGTGAAAATACGAGCATAAAGAAAGGGGTATTCATGAGAACCTGTCAAAAGTGTGAAAGAAAAAGGATAAAAACATCAATAAAGGAAATATAAAACAATTGCAAATCGCAAATATTAAAGAATGAAAGCTCATGGCAGGTGATGAAAGAATTAAGGAGGAACCTATTGTAAAGTCCTCAGTGATTATCTGCTCAACCAGGTGTTGAAAGCCACTTGCTACAAGACCTGAGTCCTGTATAATGTCATAGAAAATATGAAAATTAGAACTATAACAAATCAGATTTGAAGTTATTTCAACTAGAAAAGAAATTATTAATGTTGTAATATTCATCATAATCAAGAACTCAAATGTCAAAAAACCCAAACCTCTGCTTCCAACAGTTGCTCGGAAATAAATGATAAGGCAAAAAGAGTAGCCTCCCTTATCTGCCATGAATTAAATGTTATCACAGCTTAGAAAGTTGAAACAAATTTAAAGAGTGCAAACATATAACAAAATCTTAAAATGTTTGATGCATATGCATGATCTGTCTCTTATATGAGAGAAAGATTGAGCAACACGAACACAGAGAAAGGAAAACACCAAAAAATATAATTTTGATGATGAAGATTGAGACATGGCAGAAAATTGAAGAAAAATTACATCATGTCCTGGACAGATTAGACCAAAGGGAAAAAAATTCAACAAAGAAGAATTCCTCATTTACTTTCCACCAGCTTGCATTGCCAGCTGCTCTTCTGCTTTGAGATTCAGTGTACTGTTGTTTTGCAGAATTTATGATGGCCAGAATTCCCTCACCACCATAAGAATTAATTACTTCTTCCAGCAAAAGTGCACCTACAACAAACAACTTTCTCATAACTTATTTGACAAAAAACGCAATAATCACCAACAACAAGCCTTATTCCACTAGGTTGGGTTGGCGTGCATATTTTTCACATTGCCATTTTGCACTATCAACAACCAGATACTTAGATAAATTATCATTACATTAGCATATAAAATTATAAAATAAATAATAGGAGCAACCCCAAAAAAAAATTATAGTAAATTCAATGGGCCATCCTTAATTTTTTATTTTTTTTTATATCATACATGCATCCCACTATTATAAAAAGTATATATTGTAGATTAATTTTAAATATTTTGACTGAGCTGCAATGAATTAACTTAAACAAATATCATATCTAAATATTCTGAAATGAAAATACAGCAAAAATCTCAAATATGCACAAACTAATATAAAAATATTATATTTTTCTTCATTGAAGTTTATTAAAGGAATGTATTTAGATTAAAATAGAACATTTTAATAAAAAGATCAAAATTAGACTAAAGTGTAGTATAAGTTTTTGTTTCAAAGGAGGTCAGTGTATATTTTGAAAATAGAAAAGAATGTATTTTCCTAAAATCTCATAAGGAGGTTTATGTAATTTACTCATAACAATAATGTCATTTAAGTTATGAAATTTATCAAAATTTGATTAAAAATCTATCTTGCAAAATGATTAAAACTATCGTCAAATCAATTGAAATGAGCTCCCAAAATTAAGAATTAAGAAATAGAAACTGATAAATCAAATTTTTTAAGGGGGAATCTTAACCAGAAATACGGCAGCTGTAATTGGCATCATCTTCATCAGCAATAAATTGATTCGCATCAAATGACCAAGTATGAACCTAGAGAGTAGAAAATCCCCAAATATCAGTATATTTACAATTTAGTCCCCAACAGAATGGTAAGTGTACAAAATTTACTATTTTAGTTATTTCAAAGGTTCCATGAAATTCTGAATTTTATGCCACATGGTGTGTGCAGTGGATTAGACTAAAAGCTAACAAGTATAGTCATAACTCAATCTTATTTACAAATCATTGACAGTAAGCTCTATTATTGCAGAGAAAAAGACCAGAAATGATTATGCAAATAATGAACGAAGGAAAAAGAACAAATCAATTTTGAATAATTTAAATTGATGAATTATAATATTTATGAGCATCTGGTATGACTATTAATTGACTTTGCTAAAGAAATAAGCACAGAATAGTGGATTTGACAAGAAATGTGCTGCAATCCTAAGTTAATAGGAGTGAAATATAAATCCAAGTTCATCCTGTGAGATATATTAAATCAGAATAGTAAAACCAAACATAATACTTTTAAGTAACCATTCTTCTGATATGTCAAGATTTGAGTATGTCCATACCTACCCTCGTTATGCAAATGTCCACACAATAAAACCATGGGTCCCAAAAATATCAACTCTGAATTAACTCAGATCCGGAAGAAAACATAAGACTGCTATGTGCATGTAAAATGACTTGTTGCATTTGCATACATCAAATCAAGATAAGGTAAAGTATACATTTGGTTAATGGCATTTTTTGTTATCGGCATTAGAGTAAAAGGACTAAAAAGACATTTTTTAAAGTTCAGGGACCAAATGAAACATTGTGTATAGTTAAAGGACCAAATGTATACTTTAGCTTCAAAATAATGAAAGAGGTTAGCCTGCATTGCACTAAATTAAAGTTAAGACACTGATATTTAACAACATTTTGCTTTTTCATTCAACAAGAAAAGCATGTTATATTGCTGAATGTTATCTGACAAAAGGTAACACCAAAGACAATCAAATACTGCTGAGCAAAGTGGTCACAAATGTGATCAAGAAAGAAGAAAATACAAATGAGAAGGTTCCAAATGGAAGTCATACCTGTTGTTCTGTCATTTGCAGAAAAGAAATAGTGTAGTAGACTAATTCTTTAACATTAGCCACAACCACCTAAGCAACAAAAGCACAAGCAATAAATCAAAGTAGCTTCAAATGAGAAAAAGAAATGAAACAAGTTTCTTAAAAAGTTCGGACTCGAACCTTTCCCAATCTTGTATTCCCCACAATTGTCAGTAGGAGTTCAAACATCTGTTAATAAAAATATTGATGTTAGAAAACCAGTTGAATCGAAATCAAGGAAAGACAAGCATAAAATTTGGAGCTGATGGACAATAGTTTAGACACACTACATCCAGTTGATTACTTAAAATTCCATAAACTGAAATATTTGATGTATGATGCAAAATGATCTAGCAAGACTAGTCCAAAGTACAATCGAAAGAACCCACAAATCTAAAGTCATTGCCTATGCCCTATACAAATTTATATATAAATCCAGAAGGCTACATCTTTTGATGAGTATATAACAAGCCATATTCAGATACATTCACATGCATGAAAAATATCATCAGGGCGGGCCCTCCATTTAATAAATCAAAAGAGATAGGAAATGTCTCGTGAATCATAAAGATGTCCCATGAAATAGCTAAAATCAGCTATTTAATTATGACAACATAATATCATCAGAAGTGGATTGCCTTTTTCCTTATTAACTAATTAATTAATGCGGTAAAATTAAAAAGCTAAAGCCATAATACCTGAATAACAAAGGAATCAAGGCTTTTCTCTACACCATCAGAATCATATCTTCCGTCATATGAATCTTCTGCACCATCAATAGATGATCGTTCATACACTCTCAAGGATGAGATAAATGTTCTCCACAGCGATCGCAATACTTCTACAGTGGACAGCATGATGAAAAACAATAAATAAGATAACAAATAATGAAGGGAAATTTAATTTGTACGAACATATCAACTAGACCAAAGAACAAATCAACAAATTTACCCTCAAATTCACTCCCAATGAGGCTTGAGAAATTCTGGACAAACTTGTTCAAGCACTTCAAAACCTTCATGAAAAGAAGTACAATTATGTTTTTTCTTGAAAAAACAGAAACACAGTTAAGACTTTAGAAAGTATAAGATCAACCTCCATTCTAATACCCCAATCATCGGGATTTTCAGATTGAACTGGAACTTCAAGAATAGAAGAGAATTGGGCCATCCATGGTTTAAGCATAGGGAGTATCATGGTGCTTGTTTCTGTCTGGACAGAATATCTTGATCTGTTAATAATTGGGGGGCAAGATAATACAACAGCCACCATAACAGTACACTATCACTTAAAGGAAACAAAATACCTTATAGACACCACTCATTGTCCCCAACATGGATGTGCAAGAATATACAATTGAAAGGGCCTTGCTTCGTATATATGTATCGTATATCTGTTTCCCAATGAAAAAAAAAATCATCAAAGGAACTGGATCATGCTAAGTTCACCATATAAACTGAACATTGTAATCACTATTTCTTGTCCCATTTTCATTTTCATATATAACTTTTGGCCTCTGTGAACACAATAACACAGAGACAGACTAATGAGTGTGAGCACATTTGTGTGCGCACACTTGTATACCAGTGTTCCTTCCAACAATCATGTAATCTTCATCTAAAAAGATTCCAAAAAGAAAAAAATGACACCACCGAGTTCAGGTAAATAAAGTAAAAACTATCAATCGACTTGAGATGATAGGTGATTATACAAAAGATAACCTGGGGAGAAGATACAATTGTAAGCAAACATGGAAACAAAGCAGGTATTAGTGTGGGAACAATTTTATCATCCAAGTCCGCAGAGAGAAGCGCCAGGCACCTCATGGCTCCATACACTAAAATATTCAAACAGATAAAGTGAATTAACATAAAGAAAACAAAAAACACAGTAACAACAAAAACAGCAGAAGAAAGCATGACACAATCGATAAAAGAAACAGTTCCTGTTTAATTTAATGAAGAATAAAACATTTAAGCAGTCATCAACATCCAATTTGATTTAATCAATCAATCATCAGGAATATGTTCCTCAATGTTGATGATCAAAATCTTACAAAAGAATGCTACGTAAAGTGTAGATCCCCAACAAAAGAGAAAAAGGAAACAAAAGAAATGAAAAGAAAAGCATGAGTCAAAGAGAAGGTGCACCTTCTATACAATGCTTTGTCTTATATGAGCAAATGAAGCACACATTTCTGGCACATCAGGCTTTTATAAAAACATTCATTTGAAAACCCTCAAATCACCAATCTCCTCAGAATTTTCTTTTCATTTGGTTGGCACTTTGGACAGGGCATATCTAATCACACATTCACTCCCATGCCTCTTATTGTCTTGAAAATTTAATCATCAAATCTTCTATGCTGTGGCAGATTTTGGCAGTGTAGTACTGGTGTTTATTTTCTCTTAATGTTTCAAAAATATCAAAAACATTGATAGTTCATAAATTTATCCTATCAAAGTATGCATTTTGAGATTAAAACTAGGGAATTAATTGGTAAAACTTGCATTATAGTATAATTAATTTGAATAAGCACTTAATTTGGAAATTTGGGATTAAATGTTTTTTTTAGTGCCTTAATATAAAATCCCTGATTTGTCCTTCATATATTTTTGGGATAAAGAGCAATTTTACCAACAGACTGTTGTCCAGGTAACAGATGGCACAATTGACAATTAAAAGGGTCGGAAATACCAATGGACCTTTTAACCAGGGGCAGATTGGCCAACGCCGCTAAAAATACCAAACGTCCGTTACAAATTTAAGTGGGGCCCACAATTTTTTGTGGGGTTAAAGAGCAATTTTACCAATAGACTATTGTCCAGGTTACAAATGGCACAACAAAAGTAACGACCGTTTGCTCAAATTAAACGGCGTTGGCCAATCTGCCCCCTGGTTAAAAGGTCTATTGGTATTTTCGACCCTTTCAATTGTCAATTGTGCCATCTGCAACTTGGACAACAGTAAATTGGTAAAATTGCTCTTTAATCCTATATTTTTCTTAACTCTTGAATCCAGGGGTAATTTCGGAATTGAAGTGAGGAGAAAGGAGAGTGTAAGACGAAGACATTATGCTGATGCAAAGATTGAGGGGTAAAATCATAAATGCCAAGCAAAGTGAGGGATGAGCTTTTGTCTAAAGCTGAGACTTAAGACATTAAGGCTGAGAGAAATGTTTTGCGACGGTGAAGAGGAAGAAACAAGGAGGTTGGATTCGGTTACACCTTGAGCCAACGTGGCCACATGATCGAGTCGAAACCGAAGGGAGTTGGAGTGCCAACGTGGCAAGAGGATTGGAGGGAGAGCTGAAACGAAGAAGCGAGAGGAATTGTAGGGGAGAAGAAAAGGGCGGAGAAGTGGAGGTACAGATTGGGGAAGCATATATATATATATAACTATTGAAAGATGAAAGAGCTAGTTAGTGAATTTTCAATTTTCTTCTTTTTTTCCAATTCCTCTCTCCATCTTCATTCCCTCATTAGCTTTTCTTCATTGTGCTCTGTTTCTGTGACTGATTTCAGATTTGATCATGGACTTAATCAAAATCGAAGCTAAGGAAGCCATAGTTTTAGCAATGAGAAGCTGATTCATTCGTGATTTCCTTTGAGGTTGAAGCCAATTCTGAGTCTCACGAATTAATCAGGAAGTTCATCTCAAGCCTTCACTAATTAGCTTTCTAATCTTGATTCTAGTTGCATCTTGTATTAGTAGAGGAATGTGAGCAAGGTGCCCTTGCTTAATCTGAATTGTATATTAGTGACAGGCGCGAATTTGAATTGATTTCTGTTAAGCCGAGTGAATCTTGAACTGAGAAATTGTAGTTTAACTTGTGAATGTTTGATCTAGTTGATTAGTATTCATTAGCTAAGTGAATGAATCTATGGCATGTTTGGTTAATATGTCTATTGTTCAAGTTGCTTGACATTAATTAGTGCAAATGTTTCTTGAATGTTCATTATTTCTTGTTAGTTGAGAAGCTTAGTTAGCTAATTAATTACACAAGAGGTAGTGAATTGATTCAAAGATATCTCCCAATTTAACAAGGCAATAAAGGAATGGTTGAAACTCAAGGGAAATCTCTCACCATTGACTTATCTTTCTTCTCAATTTACTAGTTTCATCTCAGTTTTCATTCATCCTCTTCAATAAAAAATATAAAAACATAGGTTAGGATTAGATAATTCTCTACACTGAAATTTGGATTTAATTTGTCTAGCTTTGCAATATAATCACACATCTTGCCAAGGTAATAAGGAAATGACCTAGGTTAACTAATATTCTATAGGAGTTATCTAGAATCTTTTGAAAGCGTAACGAAAAGGTTACTCACACGTAGAAATAGGGAAAAATAAAAGATGGAGAATAAGGAACCTCTGACAAAGAGATCATGGTTTTATATTTGGAGAGTACAATATTTCATTGGTAAGCATACCACCAGAATTCTAAAGTTTCAAAAACATTTTTGAAAAGCACCAATCAATCCATTAAACTGATCGGCAAAAAAATATATGCAGTTCTGATTTATCGACACTATTGACATTAGATCCAGATAAGATTGATTATGAGAAATGCTTGCCTCCATTCAAGTTAGCTTGATTGTTAATTAACCTCAGGAGAAATGGTAACAAGTCTGGCCAAAAGTCTGGCCAGTCATACTCCGCAATTGACGCCACAGCCATACTGATAGCTGTGCAGATTTTCTTGTGAGAGTCATCCAATGCCAATAGAAGAATTTCACGGATCACTGCCTGAAGAACAAATATAATGTAATAACGTGTAGGGGGCAAATAAAGAGGCGATTAAAGATATAACTTTTTTGGCTGGCCAACAACAATTAACATTAACAATATATCAAAACATAAAAAACCTAGCACAAAAAATAATTATATGATCAACTTTTTGAAGTAAAATGTAAGAGTTCATAATGAAGTTGACCAAATAAATACACAATGAAGAATAAGTTTTGTAAGTTTATAGTGATGAATAGATTGTGAACTCATGAGAAAAGCCAAGGAAAAAAAATCCTCTTGAATCAATCTAACATCTATAGAAAACTTTTTCTCCACGTGTGGGAAGGATGCAAGTAACTCCGCCTACCTTAGTAGCCAATCCCAGGCCTGGATTAAGGAAGAGGGTTGTGTTAATCCCAACAACCAATATTAAAAACAGTGTCGAATCTTATGACCATGGGTTTACGAAGAAATTGTGCTACCAAAGGTTTGTTTTTGATAGAGCACAATAGCATTGAACAATCCATGTAGCCGACTCCACTTAGTGGGATAAGGGCCATAAGGCTTTGTTGTTGTAGTAGGAAGGATGCAAGTCATACAATAAAATATTCTTGCTCAAAAAAACGAAAAATACAATGTTGTTTCAGACCTCAAATGTCATTATCAATCAAATAATTGGGAAGACATGCGACAGGTTGAGGAATTTTAAAATTAACAGAATTCTATTTTTTCCACATTCATTTACAACAATACAGCAGCATGGAGTTGTAGAGAAGTGGAGGATTTTTTACTGCAACAACCTATTTGCTTCAATGATCAAGCATTAAAAATGTCTGTAATACATATGGTTTTTCATAATATATCTTTAGAAATAGCAATTCGCTGAAATAATAAAATATGAAAAAGAAATAGCTATCACAATCCATGTTATTCCAAAAGCTCAAGATAATTCAATTCTGTTAGACCAAACAATAAAAAAATTTTAAATAGGGAAAATTTTAAAAGTCCCAAGTAAGAAAACTGAATACTGTTAACAGGACCCAAGTAATTCAATTATGTTAAGTTTGACTTGAAAATGTGAAATATTTGGCACCTATCTGTATTTAATTTTCTTACTCGGGACCTATGGATAATTTTGCCCATTAAATATGTATTTTCAACATGATTGATCAAATTTTGTTTCAAAAACTAACAAATTAATGCATTTTGAAACCACGTTAATTAATTCATTTTATTAAGATAAAAAGCAAATCCAAAAATTTGTAGCGCCAAACACATGGACGAAGAACTTCAAATCAATATAATTCAGATACTCTGGTGTAAATAACACTAGCAAATTTTATTTGTGTTGGAAGTCCCATTTTAAGGGCAATTATCCCTTTCTCAGTTAGTGTTATATTCTGTAAATAAAGACTGAGCAAATATGTATTTTTATAGTTAGAATCAAATAGTAATCCTAGATATATATAGCTTTCTGATGCTTCTTAGATTTTGGCCAGATTAGGCAGGCTTGTTGCCTAAGTTGTTTCTTTAAACCCTAATGAAAAGTTTGACCAGTTTGGCCAATATTTTCCAGTAGCGAGCAGCAATTTTACTAAGCACAAAAATAACCCCAGTGAAAAGTATATCCAATGTGGCCAATGTTTTCCAGCAGTGAGTAACAATTTTACTAAGCAAAAAAATAACATTATATTTATATTTCTGTTATGTGGTTTGAATGGGTAAAGTGGATTATTTGTTTACTCCTCACGATCAGGCGCGAATAGACACATAAAGCTAAGTATTAACAACTGCAATCTAATTGCAGTACTGGACAAGAATGAAATAACTTGAGATTTTAGAAAAGAAGACGGATGAAAAGCTAAGATGCAACTACCACTCCTGAAGTGAATGCACGTCTTCAACAAATAAAGACCTTAACTTCGAAGATGGATGATGATTTACCTTTTCATGAATTGAAACAACAGGAGGTTCAAAAGTGTCTTCTCCCTCCTGCCAATGCTTTTTAACAAATTGCTTCATAAGGACTGCAGCTAGGTAGAGGTAGGTTAAGTCATCAACTTCTATAAGCTCATGGAAAGTGGGTACTTTCTGGCACATATGAAAATAACACCCAAGCACGTAATTCTTGTCATGTCACGAAAAAAGAGCGCATTTTTTTGGGGGGGACGGGGGGGGGGGGATAATGACAAACATCAATTTATGGTTTTCCTTATCAAATTTAAGATTAAGGAAAATTCAAGTTTTTGATGTTATTTCAGACAACAAACATTTCCTCAGTTGCCAAAACACATATTTTCCTTGTTTAATGTTTCTCTTTTGCCAGTACTAGCTATCCCTCCTATCAATATTTAAAAGTAAAAATTATTGTAACCACAGGCACAGAAAATCAACTAAGAATGGTGTGCAGGCAGCATTCTTCTCTTATCAAGGATGTGAAAAAATGAGTGAGAAATATTGAAGTGTTCAAATATAACAAGGATATTTGGCGCAATCCGACTGCAAGCTCCTTATTTGCAGCAACTTTTGATATCGCAGTGCCAAAACCTTCAGGGTCATGTATAATCAAAGTTTAAGATGAGTGCAGCAATACCAGATTGACAAAGATTGGTGATCAAAAGAAAAGGCGCCTTTTAGCATGAAATTTTTGATACCATGCATGCACAACTAGACGCATCTATCATATATCAGCACATTTCTGGATACCATTATCAAGTATCTACAACATCTACAGAAATAATATGTGACAGTAATAAATTTCAATTTCAAAATCCCACCAATACACATCATACAAAGGTTCTATTCAATGTGATTCTCAAACAAGCAGCTATCTCTGCCAGAGATCACATAGCAATCCACTCTAGAAATAAATTGGGAACTATTTGTGAACAGACTCTCAGTTTGAACCATAAATGCTCAAACTTGGTACCAGAGCAAGTGTTTTCTCTTTCTCCTTCTCTTTCCAGCCAACAAAGCAACCAAGTCTTTGTTTTCAAATTTTCTAAAGAATCAACATATACAGTCTGGTAATCCACTCACTCAACAACTAAAAAAGGACCACATCACCCAAATCAATTATCCATCTTGTCCAGAATTTCTTCTCCTTCCAGAACCCTTTGTATTCCCCTTCCAAGTCAAATACAGTGTGTACATTCCTATCCTACTATTCCTTATTGCTCATCAGTTTTTTCAGGTATGGCTGTTTCCTTTGCTTCTTCTCATCTCCATATTTCTATATCACTTGAAGTATTCTAAAACCACCACAACCTCTAAAAGGAAACTATATATATACCCTCATTAAGGTCACCAAGAAGCAACAACTGCACAGTCATCTCTTGATCTCACCTTTCACCCTTTTCAACTCAACACATTCAACTTAATATGTTGCTCTCTCCGTCCCTTGTTATAAGATTCAAATTTGTGAATGTTTTTGTCCCAAAATATAAGCTTCATTTCAAGTTTGTCTAGACAATTATTGCATTTTTTTAAATTTTACTCTTTGTTTATCTTTTCCCCATACATTCTCTTTCATCTTTATTATCTCTTATTTGTTGCACTCTCCCATTATCTCTTCCCCATACATTCTCTTTCATCTTTAATAATAAGAGTAAAATAGGAAAACACATTACATGTCTTACCTAATGATTGCTTTTAACTAATTTTAGTAGTTTTCTTGATAAACACAAAGTAGTTATTTGAAGCTATATTAAGATTCAAATTCGTGAATGTGTTTATTCCAAAATATAAGCTTCATTTCAAGTTTGTCCAGACAATTATTGCATTTTTTTTCAATTCTGCTCTTTGTTTATCTTTTCCCCATACATTCGAGTAAAATAGGAAAACACATTACATTTCTTACATAATGATTTCTTTTAACAAATTTTAGTAGTATTCTTGATAAGCACAAAGTAGTTATTTGAAGCTTATAATATAGGACGGAGGGAGTACTTTCCAAAAGGTATATTGTGCATAGATTCAACCAGGTAGCATGCTATAAATTTATTCACACACGCATGCACGTGCACACATATGTATATATATGTGTGTTATATAGTCCCCCATACCAATGGATTGGGTATGGTTCAAGCCATTGGTGAAGAGTATAAGACTGCTCAAAAGACAAAAGTTTGCAAAACTATTCCAACAGGTTTTCTGAAAATCATATAGCCAGTCGTCATCATTCATCAAAGGTATAGAGCTAAAACCACCATTTCCACATTTTTTTCAAGTGTTCTTCGAAAGGGACAAAATCACTTCAGTGAAAAACCAATACAAAAGAAAATCACTACAGTTAACCAACTCAATTTCCAACCTCTCCGAGCTCAGATTTCCAGCTATCCACTTCATATGAGCGCAAAAATTTTCAAACAACCTAATCACAAATGACAAACTAAACACAGCTAGAGTAATAAAAACTTTCAACCTGGTTGGAGGGATGCCTGATTCAACGAAGCTTCGGCAAAACATCGGACTTCATGGTTGGGGTCAAGTGTGGCAGACAAACAATTGAGCAACCAATGCTGATCTTGATCAACAACGTTGGCCATTAATAGAAGCAGGGAAAAAGAAACGAGCAAAAGAAAACCCTAGAGTTCAGAGGGATAGAGCTAGAACTCAAAGCTTGGATTCCTCAATTTGTGAACTTTTTCCCTTTGATGCTTTTCCCGCTTTCCTGCAAGAAATATCGCTGCAACGAGCGTTCAATTTGGCGAGCCCTTATATATGGGTGAGGGTTAAGAGGGAGTGGGGAATTTTTTTTTTTTTTTTTTTTTTGGTGACATGGAGTTGGGGGAGTTCGACATTCGTTAGTGGCAAAAGTGAAATATATCCTACATTGGGAGGACCATTCCGGAAACAAAAATGTCATGTGACCTTTCATTTAATATATATACATAATATAGATAATATGTTCCATCTATTCCTATATATAAGACATATTTATCTTAAATTAAGAATGTTCGTTAAAATTATATGATATTATTAAAACGCCCTAACAACCTATCTTTATTCCCACCCTCCCTCTCTTGTTTGTTTATTATTAAGAAATATCAATAGGGATACTATAGGTAAATGTTAAGAAAAATTAGAAAGATATCTTATATTCAGGACAAGAGAAAGTATTTATATAGGGTGTGTTTGGATGGACTTCTGGAAAAGTGATTTATATATAAGTCAAACTGAAAATAAGTCAGATTGTGTAATGATTTTTATGTTTGGATGGGCTGTTAAAAAAATTACTTATAAGTCAATTGAACTTTTAAACATGTTTGGATGGACTTCTTGAAAAGTAAGGTTAAGATGAAAATGACCAAAATGGACATGAACTTTAGAGAATAATAGAACTAAATTAAAATTATCCATTAAATCTTTGAATTATGATGACTTTAAGTGAAAAATTAAAATCAATATATTTCCTAAATCTTGTGTTGACGCCGTAATCTTCTCCTAATCACATCCATAATTTCCGTGATAATGCTTAAAACTCCTCCATAATTCCGTCAAAAACAAAATTCCGTTAAGCTGATTGATTTTCATTCAAAAAATGCAATAAATCCTATTAAACTCTTGTGATCAAAGCATTAAAAAAATGTTATCAGCTCCTATAATTCCGTTATGGTGAGATGAATAATTAATTATATAATAAAGACATAATAATAACCATCAATCTCCTTTGATTTGTCTTGACTGCTTCCCCTCTCTATCATGAGCGTTACATTCAGCTTTTGCCAATTTATCTTACTGTCAAATGCTTCAACTTCTCAACGTTGCAATCTTCTTCCTTCAACTTGAATATGCCTGTTTATGGTTATATATATATGTGTGTGTGTGTTCAATGAGACCTCTCACCATATGTTTCTTCTTCCCTCTTCATGATTCTTAACTTAAGGCTAACATGTCTAACATATTCTTCGTATGATTGCAGATGTAAGTAATGACAAAGATACTTTAGTAATTGATGCCCGTGTCCTTAAAAAATGGTTGTTCAAAGAAGGGCTCCCCCGCAGCCGGTTTGAAAAATCGGCATAATCCAGGTTGATGAAAATGTGTGTTGTTGATTTTGATCATTTCAGTATGGTTGTGTTTTTTTTAACTAATTATTACTTCTCTTCTTGCATGGTTAGCACAGGGAATTTTAGCTTCTGGAGTGGTTATATTGCCACCAACAACACATTGAACACTAAAACAAACATGTGCGTACTGCAATGGGTTTTCGATTTTCGATCTACATCTATCTGTTTGCCATTTTTAATTTTATTCATTTGAATAGCTGCAGCTCAAGTGGTGATAAGCGAGGCATCTAGAATACCTATAAAGTGCTTGGTTGGGAGATCGAACCCCTGGGTGCGCCAATGACACGGCCTCCTCCCAGAAATGCTGCAGCATTGGGTCAGGTATGCGAGAGCTACCCCCAACTGGGCTACAATACCTGAGTTGGGCTTGCCAATACCTGGGTGACCTCGAGAGGGGCCCTGGGGGTGCCCAACATGGTGGGTTCAGTAGCTGACAATGCTGGACTCAACAATTCCTCCTCCCATTTTGTGGTTAATGACATGTGTGTTTATTTTACCCTTTACCTAATGCTTCTAAGTGCTTGATCACAATTTAGATGTTATGTTCACTTGATTGATGCTTGAGAGAGCTAGGTTGAGTGTAGAACTTGGGTAAAATTGTGTAAGAACTTGAAGTTTGCATGATGAATGGATGGTTTTGTTGGTAAGATAGAGATATACTTGCCAACCTTCCATAGTCACATTAGGATCGGAACTTAAATGGGATTTTATTAATTGTAACAAGAGATTGACCAATTAATGGAATTAGAAACTTGTTCTTGACTTGAAAGAGCTTTTACAAGTGCCTTTTGAATCCTAGACTAGCACATGTGTTTATTAATAGCATCTATGAGAGGAGGTTAATTGGATGTTATGAGATACAAAGGGGGAAAAATAATCTTAGATCCCATTTTATACTTGAAGTCAAAGAATCAATTGTTTATAGTTTTTTTAATTTAAAAATAGTTACCCTTCATTCTTGATATTTGGATCACTCAAATTAGGCGAAAGTATAATAATCGATGTTTTACCGGGTTTTGGAACCAAATCCTCGTAGAAACGATACTTTACTTATCACTTTATTACTTGGCGCGACCCATGCACTTGCGGTGTGAACACCTACCAAAACATTGGCAATGCTGTACTTCGACTGCCTAAACTACTTATTTGCCAAATACAATAATAACATTTCTGTAGGAAACAACAAAGGTGATTATCCTGAAGCTAACATTATAATCAGTCAAGGAAAATAATTAATGATATGTTCACCAGGCACACCAGCATTAGAAGCTCTAGGTTTTGCTGACACAAGTAGTAAACTTGTTTGGTTATAGTGCCTTCCTTGTTAGTCATGTTACAAACAATAAAAGTATAAATACAATCCATCATAATATATACTTGTTATAACATTACATGCAATTCTCAAAGATGCAATAATGTGAGGCACTCGGTATCTGAAACCTCTCGTGACTGTGGTAATTGCATGTAACTTCATTTTCAATGGGAAGAATTGGTTATGACACACTGACACTTGGATAAGCAAAGTGGTGAGGAATTGAGATTCCCATGATTTATATTTGGTTGCGGGTATAACAATTGTTGAAGATTTTTTTATTCCACTACTCGTATAGTTGGACATGGAAGAGGTCTATATCATTAGTCACACAATTGAGTCATTCCATTGAAGGCAGATTCTCATATTGTTTATTTCATTTCTCTAAGGCTTATTTTGGGAAACTTACCCCTATGGAATTAGGATTTCATCCAAGTTTCTATTACCTTATGATGGAAGCAATTAATGTGGGGGACAAAAGATTAGAGTTCACACCATGTGAAAAATTGTTTTACCATCATTACATTATGGTTTAATATAACGTTGGGTTTTTTTTATCACTATAGTTTTAGTGCGTACTTTATGCTATGTTTTAAAATATGGACTTGCCATTAAATTAAAAGGGCCATGAATTTATAATTCTCGTGGTTTAACCAATTTTTTTTTATTCAAAGACAATGCTATTAATTAAGGTAAAAAGGATAACAACATCAAAGTCTCAAATATTTAAACAATTACAACTAGAATAAGGAAATGAAAAAGCATTCAAGAGTAGAGTGAACAAATCATCCTTTGGGAAGTTAACAGTTGGGAGTCTGGATGTTAATTTCTTGATGTCATGCCAAACAATCTCACTCCGTGCATTCAGGTCCATTGCAAAAGAGAAAATTAGACCACAATTAGAGATTATGGACAAAGACGCATTATCCATAGTAATGCCACAGTTTAAAATCCATAGTAAGAGTGCATGTAGGCATCTGAGAGAAAAATTGGATAGAGTCATTCGATCTTTTTGCCAAAGAAAGGTATGAATTGGCTGGGATCCAACGTGCTTGCCATAGGGATGACCATAATCAACAATAGAATTAAAGGAGATTGATGCTGAATTTGCTTGATTAGACTAATGGAAGAGAAATCCCCACCATGATGAATACACCTATTTCGAAGCATCCAAACTTGATTAAGTAGAAGAATAATGTGAGCTGGTTGCCATTCTTGAAGGAGAGGAAAGTCAAGACAAACCAAGAACGAAAGGAATTGAAATTCTCCCATTCTAGTCAGATTCCAAGTAATCCAAACCATATAGTCCAAACAAAAGGACATTGAAAGAAAAGGTGCTCTATTGTCTCTAAACATGAACAACCAAAAACACAATAAATGTTAACCTGCAGATGATGATTCCTCACAATATCCCCAGAGGGAATACACTTAGAAAATAACTTCCAAGTGAATAAAACAGATTTGAGAGGTAAAGATATGGACCAAAGAAATTTCCAAAACAATTCATCCGGAGAATGTGGTTGAGAAGGAAGAAGTTTAAGAAAACAATCCTTCACTGAGTAGGATCCAGATGTGCTGCATCTTCAGTTCAAACAATCTGGTTCATCTGTATAAGAGATAGGTATAGACATAATCTTGTGAACAATGTCAGGGGAGTAAATAGATTGAAGCAACTAAGGGTTCCACTACAAAGGACTCCAGGGGCATGAGGTAAGCATGATAAGATCCTTAACTTTATCAATATTTGATGAAGTTGGTGATCTAGACTGCATAAGCCACCATAGAGGGTGGTTGAGAGGAATTTCATCGCCATTCCCTACTTTCCATTCGATGTTCTTAAGAATAAGGTCTGCACTTGATAATAATCCTTTCTAGATCCAAGAAGAGTTATAAGGGGCTTTGACAATTTCTGTCTAAGAGAGATCCACATACTTTACCTTAAGGGTGGAGCTAATAAGAGTCTAATCGCTGATGGATATTGCTTTGCAAGAAGAGACTTGTTGACCTGCTTAATGGATCTGACTCCTAAACCACCTTCAGATTTAGACTTGAAGAGATGGGACTTGTTAAGAAGGTGTATTTTCTTCTTTCCATCATCCGAGTTCCCCCAGAAAAAATCAAGACATTTGCTGTCTATTTTATTACAAATGTAATCAGGAAGTTTTACATAGGACAAAACATAAATATTGGATGCCAATAGCACATATTTGATCAAGGTAAGCCTCGAAGCTTGAGACAAGAGTTTTTCTTTCCAAGAAGTAGTTCTTCTATTAACTGCTAAGACTACTTGATCATAAATTTGAGTTTTGTTTTTCCCAGGATCAATACATGTGCCTAAATACTTACCGAGTTTCACTGAATATCCCATTTGCAGAATGTGGGCGAGAGAGGATTTGTCACGAGCAGGAATATTTAGGCTAAAAATGATGGTGGACTTACCCTTGTTAATTGATTGACCTGACCAAGTACACAATTGATTAAGCACCTGATTAAAGGCCTCAAAAGCTTTCTAATTCCCTTCCACAAATAGTAAAGAATCATCAGCATATAACAGATGGGAGACGGGTTTAGCATTAGCTAAAACTTTAATTCTAGTCCATAATTTGGCCTGCTCAGCTTTGAGAATCATATATGATAACACATTAGAGGCAATGATATAGAGGAAGGGAGATAAAGGGTCTCCCTATCTGATTCCATTGTCGGGTGCAATTGATAGAGCAACTTGGCCTTTGATGGACTATAGAAATACATTGACAAATTAAGTTCATCCATTTTGTCAGGAAATTCATTAATTCGAGCTCCATCCAAATAAAGGACCATGAAATTATGTCAAATTCTTTTAGGAAATCCAATTAAATTGCTGCAAGACGCTTCCTGCCTTTGTAGGAGGTGTGAATTTGATGGATTAGGTCAGCTGCCAGGATGACATGGTCCAAAATTAATCTCCCTTTGAGAAAGGCACTTTGATGAGGTACAATTAGTTTAGCCTAGGGGGCCTTTAGTCTATTGCATAAGACTTTTGAAATTATATTATAGGAAACATTGCTAAGCTAATAGGCCACAAATCCTTGAAGTTTTGTTGATGACCTGATTTAGGTAGTAGAATGATATTGGTCTTATTCATTGATTTCAAGATATGTTCGAAGACCAAAAGGAAGTCACCATTTCAAAAACATACTATTTAAAAAGATCCCAATTTCGTTGGTAAAAATCCGCATGATAGTCATCTAGGCTCTGTGTGCTATTTTTAGGTAAACCAAATACAGTTGCTTTTACTTTAGAAAGAGTAATTGGAGCTAACAGTTCAGTAGATTCACTCATGCTGAGTGAAGGCAAGTTGATTGTTTGTAGTTCTTGTTTTAGAAATAAAACATCAATGGAGACAGAACCTTTGAAAATGTTGGAGAAATAATCAAAGGTTAGTCCTTCAATATCATCAATGTGAGTAGTCCATTCACCATCAGCGTTTTTCAGTTTCAGAATAATGTTTTTTGTTCTTCTATGATTGACAAAGGCATGAAAGAATTTTGTATTTCTCTCTCCATATGCATGCCAATTCAACTTAGCCCTTTGTGCCCAATAACTCATTTCACAATCATACAAAAATTCAAGTTCATGTATTGTTTGAAGAATTTCCTTCTCCAAGTCAGGATTCAATGCACCAGACTAGGAAAAGGACAGGGGGTAATTTTAAGCTTTTTTTCTAGGTTCTGTATCCTTTTAGGTATATTCCCCACATAAACCTTAGCCTAATATTTTAGGGAAATTAATGTGGATTGCAGTTTGCATTGTAGTATGAAGCTAGGAGAGCCTCGAAAGCAATTAGACTAGTAACTTTCAATGATTTGATGACAGCCCGGGAATTTATACCATAGAGGCTCAAACTTCACCGAAGGTTTATTATGGACTTCTAGATCAGTAGATATTATGATGGACAAGTGATCAGAGGTAGCAATAGCTAAAGCATCTACATGAGACATTGGAAAGTTCTACAACTAAGAAAAATTGCAAAACGCCAATCTAGTCTTTCCATAACTAAATCTTAACCTCACCTATTATTAGTCCATGTGAATTTTGGTCCTTTTTAAGTGAGATTAGTTAACTAACAATTATCCAAGCATTGATGAAACCTGCTCATATGACTAGAATTGGCTATACCAGATGATTTATTTGAATTCTGGCAAATATGGTTGAAGTCTCCAACTATTAACCACGGTTCTTTGATGTTAGGAGACATCATTTCCACCCAATCCCATAGTAAGTGATGATCAACAATATTAGGTGGACCATAAATGAAAGAGATATAACAAAAAGGAAATATTTTATTACTCAGCATTTTACAATGACAAACAATAGGGGATAAATTAGTAATGACAAAAGACCCAAAACCTAAATTAACTAGAGGTTTGCAAGCAACATTGACTACCACTTTAGTTTAAGATAGGAAGATAAGATTAGGATTATTCTTATTTATAAGCTGCTTGCACCTTTGAACTGCCGTGGCTTTCCTAAATCCACGACAATTCCAACTTAGAATTTTCATGGCTTCCCAGGAAGTGTCCTTGGGTCGCTTCCCTAGCCACTTTGATAGAAATGAGAGTGTGAATTGAAGATTGATTAGGAGAAAATGAGAGGATGATGGATTCTATGAAGGATGGAACCAAGATAAAAGGTGACACATACCTCTTCTTAGAAGGAGGAGGAAAAATAGCAAACTCTCCCCACAGATTATGCCTCTTTCTTTTTCCCCTCATAATTTGAATTTGTTTGGTCTTCTTCACCTTTCTTGATAAAGGCAATACAGCAACATGAATTTCACAAGGAGACACTCGCTTATTCAAAGTTAGCATTAAAACTCAAGAAAAGCCAACCAAAGATCTATTCATCATTTTTCGCTTCTTTGGATCCGTTCCTATATATCCCCTTAAAACTTCACAAGTCCTGAAGTTCAGGTCTAAAAGTGAATGATTCGGCACAAAGTGTGAAGTTAACACATCATTCTCCTTAAAGAAAGTCTTGGCCCTTTTAGATGACACAGCAGAAAAAATTGGCAATTGCTCAAACTTTAAGCAAGTTCTTCGTGCAAAGACTTACCAAAATGACAATAGGCATTCAGTTTAAGTCCAGTCTCATCCGGGTTGAAGACATAGCAACCAAAGAAACCATCATATTTAACAGTACCAGATTTGTTGCCTACAATAAAGACCCTTATTTGAGGTTGCAAGATAGGAGGAGATTTACAATATTGAGCCACATGGCCAATACACAGACAATGAGGGCAAAATCTTCCAACTTGTTCTAAAATTAGTGATCTTTCCAAAATGTGCCCATCAAGAAAATGAAAGCTGCTGAGGTTGATAGAAATGATGAACAGAGAGATTAGATAGAGAGATATTTGGTTTCCATGGGATTAAACTAATAAAGTAACCTTGTAAGAGCCATGAACCATGAAAAAGCATAAAAAATAAATCCTCCTCAAGCTGAAAGTGAAGTAAGAAGGAGTTACTGATTTGCTTAATTACTAATATCCATCCCTTTAGCTTCCAGTGAATCATAATCAAAGACAGCTTGGACACATAAAGCTTACGACTATCCAATACCGTGGCAAGAGCAAAATTACCCTTACTGGCAGGAGACATATTGTCTAAGCCTACCACACTATCGGCCCTCAAACTCCAAACAAAATCCGGATGATTTTAACTGGAGAAACTATAAGACTAGCACAACAGAGAGATCCACAAAATTTACAGAACATGATTGCTTAAGGAACAGTCAGCAAAAACTCACCAGAATCATAGATGAATCAAGATGATCGATGCGTCGCTTAATTACTAATATCCATCCCTTTAGCTTCCAGTGAATCATAATCAAAGACAGCTAGAACACATAAAGCTTACGACTATCCAATACCGTGGCAAGAGCAAAATTACCCTTATTGGTAGGAGACATATTGTTTAAGCCTACCACACTATCAGCCCTCAAATTCCAAACAAAATTTGGATGATTTTAACTGGAGAAACTATGAGACTAGCACAACAGAGAGATCCACAAAATTTACAGAACATGATCGCCTGAGGAACAGTTAGCAAAAACTCACCAAAATCATAGATGAATCAAGATGATCGATGCTTCTATTCTTTATTAAACCAGATAAAATTTAAAGACTAGTGCACGCAAACAATTAGAATTAAGAAAAACACTTTAAAATTGCAGTAGTAGAGATCAGTGATTGAATCTAAGAGAGAAACAGCTCTCCGATTTCAACAACAGCAGTAAACAGAGTTTAGAAAGTCAGAGTTCTCCGACAACAATGATGAGTCACACATAGTAGAATAACAAATTAGATACCATATCTTTTCTCCTATAACACCCAACTATTTCCTCATGTAAATATGTCTATTTAAATTAGAGAGGAAAATTGGTAGCAAGAGATAAATCTTCATCCAAACTCTAAGATCAAGAACACTACTTAATAAAAGATACTCACAGATATCATTATCATAATACAGAAACCCAAATATCAAAGAGCACAAGAAAACTTCACCGATATCGATAGCAAGATCCTGGGGAAATTTTTTTGAGAAACATTGGATGAGATTGAAGCTGCTTTGGCAGAAAAAATTAAACAATGAACTGTGAGGTGGTTTAAATTCTTTTACTGCCAGAAGACAAAGAGAGACTAAGCTTCCCACTTGATAAATTGCAATCCATGGGTTAGGGGATTATAATGGTGGTTGGCAAATACAATTGAAAGAGGCTATAGTTCCTATGAGACCACTTCATTGTTGCATGCCAAAATGAAACCCTTTTCCATGACCCATGAGCCTGGAGAAGAGATATGGGAATGGAGATCGAAGCTGAGAGGGACAAAGCCCTCCGATGTACTGTGATTGCTGACTTGTTTTAGAGAGAAGTAGGAGCTTCTCTCTCTAGAATGCTTTACGTTTTCTTATATTGAGAAAATTTCATGGTTTATTCAATTAGACGGGTGGCTTTGGTAAAAAAAAGTTAGACATGTGTTCTTGTTAAGCTCTTGGAATTCATGTCTTTTGGCACATTTTCCTTGGTTTTATACATTTTTTGGAGCATCTGTACATCTTTTGGATACCCAAAGATAGGAAAATGTGCATGATATTTTGGTTGCACATTGTTGCTCAATTGTGCATATTTTGGGCTATCCTCCTTGTTTATTATGAGCTTATCAAATTTATTATATTGTAGCATATGTTTTGGCAAGAGAATTAGAGTCAAGCCATTTAGGAAACCAAAGATGATAAAAGTGATGGCAAATTATGGATGGAACACTTCATTTGCAATAGAAGAACTCAAATTTTCTAGAAGCAAACTGAGCCGCAACTCAAAAACTAGGCCACAACTTACCTTTGTACAAAACCAAATTAGGCCATAGCTCAAAAACTCAGCCGCAGCTCATTTAAGCACAGAAGAAAATTGAGCCACAACTCAAATATCTGGGCCGCGGCTTAGTTGCGACAGCAAAATTCACAGTACTGATATTACAGGAAATTTAGGGTTTTTAGAGGAGAAATAGAATGAGGCTAACATTCTGGACATTGGGGGCTATCTTGGGAGCTTTGTGGTGTGCTAGGGCAAGGATTTTGGTGGAGATTGAGTTGGGATTTGAAGTTTGGAAGAGATTTTGGCTTCACATCTTCGTTCTTCTCCATTCTCCTTTCCTTATTCTTGTTTGATGTTTGTGCTGATTCTTATGTATTTTCCATTGGGTTTATTGAACACAAGTAGCTAAACACTTTGCTCAAGGGTTCACTATTGCAAAAAAGGGTTTTAACATCCGTTCCGTAGGGGATGTCAATCTCAGTGATGTTGAAAAGTCAACCTTTTAACATCTTTTTAAATAACGGATGTTAAATGTTAGATTGTCAACATCTCATATTATACAAGAGATGTCAATAGTCCAAGAAAGAGCCCTCTTAAGACACTGTTAGGGACTAAAGACTTCACACGCTAAGAAAATAAGAGATGTGGTTGCTGCCGCCAGAGAAACAACATCCCCTATTATATAATCGGGGATGTTGTTTCTACTTTTCGACAACACTTGTTAACATAACAAGTGATGTCTTTTGTATCGTCATAGAAATAACATCCCCTATAATATAATAAGAGATGTTGTTTCTTCTTTTTGACATCACTTGTTAGCATAACAAGTGATGTCGTTTGTGTCGTCATAAAAACAACATCCCCTATAATATAATAGGAGCTGTTCTCTCTTCTTTTTGACATCGCTTTTTTTCTTAATAAGAGATGTCGAAACTCTTCTTTTTTTTAGTTTTATTTATTTGTTCTGATTTCCATCTGCATTTTACAGATCACAATTACAAATATATACTCATACAGAGACAGATGCCTAGATCAACATAATTAATACATTAATTACCACAAGTTTAATACATATCAACCTAACTAATTAACTATTCAAACTAATTAACATATACATATATATGTGGATAGAAAATAGATGAAACGTGGACAAAGGTAATAAGAAAGAGATATCATTAGTAAAAGAGAGTATATACATGTGGGAGCTAGCTAGGTCTAACTACACATGTGTGCTCGCTTTTTACCCCAAATTTGAAAGGAAAAACTCTGCCATATTATCACGAATTTGATCAAGGTCTTGTACTTGGTCAAATGAGTCGGCTGAACCATAAAACTGCAACAATATGAATGTGATGAAAAGAAATTGGATAAATAGAGAATGTTATAAATAGAGAATCAATAAAAAAAACATGAAGAAGGACTACCGTTAAGCTAGATGTGAATTTCTGCCACTTTGTTGGAGCAAGACTCACAGAAGTAGGATTAGAAAAATATTCCTGCATCCAATATATTAAAAAACACATAAAGAAACTCCAATGATTTCTTCCTGTCGCAAATGGTTCAAGAAACAAAATCTCTTGCTCTAATATAATCTAAAGGATCTCACATAAGAAATTATTCCATGTCAAGATACCAAAAGAACAATGCCTGTACTAACTCATTTAATGACTTAGACATCAACTTATAAATCTAAATCTATGAATCATGGGCACTAACAAAAGACAAAACATGCAATTCATACAATACTGGGGATGGGGAAGAGTAATGTCATGCCCCCAAATTTGAGTTTCTTTTCATTCAAGTCATCTCATTCATGAACACATGTTTGAACTTCAAATGGCGTGAAAGTATTATATATTAACAAAATTACCAAACAACTCTCCAGTCAGTGTAAGATGAATGACTTAGATTTGTTAATCACAACAGTATAGCACATTAAAGTCACTGAAAATGAAATGAAAAGGAAAAGGAAAACCATAAAAGAAATCAAGCACTTCCTCAACTAACATTCAAGAGGCTAGCACTCTCCACTACCCGTTTCTTGCCTTCTCCACTCCCCGATATATTTGTCAGTGTTTGTTAGAATGGCCCAACCAACTCAGTGCCAGCCAATTCCCCCTTTTTGTCTTTTTGTTTATAATTTTTATTGGATTGGGCCATTCAGGCCCATCATCATCGCCATTGAACTATTGGCAAAAGGAAACTGCCTTTAACACCTATTGACGCAACTCAGATAGCATGCTAAGCCAGCAATTTTCATCCAGAAATTATCAGAGGTGGCCAGATTCTGTAATTCAAAATGCAAAGCATGTAGGGTAAATAATGTCCATAAGCAAACTAGCCTACTGGGAGAGAAAGACACATCTTTAAAGCCCATATTTTAGGGACATGACCTACCTGTAAGCTCCAGAAAGTCTTATAAAAATTGAAATCTATGGATATACCTGGAATAAAAGGGAAGGAAAATTAAGCAACCTTTACTGAGGCACTTATGCTCAGAAGAAATCAGAAAAGCAGAAACCAAGATTGTGGATCAGGGATGCACCTTCAGGAGGTTCTTTCTCATATTTTGTTTCATTTGATGTGTTAAAAACTCCCTTAATATTTAAGGCTGCAAAAAATTATCAAGCAAATCAAATGATAGAGCAATCATAAAAGTAATCAAAACCTAACTGAAGATATATTTACATGCATGTACCTGAACGCTCAGATAGCAGGAAGAAATGAGCCAGAAATGTGAGAATTCGTCCACAAAAGACCATATCATTTGCCTATTAAAATCAAAACCAATACTTTGACATTGAGTTATTCATGTAGAAATTTAATCACATAACCTTGTATCAAATTCATTTTCACTTAAATTTAAGTATCATAAAATAACCTAGCATTTGGCTAAGGGTTTCTTGAGGGGAGGGGAGTGGGGTATCTTGTTTGGTTGAGAAAATTGGAATGGAGGGGAGGCAACTTTTTTGTTTCTCCTCAACTCCTCTCCAGTTTGGAGGTTTTGGAAGGAGGCAAAGTTTACAAACAATTTATCCTCCCATTGTTGATATTTAAGCTCTCCACTCATATTCTTTCATTCATCTGGAATGCCAGATCAGGGAGAGTACATGATGATGGTGCTTTGATTTATATGTAGGAAATTTTTATTCCATTCTTCTTTATTCACATGGAGGAGATTTGTTTTTTAATTTCTTTCATATTTTTATTTCCACCTGTTAGGAAATAATGTATTTATTTCTACAACACCCATTTCTCATCTCATGACAACTTGATTAACTGTTTTATTTGAGCAAGAAAAGCATATGGATGACTGACAACTTAAAAAAAAAGTTTAAAAAAACTATCATATGACTATAATGGTAAACTTATTTTTATCTTCCATCCTCTCCCTTTCTGTTTAACCAAACAAGTCATCATTAAAATCCCTCCTCTCTCTTTCCCTCTGTTGAACCAAACAGATAGTATACAAGCAAAGAAACTATTAATTTCTTCTTCACCTTTAAATATGAAGAGCTGACTATTTTAAATGCTGGACATTATACTCAATTTTTCACTTGCTAAGCATGTGGGTCGATGGTGTATATGGAGTGTTTACAGGAATAACATATATAGAAAGCTTTAATAAAGACAGTAAACTGGAAACTGAAAAACAATGTTCAAAGACAGAAAACGAACACTCCAGTTTTAGATCTTAGGGATCCTATGACCTTAGCTAGGATTCAATGTACCTTTGACAACCGACGAAGAAGCTGATTGCAGGTCCTCAGCATCACAAGTTTTCCCCGAGCAAAAAGCTCTTGCTGCATGTGATGCAACCATAGAAAGACCCAGACAAATACAGGGGCACAATATGGTAGCTATGAAATAGATGTTATACAAATTAAAGAGAAAGTAGCCAAGAAAGAAATTATATGACATATAAACAACACTCATCCTTCCTAAAATATCTTGTTTACTCTCAATATACCCAAAAATATCTTTGCAATTTTTCATTGTAGACATTTTTGTCAAGTCTTCTAACAGCTGAAAAATCATGCCACCTTCAACATGTTCTTTCTCACAAAGATATAGCACTATATCTGAAAATGATAGAGTAACATACCTGAGCATGAGGAAAAGATAGAATTTTACGATTAAAATAAAAAACCACAGTATCAGGTGTCAAAACATGTATTAAATATGTTGCAAACTTTTGATTCTTGACCCCTTCCCTTCTCTCAATTCCAACCCACCATTGAATGGACAAGACAGGAACTATAAAACTGTCCTTATGATGAAATTAATACTAATATTTGATAACAAACTATCATATAATGTCACAACTCAACCTTGAAAGCTAGCACTCTTATTTAGCACTCTAGTCGATGAAAACCCATTTCCATTTCAAGAAAACAATAATATAACCATTGTTAAATGCTTTCTAATCCGAAATAATTATTTAGGTGAAGGACACCAATTACACAAGGTGTTGCCATGGGAGGCATTAAATGCAAAGTTCTAAATAGCAATACATTAGATAGATAAACTATTTATAAACTACCAAAATAGCTTGTAGAATGTAAAGCAATCACCACAGACTATAAAAAGACCATTTTTAGGCCTTCACTTAAAAACTTAAGCTTTTGTGTTGAATTATTCCTTGACATGATATCAAAGCCTTCATAACCATAATGTCAAGAATTTAATCCCTCACTCCCATCAGCATTAATTTTGATAAGCTGGGGCTTTACCACATGCTACATGCTCAAAGGGCTGTTGTGTGAGGGAGTATATTAGAGATTTGGTTAAGTAATTCAATTGCCTTCACTAAATAACTTAAGAATTTAACTAGTCATTGAGACATTTATAGTATCTTAGTTTTTTTGTCAACACTCAACACTAATTACTAGCAGAGTCTGTCATGTATTATCCAACATTCATGTTTGTTTTTTATTGATTCTCTATTTATAACATCTAGCTTAACTCCTCTATAAACGGAACTTCTTCACTGAACTCTGAAGTGGACCAAACGGTGAGTTGCTGAAGAGGGATATGAAGGAGAGGTTTGGGAGGTGGCAGAGGATGGAGAAAGGGCCAAGGGTGACGGCATTACAAGGGACGTCAGACCAGGAGGTTTCAAGGGGGTTTCACTGAACGAAGGGACTAGGGGGTTCCAGGAGGTTAGGGTCGTCACGGGGGTTCCAGGAGGAAGGGACGCTGGACCCACCAGAAAATTTAAAATGAAGAAAAGCTAAGTACAAATCTGTGCTCAGAGTACTCACTCAAATAGAAATTTAGCAGTAAACAATCCTGGACTTCCTGAACCAAACCACTCAAAGTTCCATCGTCCTTCTAAAAAGGGTGACCTGTAAGAAGGCAAACAAGTGCAAACAAATTAATATCCAATATACCTGCCTGATACAACCTGTATCTTTAAATAATTATTTTTTATTACTAATTCAACAACTTCCACGGGCACCTTAAGCAAGGCATTATGAACAAGTGAGCATTAATTTGTTTTGTCTTTCAACCACACAGAAATCATACAGGCATCTTGAAAGTCAAATTTATTTCTAAACAAGTGCAAACAAGTATTAAAGGAATGAAGCATTAAAATCAAAAGGCAGACAAATTAATTAATTCATGTGAATCCATGAAAAATCGAAATAAAGTGATAAAATCAAGTTCTTCAGCAGCTACCAAAGCAATCACACGTACATATCAGAGACGCACCAGAATGAAAAGTAAGGAAAGGCAGGAAGATAGCAAAATAAAACCCACAGGATGGGAATAAAAGATCGAAATTTGTACGATGACACTACCATAAAGTCCAAGGTTTTTGCGACGAGAAACAGACGGAAGAATTTATGGAGAGGGACGACGATTTTCAGAGATACACAGAGGTCGTTCGCCGTTCGCGAGGGTTAGGGCTGGGTTCGCAATCACCATCGCCTTTGACTTTGATACGCATATCAATGCCGACGAATCGGTGTTTTCTGAGGAGGAGGAATGAGCCTTCGTTGAGGGAGAGAATGGAGGGAAGGAGGAGGAGGATGGCCCCTTGGTTGAGGGCAGCACCGGATTTCACAGAAAGGGGAAGCGCGGGTTTTGAGAGAGAGGGAAGTGGGGAAGCGCGGGTTTTGATAGAGAGGGAAGTGGGAAATGAAATGATGAAAAGACAAATGACATCACTAATTAAAAATGTGGGATGTTGTTTCGTGAAAACGACATCTCTCATTTTAAATGGGGGATGTTATTTCCTAGAAACGACATCTCTTATTTTAAATGAGGGATGTCATAACTTAAGACATCTCTAATTTATTTAATTGGGAATGTTGTTTCTTCCTGAGCATTTTCCATTTAATTACAAAATTGATACCGCCTTTTTTTCAACATCTGTTTTATAATTAATAGACATTAATTAGGTATGTTAAAAGGGTTTTTTGTAGTAGTGGTTATTTTGAACTCTTCTGTGGATTAAGTACTCTTTTCTCCTTTCTATTTGTGATTAATTGTATGATTTTGTTGATTTTACTCTATGCTTAATTCCTTTTGTTGATTGGTCACCAATGAGATTGTTGGGTTTACTTGATTGTTGCTTTGAGAGGGCTAAGTTGAGTGTAGAACTTGGGTTTAATCATGTGGGAACTTGAAATTTGATGTTGAATGGATGGTTTTGTTAATGAAATAGAGATATACTCATTAATCTCACATAATCATATGGGATTTGCAATAAGAATTCGGGGTTCAATTATTCAATTGAGAGATTAAAGAATTAATTGAACTAAACACCTATTTGGAGACTTGAGATAGCACTTATGGGTAACTTAGTATCCTTGGCTAGCATAATACATCGTGAAATATAGTTGGGAATTGATTGAGTGCTTGAAATACAAGGGGGTAAATAATTCTAGGTCCCAATTCCATCCTTGAAGTCCATGAATGATTTGTTTTTATTTTTATATTATTTTAAAATTAGCTTCCTTTCACTCATGATATTTGTCTCACTCAAATTGGGCAAAAGTGTTACAATCGTTACTTGACCTGGTTTTAGAACCAAATCCTCATGGAAATAATACTCTACTCATCATTTTATTATTTGGCGAGACCTGTGCAGTTGAGGAGCCAAAAGTTCTAATTGATCATTTTAATAATTAAACATTAAGAACCTTACTCTTTTGGTTATTCTATAAGTTTTGACTTTACTTTAACTCAATAAATTTCAACTAGATGCAACATGTATACCTAACTCATTTCCTATAGTTTTGACCTGATTAAGTTTCTCCTTGTATATAAAATAATATTTTTTAAGCTTTAAAATGAAATGAGTTTTTTTTAATAATTCCGAGTAGAAACCACTACTTGCATGTGTGACCTACGCCCTCCATCGCTGGCAAGATGACCTTCCATTACCGGTGACCTTCGTCTTCTCTCTCGCTTTCTCTGGATTGATTCGCGGAAGAAGAGATGAAGAATGAGAGTGATGTATCGTGGAGGAAGAAGATAAAAAGGTTAAACGGGTGTTGGGGTTAAAATTATTATGTTAAACCCTTTACTTCAATTTTTCATTACTTCAATTTAGTCCCTCTTCTGGAAATAATTTCTAAAAATTAATCCTTATATCCAATTAGATATTTTCTTTCTCCATAAATTGCATTAATCGAGATTTTGTTGTTGTTGTATAAATTCATTAATATTTTTGCTATCATTTATCAAATAAAATAACTTTTTTTGCATAATATAAAATAGAATAATGATATTTAATTGACAAATGATTAAACTTTAATTCACTTGAATCTTTTGCAATGTCAGGGGTTATAGACATACACACTCACTCACTTCAAACTCTATGTAATACTTGAGAAAATGCATCTTCTAAGGGGAGAAACCCTAGATTGGTAAAACATACGCAAATAAGAGTAGTGTAGAAAAAGTCATTCCCATTTGCATCTAACTTGGTGTGTGTGATTAAAATCACAAGTAATGACCAAGCTATCATCCTTTCTCCTCAAAACAAAACTCTCAACTAGCAAATAACATGAAAATTTCCTCCAAGTGCCACTACCCTCAAACTCCTCCACTCTTGCTAGCTTTTCAATTCCATTAGTTCCACCAATCCATCCAACACTTTCTTGTTCCCATTTCATTCTGTCAATAATCACCTTGCTCAACCCTACCACCTCTTCTTTCCTTTGATCACGACTAATAAACCAGACAAATCCAGAGGCCACCACATCGCTTTCGTCTCGGAAAGCATCCTTTCCCCCTGCAATTTTCACCACTTCTGTTTCGACATCAACCTTAAAATTCACCCTTTTTTCTTTAGTATTGTTATCACTTTCCTTTGAATAAATCCTAACCCATTTTTGCTCCAGTGTCATCTCATAGAATGTTGTTTTCTTCCCTTCGTCCCTCACGAACATGAAGGGACAATACCTGTAAGTTGAATTGATCAGATTATTTGAACATATAGCATTTCTCGGCCCCTTTTGATGTACAAAGCAAATATATTAGACGCTACTTATAGGCCTTAACATAATCCTATATGAATTTTGTACAACATTTAGAATTATAAAATCAGAGGCAAATATTTTGAAGAATAACCATTATCCTAAAACATATTATAAATGATATAAGCAGGAAAGATCAAATTTAAAACAATGCAATTCTAAATCTTTCCCTAATAAAACTAAATATATCTAAAACATCTAATTAACTATGAGCCATTAATATTTCATTGACTTCCCTTACATTATATGCATCATGTTCTGAACTTACCATTTTCCAACAACGATTGGTTCAGAATGATCATGTGAAGATTCAAAGTTGAAATGAGGTAATTGAGCACGTAAGGAAGAATTAAGGCCTAAAGCTTCATGTAAAGGGTGGCGATTAGTATTTATGTCAATGTATGGCTTCCATTGTTCCCTCAAGAAGCTAGGAGGGATTCCATCTAAGGCTATGGACTTTGCTTGGAAGCGATCACGAGGCTTCTGGATTATCTCAAATTGTTGATAAGTGTTGAAAGGATTCAAAGCATGCGGTGGAGCATCTTGAATGCAACGTCCCCCGCAACAAAGGATTATGTCATCTTCTTTTGAGCTTGTGGCTGAGTTCCTACAAATCATCATATTGATTCATCACACACGCGCACACACACACGCTTCCTCCCTATATATATATATATATTATATGTATAAGATATAAAGTGTTTTTCATTTGTTTTACTCATACCAATAAAGGTATAATTATGCAATCAAAACACTAATTTTGGTATAAAACAAAAGCTACTAACAAATTTGGAAAAATCAAGGAAATAGACTAAGTTAGTTAATTATAACAACCGTTTTTTGAGGTCCCTAAAATATTCATGAGTAAACTTGACATTATATTAGCTTTATAAATTAAGTAAATTATAGTTGGAAAAATTAATAAATATAAGTGATAAAATGGATTATATTTTAAATCAAATTCAATTCCCGAACTAGCTCTTATATTACAGATCAAATATATATTAATGTTCCATTTTTACCCAGTGTTTACTAAAAGCAATTGTTATTAAAGGCTCATTTTCAAACTATATTAATTCTTTTGGCAATTTTCAAGACTCTGGGGGTAAAACAATCATACTATATATTAGAAAATATGACAAGACCCCTTATATTTTGAAACGGAAAGATTATAGAAGACATCTTGCACACACACACAAAAGGATGAGGAAAATATATTGCTGGATCCTTTGATTCTATAATACTCCCTCTGGTCCTAAATATAAGAGGTAACATTACAAATTTTTTGGTCCAAAATATAAGAGGTAATATGCAAAAGTCAAAATAATAAATGCATTCTTTCCATTTCTGCCCTTATATATTAATAAATGCAATAAGGGAAGAGAAAGTGTGTATAATAAATGAGTAAGGATAAAAATGTAAAATTTACCCATAATAAATGAATCCAACATATTTTTATTGGTATGTGTAAAAAGGTTGACTACATCTTATAATAGGGACCAGAGGGAGTACATATTTTGGAAATTGTCATACACTTTAATGGTTTGAGGCCTCTAGTGCTCCAACTCTTTAATTAATAAATGCCCCATATGTAGGTTACAAGATGTAACGCTCTTTCCAATTGTTTCTTTATTTTTTTTATCATTAGCTTATTATAAAATGAGAGGACATTTTAGTACTCCCTCCGTCCCTTATTATAAGAGCTAAAGAGGTGAAATCACACATATTAAAAAAGTGGTTGAGAGAGATAAATGTGTCTGAAATAATTTTGTTTTCTCAAGTTTGCCCTTATTTATGATTGAGTATACCACTCCGTTCCTTATTATAAGTCAAACTACCACAAATTTTTTGTTCCAAAATATAAGTTCATTTTGGGATCAATTAATGCTACTATGACTATCTTACCCCTATATTGGAAATAGGAAAGATGAGAGAGAAGGCTTATAATGTATAAAATATTATTTTAACACATATTCTTAAATAAGGGCATAGTTGGAAATTTTTTTGAAAATATGCCATATTTAATGCTATAACTTCCACTTCTTGGTATGTAAGAAGTAGTTAGGGTGGACTTATAATAAGGAACAGAGTGGTATAAAAGAGAGAAATGTGATAATAATGCAATAAATGAATATGAAAGAGAATGTAAATAGAGAGAATAATGATGGGTAATGTAGGAAAAAACTCATTAAATGCTTTGACAAATTTGGACAGGCTATTATAAAAAAAGACAAAACCATTCAAATTTTTGACTCTTATAAATAGGGTCGGAGGGAGTATTTCATAGCCATCAAACAGTGCAATTTTATATGCTTACGATTTTTTTTGAAGAAAATACCATACAATTATACAATTTCTATTTTTTTTTCTTTTTGAAAGTCATGCAAATCACAAAACTTTAGCGTCTCTCATAGCTACAAACTGACAAAATATCTCTTATCTCATCTATAACTCAATAAAAAAAATTAGAAAATTAAGGTATTACAAAGAGTATTAGAGACCTGATTACCATGGTCATCATCATATTTGAAGAACATATCACTAAAGTAGAAGTTTCTAAAATAAATTCAAAGTTAAGCAAAACGGTGAGTTGGGGAATCAATAAACCTGGTTTCATCAATTGCACCAAACAGAGAAAATAAATCAGATAATTAAAGAGAAACATAATTCATTACATTACCCTTTACCCCACCAGTGTCTCAACATCACATAGTAGCTATTATTAGACAATGGCTGATTCAGAACTGGAATGAAGAGGACTTGTTGGGTGTCACCATCAGAATAGGAATCAACGATGAAGTCCTTGTTTTGAAAGAAAGGTAAACGCCTCATTCTGTAATTATCTCTACGCAAACGCAAGAGAGTCTCAGATTCTTCATCGTAGATTACAAGATAACCAGAGTTACGATCTGGAGGTGGAAGAGTCAAAGCAAGTTCGTCCTTTAAGTATAGAGAAAGAGGCCTTGTTACATACATAGTGTCAATTGATATGCTGATCTCAGTCTCTAATCTCTCTCTCAATTTTCCTATATACCTCTATGAATCTGTTTGGCTGATCATTGACACAGTACTGTTCATTGATTTGCCTTTATACACACACAGAAAGATATTTATTTATTTTGTTGGGGGGGGGGGTGGGGGAAGGCTATACTAGTTGTGATAAAATATTTGGGTCTAATGGTAGGGGCTAACACCTCACAACACAATGAATTGATGTTCAAATCCCCACCGAGAGAGATGCCACATTTAGTGCCTAATAATACTTCAAATATGATGCCTTCACTATGTGAATACTTGTGCCTATAAAAAAAATTCTGTGTATCTAAATATAGGAGCTGGATAGAGATTTATTAAGGAATACTACTCAACAAATAGCTGTTAATCTCGTATTCGCATATATAATACTCCCTCCGCTCCTACATATAAGATCAACTTGACTTTTTTGAAAAATCCTGATAAAACTAAATAAGTTACCTATAAATTGATTTGCCTGAATTTTTTCAATAAATTAATTTATTTGACTTATAAGCTGGACTATAATTTAATAATATGTAAGATAGATTATGATTAAATGGTTCAATTAATTTTGTTAACCTCTCCAAAAAATGTTGACTAGGTCTTGTATATTAAGGAAGAGAGAAAGTCTTATCTTTTTGGTAAGATGATTACAATGCTAAATTGATGAGGGGGAAAAAAAGATTACAATGCTAACAATTGGCATATATCTGTGAAGACAGCCCGCCGTAAGCATATTCCAAGAATAAGAGAGAATATTTCTTTTTGGGTGATAGAATCAAATCATTTCTTAATGAACATGTTTATCTTTTAGTTTTTGTTTCTAGTTATCTTTCTTTTATGGCTAAAAAATATAATTTAAACCTTTTTTATCACAGGTTTATCATTACAAGAAATTAGTTTATCTTGAGACTTATCTTAATAGCTTTGTGATTATTATACAGGTCTTGGGGTACAAAATGTCGTATATATATGTTGTAAATTTTGTGTATGGGTGAGGCAAAGGAAGAAGTCTTATATAACTCAACATTGGGAATGCCTTAATATATATAATAAAGTGAGGTTGAGTTAATAAAAAGGTTGATAATAAGAGGAGTCTTGGAACAAAATTTTGGAGATGACTGTTGAAGGTTTAATGTGTTTTAATTGACGAGTTTTAATGACCCTTAAATGGTTTTATTGCATCAAAGTGTCGCTAATAATTGTGATTTTGTAACTGCCATTTTACTTTGATTATCATCAAGGTTCAAAAAACTGGACCGGACATCGAACCGGATGAGGCACTGGTTCAAGGGTCATTGGATGACAGGGGTCGGACCGGTTATATTAAAATAATAAAATTTTATTGATATTAACATTAATAATCACTAATATATCAAAATGTAAATGTAAATAAGTATTCATCATTCATCAAACATGAATATTTAATGTTTCTATAAAGGGAAAAATAGAAAATATTAGTTGATTACACGTGAAAATAAATATTATTCTACAATCCACAGACTAAAATACAATTACTAAGAGCAACAACAGTTAAATATTAAAAATATGCAAGTGTAAAATAGCATTTAAAATATTATAGTTTCCTGGTTTCTAAAATTGAGTGAAGTGAAAGTTGGTAATTAGGTGAATTATAACAAAATAAAAAAACTTTTTTTATTTTTTTTAAAAAGGAAAACTGGTTCGACCACCCGGGTTTCACCGGTTCAACCAGGTTTTTGCCGGTTTGACCCGTCCAAGGACTGGGTCAATGGCACCCCCATTTAAAGAGTCACCCGGACCAGATTGTAGGGCGGTTCACGGTTGGACCGGTTGAACCGCCCAGTCCGGTCCGGTTGTTTTTACATTGTTATTTATCATTGAGTTGTATTTAATGATCATTATGTCACATGTTTCTACTTATAACAGACAATGTACAGTGAGGTTAGTTGAACAATAGTCAAAGCACCAAGGTCATAACATCGAGGTTAGGAGGACCAAGGTCAAACGACATTGTGTCCTATCCCCGAACTTGAAGAGCTATTGGTTTTGGGTTCTTGAAAACTTGTTTTAATGCCTTGGATTTCACTCTTCATAATTCTTTTAGTCCAACAAGATCAGAGTAGTAATACAACCCCTGATGTCGATCTCAAGAAACTTGTGTGTAACATAATTTCCTAGCCACGTATATGCAAAAGAGTTAAGAATTTGGTTTGCTTTATTGTTGCTCACGAGATGTTAAAGGGATTCTAAGTGAAGATAAAAAAAGACAATGTTAAATGAAGATAAGTTTCTTGTAAAGAGTAACGAGTTCGAATTATTAAAAGCACTTCCCTAGATCAATGGAGTATCGCTATCTTTGCTTTTTATGATTACGGAGAGCTATTAGTTAGTTTTGTAAAAGTTTCTCGAGATCGTTAGAATTAGGTGAATTAGTATCCCTAACCAAACGAATAGTAGTTCCTCTAATCCTAACTCAATTGAAGTGTTAATTAGACCAGCTCGATGTGAATAAAAGATTTCAAGCAATCAAGACGTTGAGTTTTTGTATAAAACATATTTCATAACATAATTAAAATAATCTCCGACCATTCCGATCATAAAATTAATGTCATATACTATGGAACAAGGAATCAGATACTCAAACAAACTAGTTTACATTCAAAACCCTCGAATCGAATGAGACACCTAACGACAATCAATACATTAACTAGATTAGACCAAGACCTTGAATATAATATATACAATACAAAGAAAGGAAGGAACCAGAAGTAAACTCTCCTATTAAGCTCCAAACTCAAGCTCTGTTCATCGCGCTAGGTAAACCGAGATATTTAGCTACTCATGGAGATGTCCATAATAGTATGGATGAGATAATGGTAGGTGAACATGGTGGAAGGTGGATATTTGGTGAGAAATTCGGGTGAAGGAT
Source organism: Mimosa bimucronata (assembly GCA_037074515.1). Classification (NCBI taxonomy): domain Eukaryota; kingdom Viridiplantae; phylum Streptophyta; class Magnoliopsida; order Fabales; family Fabaceae; genus Mimosa; species Mimosa bimucronata. The sequence goes on from CM073447.1 coordinate 9,074,837, forward strand.
GTAAGGAGATGAGAAAAAGAAGTTTTATGGTTGCCAAAATCTGCCAATTTTTACCTAGGGTTTCAAAATAAATAGGTTTAGGTCAGATAAGAAGAGAGAAGATGGATCTAGGTCGTGGGTTGAGTCCAAAACGCATAGATTCTGTTTCTCATATTTGGCCTTAGCCGTGGGTTTTTTGGTGTGGGCCCACGGCGAACTCTTGCTCTTCGCTCATCGTGGCTTTGTAAGTACGAGGCCATAACAAAGACTCATGCCTTCGAATTTCCATCTTGCTTTGTCTTCGTTATGCTCTTTTCCTTTTATCTCCTAAGGTACCTAGGCCTGCAATAAAAATTAGGCATGAAAAGTATCAATTGTCCTAAAAAACTAATTGAAACAATTAATTACCAATAATGACAATTTTACCCCTATTACACCCTATTTTAATATAACCAAATGTATGCTATATGCTTAATTTAACCTATAAATGCAATCTAATCATGGTAAATTCTTATAAATAGCTTAATAAAACCCTACAAACCATGACATTTGTAAGATCTCTCCTCCTCTATCTTATACTAAATTACAAGGTTATCTTCCTACTCCTCTATCACTCTACTTTAACAGGAATGATTAGTTTAATCCGGAGGAGTAGTACTACTTCCTAATTAATTACTAGGGTTTGTAGAATATCTCCCAAGGATAATCCCCTGAGGGGAACTCAAACTAACCAATTTTTGTTATTTACAAATATTGTTGACAACTGGATCTGCATAGATTAGAAATGAGTTGAAAGATCTACTATACTACATGACAATTTAGGCGTTGAAAATAATAAAATATAGACCGTGAAATAGTAAAATGAAAGACTTGATGACAACATTATAGAATGCTAGTCAACACATCTGCATATGCACAAGAAAGTTTCTCCAAAAAGCTACAAATGGCATGGCATTCCCAAACAAAAGAATCAAAGAAGATATTATTGAACCTATTAATTTATTCGTTCATTTATTTTCTAATTATTTTTGTTATATTAGGTAGCCACGGTTTTAAATCTTAGATCTAATAGAAAGAGCCAGTGCCTTATAATCAGGATAATCAAGATTAGGTCATTTTTAAAAAAATTAATTAAAAATATAACTTTTAATACTCTTTCTAATTATTTTTGTTATATTAGGCAGCCACGGTTCTAATTCTTAGGTCTAATGGAAACAATATTAAGAGGCAGTGCCTTTAATACTTTTTCTGGTTTTTTATGAGAAACAATAGGGTTAATATAACTTTTGGTCCCTGAACTTTCACTCGATTTTGGTTTTGATCCCTGAACTTTAAAATTTTTGGTTTTGGTCCTTGAACTTTCGGTCAATTTTGGTTTTGGTCCCTGAACTTTGAAATTTTTGGTTTTGGTCCTTGAACTTTGAGTCAATTTTGGTTTTAGTCCCTGAACTTTCAATAATTTTGGTTTTGGTCCCTCAACTTTAATTTTTTTTTGAAGTTTTTTTAAATTGAGGGACCAAAACCAAAGTTACTGAAAGTTCAGGGACCAAGACCAAAATTGACCCAAAGTTCAGGGACCAAAACAAAAAATTTCAAAGTTCAGGGACCAAAACCAAAATTGACCGAAAGTTCAGGGACCAAAACCAAAAATTTTAAAGTTCAGGGAACAAAACCAAAATTGAGTGAAAGTTCAGGGACCAAAAGTTATATTAACCCGAAACAATATCTCTTATAAAGGTGGTTCTAAATATAAGTAACAAAACTTTTATGTATGAAATTTTAAATCGTTATTTTCATTTTCAGCCCCTCCTATATATTATACTTATCACCTCTCTACAATAAATCCACTTATTATCTCACATGTACCCTCAATATAAACAAGGCCAAAATACCCATAACCCCCCCTTAACTTTAGCTGAGTTGCACATAACCCCCTCAACTACAAAAGTTTAAATCCTACACCTTGATCTTTCAACTTTTAACCTACAGACCCTTATCGTTAAAGTTGCTGTTAGATTTAACAGAATTCATGCCTTGTCACACAATTAAAATTTATGTGGCAGATGACATGTTATTTCCATTTATTATATTTATTTATTATGGTTTAAAACATATAATTACACACAGGGGCAATTTTGGTGATTTAATCTGAAAATAATCCCTAATGTTCCTCTTGATCTCTGTCTCTCTAACTCACGAGGCTGCTCCGTTTACGACCATGTTTTAATCTTCCTAATGACCTTCATCAGTCAGAGATTCTTCTTCGATTCATTCAACTCACGAGATCACTGCAGGATTATTTAGCCAAGAAGAAGAAATTCTATTGTTTGTACTCTTTTTTTGCTTTAATCCGTTTCTTTTCTCTTATTTGTTTGACTATCTGTATAATTCTGGATTAAAAGCAGCATTTCGTAGTCGTTGTCTTGAAGTCGAACTGGTTTTTGCTGGATAGGTTTTTTATATTACAAATTCAGAAAATTATTCGCTACTCGGCTCTCTGAGGCAATGGAAAGCATACCGCACTTAATAACCAGAATAGTGGAGGAGGTTTGCAGTGATTTTAAGGGAAGAAGAGATGGATTGATTAAGGCCCTCAGTAACAGTGCACTAATTTTTCCCCCATAGTTCTTTTTTCCCTTTTAATTTATGTGTGTGTTCACTGGTTTTTTTTCCTGTGTGTTCTTGTTGCTGCAGATGTTGAAAAGTTCTACTTAAACACCTTTTTCATGCAGGGAAATCTTGGAGACTGGTAGAAAAAGATAGATGAGATACTAGGATTGAAGAACAATGATTGTTGTACCGTTGATTAACAATATGCTATTATAAAAATTTAGTTTTGACTAATTAAACCATTACTATGCATTGTTGTTCCTTTTACGTTTAGTGATTGTATAAATGCAGATGTATAAAGACATGGGTATCAATTCCTAATTAGAGTGCATGGGTATCTCAATCATAATTAGAGTGCATGGGTATCTCAATCATGTCCATATTCATTGACTTCCATAGGTATTAGGGTGCCATTGTCAACATTTTCTCTGTTTTGTGCATTTCATTCCTCGTATCTCTACTACTAGACCCCCTTAATTTGTTACTATGGAACCATGGACTAACTTCTAACTCTATTTCTTCATGAAGATTTTCAGAAAATAAATCTAGTTGCTCATTATCGCTATCCAAAAATTCACACCCATTCAAATCAATTTGGGGGTTTAGCTCCCCTTCTTCAAGTCTTTGTTCCTCCTCATATACTGACCCTCTTGTCTATTGGTGACATTCTTTTCCATGGTGGTTCTCAACATCAAAATAACCTAAAATAAATAAAACATATATACTGAAAAAATTTTAATGTGATTATTTACAAACAACATGAATGGCATGAGCTTTTAGTCAGTCAAGGGGTACTGGAATAGTTTTAATAAGATCTATTTAAGCCCACATATGCCACATATTCCTATTTCAATAGGTTTGTAAATTAAAAGAGGCTACTACTAGTAAATGAAGATATTGGTTCTTTCACCCACATCTCTCCTATATTGCAGTTGAGCATATCCAGATCGTAGCAGTGATTGTCGAGAAGAAAGCAAGATTGCTTCAACATATAGCAATATTGATCAGTATATAACAATTTGTATATAATTGTAAAATAGATTAAGATACAATCCATTAATTTCCAAGACAGAATTTCATAGTAAAGTAAGATTGCACACAATTCATCACCTCAAATTCAAGAATCGAGCATAGAAAATATTAAAGAAAGACACATATCACTACCCCAATTTCATAGCTTCGTTGAAAAGAAAAAGAGCACATAACAGCAACAAGAACAAAGAAATCAGCAACAAGATTAACCTAAAAAATACATCCCAAATAATATCTAGATATTAGGGAATGCTTACCAAGACTTTTGCGCAATGAATTCCGCTGAAGATGCTTTTCTTTTCGAAAGTGTTGTAAAGCATATGATGCTGGGATTTTTTGCACGAGTTTGATGGGACGATATTCATCTTTGCAGAAAATCCGTGAAGATAATGCATTTTGGCTAAAATCTTGGGATTGTATAGATTTTGAGTGGTTTCTTTTAGGAATGATGCCAATTATCAGAGCTCCTAAAATAGCAATTTTTCCCACTGTCTTAATAATCCTCCTCAGCATGTTGAGATTTTTGTTTCATTTTCTCTACTACCTTATTCATTTCCTTCATCATCTTGGCTGAATAATCCTGCAGTGATCTCGCGACTTGAATGAGATGAAGATGAATCTTGGACTGATGAAGATCATTAGAAAGATTAAAACATGGTTGTAAACGGAGTAGCCTCGCGAGTTGAAGAGACAAAGAGCAAGAGATCATTAGGGATTATTTTCAGATTAAATCAGCAAAATTGGTGATTATATGTTTTAAACCATAATAAATAAATGGAAATAACATGTCATCTGCCACATAAATTTTAATAGTCTGACATGGCATGAATTTTGTTAAATCTAACGGCAACTTTAACGGTAGGGGGCTATAGGTTAAAAGCTGAAAGATCAGGGTGTGGGATTTAAACTTTTGTGGTTGATGGGGGTTATATGCAACTCGCCTAAAGTTCAGGGGGGTTATGGGTATTTTGGCCTATAAACAAAGGTATAATTGAGCGAAAAGATGATGTCATATAAATCGTTATTTTGTCAAAAGTCTTGGATTAAAATGATAAAGGACAAACACTCCCTTGTAGTCTTTAAGTGCAAAACCTAAGTTTTAGCCCCTCTTATGCTCCTCCCAAGTTGTTTCTCAAGGCTCAAACTTCCATAAAATTTTTCTCTTTCATCTCCTCAAACAAGGAGAAATAAGCATGTGTAATGGCTCCCTCCAAAAATGGCAGCTATGTATTTTATAAGAGGGTGAAGTAGCCTAAGGTACAAGATTTGAACCTATTAAAACTCAACCATTAGATTGTTCTTGAGCTCCAAGATTAATTCTGCACCATATGATCTTCTAATTTTTTTACTTGTCCTACAAGAATTAAATGAGATTGTGATTTTACATATTTGGAAATAATTACTCAATCACAAAATAGGCAACTAGAATATTGATAACTTTAAACCCAATAATCTCATTATTAATTTAGATTTACATTATTTCCTAAAAATGGCTAATTATTCAAATATTTCATATTTCATCCAAGATAGCCTAAAATTATTTCCAAAATATTGAATAAGGTGGGATAAAATATATAAAAAATTGTTTTATCATTGAGGGATTATTTGCATTTTCATTTTAGATCAAAGTATAAGAAAAGTTTGGCATTGAAGAGGAGATAGAAGAATTATGGGGAGTGAGATTGTAAGAGTGCTAATGGTGAAGGAAAGAGGATTCATGAAAAAATTTTGTTGACCGGAAATATCTTTTTAAGGGGGTAATTGAAGAGCTCACCGAATGGAATAAAGTCGGAGCAGTGCCGCCTCGGGCCCTCTCTTCAAGAAACTTAGGGACCAAGGGGATAGTGGGAGCTACCCCCGAGTGTGTTCTCTTGAGGAGCCTAAAATGCAAATGATAACCTAATAGCTAGATGCAAACTTGACAAAGCGGGTAAAACATTTTTTTGTTGATTTTAAGTATAAAAGTTGTGTGAAAAGTGTTGTATGTTCAAGAAAGAATTGAAATTGGATTTAACGGGAGATTTTGATTCAATGGGATGGAATAACCCTTGGTGAATAGAGACTTAAGACAATCATTGCTTTAATTTGTTTTTAGGGAGCTCTTTGGTTCATTAAAAAGGCCCCTAGAGGGATCCCTCTAGGCTAGGCTCGGATTGGGTGAATTAGTACCGGAATCCCGCTTACTAATCCCTCCAACACCGAGTTGATTAAGCTTAAAAACCAAGGTGAGTTTGTTAATTGTAAGGGGCTATTAATCCGACAATCGGGATCCCGAATTGCCACTTAATTAATCCTAGGGTTCAATTAATTACTGGAATCCCACATAATAAATTAAAACACAAGGATAGAAGGCCAATGCCACTCATGCAACTTAACAAACTCAATAGCCAATTCACAAATGCAAATGCTTGACAAAGTGGTCTACTAAATGAGAATCCTCAAATAGCACAAATATTAACTAAAACATTCATTCAAAATGATGAATCCATACATTTAAACAAAGTTTAAGTAAATGAAGAACAAATGTCAAGCATACACAAATGGAAACAAACTACAAATGTTTCAACCACTCTCTAGCAAAAGATAATTAATAGAAATTACATCCAAATGAAGAAACAAGCCCTAGAATCCTAGAAACATGCTTAAACATAAGGAAGAGAGAGTGGGAGAACAAGAACTCCCCTAATGAAGCTCCAAGCTCAAGTCATTAGTCTCCATCACCAAGGATTCGTGCCCTCTAGGTGCTGCCTTCCATGGAGAAGTCACCAACAAGAGAAATGAGAGTGGGTACCATGGAGATTTGAGGTGGAAAGGAGGTGGAAGATGAAGATGAGATGAGAGAGTGAGAGAACTAGGGTTTAGGTGTGTGTTTTATGGACCAAATCTGCCTTCTAGGATTTAGATTTAAGTATTTATAGGTCCTCCAAGTCGGGTCTAAGACTGGGTATTCAAGTTGGATCTAATTCAGGCCCAAAATCGCGAACTGAAAAATTCTGCAGAACGTCCCCTCGTCGTCCACTCGCCGCGGCGAGATGCATTGCTCTCTGCCTCTTCAGGGTTCCTCTCACCGTGGGCTCGCCGCAGCGAAGCCACGGCGAGCCAACTTCCTTTCTGCCTCTTTGGGGTGTCCTCGCCGCCTGCCTCGCCGCGGCGAAGCCGCGGCGAGCTTCAGATGATTTTGCCCCCCTTATTTGGCCTTCTTCTTTGTCTGGAATCCGATCTTTGGTCCTTGCTCGACCCTGTAAGTGGAAACAAGACTAAACAAGGATCAAATGGCCCTATAAACCAATTCATACAAATTAATCTACAATTATGGCCAATTAACCCTAATCTAACACTAATTTCACCTAAGAGTCTAAGTTTTGTGCTAAGCATTATTGGACCGATATCGCATCTTAATCATGTTAATTGCCTCAAATTAGGCATATAAAAGCATTACAAATCATAGATTTGTCAGTAATACATAAGATTAGCGTGAGCACTTTAGCCTCTTTTTCAAATTTTCATTGGCATTTTTGCAACAACATTTTAATATGGTGCTAGATACACTTTTGACAAATTAACATGGATAATTTTGCCCCTTCACCCATATTTTGAACCACGTGGATCTTGCAATTTTTCCTCATAAAAAGGACATGAAGGAGATACTATTACAAAAAGCACTTTTCACGTCCATTATTGTAGACTTTTCACATTTGTTTTGATGGGGATGTCAATCTGGTTGAAGTAGAAAAAAGGACTTTCCACGTCCGTTCATTAATGGACGTTAAAGGTCATCTTTCTACATCCGTTATAATATAAATAATAGACATAGAAAGTCCCTCGACATGCCCCTCTCAAGGTCTATCGTTAATTCTTACATGTTGCAGGGGACTTTCAATGTCTGTTTTTAAATAATGACAGACTCACAAGGTCCTTTCTACATCTGTTATTAAATAATAAGGGACAAAAATTTACCTCAAAAAGATGAGAAACAACATTCGTTATTATGTAATAGTGGACGTTGAAAGTGCCACCTTTTTTTTATTATTTCGTTTATTTGTTTTGGTTTCTATCTGCATGTGCAAATCTCACAATATAAATCCTATACCAAAGTAACAGTACTCACAGAAAGAGAACATAATTACATTATTCACAAGGTTATTAACATCAACCAAACTAGCCAACTAACCACATGTGGAATGTAAAAATGTATCTACACAAACATAATAAATTCAATGTTTATTCAACTACTTTTTTGTATATCATCTTCTTACTGCATATTTGTAATTAAATACTCTACCAATTGATCTTGAATATGATCAATGTCCTATTCTTGGTCATATGAGGCAAACGGAGCAAAAATCTGCAAAATTATGGATCTAAAAAGAAATTAGATTAAATGTTATATTTATGTATTGTATATATCCATCATATGAAGTTATAGATAAGAATTTTATACTAGTGATAAATCTCTGGTACGTCCACTCATAATGATGTTATACATATACTTTATCACATAATATACGCTCTTTGTATTCCTTGGATGCCGAGGGCACTATAAGTCATAAAAACAGTATTAATCAACAAAGTAATATACAATATATCTCTATATTCCCCTTTGGGCTAGACTGTGTCGATGATGTGTGCACTTTTTGACAATGGAAGATTTTGACGTCGGATGGCTTGAATTAGTGTTTATGTAAACGTTACTTCCTTTCCTTTTATGACTTCTCAATATTTGTGCATAAACTCTTTTATAATTTTAATTATTCTATATAGGCACCTACACAAGAGGTGCAACGATTTAGGCAAGACAAAGTTTCGCTTCATTAGTCCTTCGGCCACGTTGAGGGATGACACTTTGAAGCTCAAGGAGAAAAGGGATCATATTTACTTGATGTAGGCTTATGTCAACCATGTAATCTCATTGAATCTGGAGCATTGCTATTTTGCACATATTCATGAGAGGTAATAAGTTTGATTTGTTCATTTTGCCAAATTTTCATCATTTTGCACATATGTAAATGTTATTGTTTTCACTTGGGCATAATATTTTTAATGTCTTTCTGCTATCACTGGAGTTTAGCTATTGTTTGCCTCCAGAATATTGTCTTTATTGGTTTGACCTGTTGTCACTTTGTCTACACTCCTAGCATAAAATGTTTTATCGATGTAAGTGTTAATAAAGTCCTTACTTTGAGCCTAAATAAATTATTTTCATGTATATGTTCTAATTTTCATTCAATTTCAGTGGCTTTGTGAATTGATATATAATGGGTTTTACCAAGATAGCCGATGAAGAGGTCGTGATGCAAAAACCTAAAGTAACTACTTTTAATGTAAATTCTTTTAATGTTAGTCAACTGAGATATATATTGTATATTACACTATTGATTAATATCGTTTTTTGTGATTTATAGTGTCCTCAGCAACTGGAAAATACAGAGCGTGGATATTATGTCATCAAATATATGTATGATATTATTATGAGTGGCATATCGGAGACTTGTCACTATATGAAATTCTTATCTATAAATTCTAATAATTGATAAATTAAATACATAAACGTAATGTTTTATCTAATATATTTTCACATCTATATTGTTGCAGATTTTTGGTTCATCTGCCTCATATGACCAAGTAGAGAATATTGATCGGATTCGAGATCAATTGGCAGAGTATTCAATTACAAATATGCAATAAGAAGTAAACGTACAAAATAATTAGTTAAATAAACATTGAATATGTTATGTTTGTGTATATACATTTTTTACCTTCCACATGTGTTTAGTTGACTAATTTTGTTGTTGTTAATAAACTTGTAAATAATATAATATTCTGTTTTGTATTTTTGAGTAATGTTACTTTGGTATAGAATTTGTATTGTGAGAGTTGCATATGCATATGGAAGCTAGAACAAATCAGCGAAATGGTAAAAAAAATTGCCACTTTAATTTCAACATCCGTTTTTAACAAATAATAGACTTTGAAAGTTTCTCGTAAGAAACGACATCCACTATTAGTTAATAATAGATGTTGTTTCATATGAGTCAACGTCTAATACATTTAAAGACAGACGTTGACATCATCTTTTCAGGTAAATCTACATCACTCTATATGGATTAATGGGCATAGAAAATCCCTCATGTGTAAATCTAAGTCCATCCTCTTATAGTTACGAATGTAGAAAGCCCCTTACACCATCTGTTACAATTAATGACAGATGTTTAAAAGGCCTTCTGAGGGACTTTCTATAAGTAGAAAGTTGACATTTAACATCCTTTAGTGAACGGACGTTGAAATGCCTTTTTTTCTAAGTCAACCAGATTGACTTCCCTTTCATAACGGACGTTAAAATCCTTAAATAACGAACATTAAAAGTGCTTCTTGCAGTAGTGTTACCATTACTAATTCAACACTAAATAACATATATAGACTATTTCAATCAAAGACAAACTTTAACAAAATTTTGAGAGAGTCTCCCTTAATCAATATGACTTCCAAAACTTTTAAAAGAGTTCTATCAATCCTCAACAACCAATAATCAATTAACATTCAATTGCATTTTACTCATAGACTCATGTAATCACAAACAATCAATTGTCAATATATCATTATAGTCAAAAATCCCAAATTTGCTATAATATATAATTGTAATTCGGTATATTCAAAGAAAGAAAGAACCAAAAGATTGGGCCATAAATTGAAAAAGGGAAAACGAACAAAACTTACCAATTTGAAGGATTCAAAATATAGGGCTAGGGATGGGCTTTCACTTGACGCATCAAATATTTCTTTTCCCTTATGGGAGGGACAAGAAACAACCTAATGGAGAAAAAGTATTGGTTTAATTAGTGTATTCCTACAAAAAATCTCTAACATTGCAAAAACCATAACCTTAAACGGCCTAAAACACAAAAACCAAACAATGGGTATGCAAAAATCGAACGACGGCAAGGGAGGGGGCTACCCGACCTTCTTCGGCAACGGGGTTGAAACTCGAACAATGGGGGTTTGAGGAAGCTTTGTCATGCTTCTTTCAAAAAGAAGAGAGTTTAGGGTTCACGAAATTCTCTCCAACAATGGCTAAATAGCCTCCAAAGGGTGGGACAACAACGAAGGGATGAGATGAAACTGAAGGGAAACATTATACATTTCTGCGAAAATGGGGGAGAAAATGAAGTGTGTCAATTTAAAAAGAGCTACGTCCGTTATTATCTAGTCACTAACAATACACGTTGTTTCTCTTCTAGTCATTCAAGAATGCAATCGTGGATAGAAACATCATCCGTTATTAGTGACGAGAGACGTTGTTTCTAGCAGACTTATGATACAATGTCTGTTTTGTTATTAACGGGCGTTGTTTCTATAACACCCCAAATTTTGGAAAAGAAAAAATGAGGAGATATTTGAAGTCTTAATTTATTATTTGGTAATTAAAAAGCCTTATAGATAACTTTATGGGATTAAAGGTATCTTAAGGATTTATTCCTGGGAAATTAATTTGTGGTCCGTGACTATAATCTCTGCACAATCGAGATTGTTACTTCACCAGCATCGGACTCTCACCGATTCAGAAGGTATGTTTATTTGGTTGGTTTTTGTTTCTGATCCTCTTTGGGACATAATAGCATGGTTAAAAAAATCGGACCGGCCGGTTCAACCGGAAAACCGGTGAACCGGCCACATCCCCGGTCTGGTTCAAGGCATAGCCCGGTGGGAGCGTCAAACCGGTGATCTCCGGGCTGATTCGTCTGATTTCGCTTCAGATAGGGAAAACCGGCGGGTGGGGTAGGTTGCCCGGGCCGGCACAGGAACTGAATCAGGAAAAAAAAAGATGAAACACGGTCGGAGAAAGAAGAGTGTATACTCACTTAAAAATAAAAAAGAAACCTGGGATAATGAGGAAAATCAAAGATCTACAGTCGCACACTTTCTTCATTCTTCATTTGGTGGCAAAAATGACTGTAGTTATCAGATCTGAGTGAGATTCTGGAATTAATGAGAGATGGCCGACGGTGAACCGTGAAAGAGTGATGAAGATGTAGAGGAGAGAGAGAGATGGTTTCAATAATGACAGATGTTTTTTTTAATTGAATACTACATATCAGATGCTTTTAACGATGGATGTGATGCTTTGAATTTTTTTCCATTCTATTTCCCCTGTTCACTGCTTTCAGTTTCCTAGGCAATAGGCATTGATATTGGGAAAACTAGCACATCCTCCCCCGCGCGTTGCGCGGGGAGCATTATTCCAAAGAAAAACGTATATTCTTTGTACTACATTTCATATATCGCATACTCCCTTTCAAATTAAAATGATACATTCATTTTGATCACCCAACATCAACCACAAATGACATGACTGGCACAAGATAGCATAACATCATGTTGCACTAAGTATTTCTACAGTTGCCTTACCACTGAAAGTTATCGAAATTATCGTTATTTTAGATTTTGTATCTTTGAAAATATTTTTTAAAAAGAAATCATTACTCTTTAAAAATTCAAATATAAAGCATGTAAATGAGATTCTAATAATCTAAATATGTTTACATTTTTTTATTCATCTTTTTTATTGGTAGAGAAATCAATTCCCTTTGAAATAGCTTACTTGTTCAATAAAAGATCTTTCTTAAAAAAAACAAAGATGGTTAAAAGAGATTTTTATATTAGATTTTGTGTTTAAGAAAATTTTTTCTTAACAAAATATCACTCTTTAAAAATTTAAATATAAATTGTTTAAATGGGATTTCTATAATCTTGATATGTTTATCTTTCATTACTTTTTTTTATGAGTAGAGAAACCAAAATTCTTTGAAATAACTTACTTTTTAAATAAAGATTTATTTTTAAAACAATGATGGTTAAAAGATTGTTTTTATTTTAAACTTCGTATCTATTAAAATAATTTTTTAAAAAATATCATTTTTCTTTAAGAAATTAAATTTAAACCATATATATGAGATCAAGATATCCTAAACACACTTATAATACACTTATTCTCCTCAAATGAGCAAAGAAAAGAATTCATTTGCCTTTCCTTGCTTACTCAACCCATGTCAATCACACAGTTAAGGCAACAGGTTTACTTAGATCTATTGTTCCCTGAGCCAAAGCCGATGTGCTGTGTGATTATCTTGTAGATATTTTGATTAATATATTCCTTTTAATCCTAAAAAAGGAGACCCATTAAGAAAATAAAATATGTAAAAAACAATTATATGCGTGTACTCTATACTTTGCATTTATCTCTATCATCTACTAAACTCTACCGGTACTTTTTAGCTTGCATTCTTTTTTATGATGTATATTTTTATAACCCGAAGACAGTCTTTTCTCCGGTGGATATTAAATCTTAGGCAAAACTTTCACCATTAACACTATTCTTTAACTAAAATCTATTCCATCTCAACCACTGATTTGTTAATCTTACTGTGGTAATAAGATGAAGAGAAAAAAAGAAAGAGAAAAGAAGGATAAGAATAAAATATCTAATGTATTCTTAGTCATATTTTTTATAAGTACAAAATTCATTCCTTTAATAGCTTACTTTCTATATGAACTTTATTTTATATAAAGAATAGTTAAGAGACCATATTTATTTTATATTTTATATCTACTTAGATATTTTTAAATAAAAAATCATTACTTTTAGTGAAAAGATATAGACGGTCTAAATAAGATCAGGATAATTTAAATGTGTTTAACTTTCATTATTTACCTCTTCTAACAGTAAAAAAAACCCTTCATATTTGAAAACATCAAATATTAATTGTGTAAATGAGATATAGATATATTTTCTCAACTTAACATTTTTATTAGTAGAAAAATTGGCCCCCTTTAAAATAGTACACCCTTTTTTGTTCTTTTTTGGCAAATGGTTTCAGCTTTTTCTACTCTAAAAAGAAGTTTAAAAAGAAGTTTAAGCAGACTTTGATAGCATCAATTAATTAGTATTAATAATTTTATTTCAATTTTTTAATAAAATAATTATACTTACATTGTTATTCCTATTCTCCTCCAACCCTGCTTTTTGATTGGCAGTAATTTTTATGGTACTATCACCCTTACCCTCTATTGTATAAAAATCCTTTTTAAAAATAGTGATAATTAAAATATTATTCTTTTTGGATCTTCATTCGGTTAAAATAACTGTTTTTGTAAAATATTACTTTTGGAAAAATCAAATATAGAAAAACTGAGCTACTCCCTCCGGTCCTAATTATAAGAGTCAGTTGAATTTTTTGGAAAAATTCAGGATGCAAAATACACCACTTTAAATTGTTTATATTTGTCTTTTTTCTCAAAACTAAGTTATTTTACTTATAAACTATCATATAATCTAATTACATGTCACATATATTAAGATTTAGGAGTCCAATTTGATTCTTTAATCTCCCCAAAAAAAGTTAACTAGCTCTTATAATTAGGATCGGATGTAGTATTTCAAGAAATAGTAAGCTAAACTTGAGGTTGGGATCATAATTTGCCAAAAAAAAAAACATGTTTAGGAGCATTAATTTGCAAAAGTCTTTCTAACCCAAAAGGGCTTTTACACCTGCAAAAGTCAGAAGCTAATAGGAGTGCCTTTTGGCTTCTCAAAAAGTCCTTCTTTCATTTAATGACGGAGAGAGAAAGGGAAAGAATGATGGGTCCCACGTGTTTTTTTGTGTATTATTTAATAAAGTGGGTAGAAAAATTAGACTATTAAACCTATAACATTTTTAAATAAGATATTTTCTTTTTATCTCCAAAAATTTACTATAATAATGTCTAACTATTTTCTCCTACATTATCCTCCTTTGAGCTAAAAATATAATTTTCCCAAATTATTTTCCTTAAAATAAGGGAGAAACTAAACCTTTAAAATCTTAAAAAAAATCCCAAATTTCAATTTTTCTTTCTAAACTTTAAGAATATATGCATATTATATACGTATTATTTAATAACAATAATGTCCTTTTTAGTAACTTTTCATCTAAACTTGCTTTTCAAAATAATCATCCAAACATGTTTCTAAAAGTCAGATTGAAAAAAATCACTTCTATCATCACAAATCCAAGCATAAATCAGTTCACACAATCTGACTTTTATCCAATCTTACTTCTGAAAAAATCCTTCCGAAAAAAATCCAACCCAAACACACCTTATATATGTATATAGAAGAGCCTAAAATTTGAGTAGTTTCGTCTCTTTTTATAAGATTCCAGCTAAATTTATCAAAATATTTAATGAATTTTTCCCACTTTACCCATCAATATTCTCTATTCATATTATCTTTCATATCAATTTATAACAATATTATCATATTTCTCGCTCTTATATAATCAATCATAAATAAGTACAAACTTGAGAAAATAAAATTATTTTAAACATATTGAAAATAACAACATAACATTATGCTCCTGCGATCTTATTTATAAGGCAAATGCAATATATTATACACAAACCAAAGAAAAACCTTAAACCCAAGTAAAACATTCTCTCTACCCTATTATAAATAAATAGAATCTAAAGAATAAAAAAATACTATTAATTTTGGGGAAAAAATTGGCCCATCCGAAATCCATGGTTTTAAAACTCAATAAATTGAAAACTGCTTGCTACCTAAATGATGATTTATAATGATGCAGACAGTTGGACTTGGAAATGGAATTAGTAAAAAGTAAATACTGATAAAGTAAAGTAAATACTCCCTCTGGTCCTTATTATAAGGCACCAACTACCAATTCTCACAAACCAATGAATGGTAGTTGGGTCCTTAAATCTAGGCTTAATTGACCATGTTTTTCAACTTCACCCTTCATTAAATGATACAACTTAACATTTTAAACTATGAACATTCATTAATGACAAGGGTAAAGTAGGAAAAATGTAATTAATGTGGCGGTTGGTGCCTTATAATAAGGACCAAAAATTTTGTTAGTTGGTGCCTTATAATAAGGACCAGAGGGAGTATGATGGGCAAGGCGATAAGCAAAAAGGTGCTGGTGGATGGTGACGTTGGAAAGTGTGTGATTTAAACATTTATAAATACAAATTTAAACAAACGCAAAATAATGCTACAGTGCTTTTTTCTTTTTTCCAAGAATGAAGGAATTTATTAACAATAAACTGTGGGGTACAGTAAGCTACCCGTGATAAATCCACTTTAATTACTTCTCATATATTAAGGAGCAGAAGTTATAGCATTTAATATGACATATTTTTTCAACTTTGCTCTTATTTAAAAATAAGTATTAAAGTAATGTTTATGCATTATAAACATTCTCTCTCATATCCCCTATTTCAAATATAAAGGTAAAATAGTCATTGTAATATTAATTGACCCTAAAGTGGACTTATATTTAGGAACAAAAAATTCATGATAGTTGGACTTATAATAAAGAACTGAGTGGTATATTTAAAGCTTTGTTGTACTATTCCCTGTTTCTGAAAAGATGGAAAAGCTATTGTGCTGTGTGATGTGATTACTTTTAGATATTTTGGTTAATATATTCATTTTCATCCGGAAAAAAAAGAGAACCATCAAGGAAATAAATTTTATAAAAAAAATCACATACGTGTACCATATAGCTTGGATGTATCCCTGCTATGTACTGAACTCAAGTGATACTTTTAAGCTTGATGTACTATTTTTTTATCCATAAGACAACCTTTTTTCTATTGGATATTAAATCTCATGCAAAACTTCAATCCATTAACCCTATTCTTTAATTTAAAAAGGGAAAATACATTTGTTGGTATATATAATTTTATTTAATTTAGATTTTAATATGTGTATTTTTATATAATTAAATGCTCTCAATTTTAATTTTTAAATACCATTAGTTTCTATAAAAAAAAAACTCTAGCTTCTGTATAAAAATGGGAAAAAGAAATTGATAAGTTAGTTTGTGCCTTATATTTGTGTTAAAAAAATTTTAATTAGTGATTTATATTAAGGACAAGCTGGAGCAACTAATAATCAGTAAAATAAGATGATTACATTTTTTATAACACCTGCAACACGTCAACTGAAACAATATGTATGGTTAAAAAAAGTTCACACATGGCATGACATAGAAGATCAGTACGAAATACATGATTTCTTATTCCAAAAAAATATATGATTTTTTTATTCTTTCCTTCTCTCATCTGCAACACTGTTCTCTCTGCTTTGCCATCAGTCTTATCATCACCAAACCCAAAGGAAGCACTTCAAAAACCAGCGAGCACATGGAATTCAAGGGGGAAATTATTTTTAGTTTATAAACGTTGAGTTAAATGTGTCTACACTAATCACTTTCAGCTTTAAAATTTCCCCCAAAACAATCCGTTCTCCTCTCGGTGACAGGGGCTGCGGCATCACCTTCTACCACGGCGACACTGGATGAAGCCCACCTTTCGCCGCCGCTTCCCCTCATCGCCGTAACGGCTAAATCGGAAGCCTCTACTCTAGATCTCCCGCTTTCTCTCTTCCTCTTCCTTCCTCTGATATCTTTGAATCTAAGGTCCTTCATCATCCTCCTTTGTGAAGCACAAGTCACACTATCTCAAGGAGGAAGACAATGAATAGTAGTTGAACCTGTTCAGAGCATTCAAAATGATGATTCCCAAAACGCAACTCTGGTCCGTCCCCTCTGTTTAAAATAGAAGGTCTACCTATCTGATTTTTTATTCTTAATTTTTTTTAATGTAATATGTGATCTTGTTACTTAGGCATTTGATTTTAAAGTTAAGATCTTTAAATTTTTAGATTTGGCTTTTCTCCTTCAATCACTTGTCTTTTGATCTGTTTCCGGTGTCTTACGCCTCTCTCCTTCCTCAATCACCTTTTTCTTTTTCTGCGTGAAGATCTGTTGCATAAGGAGGGGATGTGGACATGGTAAGGTCTTTGTTTTGTGCTAGTTTTTTCCCATGAATAATGGAGTTTATCATGATATATAATAAAGAAGTGCTTAGTATCCATGGCCGATGGAAAAAGATGAGAGAGGGGGAGTGAGAATGACAAAGGAATAAGGGTAAGAATGTATTCAGTATGTTTTTATTTTTTTCTCACTTTGTATTTAGTTTACTTCTGCTTCATCTTCCTCCATTGTATTTACTTTTCCAGATTAATAGTTGTTCTTTCTGCTCATCTTCATAATAGAGCAATGGCTCTAAACCTAACTCCCGCCTCAGTTCCTTCATCTACTTGTCATCTGGATGCGGACACTCCTTAAAGAAGCTAGAAAAGTAAAGTAAAATAAAAATATAGTTCATGTTGATAGAGGAAGAAATTCAAGAGGATGTGTTAAAATATTGGGGTTAGGTAGCAATAATAATTCTTACGCTTCCATTTCCTGTATCTGGTGATGAGGATGCAGGTCGCCACAGAGAGCTCCTGTGCTCTTGTGTTTATCCCAACAGCTTCCTTCAGAATTAGGAGGTTAATCTGTTCAAAGATATCCAAACATCACTAAAAAACCAATAAGCTGTAGATCTGAATCCAAAATTCTGCAATCTCAAACCCTGTTAGATTCAAGTAACCAAACCAACATACAGATTTTAAACAACTCAAAAATCTAAACAAAAAACGCTAAAGAGTACTAAAGGTAGAGGAATGAATGACCTTGTGGTGGTGGAACTCTTACCCGGCGGTTACTCTGATTGTAGTAGCTCATCATCGCCAGAAACCAATGAACCTTGGGCAATGAAAATAATGGGTTTAAATAGGTGGAGTGAGGGTTGAGTTGAAATGATTCTGGAGGGAGAATGAACTTAAATGGGTCTATTTGAAATTTAAAATCGGATGGCGGGAAGTGCACAAATTTTTGAGGGCATTTTGGGGATATTAATAGGTACTGTTTGAAGATGAATTCTTAGGAATAGTGTTTTGTGAGTGTAGCGCGAATCCCGAGCAGCTGAGTGGTGGCAGAGTTTTATTATTTATATTGATATCAATATCTCACCAATCACCCCATTCAATTTTCCCACCTTTCAAGAATCATCCATCCGACTAAATATTTTAGTTATTTACCATTCTTTTTTTTTTACCCAACCGTCAACCGTGTATATTGTTTTTATTATTTTAATTTTTTGAGCATATAATATACTTGATTAAAAATTTTTAAGGATCGAAAATTTAAAAAATAAATAAACAGTTGAATAAGAAATTTAAAAAGATTGGAAGTGACATAACATTTTAAAAATAATATATATAATCACATATCAACCAACATGACATTTTTTTGACCTTTAACCAATATAATATAATATAAAGTTAACAACTAATCTAACTTAATCTAATAATTAAATCTCATATATTTTAGTTTTTGTTGATGTATTTTTTATTAGTACAGGTAGATTATTGTTGTTTTTTCTTATATTTTTGGTATAAGTGAGGAAGATTGTTGATGCATTTAAATATTGTCAATTAAATAATATTATTTTAATATACCCGGTTCGACCCCGAGTTGACCCCGGTTGAACCAATAACCCTTGAACCAGTGTCTCAAGCGGTTCAATAACCGGTCCGGTTTTTTGAACATTGCATAATAGAAATAAGGTCCTTTGAGACCCTACTTTAATTTTACCATTTTGTGGGACCTCTCTTATATTAAGTGTCCTACAAGAAACGCCAAATTAATTTTCCCTTTATTCTTCAGAATTTATTTCATATCAGAGTCCAATTTAAAGGAAATTAGGATTTTTTAAAGAAGGGAATAATGAGAAAGAAGAAAAAGTTGGAGTAAAATAAAAAGTCAGGGCTACCCTTAGTTACAAATTCTTTCATTCAATTAGAAGGGTAAAATGGTAATTTTATCATTTGTAAAGAAAATTATTTCTCCCCCCTTCCCGGACATCTCCCTCTCTCTCGTGTTCTCTCATTTCTCTCTCTATGAGCACCGAGCTCCGGTGACGGTGAAGGATGATTCCGGCGACGACGAGCTCCGTTTGTCGCATGCAACACCTGATTCGAAGTTAGGTGAGCTTTCTCTTCTCATTACAGGTCCAATTTTGGCATGGAAGATTTTGAAAATTCTAAACCGGTTAAACGGAAGCTTAGGGTTTCAATTCAAAGCTTTTGTGAAAGGTTTTGAGCAATGGGTTAGGGTTCGATTCAAAGCTTTTGTGAAAGGTTTTGAAAGCTTGACTACATTTAGTTAAAATTAAGATAGAGCTAATAGGCTGAGTTGCATGTTGATTTCTTATTTGTGTTGTGATTTTTGAACTTAGGGAGTTAATGCTCTGTTTCGGTTCTTAGTTGTGGCTGTAAGTACCTAGAACTTCCTCCTATTCTTATCCTCTTTAATTGATACGTTTGGGGAGACGTGATGATGACTGAAAATTGAATCTAGGAGGGGAATATTGGAAACAAAGGGATTAAACAATAGTAATTATATTTATTCATTGGATCAAGACTTGTCTAATTTTATCAAATACAAATTGATTTGCGATGGGTGAAGAATGATTGTTGAATCTGGAAAAGGAGTTCCAGAATTAGGGTGATGCTCTGTGACATAGTTTTAGTGGCAATACCGTGTTCATATGCTAATGGTTTGTATATATAATGGATCTTGAGAACATTTTATGATGTCTTAGAACAATAGAGCTTGAGTTCATAAATTATTCCCTCACCCCTGTTTCGAACAATCAAGATTTCACTGAGAAAGAGTTATGTTTTGATTGATTAAGGCTTCAAGAGAGTAGAATGGCATTTGACTATATAAGTGCTTTAAAATATGTTGTTGAAAGGTTTAAACCAGAATCCTTTCATTCAAGGAACTAAAGCATGCTAAATGTTACATTATAATGACCAGATTTAGATGTTAAGTTGTTGGGAAATTGTTCTGCAGTTTAGGGAGTGATGCTGTCCAAAAAATTCTGTAAGAGGAAATGCTGCTTTTGTGCCAGCTATCATAAGACTGGATGTAGTATGATTATATTCAAAAGGTTAGGCTATGTATAGATATTTCAATCACAAGGTTGAGCTTTGTTAAAATAGTTGATTCCAAGTTAAAGATGTTTAAGAGAATAAAGTTTCACTTTAAGGTTTGTGTTTGAGGATATTTAGACATAAAATCAGTTTCAAAGTGAATTCCTGAATTTCTGTTTTGAAGTCTTTTAAAGAAGAGAATTAGGTGCTGAAAATTTAGGATAGGTTGCTCTATATGATACAGATTGAGATTAGAATCTAAAGAGGGATTTTTTAATAGGTTATACCATTCAAGGTAGCAGGTATAAAATCTGATTCGTTTGAAGAGGAAATAGATATAGTTGTTGTTAAGGATGTTTGATTCAGTGTATGTGTTAGATTCACAAATGATTAACAAGTGTTAAGGCTCTTACAAGAATGCTCATTGATAATGAATTTATGGATTTGGATAAACAGTACATGTTTAAGGGATGTAATGTCACTCAAATTTTGGAATGAGAGTACATTGATTCAGTCTTAAAAATTAATCATGGTTACTGTTTTGAGATGTGGTTAAAATATTGTTTTAATTACTGATTTTAAGATTCCCAAATGCTCAGTAAATGTTTTGAGGTGTCAATATATATATATATATATGATTGAAGGCTTTAAATGTTGATTCAAGTATTAATGTAAGACCTCAATAATTTTTAAATTTTGTGGAAGTGGCAATCCGTAAATACTATGGAAGTTTTTGGATTTGTAAAGTTGATGAGATGGGGATCAAAGATAGTGTTTGAAGATTTAAACAAATTCAGTTTCAAAAGTATTTCAATGCAAAAGTTTCTATCTCTTAAGGTTTCTTAGGAGTATATAGGTGATTTAGGTGGATTAAAGTGCACTATGGGATGTCTACAAGTTAATGTAGTGATTGGATATAATGTTATGTGTTAAATGGAGAATGGATGCCCATTGAAATCAAATTTCGGGTGCTTGCTTTTTTGTATTTGAACAGAAGTTTCAGATTAAGGTTAAAGGGGTTAAGGCATTTTATGATAAAGATTCGAGGTTTAAAATCTGGTTTAAGTTTCCTAATGCTGCATAATTGTTTTAGATTTGTAACTCATACTTGGAGATGATAAAATTAAGATTGAAACCTTGTTCATGAAGTTTAACTTTTATGTTGTTAGTATGGGATGTTGCTTCAGATTTTTGGAAGCCAAGGTGTAATGATATTTGATTCTTGGGTTCTAAAGTTGTCTAGCACAAACTTGACGTGTAATGAAGAAGTGAAAGTAATATGAAGTAATATAGATGTGTACCAATTGCATAATTTATGATGGTGTGATGTAAATGTTTGGTGCATTAAATGAGGTATAGGAACTCTGGTTACAAGAAATGGTTCTTGAGGTATTTATTAGTCAAACATTGATATTTAGAAATATTAATTAGAGTATATTATTTAATAGTGACCCTATTATTTTAAAAGTTCAAGAAGGCATTAAGCAAATTATAATTTGTCTAGATAAAAAGAGTTGGGTAGTATAAAATGAATTAGGATCCGTGAGAATTGCAAAATACCTATATAAGAGTGTAGATATTAATTAATTTATTTATATTTTATATTTAAATATAGGTATTGATCGTTATGTAATTAAGCTACTCAAGTCAGGAATAGAAAAAGGAGTTGGTATATGATTAAGTTTGGTAACCAGGTAGCAGTTTTATTCCATATCATTATGTATGAATAATTACATAACATCTGTTTCAAGTTTACATTATGCATAAAGGTGATAAACCTTGTTAATTCCTACATGGAAGTATTACTTCCAAGATGATGGAGTACTACAAGGCTAGAAGGTTAACTACCCCTAGCAAGATAGATATATACAAAAAAATATAGTGGGAAGAGATCAAGTGTCTCGTAGTCCACACAATTTATTTATATTATCAGTTCCTGCCAGTAATTATGTGGAATGTGCCTAGAGAGCACATAACGCAAGAAGTATGTTTAATTGTAATATTTGTACAGGTTTATGAATTGTTATATATAGTAATGGATGAAATAAATTACTACTGAGATTATTTGAATCTCATCCTTTTTTATATATGTTTTTACAGAGGAGTAGGTAGATAGAAGTGATTTTGTTGAGGTAATAAGATGAGAGTAGAGATGCCTACATTATTTTGTAATGATGTACATATATATTTTGAAATCTTTTAACTGTATATGTTATGAAGTTATGGTAGGAAAAGTAAGAATGGTGCTTGCATAATTATATATAATTTTGTGTATATATATATGTGTGTGTGTGTGTCCTAAAGGAGAAGAACTATAACATATACAATCGATAACCCAAAGATTTAAGTTGTTAAAGTGTTAGTTATAGAAGGATGTAGTATTATAAGTTTTAACTTCCCAATCACAATTTGATAGATTTAGATATAAAGGATTGAACTTGGATATTTAATTGATTTATAAACCACTTGAGTTTTAATAAGAATTTGAAATGAATTCAATTAGTCAAAAAAATGCATTTCTTTGAAGTATCATTTTTACTCAAACATTTGAAAGAAAATTTTTAAATTTTTCACATTTTTATGCTTCTGATAAAGATCAAGGGGTTATAAAGAGGCTAAATTGCCTTTGTATAGTATATAGAATTCCCTCTCCATTTGTAAATTTTTTTTTTAGGAAATCTCCTTTTTTTCAATGTCTAGGTTGAAATAACGGGCGTTAATTAGTGATTTGAAAGGCATTTTTTTTGGTGTGGTAGTGAGTATATAGTATATCATACTTAAAAGGAAAAAAGCTTATTTGTGGATGAAAATTCAAAATTTTGTAAACCAAACTAGATCATTGTTTAAGGTTGGAAGTTACAATATTTATGGCTATAAGAATAATTTGGATCTCAACAACAATAACAATGATAAATTTATTATTCAAAGTGTCATGTTAACTCAATGTGGCCGGTTCAATTGGCAGCAATTATACTTTTGCAACCACACCCTCTTTGTCTTCAAATGTTCATATGAAGTTAAAAAGATAAAAAATCATTATTACACTTTTATCCTTACAACTTAAGTTACTTCTAAGGAATATGGGTTTGAAATTTGAATACTAGAACTAAAATATCGATATCATAATAAAGGAAGAAGAAGGCAAGCTATATATGCATAGAAGCTGAATAAAAGTGTAATTTTTCAGTCCCACTTGTACCTAATTTGGTGGGCGTGCTTGTAATCAAAAGTTATCACCAAGCTTGCTTCCATAGTCTTCAACACAAAACTCTCCACAAGTGCATAACACCCAAATTTTCTCCACATGACGCAATTATTATCATCATCTCCAAGATCTTCCACGACTCTTTGTATCTTTTGATTCCCACCAACCCATCCAACTCTTTCTTGTTCCCATTTCATTCTCTCGATAATAGTCATGTTCAATCCTACTTTCTCTTGTTTCTTCTTCTTCTTCTTCTTCTTCTTCTTATTACTATTATTAGCATCATCATGACTAGTAAACCAGATTAGTCCAGTTTCCCCTACATCTTTGTCACTCCATGATGCATTTTTTGTTCCCGCAATTTTTGCAGATTCTGTTTGAACATCCTCAACTTCCATAACAACTTTCTTTTCCGCATTGTTTCCAACATTTTCCTTGGAAAATACCTTTTCCCATCTTTGCTCAAGTGTCATTTCGTAGAACATTGATTTATTGCTCATGTTTTTTGATGATTTCTTAATTCCGTATTCTTCCACCAACATGGCAGGACAGTACCTGTAAATTAAAAGGAACAAAATAAATTGATGCATCAAATGATGAATTTAGAACACCAACATTGAACCTACTTCCATGAAAGCAGAGAGTAATATATATATATATATATATATAGATATATAGAGGACCAATTGTAGTCATGGAAACGTCAGAATATATATGGTCTTGGTCTCATTGCAAACTTAACTATTTACAAGCCATGCAAGTACAACAAAATTAAAAGTCTCGTTGTATCACTTTATAATTCCTAAAACATGCTTCCTCCGCTCCTTATTTTAAGAGATCAAAATTTAAATTGCTTAGGTCTTTTCTATAAGAGCTGTTGTCTTAGTATTTAATACAATTTTACCATTTTCTCCGAATTAATTAATTAATTCTATTTTCTCTCTTCATCTTTTTCCAAGACTAAATTCTCTTTCATAATTCTATCATTGTTATTTTATTTCTCTCTTTTATCTGCCTTCTTATTGATAAGGGCATATTTGGAAGAAAGTCTATTTCTTAGATACTTATTGATTTTTATCAATTTTAACAATTTTTATTAAAACGTGTAATTTAGTTATTGAACTCTTATAATAAGAATATGAGAGGTAGTAATTAATGAAAGTCTACAATATAGAATATCTAACAGCATACCATTTTCCAACTACTAGTTGTTGAGAACGATCAAGATGTGAGGAAAAATCAAAGTCTGGTAACTGAGATCGTAAGGAAGAATCAATGCCAAAAGCTTGTTCACTTAAATGGTGATGAGGAATATTGTTGCATAGCCTCCATTCACCTCTGAGGAATATGGGAGGAAATCCATCTGCAGCAACAGATTTGGCTTCAAACCTATCACGAGGCTTCTTTATCATCTCAAATTGCTGATAAACATTGAAGGGATCTAAAGCACATGGTGTTGCATCTTGAATAAAACTTCCCCAACAACATCTTATCTTATCATCTTCCTTCGAGCTTGTCGCTGCTTTCCTACAAATCATCATCAACATCAATATCAACATCATAATCTTCATAGTACTTTTGATTTAAGCACGTGTACGTATTTTAATAATTTCATTGTAACTACCATAGAATCTCTGAATGGGTTATTCATAATCTATATTCTTGGTGGATTAGAACCAAAACCCAAATTGAGTAAATGGGTTTGGAATTTTTTTTTCTTTTCTTATTTAATTAAAGAAAAAGGATTGATTATTCAAAATTCTAGTCACCCACATCATGACAGTTAAATGTGGGAGAAAATTTAAGGATACATTCAGTAACTCTTAGAAAATTACTCTCCCTCTCCGGTCTCTTCCTCTCTTCAGTATTCTTTGTTGTATAACGTGATCGGGGTCCATACCTGTGCTATAGTTGCATATGGGCAATTAGATCAGGCAATCAAAATTCTAAATATGCCCCAAATCCTTCAAAGTCATTAGGCATGACTCCCCTAGAAAATATAAATAGATGTTGTGGTGCAATCACTTTGAATCTCATGTGAAATATGATTCAGAATTCCCTCCTGATAAACCTAACTTTCTCTTCATCTTCTCCTCCCCATGCTCTTCCTCTCTTCTATGCTTCTCGTAGTTAATCGTGGATGAGTTTGTTTTGATTATAAATATAAAATCTCAGTTACGTTCAATTAGTCACCTAAATGTATTACTTTTTCCTAAAATTATCTTCTTAATTGCACATATTAATTAAGGGGTGTTCCATCAAAAGAGTAGTTTCTAATGCAAATAATTGAAAGGGATATTTTAAAGAACTCAACCCACATTTTTTACAAATAACTAATTTGACTAGTTTTCTTAATCTCTGTAAATTAGTTATTTAGGTATTAGCATCATAAATTTAGGACCAAAAAAAGTACTTGAAATCTATTCTACTCAAATATCTATATCTGAAATCAATTTCATCACAACAAATCCAATATATATATATATCAAGAGTTGATTGGTTCATACCCTTCTTCCCATCCTTGTGTGAATATGACATAGTAGCGATTGGCACTCAATGGTTGGTTCAGAACAGGAATGAACATGACTCTGTTGGTGGATTCATCAGTAGCGAAAACAGTCAAGTCCTTATTCTGAGGCAAAGGAAGATTCCTTATTCTGTCATCTCTTCGTAAACCGAAACCATTCTCTGCTTCTTCATCGGAGATCACCAGAACGCCTGAATTTGGAGCCTCCGGTGGTTTAACAGATAACGCAGCTTGATTATCTTTCAAGTACTCAGAAAGACGCCTTGTCACGTACATATTTTTTCTGAATTTAGAAAGATCTAATTTCTCAGTTTTGAATTTTTATTTAGGTGTATATATATATATATTCAATCGTTGAGTGACGTTTAAGTTATTGAAAAGTATATGTAGTCCAACTGGACTAGTCATAATTGAAATTTCAAATAAGATGATTCTGTTAGGAAATATATATTTATTTATGTGTGTGTAAATTTTTTTTTTATATATTAATCGAAAATTAATGCTTTTTTTTTATCTTATTACCAGTTATTCGAGCAACCAACTATTCATGTTTCAAGGTTCGTGACTTCTCCTCCCTGCACAAGTGTCTCCTCTATTACTCGAATTCGAGACTTCGTAGACTAGGGGGCCTTACGCCGCTCGACAAACTATATATGTGTTGGTATGTGTGTATAAATTTTAAACATCAAGATATCACAATAGTTGGAAATACTTACATTCTATCATAGTGCCACGAAATGTTTCATCAGTATTGTGAATGATAATAGGCTTATTATTCTTAAAAAATAAATCATGAATTGCTTAAATGAGTCTTCAGCCAATTACGATTGAAATCAGTTAAATTTTGAAATTCCGATTAGTTAGAGTTCAGATGGCATAGTACACTACGAGTATTTAAGTGTTTCTCATAATTCAATGCCAATCCCAGGTGGTCCCAAAACTTAGGAGTCGTGGTCATAACTAGAATGTTAATTTGACACAAAACTTCGTTGATTGCATGTAAGTTTCCTCGAAACCGCCTAATGTGCTTACACAAATTATGACAAATTTCTGAATTCAGGTGGATTTCTCAGTTTTTATTTTTTATTTGGGAAGATGTGCGTGTGTCATTGAAAAGTTTCTATTTATGTAATTGAAAAGTTTTCGCAGTCTAACTAATCATAAAACAATATTCAAATAGATGAACCTGCTAGAAAATATGTGTGCGCTAACACATATATAAGCTAAACGTCAACATATTATTATAATATTCAACGCCATTGCGAGGTGGTCAGAAAGTTAGAAGTTGGTCTTAACTAGAGTTAATTTCTTGTAAGTTTGCTCGAACCCTCCGAATGTGTTCAGACCAGTTATGATATGTGTTTGTGTATATATGTCGCTTTTATTTATGGGAAATTTAATATTAGGTTTCATAGAAGATAATTAATCAAGATAAGTCTCTTGGGACTTAAATTATAATAAATCAAAATGTTAAATTATACTCTTACCCTTAATTTAAAGAGAAATTGGAGGAATCCTTAGGTAGTTCCAGCTAAATTGTGCTCTGACCAATAAAAAGCATCCAAATCTCACTGTGGGGC
The DNA here is from genome assembly GCA_037074515.1 of Mimosa bimucronata. Classification (NCBI taxonomy): domain Eukaryota; kingdom Viridiplantae; phylum Streptophyta; class Magnoliopsida; order Fabales; family Fabaceae; genus Mimosa; species Mimosa bimucronata. The sequence continues at coordinate 9,102,655 of CM073447.1, forward strand.
GCGTACATGCCGCAAAACCTAACATTTTTTTTTTTCCCACTTTTATCCCTCTCTCTTCATTTTTATGGCATTCTCCACAAGTGGTAGAAGATGACGGCCGGAAGTGAATTCACATCTCCCCCTTCCTTTATGATTATTCTTTGGCGACGACGATTTTATCGACTCTTTTCCACTAGCATGAGTATATAATTCTTGCCACATTGGAGCTCGGCACTAGGAGGGGCGATCACGATCTTGTGGACGACGTGGCCATTAGAGTGAACCATTTGGATCACATCTAGTGCTCTGTAGGGAAGAATGCAAGAGATGCATCACCTGATGGTGTTCTTTATTGAAACCCTGCAATAACTTCCTTCCCCTATAATAAAAATGGACTCTTTTTTATCAGAGATAACATACATTATTTCATTAAACTAATGAAAAGTAATATACAAAGCCCATAATAAAAGGCCTTCAAAAAGATAGCCCAAATAACAATGGGTAGTAACCCTAAAAATAAAATAACCCTAACATAGGTAGGAGGGAGCTGACGACGCTAAGAACTCTATTGTTTTCATCACTCCTTCATCAGAATTTGTGAGTAGAAAAAAGTCGTCACCAGCAACAAAGTTATTGTGAGGAGTAGTTGATCGAAAAATCATCCCAAATGATCCATACATTTTAGCTGAAATAAACCAACCAAATTTATTTTTTAAGAATCTCCATGACAAAATCTCACAGAAATAAAAGCATTTACAAACATCAATACGAAAGATGAAGATTAGATAGAATAAATTCTTATTGTCGAATGCACTCTCAAATACATTTCAGATTCGCCATTGCCAATAATACATAATAGTCTTATAGAAGATGGAGCCAACAATATGTAAGATTATAGTTATCAAATTCCGACCCCTACAAACACGAATCTAAGATATCAAATAAGGTTTGTTGTTGTTGAAACCCCCCAAACCAATTTATTTCAATAGAGACAAGAAACACCACAAAAAAACATGAAAATAAATGCAAACTGATGCAGAATACGGACGTCTAAAAAAATCGCCACTAAGTGCACTTTAGCAGAGGTTTGACTCCTAAAGCGCCACTAACTTTGACAGTTCTATCAAAGCCACAATTAGTGGTGGAATTTAGTGGTGCTTTGAGCGTGCAAACCGCCACTAATGTGGCACTATTTGGCGGGAAATTTAGTGGCATGCCATTAGTGGCGGTTGAGTGGAAACACACCGCGGGAAAATGAAGGATTATGTCATTAGTGGTAGTTCATAATTCATTAGCGGTGGTTTGACTTATAACCGCCACTAATTTGAAGTGCACATTAATGACACTTTTATGAAAGGCACATTTTAGTTGCAGTTTAACCAGCGGTTAGACTTATAACCGCCAGTAATTACTGATGGTTTTGTCCTAACCGCCATTAACTGCACGTGTTCAAAAGCCTCATGCCTTTCCGGTTTAAAAAGGCATGAGTGATTCTTTTTAGAGAAAAGGACATGATTGTGTACGAAGTTTATAACCACACATGATTCTTTCCTTCAGTCATCTCATTTTTACTCAAACATCTATTTATCAGTCAGAATCAGAGCCAATTCTAGACCATATTCTCCATGAATTCTTAAACCAAATCATGCTAGACACGCTTGACATGCCCCTGTTAGATGAGATGGAGAATTTTCTAGACCAGTATGATGATGTTTTAAGCAGGGCACTCTAAACGATCCGTTGATAGATCCACCAAATTCGAAGTACAAGTTTAGGGTAATGAAATTCATTTTGTTACTGATTTTATCAAATAAAGTCAATTGCCTTTATAAAGTATTTTGTTACAATATAGTTATATTGTATAATTTCATACAGACCCTTCTAATAGCACAAGCCAAAGGAGGTTGTCAGTGCAAGATGTGCAAAACCTGCAGAGTTGGTATATGATGAAGGTTGACTGGAACCTGTTCACCAAACAACCGAAAGTCCATGGGGGTCAATTGTACAACAAGTTTCTCAACAATGTTGGAAGGAATTACATGTGATTCCCAATTGACATGGTTGATTGGAGAAAGATTGATAAAGGGAGTAAGGCCTTTGCGTGGAATGAAATTGTGAAGGTCGTTTAAATTAACCTAAATTTTTTTTTTATTTATTATTATTGGCGTACTATTTTAATTTTAGTTAATTTTTAATTTTCCAGAAAAAGTTTGATATGAGGGGGTAAGTACAAAAATTAATCCCAGTCAAAGATAGGTGATGTTTGGAAGAACCGAAGATTGGGTATGTATCACGATCGGAATAGGGGTAAGATCACGCCGCTTGAGGAATTAATCAGAATGATCCCTAGTGGAGTCCCAGCTGATCAGTGGGAAAGATATGTGTGATATAGGAGGTCGGACGAAGGAAAGGTATAATTGATAATATAACTGTATTGATATTTAAGTAATGAAAAAAATATTTTTTTAATAATGACGATTCAATTTTATTTTACATTAACACAAAAAGTCAGAGAAAGGTATTTACAACCAGTCAAAACAGAAGATTCATCATACGGTCGAGACAAAGCCATTTTCTGTTGCGTACGGAGAGCTAGTATGAAATAATACATTTTTGTCATTAAACTTAAAAATGATTTCCCTTTATATATAATAGGAAATGATATATATCACATGCACACTGAAAGGAGTACAACATCTAGGGCGGCTAAGGAGTATATTATAAGCATTTATTTATTGTTGGATTATTATATTTTTAATAACAATTATATTAAACGTTTAAAATATGTTGGCTATGTTTGGAATGGCTTTTTGCCATCCCAAAGTGCAGTGATGCAACAGAAGTGAAAGAGAGTGTTTTTTGTTATATTTGTATGCATCTATTTGGAAAATGACTTCTGGCCCAAAATGGCTTCTGAGCAGCCAAAACCCAGAAGCAAAAAAATGTGGTTTTTGGCTTCTAATGGGTCCCATGCCTTTTATTATGTATTATTTAATAAAGTATGTAGGAAAATTAGACTATTAGACCCCTAAAATTCTCAAATAAGATATTTTTTTTAATCTAAAATTTCCTTTTTATCTCCAAAAATTTACCATAATAATCTCTAACTATTTTCTCCCATAATATCCTCCTTTGAGCTAAAAATATTATTTTTTTCAAATTATTTTCCTTAAAACAAGGGAGAAACTAAGCCTTTAATAAGAATATATTATATATGTATTATTTAATAACAATAATGCCTTTTTTAGTAATTTTTAATCTAAACTTGCTTTTCAAAACAATCATCCAAATATGTTTCTAAAAGTCAGATTGAAAAATATCACTTCTATTTTCATAAATCCAATCATAAACCACTTCACACAATCTGACTTTTGTCCAATCTTACTTCTGAATAAGTTAGATTGAAAAAAAAAGTCACTTCTCAGAAGCCAATCCAAACACACCCATTGTGTGTGCAGGTTATGATTGACTGAACAGAGTCACAGCTGAGGGAGTAGCAAGGGGATAATATAAATCCAACTACTTCTCTTAGGGTCGCCTTAAGGCCCCGTAAGCACCCTGGCAGCGTCCGCAGGATGGGATTCGGACCTAGATCTACGGTGGTCTATGGCAGGAGTAGTGAGCCAGGCAGTGCTCAGTCTGCAGCATTGACCCAACCTTCCACCACTAACCTAATCAAGAGTGAGTATGATATAGAGTCTCGAGGAATGAGCTGACTAAGCAGATCAGGTGGAGGTCACCCAAAACCTAACGGATAAAATTACAGAAGAGGTGACCCAGCAAGTGACAGAGCGAGTTCGGGGTGAGGTGACCCAACAGGTAACTGAGCGAGTTCGGGAAAAGGTAACCAATGAGGTCTACTAGAATCTATCAAGCTACGTGGACACCGCCAACAATGCATTAGGAATGCAAAGAATCAAACTCGATGCAACTCTTATTTGTGTCTTGGGACTACCTCCATGACCGCTTAAACATCCTCATAACCGTTCTCAGGGATCGCAGCCAGACAGACACCCTCATTCTTAGTTGTAGGGTATTTTTTTCTAGCTAACCATATGTCTGGAACACTTATGTTAATTTTATGACTGTTGCAAAAATTACGTTATGCTTTTATGAAATCAATTTATTGTTGCTAAATTTTGTTGTTGGGATCTTCTTTTAAATTAAAGTTAGGAAAGAGTTGGCAATTTTAGTTATGAATCGCTACTAACTTCAGTCTATCTTTTCTAAAAAAAAGTTAGACTGAAGCTAGTAGTGGTTCATAACAGCTACTAATATTTAAACTTTTAAAAATAAAAAACATACATTTTAGTAGCGGTTTGTAACTACTGAGATTTCAATACTTTGTTTCTTTCATATCTGTTTTTGAAATATTTTTTGAATATATAGCTTTAAAAATATTTTATTGAAATTCACACCCCTCTTATATATTTCTCCTATCTAACATGTGTAAAGTAACAACATGGGCACTGAAGGAACCATTTTAGTAACTACATGGGTATTTTTGGGCCAAAAAATAAGTCCACGGTGTTAGGTACATTTTGGACAAAACTAAATGGGTATTTTGACACATTTTATTTTCCCAAACATTGGAAAACGTAATGCCGTTAACGCATATTTTGACGGTATAGGCATTTTTAACGTATTTTGGTAACTACGTGGACACTTTTGGGCCAGAAAAAACTTCACTGTATTCGGTGCACCTTGGACCAAACTACGTTGGAATTTCTGCGCCTTTGCCCTTAAAATTAAAAGTGACCCTACGATTAAAAAAAAAAAATTGAAGTGACCTTTATTTTAAAATCCCACGCGTCTTCATGAGCGACAGATAGATTATGAAAGGAACTTGTTTTTCTTTTCGCCGACTATGAAATGAAGTGAATTGAATATTTCTGTAATCTGATAAATTAACATCATCCTCCGAAAATTAAAAAAAGGGTTAGTTGTCCAAAATTTCATTAACTAAATTTGACAAGTCAACCTTCCACAGGTACGATCACTTATGTATGAACATATTGGGACATTTATAAAGATGGCGAAGTTGGCCCGAAATCCTATACTTGTGTGATTTCAGGTGTCAGCAATTCCTTCATTTGCCGTGGCATCTTAGGTGCGAGCCCACGGCGACTTACTCCATATTTCAAATTTTATTTGGCTTCCTTTTCCCTTCTAGCTTCCTCCTTTGATCTCCCAAGTCACCTACAATAAAAATTATGCAAGAGTAGTATCAAAAGCCCTAGAAAATTAATTGTGAACAATCAATCACTGATATTGACATTTTTAACCCTAATAATCATGGTAAAATTCTCCTGATGATATATAAAAACTGTCCAAATATTACTATTTGTCACTTCAATACACATCAAGGCCTAACCAAAATAAATTAAATATGAAAAAGTAACTTAAACACAATTTTCTATTTCAATCATATTGCAAAAAAAAGTAACGCTTATGCTTCCCTTTCCTTCGAATGACGTAGTGGAGATTAGAAGACAAAGGCTAATTAAGAATAGGAATAAACATTACTTAATCTCGTAAAACTATGGGGGCACTTCCATTTTGCTCTTCATAACACTACAAAAAAAAATAGGATTTGTAGCGGTTGACCAAAATTATGAATAATGTCTAACATTTGCCGTGGTTTTACAAACAAACCGCTGTAAACAAACAAATGGCCACGTGGCAGAAGCAGTTGCCAATTTTTGTTGCTGTTCCATTTACTTAACTGCGACAAATATAGTAGGAAAGCTTCGCGCCACATTTCAGGAACGAATTTGTTCCGCTACAAAAACGCGCATTTTTTTTATAGTGCAACAGTTAAATTTCTGTTTTGTGGGAAAGGTAGGTTGCCTATGCCCTTCTTCCACATACCGTAACAACAATATGACTCAGCTTCTTCATCTTGAAGGACTAGAAACCCTAAAAGAGCTTTAGGATCCTTTTTTAATAGTGATCGAGGTCTAGTTACGTACGTTTTCTCTCTCACACCATATTGGTGTTTTGTTATTTATATTGTTGGGGTTTCGTGTTTATCCCTATTATTATAGACTTTGTGTCCACTTCTTACTCGATATTTGGTATTCTTCCGTTTTTAATATTTTGGGATATTAATGAAACTAAATAAACTAAATTTTATAACTTATATATATATATATTATTAGATTATTTGTTAGCTTATAATTTAAATAAATTAGTTTTAAAAAAATCAGGCAAATAAAATTATAAATAACTTATTATTTAACTTTTTTTATAATGTTTTTAAAAAAATTAATTAGGTCTTATATTTAAAAATATAGGGACAACTAAAAATATAAGCCCCGTACATCTATCCTTCGAGCCTGCACATATTGCTTTTGCATAGGGATTTAATGTGGTGCATTTCCTTGCACATACGAACATTTTTTTTAAATTGTTTGAATTCGATGTGAGGAATCTGCGACTCTAAGTTTTGACTATTGAAAGTCAAAGTCAGAGCTAAACTCATCAAGACTTTCGCTTTTTAAATTTAGTGACAATATATATATATATATATATATATATATATAAGGTAAAAGGTTCTAGGCTTAACCTTATTATTTAGTAGTGTAGAACCGAGTATATATATATATATATATATATATATATATTTTGAATAGAAATCTGAATTACATTAATAGACCACTACCACACTATTACAAGTTATCAAGCTCCCTCATCAAGATCCATCTGTTGTAACTCAGATGGACATTGATCAAGGGTACAAAATGCATTGTCCATAGAATGAGATATTTTTGCTAGATAATCAGTAGTGTAGAACCGAGTATTCCAAAAAGGATAAATTAGCAAATCTTCCCATGTGATCTTGGTAAGGTATCAACCGGCAGTGATGTGATGAGAGAGGAGGTATTATATTCTACCTAATAAATTAAAACTTATCTTGATTAATAGATTATTATTTCGGTATGTTCTGAATGCATTAAAAAATTGCTTCTTCCCCAAGGCAACATTATCTTTTAGTAAAACCTAATCTTATCATGATAATTTAATATAAAAAAAATTATATATAACTTTTTGGAATAAAATAAATAATCAAATTGAACTAACCAACGAATATTTCAAAATCAATGTACATAACATATATTGCATTATCTTTTCATTTATAAATTGTATGAATTGGAATTTGTGCACTGAAAATGAGTATCAACTATCAAATGATTTTGATCATTTTACTTATGAGAAATGTAAAGGTTGATTTGATTAGAATTTAAAAGGACTGAGTTTGAGTAACTATATATTCTTAGAATAGTAAATCGGCAAACAATTTGTTTGAATCATTGGATCCAAGAAGTTAAACACTAGTAAGAAATTTGAGCTTAATTATTAAGTTGTCGTTTCTTTTAAGATGGAATACATTTATTATGATTTCGTAATTAGAACTTGTTTTAAATCTCTTTTAAAACTTAAAAGTAATTTTTTTCATGCACAAAAATGATTTAAGAATTAATTTTCGTATTTAGTTTGGCCAAATATCTATCTTTATTATATGAATTCTGTGCTCCACCAATTGGAGCCTTACCTTTCTATAAACAAAGTTGCAAAAATTAAATAGCCATTTGTTTGAATCGATGCAATTTTTCCTTTCCTTCCCATTCAGTACTATAGTTAGTTTCAACTTATATAGCTTAAGAAAATGAATATAATGCATGAATTAAAAAAAAAAATCAACTGCTTGATTTTGTGTAAATAGTGAAAAGGAAGGAAGGAGGGATGGAAGAGGGGAGAGAGGAGAAATATAGGTATGAAAGAATAAAAATATAACGGGGGAAAAGAAATAATAAGAGTATGGCTCCTCTAAGTTTGGTATTCTTTCATTCTTCATGTTTTTATATGAAATGTTGAGCACTAAAGTGAAAGGTACCTTCTTTTGTTATTTTCTTTTCATTATCAATCTTACCTTATTTATCGTAAACCTTGAACAAGCCCCTTTGATTTGTGTATGTAATGATGGGATGATATAGAGATTAAGATGATAAACATGCCTATGGTAGGTGACTAGATGGATTGCAAAAACTAGTGGAGGGCAACCAATTGTGATTTAACTTTGCCCAATTATTCGCCTTACTACTTGCATTTTAGGAAAACGGAAAAAAATCATGTGAAGGCTTTAATTCCTCAAAGCTTGAATAGCATCAACTTTGCAACTGCAGCTGTAAAATTTGGCTAGTATGTATGTTTCCCAGTTTGGTTGGTGATTTTTAGTTTGACCAAATAAAATTTTGACAACAAAATTTGACTCAAGTGTGGGTTGTGATAACAACTTCCTGTTTTTAGTGGATGTGAAATTAATACACTTTCGGTCTATTCGAGGAGTAGTCAATATTAGAGGTTTTCATATGAATTTATGAGGAAAAAATCAATTTTTGTGAATGGATTTTGATGTAAATATCATATTTTTTTTAAAAAAAAAGTAGTTAAATTAAGCATAAAAATAATAATATTTTTAAACAAAGATATTTGTAATCTTCTTCAACACACAACATTTTCTATTAACTAAATTAATGAACATCTCATCACAAAAGATTACTTGGGAATTAATAATAAATAGTCACTTCCATATACATTGAATTTGATCTGTGTGCCTGAAATCATAAATTAACACTAGGCTTCCATCCATTCTCCTCAACACAAAACTTTCAATCATAACATAAAAATCTAAATTTTCCCACTCATTGCTCTTTCCAGCAAAATTCTCCACTCTTTCAAATCTCTTCTCATTCCTTCCCACCCAACCAGCCCTCTCTTCCTCCCATCTCATTCTCTCCATAGTAGCCATGCTCAACCCTACTTTTCTCTCTCCTCTCTCCAAACTCTTAAACCACATCACATACTCTTCACCAACTTTTCCTTCTTCCCAAAAAGCTTCTCCCCCATCATCACCCAAACGTGCAACTTGAGTTTTCACCACAACATTCACAAACACTTCAACACTATTTCCATCATTTTTCTTAGAGAAAACTTTGTCCCACCTTCTTTCAAGTGTCATTTCATAGAAAACTGACCTCTTCATTTGGTCCTTCACACTCACACCTTCTTCCCTCACAAACATGAAAGGGCAGTACCATTTTCCAACAACCACCGGCTCGGAGGAGCGATTAGATGATGATGAGAAGGTTAAAGGCGGTAACTCGGCTCGCAAGGTAGGGTTTACACCAAGAGCTTCACTTAGATGATAATGGTGTGGTGTCCTGGTGCAGAGAGTCCAACCTGGTCTCCTCAAGAAGAGAGGAGGAAACCCATCTGATGCAACAGATTTGGCTCGGAATGCACAACGTTTTTTCTTAATCTCAAATTGTTGATATTCATCAGAGGGATTTAGAGGTCTTGGTTTGATGTCTTGGATATAATTGAAGCACAAAAATGAGCGCAAGTCTTCTTCCTTTGAAGAATTGCATGCTTCACTGCACATCAAACCCTTTATGATATAAACGATGTTGTAATTAAAGGGAAATAACATACAAATGCCTTTTGAATTTCAAAATCCTAAATAATTGATTGTTAGTTGGGAATATTGTTACTCGATAAGTGATTTTGAAATCATGAAGGTATTTATCTATCATCATTTTCCCTATAATTAATTGCCAAAGGAAACTAAATATGAGAAATTAATTTAAACATACCCTTGATGCTTCCCTTTCCTTCGTATGACATAATAGAGATTAGAAGACAAAGGCTGATTAAGAACAGGAATGAACATAACGCGATCTATTAAAACTATTGTGACAGGTACCGCGTGGACGTTGTAACTAATAGTTAAGTTCTTGTTCTGTGGGAATGGCAAGTTGCTGATGCCCTTCTTACACCAACCAAAACAACAATATGACTCAGCTTCTTCATCTTGGAGTACTATAAACCCTAAATTTGGTCCCTCTGGGTGCTGTGAAAGAGCTTCAGGATCCCTTTTGAATAGAGATCGAGGTCTTGTCACATACATTTTCTCTCTTTCTCACACACTTATTATTACTTGTTTTTGTATTGTGAGCTTCATTATTGTGTTCTTTGATTTATATTCATTATCGTTGGGTTGCGTGTTTTATCTGATCTTAGTACTATCCATTTTGTGTCCATTTCTTTTATGATGTTTGGTATTAAAAAATTTAGTAAACAGCTAAGCATATAGCCCGAAAATCCTCTGATTCTGCACATTGTATAATTGTTTTTGCAGATGGGGATTTTGTGCATTTAATTTCCTTGCACATCCCAGTACATTTTTTTAATTAAGGTGTTTGAATTCGATATAGAATTGGCAAAAAAAAAAAACAAAAAAGAAGAAGAAAGAATTCGATATATAAAACTAGCAGAGGTAGGTAAGTAGAATTATTAAATAGAAAGAAGCAGCGTGGAAGCTTCAAGTACTCTTTAGGTTTTGATAATTGAAAGTCAATATCAGAGGAGAACTCAATCATTTCGTATTTTAAATTTGGTGACAAGCAAGATATATAATAATGTAGAAGGTATCTTTCTTAATATGGTTTGTTTGACCATTTCTTAATTAATCTATAATCATGTGTAACATGTTTCCTACTCATAAAAACAATGAGTAGAGAGAGTTAAGCATATTTAAATCATCTAGATCTCATCTGAACAGTATACATTTCATTTTAAATTCTTATCTATTTAAATATTTTTAATAAAATTAAATCGAAACCAATGAGATCTACATGATCTAGATATGTTTAGCTCTCATTACTTATATAATTTTTTTTATTTATCTAAAATTACATCTAAAATCCCAATAATGCCTATCTCTTTCCATTTGGAGAGAATCACAATTAAGACCCCACACCTCCAATATGCTTCTTCCATTTTTCCTTTATCCCATGTTTCCAACCAAATAAAAAGAATATAAGCAACTTTTTTTAAAAAACATTTTGGGCTGCTAGATAGATATCCAATTGGTTTTTTTTTAGATCATATTATCAAGTATCCAAATGATCTGCTAATCTGAATCAAAACTTCGCAATCTTGATAACATTTTTCAAGAGTTTTAATGTTTAGAATTTATATCCTGCCTAATGAAAAGAATATGAGTAAGGGTATATTTGGATTAACCTTTGGAGAATGGCTTTTAGAGAAAAAGCGGTCGGATTTTAAAAACAATTGGAAATTAATTTTTGAAAAAGTATGAAAAAATAGCTTTTGAAAAACCATAATTTTCTACAAAAATAATGGTTTTTAGAGTTAAAAACTAGTTTGAAAAAGTTGATGGTGTTTGATTGGCTTAATAAAACCATGGATTTGGTAGAAAAAACCAAATCGTGCATGGTTTTGGTAAAACTAATTAATATTGGTGTTTGATTGGCTTAATCAAAACAAAACCATGGATTTACTAGAAAAAACCAAATCGTGCATGGTTTTGGTAAAACTAATTAATGTTGGGCTCACAAACAAAAAAGTAACAATATTTAATTCTATTAACTTCGTTGTTGAAATTGCCATGTTTTATAAAGTTAATGTGCATTTTTACACCCTTTAAAAACTTAGTTATGATAGATGCCTCTAACACAAGACTTTGTTGTTAAAATTACACTTTAAACCAAGAAAAAATGGAAGAAGCATAGGGGTGGGGTGACGAGCACCAAAATTGGGGTAACTCGATGTAGTACCGCCTCGGGCCCGCCCTTCAAGAAATTAGGGACCAAGGGGATAGTGGAAGCTACCTTGGATGTCGTTCTTTTGAGGAGTCTAAATGCAAATGTTTTCCTAATAACTAAAATGCAAACTTAATTGGATAGGTAAAAAGCATTTTAGTTTGGTTTTTGTTATTAAATTGTGTAAAGAGTGTGATATGTTCAAGACAAGTTAAAATTGGACAAAGGGGGATTTGGGTTCAAGCGGGATAAAACCATTCTTGATAAATGAAAGTCTTGGGAATCATTGCTTCAAAAGATTTTTAGGGATTAATTGTTGATTTTCAAAAGAACCTTAAAGGAACCCCTCTAGGATAGGCTTAGGTTAACTTAATTAATTCTGGAACCCTGCACATTACAATTTAACTTAAGTTGATTAAACTCAAAATTAAAAACTAATTAATTATGCAAGACTTTAAATCCATAACCTAGGTACCACAATTGCATTTAATTTATCAATTAGCTATAATTCATTGATGGCCACCCAAACAAGAACTAAGGTTAAAAAGAGTGATTACCCAATGTCTAAACATAATTAATTAATTCCCTATGTTATTTCATTCATGCAAATTACTTAACATTTTAAACCACTAATAACTAAGCCACCTTGAATTAGCACAAGATATTCACAAGGAGAATAACAAAATCATGAACTCATAAATTTCATTAAACTCAAAGTTAATGTAGCACAATAATGTCAAGCATTCAACAAGAAAGAAACAACATAAAATAGTTTCTAACCGTTATACATCATGTAGAAATTCAAGCACAAAACCAAATGCCATAAATCTACTCCTAAAACTCTAGAGAAGCATAAATACAAGAGGAAGAAGGATTAGAACTAAAACTCCCCTAAATATGCTCCAAACTCATCTCTTGGCTCCCACCATCAAGAATGGGCTGCTACTCTTCATGAGGAAGTCAGCAACAAGGAGGAAGGAAGGGGCTGCCATGGAGATTTGGAAGAGAAAAGGTGGAAGATGAAGGAGTGGAAGAGTGGGAGTTGAGAGAAAATGAGAGAACTAGTTTTGGGGATTCCAAAAATCGTCTTTAATTTACCCATAAATCGAGTCATAAGTGGGTGCAAGAATTGGATACGGGTTAAGCCCAAAATTCGAATGCTGATTCTGTGGGTCTCACTGTGGCTTCAGAAGCTGCGCAATTTTAGCCACCCTCGCCATAGGTCTCGCCGTGAGCATCCACGGCGAGGTACAGAAGCAATGCCTTCTTCAGCCATGTTCGTCGTGGCCTCTTTTGCCCCTTGATTGGCCTCCTTCTCCATTAAGGATCCTATTCTTTTGGTCCTTGCATGACCCTAAAAGTGGAAACAAGAGAGAACAAGGATCAAATAGCCCTATAAATTAATCAATTCAAATCAATCCACAATTATGGCCAATTAATCCTAATCTCATGCTAATTTCACCTAAGAATGTAGGATTTTCATTAAGCCTAAATGGACAAAATTTGCATCTTATTTATGTTAAAAACCTCAATTTTAGCATCACAAAAACCATACAAATCAGAGATTTGTCATAAGGTCTTAACTGTAATTTTCTTCGGTATATGATATTACAATTTACTTTATTTTTAATTTGTACCTATCCCTTTTTCATAGAATACTGATACGGATGCCAAAGGGTTGGAAAAAATTGTTTATGTAACCGCTTTGAATTGTATTTTTAGTTTGAATTCTAACTTTTGGCTATAACATAACTAATCATATATTCCCTCAAATCTCTATCATAAAGACACGCTGCATATTTCATAATAGAATATGTTTTGTATGCGGGTTTAACAATTAAAGGGACAAACACGATATATAGCTAATTGATTAACCAAACCTATCTAACTAATAATTTTGTTAAGGGTAATTTTGAGACTTTACTCACAAAATAATTAATTTTAACTAAAAATACCCAGGTATGTTAATGTTTCCTAATGAATTACTAAATCATTTTTCCTGACCTTAAATATATTTTTCATTTAATGGAAAAGAAATACAAACAACCAATTCATACTAGAAACAACCTAATAAAAAAAAATAACAAGAAATTATTATAAAGAATAAGCATCTAAACTTAAAAAAAAAAAAAAGAACACACACACACACACACAACTGAAAGCCAAATCCACATTGGGGCAGATGTTTGACTCTTGTCTATCATAACTAATAGAAACGACTCCCAAGACCTGAATGCTTAATCGAGCCCAACCATGCACCCTAACACTAATATTGCAGAAACAGTGGTAGATTCAATCAGCCCTTCCATCATATAGTAGGGAAGAAGCAAATTTGAAATTTAAGGACAATTTCAGAACAATAATAGACATAATGGAGTAAGTGAGTCCATACCACAACGAAAAATAACCCACGCGGAATTGCGAAACTGAAATTACAAAATGCACATTGAAAAACAAAAGGCAAAAACAAATTAAATTACACAACGCAGGCATAGCAACTAATTAAGAGAGATAGCCAAGGACGGAGAGAGGAAAAAGGGTTAAATTGCTAATATGCCATGCAAATTTTCGTTCAAAATCAATTTTACTAATTTTTTTTTAACTGGCAACATTAATTTTATAATATGATAGGACAATATTGTTAAATTTTGAAATTTACTGAGCAATTTTGAATCTGAAAAAACTTTCGGAATAAAATAGATTCTGAACAATAACTTTCACAATAATTTTGCACCTTAAAACAAAAACTCACCCCAAGAGTGAGAAAAAAACACAAATTACTAAATCATGATGTCAGAGTTTTGAAGTGAAATATACTAATTTATGATTAATATATAGGCATAAACCGGAACTTGCAAATGCTACGAACAAATATATGACAATCGTACGCATATCTAGTTAATATTTTGAATTCCGGGCAAATTAACTAAGAAAACAATTCACTTGACCAAAAAAACTATGAAAATATCTTCTTCTTTTTTTTTTTTTTTTTGCCGACTTTGAGATGAATTAGATTGAATATTTGTTGATAAACTTTATCCGTATAAAATAAAAAGAAATTGATTAACTATGCAAAAAGTCATCGCTAACTAACTTCACAGTTTACGAATCATCTACCGATAAATCTCTAGATTTATATGTATTTCTTATGACTATTTGAGGCTATTAACATGCTTATGATGTAATTAGAGTCTAACAAGTGCCTATTGAATATCAAAAGTTCAAGGGTAAAGATAGCATGAAATTAGTGTTAAAAGGTAATAGTTGGATACCAATTGGAAACAATTGAGTTCTAAGACAATTTGATGCTTGTTTCAATGTATTTTTATTTATAGGATCATGGGTGGAACACTTCATCTGCAATAGAAAAACTCAATTTTCCAAAAGAAAATTGAACTGCAATCATATTTTTCGGCCACGCTCAATCTATCTCTATTTCAAAATAAAGTTATAGAAGCAAACTCAGCCCAGCCCAAAAATCTCAACCATAGCTTATTTTGTGTCAGATTTAGAAAAAAAAGTCACAGAAGCAAACTCATCGGCCGCAACTCAAATTTTTGAGCCACAACGCAGTTGCGATGACAGCAATACACATAGCAGTAACTAGGTAGAAACTTGAAGGTTTTAAGTGCAGAAACACAAGAAGGCCAAGGCATTTGAATTTGTGGGCATTCTTGGGAGCATTTGAGTGCTAGGGTACGATTTGGTTTTTGAAGAGCTTGAAGCAAAGGATTAAGCTTGGGAAGATATTTGGAACCCTAATATCTTCTTCCACTCATTTCCTTCCATGGATTGCTCTTCTCCTCTCCTTGTTGGTACTTCCTCCATAATGAGTAGCAGCTAAACTTCCCCATTATTGGTGGTGGAGGCTAAAAGATGAGCTTGGAGTTTCATTAAGGAGTTTTGTTATCTACCCTCTCTTCCATTTGCTTAATCTACTTTTGTAGTGTTTTAGGATTATTTTTATGCAATTGGTTGCAATTCTTCATCTCCATATGCTCGTGAGAGTAGTTGAAACATTTTTTCTATTTTATTATATATAGATGCTTAACATTACACCAATTTGACTTGGACATCTTTTGATTGTATGGGTTCATCTATTTAATGTATGTTATAGTTAAAAATTTGTGCTAATTGAGGATTCTTGGTTAGTGGATCATTGTGTTAAGTGTTTGTGTGTGGTAATTAGTGATGTAAGTTTATTATTTGCATGAGAAACATTGGGCTTGAACTTCGTTCGTACTTCTAATTTATTGATTAGGGTGCCATCATTGAAGTAGGACTATTAAGTTAATCTTGTTGCAATGCGGGGTCCCGGTTGTAGGACCAAAGTTATGCAATTAGTGAGTTTATTGTGATCTAGAGCTTGAGCAACTTGAGTTAGAGGGGTTAATATGCGAGATTCCGGTATTAGTCACTCTAAACCAAGTTTAGTCTAGAGAGGTTCCTCTAGAGTTGATTTGGAAATTGACCAATTTACTCCCAAAATATCCTTTGAAGCAATGATTTCCAAGGCTTCCTTCCACCAAGAATGATTTCAACCCATTAATCCAATTTCCTTTTTTATTCAAAATCTCACTTGTTTCTTTATACAAACTTTTGTAAAAATCCGAATTTTTTTATAAAACCCAATGCAAATATTTTTACCCACTTTTACATATTTGACATGCTAGTTACTAGGTAATTAATTGCATACGACTCCTTGAGAATGATAATCTGAGGATAGTATTCACCACTAACCCTTTGTTTTAAATTTTTGAAGAGTGGACCTAAGAATGCTACATTGAGCAAATGGGGCTCTTCATCTATTTACGAATATTTTATAACATAAAGATAGGGGAGGGACCAACACTGAATTTTTATGATAGCAACAACATTACAAACATATTTGTAATTTTCTTCAACACACAACATCTAATATATTCCAAATTAAAGAACATCACAAACTAGGATTTGGGAATAAAGTGAGCCTGCTGACATATATATTTCCCTATAAATGAGAAGTAACAGTTTAAATTCTACGTATAATTATCTTATATACGTACGTGCTGCCTTATAGTCACTTTCACTTCCATTTACCCTGAACATAATTTGTGTGCCTGAAATCATAAGTCAACACCACACTTCCATCCATTCTCCTTAATACAAAACTTTCCACCATCACATAAAACTCAAACGTTTCCCATTCATTACTCTTTCCATCAAATTTCTCCATTCTTTCAAACCTCACTTGCTTCTTCTCATTCCTTCCCACCCAATGAGCCCTCTCTTCCTCCCATCTCATCCTCTCCATAGTAGCCATGCTCAACCCTACTTTTCTCTCTCCTCTCTCCAAACACTTAAACCACATCACGAACTCTTCACCAACTTTTCCTTCTCCCCAAACAGCTTCTCTCCCATCACCCAAACCTGCAACTTGAGTTTTCACCACAACATTCATAAACACTTCATTAATATTTCCATCATTTTTCTTAGAGAAAACTTTGTCCCATCTTCTTTCAAGTGTCATTTCATAGAAAACTGACCTCTTCATCTGCTCCTTCACATGCACTCCTTCTTCCTTCACAAACATGAAAGGGCAGTACCATTTTCCCACAAACACCGGCTCAGAGGAGCGATCGGATGATGATGAGAAGGTGAAAGGAGGTAACTTGGCCCGCAAGGAAGTGTTGACACCAAGAGCTTCACTCAGATGATAATGGTGGGGTGTGCTAGTGCAAATAGTCCAACCTCTTCTCCTTAAGAAGAGAGGAGCAAATCCATCTGATGCATTAGACTTAGCTCTGAATCCACACCTTGTGTTTAATATCTCAAATTGTTGATACTCATCAGATGGATTTAGAGGTTTTGGTTTAATGTCTTTGATGATATTGCAGCACAAACATGTGCCCAAGTCTTCTTCCTTTGAACATGTGCTTGCTTCACTGCGCATCAAAAACCCCAACCAAAGTAAACAAAATATGAAAAGGTAATTTAAGCATACACAATATTATATTTCAATTATATTGCACAAAAAGTAACGCATATACCCTTGATGCTTTCCTTTCCTTGGTATAACGTAGTAAAGATTGGAAGACAAAGGCTGATTAAGCACAGGAATAAACATGACTCCATCTTTTAAAACTATGACGCCACTTCCAGTGTTTATTGTGTAAGTAATAGTTAAGTTCCTGTTCTGTGGGAATGGAAGGTGGCTGATGCCCTTCTTCCACAAACCAAAGCAACAGTATGATTCAGCTTCTTCATCTTGAAGGACTAGGTGCCCTAAATTTGGTCCTTCTGGTGGTTGTGAAACAGCTTCAGGATTTTTTCTCAACAGAGATCGAGGTCTTGTTACATACATTCTCTCTCTCTCTCTCTAGCTCTCTCTCTCTCTCTCTCTCACTAGTTTGCAGATGTATTGTGAGCCTCATTGTATTTGTGTTCTGTGATTTTTATATATTGATGGGGTTGCGTGTTTCATCTTGTTATTATTGATTTTGTGTCCATTTCTCATATAAGGTTCGGTATTAAAAAAATTAAGGAAACAGCTAAGAATATGGATTTGGGCCATTTTCGTTGCACATTCTGTACTTTATTTTAAGGTTGTTTGACTTTGATATAAAGCTAGCTATCGAAGTCAAATAAGGTTTTGGAGATGGAAAATCAAAGTAAAAGTAGAATGGATCAAGCATTTCGTATTCTAAATTTGGTGACAAACAAGATATATAATTATATAAATATTTATTATTTAGTTAAAGGTATCACGATCAATATAGTCAATTTGTTTACCGATGCAGATATATCTTGATTGATCTCTAATATAATCATGCACACGTATATTCTGAAAGCATTATATAATTGCTTTTTCCTTAAGACAACCTTATCTTTTACCAAAACCCATTCTCATCATCCGGATATTTTAGTATAATCAAACTGAACTAATCAATGGATCTTTTTCAAAAGCAATGGACTCGACATATATATAGCTATATGTTTTTATTTATAATATGTATGGAATTAGAATTTGTATGTACAATGAAAAGATTGATCAACTAAAGTACCAGGATATTTTAGTTAAAATGTAGGCATTTAAATTGGTTCAAACGTATGCCTCCAAATTTATATATAAACCTCTCAAACATATTTAAGAACCTACAATAATGCAATTTAAGAGTTTTTTTTTTTCGGTAAAAATGCAATTTAAGAGTTTAGTGAGAGAGAGAGAGAGAGAGAGAAAAGAAAACCTAGTGACAATTGGGAACGCGTTTCGGTTAAGCACCTTGATGAGCGACAAGCGCTCAGCATGAAGGGCAATGTCTTTTTATTTTTAATGGCCGTTTAATGAGTTTTGATGTAAGCCATCCAACTTTTTTTTTTTTCATTGAGCCCTTAATGGAAATTACTTTTCAACCATATCTCTTCCTAGATTAACATTATATCTATCTTTATTAAGAAAAATCTTATATCCACTTTTAGATTAAACATGATCTGTTTAAATTTAATATAGAGTATTATAAAATTATTTTTTTATTGAGATATTATAAATATAAAATTATCACTATATAACTCTATATAGCACAAAATAATAAATTTGAACTGTTATAATCCTATTTACACACTTTATTTCTACAATACAGACAAAATAATGTATAAATATTATAATTATAATTTTATAAATTATTAAACATCACCATAAATGATTAATTTAAAGTTAGAGATAAAATCATGAGAAGATAATACGAGAAGGAAAAATGAGGATATCCACTCTCCAATAAATTAAATTTGGGAAGAGATAAGATGCTGAACGCTAATAGTTGACTTTTATTACAGAATTGCGAAAATGGTGTTTCCATTAAAAAAATGGCGTAATTCATGCCAAGCACTAAACATGATGCTTAGCACTGAAACCAGGTCCGTGACAACTGATGTCCAAGCAAGTAAAATCAATTATATATTGATTAAGAAGATGTACTCCCTCCGGTCCTAAATATAAGACCACTTTGACTTTTTTTTGTGGAAGTTAAGGAAGCAAATTAGACCACTAAATTATAACATGTGTCACATAAAATTAGATTATAGGTTAGTTTATAAGTAGAATAAATTAGTTTTGAGGAAAAAAGATTTTTTTTGGACTGAAAATACTTTTTTTTTACTGAAAAAAAGTAAAAAAAGTTAAAGTGGTTTTATAATTAGGACCGGATGAAATATTTTCTAAAATCAATCAAGCAAAACAAGTAGTGAATTGGATTTTATTTTTCTTTTACTTTTTTTGGTAGAAACTGAGACAAGCTCCTCCTACTGAGATTATAATATTTCATTGGGGGCATCACAAAAATATACTTATGTCAATTATTATGTTACAATGAACCACACAAATAAGGGAAATTGACTGAGCTAACATAGCCATCTTGAGCGATTAAATAGAAGAGGGAAAAATGTGAGTCACTAATGAATAAAAGGGTTGAGTTTGTGGGTAACGATGAAGTGTGAAACTTATAAAATTAAAAAAAAGTTGACTAGGTTAGGCTTGTAGGCTAGACTTTATCAAAATAAGCTTGACCTATTTACTTAATTATTTAGGCCTACCAATAGACTTGAGGTTGCTCAGCTTGTTTATTAAATAGGCTGGTTAGACTTAAAGTAGGTCGGGTCATGGATCCCCAATAAGGGGTCTATTTCCATCCTTAGGTTAAACTCATTACAACAGCTCGGTCGACCCTTCCACCCCAGTTTGATTTGGAAATCCTCAAACTTTGATTTTAGAGATGTTCATTGGACGACACAGAAAAGGGTAACGACAATTTTCCGTGTTCCATTCCGTCTTGAGAAAAGACCCAGGATGACAAACTTGTCCTACACCCCGTCTCGATCCCATAAAGACGGGACAATATTGAGATCGGGAGGGAACAAAGATGAGAATGAGACATCCCATCTACTTTATAAAAGACTTGGACTTGCTTACAAGTTTTCTTTTATTTCCCCCCTCTCCTCTAGATCATTGAAAACAAAATTGTGTGGGTATGAGTTGGATGTTTGACATGGATAATCAGAAGTACATAATAGAAATATATAATCATCCTCTTTTATCATTTTTACTGTGTAATCATAATAAAAAAAAAGATAAGAAACAATTAAAACTTGAGCCTGATAAAAGTCATGATCATAAATAAAAAAATAAAGCTGATATTTTCGTTATAAAAAAAATAAATAAAAACAAAGTTCCACCTGATTGTAAATAAAAAGGTGAAGTTAGAATGTAATAATTAAGAGCCAAGAACATAATTCAAAAACTTAAAACATTACTGTAATATAAGAAATAAAAGATTAATTAGAAAATCAAGACGAAAACAACATAGATATTTCTAATATTTGGTGTCAAAGATAAAACAAATATGATAATATTTTTTATAACTAATATGTATATAAAAAACATACTAGTTATATCTTTAATAAAAAATATTAGGTATATTAATGTGTAAGATATTTTTTAAGTTTTATGTTAAAATAAATATTCAGGATGAGACAAAAAGTCGGGGTGGAACAAAACCCATCTCATGTTTCATCCCATTAATAATTTTGTCATGTCTCACTTTTATCCATCCTGAATTTAGTCGGAACAAGTCTATTTTGTCCCAAAATGACCTTGACCGGAGGGGCATAATAGTAAACACCCTTAATCGATTTTTTATCACCCCTATTTGATTCA
Source organism: Mimosa bimucronata (assembly GCA_037074515.1). Classification (NCBI taxonomy): domain Eukaryota; kingdom Viridiplantae; phylum Streptophyta; class Magnoliopsida; order Fabales; family Fabaceae; genus Mimosa; species Mimosa bimucronata. The sequence goes on from CM073447.1 coordinate 9,123,949, forward strand.
TACATTTGTCAATACATGTTTTTTAGTTAATTTAATTTGTATGGTGGAAAATTGATAACTAAAACATTAAAAAACTATATATATATATATACATATATAAATTTTATATTTTATAGTCAGATAATAAAATAAGTAGCGTATCTAGAGCATTTCATTAACAATAATGAATTTGGACTATTAAACGAAATATATACTATCAATTCATGAACTGATCTTTTCTCAACAAAAGGTATATTAAATAGTAATCAATTGCATGTAATTTGGTCTTTTATTTTTTTTAAAAAGATATCTACGCGAAAAGTGAAAACAAACATGGGGTTGTTATAAAAATAAAGACAAGAAGAAAGACACAGAGAATAACAAGACAAGAAAATAGGAGAAGAAACTATCACTTTCACTTATAATTTAAGGGTGTCAACATACATTGTACATAGCCTCTATTTATCACGGTAATCAAACTGGACCGGACTCTGAAACGGTGGAGGTGGTGGCTGGGTTAAAGGTCAGTGGGTCAGTTCCGAGTTAACACGGGGGGCCAGACCGATGGGGCATAAAATATTAAAAAATAATTTAGATTCTGATCATACCATCAAATATTATATATTAATTCGTTTTCTGCCAACTAACTAAATGTTAATCCACTACCTTGAATCAATAACAAAATGATCATATACTTATCCAACACTCCTTATACTTTATTCGACAAATTGACATTATAGTATCAATCCATTATCTAATGACACTAAAATCAGTAATCATTAAATATTTTTCATAGAAAAATAATTAAAATAGATAAATGATTACAAAATATTCATACTCATAGTACTTTAATCACTAATCTTATAGTAATTACCATTAAAATTCTCATTGATTTCAACAAATATTGCCTTCTACAATTCAAGCAAAAAATATTTTTTAAAAAAACAACCCAGCAGCCCATCGGGTCACCCCAGGTTAAGACGAGTTGCACCGAGTTAGCCTGGTTAAACGTGGGTTACTCTAGGGCTGCTGGTATCCTGGGATAGCTTGGTTAAACCTGGGTTACTCTGGGGCTGCTGGTATCCCAGGTTATTGGCATGCCCAAACCGATTGAGTGGCCGGTTCTCTGGATTCCGGCCTGACCTGTTTGGGTCGATCCAAGCAACCATGCTATTTAAAGCCCTTAAACCAGTGAAATCTATGCATGTGGTTACAAGAGAATAATGGTGAATGTTATGGCATTTGCTATTAGAAACTCCCCACAACTCATTCATTAGGAGGTTACAATGTTAAAGGCATTTAAAGAAAAAAAAATCCTATGAGGAATTTTAAGATGAAGAAGTTATGGACATTCACTAATATATGATTTCATAACGCTCCCACTTGGATGTCCATTGTAAAATCCTTTCAAATAATTAATTTAAAGCCATGCTTTACCACCAATTAATCCGTATAAAACCGATGAAGCACTAACTAAGATAGAAAAGAAACATACTAAGATCCAAGGATTTATTATAGTTAGAAAAAAAGTTTCAGTTGTCATCAAACCATAACTATGATAGTAAAGGAAAACACTCAAAACAATATATCTATCATAGTTAGAAAATTATTAAACCACTTTTGAGAAGCTTAACTATGATATAAAAGGGACTATCATAGTTATTTAAAAGTTTAGTCAAATAATTCAGTCTAAACTACAATAGAGAGGAAAATGCTAAATCAAAAAATCTATCATAGTTCAAGAGAGAGACTAATTACTTGAAAATTAACTATGATAGAAAATGATCTATCATAGTTACTAGAAAACAAGATGTTCATTAAAAACAAAAGGAGAGTTTGCTAAATCATTGAATTACCCTATCATGGATAATTAAAAGAATATGATATCTCTCAAAAGGGTTAACCATGTTAGAAAAACATTCACTGACATAGTTATTAAAAATTCATGGTATAAGAAAATGTACCCTAACTATGTTAAGAAAGCATTGACATAGTTAGAAAAGAAGGACCTTGGATATGTCAAAAATATACCATATTAGAAAAGGCATAACCTAGCATGGTAATTAGAATTCATCAACTAACTTAAAACTTGCCTCTCATATTCAATTCAAGTTGTCGATGCACAACAACAACAATAACAGTACAACCACAACAATAACAATAACAATAATTCATCATAATTATGGTCATAATGTACCTTAACAATTAAGGTACCAAGTGCATCCCCATGGTCCAACAACATACCAAGAGGTGCCACCCGAATCCTTAGGGTTACATGCGTGTGAAACAAATTTCAACATTCAACAGCAATTATGATATCCACAACTTACCAATTGTCAGAAATGGACCTGGCCCAAACAGGTAATCATCAATAAAAGAGCCATCAGCTCAATCAACATAAGGCCAAAGCCCAGCACACTTACTGAGATCTCACAGGATTAACAGCATCTCTTAAAACATAGTTCTAAAACATAAAATTTACCACCAAGTCTCTGGCCATAGTTTGATAGAAAGGATTGATCTTAGCAAATGTTACCACATAGTATTCCATAACAGAATATGAAAATACGGAAGCAAACATGCATGCATGCCTATCCTAGTGGTTGGAAACATATATATTAAGAGGAATAACCTAAGAGGCCTCACAGTCCACAAGTTCCCTCAGGCTCCTTGCCCTCTCGTCTAGCACTCAAAACCTAAAAATGAACAACAACCAATGAGATAAAGTCCCAATAACATTTATGCCATTCTGTCATACAAGTGTATGCGTGTGAAAGTTTACAGTTGTGGGGCCCATAGGAATAATAGATATTCAGAGAAACAATGATTTGATAAAATTTAAATGATTAAGCCATATAGCATCAGACATGCCAAAGCATTTTTAATCTGAAAATCAACTATTTTCAAGAATGTGATCCAAACTCCTCAAGAGAAACAGATCATCATAAGTATATAGGATCCAAATACCTCCAAAGAGATAGATCATCATAACCCCGGGATCCAAACGCCTCCGAAGAGAGAGATCACCAAAACCCGACAGAACAACCAAGAATTGGTTCCAAACGTCATGGATAATATGTTTGGAGTATTAGCAAATGCTTTTCCTAACTATGATAGTTACTGCTTTAATTATAAGTAAATCCCTTTTAATATTTTGGAAATGATTGTCTGGATTTAATCAAGTGTTCATTTTTATTAACCATGTTAGTATGATCTTTTTCTAACATGGTTCGTCTTTATACATAGAAAACTCTTAATATCCATGATAGCCTTGTAATTAATATATTAGAAAAGTAATTTTCTATCATGTATAAAGTTTCCAATTATTACTAAATTGCTTTTCTAACTATAATAGCTCTTATTCTATTTATAAGCAAAATTCTTTTTACTATCATAGTTAGCTTAAAGGAGTTTTGAAATCGATTATTAATGTTAAGTATGGATTAAGTAAGAAGGATTTTACAAAGAAGCTTTTCCTTTTTCCCTTGAAGACTGAAAAGATCTTTTTCCTTATCAAGTGATCTTATGACCATTGGTTTTTCTTAATATAAGTTGATTAATGAAGAAGGATTCCATTTGTGAGGTGCTCAATTTGTAATCCAAGACAAAACTTTGTTCTCCCAATATCCTTCATTTCAAATTCTCTTTTAAAACAATCAACTGCTTTTTGAAGCACTTCAGGAGTTCCAATTATAGTTAAATCATCCACATATACAGCAATTATGACAAACTCTGATCCATTCCTTTTTATAAAAACATATGAGAAAATTGGATCATTTTTATAATCTTCTTTTAACAAATACTCCTCTGGTCTTATTTATAAGGAACTTTCAACATATTTCGTACAGACCAAGGAAAACCTTAAACCCCATTAATTCTACTCTGAAAGTTGACAACTTTCCAACTTTACCCCTATTTAATATCCACTACACCACATCAAAATAAAGTCAACACATAATAAATGAAGGGCTACATAGTATATTCACATATAAAATTTAATGACATTGCCTATAAATAGGACCAAATAAAACATTCTCTTTCTACTCTATAAATAGATACAAATACTGAGACGGTTATACCACATTCTTCCATATTGTTTCAATCCATATAAGGATTATTTATGCAAGTGAATTGCATAATTTTCTCATGAATTTTTATATGCTTTTGGAAACTTAAATCCTTAAGGGATTTTCATGTAAATTTTAGTGTCTAAAGAACCATATAAATAGGCTATGACAACATCCATTAGACGCATATCAAGTTTATTACTTACTGTCGTGCTAATTAAATATGAGTTAAAGAGCAATTTGGCCAATTGATTGTTGTTCAAGGTGTAGGTAACACAATTGACAATTAAAATGGGAAGTGGGACCAATGAACTTTTAAACTGAGGTCGGATTGGCCAACATCGTTAACTATGAGAAAATGACGTTACTTTTGTGATACAAAAAATTGTGTGCCCCACTTAAAATAAAGTAACAAACATTTAGTGATTTTTAATGGTATTGGCCAATCCAACCCCAGTTTAAAAGTCCATTGGGTCTCACTACCCTTTGTAATTGTCAATTATGTTACCTAAACCTTGTACAATAGTCAATTGTCAAAAATGATCTTTAACATATTAAATATCTTCAAGTAGTTGCATCAGCATAGGAGAATATGTCTCTTCATAATCAATGCCAGACTTTTGTGAAAATCTTTGTGCTACAAGTTGTTCTTTGTATCTAACGACCTCATCTTTCTCATTTTGTTTTCGTACAAATACCCATCTATATCCAACGGGCTATACACCATTCAAAATTTGGACGACAGGTCCAAAAACTTCTCGTTTTAATAGTGAATTCAACTCTACTTGAATTTCCCCTTTTCACTTTGGCTAATCACTTATATGTCAACATTCTTTAACTAATCTAGATTCAAGATCCTCACTCTGATTAATTATTTCAATAGCAACATGATATAAAAAAATGTAGTCAACAACTATATTTTCTAAATTCCATCTATCTCCTGTTGTGACATAACTTATCGAGATCTCTTCATAATTTTCGGCTCCTTGAACCTCTTCTAGGTTTCTTGATTAGTTATGTCTTGGGTTTCTCCTATAAGACCAGCCTCCTCAACTTGACGATCTTGATTATTTGCTCCCTTTTTCTTTCTAGGAGTTTTATCTTTGAACCGATTGATTTACCATGCTTCAAACGTGGCTTAGTTTTGTTTGCAACTTTTGGTTATCCTTTAGGGACATCAATTCTAGTTGGAGCATTTTCACCTTGAATATGAGATTTGGTAATTCTCTTGAGGTCAGTAAATGCATCCTGCAGTTGATTTGCAATATTTTACAAATGAATTACTTACTAAACTTTAAGCTCACATTGTTGTGTACGAGGATCTAGATGAGATAGTGATAATGTTTTCCATACGATGTCTTTTTCCAGATGTTTATTATCTCCCCCTAATATTTGGAAAATTGATTAATTAAAATGGCAATCATCAAAACATGCCGTGAACAAATCTTCAGTTAATGATTCTAAATACTTTATCATAGGAGATTCATAACAACATATATTCTCAACCTTCTTTGAGGTCCCATCTTTGTTCATTGCAGTGGAGTAATAGGTACAAATATTGCACATCCAAAAATTCTAATATGGGAAATATTTGGCTCCTGACCAAAAGCCAATTGTATTGGTAACAATTTATGATAACTTGTAAGCTTGATGCGTATAATTGCTATTGCATGTAATATTGCATTTTCCCAAATTGAGATGGGAAGTTTCATTCTCAACAACATTGGTCTAGCTATCAATTGGAGGTGTTTAATAAATGATTCTGCTAGTCCATTTTGAGTGTGGACATGAGCAATAGATTTTTCTATAGTCATTCCAGTTATCATGCAATAATCATTAAAAGTTGGAGACGAAAATTCACTAGCATTATCAAGACGAATTATCTTAATTGCATGATCTAGAAATCGTGCTCTTAACTGAATTAGCTAAGCAAGTAATCTAGCAAATGCTAAATTATGTGTTGATAACAAACACACATGTGACCATCTTGTAGGTGCATATATTAAAACCATAAAATATCTAAATAGTCCACATGGTGGATGAATAGGTCCACATATGTCCCTTATTTCACTTGATTATTACATGTTTCAATCCACTAATTATAGAAAATTAGCATTTGTTCTAAGCTATTAAATGGGGATTTAGGAACCTTTATACCTAGTGTCCAAGATCATAGAGTTAATTGCATTTCCATTATAATTTGAGCATATTAGGAATTTACATCATGCATTTATTGTTTCTGGACTTGAAATACTTCACATATGCTTAAAATTTCCATTGTAGGTGCAAAGAATAAAGGTCAAAGCAAGGACAAAATAAAAAAGAAAACTTTTGCAAAATAGGAATTTCTGCAAAAAAGGAAACTTCTACAAAAAAAAAAAAGAAATTCTACACAATAGGAAATTACTTATTAGGAAATTGATTTGATTGATTGAACATAATGGATTGGCCTCTAAACATTCCTAATTAAAATGAAGAAGAATAGGAAACTTCCTATTGTATTGGTTGATTGGGTTTGCCTAAAATATTTCCTATTTGTTATTTCTACAAGAATAGGCCACCCTATACTTGATTGAGGTTAAAAAGTTTCCTAATTCGTTATTCTAATCATTAGTTCCTATTTTGGCTAGATTTCTTGAGATTGAGTGATTGGATCTTCCCCAAATCTTTCCTATATGTTAATTTTAGTCAGAATAGGACACCCTAGACCTATTTGGAAGGTTTTAAGATGCCTATTTTGCTATATATATGTGACCAACAAATTTCCTCTGAATTTCTCTCTCAATTTTTGTCATCTCCAACTTTTCTCTTCTCTCTTAGCCGAAATTCCATTCATTCTCTCATCCATCTCATAATTCTTCATCAGTTCTTCATGGAGTTCGGGTTACAGCTGCTTTTGCGCGACTTCTTCTCCTCTTTGATGAACTAATTCGGTTAGATTCTCTCTTGGACCATGGGATGACTTGAAGCAAGCATTAAATCCACTTTAGGGGAGTTTTTCTAGTTCCAATTATGTAGCCATGGATTTCCATATGTATCTCATGAGTGCTTGTTGATTTTATTGCCTATCATTGTGTGTAGTGATTTAGTCCATTTGACTTTTCTTGTTTATGTTGTTTGGATGGATCATTTGGTTGAGCATGTTGATGTTAAGTTTCTCTTTTTAAGAGCTTAAGTAATTCCATCAATTCATCTCACCTAAAGAAAACATGTTATTGATTCAATATAATCACATGCGAATAATTAAGTAAAGTTCTACAAGTACGATGGTTTGATTATAACCTAATATTGATTAGTTATTGGATCCGAAGGATATCGAGTAATTCGGACGGGACACAAGTAATTCTATCTATTAGAACCTATTTCTTATTGACGTTAGATTATAATTAACCTAGCTGGTCTATTGAGGTTGAGCAGGTTGTCACCTACCTCATACCTCAATTAAGACTAATTAAGTTTACTTGTAGAACTTGGCCTAATTATCCTCTTAATTCCCCAATAGTGTGAAATATATGCTTGTCACTTGTCATACCTACCCAAGAGAGCATCCCATCATTTGCATTCCATTAACTATCCATTTTTAACCTAAAAATACCAAAAACACCTACTCCAACCCCCGGTTTTATAGCTTTAATTGCATTTAGTTTTCCTAAGTTAATTCATTAGACTCCTTGAGAGACGATCCGGGATTGTACCACTATATAGTGCAATCCTTGGTAAAATAATATTTTGCATTTGAACCCCAAGGCGTATTAGGAAAGGCTCAGATCAGTCCCCTTTGATACGTTCTAGAAATGTAGGATATTCAACTCCAACTTTTGTTAAAGAAGGCCTTGTTATTAATTTACCTTGAGAACAAGTGGCACAAGAAAGGTCTTTAAATTGAAGAATTTTATGGTTCTTTAATGGATGTCCATGTAAATTTTCAATAATTCTTTGCATTATAGTTGATTCAGGATGGCCTGACCGGTTATGCCAAACAATGAATGTATTTTTATCAGAAAGCTTTTAGCTTACTATAATATTTGTCTCAATTGTCCTAATAATTGTATAGTACAAAGTAGAAGATGTTGAATCTCATTTGATGATAACCAAACATGACTTAGGATATGAAAATTATAGTTATCTTAACATAGGAAATGTTTTGAATCAAGTTTTGAAAACTAAGTTAAGAGTCATTGATAGCTTGTGTAACAATCGATTGTTCAGAAAGAAGATTCATCGAAAGCATATCGAGCACTAATCGAGTGTTATGTATTCTAATCGATTGACACTATTTTCAATCAAGTATTAAGCTGAAAAGTCAAAGTAAATTAGGAAGAAAACAATCGAGTACTAACTTTGAGCATCGAGTGTTGATATACAATCGATGGAAAATGGCTCAATCAATGAACATCTTAACTTAGAAGGTTCTGTGAAACCATCGAGCACTGAGTCACTAATCGTTGATCATCAACCATCGGTAGGAAGAATGTCCATCGATTGATGAACTTCAATTTTGATCGAATACTATGTTTTCATCGACTGTTGCAGGTGAAACTCTGAAGAAAATTAGAATTCTCTGAATGCCATTGATTGACAAGCATGAAGAGCCATCAATTGCTATGGAATCCATTGATGGTTGAACTTAAGAATTTAAAATCAATTACTCTTCTTATGCTTAACTAACTTTACATTTCTGGAGTTTTTGCCTGGCCTATTTTAAGTAAGTTCCATTGGACACAGAACTCAAGCAAAAACCAGAATGCAGAGAGAACAGAGCCGATACTAAAGATACACTTGACAAAGCTTCAAACCAGCAAGAGAAGGATACAAACACATCAGATTAAAAGTCTCTGGAGCAATTACTACAAGAGTGAAGCATCATTAACATACTTCATTTAAACCCTCTCTCACAATGGCTATCATTGGAGTTTCAACGGGAAAATCTAACTAAGACACTGTAAAAGCATTTGAAGCTCAAACTTGGAAGGTAGAGACAATAAGAGCAATCCAACGACAACTCAAACAGCATTCAAGTCTTCTATCTGAGTTCTTTCATTGTTCTTCAAACTAAGTCATATCTACTCAACTATGTGAGCAAGCATTCAAACTTGTAATCTATCTTTTTATGTGATTTCCTTGGGATAGTGGGATCCTAGAGGAAATGTAATTTTACAAAGTATAAGGGGGAGCGAATTTGGTGAGATAAAGAGATTTTACTAAGAAAATTCTATTAGAGTGTAAAGGTGTTTAAAACCTATTTTAATCCTGAAGTTATCACTAGTGGAACCCAACAGAGATTAGAGAACTGGATATAGGTTAGAGTTAAGACCGAACCAGTATAAATTATGAGTCTTGCTTTTAAAGTTCTCTGAAGTTTTTAAGATACACAATTCACCCACTCTTGTGTATTTCCTGCCACTTTCAGAATATAGTTTAGGTAATTTTTTGAAGACACATTTTCCCCCATTTCTAACATTTGTAATATATAGATATTCAATATTTTTCTCATTGATAATCTCAATGTGATAACCATTTTGACAAATATCTTAAAAACTTAATAAATTTCTTTGAGACTTGGGGAAATATAGAGCATCATAAATGACAAATTTAGTCCCTTTGGGTAATATTATAATTGCTCTTCTGTAGCCTTCAGTTATTCTTGTATTACCTGCTATAGTATTGATACTTGCTCTTCCTTTCCTTAGATAAGAAAAATAATTTCTATCTTTATATATGGTGTGTGCTGTAGCACTATGAGACATATGTCTTTATCTTTGTGTCCAATGAAAGCGTGGGGAACATCCATATTCTTCATCAAAAGGAAAAACAAAATAAAAGAAATTCATTGAAGCAAATTCAAAATACATGATAAGCATAGTAATCAATAATGCTCTTATTACATGACAAAAATAAGGAGATAAAAAGAGAAAATGGAAGTACAACATAAACTAAATTATAAAAACATAACGAAAACATTCTTATTATTTTTCCAACAAAGCTTGTTTAATCATGATTCTCAAAGAAGTCAGCCAGCTCCAAATGTGCCATGGCAATAAGGCTATTAATATCATCTAGCTGATTGACATGGTCATTTTTGTGTGCCTCAACATCATCTTTAAAAATCAAATTTGATTTCACATTATTCGCATTTCTTTTCATGGAGGCTTGATAAAGTTTTGCTAGATATTTAAGTGTATGACAGGTACGTGACCAGTGCTCCTTCATGCCACACCGATAACATTGGTTTTCAATAGCTTTTGAAGGACCACTCTTATCCCTTTTCTGCTATTCATTATATTTCTTTTTCTAGTGGGCATTACGATTAAAATTGTTACTTCTACCACCATAATTGTGATAATTTCCGTGTCCCCTGCCTTGACCACGTCCAGTGCAATGTCCACCACTACAGCTTTGACCATGCTCATTGTAACTATTATAGATACTTGCATTTGCTTCAGGGAATGGAGCAGGCCCAGTCGGATGGATCTCATGATTTTTCATCAATAGTTCATTATTTTGTTCACCTACAAGAAGACATGACATTAATTCTGAATATTTTTTAAACCCTTTCTCACGATATTGTTGCTGAAGGAGCACATTTGAAGTATGAAAGGTGGAAAATGTTTTCTCTAATAAGTCCTCACCAGTTATTTTTCACCACATAATTTCAACTGAGAACTTATTTTAAAAAATGTTGAATTATATTTACCAATAGTTTTAAAATCTTGTAGCCTTAAGTGTATTCATTTATTTTGAGCTTTAGGCAAAATCACTATTTTTTTTATGATCATATCTTTCTTTCAAATTATTCCACAATTTTAACGGTTCTTTTACCGTTAGGTACTCAACTTTCATCCCTTCATGAAGATGGTGGCAAAAAAAAAATCATGGTCTTAGCCTTATCTTAGCTATTCACTTCTATGCCAGCTAAAATGGCATTTCTTATACTATTAGCATTTAGGCAATTATTATTATCCAACACCTAAGACATATAATTTTTTCTCGTAATGTCAAGAGCAGTAAACTCGAGTTTGGTGAAATTTGACATGGCACGAACTAAAACAATAACAACAACTAAAATAAAAGTATGACAAATAAATGAAAATAAAATATCATAAAAAAATTTAGGTAATATATATTAAAGTGTTGCACAATATGGATGAAGAAGAAGAACAAGAAGAAGAAGAAGAAGAAGAAGAAGAAGAAGAAGTGGCAATATATGATATTGTAATACATAAATAAATGTAAATGAACAACAAATATAAACAAAAGAAAAAGTGGGATCAAAATAACAGTAATAAAACATTAATAAAAATAACAATAGAATAGTAATATAAATGTATGTATATGCATATGTATATATAGGAATGTGAGCATGGTAATAAATAACAAAAGATAACAATATGGAACAATATAATGATGAAGAGACAAATATAAAATAAAAAACTAAAATAAAAACATAAATTTATAAATAAAATGGCATGATAGTAACTTAAAATTAATATGAAATGTAGTAACAAAAAGGTAAATAAGATAATATAACAAACAAGAAGCTAGAATAATATAAACTACAACATAAATAACAAAATAAGAGGCATAATATAAAATAATAAAATGAAATTAAAATGAGAAAATAAAAGGCATAATATAAGATAATAAAAGGTATTATTAACAAAATAAAAGGCATAATATAAGATAGTAAAATGAAATTAAAGTAAAAAAAAATAAAAAGAATAAAATAACATAAAAGAGAAATTTAAAAAATAGGGTTAAGGGTCAAAAATACACATATGATTTTGTCAAAAGTTCATCCAGCACCAAATATTTTTTTCGGGCCAAAAATACACATGAGTTTTCAAATTGGATCAAAAGTCACATTTACAGTTGTATTACGAAAAAAAACGCTTGGTGCTGGATGAACCTTTTTACAAAATCACATGTGTATTTTTTTACCATAATTTAACTGTATATGTGTATTTTTGATCAAATTTGAAAGGTCATGTGCATTTTTGGTCCAAAAAATAACATTTGGTACTGGATGAACTTTTGACAAAATCACATGTGTATTTTTGACCCTTAACCCAAAAAAATAACATGCATATGTGTAAAAAAAATACTAAGTAATATGTAGCATAGTATATTATAAGTATAATATGCATACTAAATAAATATTTAGCATAGTATGTACCATAGTATGTTTGTAAATAAATAAATATATAACTTGCATGTATATAACATGCTGTGTGTTCATGTGTGTTATAAATATAAATAAGCGAGATAAATAATAAGTATAACAACTGTCTAAGGTAAGTAATAAAATAAAACTCTAAGATAAAAAAATTAAATACTAAAGGAATTGAACATAAAAAAATGATAGATAAAGAACTTAGGAACAAAATGTATGTGTTATATATGTATATATAACAACAACACATTAATAGATAAGGAGTATACCTCAAAATTTTAAAGCGAATTTGTCCTGATAATGTATTATAAAAATAAAGAAAAAAAAGAAAGATATAGAGATAAAAGAGAGAATAACAAAACAAGAAAATAGGAGAAGAAACTGTCACTTTCACTTATGATTTAAGGGTGTCAAAGTTGTACATTGCCTCTATTTATAATCCTCAAACCATTAAATATTGCGCATGTGGTTATAATAGAATAATGGTGAATGTTATGGCATTTACCATTAGAAACTCCCTATAATTCATTCATTGGGAGGTTACAATGTTAAAGACATTTAGAAAGAAAAGAATTCTACAAAAAAATTCTAGGAGGAAGGAGTTATGGACATCCATTAATTTCATAATAGGGTATTGAAACTTCTCTTTGTCCAAAAGCACTACTAACCTTCTATAACCTAAAAGGGTTGAATAAAAAGACCAAAATTTAGAATTAATATCTTAATTCTTGAGTGGATCTTGTATTTTAGTCTATTGGAAAATTTTCCTTTAAATTGTTATTAGAGTTAATACTACTTTTGGTTTTTAAACTTTATTTCACTCAATTTTGGTTTTGGTCCATCAAATTTTAAAATAAGTGATTTTGATCCTTGAATTTTCATTCAATTATGATTTGAATAATTAACTTTAAAATCTGTGTTTTTGTCATTTTTTATGTCATTTCTAACTGTTAGTCCTTGAACTTTAAAAAATTTGGAAAATTAGAAACCAATTATTATAAACAGTACAAAGTTGGGGAACCGAACCCATTGATTTAAAATCCAGGGAATGAAATAGAAATTGATTGAAAGTTCAAGCACTACAGCAACCTATTTTATATCGGTTAGTCCTTGAACTTTAAAAAATTTGGAAAATTAGGGACCATTGATCATAAATGGCACAAAGTTGAGAAACCAAAACCATCGATTTAAAATCCAAGGACTAAAACAGAAATTGACTGAAAGTTCAAGCACTACAACAACCTATTTTAAAGTTCAAGGAAAGAAATTAAAATTGAGTGAATTTAAGGACCAAAATTGTATTTTTTTTTAAAAAAAATAATTACAAGTCCCATGGAAAGAGTTTACTTAAGATGAAGTCCCACAAAATCCCCTAATCAAATTGAGGTCCCTATGGATCTTAATTATATTAAGTTATAACAATTCACAACTGTTTAAAGAATCGTGATCAGTAACAACGTTTGGCCAGTTGGTGACAATTTTTGGGCCTTTGTAACATTGTTATGAGCATAATTTTATAAATTATTTGTAACTAACAACATTTGGCCAACGGATAACGTTTACGGCTTTTGTAACATTATAAGCATCATTAACAATTGTTTAAACTCATGGTTCCAAACAACTTTTGGCTAGATGATGACAACCTTTTGATTTAGAACTTAATATAATTAAGGTCTCTAAAGACCTTAATTTAATTAAGGGATTTAGAACTCATCTTAATTAAGTTTTTTGTTTAAGGTGCAAATTTGCCTCGTAAATTTTTGCTCAAGAATTATTTTACATGGGAAATTCTTTTGGTTCAAAATGCCATGGAAATTTCAAAACTAGTAAATCTGCCCTTTTCTGTTAAATATCAATTTGACCATTAAAAATGACATTAATCATATTTTAACAGTAAATGGTATAATTGCTATATTTTAAAATTTTTAAAGAGAAAACCTTGTTTAACTAGAAAAAATGGAGGGGAGGGGAGGGGAGGGGAGGGTAAAAGTTTTGTCTTTCAGTAGCCTCTTGTTCTCTCCCTTCTCACCCCAAAATTGGTGTTCTTTTGTAGGGGAGAGAAATTAAGTGTCCAATCAATCTTGACTAAAATACCCATACCATTGTTTCAATTTTCCTTCGTTACCCTTACCACTTTCATCGAGCATTTCACGCCTTCACTTGAAACCTCTCAGCCGCAACTGCTTCCTCTCGCTCGTCCGCGGTCATTCGCTCTTGCTTTTCAGGTGGGTGTGTGAGTTTTTTAGAAGTTCAATGATCTGGAAACATTTCTGCAGTATTCCTATCATACGTTTCAGCCTTATTGCTTCAAAATGATTTTTGATAGGACACTGCTTCAAATAAAAACCTATATAATATGATTGTTCCGATGGACTGATGCCTCATAAATTTTCTTTCTTTCGATTTGATTTCTTGTTTTCTTCCAAGTTTCTTATGTGGGCATGTATCAATTGGCTCCTATTTATAGGATTTGGTGGCTGCCATAGTCCAAGCCACGAACCACTCTGAATGCCCTCCTAAGGAGAGGCACCTTAGAAGTAAGTCATCTGTGATTGTCGATCCAAATTGTTCTTCTTCTAGGTTTCAGCTTTTATGTGTATAGATTGAGGAAATTGGGTTTTTTTATATGTGTTTGTGCAGAAATTTTATTTTTTGTTGTTGGATTCAGTTGATATGATGAATTTATAGGACTATGAATTTTAATCATGATTTAATTTGAAAACGGAATTACTTGATCATTTGTATTTTATTGAACGTAAGCTTTCTTGTTTGTGTCTTCCCGATCTTATCTTTAGAGGTGATGAGATCCACATAACTTCTCTGTCTAGGCATTGCAGAATTGTTCTTCAACCAAATTTACCTATGTCTGCTCACAGCTCATGCTATGTATTGCTTTAAAGTCTGATTTTACTTTATTTCCAAGTTCAAACACGTCTAAACTGAATTTTAAGAAGGTACTTTAAACCCTTGTTATATTTTAGCTAGCTTCATGGTTGTGAAGTCACCCGAGACATTTATAATTTAGCTTATGAACGCAGCAACTGTTGTAAAACTCAAGTCTCAACTATATGTTGTATAAGGAAATGCTATTTTTTGTAGGAGAAGGGTATATTTCAGTTTGTTTTTGTTAGTTCATCACTATTAATTGTATTTGCATTATATTGGTCCCTTTGAAGTTATTATGCCTGGTTTTGGGCAATGTCTTGTAGGAGAAAGGGATGTTGACTTTGAGCAACAAAAGTTCTGATTGTTGAAACTGGAATTTATTGCTTGATTAAATTGTCCTAACTTTCTGCTTCTAATTCTGTCACGACTGAAATTTTGGGTGCTTGGTTTGGAAATAACAACTAGACGTTGTGTGAATAAATGGTATTTCATGATCTGAATGTTGTTCTGTCTTGCTGAAATTTGTTTTGTACCAGAATTTTCTTGATCTGAATCTGGTTGAAGTTTGTCAAAAGTGTGGCTTCTAGAATTTTCTGGTATTTACTCATTTTTGCTGTCCTGTTCATAAGAGCGTTGCTGAATTTATTATTGGGATCATTGCATTATTTGTTTATTGATATAGCAATTTAGGCTTGAATTCTTTCATTCTTTTTCATGTTTTGTCATCACTTTGGTGACTTAACCGGTCATTCTTTATCATGTAATATATACCCGCATTCGTTTTCTTGATAAAATAGATTGTTCTTTCAGTTATAGCAACGGTTTGTCTGTGATCTTTGTTCCTCAATTTCATAAGATCATATGCTAAATGAATCGCAAAAAGTTGGCAATAACGCATTTTAGATGGAGGACAAAGGAAGTAATCCTCAACAGTCTTGATGAGCCTTCAAATAGCATTGCATAGTATCAAAGTTAGGACTAGCTAGAGACTTTATTTATACAATTCACTGTTTTGATAATGTTTTATACCAATTTTATTAGTATGGAAGGAATAATGAATCAAGAACAATTTGAATTGTTGAAGACATGTTAAAGTGGTTGTTCATCAACATTAGGTGAAGTTATATGTTTTTGAAATTCAAAGAATAGTAAAAAAAATTAGTTTATTATAAACAAGTTAAACAAACGAAGAAAAAATTGAAATAAAATTATAAGGGCATAATTGTCAACTTATAATTTGCCCCCTCCCCTCCCTTTCTGAACCAAACAAGAAATCATACTTCCCCTCCCCTCCCCTCAGTTGAACCAATCATAGCCATAAGTTTTTTCGACGTAATTAATTTCTCTTGGAAATCCCATCCCAGTCATTCCCGACATCCAAACTTCAGCTGTGAGCTCTGATTTCAGTTTGTGTGTAGAACTTTTGCTATAGTATCGTCATACTATTTCGTCTTCTGTTTCCGAAATACCATTCTTTCTGTTGCTTTAAATTCAATTCTAGTCCATTAAAAGTGGGTTCCTTTCAAACTTGTAAACAAAGTGCAGAGCTATGGGTTTGGTGGGTAAGGCTAGAGACAGAGGGATTCCATTGATGAAGCTGATTAGATTAAAAGGGGTTCCTATTTTGGAACAATTGCACTTAGAAGAACGGCTGCTTCGGACTAGTTCTGATAATTGGTGCCTGATTAATGATGGTACAAATTCCCCTGCCATTGTGATGGGTTTGTCTGGGTATGTTTTCTTTCGTTTTATTGGTTTTGTGAATTGAATTCTGATGTTATTCTTATCTTTCTATTTCAGATTTTCATTTTCCCCAATTTTTTATGTGATTGGAAAAAAAAAGTATCTTTGAGTATGTAATGTAAGGCTGTAAGCTTAAGTACCATTTAGTTATGCATTCTTATATTTTCCTTGGTTGTGTGCCATGTTGATGGCGGATGAGATATCCGTACGAACAATGATCCTTGCTGGCACCTTAGCATGTTTGGAAGGTGAAGTTGAATAAAGTGAAATAAAAAAGATAATAAATTTAGAGATGAAAAATAGCACTCATGCCCTTATTTTTAATCACTATAGAAAGGATTTATACTATATTGTTTATCATTATAAAGGCATATCAGACATAGAGATTATAAGGAGTGGTTATTTTTCCATCATTTATACTGAGCGTGTTTGAGGTTGGTTTAAGGATCCAATGTAAACTTATATCAAATGGGTGTAAGATAACCATACAGCTTGAAGCACTCATGTTAGTGACTTTTTGTTTACAACTGTCTTGGGTTTACACTGGAAGGAGTCTACTTTATGATGGTTCACATTGAATAGTCTGGGGCTGTGTATTGGCGGTCTTCTTTCTTTCCTAATGATCTGCTGTTGATATGCTTTAGGAGAAGAACATTTTTTTTTTTTTTCCTGCTTTTGGTAAGAATAAGAATGAAAGTGAATTTTCTATCTGAAAGTGGGTGTTCTACATAGGAAACTTTCAGAACTTGTTGAAGTCCAGACTGTGTTGCGAGATCAGATTCCTATCATCAGAAGGTTTTCGGGGGGAGGCACTGTTATTGTTGACCAAGGGACTATATTTGTTACTCTCATATGTAATAAAGATGATGTTCCAGATATTCAGCCCTTCCCCCGTTCTATCATGTCGTGGAGCGGTCAGTTGTACAGTGAAGTTTTCAAAGGGATTGGTGATTTCCAACTTCGTGAGAATGGTATATAGGTTGCCCCTTCATCATTGTGCTTGAATTAGCTTTTCTAGTCAATTGAGCTGCTGCGTTTTTCAAACCTTGGCTTAGATCCAACAAACAAAAATATCATTTTGGTGTTGATGTTTAGTTATTCTGCTCTTAAGCATAGATTATAGGTATATCAGTGTAAAAGACTTGAAAGGTGTTGTTATCCTTTATAAATCTTCTTCAGTGGAAACAGAAATCTGTTCTTTATTTGTTTAGGACCCTTATTTCATAACTTGATTTTAATGATTTTTTCTGTCTGCTCTATGCTCATAAAACAAAGTGTATATGATAATTGTTACATTCTTCACTCTTCATCTCATTTTGTCCTTTTGTATTGATTTTGGACTTTTAAAACGCGCATATGTTTTGCATTTGGAATGTTTTTACCCTTTGAAGCAACCTTGTCAAGTCTATGAAATGTTCTGTATCATTTTCAATAATCATATAATGAAGTTTTGATGGAACAAAATGCCTATCGTTTTGGAGATTTATATAATGAAACTATGATTATGGTAAAAAAAATATAATGAAATTATGATTTCACTTTCCTTGTAGATTATGTGTTTGGTGATCGTAAATTTGGTGGAAATGCTCAATCTATAATCAAGCACAGGTGGGTGCACCACACATCTTTCTTATGGGATTATGAGGTCAAGAACATGGCCTACCTCAAGTTACCAGCAAAGGCTCCCAATTACCGACTTGTAAGGTTTCTTTACCGCTGATAATTTTTCTTAAAATTTTTTAAATTTTTGAAATTAAAATATTTTTTGTTCTAGTTTGATGGAATCAGTCAGTGCTAATTCCTGTTGTTAGCGATCTATAAATTTTTTGGTTTGAATAATTATTACTTCTTTAGATATTGAACTAAGATATTGCTTATTATGTTTATACATAACGAGAAAAGGAATGGGATGCTATCCTGCATTATGCTGGTTAAGACATGAAAACATTTTATACTGAATGCTGTATGTTAAGGAAGCATCCAGTGTCTCTGTAATAGTTCTTTTGTGTTAGTTGTTTTAAACATAACAATGGAAACATTATATCTCATGATGGCATGTTGGACTTAAAGTAATTTCTAAATAACAGTTAATTTATTCACAAGATATCATTATGAGTCAGCCAATCTTAAAATCTGAGATTTGAGAAATGAGAACGATTCTCTCTCAAACATGTTGGACCTAAAAGTAATTTCTTTATAACAATTGGTTTATCAGGTTCGTGCATGTAATTCAGCACACCTTTAAAGACTAAATCTATATATATTCTTTGATAGTAAAATGGATTCTTGTCTTGTGGGTTTTTAATGGCCCTTTGCTCTGTCAAAAGCCAATGCTAGCTAACAAAGTGCTACCAAAACAATGATTTTTTACAATTTCAACACTCTTCCTCAAATATGTGCTAGTTAAATACAAATGATGCCAACTGCATTTAAATTGCTTTTAGATATATCAAATAAATGTGATTTTCTAGCTAAATTAATTAAATAAATGTGCCATACCACAAATAAATCCTGACACATTTTTTATTTCAGTTAAGCAAAAGGAACATTTAATAGAGATTTCTTGTTTGCTAGTGGTATAACTTGTAGATTATCATTAAACTGGACAATGGGATTAAAAGAGAATAGAATGTATGCAAGAAGCCCTTTAGACTGATTTCGAGAATCATTGAACTGAATGGCTCAAGGAATAAGTACTTGTTTGTCGTGCATACTCTCTCTCTCTCTATGTGTGTTTGTTTGTTTTTTTTTTTTTTTTTTTTTTTGTATTTTGTCCTGTGTTTTGTTGTAGCATCTGTGCCTACAAGGGATACTTTCTTTTACTCTTATGGCTTCTTCATATTGGTATTAGAATGTAGGATTTTTCCACCATTCTATTGGGCTTCAATGGTTTATCATTGTTTTCACACCGTTATCTGCATGCAGGCTAGGGGCCACAATGATTTTGTATGTCGAATGAAGGAATTTCTGCCTCGATCAGAATTTGTACAAAGAACAATCAACGCAATCAGATCTCGTTTCTCTCTGGAACCTGTAGCTGAGAGTAGTGTGGACATTGATGTTCCCTCTGCAACACATTTTGCTCCCAGCACTAGGCTTCTCACTGATCATGACATGAAGGAAGTATATGCTGCTTCACTTTAAAACACCAATCACAAAAATATCTTTTAGTGATGCGGTGGCTGGCCAGGCATGACAAGGTAATAAGTTAGAGAAGACGTAGTTGTCTATGTTTCTCTTGCGATTCTTTGGGAAACCCTCCTATAAATATATGTAGACTGAGCTGATACCAAAAAAACTTGCAAATATATCAGGCTAACAGGCCTGACTTAGCTTATATGTTTTCTAAATAATTAATTTATTGACATAGTACTATGGCGCTATACGATGTATATAGCCAACCCTTCTTAGTGGGATAAAGCTTCCTATTTGTCATAGACAAGCTTTATCTAGGACATTATTTGAGACTTTGACTGCTGACTCTAGGACATTATTTGAGACTTTGACTGCTGACTCGAACGGCAGATTGCAGCGGCATGTCTTTCTTTCCTATCTTTCAGTGCAGTATTCTTTTGTTCTATAGGTTAATTGCTTTTGTTCCTTCTCTAATGGGATAAATTTTTGCTAAACCTATTATGCTTTAATTGAAAAAAATAAATAGTTGGTGGAAATGACACTTGTGTGTTTATTTTTCCATCTCATCGTTGTTTGAAAAGCAAGATGTCAATTCTCAAGTTTGCATCAGCATGTAATTCAAAAATTGCAGATGGTAAGAAACTTGCCATTAGCTCAAAGTCACTAATATCAGGCCTCTGTTCATTTTACCAGTTGCAAAGAATTAGGAATACACCTGAAAAAGATGTACTTTTAAGTCTTCAATTACATACATGTTTGGTCCAGCATTTGTATTGCCGGCTTTTGCTGTCTGGTTTAATACATTTTAGAACTTTAATACCCCACAAAGGGCGTTGTTCGAAATTGACCATCAAGAACTTTCATATATGATATGTATTTTGTATTTGTTTTTATATATCTATTTTTATTTTTGTACTTAACTACTAATGAATAGTATTAGCTCCTCTTGTGTGATTTTTATTTAAAAAAATTGATGATCCAATTTCACGATCCTTGTAAAAAGCATATGACACATTCTTTTTATTATAGTCATAATATAAAATCTTAGCTGTAAGAAAAAAATGAAAACTAAATTGTGGGTATTCAGAAAATTAGATAAGTTCATTATTAATAATTAAAGTTTAATTTTTAATTGTTTGTTATATTATTACTGCATTTACAAATCACTTTGACGGCGATTAAAACAACTCACTTTGAAATATGGTTGGTACTTTATATTCATATCAAATTTCGTTTTAGTTTTTATAAATTTGAAATGTGTGTATTTAGTTTTTTTATTCCATTAGTTTTATGTATGATTTAACCAAAAATATTAACACCTCAAATTTAAACATTGTTCTGTAGTTAAATATTGATGTAGTATGTTTAAATTTTAATGTTTTAGCATAAACATTTTTTATTTTATTATTTAACCATCTTTATTGATATTTAATTATAGAATCACCTACAATTTCCCGATAATAAAAGTGTGTTTTTCAAAGTTGAGGATCAAAGTGAAGCATGATATTCCTTCTAATCTTTATTATATGGCACAAACTAACAAATCTCATGTATTAATAAAATTGGTTAAAATCATTAAATTTGTCTTAAAATTTAAGGTATTACCAATATTATTCATACTACTTACATTAAAGTCATATACCATATTAATTATTACTTTGTGTTACTACCCTTGTTAAATATGGGCATAAATAGAAAAAACATATTGAAATCTTTTTGGAATTTAACAAGTGCCTTATAAAAATAACCAAAAAAAACTTGTTAGTTTGTACTTATAATAAGGACCAGAATAGGGGTGGAAATAAGCTAGGCCTAGGTAGGCTTTAGTTAAAGAGGCTTGGGCCTGTAACAGAAGTGTGAAGGTTAAACCTGGGCCTGGGCCTATATAAATGCCTTTGTTATGGCCTGAGCCTTCAAAAAGCCTGATAAGACCTGAAGCCTGTTTAAAAACATACTTAAAATGTAGACCTTTAAATATACTAAAAAAAACTTATACATCTTATTTTATATATTACCTTTAAAACCTATTTAAAAAGCCTATATATGTTCAATAAAGACTTATTGCCATACAACTAGATATTTTTCTATTAGTTTTATGGAGAAAACTATGATAAATTATTTCTATTGAGAAAATAATATATTATTTAGGCACAAGTGAAATAAACTTCCAACTGGTTAACATCATAATGTTTAAAAAATCATACATATTAGAAAAGAATAAATGAGATAGCACTGTATTTTAATTGACTCAAAGGAAGAAATCAAAAAGAGGTGAAAGACTACTAATGAATGAAAGAATTGAGCTTTATGAATCAATGATGAGATGTGAGGCTTAGAATTAAAATTCATTTGGTAATGTTATAATTTATAATTAATTTATTTAATATTATACAAAATAATATAAATTAAAGTAAAACTAAATAGGTCAGGCCTATAGGCTAGGTTTTAAGAAAAAAGGCCTGACCTATTTATCTAAATAGGCCTATCAGTAGGCCTGAATATGAGCCTGACCTATTTACTAAATAGGCCAGGTTATGCATTATATAGGCTAGGCCGTAGGTTCCTTTTAAAAGCCTGACATATTCCCATCCCTAGACCAGAGGGAGTATAAATATAAAGAATCAAAGGTAAAAAAAATAATAATAAAGCATAATACAAACTAACGGATGACATTTTAACCTGTTTTTCCCGTATTTGACACTTTCTCCAACGTTGACTCAAAAAAAAAAATCACAAATTCCAACAATTCCCTTGGCCGAAAATTCACAATCATCACCGAGAGCTCTAAGGTACGCAAATGGTGGAATATTAATATTGTAAAATCACAAACATTTTGTAAAATGAAAAATGGCCAACATTTCAAAACTCTATTTTGATTATGCCTATTGATTTGAGATTTCGCAAATTGGCATAACTTTTTAGGATATAGAATTTCACATTATTTTGTTTATGATTTTTCTTTAAAGTATTCATTTAATACATATTAATAAATTTTCAAATTTATTTGAAAGCATACTGAAATATAAAGGGAGCAAACTCTTCTTATAAGCTCAAATTTAAGGCCTTGTTTGGTTTGTGTGGCTGAATTTTGATGATAAAGATTGAGGGTGGAAATGGTACTAGAAATTATACTTTAAAATTATGTTTAGCTTAGAGTAATATTTTGAGTGAATGATTTCGTTGATTTTATATTTTATAAAAGGGTTCAGGTAAAAAAATATCCACAAACTTTTACCTAAAGTGTGTCCAGCATTAGACCAAAAAATATAGTGTAAAAAGTGACTTCAAACTTTAAAACGGGAGCAAAAATATTATGATCTTTAAGATGTTAACAGTTGTTATGTTGGCAATTAGTTGACTTAAAATGATTACGACAATGGTGATAGGGCCATGATAATTTCCTAGCTAGCAGTGGGAAGGAAAAAATAGAGAAATTCCTGTACATTCTCCCAGAGTATCACACTATATGAACTTTAAATCAATAAGAATGCAACAATTTGTCTTATTTTAATCTTAGTTGACCGATAATTCATATGAAACAATTCATATTTTATTTTGGTTTGAAGAAAAACATTTCATTAGTAATGCATATGTTAATAGGCTTATTTTCTTAAAAACAATAATTTGTAAATTGTTTAAGATTAGTCATTAGTCAATTGAGATTAAAATTAGATGAATTGATGTGCATTGATTTGCTAAAGTTCAAGTTACATGGTTCTTTGAGAGTACGTAAGTATTTCTTAAAAACACTACTTCAACACTTCACACTTCTCCCTGATGTAACTCAACAATAGCCTTGTTTGCCATCATTTCTTCCCCACTCGTTGTTTCTCATACGCACACGCATGCATATATATATATATATATGTCCTTGAAGAGAAATTATTACGTGAATCTGGGGTGCCACGTTGTTTGTTTTCTGACCAATAATAAACAAACACTTTAAATGTAACATTCTAAATTTTAATCTAAATATTTGTTGGTGTAATGCCCTAAAATTTAGGGGCGAAAAAAAAAAAGAAATAGAAAGCAATTTAAACTCTTGAGGTGTGACTTAAAAATTAAAAAACCTTATGAATAAATATATAAAGTTCAGGATATTTTTTAAGGGTTTTAATGCCTATTTTCTTCATAAATATAAGAAAAATTGTTAGAAGATGAGTTTTAATGGTAATCCCATATCCGAATTTGGTAATCCCCTATTCAATTCTGGGAACAAACAAAAAGATGTTGATAATTGGATAGAAACATGTTGGTAATCCCTTATCCAATTCTGGGAACAAACAAAAAGATGTTAGTAATTGGATAGAAACATGTTGGTAATCCCCTATCCGGATTTGGTAATCCCTTATCCAATTCTGTGAACAAACAAAAAGATATTGGTAATTGGATGAAAACATGTTGGTAATCTCCTATCCGAATTTGGTAATTCCCTATCCGAATTTGGTGATCCTCCATCTAATTATGGTAAAATATTAAGAATGAATGAAAGATAGAATATATATTTTTTGCAATATATATAACAAAGATCCATCTTAGAAGGGGAGGGGCTAGGTTTGATTCCCACCTCCCTCCACTTGCCATGTGGCAGGTGGATCATACTTGCCTTCCATGTGGTAGGTGTGGGCCTCGCCACGTGGCAGGCAGGTGTGGGCCCCATCAACATGGCAGGTGGGCCCGGTGGTGGCTGTCCCTTTAATAAAAAAATATTTAAAGTAAGGGCATTTTAGATTTTTCAATTTAATTTGGGTATGGATAATTCAGTCATTTGTACTGGATTGTTCTTTACCTATCTTGAAGGTCTTTTCTGAAATTTTCTCAAAAAAGAGATCATGTTGAAAGAAAAATGACTAATTGAATTTTAAGGATTAATAATTCCTAAAAATCATTTTCACATAGCACTAGAAGGGATTAAACATAAAAGAGCACAGGTTTGAAGGCAGAGCCAGAAACGTAATTTCATTTTCCGTTTAATATCTGATCTCTCCTCCCACTCTCCCCTTCATTCCCGCACTCACCTCCGTTCTCTGACATTCTGGCGACCTTCAAGAGTTTCCCGGCAGCGGAGGACTTCGTTTAAGCATGCAATCCCATTCCGGTGAGTCTATTCATTCAATTTCTATCCTCTATTTCTTCAATGGGAGAGATCTATAAGTTTGGGTCTGGATGCGTTTCGAGTTTTTGGATGTTTTAAACCGATTAAAAGGGAGCCTAAAGTTCGATTAGGTCATATTTCTCAACAAACTCATTTTTAGAGTTATTGTTCGGAGGTTCCGGAGGCGATTTTCAACCCAAAACTAACTAAAAGCTTGATCATAATCAAGATAGAACTAAATAGATTTGATTTCATGTCAATTTTCGTGGAAAATATCATATTTTTGTGTTGATCTGATCTAGTCGTTTGATTTGCTTATTAAGAGGAAAGCTAAGATATTGAGCGTGAGCGACATACTCCTATCAAGTAGGGAGGAAGTGTAGGAGGATTGGTAAAAAAAAATAAAATAATAAATAAATAAATAAATAAATAAATAAAGAGGAAGTGTAGGAGGAGGTTGCTGACCGTTTCAAGTTATGCCAAGTCATCTAAATACGTGGACATAATCCTCACCACTCATAATGATTGAATCTCCACCGTTGACGTCAAATACCTATTAAACCATCCTTTCCGTTGGAGGCACTTCGATGTTCTCTACTGGCTTCGCTAATCGCTACATTCCAAGATTGTGTTGATTTTAGCTGATTCACTGTTAGTTCTCGCTTCAGGTGCTTTCATTTCACAATTTCCTTTATATGCCTTTAATGGTGTTTACTTGGAATGCAGTATCATATATACATGCTGATATTTACTTTTTTTTTTTTTTTTTATATCTTTTCCTTCTCAAGTGATTTGGTGTAGGATTGATTCAGAATGTTGCAAAGGTGTAGTAAAGCAATCACTCATGCTTCTAAGATCGGATCACAAAGTCATTTGAATTTCGGCAAAGACTTTTGTGCCTTGACGAGACGAAATTATGCGAAGGTTGCAGCAGCAGCTTCGTCGCCTACTTCAACTGATTTTGAGCAGAAAGTTTTTACAAATGAACCCAAGGTATCGATTTAATATTTCCGCCCTTATTTATTTGAAGGTTCCAACTATGGAATTGTTTATGACTGAATTTCTATTATGAGGGTTTACCTCAGGTGTGTGTGTGTGTGTGGTTTCTTATTTTTTTTTTTTCGGTTGAAAAGAAGTTATGAAATTTTCTCTTCCAGCTTATTCAAAGCAATGTCTACTATAAGCAGCTTTTTTCTCTCGCTCTTTTTCCTCATTTCCATGCATTTTTCCGATTGGTTTAACTCAATTTCTGCCGCCTGAATTCTTGGAAGCAAGTTCTTGTTGCTTCTTTTGTGTAATTCTTGTTTTATGAGTTTTCATGTAGGCAACACTATTTTCTTGATTTGATGCGGGTAAGCATCTCCTTGCATGTTTCAGGTTAACTTAGATAAAATGTTCTGGTCAAAGCCCTGTTCACTGGCTTTGGCCGAAAATTCTCCACTAAGAGCTCAAGAACCAAATTTTGAGGGCATCAAGCGATTCTTTTTGAAAATGTTGCTGTTTTACAGTAAACAGAGCAAGTCAATTCGAGGAGCTAATGTGGTATACCAGAGAATCCTTTCACAGGTTGATAAGCCTCCTATTTATGAAGGTGACACCTATGCTTTGTGACTATTATGTTGATTAAGTTATGCAATACATGAAAAGAACTGGTATTTTCTTTTGTCATTATTAAACTCTCAAAATAAAAGGAAAGAAGAGGGGTGTGAAGGGTGCGGATGGAGAAGAGTTGATTGTCCACTCTATACCTTGTCTATGTGACCTGCCTGTTGGAATAAATTTTGCTTAAAGATTTGATGGTCTGCATGGTAAGACAATATCTTGATCTATTTTGGACACCTCAATTGTAGTGATGAGGACTAGTGCTGACTAGTATACTCATGTCTTCTGAGATTGAGGGACTTGAAGAATTTCAGTGTTTCTAGCCAATAAATTTAAATAATTTGTCCTTGCTTATGTTTCTGATCTGTGTGACTTGCATCTTATTGACTCCACTTTTCTTAAAAGCATATTATTTTGATGGCTACAGTTTGTGCAAGGCTAAATCTCTTAAAAGTTAGCCCATTGCAAGATAATCATAGTAAAATCTATGAACCTGACCGGCAAGCAGTATTTAAGCAAGTTTGCATATTGCTATAGAACAAAACTGTGCTCAGATCCAAACTTGCAGACTTAAATGCAAACACACACAGGTACTTGCGTGCACATGCAAGTTTATTCAACGGACCTTCTAAGTTGCCTTGGGACTTTGAAATTGTATAATTTTCCAATGACAGGTTTTTCATTATGTAGTTCCGTAGTTTCGAGGTCATCCATTTAATCTGGATTGCATGTTTTTGGAAGAGGTTGTGTAGCTTGTTGCACATTAAAGGGGATGTGGGGATTTGCCTCCATGTAGATTTCTTTGTTATTAGATTGTGAGGTTCTTGTTCTATGGAGGAAGGTAAAGTTTACTGGGATAATTGCTCTGGGGTATATGGATTGAGGTTCAAATCTTAGGATAGATTTCACCAATGTGGGGGCAGAATTGTTTACTTGGCCTCCCTTTGGTGTTTGGCTCATCTTTATGTTGGGCTATTCCTCTTACACCGAGGGTGCTGAAATTTTAAGGCCATTTGTGTTATTGTGTGTATCACTATGAGGGCTTTAACTTTTCCTCACTTTATTGATGAAGAGAAAAAATTTTCACAAGTAATTTAACAAAGCTTGTATGCCTCATAACTTATTTCGGCAATTAGTATTGAATAATATGGGCTGAGAGGATTACAATTTGAATTAAATCTCATTAAGAAGAAAACATTTTCTATCTTATTTTAACTGTTTTCCCCCTTGCCTGCAGTGTTTAACTTGGAGAAAACATTTAAAACAACATTTTCTTTACTAGTACTTCACATGTGGCTATGTTTGCGTCGCTTGAGGCAAGAGGGGAAGGAGGGAGTTGAATTTGGGCAATACCTTTATGAGATATACAATCATGATGTGGAGCTAAGAGTGTCTAAAGCTGGAGTAAGTAGTCTTTTCTCATTGCCTAAATTTAATTTTTTTCATTCCCTTAGTTTATTTATTTACATCTTACCCCAACATGTAAGCTGCCATGCTTTTCATTTAAAAGAACATACATATGTCATTCTCCTTATTATTTTTAAGTAACAACATTAATCTGTGGAAATTTTGTGTTTCCTTTTTGGACTCAGTAGTTAACATTTTTGGTACAGAAATATAGTATAGATATAATCTTTGGGAAGGGCCTACATTTTGGCTGCTTGATTAGTTTATATGTCAATATCTATTCAACAAGAAATTTCTATTGTTTGATAAACATATTATTTAAATAACCATCTTGTTAGGTTTCATGATTGCATCTGATTTTTTGGTGTTCCATTTTTCAGGATGGTGAGATTGTGTAATGATATGTACATGTGTTTTCCGTTTTCAAACTTGTATATTTGAATTTTGAATGCATAAATAAGAATGGGTTGTAAGAGGCATTGGCATTGCGTGCATGAGTATACAAATAGACTTAAAGGTTAATTTAATTCTAAAGCTATATATGATAAATTACTTCACATGGCAGGTTAACCTCTTGTTGACTAGGTGGATGAAGGATCTAGAAAAAATTTTCTATGGAAATATTGTTGCTTATGATACAGCCTTGCTTCCAGAAGCTAAACCGAATGATTTCTCTGATGTAATATGGAGGTAGCTTTTGATCCCAACTGTATTCTCCACCTCTACTTTTTTGGATGTATTTCACTGAGAATGCATTTCCACATAACACAATGTGTGTTTTGTTAATTCCAGGAATATATTTTCTGATGATGGTTCGTCAACACCAGATGCTGCGGCATTGCGGCCAGTGCAGGTATTTCTTCAACATCTGAAATGTACTCTGTATTTGTGCAATAGATAATGTGCGAGACAAGAAATTCTTGTGTGAATCCGGTGCACCACATCATTTGTGGTCTGACCAATCACAAGTAAACATATAAGGGCTAGCGTGGAATTCTTAATTTGACTTGATACCCTAAAAAACAATTAGCACATAAAAATAAATTTAAATCTCATGATTTCAATTTTTTTTATTTAACAAGTTAAAAAAAAATATTTATCGGTTAGTTGATTTTTTTATAGTGCCAAGTCGGATTGAAAATTCCACGTCAGACTTTATGTGTATACTTGTGATTGAACATACCACAAATGACGTGATGCGTTTGGTTCAAGCAAGAATTGCTCGGGTGAGACTTCTCATGTCAGGACCTTTTAAACTGCCCTTTTTAAAAATATCACCTTTATGTTGAAGTTTCTTTACCTGACTGGGGTGCATGTAGCGACCAATTAAATGAAATTGATTAAGACATAATGAGGGAGGGGCTCATTTTATTTTAAATTTTTCATAAACATATCTGTTTATTTATTCAACATGTGGAAGACAGTCATCAGTAGTGCAATTCATCAAGTTTGAACATAACCATCTATGTTTGCTCCACCAATGTCTAGAAAGAGTGAGGTAAATGACCGTGAGAAAGGAGTAGCTATCTTTGGGAGTTTTTGCTATATGGTTTGCCTTTTCAGCTTGCCTAGACTGGAATGGATTAAGGCCTTAAAGTCTTTCTGGGCAAACTATATATGCAATGGAAAATTGAAGGCCTTTAACCTAATTGGCTAGTCCTTAATCAATAGTGAACCACAGACAAGGGTCATTTTTTTATTCCAACCTTCTAGCATTTCATCTAAAATTCCTCACCTCTTGTACGTTGAAATGAATTGCTGCCTCTATCTTCATTGTTAAGGGCAAGCCTGAGAGAGAGTACGGATAAGAAAAGGAGCCCCTCCTTTTGTTTTCAGATTGCTTCCCATCTTTTGTGTAGACTGCCAATGAACCACTTGGTCTAGGATTGTTCTACTAATTTCATATTTCAGCGTATTATACCATCGCCACATTTGTTTTCTTCTTATTCCCTTAGCATTCAATTGTTGAACACTTGCCTGATTCTTTTAGTTGCTTTATATGTGTGTGTGTGTTTCGTTTATGTTGGTAATATATTGCTGCTGAATCTATTGTTTGTCTATTAGGCGATGGCCAGATATGTTCGTCGGGAAGTAAGCTGTCTCTCCATGACAGGTAAATGCTGTCTATTATTTCACAACTTTCTTTGCAATAACTGTATCTATCTGTTGAATATATAACAGAAGGGAAGTGAGAGTTTGATTTGGACATTTCCTGCTTTAGACTGATGTCATGCTATTACTTCATTCTCATCAGTCCAAACAGAGCTGTTTCCCAAATGCTCTGTTCTTTCTATGTTACCAAATACCAATGATCATTTGATTGAGAAATATGTAAAATATTCTTACCATGCTTTATGATTCCTGATGTCACTTGTGACTTACCCTATTTTTTTTTTTTAAAAAAAATGTTTTTGAATTCATTAAACTGTGCTTAATGTGTGTCACTTATGCTGCTGTTAAAATACAACGAAATGTGTGGTTATGGAAAACCAGCAAATATGTTTGGGGATATGTTGGTATTGTTGTGACATCTTTTTCTTGCTCTTTTATGAATTTCTCTTTTGTATCTGTTTTGCTTATTTTTAGTTTGCTTTGTGTTGCTATTTGGATGGCAGATAAAGAAGCAATATACTCAGGGAATTTTACGTTTACCTCACTGAAGCGCGAGATCAATGCAAAGGGGCATCGATAGTTAATCATTTCTTGAGCTAAATCTTAGTAAAATAAAATTGACGTATTTTCATTTTTTGTTGTTTTTCATCATATAAAAGGGGGGAAAGTGCCAAAGTGATGGTAAAAATGGGTAACTTTTTTTCTGGAATTATTTGTTCCTTTGAAATTTGATAATTAACTAGAGTGGGATTCACGTATTTGCACAATATAGATGGTATTGTTCATAGCGTATTAACAATGCTATTTTTTGCTCTTTTTTTTCTCCTTCCATATTTTGTATTGATGTTGGTTTACATCAGACAGACAATAGAATACTAGACATGTTAGCATGGAATAATTTAGTTGGTGATTCTTTGATTTGTATTCTCTCAATTATTTTTAGTTTGCTGTGTCTTGCATCTGCTTTGCTTATTTTTAGAAATGCATCACATAAGAGGAATTGTTTCCGATTTGGGATAAACAAATTTGGGGCATTAACTACTTCAGTGACAAAATTAACCATTTCACACAATCAGAATTTAGTGTCAATTTCGCGCCCAATAGTAATTGTTAACCACTCGACTCCTATAAAGGTATTAATCAAATTTATTTAACTCAAATTGGAAACAATCCCTTTTATGTTCTTTCTCATATTAGAAGTACCTTTTTGAATTTTTGAAAACCGAAGGTACTTATTTGTCTATTTCTCTTTTCATATCAAAATAGAGTGTTTTGGATACATATCAAGATACATTTTTGCAATGCACTTTTATGAACATGGTGAAGAATTTCATGTTTATGAGTCCAAAGTGTCATTATCTTGCTTGTGAGGGGCCCAGTGACATGTCTATATCAAATAAATAATCAAAAAATACTTTAGAAATCATATATATCATCAGTCATCAGTATGTCTTTACTCAATCTATAAATAAAATTGGAAAATTACAAGTACACATGCATGTATGAAAAAACAAATCACTATAAACGAACGATATGGAAATCAAACAAATCAATGTCTTTACTCCCAAGTGCACTTGACATGATTTGAATGCCTGAAATCATAAGTCAACACAATGCTTCCATCCATTCTCCTCAACACAAAGCTTTCCACTAACACGTAGAATCCGAAATTCCTCCACATTCCGCTCATTCCCTCAAACTTCTCCACTCTTTCAAATCTCACTTCCTTCTCATTCTTTCCCTCCCAAAAGCCACTTCTTTCTTCCTCCCATCTCATTCTCTCCATTGTAGCCATGGTCAACCCTAATTTTCTCTCTCCTCTCTCCAAACCCCTAAACCACATCGCATCCTCTTCACCAAACTTCCCTTCTTCCCAAACAGCTTCTCTCCCATCACCCAACCTTGCAACTTCAGTTTTCACCACAACATTCACAAACACTTCACTACTTTTTCCATTGTTTTCCTTAGAGAAAACTCTTTCCCACTTTCTTTCAAGTGTCATTTCATAGAAAACTGACCTCTTCATTTGGTCCTTCACACTCACTCCTTCTTCCTTCACAAACATGAAAGGGCAGTACCATTTTCCGACTGCCATCAGATTGAAGGAGTGATTGGATGACGATGACGACGAGAAAGTGAAAGGTGGTAACTTGGCTCGCAAGGTAGGGTTGACACCAAGAGCTTCACCTAATTGGTAATCGTGTGGTGTCTTAGTGGAGAGGCTCCAACCTTCTCTCCTCAAGAACTCAGGAGGATGCCCATTAGACACAATAGACTTGCCTTGGAATCCCCATCTAGTTTTCTTTATCTCAAATTGTTGATACTCATCAAAGGGATTTAGTGGTCTTGATTTGACGTCTTTGATGTATTTGAAGAAGAGAACTTTTTTCTTGTCCTCTTCTTTTGAACATGTGCTGGCTTCGCTGTATAATGTAGAGGTAAGTTGTTTTAAATTTGCTCTCAAGGCTATTTTAATTTGATTAAAAGATAAACCTAATGTATGTGTTCATCTCAAAAATCTAATATGGTATGTTATTTGATCTAGACACCAAAAAAAACAAAAAAGATTGTAGGTCAAATATACTATATTTAATTCTTAATATAAGAGCTAATTGAATAACTTAGAAGATTAATGAAGCTAAATAAATTACTTAAGCATAGCATATGTTATATGATCGTTCTAAAGAACTTACGTATATCATTAGATTATATATCAATTTATAAGTCAAACAAATTAATTTGAAAAAAAAACGATGGATAGAAGAGATAAAAAAAAATCTCATATTTAAAACCAAAATTTCTTCTCAACTAGTTTTTACATCTAGGATAGGAGGTAGCACATCTATACATCCAAAATCCAATTGGCTGCACAAACAGATAAACCAATATGAACTTATTGAAAGTTTTTTTTTAAAAAATCAGAGCACAGATATGATGTGAGAAAGTGATGAGGCATACATACCCTTGATGCTTTCCTTTTCTTCGAATGACATAATAGCGATTAGAAGACAAAGGTCGATTAAGAACAGGAATGAAGATAACTTCATCTTGTAAAACCACAGATGATGTTCCTGAGTCCACCACATAATCAATAGTTAAGTTCCTGTTCTGAGGAAATGGCAGATTTCCAATTCCCTTCTTCCATAAACCAAACCATCCATAAGCTTCAGCTTCTTCATCTTGAAGTACTAATATTCCTGAATTTGGTCCCTCTGGTTGATTTCTAAGAGTTTCAGGATCCTTTTTGTACACAGATCGAGGTCTTGTTACATACATTCTCTCTTTCTATCTTTTTTCTATTCCCCCTTGTTTATTTATGAACTTGTGATCTTCATATTTGTGTTTCTGTGATTTATTTATATAGTTGGGGTTGTGGGTATTATATGGTATTATTTTAAAATGACTTCGTGTTGCTTTTGCCTTCTTATATTTTTTGATAACTTCACAAACCCAATGATCGGAACCTGCATGGAGGTTTCACTGATTTGTCGAATCTGCGGGTATTTTTTTATGAATCTGTCTACTAGTTACGCAAGTTTCTGTGTTCAAACTGTTGAAATTTATACATGGAAGCTTCACCGAGTTGACTTTGGTGCTCGTTAAAATGATGATGAGTCTTTCCAACAACCAGCTTCTATTTAGATCATTTAGATCCCATCCCTCCGTTTTCTACATTAATTTTTTTAAAAAATATCTAAGTTGATGCATAATCTCAAATCAAATATAGAATTTTCACATAAGATCTAGACTGTTCAAATATGTTTAGCTCTTTTACTCATATTTTTTGTGATTATGTAAACTGTTTTCACCATTTCCAACCCTTTAAAAAATGGGGAAATTGTGTTATCAAGTAAGGCAATGTAATACTATAAAGTACATAGAAATATCAAAATTACTAATTATAATAGGTTCCAAGGGACTTGAGGGTAGAATGATACAATTGTAAAATTATCTCACTACCTTTACTAATAGGCAAAGATGAACATTGACAAGTAAGAGTGCCTTTATTATCAAGTTAATGTGTCTTAATTGATCGATAATTGCATTTGTTATTAACAAGTAATATAAATGTACCCAAAATACTTATCATTAACAATTAAACAAAACAATATTAACGACCGTCGTAACATGTATTTACAACTAAACGATGAGAGCAACTTGATGATTTTAAGATTGCATTATATTACGTATAAATCTCTTAAAACTGGTTAAAAAATTTTGAAATTTCAAATGACCTTATAGTATTAATTTATCTTTTTTTGAGACCTGCATGCAATTTTCCCTTGAAAATTTTGACATAAGGATAGCCTCTTAATTGTTGTTCCAAAAAAAGGGACTCTTATTTAAAAATATTCATTTTAAGAAAATTAAATATCAACTAAATCATATATATATATATACACAGAAGGCCTATAATTATGAATTTATGATAGGACAGGGCCCTTCGAACCTACACCCCCAAGTGTCTTGATCTTTTGTCTTTTGGGCTTTTGACAAATCGAAGTCAACACGTCATAGATAGGCTTGATTGCTTGAATAATCAACACGTTGTACTTGGTTGGTCAAAGGTAAGCTAGGTATTCCTCGGAGATGGATTCTCTTCTTTTGCTTCCTTCTCTATTTTTTTCTCCATTTCTCTTTCACACGGTAGACTATTTATATAAATTTAGATTTTATTTTTATTTTTTTATTATAGTTGTAAATTGTTCGTATCAAATTTTTGACAGATTAAATTTATTTATGTGATTTTTATGTATTATTATAATTATCTTTAATTTTATAAAAATATTTGATCTAGGTTGATCCAATGGTTTGATAGAGAAAAGGAGGAAAACGAGAGAAGGGAGCAAATGAGAGAAGCCATTTCCGTATTCTTCTGGTCCTATTTATAGGGTATTTTCAGCATGTTTCATACAGACTAAAAAAAACCTTGAACATTACTCCCTCCGTCCCTATATATAAGAGCAAAAAATTTGAATGGTTTTGTCCCTTTTTATAAGAGCCAAACCAAATTTGTCAAAGCATTTAATGAGTTTTTTCCCACTTTACCCATCATTATTCTCTCTATTCTTTCATACTCATTTATAACACTATTATCACATTTCTCTCTCTTATATACTCAATCATAAATGAGGGCAAACTTGGGAAAACAAAATAATTTCAGACATATTTATCTCTCTCAACCACTTTATTAATCTGTGTGATTTCTTCTCTTTGGTTCTTATAATAAGGGACGGAGGGAGTATTAATTATACTATAGAAATTGACAATTTTTCAAATTTTCCAATATTTAATTAATATCAATTACACCACATAAAAATAAAGTCAACATATAATAAATGAAGGGTAAAACTATATATTTACATGAAAAATTAAATGAGGTGCCAAATAAATAGGATCAAATTAAGTCTTTTCTCTCTTTCTTATTAAAAATAATGTCTTCTCTCTCTACCCAATAAATAGAACCAAAGAGCAAACCAGAAAAGTTAATGCTTGAATCCTTGAAAAATCAAATGGGTGACATTTCCTCTATAAAAAATTTATGCAAGATATGAGTTCAAAATTTATTTTATGTTAAATTTGAATATTGATGTTAGACAAGATATTGTTGAGAATGTACCAGTACTACCCCATCCCTTCCCATCTGTTTTCCTTGTTTTAACTTTTATTATATTGATTCAACACACCAATGGATCTAAAACATAAAAATTCAACTCTTCGAAATTATAAAATTGTACTAATTAATAAATCCTCCAGAGAAAAGAGACAGACATAAATGATTCGTTATATATGTGTTAAAAAAGAAAAATTAAATTTATGCAATCTGATTCATTTAGGTTATTCTCGTTACAAATGTCACTGTACGATACAAATTGACTCCCATTTGCACTTAACATATGAGTGTCTTTGGAAATAGAGAAAGAAAGTAAAAGACCACTTATCGTTTTGACTTTCTTTCATGAGAGTATTGAATGATTGGATCGTTATATAGAATTATCTATTTGAAGGCGATCGATCTCTTCTGGAATTGTTTATACATACAACACTATAAGATGAAATCATCAAATTCTTCAAAAGAACAAAAAGTACGGTCAATGTGAATTTTTCTAAGAGGTACATCTAGTAAGTTGAAAAAAAATTTTAAAGTCAGCATAGCAATCCAAATTTTTTGTAGTGCAATTTTACCCCTAACATATTAAAAAAAGGGTAAAAGGTAAAAAATGACCATGTACTTAGGTCCAATGTGCATCTGGCACCTTATACTTTTTTTTGCTCAAAATTGTCCATCAACTTTTAAATTTGCGTCAATAATGACTTTTCCGTCAAATTGGCCAAACAGACGTTTCAAATTCGGGCCAATAACGACTCTTCTGTCAAACTGGCCCAACTGATGTTTCAAATTCGGGCCAATAATGACTCCTACGTCAAACTAGCTCAATTTCCATTACTTTTTTATGGGTAGATCTCTTACTGAAATTTCTTCACAGGAATCTAATTTTTGTTGGGCCAGTTTGACGTAGGAGTAATTATTGACCCGATTTGAAACATTTGTTGGGCCAGTTTGATGGATGAGTCATTATTGGCCTGAATTTGAAACATCCGTTGGGTCAGTTTGATGGAGGAGTCATTATTGACCTGAATTTGAAAGTTGATGGACAATTTTGAGCCAAAAAAAGGTACAATGTGCCAGATACACCTTGGGCATAAGTACAAGGTCATTTTTGACCCTTCACCCTATTAAAAATATGTCAATTTCACTCTTGCATCAAAGGACCCCCCCCCCACCAAAAAAAAAACAAAGAAATGTTGTTTGCCTTGAAGTGATAAGCCATCATCTCTCTCACTATCATTGAATCATGGCCACCATTCTCATCTTTACTATCAGTCTTTCCGATGAGGCTATTTGGAAGGCAATAATGCAATGGTAAAATTGACCTATTTTAAATATGTTTTCCTCCCCCCCCCCCCCCCCCTAAACAATCGCACTACAAAATATTTTGGGGTGCTGGATAAACGTGGAAAAATATTGGGTGCTAGATGCACCTTAATCCCTTTTCTTTTATTTGAGTTATCAATATGCATGTGATTTGTTAAATTTGTGGTCTTGTTATGCAGGTTTCTTTTCCGAATATTCAATGGGAGAATGGGAGAATGGAAGTATGGAACCCGACGAGCACTTCATTTTCAAATCTTAGGTCTAGTTATGCATATTTCTTTAGCTTTGGTTGTCAGATACTCACCAACAACGCCATTTGGAGATGCGAAAACCCTTTAAGCTTAAAGCTTTGAAATGGATCAGCCTTCATTGATAAAATGAACAAAAAAAGGCTTCGGCACTATTTTTTGGTTTGCACAAATGACTATTTTGGTCATCAGAATTTTCTGACGTGCCATGCATGGTGACACGGCTGGTGTGAGTTGCAACTTGTGCTATGGTTCGAGTTACTCTGGATGACTCTTGTTGGGGCTTGTTTGTTAGTTTTTTTGAGCCCATCTTTTCTTTGATTTAGCCTTATTGTTGTTTTTGTTTTGTGAGCCTCTTATTTTACATGCTTTCAGTGGTCTATATTAGGCTTTCCTTCTCTACTCATGTTCATTTGCCCTAAATCCCAATTTTATTGTGGCGTTTCATTTTGCTTAAATAAATTTGTCTTTATATATAAAGATGATTATTAACAATAGACAAAAATTGCATTAATTTAAGTTAGGACCATACTTATATCAAGTTCCCCATGTCTATCAATGGTTCATAGCGTATTAACAATGCTATTTTATGCTCTCTTTTTCCTTTCAAATTTTGTATTGATGTTGGTTTTCGATCATACATTAGACAGAAGAATGAATACAAGACAGTTATGTTAGCATGGAATAATTGAGTTGGTGATTCTTTGATTTGTATTCTCTCAACTGCTCAGTTATATATTTTAATGAGGTTAAGAATTAGAACAAGACTTTCATGATACTAATGCCAGTAAATTGTTATAATATATATATATATAAATATATATCTATACATATAACCGAGAGAATTCGAATCGGTGTCAATTCTTCATTCCTGTTTTATGATGTGATTATCATAAATAATATGTTACTCTCTCTACTCAAAATAGAGGACTTATTTATCTAATTTAATTAGATTGAATATGTTAGTTAAGTTTGTTAATATGATATGGTTTTTTCAAAATACCGTAATCATTTTCCTTATTTTTTCTTTTATCTCTGACTTGATTACTTGTTGAAGAAGTGTTGATAGGGCAAATTTTGAAGAAAGTTTACACAAATTAGAAATGTCTTATATTTATGATCAATATTAACTTCTTAGATAGGTCTCAATAAATAGGTCGTATATTTAATGATATGATGGACTATCATTCTACCCTCTCATGGAGTTTGCAAAATATTTCTAGGCAGGAATAAGCACTCATCATTTTTTAAAGTTAGTAGTCAAAATCGGAGCACCTTATTATCAATATCCGACACTACTACAGAAATACCCTATTGCAGCGCAACAATAGCAGCGTTTATAAAATGCAAGTGATGTGATAGGCATAATATGACCTATAATGCTTGGAGCCCTTTCTAAAAGGCGCTTTTCTTTAAAGGCAACAGGCATGACTTTATTCTTAGCTCCAATTAATACAAGGTAAGTCGATATGCATTATAGGTTTCATCGTATTCTTAGCTCCAAGCATCATTTATATATACTGACATAACGTTCTAAAAAATTTTAGGCAGCACTGGCTTTTGCTTGTCATCTATCCGCAAGCACAACCGGATCCCTTGATTTACTATTTGGATCCTGTGTATGGTGCTGAACCAGAAAGTCGCTCAGCTTTGATGCGCCTCGTCAATAGGTACGTGAATGTCAACATTCTTTGAATCAGTTGCATCATTTTGTCATTTTATGACCCTAGCTAATAAAATTAATTTACTTTGTTTCGTTTCCAGCGCATTGACCAGTTTTCGGTCCTCCGTTAACTTGAGTTATTCCAAAGCCCTTGACCAGAAAGATGTTTATAAGTGGCTCACAATCCAGGTTGTACAAGTTATTCAATTTTTTAAACAATCTACTCAAACATAAAGTAAATGTTTCTCATATGATATCTGGTATTTTTTGTTACAATGCCCCTTCCAACCCAATAACAACGACTGTGGATACTATGTGATGCAATTTATGAGGGATGTCGTTACACATGATCGATGTAGCATTCCATTGACAGTAAGTTTTATATTTTGCCAACTCTAATTGTATTTGAACTTGTTATTATATTTCAAATAGATTTGATTGCCATTTAAATTTTTCTCTCTGTGCAGTATTACCCAGACGCACGTTGCCCCTCATTGTCGACGGAAAAAATGAATGCGTTAATTGAGGAATGGTGCACTTATGTTCTACCTCTTTTTCAATAAGTACAAATGTAGATATATAGTAGTATAGCTAGTAGCGTGCTGTAATTTCCCAATTAGAATGGTTGGTTCATTTGTACATTGCTCTCTGGATAGTTATTGGTGTATTTTCGTTGCCTAGAACTGTATAGAATTGCTGGTATTTTAGCACTGATGCAGGTGGGGTATATAAAATAAAATCAAATATTTAAAAAAAAATTCAATACCAGCGCTTACTTCATTAAGCGCTGCTATAGGTGTGACTTATAGCAGCGCTTAAGCGTTGCAAAAGGTAAATTTTAGTTCCCTATAGCAACGCTACAATCGGTACCTATTGCAGCGCTTAAGCGCTGCTTTAGGCCACCTATTGCAGCGCTTAACAAGCGCTGCTATAGGCCTAACAGCCTATAGTATCACTGGCTATTGCAGCGCTTATAAGTGCTGCTATAGGGCCAAAATAAGTGATGCTATAGGCATTTTCTGTAGTAGTGCGACCATCACATTGCAAGTTATAGAACATCTCATATTTGTATTAAGGATATTTTAGACTTTTTAATTAAGATACAGTGTTTTGGGTACATATCAAGATACATTTTCACAATTCACTTTTATGAACATGGTGAAGAATTTCATGATTATGACTCCAAAGTGTCATTATCTTGCTTGTGAGGGCCTCAATGACATGTCTGTCAAATGAACAATTAAAGAATGCTTTAGAAATCAAATACACCATCAATATGTCTTTATTCAAAGTATAAACTAAATTGGAAAATTACAAATACACATGCATGTATAAAAAAACAAAGCACACTATAAACACTCACAATACTTTAAAAATCAAATGCATCATCAATATGTCTTTACTCCCAATTACACTTGACATGATTTGAGTGTCTGAAATCATAAGTCAACACAATGCTTCCATCCATTCTCCTCAACACAAAGCTTTCCACTAACACATAGAATCCAAAATTCCTCCACATTCCACTCATTCCCTCAAACTTCTCCACTCTTTCAAATCTCACTTCCTTCTCATTTTTTCCCTCCCAAAAGCCACTTCTTTCTTCCTCCCATCTCATTCTCTCCATTGTAGCCATGGTCAACCCTAATTTTCTCTCTCCTCTCTCCAAACCCCTAAACCACATCACATCCTCTTCACCAAACTTCCCTTCTTCCCAAACAGCTTCTCTCCCATTACCCAACCCCGCAACTTCAGTTTTCACCACAACATTCACAAACACTTCATTACTTTTCCCATTGTTTTCCTTAGAGAAAACTCTTTCCCACTTTCTTTCAAGTGTCATTTCATAGAAAACCGACCTCTTCATTTGGTCCTTCACACTCACTCCTTCTTCCTTCACAAACATGAAAGGGCAGTACCATTTTCCGACCGCCATTAGATCGAAGGAGCGATTGGATGACGACGACGAGAAGGTGAAAGGTGGTAACTTGGCTCGCAAGTAAGGGTTGACGCCAAGAGCTTCACCTAATTGGTAATTGTGTGGTGTCTTAGTGGAGAGGCTCCAACCTTCTCTCCTCAAGAACTCAGGAGGATGCCCATTAGACACAATAGACTTGCCTTGGAATCCCCATCTAGTTTTCTTTATCTCAAATTGTTGATAGTCATCAGAGGGATTTAGTGGTCTTGATTTGACGTCTTTGATGTATTTGAAGAAGAGAAGTTTTTTCTTGTCCTCTTCTTTTGAACATGTGCTGGCTTCGCTGTATAATGTAGAGGTAAGTTGTTTTAAATTAGCTCAAGTTATTTAAATTTGACAAAAAGATAAACCTAATGAATGTATACGTTAAAAAAACTAATATAGTATGTCATTTGATTTGGATACCAGAAAGAGCTAAAAAATGAAGATTGTAGGCTGATACTTTTTAGACTAAAAAGACGTAAACATATGCAAAGAGAAGAAAAAAAGAATTGTAGGCGGACACGCACGTCATAGACGAAGTACAAGTCAAACAAGAGAAGGAAGGAAAAGAAGAAAATAAAAACAGTAGAAATCATATTACAATATATTAAAAAGAGCCACACATGGATTAGTTAATTAGAGATTGAATGGAAGGTATATAACAGTGAGCCTAGTCATTTTAAAGTATAATGATTAAAAGTTAAGCCTAACATACAAGCATCAAATTCTTAATATAAGAGCTAGTTGATTAATTTATATGATTAAAAAAACAAAATAAATTACTTAATTATGTCATGTGTTATATGATCTTCTTCCAAGTACTTATATGTGTTATTATATTATATATCATTTTATAATTTAGACAAATTAATTTTAAAAAAATGATAAATATAAGAAATGAAGTAAAAAAATGTTCTTATATTTAAAACAAAAATTTCTTCCAAACTAACTTATTATAGGAGGTAGTATATCTATATCTCAAACATCTAATTGGCTGCACAGAACAGATAAACCAATATGAACTAATTGAAAGTTAAAAAAAAAAATCAGAGCACAGATATGATGTGAGAAAATAAGAAGGCATACATACCCTTGATGCTTTCCTTTTCTTCGAATGACATAATAGCGATTAGAAGACAAAGGTTGATTAAGAACAGGAATGAAGATAACTTCATCTTGTAAAACCGCAGATGATGTTCCTGTGTTCACTACATAATCAATAGTTAAGTTCCTGTTCTGAGGAAATGGCAGATTTCCAATTCCCTTCTTCCATAAACCAAACCATCCATAAGCTTCAGCTTCTTCATCTTGAAGTACTAATATTCCTGAATTTGGTCCCTCTGGTTGATTTCTAAGAGTTTCAGGATCCTTTTTGTACACAGATCGAGGTCTTGTTACATACATTCTCTCTTTCTATCTTTTTTCTATTCCCCCTTCT
This sequence comes from Mimosa bimucronata, assembly GCA_037074515.1. Taxonomy (NCBI): domain Eukaryota; kingdom Viridiplantae; phylum Streptophyta; class Magnoliopsida; order Fabales; family Fabaceae; genus Mimosa; species Mimosa bimucronata. The sequence continues at coordinate 9,166,391 of CM073447.1, forward strand.
TTATTTATGAACTTGTGATCTTCATATTTGTGTTTCTGTGATTTATTTATATAGTTGGGGTTGTGGGTATTATGGAATCTTTTAAAAAAATGATTTCGTGTTGCTTTTGCCTTCTTCTTTATTTTATAACTCCAAAACCCATTGATAGGAACCTGCATGGAGGTTTCATTGATTTGTCGAATCTGCGTGTGCTCTTTCTATCTTTTTTCTATTCCCCCTTCTTTATTTATGAACTTGTGATCTTCATATTTGTGTTTCTGTGATTTATTTATATAGTTGGGGTTGTGGGTATTATGGAATCTTTTAAAAAAATGATTTCGTGTTGCTTTTGCCTTCTTCTTTATTTTATAACTCCAAAACCCATTGATAGGAACCTGCATGGAGGTTTCATTGATTTGTCGAATCTGCGTGTGCTCTTTCTATCTTTTTTCTATTCCCCCTTCTTTATTTATGAACTTGTGATCTTCATATTTGTGTTTCTGTGATTTATTTATATAGTTGGGGTTGTGGGTATTATGGAATCTTTTAAAAAAATGATTTCGTGTTGCTTTTGCCTTCTTCTTTATTTTATAACTCCAAAACCCATTGATAGGAACCTGCATGGAGGTTTCATTGATTTGTCGAATCTGCGTGTGATTTTTTTATGAATCTGTCTACTAGTTACGCAGGTTTCTTTGTTCAAACTGTTGAAATCTATGCATGGAAGCTTCAACGAGTCGACTTTGGTACTCATTGAAATGATGATGAGTCTTCCCACCAACTAGATCATTTAGATCTCATCCAGTTAGTATAAATTAATTTTGTAAAATATATTTCAATTGATACAGTATGTGAAATTAAATATAAATCATCTACATAAAATCTAGATGGTTTATGTATGTTTAACTCTTCAACTTGTCTTTTTTATGAGTAAAAAAATTGGTTCCACAGTCTTCGACCCTTTAAAAAATTTAAAATAAAGATAATCTGTTAATAAGTGTTTTTTTTTAAAATGGATTTTTTTATTTAAAACTGGTCATTTAAAAAAAAATTAAATATGAATTATTCAAATCATATATAGAAGGCTTGGAAATATGATAGGGTGGGGGCGGCCCTCCCAACCTCAACCGCAAGTGTCACACTTTTGTCTTTTGTGGTTTTGGATAATAAAAGCCAACACGTCACAGATAGAAGTGAATAATCAACACGTTGTACTTGCTTGAATCCTTGACAAATCAAATAGGCGACATTTCTTCTATTAAAATTTAATATTTATTCAAAATATGAGTTCAATTTTTTTAAAAAAAAAATTGATGATATATGTTAGACAAGAGATGGTTGACTTTCCATCTATTTCCTTGTTTTAACATTCAACACGCCAATGGATCTTAAAATTATAAACTCTTTTAAAAACTTGCCAAACTTGACGAAACAATAAATCCTCCAGAGAAAAGATACATATACACATAAATGATTCGTGATATATATGTTAAAAAAGAAAATGAAGTCTGTGTAATCTGATTTATTTGGGTTATTCTCTTTACAAATATCACTGTACGAGACAAATTTACTCCCATTTGCACAATCATGTGTTAGGGAAAACAAAGAAAGTAAAAGACCACTTAGGGAAAACAAAGAAAGTAAAAGACCACTTATCGCTTTGACTTTTTTTCATGACATATTTCAAATCAAACACATGATTAGGTCGTTATAGAATTATCAATTAGAAGGCGATTTCTTCTGCAATCGTCTATACAAACAACTCTGCTGTAAGATGGAATCATGGAATTCTTCGTATGTACAAAAAGTATGGTCAATGAGAATTTTTTTAGGGTTAAGGTGCATCTGATCTAGTTGGTGGAAAGTTTTTTTTTTTTTTTTAAGTTTATCTAGCCAAAATTTTTGTAGTGCCCTAAAAAATTAAAAACATTTTACCCTTGCATTATATTAACGCCTCCCAAATGTATGTTCACCAGCATTAATCAAACTTCCACCCTTCTTCACTCGCATGCCTCTTCATCACCATCATCATAGCCACCATTCTTATCTTTGCTATCAGTCTTTCCGATGAGATTATCCCGAAGGTGTTGATGCAAGGGTGAAATTGATCTAATTTTAGTGTTAGGAGAAAATTGCACTACAAACCTGAAAAAAATATTGAGGTTTTAGATGCACCTTAATCCCTTTTCTTTTATTTGAGTCATCAATATGTGATTTGTTAAATTTGTGGCCTATTTATGCAGGTTTCTTTTCCAAAAATTCAATGGGAGAATGGAAACTGACAAGCACTTCATTTTTAAATCTTTGGTCTGGTTATGCACATATTTCTTTAGTTCTGGTTGTCAGCTAATTGCCAGCACCACTTGGTATAGATGAAAACTCTTTGTGTTCTAAGCTTGAAAGGGGATTAGTCTCCCTCTACGAAATCAAAATAAAAGCTTCGGCACTGTTCGCTGGTATGCGCGAAAATGACTCATTGGACTTTTCTGATGTGCTATGCATGGTGAAATCACGGCTGGTGTGGGTTGCAACTTGTGCTATGGTTCGAGTTTCTCTAGTTGACTCTTTTTTGGGCTTGTTTGCTAGTTTTTGTTTAGCCCATCTTGTCTTTGGTTGTATTGTTGTCTTGTTTGTGAGCCTCTTAGTATTTTATATGCTTTATGTACTCTATATTGGGCTTTCCCTCTCTACTCATTTTCATTTTCCCTAAAGCCCAATCTTATTGTGGCGTTTCATTTTGCTTAAATAAGTTTATATAAAAATGATTATTAACAATAGGCAAAAATTGCATTAATTTAAATTAGGACCTTCGATCAGGTTCACTATCCATATGTCTTCATTTTACAAATAGGATATATCTATATATATATACATATATATTTGTCCACATATTATTGGAGAATTTAATATGATGGGTATAAAGAACCAAATTATTTTCCTTTAATTTACTCTAAACCAACTCAAATGGAATAAAATATGAAAGACTGAAATAAAAGATACAATAAAATGTCACTAATTTTAAATTGTTTAAATTATTAGTTTGGTCACGGAAGTATATAACAACTTTTTGTTCAATCTTTTAAATTTATAAAGTATTGTTTCATTCCCTTGATATTAAACTTGATAGGCTAGTTTCACTTAACGGCAAATGCTAAGTCAACAAATTTAAACAATAGCTTTGCAATTAAATGTTTGCAAAGCATGATGTTTCAACTCTCACTGCTGCTTAATGCTCACTATGTAGTTGATTATAAGAAGTTAAGAACATTTATTTCAAAAGGTTTATATATTTTTCCCCCTCAGATATGATTTCTTTGGAATAAACATCCAAACTATTTTTTTTCTCAAAACTTGTTTTAAAAAAAATTATAAAACTGTTCTAAAAAAACTAATTCAAACAAGGATTACATTTGCTTCTATCCTCTCAATCCATTTGCTTCTCAGGTTTACACCAAAGCTTCAAGTCTTGACCATAAACATAATATCCATAAGTTTTCCTTCAAGTTAGTTATGATTTACCTTACATTTCTCTCATTCCCCTAAACATAAACATCCATCCCTCTTTTATGATAAAACGAAACTTACCTAATACTTATTCTAGGCCCATTTAACTAAAAAGAACGAGAATGATGTAATACTTTCTAAAGAGGAATCGGCCCATTGAGATTTTATGAAAGACGCAAAGAAAAAAAATTATCGTATTAAATACAGCATATTTATGTGAACTGAACTTTGCATAGCTTACTGTTGAGGAAAGTGGTGATAGGCTGATAGCCCATCCAAGCATTCACACCTATTTGTCTGCTTCAACATAAGAAGTTGATATGAATCAGAAGTACGTTACCCAACTAAAACCATTTCTCAAAGAATTTTTTTTTTTTTTTTTTTTGCCAGTCATTTCTCAAACAATTTGAAATTGTGCCGGTTACCAAAATCTGAAACAACTAACCTAATAGAAGGACAAAAAAAAGCCAACGAGAAAATGAAGTAAGAACATCATAAAAGGGTGCATCCTAGAGCCGGTAATACGGGTCGAAGCCCGTGGGCCAACCCGAAACCCGTAAAAAAAATATGGTTATGGGTTTGAAAAAATAGGGCCCATATTAAAATGGGTATTTTGGGCCCGAACCCGTTAAACCCGAACCCGTGACGGGCTAACCCGTTAAACCCGTGGGCTAACCCGAACCCATTTTCCTTTTTTCTTTCTTTTTTTTATTTTAAAACAAAATCAAATTAAACCCTAATAGTCTAAAGTAATACCCTTCCCTTCCTCACTCAGTCACTCACCTTCCTTCATCTCACTCTCATGTTGGAATAAATATCAGGTTGATTGTTTAACTATGGTAGAAAGAATTTAACTACACTTTATAAAAAGCTCTACCATGGTTAAAAGAGAACAACATCACTTTATAAAACATTAACCATGATAGAAAAATGACAAGATATAATTTTTTAAAATACTATCATAGTTAAAATGGATTAACCTCGGTTGTAACATCCTGATTTTTAATTAGTATAATTTAAATAGCTTTAAGAAATAATTATTTTGATAAATAAGATTTATTGAATATTTATTGGAGTAAATGCTATTTACCAAAAATCTGATTTGTTTAAGGGAAGGAGAATTAAATAATATATATATATATATAAATTACAAATGTAGGAAAAAGAAAGTAAAGGAAAAGGAATACACACACATATTACGTGCTCCTCTGTTGTATATATGTATATATATTAAAACAAATAGAGAGAGAGGCGGAAAAGAAGAATGTAAAGACTAAAAAAAAGAAAAATTAATAAAATACAGCTGCACTTTCTCTCTTTGCAGTCTAAAATTCTATCTTATAAGTTCAAATAGGTAATTAAGTCTACTTTTTTTCAGAAATTTTTTTCATGAAAGTTGTTATGTATAATTTTGTCTTTATAATTATGACACTTTTGCACTGATTTGGATAAATTTTTGGGTTGAAATTTTGAGTATGTTTTGAGTTTTGATAATAGAAGGTTATAGGGATATAGAGTTAAATTAGAAAATAATTTTCATCATTCAGATTTTTCATTTGATGATAGTACGAATTTGAAATCATTTTTCTTATTAAAAGCTCTATGTTTTATGCTCTAGATGTTTTTTGAACCAATGAAACTTGGGATAAATAATTAATTTGAGATATGTAACGTACTATATATTAAAGTGCTGATATTGTGTAATGTGAAACAAACTGCAGATTTGTTACTTAAGATTTTTGTTATAATAGAATTAATTTGATGATTAATTTATTAGGCAAATGAATTGTGTGGTTCATTGATGTGTAGGGATTTGTTGTATTTTGAAATATTTGAAGTTGAACAATATATTCTATGTTTTACTATCATTATTGTTATTTGTAATGTGTTAAAAGTTAAAACTTTGAACTTGAATTTATAATCTTATGTTGTATATTTGTATTATAATTATATTGTAAACCCCGGTCCTCGAGGGGCTCATTCGAAGAAAAGAAAAAAAAAAGTGATAAAAAATGGCTTAAAAAATGGGCTTTTTTGGGCCCGTCCGAAACCCAAACAATATGGTCAGGGCCGAAAAATCAAGCCCATATTCAAAATGAGTTTTGTTGGGCCCGGCCCGTTTTTTCACGGGTTTTTTTGGGCCCGGCCCGAACCTGACGGACCCGCCCATATTACCAGCTCTAGTGCATCCCTCTCTTGTTTCAACTTCATTCTCTCAACTATTGATTTGTTCAATCCAACACTACTAACCAGAGCCGAGAAAATGGGTTCAACTCGCGAGTTCAACCCACCAACCTGCGGGTTAAAGCAGTTTAGAGTTAAGAAAATCCCAACCCATTTGATCGCGGGCTGCACAGGCCCAACCCGTGCAACCCGCGAGTTGAGGCGAGCTAACCCACGGGTTGACGGGCTGGCCAGTCATATATATATTTTTTTAAAAAGAAAAATCTCATTTTAATTCATTATGTTATTTTTTAGACACTTCATATATATAAATTGTGGTTGACACAACCAATTGTGGTGTTTGTATGATAGAATCTAAAATTTGTTAATAATATTGTTGGTAAAATAAAAGTAGTAAGATGTCAATACAAAAAATATGTAATTTTTGAATTAATACTTTTACGGTATTTGGGGTATTCTACTTTAGTTGATGCAATGTTGATTTTTTTTTGTTGATTAAGAACTTTATTTAGTCTCTTTTGATATTTTTAAACAAATTTTTTTTAAAAAAATATTAAAAAAAATTACCAACCCGCCACCCAACTGGGTTAGGTTAGGGTTGGGGTTTTTGCAACCCATTAAGGTTCGAGCCGCACAGGCCCGAACCATGTAACCCGCAACCCGTGATGGGCCAGCCCGCAACCCGCGGATTGGCCCATTTTTCCAGCTCTACTACTAACTAGGGGTGAGTAAAATCAAACTAAACCGAATTAAGTTCGATTTTTTTGGGTTTTCGGTGTGTGTCCGGTTTTTCAGTTTTCGATTTTCAATTTGGTGCCTTAAAAAATAATTCGTTTAAAACCGAAAAATCGAAATATTAAAAAAATATTTTCCCCATATTTTTCTTTTTTTTCTTTTTATATAGTTAAGTTTTAAAATTAAAAACTTAAAAATGTACCTTTTTTATTTTAATTTAAAAAATGATATGTCATATATTATTCATCAATATTTAGTTTTTAACATTTTTATTATGCTTTTTTTTTATGAAGTAATGTTGAATACATTTATTTTCTTTGTATTTTGCATTTTTCCTAGAAATCTTATATTATGTTTCTAGTTTATATATTGTATTATATTATTTGGGATCTTATTAAGGTTGTTAGATTTATAATTTGTATTGAGTTTTACTTATTGAAAATTCAAAAAGTCTAATTTAATTAAAAAGGAAAAAAATTTCGGTTTTTTGGGTAAAAACCGAAACCAAACCGAATTATTTCGGTTAATTCGGTTCAGTTACCTTTAGATGTTCGGGTTCGGTTACAAAAATTTTACCATTTTGGTTTTCGGTTTTTACCGAATAACCGAACCGAAAACCGAATGCCCGGATAGCGCAAATATCTCTATTTTTCAAAGCTTGGCCCTCGAATGACAGGGTTTAGGGCCGGGCCGGGCCGGGCCGGCCCAATTAGCACATATACACTATTTTTTAATCTTTTTCTATAGAAAAAGATTAAAACAATAAAATTCTTATCATAAAAACAAATATCAATTTTAAGTTACAATACAAACACTAATAAATATTATCCATATTTTTAAATAAGTCACACAAAATAAACTAAGCAACCATATTAAATACTAAGCAACAACATTGGACCACCACCACAATAGTAATTAACATGATAATATAAAAAATGAAGGACTACAAAAAATAAAACATGAAAAAATTGATATGAAATTTTAAGAGCCAGTACTGACAATTTATTTCTCAGTAATTCATATGTACTAACATAACATATTAATTGTAAGACCAAAATAGTTTGTGCATGGTAAGCAATAATGTTTAGAACAATTAAGGTTAAATGTTTAATGAATACCTTCAGTGAAAAAGCAGTTGCGTGGGATAAATTTTGGGGAAAATAAAAGGAACATCGTTAAGTGAAAATGAATAAATCCAACTACTAAATATAGAGTATTCGGTTTAGGTTAACCATGTGAAGACAAAAGACTTAACAATGAGTGGTTGCAAGTGTAAAAGATAAGTAATTGTGATATATAACATGAATTAGGAGATATGAGAAAAAAACATGCACCACAAAAATAAGGTTCATCAATAGTGGGCCAAAAAATTGTATTAGATACGAACAAAACTTCCACCTAGTAGGTTCAGCCAAACAAATATTTCTTTCTTTAAAAAGACTATTGGGCTAGAAAGTTATAATTCAATTTCAATCATATATTTATATTTAGGGCTCAGGGGAAAAGGGATATGAGTGATACTTATATTTAGAGTTTTTATTTTTTTTAAAAAAAAAATATGAGACAGGCCAGCCTTTGCCCCTGTAGGGTCAGCCCTTTGAAGCCCTTGGCCCTGCAGGGCCGGCCCGAAAAGCTCGATTCCCTTCTAAAGCCTCCAAAATCAAAGCCCAACTCTCAAAGGGTCAGAGCTTAAAAGGGCCGGCCCGAATTACCAGCTCTACCAGTAGGAGACTTTGAACTCAATTTTGACGTTTTTGAAGGTCCAATACACTTACATGAACATGAAGAAGTCCAATGGAACTTTAATATGTCAAATTGGGGGACCAAATGCATTGTATAATGGGTAAAGGGAGTTTTAGAATGTGATTGAACCATATTCAAGCTCAAATGGATGTTGTAATGGCCTATATAAGATTATGAGTGTGAATAGAAAAATCAAGACACATTTGGAGGGCTCAAGAATGTTTAAGAAGCATCTAAAAAACTTCCTTATACATCAAATCTGATTGCATTTCTTTTCTCTTTAAGTCATTTATTTTATTTCATTAAAATAAGATCATTTAGTCAATGATTGTTTAGAAGATCTTGTCATATTTTCCTAATTTGGGTAGCTGACTTTTTCTTCAAGAATAAATTATTTCTTTAGTGGAACGATGCTGACCAAAAATACAAATCATCATTAATACACCATTTAAAGTATTAATTTTTTAAGTTTTAGTGTCAATGAAGCTCCACATGTCTAATTGTCAATGCCATCATCCAAACAATAATCCATGTCATCCTTCATGTAAGCATAATATAAACTCCTTGAACACATTTTTTTATTTGTCGGGCCTTTGATTGGATAAGTGCTTCTTAAACTTCATAATCAACATATTTAATACCACCAAGTATGCTATCATTTTAGTTGAAAAAAATTAAAATATGCCTACCCTTTATGTCTCCCACGTGGCTGTATACTGTATTATTTATCAAACGATTAAAGGCAGATTAAGAACAGGTACGAACGAGGCATAAAAGTAATAAACATCATTGGTTACAGTTGAGTAACAAAGAGTTAAGTCCTTGTTCAGTGGAAAGGAAGATCCACAACATTGTTTCTTTTGCCTCTTCATCTTGCAGAACCAGAACCCCTGAATTTGGACTTTCTGGTGGAGGCAATTACAGGGCACAAGATTGATTTCTCTGTTTTTTTATTGGCAACACAACTTTATTTTACTTGTTTTTCTCTGCTGCCTCGAAAATTTGAATTTGCCAATGTTATATGATCTTATCATGAGTATGAAAAATCAATGAGGAAGACCGTTCAGGTTAGGAAAGTAACCTGTTTCTTCTGTTCTGTACTGCTCTGACTAGTCAATGAGTCAATCATAAGGTCAATAATAAACTTATTAATTATTAAACTAGAAACAGAGAATAGGTCAAAGTTGAATTCTGCAGATGCTAATGAAAATAACTTAGTAAGAGCCGTAAAAAAAAAACAAGAAAATAACATAGTAAGAAACAGAAAATGAATAGCTGTTTTTTTTTTTTTTTTCCTGCAGGTAGAAATGAAAATGACTTGGTTAAAAAGTTAAAATGAAGAAATTTTCCTTTCAAAGATTAGTTCGCATGGGTTGAGTTTCCATATAAGAAAAAAGAATGATGCATCAATACGCAATCTTGGCCTCTTGGGTAATGCGTGGACTTTAATAGAGTAAATATAATATAGCATCCCATTTAAAATGTTATATCTCATATTTTTTTTTTTTTACCAAAATGCTATATCTCATTAAATGTTATGTATGGACAATAATAAAAAGGAATATACGCGTTTTAGTCAACAATACAAGTCATCTCAACTTAATTCATCATAACTAAGGAATGGTAAGTAACTCATTGATTCTATAATTAATTGAAAATTTTCAATTTTACACATTGTATCAAAAAAAAATTTAAGCTCAATAACATGGGTAAAATTGACAAATAAACATTAATTAGTCTTTAAGTGCTCATATTATGGGCCAAATTTTTTTTCTAAAAGTTACTTATATTGTGGACTGGAGTTTGGAGGGAGTGCAGCCCATACATAAAATGCTTATTTTTGTCAGCAAATATCCTTCTGATCTTTGGCTGTTTTTTGTAATCTTTTTGACGCAACTATTAAAATTATAATCATTTCCATGGATTTGGATTTCCATTTGTCTGATCAAGCTTCTGATTTCCTTATTCAGTATAGTGCCTTCAAATATCATGAAGCAAAAATTCAGAAAGAAATAATTGTTGTCAGAGCAGTTTATCCTTAAAACTTTTCATGAATATTAAGATAGGAATACATTGCAAAACTGAATGAATAAACAAACAAACAAACCCTCTACTTCATCAACAACAATAACAAAAACAAAAATGAATGCTTAGCTTTAGTGCTGTGTGCTTACTATGTTTTAGACTCTTGTTACTTTGTATCGGATTTGTGTTCTTGTGTTGTTGTTGTGTATTATATTATTGTTTATCATAATAGGCTTCAAGCCAGGCTCAGGCCTAAAAAAATGTCCATTACAGGCCATAAGCCAGACTCAAACCAATCAACCACACAACAGGCCATGCCTATTTATGCCAGCCCATCACAAGGTTAATTTCTCTATTTTTTTAAATTGGTAACAACTTTTTTCCCTTTTTGTTCTCTTCTGCCTCTGAAATTTGAATTTGCCCGAGTTATATAATCTCATGATGAGTATGAAAAATCAACGAGGAAGACAATTTAGTTTGGGAAAGTAACCTGTTTCTTCTATTCTGTACTGCTCTGACTAGTTAATGAGTCAATCATGAGGTTAATAATAATGTTATTAATTAATGAAACTGGCCATGTCAAACCTGTTAAATCTATTGTCCTCGTATGATTTAATTTTTTTTTTCACTTGGGGTCAAATGAGATGGGGACATAAATTATTCATATCATTGAAGAAGGAAACAGAGAATAGGTCAAAGTTGTATTCCACATATGCTAATGAAATACTCCCTCTGTCCCATAATATAAGGTCTTTTTAACTGAATTATGGGTTCCTAAAAAATTAGTTTGAGTTAGTTAAAAACAATAAATATATAAGAAATATACCATATTACCCTTATTTATGAATGAGTAAGAGATGGGGTAATTATGAAAAGAAGATGAAAGAGAATGTGTGAGAAAATTAATGCATGGGTAAAATGGGAAAAAAGCATTTATTACTCAAACAAAGTCAAATAGGACCTAATATTGTGGGACATGTCACATGAGCATTAAAAAAAAAGACCTTATATTATGGACGGAGGGAGTAATTTAGTAAGAAACTGAAAATGAATAACTGCTTTTTTTTTTCTGCAGGTGCAAATGAAAGCGACATGGGGAAAAAGTTAAAATGAAGAATTTTTCCTTTCAAAGATTAGTTCGCATGGGTTGAATTTCCATATAAGTAAAAAGAATGATGTATTAATATTTAGTACGCAATCTTGGGTAATGCATGGACTTTCTCTAGAGTTTTAACGATGTAATGTAATATAGCATCCCATTTAAATTGCTATCTCATCAAATGTCATGTATGGACAATAATAAAAGGAATATACTCCCTTTGTCCATGATATAAGTCATTTCAACTAATTATCGAAACTAAAGAATGCTAGTTGACTCATTGATTATATGATAAATTAAACCTTTCCACTTTTTCATCACATGTTAAATGATGTTTTGAAAAGGAGATAAAAATATAAGCTCAATAACATGAGCAATATTGACAAATAAACATAAATTACTCTTTAAGTTACTTATATTATGGACCAAAGAATTCTTCTATTAATGACTTATTGAACTAAAGAATTCTTTTAGAAATGACTTATATCAAGAACTAGGAAGTACATATTTAGGCTACCTAAAGCCTATACATAAATGCTTCCTTTTGTCATTATCAGCTTTTGAGCAAATATCCTTGTGATTATAGGCTGTTTTTTATTTTTATGCCCCAACTTTTACAATTATGGTCATTTCCATGGATTTAGAATTCTCTGATCAAGCTTCTGATGTCCTTATTCAGTATACTACCTACACAATCTCATGAAGCGAAAATTCAGAAAGCAAGAATTGTTCTCAGAGCAGTTTGTCCTTAAAACTTTTCATGAAAATTAAAAAATGAATACATTGCAAAACTGAATGAATAAACAAACAAACCCTCTACTTCATCAACAACAATAACACAAACAAAACTGCATACTTAGCATAAAACACAAGGCCTTTTTGTCAATATACACTTGATAGCAAGAAAGAAGTATCTGGATTTGTCTGGTCTTAAAAAATCAATGGCATAAACAGAGATCTTTCACTCCTTCATTCCCATTTACTTCTAATCTGATGATGGTGTTTGAAATCATAGGTAAGTACTAAGCTTCCATCCAGTCTTTTCAGCACAAAACTTTCAACAAGAACATAACATCCATATCTCTTCCATTCACCTATCCCTTTATATTCTTCTGTTTTCTGAATCCTAACTTGCTTTTCCTTCCCTTCAATCCACCCAAATCTCACTTGTTCCCATTTCATTCTCTCAATTATCGCTGTGCTCAATCCCACACTGGTCTCTACTCCAAAGTTATTACAACTCCTAAACCACTTAACACCTTCAACTTCCTTTTCTTCACTTACAACTTCCCTTTCTGCAACTACAACCTTCTCTTTCTGAACCACAGCACCCACAAACACGGTCTTGTTTTCAATTCCATGATCATTCTCGCACGAGAAAACCCGTTCCCATCTTTGTTCCAAAGTCATCTCATAGAACAATGATCTCCTCATTTCATCTTTCAGTGTTCTGTGTGTTCCTTCTTTGATGAACATCAAAGGGCAATACCATTTTCCCACAACAACAGCTTCTGAACTCATGTTAACCAAGGAGAAGTTGAATTCAGGCAGGCAAGCTCGGAGGGTGTTATCGACTCCGTTTGCTTCTCCTAGACTCGAATCAACAGGATCTGAGGCTCTCACCCTCCACCTTGCACTGAGAAACTTTGGAGAAAATGTGTTTGGAGCAATAGGTGTAGCTGAGAAACCCTTCCTGAAAGTAATCTTGCTTCTCCTAGGAAATACCTCAAACACTTGGTGTTCATTACTGATGTCTAATTGACAATGATGTTCCACTGGTACAGAATTGTAGAAACAGAATGTGTCCAATTCTTCCTCATCTATGCTAGTATATGCCTCCCTGCAAAACCAAATGCAAATTAGATACAGTACTTCAATATATATGTGTAAGAAATAAAAAAAGAGAGAAATATTAGGACAAAAATTTGTGTATTTAAAACCATCCAAGTACACCAGTATTTACATTGAATGGTGAGCACACTTACAAAAACTGATAAATACAAATCATATCTACAAAAATATCAAATCATATCAAATGTGAAATTCTGTATAACCATGTTGAGATTGAGATAGATGAGAAAGGAGCTTACCCTCTATGCCTCTCGTTGACCTGTATGACATAGTAGAGATTGGAAGACAATGGGTGATCAAGGGCTGGAATGAAGGCCACGTGGCGATAATGGGTAGCTCTAGTGAGAGAAATCCCTGATCTGTAAAACAGCTCAATGTTCTTGTTCTGAGGAAAAGGAAGGTTCTTGAGCTGATGGAAGAATTCTCCAAAACAAAAAGGAAAAGATGGTTTAACTTGTTCATCTTGAATCACCAGAATCCCAGAATGGGGACCTTCTGGAGGATTCAGAGACAGAGATTCAGGAGATTTTTTGTAAAGTGAAAGAGGCCTTGTCACATACATGATTTGATTCTGATTCTCACTTCTGGGTTTTTTCACTTTCCAAGAAATCTCAACCTTCACTTGAACTCTCTGTTTCTTTCTGTTCTTGCTTGCTCGCTCTCGTTTATGATTTGGTTGGAAAGCACTCTAGTTATTTATATTAGTTTAAGGCAGGGCTGGGTCAGCTATGGAGGTGTTGATCATAATTTAGTTTGACTTGTTTTTTGCTTATTGAAAATGATTGCTCGGAATTGACCCTAGTCAATTCTTATGTGCAAATGCTAGCTGTCATGGGAGAAAAAAAATTAAACATAAAGATAAAAATAGAAGGTGACATTTTTCTCTCCTATACTAGGAAGAAGGTTTCGTTAACTTTTTCTTCATGTAACTTTTAGTTAGATTAATAAATTGTCATTATATATATATATATAAAGATGTAGTTTTCATGTAGCCCACCGCATCTTTGAAGACAAATATAATTTATACGAGGGAGAAAATTTGAGGGTGATTTGGTTTTAAAAGTGAATTGTAGAGAAGTATGTCTCGTGAAAAATCTTACGAATTTATTAATTATTAGTTATAATTTTTTTTTAAAATAAACATGAAGGTAGCCTTACTAAACTTAGCATACAAAAACAAATAAGATAAGATAAATATAGAATTTATTAATTTTTAAAAAATACGGCATTTATTAATTAATAAGTAATTAATCAAAATAAAATCTATAAAAAAATTTATTGTCAAGCTCCTAAAAGATTCAGTTCAAAAAAAAGCTCTTGAAAGACAAGCCAACGGACCAACTCGTTGATGATTTTTCTAATATTTTGATTTTTTGAGTATTCATGGTTTTTCCAGGAAAATTGAAATTCTTATGTCCAGTATCATAATTCACATAATTATAATATGTCAAAATATTGTACTTCTCAAATCACAATTTCTACAAAATTTGTCATCACAATTCGCATCCCACTACAGAATCATCTGCCAAACTGCATGTTTAATTTGGATGTAGTTTTATATGTGTGCATGTTAGTATGTTTGTTTATTTATTTATTTATTTATTTATTTATTTATTTATTTTTATTATTATTATTATTATTATTATTATTATTTACCTATCATTAGTATGTTGTTTCTCACATTCTACTGTTGTGGTAAACTAATGTTCGAATTTTTATAATAAGAGTCACTCACATTTTATACTCATTTGTGTTTTAAATCATGATTATCTTTTGTGGAAAGATATCTACGTGTAATTAAAAAATATAACTATGTTGCCTTCCTCAAACTTATTGTATGTCTAGTTTTTCATTTTTCCTTTTTTCTTGACTAAATATGTATCATGTATGCCCAGTTAACAATGGAAAATATTCAATCCAAAAAAAAAAAACAAGTTAATAATAGAAAATATATAGGAAGATTTTTTCTCTAAATATGTCATTGTCAAATTTAATTTCTTGGAAACCCGAAGCTTGACAAGTGGAAGCGTTTTTTTTCTTCTTTTTAATTCCCACATCGAAAGGTGGATTGTCCAATTCTTTTTTTTTTTTTATAAAGGATTGTCCAATTCTTTGTTGATAAAATTTTGAAGAGATCAACACTTGAGGGTTCCAAAAATTCAAATCCAAGCAAGATTTTCTTGTGTTGAATACATCAGATTTAGTCAATGTCTGAATCGTGGTCTCTTCCACACCTTACACTGTTTTGGTTTGATGTACGGATTGCAATCAAAATTGTATGATTTAGAATTCGAAAACTTTAAAAGAAACAAAAGTGCAGCAATCCCAAAAAAAATTATGATCTTATTCTCTCTCTTGTGGTACTGAATATTATATATATTTACTTAATTTGATAAAATTAAAGATATTTGTTAAATTAGTTAAAATTACATGATATTATTAAACACTTTAACCATCTATTTTTATCCACATCCTTCCTATCTAATTTGTTTATTGTTGAGAAGTATCAGTAAGGATAATTTAAGAAAAGTTGGAAAAAATTAAAAAAATGTGTTATATTTAAGACTAAATTCACCTCCATAAATAGCTTTTATATTTAGAACCAGAAGGAGTTTACCTTTCCTAATATCATAAGGATTAAGATTTGGTTCATTGTTATCAAACTCGCTTGTTAATTCTTTGAATTTAATATTTTTACTTTTCTACCTCACATCGAGTCAAATTGTTTTAAAACTCGTGTTAACTATAAACTCGATTAAACTTACAAATTTAAACAACAAATTTGCCGTTTTAACGTTTCTATCTCACAAGATTGTGTAAACTAGCTCTTGATTTCGTGCCATTTTTTTTTATTTAATCATGCCAAGTGAATTTATACATGAACATTATAAAAAAAGTTTTGTTGAATATAATAATTATGAATGTTGATAGATCAAATTTAATTGCTAAATTTAAAATATATTTAAATCAAATTATTATTAATTTTACATTTTAATTATTTATTATACACTTTTAATACTTAATTATTAATAGGAGTAAACATTTATTTTCAAGGAGTCAAGTTCACAATAAGGTTTTATATTTTTATTATAACTTAATTTAAAGGAAGAATTATAATTAGATCCCAAGGAAAAGAATTAATCACAATTAAGTCCCAAAAAGTCATTAAATTACATTGAAGTTCTTAGGGACCTGGGTGATATTAACTCAAATATGTCAGGAGTTGTCAATGCTAAGGAAATGAAACTCGAACCAGCACTTGAACCGGTCGAGATGATGGGTCAAAAGTTAGCGGGTTAGCTCAGAGTCTACCCGGATGCCATACCGGCAAGGGATAAATAATTAAAAAATAATTTAAATTAGCATCATACCATCAAATATTAAATATTAAATCAATACGTTAAATGACAATCAAAATGATCATATATTTATCCAACATTCTATTCAATACTTCCTTTGTCCCTATACATAAGAGTCCAACATTTGAATGAGTTTGTTTCTTTTTCATAAGAGTCCAACATTTGAATAAAGTCAAATAAAAATAAATAACATAAAATTCATAGCAAGTTAATATGATTTTCTATAAGGTAAAAACGTAAAAACGGTAAATTTGGCATGTAAACTCGTGAGTTTTTACCGAGTTTACAGCTGGTATGAATTTTAGTGACTCGTGACACGTTTTGGTTAGGTAAAGTCGTAAAAACGGTAAAATCGGAGAGTCAACTCGCGAGTTTGACAACAATGCTTATATATATGGACAGAGTAGTATATTTTACTTATTGACACTATAGAGTCAATGCACCATCCAATGACATCAAAATCATCAGAAATAACTAAATATTCTTCAATATAAAATATTGAAAAAGGTAAATGATTACAAAATATTCATACTCATAGTCCATAAATCACTAGATTAATAGCTATTAACACTAAAACTATCATTAATTTCAACCAACATTTCCTTATACAATTTATGAAAAACAATTTTTTTTTAAAAAAAAAAAAAAGAAACCAAGTAACCTGTCGGTTTGTTGGGGTTAAAGCACAGGTTGCACCCGATCACTCTGGCTGCTGGGAGCCGAGTTAGGGACCTACTCAAACCGATTACTTCTGGGTCAGTTGGATTTAGGTCGGTCCTGGATAGATTACCATGATCAATTCACTCTAATCCAACTCAATATCCCTTGACAATCTCTAACTCTAATGGAATTATTTGATTTAAAAATAACCGCTCAAATTTAATTACTAGTCTGATTTTTTGAACTTTGAAACTTGTATACTCCCTCTGTCCCTTATTATAAGAGCCAAAGAGGTAAAATCACATAGATTAAAGAAGTGGTTGAGAGATATAAATATGTCTGAAATAATTTTGTTTTCTCAAGTTTGCCCTTATTTATATAGGAGAAAGAAATGTGATAATAGTGTTATAAATGAGTATGAAAGAAAATGTGAATAGAGAGAATAATGATGGGTAAAATGGGAAAAAAACTCATTAAATACTTTGACAAATTGTGCCAGGCTCTTATAAAAAAGGGGGACAAAACCATTCAAATTTTTTGCTCTTATAAATAGGGACGGAGGGAGTATATTTTAAAAATATTATAAACTAATGATTCTACTTGAATTTTTTATTGCACATATTGAATGTATAAATAAAACCTTCTTTATTCTATAATTTTTCTCAAGTGCAATTTAAAATCTAGTCTAAATGATAAAATTATTTCACAGTCACCCGTAAAAATTAAAATTTGTAACATATTTCATTTCAGAAACGATTACTCCATGCACAATGTATATTTATAAGTCGTTCAAAAAGTAGATTATCTAATTTTAAACATATATAAATAAAAAATCTAATAGAATTACATACAATTTTAAAATTAAATATTTTAATAGGAAAAAAATTATGAAAAAAATATGATATTAAATAATATTATTTTATGTTAAATTTATAGGAAAATATGATTTTAGGAATTAGTAAAAAACTATTTTTACTGTACGTCTACGGTAAAACACTATAATAGACACATCATTTTGCAAAAATTACTAGCGTTTGCTTAAATTTCCAAAATTAATACACTCTTGTTTGAAAAGTAACTTCAATATAATTTCTGAAATTATATATAATAACTTCAAATAATATGAATATATAATGGTATGTTTCTGACTTTTGAGAGGAAATCAATTTTCCCCCTAAGAAATTTATCTCATTTCCAGTATTACCAATGAATTTGGATTCGAGTAAGCCAATATTTAATTTTACTCACAAAGGAGAATCAAATTAGGAGACTTGTTCTTGTGGATAATTTACATGAAAATTGGGGAACGATAAAAACAAGAGTGTTATCACTACTTGGTCGCCGCCAAAAAATACCACAAAAAGGTCAAATAAGGAAAATACTCACCAACAACTTCTTTACAATAACGCATTCCTCTGTCTGTTTGTTATGATGGGGTCCAAAACCCAATTTTATTCTTTTGGATATGATCAAGTCAATTGTCAAATCTGGCAACCACTTTTTAAGAGTTTGGCATTCGAAGAAAATTTTCTACACTATAATAATACTGCGATTTTCACATGTTAATTATCTCACTTAGGTTAGGATTACCGTTTTGACAAACAATTGCAAACATTGACACTATCATTGAAGCCTCAAGGCCTTGGTTAGTTTCTTGTTTTCAAAATAATTGTTAAAAAAAGGTACTCCTTTCCTTCCGTTCCTAAATATAATACATATTTTCTTAATTTTATTAGATTAAGAATGTTGGTAAAGTTAGTTAAAATCACATGATATTACCAAAACACTGTAATCATCTACCCTTATTCACATCACTCCTTTATTAATTGTTTATTATTAAAGAGTATTAATATGGACCCTTTAGAAAAAATGAGAAAAAATAGAATAATATGTTATATGTGGGAACAAGCCAACCTCCCCAGTTAAGTATGTTTAGGAATAGAGGGAGTAATAATTTGTAAAAAAAAATTAAAAAAATAAAAGAACTTGTTTGATAATTAATTTTAGTTAAACTATTTCAAAACTAAAAAATATTTGTTTGTTTAAAAACCAAAACAACTTTTATATACTCGTATTTTCTAATTTTTTATTTTGTACAATCGTTTTTGTTCAGTAAACCATCTCTTAGCCAATTTATGGATTGTGTTGGACCCCGTCTCACCTTCTGGGCTTGTGCAAAGGAATTTAGGCCCAGTAAGCCCATATTGCGTCATCCTAGAGTCTGCGGACGTCACCCACCAGAATTCAAATTCAAATCGACAGACTTGGCAAGACCCATGACCCGTATGACGCGGAGGTGGTTGCCCACAGACCTGGATCGTCGTCCTCAACGTCCACTATCCCACAATTGTCGCTGACATTTTCGGGGGCGACCAAGCTCCCTAGGGAGCATATAATAGGCTGGAGCTGCATCAGAAAGGGACACTGGAGCTTGGGTGAACACTGAGACTAAGTGATACACTCTCTAAGCTCGATTAGCGATATTCTTTTGCTACCAAAGCATACTGTATTTTGATTACTAGAATCCTTTCTGTAATCATTGTTGCCGGTGACCCCTATCTATAATAAAATTCTTTTCTTTTGATCTTAAATTGAATTGTCCCAAGTTTTAGCATCAACAGATTGAACTCTCACCTCTTCAAACCAAACTAATTGAATCCTCTCATCCTCATCCTCCTTTCAATATGCTCATTATCTTCCCTCACCAGTCTGTTTGGTGCTCATCGTCTCCTCAAAAATATATATATATATATATATATATATTTTAAATGTTCACTTCAAACAAGTTTCTCAATATAATTGTTTTTTTTTTAATAAACCGTAGAACATTACGTTAATCACTCCTCATCAAGGAGGCAAATGAGTCCTAGGTCTTTCATTAGTCCCTATCTCAGGGGCATGAAAGGGAGGTTGATCAAAGATATAAAAGTTACTCTCCAAATTATGGGAGAGTTTAGTTAAATATTCAGTTAATTGTATGTTTTCTCTACAGGTATGACTAATTAAAACTATCCAATTCAAACTAAATACAAGGCAGGCTGCCTCAGTGATTTTATTAAAAGGGGTGGTTTGTATTACATCCCCTTTGAATGAAATTAATCGCTTCTAGGAAGTTGGTGTAGAGGGCTATCGACCTGTATCCCTTTGACCAACAGAAATTTAGTCATTGGATAATCCCCATAAGCTCCGCTGTGGCCAGTGCTACAAAAGTGAGTTTGTTACTAAATCCATTAATCCAGTTGCCCCCTATCTCTGATGACTCCACTACGCACCCTTTATCCTTTCCCCTCGCTCTGCTGGACTGAGTGTGAGTGTCTAACTTTTTATTAAAGTCAGTATAGGACTATGGCTATTCAAAGGAGAGAGAAAGTGAGTATTAAATTCAATCAGCCCTATTGGCAGACTATGACCAATTGGATGGTTAGAGAACAGGGCTCAACATCCAATCTGACATGGTCCCCTTCAAAGCCTTAATTAGATGGAGGTTGAAGGTGACTCATGCGGTAGAACTTTTAGTTACTTTGTTTTGCCAGAAATAGAACTTATAGTTACTTATTAGATCTTTATGTCAGCAAACATAACTTTTACGAACAATCATTCTAACTTTTTTCTTCCCAAAACTTATTTTGAACGTAAAATTATTCCAAGAGTTAAAGAAAATTAAAACATAATCAAAGGCCTGAGTTTCAAATGTTATTCATTGTCTGGTTAATTAAATAGTTAAAAAAATTTAAATTACTCCCTTTGATCCATAATATAAGAGATAACATAAAAATTATTTTGGTCCACATTATAAAATGTAACACATAAAAGTCGTTTACAGAGTGTGAGTATATAAAAACCTCCTTAAGGCCATTTGCGAATAACTATGCTGATGTTTTAAAGTTTAAATTTAACATCTCTAACAATTTATTTTTCTATCATGAATTACTGCTATGTTTTTAATCGAAACTGTGGAAGGAAAATATTTGGTATCTTACATGTATCCCATGTAACTTTTTTTTTTAAAAAAAAAAAATTAAAGGGCCAAGCACTAATGGCTAACGAGATCGAACTCGCAATCTCCTACCTAACAAGGAGATGTCATACCACTGGGCACTGGGCTACAAAGCCTTTGGATATCCCATGTAACTTTTGAAATTTATAAAACCCCCAAAACTTTGATTAGTTACAAATAACTCCCTTAATATTTCAAAATTTGAATTTAATCTCTTTAAACTTTTAATTTTTAATATTAAACCCCTCACCATTACTTTTATTATCTTATAAAATTTAGTAATATTTTTATAAATATTAATAAATTAATTTTTTTGCACAAAAAAAATATAAAGAATGTATTTAAAAAAATATAAAGACAATCATATAACTTTATAAGTATTTCATTAATTTAATAAACTTCATTATCACTTCACATCCTGAAATGAAATTATTTGATTGAAGTATATTACATTGGAAATATTATTTTCATATTATGCACTAAATACTTTTTTTCTTAAAAGTCTTAGTAGATTCATATAACACTTTTAATAATTCTTCTACATTTAATAGAATGATAATAATTAAAAAGCCCATGGTGGTATAGAAAGATTAGAAATGTTAAATTTAAATTTTGAAGCGTCATGACGATTATGCACAGCTAACTCAAAGTTTAGGGGGTTTTATATAATTTAACCCTAAAAATATTATCAAACATTAAAAATAAAAACATATACAATATAATTTTTTTCGGCCAGCAACATATATAATACAATTGAAATTAAGAAAACATCACATGTTACTAGATCAAACGCAAGAACTCCTTATGGTGGCAAAACTAAGAATCACACATTGTCTATGAGTTGAACTGATGAAATGGTTGGACATTCAATCATCTTGGCCAGTAAATCAAGAATTAAGACACATGCACTTGTATTGCTTGTGAACCCAACCCCTTAGTCATTCATTATCGGCCATTAATTTAGGGGTAAATTGACTTAATATAAGTTACTTTAAAGCATTTATATGGATATTTTTTAAAATTAATGTATTTTACTCGTAATCTCATCTATGATCCACACTAATCATTATTTTTTTAAACAAAGTGAATTTATATTAGGGATAAAAAATGTCTTCTGATTCTTATATTTCGAATATGAGGGTGTTGAGTGCAAAGTCTAAACCCTCTTCCACAAAGTATAAGAAATGTTTCTGCAGATTTATATTCACAAAAGATAAGAGTCTGCAGTACAACTGTTCCATGCCATATAAAAAAATTACAAGTACATATAATTTATATCTTTCACGAGTTTTCAAAATTTCCAATGTACCAAAAGTAAATTAACCATAATCCTGACACTTTTGCTTCCCTGTTCGCCTGAAACACCAGAAGTATAACACAGAACAAGGCACTGATAAGGAAAATATAAGCTCAAAAAGATTTAGTGGTGCCTACTTGGTAAGAAAATAGTAGCTTAGAGGTCTGACATTAAATATATTTTTTTAATTTAAAATCGTTGTTTTAGCTCCAAGTTCTTTATTTATACAATAAGAACTGTTCACAATAACACACATTGTGAGGAAGAGAAAGGCATATACCTAATGTAAAACAGTACATAAGCAAATTTAAGCTTCTTTCCTAGTTATCCTGCAACAGAGCAGAAGGTGACAATTAAGTCATCAAATATAATAACGGCTTTTCAGAATCCATTAACAAAGAAAATGAGGTTGGATCAAGTAGAAATAAATCCAAGA
This sequence comes from Mimosa bimucronata, assembly GCA_037074515.1. Lineage (NCBI taxonomy): Eukaryota > Viridiplantae > Streptophyta > Magnoliopsida > Fabales > Fabaceae > Mimosa > Mimosa bimucronata. The sequence goes on from CM073447.1 coordinate 9,189,260, forward strand.
ACGAAACAAAAGAATAATCCATTGATGAAAAGTTACCTGAAGCAATATATCCCCAAGGCAGTTGTGATTTCATGAATGACAGACGTGGCAAAGTGCATATAAACGGTCACTGTTTCAAAAATAAATAAATAAATAAAAAAGGCATTTTAGGTTTAGTTGCTTTTTAGTCCCTCTACTCAACACAGCAATTTGGTCCTTCTAGTATTAACTAGAAAGGTCTTCCTCCATACCATGCAGAGATTCAAGTTTTCTTTCAATAACATGTTATATTTCAGTGTTGTTGCACATCACAAGCAAGAGGAACTAATTACCTGAATACGCACAAAAACCAAGAAGAACCAATCTCTCATTTACAAATGGAACCCTGGAAAAAAAAGGAAGATATAAAGGGTTAAATACCATGTCTATCAACACCAAAATCTAAGGGAGAATCACTAAACGTCCTAATAATGGAATGTAATTACCAAAAAGTCCCCCTAACAAGTGAGCAGTGTCCGGTGTATAAATTGACAATAGGTTCGTGATGCTCACTTATTACTGGGACTTTATGGCGATTATATTCTATACCTAGGACCTCATAGTAATTTTCCCAAAATCTAGCATTAGAAAACTACATACCCATCATTCAGCCTTGATGATAGTGCATTAGCAATGGCCAATGGGAGATATAGCAATGACTGTACAACAGAGCACAAAATCCTCAGATCAATTATTATTTTTAACCAAAACTTTGCTAACGGAACATGCTAAATAGGAGAAGTATTCTGATTTCCAATTAAGAAAGAGGGTAAGAACAGAACTCAATACCATGCACATTCCAGTCTTTAAGCCCTTGGGTTCATCACACAAGTGGGACAAAATCATCCTTCCCTGCAAATTTAAGCCTTATTTAATCACAGGAATATAAAGAATCAGATCGAGCAGAGTGGAGCTACAGCCTACAACAGAGAGAAACAACAATCTCAAAAGAAACTAACACAAGCTATGAGACTTTTTCTAGATGTTCTTCAGTATCCAACGTATATAGAACCTGCAAACTACCTTAGAAAAGTTGTGGGCTTGAGGCATTTCAAAAGTATTGATGTCTGTATAGTGAGAACCACTATAAAAAGGAAAATTCATACTGCTGTTTAGGCAAAATGGAAAAAAAGAAAAAGAAAAAAAAAACTTTGAAATGCTCATTAAGAAATATACTGTTTGCTTCAAGTTACAGTCAAACTGCTGCCAGATTGAAAACAATTTTAAATTACAAAAAGGATTATGGTTAAGTCTAAGGAATCTAAGGATTGTTCGGTGTTCAATGTTTATGACCACTGCAAAAGCTTGGAAAAGCATCCGCTAGGAATTGATAGTACGCTTCTCAAAAGCACTTGGGGATTTTCACAAACAAAAGTTTACAGCCAAAAATTTTTGTAAAGACAAAACATTGGGAGTCCAAAACTGGCTTTTGACTCCACTCCATGAGCAAATTAGATCCGCATACATTTATGCATTTGAAGAAGGGGCATAAAAGAGTATGATCATGTAGGGCCCACGTCACTTTTATATACTCATAATCTCTTTTTTCTGTCTCTCTTCAAATGCGTTAAACACATTCATCCTATGCTGCACAAACCAGTGAAGTGATATATCCCTATGCTGCATGATTTGTCTGAAACCACACATATCTATTTCATTTGGACAGGCTTCTATTCCAGTATAAAACAATATATCCACTGAACAGCCATGTAATACATATGACACTCAATGACCAATCAACATTGAAAATAATCACTACAGAAAGCAATGACACGTGACAAAATAGCAATCAAGACAAAAACCCTTCAAAGCTACTAGAATTCACATTTTAAAACACATTTCTCTTACCACAAGAAACCCAAAAGCAAGTCCTGCTCCTATTATAACTAAATGTGGGTAGTCCGCTATGATATCAGATGGTGACAAATAATCCCTGCACAAACATTCACCTTAGTGTCTTAATGTATATATAACAGAAAAAGAAGACAATAACATGAATTTATTCAGGGAATTTTTTTATTATTTTTTTTTGTTGGGGGGTTGGGGGGGGGGGGGGGGGACAAAGGAAGGAAGAAATAGTGCAGGTCATACCACAAAAGAACTCCTCCCACGAGTAAAACAAATGGGTAAAGCTGCAAAGAAACAAGTAAAATACATAAACAAAACAATAAATATATGTAGTGCACATCTGATGAGGAAAGTAATTACCATTGCCAATGCAACCCGCATTCTTTGTTTTTTAGCTCGAACAATACTTAAAACATTTTGAATACTGCATAAACAAGAACATAAAGTTGACACTCATCACATAATTGGTTTTGTGTACAGAGTATACAGACATAGTTTCAATTTTATCCCTTTGTGAACTGCTGCAAATTTATAAAAAAGCTTGAACCTCAAAGTTTTGGGAGTAAGAAATACATACTTAAATGAGACTGTTGGTATAACGCCAAAAATTATCACAAAATACATGACAGCTTTGTACGTTGGAATTCCTGAAACCCAAGAGCAGCAATCAAAACCAAGTTGCATGTCATATGGTAAAAATTTAAAACAACTTGCAAGCACACATAGTTTTTTGAAGGTTATTTAACAAGCACAAACAATAAAAACCAAAAGACCATTTATCAACTTTATATAGTACACACGATATTATGTGCCTTCGCCTCATAGCAACAAACTGACAGATTCTCATTCATATTAAAGAAAATAAAAACATAACTAAATTTAGAGAACATAACTGCTCAAGATTGAAATGCTAAATAAGTACAAGAATATAAGAAAAAGTAGGCACTCAAGAATCAAGGTGATGTAGAATTGGTAGCATGGGATACTAAGCCCCACACTGAGTATCTAAGCAGATCAGTTCTCCCACTCCAAGAGCTAATGTTATGAGTACAAGTTCAAAGGAAGAATCCAATCCTAAAGACTAGCCTGTTGGGTAAGAGAGGCCTAGAACTTATAAACCGCACTTCACTTCCTCCAAACCCAAGATAATATGACATTGAGCACACATTAGTTGAAACTGACAGTCACTTTGAAGTTCTCCCATACACATGCAAAATGAAGCATGGAACTAAACTAAATAAAAGGAAGAAAATTCATCAGAGACATAAAATGCTGCGCTAGAATACACAGTAAAATGAACACAAATGCGTCCAAACTCCAAAACACAAGGAAATCTCTCCAAGAAAGGGATACAAAAAATTCCCACAACTAGCAACTGATATCAGAGTTATTCAAAGACTTCGGTCTCCAAATAAAATAAAGTTACTTACCCCCTAAGAAGGGTACCCAGCTTAAAAAGGGTATGGACTTTCCCAATTGCTGAGCCCACCACTGAGCACCTGTAAATTTTTCACATTATCGTATTGGTCAAAAGTAACTGTCCATATTAGAAAAATATCATAACAACAATAATGCACTAGATTCTTCGGCAAGTGCAACAAGAAACTCAGAGAAAGACCATACCAACAACAGCGGTAAAAAAGTGGATGAGGTATATTATCATAAGACCTTCCGTGGGACCATTAACAACTGGCAGGATAAGGCAATTTGTGAAATAGCTGCATCCAAAACACCATAATAAAAATAATACCATCATAAGCTTATGAGTAGAAAAAGACAATTTGTGATGAAATTGTGTTGTACTGTTATATTATATACTCATCCATGCAGGGTTCTTTTTACAGCAAGAGAGATGCAATATCCGTACACATGAATAAAATTATAACCATTTAGAAAATAATGTTTGCAGACTTAAGGAGAACCAAATTTTGTGTGACTAAAGGCCACTCAAAAAATATTGTACTGCGCCATAGCAGAAAAGCATAATATTCAAACATGCAAGTTAACATAAATAGGGAGAAAACATAAAAGTGCTGCTACCAGATTGAGAAACTTACTGCTCCCATGTTGCACCATAAAATGGAATTGCAGATATTAACCACCACCAGAAAGTATCTCTTCCACACATGACAGTGCTCCCAAAAGCTAATGATTCAAACTGAAAAGTTTCTTACAGATGATCATCATTATTGCTTTTTAAGGTTGAAAGTAACAACCTAAAACCAGAAAACATACCGTGCAAGCAAGTGCATCACATCCTGCAACATAATTGAAATATTTATATCCCCTTTAAATTACTAAGCATCAAGCTATGGAATAGCATGAAATACACAGTTTAGGAAATCACCATGATCAAATAATTCACCCAATGGACTTGAAGAGTTAGTTCGTCGAGCTTGCTTCCCATCAACAGCATCAAATGTCTAGCATATATCAATAAGAAAATCAGTAAAAGAATTGATCATGGAAAAGAATATATATTTTGGCATCATAGGGTAAGTCCACCCCACATATATAAACCTACAACAGTATAGCCCAATTTTATTAAAATGACAAAGCTTGCTTAATATGTAGCACATTCATGTTGAGCTGGCCAGAAAAAATCACTAGTTTGATACAAAAAGCCACAGACCGTTTTAATAGTTGAACTATTAGTGAATCCACAATTCTTATATGTTAGTTTCTCTGTAATGATTCATGAATCCATACCATCTCTAACCAAGATGCTGGAACTCTTCTAATATTAGTGCCACAAAGATTTCACAATTTAAAAACTAAATCCGCAATTTTGATGTTCTTTTAAAGTCAGCAGTAAAATTAGTCCCACGATAATCAAGAGAAGAAGATTAGCATGATAAATATGATATGAAGGAAATTAACATATCAGCAGTGTAAAATTTATTAGGCTTGTCAGCTATCTAAGTAAGACAAAACACGTAAAATCTTAAAAGTAACAAAGTGAAGAACGGAGAAATATATGAACTGCATCTGGAGATTTAAACAGACCTGGTATAAAAACAGAAGCAATCCATGAGCAAAGTGAACCCATCTAGGAGGAGGTGAGTCCAAATGAGGTGAGTATATCTACACTCAAATAAATAAATCAAAATAATGTAAATTACTCACTGTAATAGTAAAGACACTCACACGATAACTATATTGTCTTTCACAACTATGTTCATTAGTCAAAAGACAATGAAGCTATACTAAATATGAATCTATATGAGAAGGAATCAATGAAACATGGAATTCATCAGCAATTTGAACAAGAATATGTATACCTAATTGGCCCATTTTAAAGAACATGATATCAAATGACAATAATTTGACTTTAAACTTATAAAGTAGGATACAGTATCAAACTCATGTCATACTCACATAACCAAGTAGAGCAGAGAGGATTAAGAACATGAATCCCATAAGAGTTATCTACAACCAATAAATTAATCTTCATCAGTACCAGGGATATAGCTTATGATAACCAAAGTAAGAGTTCGACACTGATACAGAAAAGAGGGAGCAAATCTAATACCATATTTGGGCTGCAAAAAGATTCCAGAATGCCAAGATGCCAACAGATGGTAAAAAAATAAAAGTAAAGAAGTTAGTGCAACTCAGAACTCAATAACTATTGATATTAAAAAAAAAACTCATAACTAAACTTGTACTCCAAAATCATAGCCAATATAGTAGATGAAACTATCTCCTACTTCATTAGTGAAAGTGTGAAGTTGCATGCAGCCAGAAGTTCAGAAAACTGTATGTCTTAAAACTATTATCGTCATGAGGTACAGCAGATTTAGCGTAATGATGCCCTTTCTATTATATAGATATAGGGGATGGAGCCTGGAGGTATTATTTCCTTTGATCTTGCTGCCCAAAAGACCAGGGGAAGAAGAGTGCATGGTATCATTCCAAGTGTTCTTAGTAAAGAATACAGTAAAATCTATTAACTTTTATTGATAACTATTTGAAGCCCAAAAGCTCTTCCAAGAGAAGTTGAGAGCACAAGCAACACAATTTGACCAGTCATTGCAATATAAACCAAAATTCTGGATAATGAAAATTGAACAAACAAGGGGTCATCCAGAGGATAATTTTTACTCTGCATGCCTTAAATTAAAACTGAAAACAAAACTAAAACCCTAAACATTACCACCTTGCCAAAAATCAATCAGTCCCAATGATGTTCAAAGCAAACTAGTTCATGAACGTTATTATCATGATACGATTAAGCAATGAAATGGAAAGGAACTAAGATCAAAGAATAAAAAAATGAAAGCACTCACGGCATCCATAAAGGAAAAATCTTAACAAATCGAGTCCAGAAGGGTTGAAGAACATATTTGGCCACATAGGAATGATCTACACCGCTATATTTGTATCTCTGCAGAGCCGCTATACCATGAGCCCCAATATAACCCATTGTCTCAAGTAAATCACCGGGAATTGCTTTCTTTAAAGACCAATAAAGCGTCGGCACAACCTACTGAAGAAAAAATACAGCAATTTGCATGATACCCTGTAAACAAAATGAAGAAAAAGTACAACTTTCATGCTCAAAAAAGTACCTTGAACAAATTCGAAATATTACACGCAACCATATGGTAAAGTTACAAACGACAAACGAAAAAACTATGCATTTTACACCGAAAGCGAATCTTCCGAATAAAAGGGGAAGATGACATGAGCAAGAAAAAAAAACGTAAATGGATCAAATGTTACAAAATGAATGTATGGAAATGGTGAACAAACAGATTGAAAAAAAAAAAAAATAATGAAGGACCTGAAAACTATACAGGGAAGAGAAGACAATGAATGAGTTGAGTTATTGACCTATTTGATTTTGAATGAAGCAGAAAGTAGAGAGATTAGAGAAAATGGCGTTTTGGAGGGGAAGGAGCTTCTTCTTCTTCTTCCAATAGAAAGGAAACGAGAAAGGGTGAATTAGATTTTCTTCCCTCCCGCTCTCAACGCGCAGGCTCTCGCCAAATAGAAAGGCAATAATTTAGGGACTTATTAATGATTAGTCTAATTATTTTGATTAATCAAAGGTGAATGTGTGTGAAAAAATTTTAGGTGAATCCGGTTTATCGCCTCATTTGTGATTGATAGACACAAATTTTATAGTCTAAGACTACATAGCCGAATCAAGTAATAAAGAATAAATAAAATATCGTTTATTCACTCGAAGATTGGATACCAACAAATAGGTTAAGCATTAACTTTACACTTTCGTTTAATTTAAGCAAGTTAGGAAAAGAATAATTATCAAATGAAAATTAAATCATAACTAAAATGAGAAAACAAATCTAAGTTACAGTTAATAAGAAAAAAAGTTGATTTGGATTATTATAACTTTGATTACTTCATAGTGTCTAATTTCTCCCTTTAATTGCAATTAACATTATATTCGCTAGTTTAGGAATCTTAATTACCTAAGAGTTTCTTTCGATTCATTAAAAGACATTCTAATTAAATTAATCCCTAATGCCTTAGGTGATTACTTAATTAAACTAAATTAAGTGCAAGTCTAATATGATTACGAAGAGTCGGTAAGTATATGTCTATCCTATAAGCGAATTAAGTCCGAAAATTCAAACCTACATCTAGTCTAAATTTTCTATGTCTATGCTCCTTTAGAACACCAAATTTAATCCCAATCAAATGTCTCTTGTTTCAGGGCGATTAAGCACACAATTAAATTAGCAAATATAACACTAAAACAAATAAAGATTGAAATTATAGTCCATTAATCAATAATCAAAGTATAATAATCCAAGACAAAACAAGCTTCTAATTAATTACATCAAAGCATACGGATCTTCCTCTTGTCCTTATTCCAGCTGCCATCAATGGTGAAAAAGATTGAAGGCTTGGTGCTCCCTCTCCCAGAAGAAGCTGCTAAAGATGATCCTGCTTTTTTTATGTGATGCCTTCTTCTTCTCTTTTTTCATTGTGTGATAGTCTAATATATTAGGTCTCTTTTTTTTTTTTCCAATTGCTTCTTGTTTCCTATTTTCCTGTGTGAAATATTTCTTCAAATCCCAACAAAATCTATTAAGTTTTGAATTGACGACTCCCCAAATACAATAAAAATATATCTAAAAATATACCAAAATTGGGGAGTCATCACACCCCACACTTGCATCAAATCTTGTTCTCAAGATTTTAAATTGTAAAACAACCAATGAAAATCATGGAATCAAGATTTTAAAGTGAACATCACAAAATTGGAAACTATTCAAACTTTCAAAAATCAAATTTTCCTAGAATTTTTTTTCACCTGCCAAAAATGCAAGTAATAAGAGAATCAATTTGGCAAAAATAAATTATAATAGAATGTCCCTCACTAGTCATGTGTTTGCTCCCTACTCTCAAGATAACTAAGGGCTTGTGTTTCACTCAATTCCATCTATTGCAATCCAGCTACCAGAAGCTTGTTTATTATCTGAATCTCCACTATATTATCTCATTGCACAAACAAATCAAAAGGACTTTAAGGGTTGTAATGAATACGATAGGATGATGAAATGAAATTGGTGTTTGGAGGAAAACTTCAATGAGTGTCAAACAATTTAATGATTTATCATGAAGAATGAAGGAATCGCATATTTAAATGAAAGCACACTTATTTTGAATATGGATCCTATTCTTTGAAACTCCAAAATCTCTCTTTTTTTTTCTTCGTCTAACATTTTTTCAGCTTATGATCCATGGTTACCAAGTTGAAATATCATCCGGGGCTACAGAAACCACCAAAAAAGTCAAATCCAAAAACCTTGGGTTGCCTCCTAAGAAGTGCTAAGTTTAAAATCTTCAACAACACTTTTCAAACAAATATCTAGTCATAAATATCAAACATCACAATCATCTTGTCTTTATTCCTTTATAAGCAATAAGGTTTCAAACAATATGAGTGATCATTCAAGTTAATTACTTGTGCTTCCTCAATCATATAAAATCTCAAATAACAAGCAATCACTGAATTCAAACGAAGTATAACATGTTCATCCAAACAAATAGATGTATGACCTTCTTAGAATACTGAGTATAAAACAAGATTAACTTGACTCTCATCAATAAGAGTCAAAATATCGATAGAAGAATCACATATAATATCTTTAGGAACATGCATGTCAAGATTAACATCAAAATCACAAACATTAGGATCCACAACTAGAATATCTTCTAAACACCCTCTATGTTCTCCCGAATTGATTTCAAGCTTTAAAACACCATCTACATTCTCTATAATATCATGTTCTCCCCTATCTTAAACTTCCTCATAATCATTTTCATTAGAGATCCAAAAGGAAATATGATTAAAAGAGTATTGTTGTTTTATTTCTTCAATGGCTTTGTGCATTTGGCTCACATGAGCTCCAATATTATGGGCATTTGACTCAAAACTAATGAGAGATTCCTCTTGATCATTCAAAAAATTATTGACTCATCTTTCAAAGCGAAATTCCTCTCTACCTTCATAGGTTTTTCCCTGAGCATGTGAACAAGAGTTGAAAGGTGGGGTTTTTCCCTGAGCATGTGAACAAGAGCTAAAAGGTCGGGTTATTTCATTTGAATAGTGCTCTAAATGTGGATCCCAATACTCATGCTGCACCAAATTTCAACCAGGATTAAAAGAATTGCCAAAACAAGTTTGCTTCCTAGTGAAATTGTCTCCTATGTAATTAGTGGTTGAACTAAATGGACATTTCTCAGATATATGATCAAATCTATAGTAAAAACAAGAATACCAATCAGATTGAGAGATATCAACGTGTTTAGTCCAACCAGCATCTCTATTTGCTTGTTTTATTTCATTCACATGCATCTCTAAATAAGAATAAAGATTAAACAATCTATCAAGACAATGCTGTGAATAATCCATTTTTTATTTTATTATTTTAATAAAAAGAACAAAGAAAGAAAGCAAAACAAATCACACAGAAGAAAACAAAATAAAAAAAATTCAATAAACTCAACTTTGAACTACTAATGATTAATTAAATCCAACCAAATAGTGCAGCACACAAGTCCCTAGCAACGACGCCAAAAATTTGATGGGCACAAATTTTGTAGCCTAAGACTCCGCAAGTGCACGGGTTGTATCAATTAATAAATAGTGAGTAAAGTATCATTCCCTCGAGGACTCGGTACTAACAATTAGGTTGAACATTAACTTTACACTTTCACTTAATTTGAGCAAGACACGAAGAGAATAATTATCAAATGAAAATTAAATCCTAACTAAAATGAGAAAACAAATCTAAGTTAAGGGTAACGAGCAAAAAAATTTGACTTGGATTATCATAGCTTTAATTACTTTATAGTGTCTAATTTCTCCCTTTAATTGCAATCAACTCTATATTTGCTAGTTTAGAACTCTTAATTACCTAAGAGTGTCTTACGATTCACTATAAGGATTAATCCCTAATGTCTTAGTGATTACTTAATTAAACTAAATTAAGTGCAAGCCTAATATGAATATGAAGGGTCGGTATGTATATGTCTATCATACAAACAAATTAAGTTCAAAAACTCAAACCTACACGATATAATTGAAGGTTTAGTATAAACTTCCTATGTCTAAACACTTTTAGAACACCAAGTTTAATCCCAATCGAATGTCTCTTGTTTTAGGACGATTAAGCACACAATTAAATTAGAAAACATAACATTAAAGCAAATAAAGATTGAAATTATAATCCACTAATCCATAATCAAACTATAATAATCCAAGATAAAAGTATACAGAAGCCATTAATTAAATATATTGAAGCACACCAAAGTTCCTCTCGTCTTTACTTCGGCCACCGCCAATGGTAAAAAAGATCGAAGGCTTAGTGCTCTCTCCCCAAGAAGAAGCTATTGAAGATGATCGTGCTTTTTTTATGTGCTGCTTTCTTCCTCTCTTTGTCTCTATGCGTGATAGTCTATTATATCTAGGTCTCTCTCTCTCTCTTTCAATTGCTTCTTGTTTCCTGTTTTCCTGGGTGAGATATCTCTTCAAAATCCCAACAAAAGCTCTTAATTTTTGAATTGATGACTACCCAAATATAATAAAATATTTTTGAAAATATATTAGAATTAGGGTATTAAAATATACATGTCAGACCTAAGGTTTGTTTTTGTAATTAGTCATACCACAATGACGTGGCATACCGGATTTACCTAAGAGTTTCCCTTCATTAATACTCCTATGTCATATAATTAATATAGCACCTTTTCACAGGGAGGTGGTTCTTGTGCAAAAGATAAGACATATTTATAATTTTCATCAATTTATTTTCTTGCATTACCTCTATCGATACTAATTCAACCACAATCAAGTAAAAGAGGACAAAAAAATCATATTAATTAACATAACGAGAATCCTTAACTGACTTAAAGTAAATAAATAAATTTCAGAATTTAGAACCGGAGGAAACACTAAATTTTGTTGGCAACTAGCAATATTCTATCCTCAATAAGTTGAAATAGGGTGGCTAACATATTTTGTGATATAAAATGGTTATGTATTTTTTAAGAAAGCAAATTTATTAATTAAAGTTTCGTAATTAATACTTTTAATGTATATCTAATTCATTTTATATTTATGGTCCAAATGATTATAATATATTTAATTAAATACAATAATTGTGTGAATTTTACATATCTATACTTTTATCATCAAACTATTTCTGCTAATATTACATGATTATATGATTTATTAATTAATGCAATTTATCTACTAAAAAAATAAAGAAAGCAACCTTGAAGTTAATTTATTAAAATGAATTATTATTATTATTATTATTATTATTATTATTATTATTAAAAATGTATTTACATTCAAACCCAATTAAATTAGGACTTTCTATTATTTCACACAATTAGAATTTTACAATTACAATCAAACCCAATTAAATTAGTATTACTTTCTATTATTTTATTCAATTAGAATTAATATTAAATTCATCCCATATATTTATATGGATATAATAAATCCCAATGTGGGCCCATTGCAAATATATGAATTTTTATACTTTATTTATCACTTTTATATTCTATATAGAAAATTAATATTCATGCATGGACTTTTATAGTCTAATTGATACCAAACACTTCTATTAAGATTTTCTTAAATATGAGATTGTAAGTATGAATTCTTTTGAAGGGTTTAGTAGATGTAAGAATCACTAGTAGAAAAAAAAAATATTTTTTATTGTTAAACACTGCTCGGTAATTTTGTGGTTATTGGCAACCGACTAATCCGGATTAGAGGTCTAGGAGTGCTACCCGTATAGATTTGGTTGTCCACTCTCCAAATGAAAATGCTTACCCAAATTTAAACATACGTTTTCATCTTTACGGGAACGAGTCTACTTACAAATTCGACCAACTATTTGTTGGTAGAAAATATATATCTTTTAGAATACTTCATCTAACATCTAAGACTGTTTATTACGCGAGTAGATTGAAAATGTGTATGGTAGCATTTCTATAAATACCGTAATAAGTTTAGATAATATTTTCTAGACATTATGAAAGAAGTTGGCCTCAATATGATAAAGTATTTTAAAAGTACATTAAAATTTTAAATTTCCAATTTTCCAAAGTTCTATTTTGCGGTCTCTTCAAATTCTAAAGTTTAGGAGAATTGTCCTTTATCATCCCAACCATTTAAACTTTTATCTAGCTATTTCTTCTTACATCTCCCCAACATTCTCTTGCTCTATCAACATGGTGAAATGACAGAGAACGCTGCTTATTTGTCTCACACAATCATGTACCTTTTCCTCCACAGCGCCCATCACCTCCAGTCCTCCAATTTGGCAAATTCTGAATGAGCTTTAGAACCTATATAGTAGATCCTTCATTTCTAAGTATAGACCCATTTCACCGTTTTATTTTTGGAGAAATTAAAGAAGCGAAATGAACCACTTAATCATGACATATTTTGTGTATTATTCCTGTTTCCGATCCTAGTGAGCTGACATCAAAAAATGAACTTAATAACTCTCTTGCTGTTCATTCCTCCTCTTGCTAAGATTATTTGTTACCTTATAAGTTGAATAAACTAGTTTAGAGAAAAAATTCAAATAATTTATTTCATAAGTAATTTATTTAGTTGTTTTTTTTTCTGATTTTCTAAAAGGTCAATTAGATGATATATTTAGGAAGAGGGGAAGTATAACGTGTAACACCCCAATTTTTATACCATATTATACATCACAAAAACAACAACAAAAAGATGCAACCTAGGGTACAATCGAACAAGGGACAAGTCCCAGCCTATAAGAATTCTCACCTAAAAATAGTAATTATAGGGGGTCACATAAAGTCCCAGTAACCAATATCACTCTACAGAATATATAAGGAAGGACCATAATCCAATGAAGCAGTGCCTATATACATGTAAGATAAAATAATAGCTTTCCAAAACAAAATCACAAGTTCAAACACAATCGTTACCCCCAACCAATCTCCTTCATATAACTCCCAGACACATGGACGCAAACCTTTCGTGTTGTATATCCCGGTCAAAAGTTACACCACTCACTTTAGGTCATCGGTCCCTTCTCTTGCCTCCAACTTGGGCCTAAGCTCTAAAGGTGTCTTAGCCAAACGCCTATTTCCTAACCCCGACCAAAGGATAAGGGATAGAAACATGAGCATGATAAAATGCCAACCACTATGATCACTTATAGAGGCTGCAACAAGGGCTTTTAAACAAAAATCTCCACAACCTTACCCCACATCTCCATCACAGAAGTAACCATAACAAACATCATCCATAGCCTATATAATCACAACACTATATATATGACACATCATCACATGAATCTTTACACACATATGTATATGTGAATTTGAAAGATAATTTTTATAATAGAATTCGTACTAACATACTTCCCGCTTCATTGAAATTTATACAATTTTAGAATTTTATAAATCAAATTTATACGATTAAAATATAGTTAAAAACTTTTATATTCCAAAACATGCATATAAAGTAAAGTAACATTGGTTACCTTGTAATATCTGAATTTAAACCTATAGACTTTCAGTGTTCCTCAAGATAATTATTTCGTCCAGAAGGTCTTGTTGCAAAGAATAAAGTTTGTGAAGGGTTTTTGTAACCAAAAGAAATTACTAGAATAAAACTGAACTCAGAAGTTTAAACCCTCAAGGAAAATAAATAAAAGTAGACAGATTTATGATCTGGCTTGCGGTGGCTAAAATGACAATTAGAAGCATGCCATCATATTATATTTATATATGTTCATTCCTGTATAATTGGGGTAACTAATGCATTGATCACACACACACACATATATATGTATGTATATTATCTTATCTCCTTTCTTAAGTTCTAAATTATCTCTCTTTTAATATATATTGTCAATATACATATGTCATGCTATGGTATCTTCCTTCCTAACTCCGTATAAATATAAATAAATGGATATCTTTTTCTTTATACACCATTTAAATATTTCTTTTACTTTAAATTATCACCAAAAATCTTTATCTAAATCCAACTAACCTTGTATACTTTCTATTTTTTGATAAAACTAACACTACTAATTATCTATATTTAGTTATACCTACTTAATTGCATGTTCTCTTCTTCTAAAATCAAAGTTTTGAATTATATTCTTACATCTGATTGTATTAAATATATTTTCGTCTTCAAATATATGTAACATCATTATTAAATCTTAAATAATTAAATTCGAACTCTTTAGATATTCAAATACATTTATAATATTAATTATTTATATCTATATATAAAATTTGGGATGTTACCACGGAGGGCACCCTCTTGAGAATCGATATTTTTGTAACATCCTAAAAATTTAATTAAGGATTAGTGGGGGTAAACAGGAATTTATTAATGAAAAATGATGGATTATGAGAATATTTGAAGGATTTTGAGGTATTTTTGAGGATTTTAAAAGGCCTAGTTTCTCCCTTATTTGGACCATAATAATTTTGGGAGAGATTATTTTTAGGCTCAAATGAGGTTAATATAGGAGGAAATAAATAAAGGATATTATTGGAAAATTTTGAGAGTGAAAAGAAAATTTTTTATTCAAAAGAAATATCTTATTTAAGAATTTTATGGCCCAGTAGTATAGTGTCCACTCTGCCTACACTCATTTCCTCTCGC
The DNA here is from genome assembly GCA_037074515.1 of Mimosa bimucronata. NCBI lineage: Eukaryota > Viridiplantae > Streptophyta > Magnoliopsida > Fabales > Fabaceae > Mimosa > Mimosa bimucronata. The sequence continues at coordinate 9,204,285 of CM073447.1, forward strand.
CAGTAACTTTACTGTTTCAATGATTATTTTCTCAACCAATCACATTCAACTACTATTTATATATATTATATTATATTATTAATATAATATATTATTATTATTATATTATTATTATTATTATTTTACTATTCATCAATTATTATATATACACACACCTTCATCACCGTTCCTTCTTCATTCCTTCGTCTCTCTCTCTCACGACTCTCTCTCTCTCTCTCTCTCTTTTGCTCTCTATTTCCACCACCAATATTCCTATTATTAGACTTATCAGAGCTCATTGATATAGGAATAGTAAGCTTTTCGGCCAACTAAATACATTTTTGGATTCCCGTAAGTCTCCTCTACATTTCTATGTCATTAGTTTCTCTATATGTTATACTTGAAAAATTAGACCTTGTCTAAGTGGGTAATTTTTGGGAGTTCTAAGCTTAATAAATTGAACCTTAGACCTCGATTATGAGTTTTTCTGAGTAGATTTTTCATTATTGGAAGTTTTCCTAATTGTTAGGAATTTTTGGATTTATGGAAGTTTTAGAAATTGTGGCTTTTAAATTATTCGAGGTGCTTATGGGTAAATTGATGATTTTTAGATGTTTATTAAGGTCATATGAGGGGATTTAATTAATTGATTTGATTGGGGTTTACACCTAAAGAATTATTGAGGGATTATTGGATGTTAAGGAATTTTATAAATAGTTATTGGAAAGATTAATAATTTTGATATATGTATAAATGGAGTAGAGATAAATTTTAGAGATAGAAAGGGAGAATAAATGTTAAATAGAAATTTAACATAAGCAAGGGCAAAGAAATGGTAGTAAATAATTTATTTTCCAACATGTGAAATTATTAGATAAATAATTAATTGTGATTGTATGTATGGTTGTGTAGTGCTTGAATTGCACTAAATTAGCACGGGGGAGCTGCACTATTGTGAGATTGGTGCCAGCTATCAGGTAACCGCTTTCTGCTTGTTTATGTGTGTGTAGTGTTAGTAAGTAATTTGAAATATTATTATTTGACAATTATAATGTTATATGGAGATGAGATTTTGAATCACAGTTGAAATATGATTATCAATTGATAATTGATGAGATATGGAAATGAGATCTTGGAATATTAATATTTTTATAATAAATGTCCTGTGGAGTATTATTTTGAAATGGCATAAATTTGTGATGTGAAATATTTGAAACGGAAATATATGTGGTTTTGGAAATTATTTAATATATGTATATTATGAAAATACTGGAAGGCCTGGTGCCTGATTGTGGTGTTGCATATCTATGTGTTGTATGTGAGAAATTATTTGGGTATGTGACACCGGTGAATTGGAAATTGTGCCATCACGTGATGAGGTACCCTGTTGCGCCACAGGGACTAATTGATATATTATGAGAAATAAAGGAGAGAAAGACAAAAGAGGGGATATCGCCCCTTACGGATTCAGAAAGAACAGAGATCCTTCTAATCTGTGGTACTATTCAGGGAGGGTAGAGAGTCCCTCGTGAACTGTACTGTGGTGATCAGGGGTGGGTGGAAGGTCCCGACTGGTCCCACAAGTTTTCCCAACATTTCTAGTAAGATTTATTTGGGTTGTCTGTAATTATCAATGATATATATACTATTATTGAGGATGAATTGTGATGGATTATTTTATAATTATAAACGATGAGAAAAGATATTTGGGACCAAGATATGCATTATATGTGAATACCTGAGCATGCTGGTTGAACTAATATATATACATATATGTATTCCACTGGACACCTTGCTAGCACACACCACACGTAGATGAGTAGTCAGTGGTTGCGTTTTGGGGCTACCCCCGTTGATCTCACTTTTGCAGGTCCTAGGAGCGAAGTAGGAGGTCAAGGGAAGGATCCGGGAACTTCTCACTGATATCGTGAGATACTCTGGACCAGAAGGACAGGAGGTATTGCCACATTTATGATCATATTTTGTATGATGCTTCCGCTGAACCTTGTTCCTATTCTGGGAGAAAATTATTGTATAATACCTATTATGGTATGGTATTTTAAGAATGATGTGTGAAGTATAATCATGAATAATATAATTCTCTATTATTGTACTGGAAGAAAATTTATGTTGTGATTACAGAGATTGGAATTGAGGTTGAAATATATATAAATATTATGGAAAGATCTTTTTCTAACTATGTTAGCGAATTTTTGGTAATTTAATTCTTTTTCCTAACATAGTTAGTACTATAAACGTTTTAATATATTATTGTTAGTGGTTAAAAGTGGAATTTGGAGGTAAATGTTACAATTTTTCTTCACTTTCTAAATATGAAAATGGGACAATTGCACATAGGTCTCAAGTAAGAGAATTAATTTCAGAAAGGTCCCAAGGAGTTGTTAATGACAGCTATTAACAACTGCAATAGCCTTGGTTAACAAGTGAAGGAGTTGTCAATGGACCTGTCTGAAATTAATTCTTTTACTTGGGACTTATTTACAATTCTCCCTATGAAAATGAACCAAACCCTTTAAAAAATTTTAAAATCAAGACAAAGGTTAACAAGTTGACACAAAAGGTTCCACTTTTGAAGGAATATATATATATATATATATTTATATATATAAATATCGTGTACTAATGTGTGTGTGTGTGTTGACACAATAAAAGATGGCGGTGGAGCCTCGACCCAACTCAGGATTTGGGGGACATTATGACATGATGCATGATCACTGACCGAGAAGCCTGTGATTTTTTTAAGAAATAAATTGTATATTTTTTACGAAAAAAATAAATTGTATATTTGTTCCTGCCGTTTTATAAATCATTTTAGTTTCATGTCATAGTTGTATAAAGTATTTTTCATTAATATAATCAACATAATTAACATCAAATGATTATGTCTATATCAATTTTTGTTAACTTTTTAAAAATTAAACTTGATATATAATTATATATTAGTGTTTGGGATTATTTTATTAATATTTTAAATTTTATTGGCAGTATTTTTCATCAATAGGGTTAGAGAGCTGAAAAGACATTTAACTGCCAATATCCCCACATTGACATGGTGAGCACATATCACAACAATTATAACCGTTTTTCCAATTTTATTCTTCTTTCATTGTTATTGAAATGAGAGAGAGAGAGAGAGACTGAGAGAGAGAGAGAGATTTACAAATTTAATGATAGAACAAATTCTATCATTAATGAGACTGTTGCTTAAGTTAGAATAATTCACAGCAAATTGATCTAAACCCTTAATAGTTGAGAGAACAAATTCTCATAAATAAAGTTGAAATTTAATCAATTAAAAATCTATTTAAAAATTTTGCGGTCATTTTATTACTTAATGAGAATTAATTCACATTAGTTGAAATTGAATGGAGTGGTACTTTTCTAGGGCCACTTTTAGGCTATAGATTTACGTTTGACATAGCTCGTTCATATCAGTTATTTTTAACTTGAGATGAGAGGATTGATAAGCAAGGCATTTATTCATTTCTTTTCGTTCTGAGAATATATTCTTCTTCTTTTGGTAAAGGAAATATATTCTTCTTTTAATTAATTAAAAGCTGTTAAAGTTGTGTTTGGGTTCGATTAGCACTTTCTTCACTGGCGGCTTTCCTCTTATCATGGAAAAAAAAATCCAGATTACATAATTAAGGCAAATAAAAAAATAAAAAAAAAAAGAGAAAAGAGAAATTGAGTGGCTCCGAAAGTCATCGAAGAAATGACCTGTTCCCTTTGCGAGAGCCGAGAGGTTAGGAAGAAACCAAGAAAGTGCCAATAAAAAGGAGTATATAATAAAGCAGACAGAATTCCAATAAAAAGTAAATTAAATACACACAGAATAATCTTTTCTAGTTTTTTAAATCAACGAAAACAGAAAATTAATCTTTTGGAAATTTTGTGGATATTTTACGCATATTCCATTCATATATTCCGTCAACTTTTCATCTTGGCCAAAAGTTCTATAGCCCAAAGTAGGATGTGCGTTCCATCACATAAATTCATGATTTGTCTAATATATATTCAGTATTATCGGGTCATCTTCATTATGTTTAAAATTAAAATTATCAAAAAATTTAGTTATAATCATAGACAAAATTATCAAAGTGTTCTTAGACAAAAGCCGTTTGGAGGGAAATATATATACTCTTGTGATCATATTTATTAGGGGTGTCCAAAACCGGGATTGGGAACTGTCCCGGACTCCCCGTCCCTGGGACCGAGAATTCCTGGTATAGTATGTATCACATTTAAAAAAAATTGGCCTCTTTCCATCAGCCCAATCAGACTTGTGGCCCAATTGTTGTCAAGAAACAAAAAAAAAAATAGTGCATCCATTAGCCCAATTGTTGTCGGCTTTTGAATAAAATATACAAAACCATTAGAAATAAAAACAAAACAAAATAAGATGCAAACCATACAGCAAGTAATAATATATGCCAATTACCAAAAATCCAAAACACTAATACAGCAATTACTAATACAATACTGGGCGATGATTTATAGCTGGAATATAATGAATTTAGTCACTGCTTCTCCTTCTGCTACGTATTCCCGTAAACAAATTAATAATTAATAAATAAATAATAAATGAAGGAAGGAATTAGTAGTAGATTTTTTTTGATACAGAAGGAACTAATAATATATGCCAAATGCCAATATCCAAAAACCATTAGAAATAAAACCAAGAAAGTGCATCCGAGGCAGGAAAACAGTAGAAAAAAATAATGCAAACCATACGCCTATTTTGGGCTCACTGATTTTATAAAAAAAATACAATACCGGGATCCCGGCACCTTGCCCGGATCCCGATCCCAGTCCCGGTCCTGATTTCCGGTCCCAACTTGCTGGGACCGGGATTATATGGACACGCCTAATTTTTATCTTTCATATAAGTCACACTGATAAATTCCAACATGAATGTAATACTTTATTTTTTATTTATTAAAAAGTTGTTAAATTTTAAGATAGAGTTCATGAAATTAAAAAAGGGAAAAGGGTCATTTTTAGCCTGAAAATTTTAACTTTTAAGTAATTTTGGTCCAAAATTTTTTTTAGACAAATTTTAACCCTAAAATTTATAAAACGTAGAAATATGTAGAAATATAAATGAGATAAGATGAGTAACGAAAACAATGATACTATCGCAATTAATGAGAGCCTTTATGGCACAATGACATGTGTTACGTTGTGCTATATCCCAACACGTGGATAAATTCATAAGGGACACAAGTCCTTGTATAGTTGTGGGCCATCTAATTCCTTTGTTTTACATCCAAGGACTTTGAAGTTTGATTTCTCCAATAGCTATTGGAAACTTCACATACTTCCTATACTTCGTGGCTAAGGCGTCGACCAGCTTTCATGTCTTCTATCACATTCATCGTAACCAATAACTTCTTTCCACTTGTTCGAAATGAATTTTTCTATAAAAAACTTTTTTTTATTAATCCGCCGCTATTTAATTCTATTAACAATTGACTAATTCGATTCACGAAAATATATAATAACAATGAGGGTACTAACAATCTCCTAGTAATTAACATGATTCTATATCTAAAACTCGAACATGAAACCCATAATTAAGTGGATACAACCTACTAGTTGATCTAATGCTCTTAATTGTCAACAAACTTATTTATTAAAAACTCTCTCATGCTAAATATGTAAGCTTGACAAAAGATTTACTTTCATTTAAATATGAGACTTCAATACACTTTATTTTCTAAATATATAAATTGGGTATGTGTTATAAAAAAACTAACAAACATCTGTTATAAATAACTAGTTAACTTAACTACTCTTCTTAAAATACATAAATTACTACCTTTAGTCATTAATATAAGAGATAGTTGAATAATTCAAGAGATTAAGAAAATTAAATAAATTAATTAATGATAACATGTGTTATATGATCACTCCTAAACATTCAGTGTATTATTAGATTATTTATAATCTTATAAGTTAGAAAAATTAGTTTGAAAATAATAATAATAATATTAAAATAAAAATGCCTCATATTTAGAACCAAAATTACTTCTAAACTAGATCTCATGTTTAGAACTAAAGGTACTGGTTATCTAACTCTTATAACACCCATGATCGTTTATATGAGGTGTAGCACCCGATGTTGAAACTTATAATTTTGATGATAACTAAACTGGACTGAAGATAAGAAAACTAAGTGAATCTTTACTTAGAAAATGTTAACTTAAACTTATAAAATTAAGTGAATCTTAACTTAGAAAATGCTCAATAGTTCAGTAAGTGATCGAGCATTGGAGCCTTCAAATGATCGAGCATGCACAAAGCATATATCGAGCATTAGGGTTTTCAAGAGAACATTCGATTGTTGAGCATAATGATCGATTGTTGACTTATTTTTTTGAAAAACCAATGATCTGATGTTGAAAGATTGTATTGAGTACTTTGGCTTGATCGAGCACTTGAACAATGCTCGAATAAATATCTTGAGGAAGAATGTTCAAGCATTGATCTAGAAATCGAGCATTGAAGATTGCTTGATAATTCTCTCAGTAATCGATTATTGTGTTACACTTAGAATATTTTTTTAAAGAGTGAAAACCATCGACCATTCATGTTTTAATCGAGCATTGTTATTTCGAGCATACTGCTTTTTGTTCAATCAATGTCTAACGCTTTAATCAAGCAATGCAGGTCAAGTTCTTCAAAAAATTGAAATTTCATTCGAGCAAAGTCGAATGCTCGAGCATAGCATGAAATGTTCGATAGTCAGGCACAAAGTTTAATCGATTGTTGAACCAGTAATAGAGCATTCATACCTAACCTTTGTATTTTGAACTGAATTTTTATATGCAAGTTTCTAATCATTATCAATGTGTTTTCGTAGCATTGGTTTGAATTATTTTAGAACGAATGATTGTTAGACACAAACAGACACAAAAGCATGTGATGATGTAAGTAAAAGCATTCTGGTTTCCTACCAACTACAAGTTGTCCAAACCAGTTCAAATGGAACTAGAAGGCTCTCAAATGGCCAAGTGAAGTTTATCAACATCATCAAATGATCATCATTACTCCAGGGCATAAGGATTGATGCTGTATCAACATCAGAACCATTCAAGCTTTTCTAATGTTGAAACTGGTTGAATGGTTAAGGTTCAAACGGCTAAGTTTCCAATGGGCCAAAATCCGAGTACATATATGGAGCTGAAGACAGAAGGAGCTTTCTAAGATATTGAAGCTAATTGCACTTAAACGATTCTAAGTTTTCTCTTAAGTCTTCAATTTGTATTCTGCTTGTGAGTTTTGAGTGATTCTTTTATGCTTATTTAGTAAGCCTCTCTTGTAAACACTCTTTCATTTTCTGGTTGTTGCCTTAGGATATAGGGGTCTTAAGGTAGGATTATATTCTTACAAAGTGTAAGGGGGAGAGGAGTTGGCAAGATTGTGTTCTTACTGAAAAAATTTCCTTTGTTTGTAAAGTTTTCCAAGAATCTGTTTGAATCTTAGAAGAACACTAGTGGAACCCAACTTAATGTTGGAGAATTGGACGTAGGCAAAGAGCTTTGGTCAAACCAGTATAGGTTTTTGTGCTAATTCCTTCCCTTCTGCACTTTGAAATCTTAGAAAAAGAGTGAGTGAGAAAAATTTTCATACAATACCCAATTCATTCCCCCTCTTATGTATTGTCCTGTCTTTCATCAATCCACTCTCCCGGAGAGGGGGAAAACATGGAGTCACCACTAAAATTATAAAACAATGATAATTTTGGAAAACCTTTTAATTTTTATTTAAAACACATGATCTTCAGAAACAAATTAGTGTTTAAGAGTCGATTATACGTGGGGAAAGTGTTAGTGTTAACCGATAGGAATTTATTGTTTTCTAAGCACATTTATCTTATAATTATCCATGTTTTGTTTGAAATTAATATATTTATTTGTATAATTGTTATGATAAATTGTGCTACTCCGTTTGATGCAAGGCATAGATAAATTTACAAATTTTCTCCCTCTTTTGTAGCATAAAGAAGGAGGAACAAATGGAGCAGAAATCAGAGTGAAAGGACGCATGCTGGACAGGACGCCTCGGCCACCAGAACAGGGTGCTGAGGCGACCAAGGACGAACCAGGACGCCTCGGCCACCAGAACTGGGTGCTGAGGCGACCCCAACCTGGACGCCTCGGCCACCTGAACAGGGTGCCGAGGCGACCAGAGAAAAATCAGATTTTAGATTTTGGATATCATATTCGAAAATTAGGGCTTTTTAAGACCAAGAACACGCACAATTGAGGGAGGACTGCATTTGGGACGAAATTGAGAGAGAGAAACGAACGGTGCAGAGAGAAAGATCAAATTAGGGCTTTAGAGAAGTTTTACGGCGCGAATCCGGGAGGCTTCTATAGGGTTCTTCTTTGTTCTTCTTATTCATTCATCTTGTTTAGTAGTTGTAATCATGAATAGACTTCATATATTTGAATTCCTTTCAATTATGCGTAGCTAAACGTTAGACTAGGGTTTCTTTGAACCTCTATATGGATTGATTTTGTTAATTTCCTTTCTGTTGGTTGTTTAATGCAATTCAGTTTTGTTTTTACCTTGCTTATATTTTAAAAAGTGCCTGATCAACATTTTACTTGTTCAATGATTCATCGCTTGAGAGAGGGTGTTTTATTGTAGAACTTAGGTAAAAGCATATTAGAGAGAAAACTCTTTGTTAACAGAGAAGAGATTCATCTGTCAACCTAATATCGTTAGAATGAAATTGATGCTTAAACGTGTTTTTGTTGATTCAATAGCATGAGAGTGTGAGAATCTTTTAAACACGATTTTTCATAAATCCAATAGCATGAGAGTGTGAGGGTTTTGAAAGATAAAGATTAGATTTTTGACTCGAGAGAGCGTTTCTGATCACATTCGAATTTCAGACGAAGACTGAATGTATTAGATAGCCATTAGAAAGGGTAATTTGGTAGAAATCATGACATATAGAGGGGATAAGGAATCCTGGGTTTCGATCTCATCGTCTTAAAAGCAGTTTTCAAAGTTTGTTTGTTTGTTTCTTATCTTTTTTTGTTCAAAGCAATATTTTTATTCAACTTAAGTAAACACAGAATTAAATTAGTTAATTTCATTAGATTAAACCATAGTCCTCGTGGGATCGATATTTTTATACTACGTGCGACCCGTACTCTTGCGGGCGAACAAGTTTTTGGCGCCGTTACCGGGGACTACGGCTTTAGTCTTTCAGGCGTTAGTTAATTTAATTGTGTCTTTAGTTATAGTTGATTTCTTTTTTTTCTTTGTTTCTTTAATCATCTATCTTGATAAGGTTGATACTCGTTAGTTCGATTTGTCTTTGCAGGTGACTCAGTCGGCTGTATGCTAGGTGATTTGGAGGTGGTTCTTTTTGACATTGAAGAAATTCCTATTCTACAAGAACCAGTTGTTCCACCTGAACCTGAACGTCAACCTTGCACTATGGCTGCAATTCGGGATGAGGAGGATCTCTCTATGGATGAGTTCTTGGAGCGAGAAGGCTTCACATACTCATCCAGTATTCAGTACCCGAACATCACTGCGAGGACATTTGAAGTTAAGCCTGTCATGATCCAGATGATTTAGATGATGGGAACTTTCAATGCAAACCAATTGGAAGACCCCACCGAACATCTGACTAAGTTCGTGGAAGTCTGTGAAAACTTCAAACAAGTCGGAGTTTCCAACGACGCTCTACGACTACGCCTTTTTCCCATGTCACTGGGGACTAAGGCAAAGGCCTGGCTCAATTCACTCCCCGAACATTCCATCACGAGTTGGGATGAACTGGCTTCCAAATTTAAGGCTAGATTTCTTCCTACAGGAAAAAGAGCAACTCAAAGGGGTGAATTACTTAACTTTCAGCAAGAGCCAGGTGAAACATTCTATGAAGCCTGGGAGAGGTTTAAAGACATGTGCCGGAATTGCCCAAGCCATGGGCAAAGATCTAACATCCTCTTGGAGGCATTCTATCATGGGTTGACTGAGCCTACACAGGTTATGTTGAATACAGCAGCGCAAGGGAACATTAGAAAAATAAAGAGTTCTGAATTACAGCAACTATATGAGGATGTTGCCTCTAATAACGTTCAGACCTCGCGCAGAGACAGAGCTTTCTATAAGTCACATATGGATTCTTCTGCATTAGGATCAGGATCCTCATCAGATGGCTCTAAAGACATCAGTGCTCAGTTAGAAGCTATTACTCGGAGATTTGACAAATTAGAGATGAAATTTGAAAATCATCTCCCAAGAGGTGTTCATATGCTTCAAGGCTCTACCCCATCATGTGAGACTTGTGGTGAAAGGCATAATGTAGTGGATTGCCCCTATGCAATTGAGACCCTAAATTACATGAATAATTCCAATCGGAATCCTCAAAGCAATCCCTATTCCAACACCTATAATAACGGGTGGAGAGATCATCCAAATCTGTCATGGAGAAATAGTACTAGTCTCAATCCACTTGTAGCTTCCTCTTCATATAAATCCCAAGCACCCCTGGGATTTACCGCTCAACCACCTAAGCCTCAAGAAGAATCCAGGATTGAAAAGATGTTTTCTCAGCTCTTAGAAGCAACTAATGCAACCAATGCCAAGATTGCCCTACACGACACTGCCATCAAGAACCTTGAAGTGCAAATGGGACAGGTTGCTTCCCAACTGAACATCTTAACACGGAATGGATTGCCTAGTGACACAATCCCTAATCCGAAGAGTGATGGCAAAGAAAAGTGCAATGCTATCATGTTGAGGAGTGGAAAGAATTATGAACAGGCGGTTGCTTCAAACATGAAAATTCAACCAGTGCAAGATCCATCTAGTGTTGATGTAAAAAAGGTTGATACAGATACTGCAATAGAAGATGAGGCCTCTAAAAAGAGCAAACAAGTTACAAAGAACCTTAATGATGTGGTTAAAGGCACTACGAATCCCAAGCCTAACGGGGAAGATAAGAGGCAAAAGATCTCCACTCCTTTCGTGCCCCCACTTCCTTATCCTCAAAGGTTCAAGAAGAAGGATGAGGACACCCAATTTAAAAAGTTTGTTGACATGTTCAAGCAGCTTCATGTCAATATTCCTTTTGCTGAGGCACTTGAGAGTATGCCTAAATATGCCAAGTTCCTCAAAGATGTGCTATCCAAGAAGAGACGGTTCAACGAGTTTGAAACTGTAGCTCTAACAGAAGGGTGTAGTGCAGTGATCCAGAGAAAATTACCAACCAAACTTAAGGATCCAGGAAGTTTCTATTTTCCATGCAATATCGGAACCAACTTCACTGGAAAAGCTCTATGTGACTTAGGAGCTAGCGTTAATCTCATGCCACTGGCTGTATTTAATCAATTGGGGCTTGGTGAGCCACGACCTACCACAGTCACCCTTCAATTTGCTGACCGCAGCATAGCTAAACCGCGTGGCATTATAGAAGATGTGTTGGTAAAGGTTGACAGGTTTATATTCCCTGCAGATTTCATTGTCATAGATTGTGAAGTAGATTGGAAAATTCCAATCATATTGGGACGACCCTTCCTAGCCACAGCAAGAACGCTCATTGATGTAGAAAAGGGTGAAATTACTTTGCGAGTAAATGATGAGCAAGTTGTCTTCAACATGTCTCAAGCACTAAAATTTCATGAGGATGAACATAGTCAGTGTTACTTTACTGATATGTTAGGAGATGTGATTCAAGAAGAACATCATGAGCCAATTATCAAAAATCCTTCAGAAGCACTTTTGACTGGAGAAAAGGAACTTAACCATGCCAAGCAGGGCAAACGTGAAGAGACACTAGGTATTGGAGCATTCCCTCATACTAAGTTCAAACTTTTTGAGCCACTTGATGCCTCTAAGGAACTGAGTTCTTATATGAAGCTGCCTAGGGAAGCATCACCAATGCTTGAGAACAAAATTCTGCAACTCAATGAGATTAAGGAATATCAACTTATTAATCATGAGCATGCTAGATTCGACAAAGAGATGGTTAAGAGGCCACCTGATAGAAAAATTGATCCTGAATATTTTGAGCCTGAACAACAAGTACTTCTCTACAAATCTAAACTGAAGTTGTTCCCAGGCAAGCTTAAATCAAGATGGTGTGGACCGTTTACTGTGGTGCAAGTGTCAGAGTTGGGGAATGTTGAACTTGAGAACAAGAAAGGTGAAAGATTTCATGCTAACGGACAATGCTTAAAGCAGTATTGGGGAGGAAATGTGGATTGCCCGATATCCACTATTTACCTCAAGAACCCACCATAAGTCCTGAAGAGTCAGGCTGAAGACTATAAATCAAGCGCTTCTTGGGAGGCAACCCAAGTTCTGAAACTTGTTTTTATAATTTTGTTTGTTTGTTTTATTTTATTTTTGTTAGTAGAGTTATATTTGGTCTTTCTCCTGCAGATCTAAGTCTTGTCATATGTGGAGATAGAAATTAGAATGCAATAGCTCATCGTGGAACGTGCATAACTAATACTATGAGTTGTGAAATCCGCTCTTCCACCACCAGCCGCTCAAACCCAAGGAAGAGGATTAAGCTTGAGGAACTACGAAGGGGAGTATTTCTTACTTATCACTGAATTCTCTAGCACTTATAGGCTTACTGATGATATGCGTCTCATTGATATACCCTAGTTTACTCTTAATTTTTGTTTCTTCTCTGCTATGTTGAATTTCACAATGAGGACATTGTTAGATTTAGGTTGGGGGGGATAAACAAAAATTCATTGTACTAAATTTTTTTGACAATTTCATCTCATAAACTTTAACTTTTGTTTGATAATTTTATTGATAACTCCTATACTTATCAAATGTGTTAATAAGTCCGATGATGTGATAAAGATTGACTGACATTTAGAACAGCAAAAAAACATACTTTATATGCTTGTCAGTTGAATTGTATGGTTACATATCACTTTACTAAATTCTTTTGAGTAATAATATCCACCATTAGAATTAGAAATAGTTTTGAAAATTTTGATCAAGGAAATTGATAGCAATCAAGGTTATGTACTGATTTTTAATCTTGTACTTTTACAACCAATTTCGGTATTTTTAGTGCTTATTTGATTCTCATTAAAATTTTGAAAATAAATTAGACTTACATGGGTAGTAACAAAAATATATAAAGTCTTTTGGTCAATCCCAAATTTGAAAAAAGAAAAAAAAAGAGTATATACAACTCCGCTAGCATCTAAAGACTCGACTTAGTAACCGGGGGCACTTCATCACCAATGTTGGCACTCGCGTCAAACGGTTGAGTCAAAGATAGCTAAGAGTTGGGCAGAAAAGCCTCTTGATCTTGTTGGAGTAACTGAGTAACCGGTGCTGCATCACCCATATGCAGGGTCGCGTAAAAAGGGGACCTACAACAATTCAAGATATAAATAAAAAAAAAAAAGAAGAAGAAAGAACGAAAGAAAGAAGTACAAAAATAGAAAGAAAAGTAAAAAGCAAGAAAGTAAAAATCAAGTTTGGGGGAGATTTAAAAGGCAATAAAATAAAGTGTAATTTACTACCATGTGAAATCTAATGAGTTTTTGAAGTTTTAGGAACACGCTTTTCAAGAGGAATGTATTTAGAAAAAGGTTGTTAGGGTACTTGGTTAGAGGTTTGTATGTAGCTTAGATTGCCATTGATGACTAAGATGAGAATTGGAGAAACTATTTTTGATTCTATCACACACATGCACACTCTAGAATTTGGAAGAGGATTGTTCAATTATACAATGCATACTGGTTTGTATGTAGATATGGTTATTTGAGGTTCTAAAAAGAATGAAAATCTCTGAGGACTTACTAAACACATGAGATAGGCAGAAGAGTTGTTTGAGCTTTGCTTGAGGACAAGCAAAAGTTTAAGTTTGGGGGTGTTAACCGATAGGAATTTATTGTTTTCTAAGCACATTTATCTTACAATTATCCATGTTTTGTTTGAAATTAATATATTTATTTGTATAATTGTTATGATAAATTGTGCTACTCCGTTTGATGCAAGGCATAGATAAATTTACAAATTTTCTCCCTCTTTTGTAGCATAAAGAAGGAGGAACAAATGGAGCAGAAATCAGAGTGAAAGGACGCATGCTGGACAGGACGCCTCGGCCACCAGAACAGGGTGCTGAGGCGACCAAGGACGAACCAGGACGCCTCGGCCACCAGAACTGGGTGCTGAGGCGACCCCAACCTGGACGCCTCGGCCACCTGAACAGGGTGCCGAGGCGACCAGAGAAAAATCAGATTTTAGATTTTGGATATCATATTCGAAAATTAGGGCTTTTTAAGACCAAGAACACGCACAATTGAGGGAGGACTGCATTTGGGACGAAATTGAGAGAGAGAAACGAACGGTGCAGAGAGAAAGATCAAATTAGGGCTTTAGAGAAGTTTTACGGCGCGAATCCGGGAGGCTTCTATAGGGTTCTTCTTTGTTCTTCTTATTCATTCATCTTGTTTAGTAGTTGTAATCATGAATAGACTTCATATATTTGAATTCCTTTCAATTATGCGTAGCTAAACGTTAGACTAGGGTTTCTTTGAACCTCTATATGGATTGATTTTGTTAATTTCCTTTCTGTTGGTTGTTTAATGCAATTCAGTTTTGTTTTTACCTTGCTTATATTTTAAAAAGTGCCTGATCAACATTTTACTTGTTCAATGATTCATCGCTTGAGAGATGGTGTTTTATTGTAGAACTTAGGTAAAAGCATATTAGAGAGAAAACTCTTTGTTAACAGAGAAGAGATTCATCTGTCAACCTAATATCGTTAGAATGAAATTGATGCTTAAACGTGTTTTTGTTGATTCAATAGCATGAGAGTGTGAGAATCTTTTAAACACGATTTTTCATAAATCCAATAGCATGAGAGTGTGAGGGTTTTGAAAGATAAAGATTAGATTTTTGACTCGAGAGAGCGTTTCTGATCACATTCGAATTTCAGACGAAGACTGAATGCATTAGATAGCCATTAGAAAGGGTAATTTGGTAGAAATCATGACATATAGAGGGGATAAGGAATCCTGGGTTTCGATCTCATCGTCTTAAAAGCAGTTTTCAAAGTTTGTTTGTTTGTTTCTTATCTTTTTTTGTTCAAAGCAATATTTTTATTCAACTTAAGTAAACACAGAATTAAATTAGTTAATTTCATTAGATTAAACCATAGTCCTCGTGGGATCGATATTTTTATACTACGTGCGACCCGTACTCTTGCGGGCGAACAGTTAGGCATCCCACAATACCTGTTCTTGAGAATGATTACCATAAATAAATTATTTGAAAATAATATGGCCTAAAATTATATTTAATTACAAAAAATAATAAGGATAACGAAGACAAAAAAACTTTTTTTATTTACACAACTGCATACGACAAAAAAAAACAATTTTTAAATATGGATTTGATCTACAATGAAACCTTAGAGCCTATATACTCTTTAGAAGGATCAAAACCCATGTAGTTTGGGGTAGAAAGACGTGTCACTTGGTTTGATATTTTTTTTAGGAAAAATCTTCGATTAATTTGTAGAAAAAATGACTTTTTATTGGTTTGTGTTTTTTTTAATTATGAAAATAGGTTTTTGTTTTTTATTTAGAAAAAGATTTTTTGAAAGAATTTTAGATTGAACTTCCTAAGAAGATTCTCAAAACTTCACACGAAAGAGTAATCAGGTTTGCTTGAGAATGTTCTAAAAACCTCACACGATAGAAAAAATCATTTTGAAAAAATAAAATATTTTTGAAAAAAATTTACAAAAAAATCCAAAAGAAAATAGAGTTGCATTTATTTGCTATCACTACTTCTAATTAATATGGGGAGTTTTAATAAGTTCGTCAATATTACTAGAGAGACCTCTCGAGTTCGTTAAAGTGAGATGAATTAGTATCACTAACTAGTCAAATACTAGTTCCTATAATTCATAACTCAATAAGCACTAACCTATTTTAATTCAAAATGATTCAAAAGAGTAATCGAGACCTCAATTACAAATATAAATATATTTCATAACATAAATTGAAAAAAAAACAAACGCCCGGTCTAATTATACAAGTTAACGTTATGTATGAAAAACATGAATAAAACGAATTAGAAATATCTAATCTCTCCATCAGAGAGACCCCTATTGACTAATCTAAGTAGTGAATAAGCTAGACATAGACCTAACATCAAGAATAAGCAATACAAAGAATTAAGAGATTAAATAAAAACTCCCATGTCAGCCTATAGCTCAAGCTTCTTCCATTGTTTTAGGAAAACACCAACAGGTGATGGAGTGAAAGAAACTGATGAGAAATTAGGTTTTGTGGCTGCCAAAATCTCATTTATTTTTGCCTTAGGTCGTGGTATTTATAGGCTTGGAAAGTGATCCATTCGATTAGGATATCAGGAATCAAAATATTTCCAAAATATCCAAAATATCTCCGCCATTTCTTGGGGGGGTTCGTCATGGGTTCCTTTTCTGATCTTCTAGATATCCTATGAATAAAAATATAACAAAACAAGTATCAAAAGTATTAACAAATTAAATGCTCCCAATTAATCATCAATTATGACATTTTTACCTTTATTTTATATTATTTCTATTTAAGGACTTGTAGCATTATTTAAGCTTATATTAGATCAAAATTGTATTATGAACATATTAAAACTTTCAAATAAGCACATAAAAACCGTACAAAGTTAAGGATTTGTCACTGATTGGATCTGACAATATCATGAACATGGAATGAATAAATAAAAGTGCTATGGAAAAGAATCCATGCAAAAGAACAGGGGGAGTTTCATTGAACATACTTGCTATATGCCCCAAGTAAGTACTTTTGGATTCTACTTTAGGCTTTAGCCCATTTTCTGTTCTGCAGGCATTCTGCACGTCAAACTCCACTCTTGTGATATCTACCAATTCAAACTTTTGGGTTGGGCCTTTGGGTTCCCACAATCAAATGCTTTTTCTCGCGCATTTACTAGTCATGCAGATCCAGACTTTTATATATTGGTTATGGAAAAATCATCAATAGTCCCGAATGAAAAATTTAATTATAAATAGATTCTTTAAATTTTATTCAATACTAATAGATTGCATGAGAATTTTTATTTATAAATAAAATTTCATTATTTATAGGTTAAATTTAACAATTTAATGTTTACAAGTTACATTTTAATATTTATAAGTCCAGTTTCATTATTTACAAGTCAAACTTGTAAATATTAAATTCCTAGAGATATATAAGTTTTTAACAAAATTCAAGAAAGCTATATTTAGTTACTTTTCTTATTTGGAGCTTAATGGATTTTTTTTCAAAGAACTCATTCTTAATTTTGGAATTTTCTAAACTATATTTCTTGTTGTTCAAATGAAAAAAATTATTCAGGTAAATTCAGTAATATGATTGTTTATTGATTATGGATTCGTGCATGCACTACCACTGCAAGCAATATATGAAAATAATTTCAAGTTGTAAAATATTGCAAATTTCATGTGATATTGCTTGCAAATTAAGTATTTTTCTCCACTAGAACTGGATCTCAAATATTTTCTAGTATTTTCATTGCACAAACTTTCATTCCAGTCATGCATGGAAGAAACATGTGCCAAGTTTGACTTATAATTTGCAATTTAACCCTTTGTTAATGATGCTAAAATGGCCAAACTTTATGGTTCAATTCACTTATTTATGCTTCATTTGATATATGGTCAAATTCATTATTATGATGAGAAAAAGATATACCATCAAATTCATCATAGAAGGAGCTTTCTAGCCCAAATGACACCAACTACTTCTTTTTAAAGGCACGTGTATCCTCTTTGACAAAAAAAAAAAAAAAAAAAAAAAAAAAAAAAAAGAGAGAGAGAGAGAGGCACATGTAACCTCTTACTAAAAGTAATACTATTTG
Source organism: Mimosa bimucronata (assembly GCA_037074515.1). Lineage (NCBI taxonomy): Eukaryota > Viridiplantae > Streptophyta > Magnoliopsida > Fabales > Fabaceae > Mimosa > Mimosa bimucronata. The sequence goes on from CM073447.1 coordinate 9,222,186, forward strand.
AAGCACTCTTGGATATTAAGTGAGTACTTGATAAGGATTTGAATCTTAATTTGTAAGGTTGTTAGTAATTAATCCCTTTTAATATATCAAACTCTTGTTAGTATACCGAATACTTTTCTAAAATCTTTTGTAAGCGTGAAATTGTGAGTTCAAAATTTATGTAAAAGATATAATAAGTATGGGAATTATAAAAAACAGTTCAAGAAATGAAAATTCTCACGATAATTATACCATATTGATATGTTTACTAGGTTTAAATGTTAATTGATCATTTTTATTTTGAAAGAAATATAATGATTTTTCCCTACTTCAGAAAGGATGAGTAAAATAAAAAAAGTTGACCACAATTATCAAAAACTATAATTTAGACTAAAAGATAAAAAATACTAACACTTAACAATCTAAATTTGATATGGATAGCCTGGAGATAGACAGAATAATCATGTAATTGGTGTTTTTTATTTATTTGATACCTTAAAATATTTAAATAAACTTAAAAAGGGCTTTTTCTTTATTTGGCTTGGTTCAGATCAATTTGTGCAATTAATATTGGAGAAAGCGTAGTCTTAAATCAAAGTTGTAATTTTTCTTTTATAAAAACAGAACCACTAACTTTTTGGCTAAAGAAGCAAACTCAAGACACCCAATTGCAATGAGAAATTTGTTTATCAAAGATTGATAACTTTGGCTTATGAATATGGCAATATGCTTGAAGTCTTCAACTCTCTCTGTTAGGCGTTAGCACTAAGCTAGCTACCATAGCATAGACTAGAAGCCTCAAACAATCATTATTCTCAATTGTCACTTTTCTCGTTTGATTTGATTTTCTTTCTTATTCTTCATTCTTCTTCTCAGAGATCCAAATGGGGAGGTCATGCCTTCCCAGATGCAAACTAACCAGAATAATGGGTTTTATGCAGATAATTTTGGGAGGCATGGTTGTATTAGTAAGCATTTTAAGCCTCATGAGATTCCACTACGCTGGTTTTTTCTTAAGCAATTCAGATCTATGCCACAATTTCTTCAACTCCAAGGAGGTAATTTTTGAAGGTTTTGACACCAAATCACTATCTGAAAGAGTTGAAGAAGTGTTGGAAAAGTTGGAAGCTTTACAATCCAAGCTTGAGACAAAATCACAGGAAATGGAGAAAGAAATCGCCTCACTGGACAAGAAATACTTGGATGAAGAAATCCTCAATCCCCTTCATGCTTCCAATGTTTTTCTCAGACAGATCAGGCTTCCAATTTCTGAGGGAATAAGAAATGACTCTGCAATAAAAGAAGACCCTTTGATCAACTTCTTCATTACAGAGGAGATCAGGAAGTACATAACCCCAAAGGAGAACAGAGAAGTAGTGAAGTTCAATGTGTATGGTTCAGAGAGAGTTTATAACACAATAGGGCATGCATGTGTACTACACAAGAAGGATCTAGAACAATACATGGATTACGATATTGGGTCCTATTGTGATGATGATTGGAACTTAGCTCAGAAACTTATGCTCAATGGGTGTGACCCTTTGCCTAGAAGAAGATGTTTAACAAGAGCTTCAAAGGTATACCAAAAGCCCTACCCTATAAATGAGTCACTTTGGAAGCTTCCAGATGATAGGAATGTGAGGTGGGGGAATTATCAGTGCAGAAACTTTCAGTGCTTATCAAGCAAAAATCCCAAAAGGGGATATTCCAAATGTGTTGGTTGTTTTGAGATGGAAAGGGAAAAGCTGAAATGGGTCACAAATAGTTCAGTCTTAGCAGATTTTCTAATAAAAGATGTTCTTAGTGTTAAGCCTGGGGAAATAAGAATAGGTCTAGATTTTGGGATAGGAACTGGGACTTTTGCTGCAAGAATGAGGGAACATAATGTTACTATTGTGACCACTGCCCTAAACTTAGGGGCACCTTTCAATGAGATGATAGCTTTAAGGGGTTTGGTTCCTCTTTTTATCACTTTGAATCAGAGGCTTCCATTATTTGATAACACTATGGATTTGATTCACACAAGTGGATTTCTTGATGGTTGGATTGACCTTTTGCTATTAGACTTTGTCCTTTATGATTGGGACAGGATTCTTAGACCTGGAGGGCTATTATGGATAGATAGGTTCTTTTGTAGCAAAAAGGATTTGGATGACTATGTTTTCATGTTTCTTCAACTGAGATACAAGAAGCATAAGTGGGCTATATCTCCAAAGTCAAAGGATGAGGTTTACCTCTCAGCATTATTGGAAAAGCCTCCAAGAGCTATATGAATACAAGAATATTTATTTATTTTTATATTACTGTATTAGTACTTATTCATATTTGTAACAGCAGTTCAATACTTTCTCTTCTTATTCTTCTACCAGCTTGATTGTGCTGGAATAAAGTGTTAAAATGTTATTTTTAGAAAGTTCCTTGTTTTATATTCATTTTACTTTTTTATTCTAATGATTGCATCAACAGGGTCTGTGTTCATTTCTATGTTAAAGTATCAAACATAGATGCCATGGTTTAGACGAATATAAGAGTGGGCTTAGAAAAAAATTTCAACATATCTATTAAAATTTTGCCAGTTACTAGTTTTTTTTCATTGGTTGTGTCATACCACTGGAAAGTTGAAAGTTTTATACACATATATAACCGCATAATCTTTTCTTTTTTGAATTGATCACTCTGTTTTGACACTTCGCTCACAAATTCTAAACAGCAGGGACTAACTCCTCTAACATTAAAAATAAAGGGTGTGTGTTTGTGAATTATTGTCATGAATTTGAGGTGTCGAAAGGTATTAATCTTCAATCTGTGCAATAAGTAACGTCTGGATTCTTAACCAAGTTGTGGTTCCTGGGGTCATTTATCACAATTCCCCCATATGCAGGAGATCAGAGCAAAAAGGAACTTGAAAAAAAAGAGATGAACAGAAATTGAAGATTTATAGGTTGGAGATTAACATGATGTAATCAATACTATAAAAGACTTTTCAAAATAATTAAGATGGGAGTTGAATGAAAAATACTAGAGAAAGTATGCTGTGGATGTACTGAGTTCTGGAAATAAATATGTTGCAGATATGTGCTAAGTATTGTGAATCTCCACTGATATAGAGGAATAAATTATAAATAAGTGGTAGAAAAGTGAAGGTGTCCAACTTTGAAAAGTATTATCAGAGTAGGATAATTGAAAATGATATATAAGGTGGAGAAAGAAAGTTTCCTAGAAAAGGGCATCAGAAATAGTATGTCTTTATTTAGTAGCACCTCACAATCATTTGACTAAAGATTTATTCATAGTTTTTTTAGGGAAGAATATCAATGATTTAAAAGTTACGAAAAACAGTTAAAATCCCTTGTTTGGGAATGTTATTGGCGAGAATCATTGGACATTTTTTTTTTTAAAAAAAAACTCATACAAACTAATAGTATGTCTTTATTCAGTAGCACCACACAATCATTTGACTCAAGATTTATTCATAGTTTCTTGAGGGAAGAATATCACTGATTTAAAAGTAAGGAAAAATAGTTAAAATCCCTTGTTTGAGAATGTTATTGGCGGGAATCATTGGACCAAGTGTATGAAATCCCGCATAGTATCATTTTTTTTTTTATATAAAAAACATGTGAAGTCCTTTTAACCATTAAGATTTTCGAACAAGGGGTTTTCACCAGTTTTTCCTTTAAAGTAATTATACTTTAATTACAGCTACATAAGAATTGACAGAGGATCCAATCCATAGCCTCCCATGATGTTCCTGCACTTCACTGACAAACTCAAGCTCTGGACCTCCTTTTCCATCCAAAATGTCCAAAATCTTTCTCTTCAAATCTAACTTCACTCCCACTGGGTCTTCCCCTAGTTTCTGAGTTTTAACTGGTGTTGTTCTATTACTATATAGTGCCACCCAGAAATCTCCATTCTTGTTTCTCTTGATGTTATCTGGTGGCCTTTCAAGCTTTGCATAGAGTTCTGAAGTGTGAGCCTTTGAGCCTTTGAGCCAAAATTTATGAATCTTTCCAGAATCTGTTTCTCCTACCAGAAGGAATGATCCATCTTTGTTCAAAGCCACACCATTTGCAAATTCCAAGCCTTTCAGCAATATCTCTACTTTCTTGCTACTTGGTTCATATTTCAACAATCTTCCTGTCTTATCTCCTTTTAATGGTATCATTGTCCCTTCCCTTTCACATAAATGAAATCCAAATGATTATCAAGTTTCTTTCTAAGCTCTTCATTATGCTTATATAATTGGTTACTAAAAGAACTTCTTGTACAGATTTTGTTTTTGGCCAAATGCAAATAGTAATATGAAAGTTGTTTTTATAAAAGGAAGAATGTTGTAACATCTTACTTTTTACCACTCCGAATTTTAGCAAATGAACTTTTGACAAACTGAAAACCAAAACCATTAATTTGCGCAATTTTTTTTTTTTTTACTTCAGAAAATGAATTCCACTTCAAAAAGTATACTACCAAACATACCACAATGGAAAAAGGAATTTTCTGAAAGGATTTTTGGCATTTGAAAAATGTTAACCAAACAAGCCAAAGCCCAAAATAAGAAACACAGATATATATTAACACCTATGAAATTTCAAGGTAAAAGAGGAATAAGGATACCTTCTTTGATACACAGTGCTGCTATCTGAGAAATAAACCACACCTGTTTGGTCATCAACATCTAAGCCATTCAAGAATTTGAAGGGAGCAGCATTATCATCAGTAGAAATGGCCAGTAGCTTGGCCACACCACCACTGGGTCCCACCATTAAGAGACCAAAGTATGCATCTGCTATATAAAGATTACATATTTTCATGTCAAATTTGAGTCCCAGTGGCCTTCCACAAGTAGGTTCTTTGTTCGGATCTGTTGATCCATCACATAGTTTCCTGTCCCTGTATTATATAATCAGACATTTGTACACACATATTCAGTATAACCAAGAAATTGCATATACTCTGAGTTTAATTTCTCAAGTTGATAAAAAAACAATTGCTAATTTAGTTCATTAGAAGTTCATACAGTTAAACATCACAGAAGTTAAAAGTTAGGTAGTGTCAAAAAATAAAGAGAGGGGAGAAAAGGGAGGATGAGAGATAGCCAAAAAGACTCTATATATGGTTCTAGTTAGGAATAACTGAGGGAGACACCCTCTACTGTTAGGTACAATCAAACATAATTATAGAAAACTGAAATATCACAAGAATATTCCTTACTTGTTTTCAAATGATCAATCATCGTAATTAATGTGATATCGGACATTAAATCAAATTCCAACTTAATTTATATACTTAGGAGGAAAACCCAAATTAAAATAATTCGGCCCATCAAGGACAGACATGAATTCAAACAGGTGGATATAAAAAGCTATAAGATTTAAATCTAAACTCATAGGGAGAAGTTTTATATGATTTAAATTAAGCAACAAATACTTCCACCATACAAAGGATTCAAACCCAATATATATTTCTACAGATCACAGATAATTTTTAACTCGAAATTCATGAATATCTTCATTTCTGTGAAACTTATTGAGATCTTACCTGTGTGGTGAGGTGATAGCAAACTCAACCCAACCTTTGTGAGTTCCTTTCCATTTGAGAATTCTACCGTCTGATACACCAACGTATGGCCCCTCCCCATTACAGTCAAAGGCTAAGCTTTCAGGGCCTGTAACATTGGGGAGTTTGATTTCATGGTAGTTTTTCAAACCATCAATGAGAGCCACTTTACCTGAAGAAATTGTTAAGGTAGCTGCAAACGAGATAAACAGAGAGAATAAAAGTGGGGAAGAAGAAGAAGATGGCTTCATGGGTATAGTAAAAACGAGAGATATGATCATCAAGAAATGAAGCGAATAATGTTCATTCACAAATAATTGTGTTTGTTCAATTGTATTAAGGGGATTAATTAAAAATACTCTTGTAGATACCATTTTTTCCAAGTCAAATGAACACGTTTCGCTTGCATCGCACTGGTCTCTTGACCCTGTAGACGGCTATGTAATTTATGCTCTTCAGCTTCTTTAAAATGTTTGTAACCTTTTGACAATATGTGTGTGTGTGTGTATATATTTTATTGGCCATCCAATAAGGAAAACCCCCAAGGTCCTGTTAGTTCAACCAATTAACCTGCTATGTTTAAGAAAAAGTGGATTACTCATTACGTTAGCCCATATTTGAAAATAAAATATATATAGTATATTATTCTAGATTTTCAACCATATATTTTAATTTTTACTATATTAATTAGGAAAAAAGTAGTTATAGGTCTATGGAAGACATTTATTTAAGATCAGGTCCTACGAAATCCCATATTAAATTAAAGTCCTTTGAAACTTTGATTATGTTAATTCTCAAATGAAAATAATTTTTCCCCCTTTTTTATTTAAAGTTGATAAAGATTTGTGAACACTAAATATATATAATAATATGTGCCCAAAATGTTGTCATATGATGATCGAACATAGTTGTCATGTTCTAAAATCCTTGTTAGAATATTGTTACAGATACCCAAAGATGACGTACTAAACATTGTAACTGGGTTCTTTAAATACTATCTATTCGACATATTGTGACCATATGCTTATTTTATGTAATTGGGTGCTCAAATAGTGTGTTTTAAAATAGTTGGAGTGCAAATTAATGCCATATTTTTTTTTTTGTAACAAAGGGGGCCAAGCCCAGCACACACACTTAAATGACAAGGAAACACACGTCCCTCGCAATCTTACGATTTTTGCAACCTCAGGTGGAGGTGTAACCCAAACTGTTCTTCTCCCTTGGTGTTTGACTCCTAACTTCGACAGAGTGTCAGCGAGCGGTTGCCTTCCCTGTAAATGTGGCTCACCGAAATCTGCCAATTTCTCTGAATTAATTCTCTTATCTTGCTAATTAAATCCCTGCATCCATAGACTTCCTTATTCTTGTTGATAGCATCGACTAGTTCTTGAGCATCACACTCCAACTCCGCTTTTCTGAAGCCAAGCTCTTACCCCATTAATAGGCCCTCTAGCATTGCTTGAGCTTCTACTTCTATCGGACTCCTTGCATGGGTTCTCTTAGAGAATCCCTTGATCCACTCTCTGTTGTCCCTTTAGATCACTCCACCACATCCTGCCTCTCTTGGCGATCCCCATCTTCCATTAGTGTTAATCTTGCACCACCCTTTTGCGTGGTACTTCCACATCACCATGTGAATTCTCTCCTAAGGGGGTTGTAGTTGTTCTTCTTTCCATTTAGTCCTGTAATAGGTGAGATACTTTTGCACTCATTTATTTCGGTAGATTGAAGTTGGGATCATGAATCTTGTTGTTACTCCATCTCCATAATAACTAACACCCAACATAAAATATCTTTGGCCATTCTGCCTGAATAGAAACTCTTTGGTAGAACATCAAATTGTTTTTCCACCAATTTCTCCAATTTAAATTAAAGAGTACATCCCAAAATCTTCTTGGCACTAATTGTTTCCACAATACAGTAGCACATGGGCAGTCCCTTAGGACATGTATATGACTTTCTATTTCCCCTTAGCATCCTGGGCAAATTCCATTTTCCCCATTCCACCATATTGTCGTTTCCTTCGTTGTAAGTTTCTCTACACCCACCATCCATATGAAGACGCGAATTCTCTCTGGGGTTTGTAATTTCCACACTCTTCTCCATTCTTTCCTTCTATTACTTACTAGCATCTTGTTAAGGCACGTGTAAGCACTTGTGGTGCTAAATGCTCTATTGCTCACTGCTTTCCATTTGATCACTTGCTGTCCATTGTTTCCTTGAACCGACTTTAAGTTTAGCTTGAAACTTTGGTAAAGATTAGTCAATTCTTTACAAAGTTTGGTATCACCCTGTTTAGCTATTAGCTCTTGACCTGTAGTTTCTTCCCTTCCATATTTCCCCTCTAACACTTTCACCCATAGATTATCTGGTTTAGTTTGCATTCTCCACAAGAGCTTCATGAGGAATGCATCATTCATTTGTCGTAGTGATTTGACACCTACTCCTCCCTCAATTTTTGGTTTGCAAAGTTGGGCCTACGCAACTACATGTCTTCGGCTTCATTCATTCCTTCTCGCCCCAGATAAATTTTTTTTGACTTCTTTCAATATCTTCAATCACCCCTATAGGGATTTTGTCATGCTGCATTAGATATTGTGTCATAGTGCTAGTAACATATTTAACTAGCGTAATACACCCTACCAAAGAAAGATTAGATGCTTGCCACCCATTTAATTGCTTCCTTACCCGTTCTACAACAGTCTTATATTTCTCCTTTCTTCTTTTCGGATAGGAAATTTATGCACCTAGGTATCTCCCCAGCTCCTCTACTTCTTTGAACCTGCTTCTCTTGCTGATCTGAGCCTTTCCTAATACGCCTTGGGGTTCAAATGCAAAATATTTATTTACCAAGGATTGCAAGATAGTGGTGCGATCCTGGATCGTCTCTCAAGGAGCCTAATGAACTATCCTAGGGAAACTAAATGCAATTAAAGCTATAAAAATTAGGGAATAAGAGAAGATATTTTTGGTATTTTTCATAAAAGGAATTTAAAGACTTGTTTTTGGTATTTTTTAGGATAAATATGGATGGATGATGGAATGGAATGATGGGATGCTCTCTTGGTTAGGGATGACACGTGACAAACTATTAACTCGTACTCTTAGGGAGGAGCTAATCGAGCTAAGTTCAACATAAGTGGATATAATTAGCCTGAGTCGAAGGAATAGGTCAATTAAGACCTACTCAACCTCAATAGACCAATTAGATTAACTATAATCCTACATCAACTAGAAGTAGGTTCCAATAGGCAGAATAACTTGGGTCCCATCCAAGTCACTCAATATCCTTCGGATCCAACAACCAATTAATGCTAGACTATAATCAAACCATCCAACTTATGGAACTCTACCTAAACATACTCATGCACATAGATTTGATTAGTGATCTAATTCCTTTAGGCAAGTTGACTAATGGAATTACCTAGCGCTATGGAAACTCGACATCAATAACTCGAACCCACAAATCAACTCCCAAACAACACAATTATATGAAGCACAATGGACTAAATTACCCAATGAACATGCTAGACAATAAAATCAACAAAGACTAACATAACATGGTAATTTGGGAAGATAGGTGGAACTAGAAGAAAACCAAATCAATATATGCAAATAGAATTCAACGATTACATTGTCTAGAATCTCAAAACAAATGAAGTCCGAATATAAGAAGAACAAATACTCAAGGAAACAAATGGAAATTCAAGACTACATAATGGAAACTAATAAAACTCCCCTAAAGTGGATTCAATACTTGCTTCAAGTCATCCCACCATCCAAGAGAGCATCGAGCCGAATTAGTTCTTCATAGAGGAGGAGAAATCACCCGAAAGGATCTGCAACTCGAACTCCATGGTGAACCGGCGAAGGATTGTGGAATGCAGGATGGAATTGGTGGAAGAGATGAGAGAATTGATGGATTTAGGTGTAAAATTTGTGCTGAGGCTTGAGGGCAAGAGAATGGAAGGGATTGTGGTGAGTGGTGGTGGAATGGAAGTAAGAATTGGAGTGTTATTGGGTGGTAATTTTCGTGCTAGGTGGAGAGGAGAGGTGAGAAGGATGAAAATTTGAGAAAAGAGTGAGAGGAGCATAAATTTTCATTGGTTGCCTATATATAGCACAAGAGGCAATCCAAAAACCTTCCAAATTGGCCTAGATGTCCTATTCTTACTAGGATTAACAAATAAGAAACATTTGGGGAAAGAATTAAGAGAGAATGGGTGATAAATATGCAAATTCGGATTCCCCTCTCCATGGCACAAGAAACCACTCAAAAACTATCTAAGATGGCCTCCGGTTGCCTAATTTGGCCTCCCATAACATATAGGAAAGATTTGGGGAAGACCCAAGTACTCTCTCTCAAGAAATCTAGCCAAAATAGGAAGTTGTGATTAGAATAATCAATTAGGAAACTTCTTATCCTCAATCAAGCCTAGGGTTGCCTATTCTTGTAGAAATAACAAAAAGGAAATATTTTTGGCAAACCCAATCAACTAATCTAATAGGAAATTTCCTATTTTGCAAAAGTTCCCATTTTTTGTAGAAGTTTCCTATTTTGTTTTCTTCTTACTTTGACCTTAATTCTTTGCACCTACAATGGAAATTTTAAGTGCATGTGAAGTATTTCAAGTCCATAAAAAATAAATGTATGAGTTAAATGCCTAATATGCTCAAATTATAATGAAAATGCAATTAACTCTCTTATCTTGGACCCTAAGTATAAAAGTGCCTAAATCCCCATTTAATAGCCTAGAACAAATGCTAATTTCCTATAATTAGTGAATCAAAATATGTAATAATCAAGTGCAATCACTTGCATACTTCCTTCCTCAGTTTTTGCTAGACATTAGGAGAAAAAAATATAACTATTTTTTCAGTGCTAATCTTGTGGCCTGACATGTCACCAAACTCCTGTAGACAATCAATAATCACATTTATTTGGTTAGTGCTCGCCTTTGCAAAAAGAATAAGATCGTCAGCAAACATCATATGTGATATATGTGGCACTTTCCTACTTGCTCTCATGCCTCTCTATTTTTTCTCTCTCACTCTCTCAAGTATTAGGTGGGTGAGTTTTTCCATTCCAAGCACAAAGAGATGAGGGGAGATAGGATCTCCTTGTCTAAGACCATGGAAGGGGAAGAAATTATCTAACTTATTGCCATTCCACAACAAGCTGGTTGCAGACGAGTTTATGCAACTCATAAGCCGAGTTATCATGTTATTTGGGTAATGAATCTCCTTCAACACTTTTTCTATATATTTCCAACTAATTCTATCATAAGCCTTCTCAAGATCAACTTTGATTCCCATGTAGCCTTTGCAACCTTTTTTCTTTCTCATTGAGTTTATCATCTCATTCACAATAATTATGTTATCATGAATGTTCATTCCCGGCACGAAGCTCAATTGAAAAGGTGAGATTAATTTTGACATATAGTTCCTTAATCTAGACACCAATATCTTTGACATGCATTTGTAAATGACATTACACAAGGAGATTGGTCTCAAATGGTTCACCTTCTCTGGGTGCTCAATTTTGGGGATTAAAGTCACCATAGTTTGATTTACCTCCTTTACCTTTGTTTCATCTTTCCACATATCTTTAATTGAGTTTACCACACTTCCATAAACCACATCCCAATTTTTTTGGAAGAAAATTGCTGGATATCCATTAATGCCTAGGGCTTTTAGACCACCTATGTTGAACATAGCTCTCGTGACTTCTTCATTCGAGACATCTTGGGCAATTTCTACCCATTCCTCTTCGACCATATTAGGCTAGTAGTGAGCTATGTTAATCCATTGCCTATTATCATTCTCCTCTGTTAATAGCTTTTGAAAAAATTGGTTTACTAACTTTCCTACTTCCTTTTCTCCTTCTATCCAATTATTTGAGTCATCCTTCAGCATGTTAACTCTGCTCCTTCTTCTCCTTACAGAGGTCTTCGTATGGTAGAAGGTAGTATTTCTATCCTCATCATTCATCCATTGAGTTCTTGCCTTTTGGAACCATATGATCTCTTCTCGATCTAGAATTTCTTGAAGTTCTTCATTCAGCTTGGCCTCAAGATCTTCAAGGAATCTATTATCTCCTCTAGTTTGCATTTTGAATTCCTGTTAGTCTTCCCATAAGCTCCCTTTTTTCCAACCGATGTTTCCAAAGGTATAGGAATTCCACTCTTGTAAGCTTGTCTCCAATTGGGCTAATTCATTCCAAACTGGGCCGACATTATTCCATTTGGATTTAAGGAAATTCGTAAAATCTTAGTGTTTTAGCCATGCAGCCTCAAATCTAAACGGTCGTCTACCAATAGGATTTTTCTTTTGAGTAATAGTAATAAGGAGTGGATGGTGGTCTAATTGAATTCTTGGGCCCACTTTGATCACTGCTTCCCCAAATTCATTTTTCTATTCTGCATTACAAAGACCATGGTCTAATCTTTCATAGAGCCTGGTAGCATATTGGGAGATAGGCCCTCTCCAAGTAAATTTTGGTCCTTCCAAACTCAAAACTATTAATATGCATTTGTTTATGTTCTCTAAAAATTTCTGGCATTTTTCCTCATTTACAGATGCCCCTCCTCGTTGTTCCCTTGCTTCTTTGATATCGTACGTTGAAATCCCTTGCCAACATCCATGGAAGCTTTATAATTTTGGACAGTTCCCATAAATTATCCCAAAGCTCCTTTCTCTCTTGTTCTCTAGGACTCCCATATACTGTCATAAAAATCCCGGGATGCCTACCCAGCCCCAAAATTAAGCAATGGATAAATTGATGTTTTTTTTATCAAGAACATGAATGTTTATTGAAGTATCATCCCAAAGAATCCAAATTCCTCCAGACATTCCTCTTGCTTTCTCTAGAATATGATTTTTGAAACCCATCCTTTTTATTACTTTTTGAGCTGAGTCTCCACTACATCTTGTTTCAACTAACACCGCAATTTTTGGGTTATGGTTTCTCTTCAATTCTTTAAGAGCTTGACCGAAACCTCTTCCAGCTGCTCCACGTACATCCCATACTGTTATCATTATAATTATTAATAATGAAAAAATAGCACACCTCATTCTAGTCTTCACTTTACTATCCATCGACCTGGGAAACTTCACACATCACCACACCTTCAATCATCCCCTCTTGTTGAGCTCTCATCTCTTTATCAACTTTGGAGAGGCCTAGTGCTTGACTTAAGCTATCAGGGTCAGGGGGCTTTTCTTCTTCAATGACCATATCCATGGTTGGTCCATGATGAGAGTTTTGGTCCATCACGTTGTCTTCCTTAGATTTATTTGGTTGAGACCCATTTTCTCCTATTTTTTCTGGCCCATTCCTGTGACTCTTAACACCCCTTCTATCTCCATGCTCTTAGACTCCCTTGGTCCATTTTTAACTACCCATTCCCCTATATCTCTTCTTTGTTCACCCCATTACATCCCTCCTCCACTCTCTTTTTGTTTTTAGCCTGCTCCTCTTTTTGACTCTCATCACCTTTTTTCTTATTTTTTGAAGGACCCTCATCATGATTTTCTGACACCCCTCATTTCTCTGAGCATTCCTTTTTCCCATATACTTCTCTCCCTCTTTCCTTGACATAGGTTTCGAGCCTCCTATGTCCTTTTTCCTATCTCATTTCTTCTCTATGATATTGGATAACTCTTGCAGTGGTTTTCTGATTTCTTCAGCTACTATTTTTCCTTCATTTTTATCATCTTCTACTGCCAATACAACGAACCTCAAAGTAAAAGCTGTCTTTTCTCCTTTTTCTCCTCTGCTATATGTCACTTCAGTCTTCCCTCCTCGGGCCATGTTTCTCCTACCTTTCCTTGTATCCTGAGCCACCATCCAACCTCCATACACCTCCTCTTCTTGGTTCAATGCCAGAGGTGTATTCTGGTCAACTTGCAGTTTTTTCGATTGAGCTTTACACTGGGATAACCCTATATTTTTCTCTTGCCTTCTCTTGAGGGGGCAATGTTCATCATCATGCCCAAATTTTTCACAGGAGAAACAAATTAAATGAAGTCCTTCATACTCTATCATCAATTTGTTTCCATCTACTGTATAAAGGGCAATAATGGAGCATTTAAATCCACCTCCACACATATTCGAGCATACACGGTTCTAGCCCTTCTTAGTGTCATGTCATATATTTTGACGGCTTTCCCAATCTTGTTTCCAAGATTATAAAAGAACTTTTTGTCATAATAGTCCCTTGGAAGGCTTGGTAGTCTCACCCAAATTGCTAGTCTCTGAATTATCTCATTCCATGGAGTAATTTTTTTTCCATGTTTGAACAGTTAGGTAACGGTTTGCTATTAATCAAGGACCACCATCCAATGCAAATAAATAGTCATCAATGCTTTGAAAGGATGTGATTAGTTACCCATTTCCTATATCATTCAACTCTACTAGACTAGCTTTCCTCCTCATCATTTGCAGCTTCCGTCTCATTTGCATGAATCCAATAGAGCCTCCCAGGAGCATAATGATCAAGGACTTGGACCATTTTTTCTTAAGTCTCTTTTTCTCCTCTTTCGGAAATTCTATTATTGGCCCAAAGTTTGAATCTGTGATGTTAACCCCTTCCAACATTTCCTTGACATTACTACAGAAGAGAAAGCCATCCCATGCTTCTTCCTTTTCACCTTTCGTTTCTTGGTTTTTTTCTTCCTGCAACTTGGGTTTAAGTGCCTCTTTGTAGGATAGAGGTGTTTGAAATATTGGTGTCTCCGCTACTTCCTCTTCCTCCATCCATTCTTCTACCTTCTTCTCTAAGGATGTGTCCCCTGAGAAGTCGCCTTTGGTTTGGGCCACTTTACTTCGTATCTCAGCTACTCCCTGAATGCCCGGAGTCTTGACTTGTTCCTCAGCTTTCTTGCCCTGTGTGTTCAACAATTTTCCTTGGATCCCATTACCCTGAATCTCTAATGTGCTTGGAATGGAAATAAGGTCTCCTCCAAACAACCTCTGGCATTTGGGATTCCGGTCTGGTGGTTGTTTTCGAAAAGTTTTTTTACTCGGTAGCATCGAGGACCTTTCCCTCTCTCTTTCCTTACTTCTCTCTCGTTCTCTCCCTCTCCCTCTCCCTCTCCTTCTCTCTACTTTTCTCTCTCATAATGAATTTCCAAATAAATCGTAAATTTTGTAAATGTTGCTCATAATTTTGTTGCATATGCCCAAAACATTGTCATTTGACGGCCAAACATTGCCGCCATGTTCTATAGTACAATTTTTGTCAAGGGGCAGAATAGTTTTTTTATTTAGGGCGTGTTTGGATTAGTTTATGGAGAATAACTTCTGAGGAAAAAAGTTGAAGAAGTGCTTTTAAAAAATAGATTATAGGAAATAGCTTCTGAGATTACAGAAAATAATAGCTTCTAGCAAAATCTAGGTTTTTAGGCAAAAAAGCTATTCTGAATAAGCTGTAAGTGTTTGTTTGGCTTAACTGAAACTTAGGTTTTGACAATTAAAAGCTATTCTAAAAAAGTTGAGAGTGTTTGTCTAGTTTGATTTTGAAACCTAGGTTTAGCACAAAAAAGTGTTTTTTTAGGGGTTGCCAAATTAGAATTTAATATAATTAATGTCCAAAGGGGTCTCAATTTAATTATGAAATTTCGTGAGACTTGATTTTAATTACATAATTTCCAGGACATGGGATTTAAAGTAAATTTTCCATATTTATTATTGTTCAAAATTGTACAACTTAATTTTTAAAATATATCTAACATCAGTTTCCACACGGCATTAGACCGACTGACTGAGGGCCACATTGTATTCGTTAATGTAATTAAAAATGTATCACCAAAAAATAAATTAAATAAAGTGCAATGATATCCCGTTGCTACTGCTAATAACTTATTTGTATTGGTTTGGTTCGGAAATAATCAATAATTAAATAATGTGATTCAATAACATTCACAATATTCAGGCCTCGAAATTGCATTCACAATATTCAGGGGCCAAGAAATTACATTCACAATATTTACATTAATTAAAATAATTGGATGTGATCTGGCTGTAGAGCTTTCCTGGATAGTTCGTTGCTTGTCTCAACGTATATTTGAGGTAAAAAATGTATTTTTTAAACGCCTGAAATTTGATTACTTCTTCAGCGATTAATGTTAAGACAATGTATATTTGAGGTAAAAAATGTTGAGTAGTAAAAAATGTTGAGAGGTTAAGGCGATCGAGTACTTTTCAGAGAGCAAAGCTTGTTGCAAGACAATGTATAACGTATAATAAATAAAAGACGAGACGTAATCAGTAGAATCCTAATTAAGAGATACAAGCTACAAAGAAATGATTAATGAGTTTACATAATTAAAGCATTAGGATTTTTCTACAAGGTTAAAAATCAAATTTTAATGATGAATAATAGCACGTTAATTAAAAGATTTTGCACGTTTATAGGAAGATTAAGAATGAAATTATGTGTATTTTTTTAATAAAGCAATTAATACATTAACAAGCAAGATTAACACGTTAAATAGGAATTTGGAGTAGAAATTTTTTTAATCGCTTTAACTTTGTTAAATCCAAAGTGTGTTAAGTATTTTGTTTAAAGTAAACATTTGATCCTTTAAATTTACATCATCGATTAGTTTGATTCCGTTTATAAAGAGGATTTTAGTCATTTAATCTTAACATAGTTAATCTTATTAACAAAAAAGGTTGATTCAATGAATTCAATTGATGCCTTTGTAATTAAATTTAAGGATTAAAATTAAAATTAAAATATAAAAATATAAAATTATTATATTTTAATTTTAAAGTATCAATATTACATTAAATGATTAAAATTTTAGTGTGCTTTGTCATGGTTCAAATTTATTGAGTCAACATATTTACTAATGGACTAGTAACGTGAAGATTGAGAAACTAAAAACACACATTATAAACTTGATGGATTAACCTGAAATTACATGTAAAGTTAGAGGACCAAACATATTTTAGTATATAGGTAG
This sequence comes from Mimosa bimucronata, assembly GCA_037074515.1. Lineage (NCBI taxonomy): Eukaryota > Viridiplantae > Streptophyta > Magnoliopsida > Fabales > Fabaceae > Mimosa > Mimosa bimucronata. Next base: position 9,238,695 of record CM073447.1, read on the forward strand.
GCCATCAAACATATAATTTAGCCTAACTTCCTTTCTTAAAACCATTGAAAAACTAATTTTTATCAAGGTTCAAAAACCTAGACTGGGGATTGACTTGGCCGAGGCACTGGGTCAAGGGTTAGAGGGTTCAACTGAGGGTAGACTCGGGGTCAAAGCGGCCACATTAAAATAATATAATTTAATAATTAATATGCATCATCATTAGCAAGTTTATAAAGTGTCTATAATTTTGCCTAATAAACTGAATTATTTATTCAACTATGGATCAAATGAATCAGAACAATTAGATCGATTAGATCATCACTTTCCAATGGCAAGATTAGTTGTGCGCTAGAAACATTCCTTGCCATATAGGGGAGTCAACCTCAGGTCTTTCACATTATTTAATTTTAAAAATTAAACCAGAACGGCAAAATCACAAGCATCAGCCTTTTTATATAATCAAGTTCCCTAAAAGATCACAGAAAAGCTTCTAGAATGAACAAGCATTTAAATCCTCCGTGAAGAAAAGGCGAGGGAAAGCCTTACCAATCGAGACGATAGGGTGAGGGAACCTTGGACAAAGAGGAAAAAGAGCTGTGACGACTCTAAAGCATGGCAAAAGGTGAAATTTTTTTAATCGGATCACCCTCCGGGTTGGACCGTTTAGGGCGGGTCAACCAGGAAATTCTTAGGTTGATTCCTCCTCCACGTTAAATAAGAATTGACCGTCTGACCGGCAGGGTCAATCCGAGTTTTTGAATCACGATTTTTATACAAAAGCAAAATTCTTAAAGAATCTTTTATAGATACTATATTCAAACTCTAAAGTTTCCAAGTATATTCTTGTATACATTCAACTTTATTGTCTTATAATATAATTTGCGGGAAACCCTGCAAAATGATATTTCTACAAGTTTTGTTATTACTAAAACAATGTCAATCCAAAACTCAAGGGTACTTGGGCCCTCTTGGTGGATCTACTAGACCACAAAGTGGATAAATCGAACTTGAATATCACGTTGTTAAAAAAAAAAAAAGATTCATGGGAGAGATATCTTAGTCATAAAACCATGATTGAATTAGTCAATTGTTAGTATATTTGGTAATATGATTCCAGATAAAATGTTGGATACTGGGTGATCTAAAGGCTTATTGAAAACAATGTGACTCAACAATATTATTCTCCCCTAGCCTTTTGTGATGATTTTCCTCTCCTCTAATCTATGCATATAAGAAATTAAAAAACAAAGGAGCAATGATGGAAACATAAGTAATCATTTTATTCAACTGATCAACACAAAACAAGTTTAAAGGAAATGCAACAAAAAGTACATAAATCAGACAAATACAATAAATATTATATAACAAAGATTTAACTATATATATATATATTGAAAAGCTAGACATTATTGACTATAGCAACATAATCTTTACCAACAGACCCTATCCACAGCCTCCCATCATGTTCTTCCACTTCACTTACAGAGTTAAGCTCTTGGCCTCCTCCTCCATCCAAAACCTCCAAAGCCTCTCCATTTTCATCAAATTTCACAGCAACAGGGTCTTTTTTGTTCCACCATGGCATTGGAATACTCTCCTTCTGGACTACATTTGTATTATTTCCAAGCACTGCCCTATAACTGTTCATTGCCACCCAGAAATCTCCATTGTCATGTGTCTTGATATTATCTGGGGCCCTTTCAAGTGCTGCAAAAAGTTCTGCAGTGCAGGCTTTGGAACCTTTTAGCCACACCTTGTGAATGATGTTAAAACTTGATTCTGCTAACAGAAGGAATGAACCATCCTTGCTTAAAGCCACAGCATTTGGGAATGCTAAACCTTGGACCAAGACTTGTACTTTCTTGCTATTTGGGTCATACTTAAGCAATCTTCCTGTTTTATCTCCTGTAAGGACTACCAATTGGTACTCCCTTTCACAAAGAGGAAGCTGTGAAGTTCATATATATAACTTTAAAGCTATGAAGGAATTTAAGAAAAAAAAAGAGAAAATATTCCAATGGACAACATTTAAGTCCATTTGTTTATATCCATTAAATCCAATTCTCCAATCAAATTTTTACAAAGCCCCACCTACCATTAATAGGTGGTACTTTCAATAGGTGGTATTGGAGTAAGTAGCATTTAAAAAATGCTGCCAACTGAAAAATTTAAACGCTATCACTCCCCTTTTCTTTACGTACACTTTGTTCCTTATTATAAATCCAATTATCACAAATTTTTTATTCCAAAATATAAGTCCAATTTGAGATCAATTAATGCTAATATGATTTCTTTATCCCTGTGTTGGAAATGGGGAAAATGAAAGAGAAGGTTTATAATGTATAAAATATTATTTTAATACCTATTATTAAATAAGGGTAAAGTTGTAATTTTCTTTTAAAAATAGTGCATATTTAATGTTATAATTTCCACTTCTTGATATGTGAGAAGTAGTTAGGATGGACTTATAATAAGGAACAGAGTAGTAGCTTTCAAAATTTTGTTGGATCATTATTAATTAATAAAAATGACACCTGGGAATATCTGATTAGAGAATTGAACTTAATGGATAATTATAAGTAAATGGCCCTAACTTTTGTTCTAATCTCAATTATGCAGCAAAAGTAGAGAGTGTAAGTATATACTTTCTTTGGAATACAGTACTGCTATCTGAGAAATACACCACACCAGATTTGTCATCAACATCTAAGCCATTCAAGAATTTGAAGGGAGCAGCATTTTCATCAGTAGAAATGGCCAGTAGCTTGGCCACACCACCACTGGGTCCCACCATTAAGAGGCCAAAGTATGCATCTGCTATATAAAGATGACATGTTTTCTTGTTAAATTTGAGTCCCAGTGGCCTTCCACAAGTAGGTTCTTTGTTTGGATCTGTTGATCCATCACATAATTTCCTGTCCCTGTATTATATAATCAGACATTTGTAAACGTATATTCAGTAAAACCAATAAATTGCATATACTCCGAGTTTAATTTCCCAAGTTGATAAAACAATTGCTAATTTAGTTCATCAGAAGTACATACAGTTAAGCATCACAGAAGTTATAAGTTAGGTAGTGTCAAAAAATAAAGAGAGGGGAGAAAAGGGTGGATGAGAGATAGCTAAAAAAAAAAAACTCAATATATGGTTATAGTTAGGAATAACTGAGGGAGACACCCGCTACTGTCTGGTACAATCACCCATAATCATAGAAAACTGAAATATCACAAGAATATTCCTTAGTTGTTTTCAAATTATCAATCCTCGTAATTAATGTGATATCAGACATTAAATCAAATTTCAATTTAATTTATATACTTCACCCAAATTAAAATGATGCGGCCCATCAAGGACAGAGACCTGAAGGTACCATATAAGGAGAGGAACCCATATAAGGAAATTAACCTTAGATTTCCCCCAAAACAATTTGAAATTTCATTGCACTCCAAGGGTTAAAGTGAAATTAAATGTTTTAGCTAAAAAATCAAAATGTCTTTATTGAATTTTGTATTGAATTTCTAAGATATATATGGAGAATTTCGAAGATGTTTGTTCTTATTTTCAACATCAATGTGAGTATTTTTAAATCTCAAAAATCATGAAACCTAATACTATAGCATTCAAAATTTCACAATAAAATTTTCAAGACGCATATAGAGAATTTTCAAGACATTTATGGGAAATTTCTAAGACATATATGGGGGAATTTTCAGGACATTTGTGTTTATTTTCAACATCAATGTGAGTATTTTCAAGTCTAAAAAATCATGGAATCCAACACTAAAGCGTCCAAAATTTCACAACTATATTTTCAAGACACATATGGAGAATTTACAAGACACTTGTGAAAAATTTCTAACACATTTGCACTTCTTTCAATTAGGACATTTTGGTCTTTTAATTAAAATATTTAATTTCACTTTGACCCTTGGGGTGCAGTGAAATTACAGATTATTTTGTGGGAAATCTGAGGTTAGTTCCCCATTATTGGGTAAAATGAAATTTTCCCTAGAAAGAGCTATAAGATTTAATCTCAACTCATAGGGAGAAGTTCTATATGATTCAAACTAAGAAACACATAATTCCAAGGATCCAAACCTAATATAGATTTCTAAATATCACAAATAATTTTTAACTAAAAATTCATGAATACTTAATTTATATGAAAATTATTGAGATCTTACCTGTGTGGTGAGGTGATGGCAAACTCATCCCAACCTTTGTGAGATCCTTTCCATTTGAGAATTCTACCGTCTGACACACCAACATATGGCCCCTCCCCATTACAGTCAAAAGCTATGCTTTCAGGACCTGTAACTTTGGGGAGTTTGATTTCATGGTAGTTTTTCAAGCCATCAATGAGAGCCACTTCACCTGAAGAAATTGTGAAGGTAGCTGCAAATGAGATAAACAGAGAGAAGAAAAGTGGGGAAGAAGAAGATGGCTTCATGGGTATGGCAAAAATGAGAGATATGATCATCAAGAAATGAAGCCTATACTGTTCATTCATAAATAGTTGTGATTGCTCAACTGTATTAAGGGGATCAATTAAATATTGTAGATACCATTTTTTCCAAGTCCAATGAGCATGTCTTGCTTGCATCTCATTGGTCTCTTGACTTTGTAGACTAGCATCTCATTGGTCACATGAGTTTGTAGACGGCTATGTATTTTATGTTCTTCAGCTTCTTTAAAATGTTTGAAACTTTTTGACAATATATATTTTTATGGCCGGGGTTTTTTTTACAAAATTTTACCCCTATCCTAATTCTCCCCATAGGAGGGACCACACACACACACACACTTTTTGCTAAATCTGGGAATTGATCCAACAACCTCCTCTATGAGTGGGTGGGATTGATGCCATTTGGGTCAAAGCCCCATGGCAGGGGGTCTCATACTTGTCTGGCTACTATATAGTGAAACAAGTTCATTATGCCATATCTTTTAATCATGTCCTTATGAACAATAAAAGTTCTGACCTGGTTTCTTCTTCAGCTTTAATTGCATCTATTTCCCTTAGCCTTTTTACAGGGCTAGATGATTGGAGCATCGTCTACTGCAAATTTAAGGGCCAATCAGAAATAGGTTGCAAAATGGCACTTCTTTCAGGTGCCCATCTGATCCAAGCATTCTTATGGAAGAAGGATAAGAGCAAAGCATCATGTTTTCAGTTGAGATGTTTAAGAGCAAGTCTTCAATGGCTACATTCTAGTAACTTAGACATCTCTCAGATATCTTTATCTATTTGCTCTTCATACTCGATGTTAAACCTTCTACAAGGGGCTACTAATGACATCATAGCTATGGACATTCAAATGATGTTGCAGTCATTTAAAGACATTCGAGTGTCTGTAATTGGAAGGAGCATATTGTCATTGTTCCTTCATAATAGTTTCCTTTCAGCTTTTCCTTTTCGTACTTTAATTTAGTTACTTGTGAAAATTTTAACATTTTAATGATAATTGTCTTTTATCCAAAAAAATATATTTTTATGGCCAATAAGGAAAATCCCCAATGCCCTGTTAGTTCAGCCAATAAACCCGCTATGTTTAACAAGTATTCCATCTGGTCTTTACTATAAGGCGCTAACTAACAAAATTTTTGGTCCCAAATATAATGCACCAACCATCATATTAATTGATTTTTTTCTCACTTTACCCTTGTCATTAATGGAGGTTCAAAGTTGAAAATGTGAAATCATATATATCATTTAATGAAGGGTGAAGTTGGAAAAAGTGGCCAATTTAACATTAATTTGATAACCCAACTATCATTTCTTAGTTTGTGAGAATTGGTAGTTGGTGTCTTATAATAAGGAATAGAGGGAGTATTGGATTATTTATTACCTTTGCCCATATTTGAAAATGGAATATGTAGAGTACTCTCTCCGTCCCTTATTATAAGAGCATAAAATTTGAATGGTTTTGTCCCTTATTATAAGAGTTTGCATAGGGATGTCAGAATATTTAATTTCTTTTCTTTTTTCATATTTTGACCCTCATTATTTTAGTCTATTTCATACTAATTCCTGTCATTATTACTCTATATCTCTTTTTTATACACCCCATCAAAATAAAGGCAAACTTGAGAAAACAAATTTATTTCAGATTTATTTATCTCTCTCAACTACTTTCTTAATATGTATGATTTTGCCTCTTGAGCTCTTATAATAAGGGACGGAGGGAGTATTATTCTAGATTCTCAACCATATATTTGTATTTTTACTATATTTAGTTGGGAAAATTAATTACAGCTACCAATAAAGACATTTAATTAAGATTAGGTCTTACGAAATCCTATATGAAATTGAAGTCCCTTGAAACCTTCTTTATATTAATTCTCAAATGAAAATAACTTTTTGCGCCCTTTTTTTTTTATTTAATCAGCTAATAAAGACTTTGAGCATTGTTCAAAATATTGCTACATGTGCCCAAAATATTGTTATTGGATGGTCAAATATTGTTGTCATGTTCTAAAAACTTGTTAGAGTATTGTTATAGATGCCCAAAATGTATTCAGTGGATGGCCCAACATTGTAACCATGTTTTAAAATCCTTGTCCATGAGTGTTCAACATATTGTAACCATGCGCTTATTTTAATGTAATTGGGTGCATAACTAGTGCGTTGTAAAATACTTAGGGTTCAAATTAATGTCATCTTAAAAGACATGTAAATGCTGTGTAGAATTTTGTTACTGACACCCAACACATTGTCATTTGGTACTAATCATTATTGCCGTGTTCTAAAAATACTTGATGGGAGTAGAAGAGTATTTTTCCATTTGGAATTTAATATAATCAAGGTTTTAAGTGGCTTCAGTTGAATGAATTAAACAAGGTATCACAAAAAAAAAAAAAACTTAAATAATTTGCGTTGATATCCCGCTGCTACTGCTATAGACACTTATTATTATTGGTTTGAGGTAAAAATGTATTTCTTTAATGCCTGAAATTTGACTACTTCAGCAATTAATGTGTTCAGGCGATCGAGTATTTTTCAGAGAGTAAGCTTGTTGCAAGACAATGGATAACATGTACTCCTTCCTTTCGGTACTAATTATAAATAAGATCAAGTTGATTTTTTGTGAAAACTAAAGAAGTAGTAAAATAGATCACTAAATATTAATATATGCTATATTTAATTAAATTATATGTTAATTTATAAATAAAATAAATTATTTTTGAGAAAAAAGTTAAATATAAACAATTTAAAGTGATTTATTTTGTATCCTTAATTTCTTAAAAAAAGTTAACTTGATCTTATAATTAGGATCGGTAGGAGTAATAAGTTTAAAAACTTGACATAATCAGCAGAATCTTATTAAAGAGATATAAACTATAAAGAAATGACTAATGAGTTTACATAATTAAAGCATTAGGATTTTTCTAAAAGAGTAAAAATCAAATTTTAAGCACACATTAATTAAACGATTTAGCAAGTGAATTGGAAGATTGAGGAATTAAAATACACTTTATAAACTTAACGAACTAAACTAAAATTTGATGCAAAGTTAGAGGACCAATCATATATTTTACTATGAAGTTAGAGGATAAAACATATATATACAAGCTTGAAAAACTAATTTTTATACAAAAGTAGCTCTTAAACTATAGCTTCTAATTAACTGTATATGTACTCATGACGAAGGAATTAGTCACTACTATCGGCGGTGGATACCATGAATTTAATAATAATAAAAAATATATATGTACATGCATCCTTCAACTCTTTCGTAATATAATTTGCTGAAACCATGCAAAACCACATTTCTATAAGTTTTGCTATTATTATTAAAACAATGTGATTAAACAATTTAAGGGTATTTGGGGCCCTACTGGTGGATCAACTAGACCACATAGCGGATGAATCTAGTTAGAATCTCATATTATTACAAAACGATTCACGGGGGAGAAATATTTGTTGTAAACCCCTTGATTGAATTAGTCGATTTTTGCAATACTTGGTAATTCATATGGTTAAAAAAATGTTTGATAATGGGTAACCCAAAGGCTTATCGAAAACAATGTGATTCTAACATCATTCTCCCCTTTTGCTATGATTCTGCTCTCCCCTAATCTATGCATATAAATAAAAAATTAAAGAACAAAGGAACAATGGACAACACAAAGTAGAACTAATGGAAACATAAAAAATCATTTTATTCAACTGTTCAACACATAAGAAGTTTGAAGGAAATGCAACAAAAAGTACATAAATAAGACAAATATTATAAGTATAATATAAAAAGATACAACTATGTCTATATATATATATATATATATATTGAAAAGCTAAACATTATTGACTATAGCAACATAATCTTTACCAGCAGACCCTATCCACAACCTCCCATCATGTTCTTCCACTTCACTTACAGAGTTAAGCTTTTGGCCTCCTCCTCCATCCAAAACCTCCAAAGCCTCTCCATTTTCATCAAATTTCACAGCAACAGGGTCTTCTTTGTTCCACCATGGCATTGGAGTACTCTCTTTCTGAACTACATTTGCATTATTTCCAAGCACTGCCCTATAACTGTTCATTGCCACCCAGAAATCTCCATTGTCATTTGTCTTGATATTATCTGGGGCCCTTTCAAGTGCTGCAAAAAGTTCTGTAGTGTAGGCTTTGGAACCTTTTAGCCACACCTTGTGAATGATGTTAAAACTTGATTCTGCTAACAGAAGGAATGAACCATCCTTGCTTAAAGCCACACCATTTGGGAATGCTAAACCTTGGACCAAGACTTGTACTTTCTTGCTATTTGGGTCGTACTTAAGCAATCTTCCTGTTTTATCTCCTGTAAGGACTACCAATTGGTACTCCCTTTCACAAAGAGGAAGCTGTGAAGTTCATATAACTTTGAAGCTATGAAGGAATTTAAAAAAAAAAAAAAATTCCAATGGACAACATTTAAGTCCATTTGCTTATATCCATTAAATCCAATTCTCCAATCAAAATTTTACAAAGCCCTACCTACCATCAATAGGTGGTACTTTCAATAGGTGGTATTGGAGTAAGTAGCATTTAAAAAATGCTGCCAATTGAAAAATTTAAACACTATCACTCCCCTTTTCTTTACGATAGTATCACTCTGTTCTTTATTATAAATTTAATTATCACAAATTTTTTTTTCAAAATATAAGTCTAATTTGAGATCAATTAATACTAATATGGTTACTTTATCTCTATGTTGGAAATAGGGAAAATGAAAGAGAATATTTATGATGCATAAAATATTATTTTAACACCTATTCTTAAATAAGGGTATAGTTATAAATTTTTTTAAAAATAGTGCATATTTAATGTTATAACTTCTACTCTTTCGTATGTGAGAAGTAGTCAGGATGTATTTATAATAAGGAATAGAGTGGTAGCTTTCAAAATTTTGTTGGATCATTATTAATTAATAAAAATGACACGTGGGAATATCTGATTAGAGAATTGAACTTAATGGATAATTATAAGTAAATGGCCCTAACTTTTGTTCTAATCTCAATTATGCAGCAAAAGTAGAGAGTGTAAGTATATACTTTCTTTGGAATACAGTGCTGCTATCTGAGAAATAAACCACACCAGATTGGTCATCAACATCTAAGGCATTGAGGAATTGGAAGGGAGAGCCATCAGCATCAGCAGAAGTGGCCAGTTGTTGAGCCACACCACCACTGGGCCCCACCCTTAAGAGGCCAAAGTATGCATCTGCTATGTAAAGATCACATGTTTTCTTGTGGAATTTGATTCCCAATGGCCTCCCACACGTAGGTTCCTTGTTTAGATCTGCTGTTCCATCACACAATTTCCTGTCCCTGTAGTAAAACAACATTAAGATATGATACGTAAAGTGTATATATGGATTACTTGAGGTTTTTAGAGATTGAATTAGAAATCAACTAGTTGTAAAACATACTACTCTTTCAAATGTGACACAATCATTTAATGTGACCGGTAAGAAAAATAGGATTAAAAGACATATTAAACAACTTTGCCACTTTGAGATGGATGGGCAACTAAGATTTGAACCTAAAGAAAAGGTTATGTTGCTACATTAGAGAAGAAATATAAAGTTTAGCATCGAATTGGTGCTAACCAACAAGCGTGGAACGAGTTTTGACCATTTAATCACAAGGTCTAGAGTTCAAGCTTGTGTGAACGTAGAAAATATCTTTGAAAGAGTTATGCCAAATCGGATACGAGAATATGCCTAGGCAAATCTTAACCAATTAAATTAGATAGCCATCCATATCGAAAATAAATATTAGCAGTAACTATGTTGAGACTTGAGAGGGATGTTACATGCCTGTGTGGTGAGGTGATAGCGAACTCAAGCCATTGTTTGAGAGTTTGATTCCATTTGAGAATCCGGCCATCGGAGACACCGGCATAGGGGCCATCGCCATTGCAGTCAAAGGCTAAGCTTTCTGGGCCAATCACTTTTGGAAGTCTAACCAGTTCAATGGAAGCTAAGTTATTAGCAGCAAGTGAAGATGATGATGAGAAAAACAAAGAGACTAATAACAGGAAGATCAATAAACAAGAAGAACAAGAAAGTGCAGGCTTCATGGAGATATGAGCCACCAGGGATATCATTGGTGGATGAAGCATTTTTAATTTTACACAATAAATTATCAATTTTAATTTTTACTCTGACATATATGCTCAATAAATAATAAATCAGGAAATGTAGTTTTCATTTCGGATACATTAATGAGGGTTGTTAGGGAAATAATTATTCTTGGACGCCACAACAACCAGACTGGAAGAGACTATTAAGCGGTCAATATCCTATTAATCGTTAAAGTTTACGTTCCGTTAAGAGTCAGTAACGATAGTCTTTTCTTTTCATACTGAATCCTCAAGTTCCGTTTCCTTCCGTTTACTCACTGTATAATACTTGGAAATGTAATTGCCTAATTGGGAGATGGGAGATTTGCACACATGCAGTATAGATAAGATAGGACATATGGATCTACAACATCATTGTGTTATATCGAAAATCATATATTTTTTTTTATAAAAAATATGAACATGCCCACAGATCTTAACAAAAGAAAAATACAAGCACGTCCCTTAAATTATCAAATTATATTGAAGTTTCTCAAAGTTTGAGTGACATTAAATCAAATTGAATTAGTAGTTTTTAATACTGCTGACTTTTTTGACCATTATATTTTAATACTGCTGATTGAGTTGTTTTTTTGTTTGTTAAACACCTCCCGGTAATCCATCGCCTATTGGCAACCGACTAATATCCTGACTCGAGGAATAGGAGTGCTACCCACATAAGCAGGGTTATCCCTTTTAGATATGATTAATTTTGATGATGTCAAATATAGATTTAAATATAATGAGCAAAAAGTTTGCATGATGAAGTCTTTATCTCCTACTTTGACTAACAATTATTTTATGTTACTATCTTGTATAGATTAGTCAAAGAAAGAATGAAGCTACTGTGCTTAAGAACTACTCATTAGTTTTGATATAGATTTAAATATAATGAGCAAAAATTTTATATAAAGTATTTATCCTTATATAATTTATTCATCTCCAACTTTGACTAACCATTATTTCATGTTAATATCTTCTATAGATTCGTCAAAGAAAGAGTGAAGTTATTATGCTTGTTTATGGAGAGTGATATGATCAAGAAAAATAAGAAGAGATATTGAATGGGAAAATCAAGAATCAAGTTATTAAACTTGATATTAGAAGTTTCTATGCTCAATTGGAAGTTAAAAGAGGCTCAAATGGTGTTCATATCATCTCACTATAAGTTCCCATGCATATATGATCAAATTGCAGCTTATGAGGAAATTTTCGTAATTTACACATGCAATGCTTGAGTAGTGGAGGTAGTGATCGAGCATTGGACTTGTATAGCAATCAGGCATAAGGTTTTTGATCGATCATTGAGGCATTTTAGCTACTCTGTTATCCGTCCAGTCTGACCAAGGTCTAGTAATTTGGTTATATCTCATAGAATACAAATCCAATCGAGGTGAAACTTGATTTGTATGAAACGACACTTCCAACAAGGTTCATGGACACAAATTTCATACCAAATCATTTATATCCAAGGAGCTATGAATTTCAGAAGTCTTCCTAGGTTATTTACATCATGTAGTAGTTAGACAGTCATCTTTTGGAGTATATATCTTAGAATACAAATCCAATTGAAATGAAACTTGTTTTTTATGGAAACTATACTTCAAACCCATTTCATGAACATAAGTTTCACTCTCAAAGCATTTGAAATGAAGGAGATATGATTTTTGAAAGTTTGCCCAGTGAATTCACATTGTGCATGAGTTTGATAGTCGCAGTTTTGATCATAACTTTTGAACCACACAGAGTTTGGTAATGATTCTTTCTTCATTCAAAATTAGATTCAGAGATCTTTCTGGGAATATATTATATGCTAAATTTGGAGTTGAAATGGGAAAGTTATAATTTTTCAAAATTTCCTCTAGTCAAGCCTTTAGAATCTACTAACCAAACAAGTTCTGAAAAAAGCAAAGTTCTATCAACGGTTATATCAACCATAGAGTGTTGGCCAACTATCGATACCCATATCAAACATTGATTATTCCTTGTTGAAGAATGCTGGAGCATTGATTTGGCTATGGAGCATTCTCGTTGAAGAATGCTGGAGCATTGATATGGGCTATGAAGCATTCTTGTTGAATAATGCTTGGAGCATTGATCTAGTCATCAATTGTGGATTTAACTAAGAATATTTTTTGAACCATGTTAATCATCGATGAGCATATTTTTCATCGAGCATTGGTGACTCATAGATAATTGAATTAGTAATAGAGCATTGCAAGGCATTAATCATCGATGGGACATAGAGCGCATACAGAGCATTAATTTTTCTATTGAGTATTGAATATTCCATTAGCTGTTAAACTCAATTCACTCAATCAATGATTGAAGGACATCAGAATGCTCAAAGTATTTTTTTGAAGAGCAACCGAGTATTACTTTGGTCATCGAGCGTTGAAGAATGATCGATGTTTATCTTTGTCATTGATGATCAGCAGTAATGTAGAAATTTCTCAAGTTTTTATCAAATATAATTGATTATCAATTATCATATCAGTCATCAATGAGTTGAGTATACTCGATCATTGAATTGTTCATCAACCATTAATTTGTTATGTTTAATCGATGTCTAAATGTTTCATCGAGTATTACAGGTGAAAATATTCGGAGCATTGAATTCTATATTGAGTAATGGAGAATGCTCGATCACTAAGTTCAACAATTGATGGAAATGCTGAAAGGACAATCGATGATTGAAACATCTATCGAGCATTTTTTCTGAAACTTTGAATTTTGGTCTAAAACATTTGTATTATGATTCCTCATGTTTAACTTGGTGTTTTGGTGTTTTTGTAGCATCTGTGTGATCTATTTCAGGAAAGAATAACACTAGACACAAAGGAGACAGAAAAGTAAAGTGATAATGTCATGAATAGTAACTAGCCGCTAGTGATAGAATTCAAATTACAACGGCTAAAAGATTGGATCAAGTGGCCTCATCTCAAACACTAATCACACTCAAAGCTCCAGATTTGCTATGATGATCAAGGCAATGGCTAAAAGATATTCTTGCAAAGGGAAAATCTCAACTGCCTCTATAAAGAGCTGAGGCCAGAGGGGTTGAGAGAAATAGAGCCGAAGTGAAGCGCAGAAATGAAGTGAGATGAAGAGATGATAATGAGACGAGCAAATAAGAAAAGTAGAGCTACTTCACACATTGCTATAACTATGAAGCTTTAGAATTATTATTTCATGTTATATATTCCTGTACCTCGGTGATTAAGAAAATCCACTTCTTCGGGAGAAGTTAGCTTTTATTGTAATCATTCTATCCTAGTGAGTGATACTCAAGATTGGAGATCTTGAGTGATAAACAGATTGTAACCTTACATGTTGTAAGGGGGAGAAGTTCTCAAGTGCCTAGATTGAACTTGAGGGATTCACAAGTGTCTAGCTAGACTTGTGGGATTGTAAAGGCTTCTCTTGTGCCCGATTTAAACAAGAAGGTAGTGGATTGAAAATCTCAGGTGGAGCCTAGGGACTGGATATAGGTCAAAGGAATAGACCGAATCAGGATAAATTTGTGATTGCACTTTTCTTCTTCCTTAGCTTTCATATTTTTCAACATATTTAACTTTCATATCTCATAGTGCATTTCATGATTCAAACTATTATTAATGATAACTAGAAAATGATTTTAAACATTGCTTATTATTTTCAATGTGATTTTGAAAAGAGTTTCTAAGTTTTATTTTAACACCCAATTCACCCCCTCTTGGGTGACAGCTAGTACTAACAGTCTCCTCTCCCAATGAGAGCACTTTTGAGTAGCTATCAATAACACCTCAATTAGTAGTATTAACAATTGCTGATACACTTCAATTTAAACTCATCCATCCAACCAGTCGAGCGTCTTCCCTCCTCTCCTAGAAAGAAAATGAATACCGTCATAGCAGTCAAACTCAATAGAAGCTAACAGTAAGAAAACAGATGCACGTCTAACGTGCACTCGGGCAATTGCTTGTTCGGGAGAGCGCTTTATTTTTTCTATGGACCTTGCCTTGCTTCTCTTATTCTTTTTACTACTGGATTTAGTCTAGATCTATTAGTCCTAATAATCTTACTCTTAGTTATATATGGGGTCTCCTATTAGTAAAAATGAGGAGTTAGGAGTTGAGAGTCCCTCATAGCAACCTTATGATGAGGACACTCTTCTCTCCCCCGACCCTTCCTGCAACCGGTAGCATCGCCCCTCTTCATGAATTGCTGCAGACTTCAAGTGCATGATGTTGGGATACCTTTTCCCACTGGGATTTCCATATGAACTTTTTTCTCCACAAGATCATCCAGGTTTAATGTCTCTTCTTTAATAGCTACCAAGGAAAAAAAGATTGACACCACTTCGCTTTAGGAAGTAGAATCCCAACAGTGAACAGGCAGACCGTTGATACCAATCAATTGTTTGAGAATCTTTAAGGGAAAGGTAGGGCAATCCGGCCACCACTCCAGAAGCTGAACTGTAGTGCGACCTACATGCATGAACTCCTGCGACAAACCTTAAGCTAGTAGTCATAGTTGGATTCCTTAAACTGTTCAATGCAATTTGATTATTTCAAGGGATTTTCTTATTATTTTTTCTTTTCAAATGTGAGTCATTCCCCTCATTTTCTCCAGGTGTTTGGTTTAAGGGGAGGAGAGGGAATGGGAGGGTAGATACTCCCAAATCACCCTTCCCCTCTTCATTTTGGCTCCCCTCCAAATCAAGTAAAATAAATTTTTTGATACATTTGCTTTCATAATTTTATTATTAATATTCCATTAATGGCCCCTACAAGAGAATATTATTATTATTAGAAATAAAGTTATAAAATTAAAAAATTATAATTAGAAAATTATATTATTATAAATAAGGGTTAATACAACTTATGGTCCTTTAACTTTCACTCAATTTTGGTTTTGGATCGGTGGTTTTGATCCCTGAACTTTTGATTAGTTTTGGCTTTGGCCCTAAACTTTATATTTGTGGTTTTGGTCCCTAAACCGTGTCATTTATAACCATTGGTCCATAATTTTTTTTAAGTTCAAGGACCAATGACCAAAATTGACTGAAAGTTCAGGGACAAAACAATCGATGTTAAAGTTTAGGGACCAAAACCAAAATTGAGTGAAAGTTCATGGACCAAAAGTTGTATTAACCCTATAAATAAATATAGTACTATGATATGTATTATTATATTAATTAAAATAAATATGAATCGTTATAAAAAATAATGTTATTAATAATAAACATAATTAACAATATGAAAAGAAAATATGTTATTGAAAATTGATTTTTTTTTTCATTTTAAAAATATAATTTTATATTAATCATAAATAAAAAAATATTATTATATAAATTAAAATTAAGATGTAACATAAAAAAATTATTACATATAAAAAATTAGTTATTTGTATATGAAAATAAATTATTATAAAATATATTGTTATAATAAAAAATAATTTTATTAGAAAGAAAAATAATATTATGACAAAAATTATTATTAAAAATTAATTTAAAATAAAAATATATTTTCAAAAATTAAAAAAAATATTTTTTATATTTAGAAATATATAATTATATTAGTTTCAAATATAAAATAATATTTGTATGCAAATTATAATTAAATGTAAATAAATTTTATAAGGGGAAATGATAGAAAAATATCTTTTGAATTTCAAATTTTAAGATAGGTGATTTGTATGTTAATATATATACTCAACTACTTAATACTTTTACTTAACTAGTTAAAATATCCTTTATGGGATTTTTAAATTTAGAATGTATTTTTCTGTAATTTCCCCTTTTTTAGATGTATCCACCAGTATCCGGCACTACTAGCAATCGACTAATTCAATTCATGGGAATGTTGGCCCACAATATGGAACTTTATACCTCCAAGTAATTATCGCGGCTACATACACAAGGCTCGAATTCGAGACCACAGGTTAAATTGGAATAACTCACTGCCAGTTGATCCAAGTGTTTGGAGGTTCATTTTCCCTTTTTATAATATATAAATAAATAATATAAACTAATATATATGGGGATAACTGTAAATTGCTATCATCCTCCCCTTCCCTCCCCAGTTAAACTAAACAAAGGGTCACTATCACTAGAGCTTTTAACTTCCCCTTCCCTCTAACAAAATCAAACAAGGTAACCTTATCCCCTCCTGTCGCTCTGTTCCTTTTTTTTTATCAACTCTCCTGTCGCTCTGTTCAGACCAATGTTGTAAAAACCGGACCGGAAGGTGAGCCGGAGAGGGCATCGGGTCACGGTTCGCACGGTCGGATTGGTCGGACCGAAGGTCGGACCGATGACGTAATAATTAAGGAAAAATATATGATTTTTAAATGTAAATTAAATATAAACAAATTATGGTTCCTTCACCTCTTAATTTTTAATGAAAGACCATTGACCAAGAAATAAATAGCCATTACAGACTTAGAAAACAATTATTCTTGTCTTTAGGTAAGCAAAACAAAGAAGGTATATAGAACCATTTGAGGATCACAGTTGCAGAAATTTTTGTCGAGATAGAAGAATTAGGAAGTTAAGAACACAAGCAATTTCTGTTATGCAAAAGGTAAGAGATATAATATGCAACTGATAAAAATATTAAAAGAAATGTAAAATGTAGAAAGACAACAAGTGCTAAATATAGAATAAAAGCTTGGAAGAGACGTTAAACATCAACAATAGAGGAATGGTGATGAGAGAGATGATGTTCACCAATTGGTTGGAGTTTTGGAGATCAAATTTCACAGCCATAAGATTTTCAAATGGTTGTTGGGGTTTTAATTTGGGAGAAAGATATGAAGCTAATGAATTTGGGTTTCTTTTTTAAGAACTTGGATTTTTTTGGGCTTGATTTTATTTTTTTTCATCTTTTTTTTTGTTTTAGATTGAACCGCCCGGTTTTTATAAAACCGCTCCGGTTCCCGGTTTAACTCCGGTTCCCGGTCCAATGTTCGGCTGGAAACGGCCCGATCCGCCTTAACACAATAAACGGTCAGACCATAAAATCCGAACCGACCTATGGAGCGGTCGACGGTCCAACCGGTCGGACCGCCCGGTCCGGTCCGGTTCTTACAACACTGGTTCAGACCAAACATGCAGTGGTAGTATTATTTTTGGTATAATGTGGTCCCGTTACTGTAAAGTTCATTGTTCAACATTAAATACTGTCCTTATTTTTTAGTCCTTATATATTTTTAAAAAATATCTCATGATAGGCGAGAAACCTTGTCCAAATTAATAGCTTGCATCTTTCGTCTGTACTTCCATAGTTCCATATGGATAAAAGATAAGATTATATCATTTTAGTAAATTTGATACATTTTCATTTTGAAAAGAAATAAAATATCTATTCTTGAAAAAATAATTTGATATCAAATTTAAATATAGGTAGACCCTTGGAATGAGCTGGAAATCTATACCCTCTCTATTGGACATAAGAACCAAGTGGTCTTGAGGCAATTGGGTTCGGTATGTATTTTGGATGTACGAATTTAATGTCAAACAACTCTATAAAATTCTGAAACATCACTATACCTTAGAGAGAAAATGAAATAAAATTTTGAAGGTCAAATGAGTTTATTATTATTGTATCATTTGTAAAACAAATATGAGAACTTTTAAAATAAACACGTTTATTTTCAGCATACATCAATGTATTTGCAAGACAACGAGTTAATCCGCATTAACACTTGAAAAAAGAAAGATATTTACAAGAAAATGAGTCATATGCAAAACAAGTATTCAAATTTTGAAGACAAAAATGCTTATTTTCATCACATATAAAGGTCTTTTCAAGATAAATATAAACCATTTACAAGATAAATATGAGAATTTTTAACGTCACAAGTTTTTCTTAGAAATATGTTCACATGTATTGGAAACTAATCATTCTTGTCATGAAAATTTTTATATTTGTATTGCATATTAGACATGTTTTCCTATAAATGTCCTTTATTATGTTAAAAGTTGTTTTTTATTCAATTATTGTCTTGGAAATACCTTCATTTGTATATTCAAAATCAACATATTTCTCTAGAAAATACTCATATTTGTTTTGAAAGTGATACATGTTTGTCTTTAAAAAATAGACAAGGACAACAAAGTCTTTAGACACTAAAAAAATTTTATTTTATTTTTCCAATAGAGGTGCAGTGGTACTGGGTTCAAAAATTATGGAGTTGTTTGACATTAAATTATTACATAGGAGTTCAAGTGAAATTTCCCCAATAGTGCGCTAGCGCACAGATATGCTACCTCAATTTCTTACTATAATAGCTCAATAACTAAAATATGCGCTTATAGGAAAAACATTTGAAATTAGTTAAAAGCAATAATATGTAAGTAAGAACTAAACTTTTTTTCCCATGGGTTCATCTGGTTGGAGATTCAACCATCTTGACGAGTGTTCAATAATTATTGGGTAGTGCCATTTAGTTGCGTTTTCAGTCGCAATGTTTGGAGGGCATCTCCACAGTTAATTGAAGTTAGGAGAAACCTATTGTTTGTGTATAAAAAAGAGAGCTTTTTTGTCCTGCTGCTTCAGAGTCTATAGAGATATGCCCAAATAGATCATGAGTTAGGAGTCCTCTTTTTGGATTGTGGATAAGCCCAATTTCTTTTCTAAATTTTTTGTTATAAGAAAACATAGGACAAATATAGAAGAGAAGTAGAGTAATAATAAGAGGAAGTGTGAGTAAAATAGTTAAAATATATTAAATACTCGAACAACATTTGGCGAGTTCTTATAAAAAGAAAAGGACTAAAACAATTCAGATTTTATTTGTCACACCGTCATTATGGCTGGTAGCTGGCTTCTGTAGAGTAGTTAGCGGTTAAGGAGTTTCATTTTCAATGTATCATCATCATTCTGAAAAGTCCCGGGTTCGACTTTTCGCTCTCTTTCTTAAATATTATTCAAAAATAAAATAAAAGAATGAGTCAACTGATCCAATTGGCTTGACAGCAAAGTTGAGGAAAAATTTCTTAAGTTAGAAAACAAAAAGGATTGAAGTTGCAAAGAAGTAATATTAATATTTAATCAGGTTAAAACTATGAATAATCCAACTATTATACTCCGTTCTTAAATATATGACCTAGTTGACTTTTTTGGAAAATCCTAAGAAGGCTAAATAAATTACTTATAAATTGATTTGTCTGAAATTTTTCTCTAAACTAGTTCATTTGACTTATAAGTTAACATATAATTTTATAATACACAAAATATGTTATGATTAAGTGGCTCATTTTTTTTGAACAGAAATTAAGTGGCTTAATTTCTCCAAAAAAAGGTCAACAGGATCCTATATTTAGGAACGGAGGAAGTAATCTTAAATATAATTGAAGTCAAAATGATTGTTTTTTACTTGTAAGTCAAAATGAGGATTAATGATTCATATTGTAATTTTTTATTATAATCTAATATCTGGTACTATTATATTATGTGTGTGTTATAGACTTAAATTGATAGAGTTTTAAAATTGATGTAGATCCCAATTTTCTAAGTTTGATCGCAAGTAGCTCATCAAGGCGAAAGAGTTCAGTCTATTATTTGAACTGTGATAATATGGTGTAGAAAATGAAAATGAAAATAGAACATAATAGTATTATTATAATTTTTGGTGAGTGACCCAACTCACCTTAACTATTTTTTTTTTATCAAAAATACTATCATTACAATTTTCTTTACTTAATGCCTCATTTAATATGTTTTCAGTATATATTCATTTACTAATTTCCAGTCACAAGCAATTTTGTTTTTTGGATTAATAAAGAACAAATTTGATTTTTATATCAGATCCCATAAAAGAAGGGCATGAAATATAAGAGTTTTATCTTTGTAGAAGTAGCACCATCATGATGATAGGACAACATATTGTACAAAGAGTTTTATCTTTGTACATGTTTTCCCCCTTCTTTTTCTAAGGTAGAATATAGAGATAGCTTTTTTTAACCTAATTTTTTTGTTTGTGTAATTTTACATCTTTTTGACTTATTTTCTAGTGATTTTGTACATATTGGAAGTTGTATCTCAAAGTTTTCAATGATCTTGATATGAGTGTTCATTTTTTTACCAACAACTTATACTTTAATTTTCAAGAAATGCTATTGATTTTGTTAAATCTTCTAATTGATTTTTTTAAAAAGGTTTACCCAATTTTAAAAATTCTTCCATTTGGTTCTTAGTAGTTTTGCAAATAAATTCCTCCTTATTTAATATTGATAGAATTATATTTTGTTGATGTAAGACAAACAATAAAACAGAGAAAATTTTCACTTGTAATTGAGAAATATTGACTACAAAAAAGAGAAGTCAATACACACATATATGAAACAATGAAGGGTAGAGTCTATATTTTAGGTAGAATTTTGTCAAAGGAAAGCAAACACTAATTCTATTTACTAAAAAATTGTGGTATTTTTTGTTGTCGGGCCTAAACAGGCTTTTTTGTTTAGGCCTAGGTCCGTGAAGGGCTGGCCCGACGTGTTTTCCCATTAATCCAGGGTATCCCTAAATCACTTTGAACTTGGGACTAATCCCTTTCGAAACTTGTAGCGTAAAGAATTTTTGCCTATACCAATAAGTGGAGTTTCTGCGATTCAAACATATATTATCTTCCTTACAGAGACGATGTCTTTTACCACCTCAACCAACATGTTGGCTTTTTCAATGGTTTTAACTCAATGAGGGGTGTCCTATGGGTCTATTTGGTTGGTTTTTTTTTTGGAGGGGAGGGATGGGGATTAAAAATGTGTGATTGGTCCAAAATTTGGAGGGGAGGGGTGAATTTTTGTCTTTTTATGGTCCCCTCCCCTCCTTTCTCTTCCCCCAAATTTGGGGTTTTTAGAGGGGTGAGAAATTTTGTTTCCCAGTTGGATACTACAAAAAAGGTCGAATTTTTTGGTGGTTAAATTAGTAGTGGTTCATACAAACTGCCAGTAATTGTAAAATAGTGGCGGTTTATGTCATAAACCGACACTAAATTTGATAGTTTGACCAAGAGCACAATTATCGGCGCAAGTAAGTGGCGGTTCGTGTGGTCAAATCGCCGTCAATGTGGTGCAAAGTTTAGTAGCAGTTAGGTGAAGCAAACAGCTGGAAAATGAAGGGTCCTGGCTTTAATGGTGGTTGTTTTTCATTTAGTGGCAGTTTGTATCATAACTGCCACTAATTCAAAGTACACATTAATGACTTATCCATAGGAAATGCGTTTTAGTGGCAATTTCATTGGAGGTTTGCTTGAAAACTGCCAGTAAGTAGTGGCAGTTATAGGAAACCACCACTAATCTTTCGTGTGAAAAGGCTCATGCCTTTTCAAAAGAAAATGCATGAGCTTTTTAAAGAAAATGATGTGTGATTCTCTACGTACAAGGTTTTCATAAACGCACGGGTGGTTGTTCTTTCTTCCTTTCTTTAAGTCATCTCCCTGACTTTCTCTATCTCTCTCTAAGTCAAATATCTCTTTTTGTCAACCAAAACTCTCTCAGAATCATGGACAAAGACAACAATGAATGCAGGAAAGACAAGAGGCCAATGAGTCAAAAACAAATTGATGAAGAGTAACGTCATCAGACGCAACAGATTGAGGACAATGAGCATCTCTAGTTATACTAGGAGGAGGAGATTTCAGAAGATATACTCCACGCATTCATTAACGAGAACATGCTAGACATGATGCCCTTGATAGAAGAGATAGAGTGATTTTGGGACTTTGAAGACAACATAAATGTGGGGCGCCCTAACAAATCGTTCATTAGATATGTCGGATTCAATGTAGAGGTTAGGGTAAGGAAAATAATTACTCTTGTATTGTTACCGATATTAATAGAAAAGTTTATTTTAAAAGTACTTTGTTATTGTGTAAATTCATATAGATCAGCAGGGCAGCACAAACAAGAGAAGGATGACGATTCAAGATGTGCAGAACCTGCAGAGTGGACATAGGGTAAAGGTAAATGGAACTTGCTAAGCAGATAGCCTAGAGGCAAGGGGGTCAATTGTATACTAGGTTTTTGAACAATGTTGGCAGAAATTTGATTCGATTCCTAATCGACATGATTGATTGGAAGAAGATGGGGAAGGAGAGGAAGGACCTAGTGTGGAATGAAGTTGTGAAGGTTATTTAAATCTAATTTAAAAAAAGTTAGAGGTTTATTTATTATTAAAAGATTAATATTTTATTTTGCAGAAAACATTTGTTGTGAGGGATATGTATAAAAATTTCTCATAGTCAAAGATGGGTGATGGTTGGAAGAACCAGATATATCACAATCAAAATGGGGATAGGACCATGACGATTTAGGATGTAATCAGAATGGTCCCTTGTGGAGTACTGGCGGATCAGTGGGAAAGATACATACCATGGAAGAGGTTGCCCTTAGAAAGCCAATTAGGGAAGTCACTATTACAAGCTCACTCCTACTAAGAGGTTGCAAGCGAAATTGAATGCTTTTTCGAGAAATACAAGACATCTATGTCATACAAGTAAAGAAATCTATTCCTTGATAAGAAAAAGAGCAGACATGTCTTAACAAATGTCCTCAAGTAGAGTGCTACATTCAGCAAGAAATATAACACCATACAATATATTATTTTATTGACACACCACAAAATCTTCTTATTTGTTATTTTGAATTTAAGGGAGTTTTGCCGTTATTTTAAATGTCACCTAGGAAGTTGCACAAGGTCCTCCACTGAGGTGGATAAAAAGGTCTATCATGAATTTTCAAATTTGTTTGCACACAGGATACTCAATGACCACAATCCCTATTCGCTTGATTTGAAAAATCTAACAATTGGTCCTTTCTACTATATCAGGAGATATACGGCATACAACATCAATGGGTTCAAGTTCTGTACCTTTGCACAGGATGAAGGTTCTCTCACCCAAAATTTCGGAGTATATGACACATTTGGTACTAGGAGTTATGCCTGCTCACGTGATACTATCATCCAATTTGGAAGTGTCTCATACTATGGCAAGCTTGTTGACATCATTGAGTTAAATTATCCTGGTCATTTCACCATGCCTCTCTTCAAGTGTTTGTGGGCAAATACCAAAACTTCTCGAGGCATTATCGTAGATAGTTTGGGCATCACATATGTCAATTACTCGAGGCACATTCACACAGGGGAAGAGAAGACAATGAGCTCTATATTCTTGCCTTAGAAGCGCAACATGTTTATTATGTGGAAGATCACAAACATAAAGATTGGCACATGGTGGTTCATATGAAGTCTCGAGACCTTTGCGAAATGGGTGACGAAGATGATCTCATATTAGACAGTTAGCATTTTGAATCGGGTAATTTCAATAACTTCATTCTAGAAGAAGATGGACATCTACCACTAGTTAGGTAAGTCGTTTCACTACAATTGAACTATATAAATTTCAACATTATTATTATTAAAATTGATATATTTGTATATTTTCTTTTACAGACAGAAGCAAGAAGATGATTGAAGCTATGATTTTTTTCAATCTGCAAAATTTATAGAAGTGGTGTATTAATAACATTGAATGAAAAACTGAGCTGGCTGGGTTAGGCTAGAAACCGAAGACCGGGCCACTTGTCCAGTCCAGTTAGTGGCAAAACTCAGAAAGAACAATGACTCGGTAGACCCGACATAAACCGATGAACCCGGTAATAGACTAGGAAAACCTTTACGCTAGACGAGTCAACCAGGCCACATCTTTGGTTGCCAAAAGAATATATCAACCCAGAGCAAACAAAAAAGTCTCAGGAAGAAGAACAAAAAGAAAGAAATAAAGAAAATAGTAGAGGTATTAGAGGACTGCAAGAGGATGACTTGAAAAATATGGAAGGAGAAGCAAATATGCATATATGTGTTACTAGGGTCGTCGAAGAATGAAGAACTGATGAAGAAAAAGAAGAGTAGAGTGAAGAGATTCAAAAGCATATAAGAAGAGGAAAAAGAAAGGTGACTTCTTTGATATGACTTGTTGGACTCTGTGTAATTTGTGTGGCGAATTGGTGCCCCTTCCATTTTTTCAAAGTTTGTCTGACACACAATCTTGATGCACACAACAAATGCATTACACCATCACCCATTTTCCCAATGGTCATCTCATTTCACCATCCTCTCACGTACACTAGTAAACTAGCTACTTTATTATCATTTTCTACTTAAACTTTTATCTTATTATTTATAACATATACTATTAAATTTATTATAAATTATTACTTTTATTAAATATTTTTTAAGTTATAAATGAATAATTTTATATATCTTAATTAAATTGTATTAATTTAAATATCACATGTCTAACACCGAGTTGACGCACGATCTGACCCTCTGACCCTTGAACCACTATCTAGGGGTGTCCAAACCCGGATCAGGAACCCCCATTCCCGGATCCCGGTCCCGGAAGGTGGCTGGGATCAAGATTGGATCTCGGTCCTGGTCTCGGGATTTCCCAGTAACACCGGGACCGGGAAATCCCAGGACCAGGATTTCCCGATTTTTTGGGGATAAAAGAGAGAGGGAGAGAGAGGATTGAGGGAGGGAGGAAGAAGATTAGAAGAACAAGCCCTCACTAACCCATATTAATAATTTAGCAACGTGGTATCCTTAGATAATTGAATGAAAAAAAAGAAATGATTTCACAATTTAAGAATTATTAGTAGTGTGCGTTGCCTTTGAATGGGTTACTCCCAAACTCAACATTCTTGTTCAAACCCACTATTATGCTTAGTACTGGGAAATCAAAGATGGGAGAAGGGAAACGATAATGAAGAGTGGGACCATGTGAATGGGTTCAGTGTGTGCGAATGGAATTCAAAGTTGAGGGTGGGGGGAAGTGGGAACTGGGAAGCAATTTTTTGGGCTAGTTGAGGCTATTGCATAAAAGAGTAAAGAAGGCTTAAAAAAGATCTGGGCCTTGTGCACTATTTTTTTTTGTTAATATTTTTTTTATCTTATAATATTTCTAATTTAATTAAAACTGTGATATTTACAATGAAATCCCTAAATAATGCACCTACTTGATATCTTATCAAAATCTCAATAAATTCCTTTAATTTTGCATAATGACTCCCTAAATATACCCAAAATTTATATAAAATATTATTAGAAATATCAACATTTAAAATATAAAGAAGTCCCTCTCTTTGACTAAATAAATATCAACATTTAAAAAAAATCCAGAACCGGGATTCCCGGCCCTAATCTCGGTTCCCATCCTGGTCTCGGCAATTTCTCGGTCCCAATCCAGGGAAATTTCCTCAGTCCCGGTCCCGGGACTTTCTGGGACGGGAAATTCCCGGCCTAAACTTTCCGGGACAGGGACGGGAGGGCTGGAACCGGGACAACTTGGACACCCCTACCACTATCCCATTTGATTCATCAACTGGTCCAATTTTTCATACCTTGATTGATAAATAAATATTTATATATTTCCTTATATAGCCAAAATCAAGAAGATTGTAGTTACATTTTTTTAAAATATCGAAACATTAGTAGCGTTTCTGTAACTGCTACTAATTTGATGAAACAAGAATTAGTAGTGGTTCTAAACCATTAGGAAAACTGCTACTAATTCCTACCTCCATCTATAAATACGCACCTCATCCCCTTATAAATTCATTCTTCCCTCACAATTGATCTTATTATATCCTCTATCTCTCTGCTCTTCCTTTGATTTCCTTCTCTTTTCTCTCATATTTCTTTCTTTCTCTACAAATTTTTTTCTTATTTTTAATAATCCTCTTCTATATTTATCCTATTTTTTTTCTTATTTTTATATAACTTTTTTTCCTGAGCATTTTACTACATTATAATGATTTTAGGAAGAATTTCACGTTACGACTATTGTAGAAACTTATTTTGGAAAAAGTACCTAAAGAATCTAAAATATCAGTTAAAACTTTTAGGGGAAAATGAAATTAAATTGACAAGGAAAAATACTATATTAACCTTATATAATTTGAGAAAAAAAAATAAAGGGATAAGGGTCAAAATCGCCATGGAAGTTTTAGCTCAGGATCACTGGCTACCCGAAAGTTTTTTTAGGATTAATTTTGCCCTGGAAGTATACTAAAGGTATCAATGTTGCCCCTCTCTAACGGTACACCCTGTTAACGAAAGCCACGTGGGAAATTGATCCACGTCTGCGCCAACATATCAGACACATAGGCAGATTTTTTAACACTTGGACTGTTATAAAAAACCACCATTAGAATAACAAAATACTACTGCCTGATAAAACAAAAAAAACTAAACATACAAAATTATTGTTTTTGGCAGCAAACATACAGAATTGAAGCATGGTTAATCGAAGAGCCCTCTCTAACCTTAGAATCAAAATATGATGAAATGAACCCTAAGTTGTGAAAAACCATTCCTCTTCATCCTCCATCATCCATTAATCCTATCCTCAACATAACCCTAAATTGAGATGTAGAGAGATTGAGCTGACATAGACTAACATGGAGACGCTGAGCGAGATCAAACTGATGTAGAGCAAGGTCAAAACCTAAGTCCCATCCTTTGTCCATCTGAGAGATTAGAGATTGAGGAAGGGAAAGTGTGGTGCATGTGAGCTTTGCAGAAGGCTCTGAAATCTCAGAGATTCGTCATCGATAAAAGGTATGGAATCTTTTATTAAGGGTTACTGTGGATAGTGCCTACCAATAATGTGTTGTCTTTATGTGTATGCATAGTGAGTTACCATTCTCACCCTTTGTCCATTTCTGAAGTATAATGCTTTCTTTTTTTATTTGTTAGGATTAATTTATTAAGGGTGAAGTTGTTAATGGCATCTAATGAAACTGGTGGTCCCAAGTGTGGACACAACATTAGTTCAAATAGTAATGATGATATGCACTTTATACAAACGTTAGGTGACAAATTTAGTGGAAATTCTGGACACAGGGAGCTCATTAAAATATCACATGATCATGGAGAGAATGATGGGTTAAATTCAGGTGAAGGGGATGTAGAAGTATCTGAAAGTGACATTGTCTGGGATGATATTGAGTGTGAAGAAGGTGAGGAGGATGATAGTGAAGATGATGATTTTAGCTGTGGGGGTGAATTAGTGCTGGTGGATAGTGGCGATGAGGGTAGTGATCAAGAAGAGGAGGGACTTGATAATGAATTGGAACTTATTGATAGTAATGGGCTTCCAACAGAGGTGAGAGTCCAAGAATTAGCTAATGGGTTTAAAGATAAGGCCTTTTTAATTCTAGAGGAATAACGTTAACCGCAGTTGGGCTAGATGCAGATAATTTCCTATTCCTTATAGCTATTGCAATTACAAAAAAGAAAAAAACACATTCAATTGGAGATGATTTTTTGAATGGATAAAGAGATCTTTGGATCTTAAAAATGGATAACGTGTGACCATTATGTCAAACATGCAAAAGGTTTGTTTTACACCACTTTTCTTTTCTCATGATAGTGTTTGTTAGCATTATTTGGTCATTATTTCTTAGATTCATTTTGCTGTCTTGAGTCTGAACTAGAGAATCTTCTGTTGTATATAGGGTTTGCTTGTGGTAGTCTTTAAAGTTTTGCCAGAAGCTGAGCATAAACTATGTGCTAGGCACATTTATGCTAATTGGAGCAAGAAATGGAGGGGCGATAAGTTGAAGAACAAATTTTTTGCATGTGGATGTAGCACTTATGATGAAAAATTCAAGGATAACCTCAAAGTTGTTGGAGAACTAAAGAAAGAAGCAGCTGAATCGGTCTTACAATATCCATCGAAGTGCTGGGTAAGAGCCTACTTCAACTCTAGGTGTTTATCAGCCATAGTTGATAATAACTTGAGTGAGAGTTTCAATGGTTGGGTTGATGAATTTAGGTATCTCCCTATTATTAGGATGATTGATGGGATTAGAATCAAATTGATGAGTAAGTGGGCTGAAAGTGATAAAAATGTTGCTAAGTAGAGGGGTAACTTCTCTCCAAAGTGTGTTGTTTTATTTGAGGACAATAAGTATTTATCCATGGGTTGTAGTATGCATTTTAATGGTGATGATGGGTATGAGGTTACTGAAGGGGATGAAAGGCATACAATATTTATTACTAGAAAGTAGTGTACTTGTAGAGTTTGGGACTTGACTAGCATACCGTGTCAACATGCAATTTGTGCCATATATCATGCTAAAATAGACCTAGTAACACAGATTTTAAGATTTTTTCACAAGGATGCATATATTTCTACATATAGAACAAAGTTCTCACCAGTAAGGGGCAAGAATTTTTGGGGTTTTGAGAGATCCCTACCAATGGAACTCCACCGTTGTGTAACATGCCTGGAAGACCTAGGAAGAAGAGAATCTGAACTGAAGAATCTGGTAGGATATCAAAGATTGGTAAAGGAAAGCAACAGAGTACTCAAAATAGACAACATAATGATATGACATCTGACTTGCCTACACCTTTACTTGAAAAGATGTCAAAGAGAGGGTCTAGTCCAATTTACTCTATATGTCATCAAGAAGGACATAATAAGGCCACATGTAAACAAGTATGTGTTTTTTATTCCATGACCTTTACTTGTTGATTGGAATGATTTTTGTTTTGCTGATTTGACCTTTACTTGTTAGGCATACTTGCTGATTTGCGTGCTAAATAATTTGGTAGTGATTACATAAGGGTAAAGGTACAAATTTAGTATCATACAATATTGCAAATCGCACCGAACATAAAGAACAATTTTTTGTATGTTTGCGGTTATCATGAATTAATTCCGTAGCATATATAGTAACACCGTTAACTATAGTTAACTTCTATTTGAAAAGGGTGATGTGGTATCAACACATGCTAATGTGGCATCAACACATGTAAAAAATCATCATCAGATGAAAAATCAGCTTAATATGGGAAAGCTTTTTTTCTTACCATTTCTCCCTCTTCATCTCTACTTCTTCTCTAAACCCCCAACTCTGCCTCTCCAGTCTACTCCACCACCTCCACCCAATCTCCTCTGGCGGCCACACCTTCAAATGCAGAGTCACCGTCACTCTCCGATCCCTTTGCACCATTGTCACTCTCTGATCTCAAGGTCACCTTCCTCAGTCGTTATCTCCTCTGTCACGCTGTCGATAACAATGATCTAGATTTGAAGGTTAGGGATTGGAAGGTACAGATTGAGAGGGCTTGTTCTTGTTCTTGTACATTATTGCGTTTGAGTAATTGGAATTGTTATGTGGTGAGAGTGGCCCAAGTGTTATTGATATAGAAGGATGAGATCGTTAAGAATGTGGTTTCTGCTCTTAATGGAATTAGCCTCTTATTGCGTAACCAATGACTTCAACAGGCTCCATAAATTTGTTAGCCATGGGAAGAGGGAAGGAGGTAACGAGAATTAAATTTGAGATGGAATGGAAGTTAACTAAGGTGAAACCAATGGTGAAAGTCAAGAACAATGGTGAAGCCGAGGGAGGTAGAGGCTGAAGGTGATTGTTCGTGAATGAGTGAATGGTGATGAAGGAGAAGCTTGTGAATGACGATGGTAGATGTGAATGGACAGTGGGACCCGTCGGCCTTGATGGGTGGAATGAGGATGGGAGGAGTGGAAGGCCGATGTAATATTAGCTACCTAATTATACTTTTTAATACATTTTAAATTACCATTTAACAATTTATAAAATTATTTATTGACTAACTATGTTAGAAAAAGAAGTTTACCAAAACAAACACTAACATAGTTAGAAAAGGCTTTCCGTCATTTGAATAAAAATACCAATTAAATACCCTAACCATGATAGAAAATGGATTTCTAATATTAAAAGGCTATCATGGTTAGAAAAGGATTTAACATAATATAACAAAAGATTATCCATGTTAGAAAATAATTTCTCTAATACAACAATGGCTAACATGGATAAATAAAGCCAACCTACTACTTGACTAATCAACCCATTCACAACACCCAATAACATATTTGACCATTAAACACTTTCACAAAGAATAACTAAAACCATTATAAATTCAAATCTCTCAACCATCCAACATTTTCAAAACATGCAAAATCCCAATAGTCCACAATAATACCAACATAGTCGAAACATCAATAAAGTTTAGACCAGTCTCTCAGAAATGAAATAACAAGTTGCCAAAATAATTATTCTAAAAGAAATCCTCAAATTGGAAATGAAGAAACACAATGTGGAAATATAAGCGGAAGCAAAACAAGTGATATAAATCCCTATTTGTGGCAATATTATCCGTCAACCAGTCCAGAACTCACTAGCTTAGTGAGACGGTCCCGGATCCTTCCCTTGGTTCCCTACTGTGTTGCTAGGACCTGTAAAAATAAGATAAAGGGGGGTAGACCCAGGTAATCACTAACTGCTCGCCTACGTGCGGTGTGTGCTAGCAAGGTGTTCAGTGGAATATTACTAAGTATAATTGAATTGGAAACATGAAGCAGATACCATTTAGATGTACAACAATACTATAACATATATTCCCACATAAATTAACGTCATGAAACAATTCCTCATAGTCACACACAAAATCACATACTCAAATATCGCAATCCAATACATAGATAAATAAACAATAACAATTAATAACACCGTTATTATACGGTCCAGTAGGGACTCACAACCCTTGCCTGAGACCGGGGGCGTTCTCCCCAATTCGTCTTTCCATTTTATGTTATTTAGTCCTTGTGGGCCAACAAGGAACCTCATCACGCGATGGCATTATTTAATTGGCCGGTGTTCATACACAATCATCACAACAAAGTCACAAATATAAATATATGCAACCATCAACAATTATATGGCACAAGGCCCATTCCAGAATTCCTTCAAGTTCAATCATGAAATAAATCTCCGATATATCATATCTTTTCAAAACATTACCATACACATTTTCATGCTAGTTCAACATACATACTCCACCAAACAGTTGTATTATAAAATAAGTTTTCTAAGTCATGTTCGTCTAGAATATAGACAATCACTAAAAATATAAGTTCTAAATACTCACTAACCCACACACACACGCAAACAAACAGAGGTAGTTACCTCCGTAAAGTTAAACCAATAGTTACTGTAGACGCGCCACCGTGCTAAAAATCAAGCAAGATCAGAGTCTACAAATAATGTCATATAGACGCACCTAATTAGTAACTAATCAAGTGCCACTATTCATAACTTAGGGAATTAATTCTACAATACCCCTAATGCTCCTTTATGTAACAAATTATAATTACGTGACTATATTTAGTTAATTTTAACCCACATCAAGCCTATTAAATCATAAGTATCCTCAAACTTGCCTATTCGATCTTAAACTCCATCTGTCCATACTTAACTCTTAATAATAATAACTTTCAACTTCCCTTTGCATTTTTTTTATTGAACCCAAAAAAAAAACTAATAACCACAGAATAGTCATAACCCGAGATTCCTAGTACATTCACCATTGAAACCTTTGTCCTCACTTCCTAAAACAAAAGATTAATGCTTTAAAACACCATACTCCATTTTCAGAACATGATCGTCAACTTTACTTATACCATCACTCCCAAAATTATTAAATTTCTCTCCTGGAACATAAAGCGTTTAAGACTAATAGGATTATGAACTATTTCCACATTCCCTCTTCATTTGGATAATTAAAACCCTTTGAAAGAACCTGCTTTACAAGCCTGAATTTAGTTTCATGAAAGAAATCACTTCCTTTGCAAGACAATAGAAAATTCTTCCCTAGCCATAATCAAACAGAGTCAAAGCATTTCACTATGCCTTCAACCGATCAGAAATTCACGCCACAACTCCCAAAAACCAATTTTAATGCAGCCACCGAAATACCACCAGAAAGAGGAGATTGCTTACCCAAACCGAAGATAGAAAAATGGCAAGAGAGATAGGAAGATTCGGATTGAGCTTAAGAACAATGAAAATAAAGAAAAGAGACGGCGGCAATGGCGGACGGCAGCAGCTTCACTCTCGCCCTCCCACGTTTTTATGCTTGGAGATCGAAGGTGAGGAAGATGAAAGCCAAGTTCTCTCTCTCTCTCTCTCACGGCGGTCTCTCTCTCTCTCTCTCACGGCGTTGATGTGGTGTAGATGGTGAAGGTGGTTGAGGGAGAAGGGTGACGGGTTGACGAGTGTGTGTGCTGCAAGAGAGATGGAAGATGTGTGGTATGTGTGTGTATATGCGCCAAAGAAGAAGAAGGAAGAACGGTGTGTGTCGAGTGCGGCACTCGTGCATGAAGAAGGAACGTGAAGTGTGTATATATATAGAAGGGAATATTAGGGTTGTTGGGTAGGGAAAAATTACTAAAGGGCCCTAAAATTTGAAAAGTTTACAATTAAGGCCTAACAGATTATATTATTTTCCTAAAACTCACCCTTATGTTAGATTGGGAAATTTTATCCCCCCTAAAGTTCCTTTAAGCTTTAAAAATAATTTCCCTAATTTTGTAAATGAGAAATAAATACCCAATCGTTCCTTCTTAATTTATATTGGAAATCAATTTAAAATCCTCCAAAAATACCTTGAACTTGTGAATTTGTTTATAAAGTTAATGTATTTTCTAGAGACACCTGAGAACTTTAAATGACTCATTATTACCTCTTTCCTAAATTTGGGGATTATACACATTTATTGGTAATTAAAAATTCAGGATGTTACAGCCGACGGTGGTGGAGGGAGGTGAGAACAAGAGAGTGATGATGGTGATAGCGGTGCTGAAGGTGTGATGGTGATGGATTCTGAATGGCGGCTCTCCCAGGAAGCATTTCAGGTTTGGGCAAATATTTGAGGGATTAAAGAGCTTAGGGCGTGTTTGGTTTATGAAATAGAAGCCAAATATCCAATGGTTTAGGCTGTGTTCCCAAGTGAGATTCTAAATAGGGCCCTTACTCATTTAATCTCTATTTAGAAAAATATGAAAATGAACCCAGCATTTTTATGTCCTTTTTGCCCTCCTTTAAGCTCCCAAATTACCCAACTTGTCCTTGCCCAGTTAAGATATGCAGTGCCACAAGGACTTAGTTGTAATTTCTGAAATTCGAGCACTAAACTGTAATTTTTAGGATTCAGGCACATCTTCATCAAGACTTCCTACAATGACAAATTCAAGCACAAATGGTAATATCCCAAGTCCATAAATCATAAATGTATGAGTTTAAACCTTAAAATGTTCAATTTAGCACTAAAATGCAAATAACTCAATGCATTGGAACTCTAAGCATAAAAATGCCTAAATAACCATGTATTAGTATAAGACAAGTGTTAATTTTCCAAAATTAGTGGTAAAAAACATAAAATAATTAAGTGCAATCACACTGCTGACTTTATCTCGGTGGTTATAAAGAAAGGCCACCGACACTATTGAAGGGAGAGTTTGAGAAAGAGGGAAGAGGGGGCAATAGAAGAATTTCACAAATTAACCCTAGTTATTTTTAATTTTTAAAACAATAAAATAAGGGTGACAGGTGGGATAAAAAAAATCCATGAGATGGAGCTTTCTTATTGGACAAAGTACAAGTGAGCTTGTACTCTAGGAGTACCTAAGTACTATTTCTCATTGGAGTAGAGAGAATTTAACCCATAATTATCGCATTTTTATTTTTTTTGTTTAAATAGGGGGTGGGTTTCTTGGTACCTTCCCAAGACTCAAATAATGTCACTACCATTTTCAGAGACAGGGTGTCTGGACCTTATCTCATTAATATTTGGACATCCCTGATCACAACGCAAGAGCTTGATTTTGTTAATTGGATGTTGAATACTACCAAACATTACATCTTGCATGTCGTTGACATTGAATGCTAACATATCATTTAATGGTTTTGATTGATTATTTTATTACTGATAATTAATTATTTTTATCAATGGTATTTTTTAATTTGAGCTTAAAATAAAAAAGTATATATGGATCATCACAATTGTTATAAATTATATAATTGTGTGGATGTTCTTGATCAAATGGACTCTTAGGATTCCTTCTCATGGTTACATCATACACTATAACTCCCACATTGAAGGGTTTTAAGTGCATATTATCTCTAACCTTTAATTGTACTATTATATTACTTAATTCTCTTCTTTATGTCCTTGTAACTCTTTAGGTTAATCTTTATGTTTTGGAGGCCTATAAATAGAGGCTATGTGCAATACATTGTAACACACAAGTGAATAAGAATACTCTCTTGCTTCATCTCCAATTTCTTGTCTCATTATTCTCTCTTCTTCTCTCCATACTTCTTCTTTCCCTTCTCCATCTTTCTTCTTTTCTTTATTTTCATAACACGTTATCAGCACGAATTTGCTCTGAAAGTTTTAGGTATACCCCCTAAAACTTTAGTAGTATTTTCATGTTCAATTCTTTTAGTAGTATTTTATTTTTGTTGTTTATTATACATGGTGTTTATTCTTTCAATACTATTTTATTTTTGTTGTTTATAATACACACACATGCACTTATATTTTTGTGTATATATATATAAATATATAAATATAATATATTGCATCATATCCTTACCTCTTTCGGAGAATTAGAGAGGCTGTCACAATGAACTAGATTGGCAGGTTCTACCGCCTTTAGCTCATACGCCCTTTAGTTCTTACGAAACACCCCGTCTGCATATTTAATTTGATGCTTTAATAATATATATACACATATAAATATATATCATATTATACATATATACATATTTATGTTATTTTATTCTTTTTATTTTGTCATTTTAATTTCATTTTATTATCTTATATTATGCCTTTCATTTTGTTATTTATGCCATTTACTATATTAATGTTAGATATATTTGTCAGATATATTAATGTTAGATATTATCTTATGCCTTTCATTTTATTTTGTTAGTCATTTTCACATTTATGTAAAGTTAGATATATTTATTGGCTATGACTGTTTATATTCATGTTCATTATTTTGCATTAGCGTTACATGTCACTTATAATGCTTTCATCACGTTAAAAAGTATTTTATAAGTTCTCCATATTTATTATTACGTTTTTCTGGCAAAAGAAATTATTTATTATTATGAGTTCAAAGAAGTGAAGAACTACTACATTTATATTGTCTATCTAACTATTTTTGTAATGATGTGTTGTTTTATATGAATTATAGTAATATATATATATATATATATATATATGACTACTTAACGTGATCTCTATGTAATTATATTATAATTATAAGTTCACCTATTGTTTGTATTTGATCATGAATTTGAATTTATTTAATTCATTTTGCTATAGTATTCTTGTCATTTATTGACTAGATAATATATATAATACCCTCTGCTACTTTATATTTTATTATGAGATGGCCAGAAGCCATATCACTTTTATGATGGTTCTTTTGTAAAAGAATACTGTGAGGCATAAAAAATGTCACACTTCGATTATCTTATTGTTAGAAATATTAAAGCCCTGAAGGTTTATTGTTATGTATCAAATGACAAAAATGCTTTATAGCCATATTAAAGCCCTGAAGGCTTATTGATATGAATCAAATGATGGAACATTACTGCCCCCGTTAGGGCATATGAGAAGTGATGATGAACAAATCATATTGTATTGGTGGAATTGATGATTACTTATGAAAATAATTATATTTTTATGGTCATTAAAGTTAAAAGCAAATGTTATAATATGACCAGAAGTCATAAAGAAAAATGTATATAGAAAATGACCAGAAGTCATATAGACAAAAGGCATTAAGCTTAGAGGCTATATGGGGATAATTAACCAAATCTTCTTGAACTTCAGTTTGTGATAAAAAAGGTATGTTCCTTCTCTACGAATTTTTGTACACCTAAGTGATATGAGATTTTTTTTTATATATATAAATGGTATTTGTCATTTATGATTATATTAATGAATAATAGATATTTCCTTTATTAATGAATTTAATATTAAATTCTTGCACTATTCCACTTTGTTGAAAAAAAAAATCCAAATTGATTCTGTTTAGACCATGAAACTCATTTTTCAACAATATAATGGATTGATAGATACTGTGTATTTCATTTTAAAAGGCCATGTTATGTTATATTATTAACATAATCTCTACCTAAAGATTCCAGGTTGATTGATGAAATGATAATATTGATTTTTTTTTACCATAAATATATTGACTTTTTATGAGGATTAAATATTATAATTGAATGCTAATATTTGAGTGAATAATTAATTTTTGAAACTTTAATTCTACCTGTTAGTGATTTTTGATGATTATCAAAATCATTATTATTAAACTCATTTTGATTGGAGGTTAAATATATTAAATTGATTTGATGTGTTTTAAATTGTAGTGTAATGATTAAAAAAAAATGTTTTTGATGCAAGGTGACCCATGGTTTTTATTTTCAACGTAAATTTTAATAAAGAAATTGATGAGCATTGAATTTGTGATAAGAATACACCTTCATTCGCATGATGACCATTAATATCGAAATGTTTCTCCTACCTCACACCTCACATATTGTTATATTATTAATTATTAATAAGGTATTACCGTTGGAGAATTTAATCTTTTGACGGACGTTGTCATTATTTTGATTTATATTCAATTGGATTTATATAACCCACTAGGATGATGATTTCATCGATTTCATTCACTGTTAATTATGCTACTGATTTTGTGACTCTATGGGATGAGGATCAGATGGGATGAGCTTGATTCTCTAAGCAGTAATTTATTTGTTGAGTCCTAATTATTTTTTTTTTTGGAAGGGAATTAGATGGCGGGATTCTAGTTTAGTTAGAATAATTATTGTTAAGGTGTGAAAATATTTTGAGATATTTGAAAGTGTGGGGATACCTAATATGATGGGTTACCTTATATAATATGTTTTATTTTGAATTTATAAAAATATTTTTAAATATTTCTTTGATTCTAACAATTTGTTGAAGTGGTTTGAAGCTTAATTTGGGTACGCACAAATAAGTGAGAATTTGCTGCGTTTATGGATTTAATGACTCTCATAAGGAGAGTGAAATAATCAAGGTATACTATAAATATTTGTATCATGTATGTGTATTGAGGTACACAGATGTCATCTTATGATCTTTAAGAAATTAAAAAAAGTTTAATGTTGGTAAAGAAATATGATACAGTAAACCAGAAGTTTATTGATCCAAATAAATTTATTGTTGGCATGACTTATTTGATCATCCAAGTCATATATATAAGACATCAAATTGTTGATGTTAAACATTGACATCCATTGAAGAACCAGAAGATTCTTCTCGAATAGTTAACATCATGTTGTGCTGCTTATTCTCAAAGAAAATTTTTAATAAAAAGATCACTAGTTGTGATATGGAATGGATCTATATTTCTGGAAATATATCAAACTCATGGGCCCGATCAAATAGCATGTAAACCATATAAGTATTCATTAAATTTGATAGATGCATCTATAAAATGGTTACATGTGCGATTATTTAGCTTGCAACCTGGAGTTTGCAAGATTGTTTGAATAAATCATTCTGTTGAGTGCACAATTTCCAGATTATATGATCCATAAATTATTCATTAAAGCCTCCATGAAATCATGAAATATTTATGAGAACAAATTTTCTTTTTCAATGTTGATATATCTAATATCACATATTACAGCACTTTACATCAAGCCAACAATATTCTCTCCCAATAAAATTGGCTTTTGGTCAGGAGCCAGATAATTTCCATCTTAAAAAGTTTTTGAATGTGCAGTACATATACCTATTAATCCACCACGTGTATAGATGGATATTTAGACAAAGTTGAGATAAATGTTGGGTAAGGAACTCCTTCTTCTTATTATTTCTTAATGAAACAAAATGATGTTTTAAAGGGAAACGAATGGATTTAGGAGACTTATACCGTATGAGGGGGAGAAATCGAGTAGCTGGAAAAGAAAATATATTGAATGCACTATTATTATCAAATGTAGATCCTCAAGTATAGTAGAATGAACCAGAAGTTCATCAGAGTTTGCATTCATGAAATATTACAAAATATCTTCCAGATATAATTACTGACCTAAATGAGAATTATCGAATCTCATATTCCAGCTGAAAATGCTCCAAACAAATGTGACATGCCTGAAGCATGAGAAATCAATCGATTCCAAATGTAAATACTTCGAATAAATAGGAGCTTATAATTAAGATGATCATATTGAGGAGGCGGGCACTCCAGAAGAGTGCAAAGACATAACTAATTAAAAAGCCTCAAAGGAGGTGCAGGTACCTGAAATTAACAAAGAGATCTGAATAAGTTATGTCACAATAAGAAAAATGGAATCGAAAAGAATAAAGTTGTCGACAACAATTTCGATAATGATATCACGTGATTAAATGAGGATTTTATATTGAGATATGTTACAAGAAGTAGACATAAAGATGATTGGCCGAAAAGGAAAACAAAAGGGGAAAGATACAATGAAAATGCTATTATGCTTTCAATATACGAACATTATGGACCTGCAGTCCAAATACCTGAAACATAACATTATAAATATTTATGTGAAATATATATATATATTCACAAAGGCAATGAAGATTATGATAAGGCGTATTATTTTTGTGGTGGATTTAATTGTTTTGCATATAAGTTTGGCAGTATATGAAAAGAAAGCATACGCCAATTTGTGAAATTTAAATGAAAATCCTTGAAGGATCTTAAATGCTAGAAGCATATATAAGAAAATCATTCAAAATATATTTTCCACTTAGAAAATATAAAAATTTACATTTTACTTGACCAGTAGATCAAGTTATTGAATTCCTAAATGATTTTAAAATCATGAATAGAAGTTCCACATAAATATTTGCTAATTTTGTTAACATTACATGTTAAAATTTTTGTGGAAGAATTAAGTTTTTGCAGGTACACAAATTGATATGTGGATGTG
This sequence comes from Mimosa bimucronata, assembly GCA_037074515.1. NCBI lineage: Eukaryota > Viridiplantae > Streptophyta > Magnoliopsida > Fabales > Fabaceae > Mimosa > Mimosa bimucronata. The sequence continues at coordinate 9,278,145 of CM073447.1, forward strand.
AAATATATCATGGAGATATTTAGAAGAATACATTTTAGCAGAACATGTCATAATAATGCAAGTCAACCAAATGGAGTTATGCTAAAAAAAGGGGCTTTGAATAGAATATGCTTGAAAATCCAGTATACTCAATTGAGACAAAAAGGACAAAAGTAATGTTTTTACCGGGAGGAGTAAAAGTGACGTTGTCATGGAAAAGTAAAAGTAATCCTATCTTTAGGGGGAGATAATATCATGCTGTACTCTTTTTCCCTTAACCAAGGTTTTTGTCCCACTGGGTTTTCCTGGTAAGGTTTTTAACGAGGCAGCGTTGATAAGTATTGTGTACTCTTTTTCCTTCACTGGGTTTTTTCTCCCATTGGGTTTTTCCTAGTAAGGTTTTAATGAGGCACAATACTTGTTTATGAACATCCAAGGGGGAGTGTTATAAATTATATAATTGTGTGGATGTTCTTGATCAAATGGACTCTTAGGATTCCTTCTCATGGTTACATCATACACTATAACTCCCACATTGAAGGGTTTTAAGTGCATATTATCTCTAACCTTTAATTGTACTATTATATTACTTAATTCTCTTCTTTATGTCCTTGTAACTCTTTAGGTTAATCTTTATGTTTTGGAGGCCTATAAATAGAGGCTATGTGCAATACATTGTAACACACAAGTGAATAAGAATACTCTCTTGCTTCATCTCCAATTTCTTGTCTCATTATTCTCTCTTCTTCTCTCCATACTTCTTCTTTCCCTTCTCCATCTTTCTTCTTTTCTTTATTTTCATAACAACAATCTAATTTTTTGCATAATTTAAATGATAATCTTAAAACTAATATACATATGTCCTTGACAATGAGCTGGAAATTTAGACCACTCTATCGGTGGACATTAAGAATCAATGAATTTTGATGGAATTGGGTCCACTATATATCCTTTTTAATTATTTTGTCCGTTCTTTTTACCATATTATCATGTGTAAAAGTAATCGAACATGCATGTATTGGTCTGAGGGTAATAAAATTCAGTATATAACGTATGTGTGTATGACATATTGCATTATATAGAGAGTCGTATGGTCCATAAAGACAATAGAGAAGGTTGGATCATTTTTTGTGTTGAAGGATACAAAATTTTTCTCATAGGAGTATTGGTGAAGAGAGCTGTCCTATGCATTAGGGTTCTACTCAAAAATATAATTCCAAGGGATCTAGGGTAGTGAAACCCCAAAATCGTTCTTTTAAGTCAAGTGTGTAGCTAATTCCTAGTAACTATGTAAAAACAGTAAAATTATTGTATTTGATCATTATATTGGGATTGATCAAAATGCAATTCAAATGTGAAATGATATAGAGTACTTGTTTATGGTATTTTAAATTTGAAAACAGAGTGAATGATGAGATGAGTTGTGAATATATATATATATGAATGAAATTCCCCTAGACCAATGAATTTAGACTATCATTCTTCAACTAATGATGGAAGTCGGCTGCTTTAACTAAGATGCTCAAGGGACCTCAAGTTAGTTTGAGTTAGGTTGATTAATACCCCTGAAAAGACTGTATTAAAAAAACCCTGAAAAGTCTCTTATTAACCCTTCCAACTGAAAGTCAACCAAAACTCTAGCTAATTTAACTCAAAACAAGCATTCAACAAAAAGCAATCAAGACCTTGATTATCTAAACATAGGATTTTTCATGACATAATTAATATAAATGGCTACCAATGCAAATACACAATTAATGTTACTTAATTAAACTCATAAAGTCAAAAGCTAAATTAATAGTAAAATTACAACCAAATCCCTCAAAACGTATGAGACCCTAATATAAACATCAGCACATAACAAATAGACCTAAACAGATAATCTAATTCAAATAGCATAATGATGGAGAAAATTAGATGTAAACTCCCCTTGAAGTTCTAAACTCAAGCTTTTCAATCCATTACAACTGTCGGTGATGTTGACGATGACGTGACATCACCATCATCAATGATATCACAGTTTCCTTCAAGGTAATTAAACCCGGACCGGCAACTAGCCCGGTTGAGGCAGAGGGTCAGAGGGTCAGTACGTAACTAACCCGTGAGTCAGCCCGATGAAGAATAAAAAATTAACCAAAAAATTATCCAACTAACAATAATTTCCAAAAATCCAAACAATAACTTCACTTACCAATTTGAATCATTAACCAAAAAATAATCCAAGTATCAACATTGTTTACAAAATTCTTTGACAAAATGACATCATCATATCATATTATACTACTATCCAATGACACAAAATGGATAGCAACCAATTAGTACCTAGTATTAACTATTTATCATATCAAAATAGATATATGATAACAAAATATTTTCACCTTCAACCTTTCATCATTATAATAATATTAAACAAAAAAAATATCATTTTTTTTAAATAAAAAAAAAAGGACCGGGTTGACCCTCCTAACCTGCCGGGTCGACCGGGTTTTGACCGGGTCAGAACGGTTTTCCCGGGTTTTGACCGGGCCGTTCTGCCCCCGGGTTAGCACCAAACCCGGCCCGGTCTGGCACATGGGTGGGCGGGTTCCGATCCGGGTTGGCCGGGCCGGGCCGGGTTTAATTACAATGGTTTCCTTTGATGTTGATAATATTACAGCCATCATCAATAATATTGCAGTTTTCCGTCTTCATTAATGATGCTGTGGTTTTTGTCACTGTCAGTGCATTATGGCCTCTATCAGTTACATTATTTTTTCAGTGACATTGCTTATTAAGACTTTGTCAATGACATCGCGGCCCTCATCATTGGCATTGTGATTTAGGTCACGATTGTCATTAGTGATGTTGCGGTTACTATCGTCATTAATGATGTTGTGACCTCTGTCGGTGAAGACGTGGTTTCCATCGTCGTTAGTGATATTGAAATTGTCATCGGTGACAATGCGATTTCCGTCGCCTTCATGGAAATTGCCGTGTCACCGTTAGTTACATCATGATTGTCATTGATAATGTTGTGGTTTATGTCACCGTCAGTGATGTGACGACCATCGTCGAGCCATTGTAGTTTCATTCATTGTCAGTGATGTCGTGACCTTATGGATGTAGTATGGGTGGTGGACTCAAACTTTCATTTGAAGAAAAAATATTCTCACATTGGGAAACAAAAAAAGAAAAACTAAAAAACACCTAAAAGTTGTTTTTAATAACATCTTTTTTGGTTTTAGTTGGAAACAATTTTCCAAACAAGTATTTGTTTTCAAAGACAAAAAAGCAGTTTTAATGACAGAATCTAACACCTTCTCAGCATTCTTTAGAAAAAAACTTCCACGCAAAAATGTCCACTTTTTTGAAGAAGAAAGAGTTAGAGATGTACATCCAATAATACAAACTTAAGTTATTTGCAGGCCAGATCGTCACAACCCATAAGCTATTTGGTCTTCACTACCTTCCCTCTCACAGGACGTTGCATTAGCATTTAATTTCTATTCAACCCACTTAAGTTTGGACGATAAGATGTAGTTGGTAAGCTCAAAACACATAGTTTTCATGTCAAGAATCACGACTACTCGTAGTTTCGGTGTGGCGAGGCCATGATAAAGTTGGGCATTTTAAGGAGTCTTCTATCTGGTCCCTCGTCATTACTTCTCTAAGGCGAGCCTGGGTGAAGTTAGCCCAAAATTACATGCTTATATGCTTCCTTGTGTATGCATTTCCCTTCCTCGCCGTGGCTTTACTAGGGTGAGCTGACGATGAGTCTATTTTCTTAACCCAAAATTTGCTTCTTTTCTCCTACTTTGACCTGCATAAATGAATCAATCTAGGATAGTATTTTCTACTTAAGGCCAATGATTAATCAGAGAATAAGCAAAGTGTCAAAATACACTTAATTACTTCAAATTAAGCTAAATCATACCCTAATTTCCACATTTACCCTTATACACTCTTTATAGTATATAACAATAGAATTTAATCGTATAAATATATATATTCAATATTGAAGAGCACCGTTTTTGAGTGTGTGATGTTTTGGGTTCGCCCTTCAAGAAAATTAGAACCAAGGAGATAGTGGAAGCTAACCCCCGGGTGTTGTTCGCTTGAGGAACCTAAAGCAAATATAACCTAGTAACTAATATGCAAATTTGTAAAACTGGGTAAAAAGGTGTGATATGTTCAAGGGTAAAAATAAAAATAGGAATAAAAGTGAGATTTGGAGGGGGATGAAAATGGAATTATTTTTTATAAATGGAAACTTTGGGATTCATTGCCTCAAAAGATTTTTAGGGAGTTTCATGTTGATTTTCCAACAAACCCTACAGGAACCCCTCTAGGCTAGGCTTAGGTTAACTTAATTAACGCCGGAACCCCGCATATTAACTAATTTAACCTAAGTTGATTAAGCTCAAAATCAAAGTAAATTTGCTAATTGTAAGGGACTTCTAATCCAACAACCGGAACCCCGAATTGCCACTTAATTAATCCTAGGGTTTAATTTATTATTGGAACCCCACATAATAAATCAATACTTTGGGATTAAAGCCCAATGCCACTCATGCAATTTGACAAATTCAAGAACCAATTAAACCTACTAATCACAAGGGATTCTTAACCCTACAACCAGAACCCTAAATTGCAACAAGATTAACCTACTAATTCAAATTCATTGGTGGAACCCCAACCAATCAATTGAACCCAATAGATTGAACTCCAATGTTACTCAAGCAAATAGTATATTTACTTACTAATTAATATGTAATTTGGCAGGAATGCACAAGAGGGGGGTGAATTGTGCTTTATGAAATTTAAATAGAATGAATCAGAATTTATACTAGTTCAGCCCAAACTCTTGGCCTACGTCTAGTTCTCCAACTTTCAGTTGGGTTCCACTAATCTTTTCAAGATTACATCAGGTTCTTGAGTACCTTTACAAGTGATCACTCAGTAATAACTCTTTCTCACAGATCACTCCCCCTTACACCTTATAAGAATACAACCCTTTCCTCTAGGATCCCACTATCCCAAGGAAGTCACTAAATAGATATGAATTTTAGAAAGTACAAAGCTTGCTCACACACTTGAGCTGATGAAATTACAAACTGAAGAACAATGAGAGAACTTGGATTGAATTGATTGCAGTTGGAAATAGGTTGTTGGATTTCACTTAATGCTCTCTACCAACCAACTTCAACTTCAACGCTTTTATAGTCCTTGGAGATTTTCTGCCCATTGGTGAAGTTTAAGTCTTCTGTTTAATAGTCTGTGAAGTCAAGAGAGAGAAAGATAAAGACCTAGAGATTGATGAAAGTTCTGAGATGCATTTAATGTTCTAGAGTAGTTTTGATGTGAGTTTTCTCTTTCTTTCTCCTCTGATGTTTAGAGTAGTAATCCAGACTCTGTGTTGCTGTGAGTAACGGCTCTTTGGTTGTGTTTCTTTGTGTCCAACGTAAACTGCCTAAAATAGCAACAAGTACATCTTACAATATAAAGATAGCTACACATAAGAAAAGGAACAGATTTGAAAATCTCCAATTTCCAATCGATTGCAAGAAGTGTCAATCGATTAGTGTCTCTGGCCACTAATTGATTGCCTTCAGGTTGGGTTAGATTGCTACCTGCATCACTCGATTGAAAAGTCAACTATCGAATAAAAACTAAATGAGTCAATCGGTTGCTTGGTTTACCAATCGATTGCCTTGTGTCAATCGGTTGTACACAACTTTGATTCTCTGTAAGTTCCCATCGATTGCTCATCGATTGCATATCCATCCAATTGATTGATCGCAGTTTGATTACTTAAGGTACTTTTGTGCATCAATCGATTATTCAGACTTCTTACCAATTGATAGTCCCCAATCGATAAGCAATCAATATCCTATCGATTACAAATGTAATTCTTCAATTGATTGCAGATATGTCCAACCGATTGCTTAACTTAGATTTTGAGAAACAGTTTTTCAAAGTATTTTTCTATGTTAAGATCTCATGATCCTTCAGCCTAAGTCTTGTTTGGTTATCATCAAAACTATAGAGTTCAACATTCTCCCCCTTTTTGATGATGACAAAACACACTTAGTTATAAATTTGAAAGTTTAAATGAATCATGAGATGAGAATTTTTCAGGTATGTTTTCAGAAATAACTCATAGAGCAAGAGTGAGCAAGATACATGAAATTCACAATATTATTATGCATTTACAGTTAGTATCATAAACAAGTTTATATACAAATAGTACTTGCAACAACCAAAAGAAACATTAGTTATAATTCAAGATATGACAGAAATAAACATGTGCATGATGAATGCATGAGGGAGAGGTTTGGTTTAATCTGAGTGAGAGTCTGATCCCTTCTTTGTCCAGTGAGGTTTCAAGTCATAATCCCCTTCTTCACTGTTATATCCCCTAGAATTTGTTGAGGGTTCTTCATACTGAATTACTACCTCAGATTCAACCTTTTTCTTCTTGGCAGGAGCTTTCTTCTTCTTATGAGGGGATGGAGGAGGTAAATAGAAGAGCAACTTGTCCAATCGAGTCTGCTTCTTCGGCTTCTTCTTGGGAGGAGGGTTGACTGATTTTCCCTTTCTTTAGGTACAGCCTTCCTCTTTGGAGCAGGTTTGGGCTCCTCGATTACTATCCCCTTTGAAGCCCTTAACCCCTTTTCGATTGGAGCCTTAGGAGGAGGTTTGGGTGCAGTCATTTTACCCCTCTTTTTCTTAGCTTCAGACTGAATCTCAGGTCCTTCTTCTTCCTTATCAGACTTAAGAAAATCTGAGGTAGTCTGGATGGGATCATTCATAGCCGGCTTGCCAATGAGACCTTTCTCCTAACACCCCAACTAGGGATCACAACTTAAGGTACATCAGGATTTTCATCTTTCTCTGCCTCTGCCTTTGTAGCATCCTTGGCTTCCCTTTCTTACTGGCTTTTGGTTAGCCTCTCATTCAGCTCTTCCACTTGATGATGGAGTTCATCTACTTGTTGATGGAGATGAGGAATTATATTCACTGAGACTAGTTGGGGCTCCTGATATAACACCATTGCCAGGCCCATATTTTCTTCATCAGCAGCACCTTCGCTTTCCAAAACTGAGGTTGCATATGAGGAAGGTACATTAGAGGACTTGGGTTCCTCATGAGTCAGGTCCTTAATCTCAACTTGCTTTCTCATGAGACCTTCAGCCAACTCATGAATTTGTGGCAGAACCTGGTTCAAAGTGGCATCATATTCCTCAATTTGTGCTTTCTGAGCTATCTCCTCCTCAGTTTGTGCTTTCTGAGCTATCTCCTCCTTTGGACTTTCAACCTCAACTTTCTTCTCCCCCTTTTTGTCATCATAAAAAAGGGTGCGCTGGGCCATGGGAGAGGGTTTTGAGGTAGGAGTGGAAAGAGGAGAGAAGGTACTATTGGCAGAGGAATGAGGTGATGGGAGATGTGTCTTTCTTTCTGGCATATGTGTGGGAGGGGTTCCTGGTGTATCGGGGAGTGTGTAAGATAGGAGTTGGGATGGAAGGAGGCGGCTGAGAAGTGGGAGATGGAGGGTGAGGTGATCTGGGTGGTGAGATAGATGGTAACTGTGGTGGAGAAGGTTGTGAAGGGATGGGAGGTGAAGGTTCTTTGGAAAGTAACGGTTTTTGGGGTGATGGAAGGGTGGCTTGTGTTTGGGTATACGGATGAGGTGAAGTGGTCTGAGGTGTGGGAGAGTGATGTGGGGAAGCTTCTGGTGAAGGTGTAGCACCAGGTTGAGTAAAGGGCCCTGCACCATCTGAGGCCATGAACTGTGCTCCAGCAGCTCTTCTCTTGCTGGGATGGAGATAGCCCATCATTTTCTCAATATTGGCTACCCTAGCTTCCATATTATTGACCATATCCACGACAATGTTATAGCCTTCAAATACAAACTACCCACAGCTATCTACTAAAGGAATCAGAGAGGAATTCAGGGCTGCAACTAATTTCTTGAGCAGCCTATCCTCAACCCCTTGAATCTGCAGGGAGACTTCATCCACTAAATTGGTGTTACTCTGCTTTACTAGGGTAGGGATGATATTTTGCAGATTTTCTATCACTTTTGCAGCCACTTGATTAATGACCTCATCTTTTATCACTGTCTTCATTGCTGACCCAAACAAGGATGGAGCTGCAGTGGTGGGGGCTGATGACTGGGCTTTATCCTGAACTACCTTTGAACCTTGAGCCTGGGCATGTTTGCCTTTATCAGGCCTGGACGCAGAGGGCTCCTGAGGGGCTGAAGGATCTGGAAGAGGAGCTGAGGGAACGTGAGGTGCATCAGGGACTTCAAGTTTCATCTTCTTCAGATGAGTGCTTGTGAAGAGAAGTACCTCATGCACATCATTTTCCTCTAGGTACCAGATATCATTCTTTTGTAGAATAAATGATATCAGTTTAGGAAATGGAAGAGGTGTCTTGTCACTGGATGAGTTTCTGAGGACATAAACTCCTTTGTGAGAATTTGTCCAAGGTTTAGAGGATCCCCCTTGATTAGAGTAGGCAGGATGGGGTTGTCTATTTTCTATAGTTGACTCAAGTTACCCGCCTTGTTCACCATGCACCTTAAGTAGGCATAGTGAATCAGCCTGTTGTATAGGATCACATCTACAGGCTTCACCTTGCAGGGATCCTTGGCTTCATCAGAGGGTTGATAGGTTCTCAGGACATCTGGCTCCAGGTATTTCTCCTTCTTCTGCCACTGGTTGTAGAGAGGGTTGGTGATGTTGAACCACTCATTAAGAATCCTCCAGTTTAATGAGAAGGTTTTTCCTCAAACAGTGGAAGTAACCTCGATATCAACCACTTCATTCTTGGTGGTATGAGTGCTATTGATCTCCATGGCACTGTAGAAACTCCTCACCACTTGTTGACTGTAGGGCAAATTGATCTTTAGAAACTCCTTGCAGTCCTTCAGCCAAGGAGACAAGTCCACTCCCAAATGGTGAAGATGATCAATGTCAAAGTAGCAGGTTCTTTTGTTAATGCTCCTGTGCTTGTATAAATCACTCACAAGAAGTCCCCCTTCTGTGATAAAGTTATCTGGAGGAACAACTGCTTCTTCAACAATTCTGACCTTTGATTTTCCCTTGGTCTTGCCAGATGAGATAGGAGAAGACTTGGACTGGACCTCCCCCTTATCAGATTGCCTCTGGGATGTATTGACAAAATCAGCGAAGGTCACTTGCTTCTTGGATGAAGACTTGCCCTGAGAAGAAGATTTGGCTAAGTCTGCCATACCATGTGCTTCGAATCTGCTGGGATCAGATCTCAGAGTGATAAATGGATCGTTTAGAGGCAAAGGGAACCTTTCTTTCTGTACCTTGGGTATAAAACGAGGAGATTTCTCTATGGGTTCTTTCTGGGCTTTTCTCTTCTGGCTTTTAGAGGAGGATTTGGGGGATTTCGAACTGGGTAGGATCATTTTGGGAGGCATTTTGGCTAAATAGAAGTGATTGGGTGTGATTCGAACTCGTAACCGATGGGGTTTAAAGGATTTTGAGTGAGAGAGCGTGATTGTTGCCTAGGGTTGCAAGATTTTGTTCGAAGAGGAGTAGAAGACGATGAATAGTCAATACAAAGTGATGCAACGGTCAGAAATTTACAATTTTATAGGAAGTTGGAGAGAGAAAAGTTACCGTTGTAATGTTACCATTGAGTTACAATCGATTCGAAATGTTTGTAATTGATTGGATGCAGAGCTCTTCTATTGCTGGACAGAGTTTTTAATCGATTAATATCCTAGCAATCGATTGATATATGTTGTACTCGAATGAATCCCACGCTGAGCAATCGATTGACTATTGATTTCCCCTTCCCAAGCTTCAGATTGGTGATGTTTGTAATTGATTGGTCCCATGTATCAATCGATTGGGCCTATCCAATCGATTGATCTGTTGATACTCGATTGGGCTTTTTCACCTTTACTTGATTCCTTTTACCTTGAGTTCCCCAATCGATACCCAATCGATGTCCAACTGATTGACAGTTATCCTCAGCAATCGATGGCAAATACTTACAATCGATTGGCTTTCCAATTTTCTGTAACATGACCTGCAAAGAAATTATAAACCACTCCGATGCCTAAGTTAGTATTTTATCATCAAAGTTTAATAAATTAAAAAGGGTTAAGAGATTGATACAAATCTTACAGCTAATTAGGATTTACCATTCCCAATTCCCTTTTGATATACATGAATTGTTCAGCTGCCAAGGGTTTGGTGAGTATATATGCTAGCTGCAAGTGAGTGGGAATAAATTCTACTCTGACATCCTTCTTTTGCACATGGTCTCTTATGAAGTGATGTCTAACATCGATATGCTTAGTTCTTGAATGATGCACTGGATTCTTGGCCAAACTGATTGTGCTGGTGTTGTCACAGAGGATTGGAACTTCTAGAAATTCCATTCCTAGATCTTTCAATTGATGTTTGAGCCACAGTACTTGAGCACAGCAGCTTGCAACAGCAATATATTCTGCCTCTGTGGATGACAAGGAGACACAGTTCTGTTTCTTGCTGGCCCAAGTGACTAAAGATCCTCCAAGAAATTCACACTGACCACTGGTACTCTTTCTATAAGTCTTGTATCCAGCATGGTCTGAGTCTGTGTAGGCCATGATATACTCCTGAGTTCTCTTGGGATACCATAATCCTAGTTCCTGAGTTCCAACATGATACCTCAGAATTCTTTTAACACATTTATGGTGTAATTCCTTTAGTCTGGCTTGATATCTGGCACAAATTCCCACACTGAATTGAATGTCCGGTCTGTTGGCAGTCAAGTATAAGAGGGAACCAATCAAACCTCTGTATGAGGACTAATTGAAGTCCTTTCCCTCTACATTAGCATCCAGTAATGCTGTGGAACTCATGGGTGTATCTTCTTCCTTAGATAGATCCATCCCAAACTTCTTCAAGATCTCCTTCACATACTTGGTTTGAGAGATGAATATTCCATCTTTTCTTTGCTTAATTTGAAGACCTAGGAAGAAGTTCAGTTCTCTCATCATGGACATCTCAAATTATCCCTGCATAGTCTTAGAAAACTCCTCACAGAGAGATTCATCAGTAGCACAAAAAATAATATCATCTACATAAATCTGAACTATAAGCATGCTTTTCTTTTTATGTAGAATAAATAGAGTAGTGTCTACTTTTTCTCTTGTAAAACCCTTATCTAATAAAAAATTACTTAATCTTTCATACCAGGCTCTTGGTGCTTGTTTAAGTCCATATAAGGCCTTTTTCAGCTTGAAAACATGATCAGGTTTAAAGGGGTCTTCAGAACCAGATGGTTGTTCAACATATACTTTCTCCATAATATAACCATTAAGAAAGGCACTCTTTACATCCATTTGATGAAGTTTGAAATTTTTGAGGGATGCAAAAGCTAATAAGAGCCTTATTGCTTCCAGTCTTGCAACTGGGGCAAAAGTCTCCTCATAATCTATGCCTTCTTCTTGGTTATACCCTTTAGCTACAACTCTTGCCTTGTTTCTGACCACAGCTCCATATTCATCAAGTTTATTTTTGAAAACCCACTTGGTTCCTATAATTGGATAGTTTGATGGTCTCGGAACCAAGTCCCAAACTTGACTTCTTTCAAATTGATTGAGCTCTTCTTGTATAGCAACTATCTAGTCACAGTCTGTTAGTGCTTCTTCTATGCAAGAAGGTTCATTTTCAGAAATAAATGCTGAAAAGTGCATTTCGTTTTCAATCTGATTTCTGGTTTTGACACCTCCACTAACATCACCAATTATTTGCTCAGGAGGATGATCCTTATGATGTCTCCAGGCTAAGGGACCAGCTAGTTCATCATGAGAATCATTCTCTTAGCCTGCTTCATCCGGTAATGATATTGGATGTGTTGATGCTTTAGCTTTGATTGAAAGATCAGATTCTTCTTCTATTAATAACTTCTGTTCAGAGTCCGTTTCATCAAATACTACATGAACCGACTCTTTAACAGTAAAAGTTCTCTTGTTAAATACTGTATAGGCCTTACTTCTGTTGGAATAACCAATACAAATTCCAGAATCAGCCTTAGGATCGAATTTACCTAAGTTTACCTTTCCATTGTTGTGGATGAAGCATTTAGAGCCAAAAACTTTGAGATGGCTTACATTTGGCTTTCTTCCCTTGTAAAGCTCATATGGAGTCTTATCCATGCCCTTTCGTATGTAGGCCCTGTTGGATATGTAGCAAGCAGTACTCATTGCATCTGCCCAGAAAACTTGAGATACTTCTCTTTCATTGAGCATTGTTCTTGCCATTTCAGTGAGTACCCTGTTCTTCCTTTCAACCACTCCATTTTGTTGTGGAGTTCTAGGTGTTGAGAAGTTGTGACTTATTCCGTTTTCTTCACACAGCTCCATGAAGTTTTGATTCTCAAATTCTCCTCCATGATCTGTTCTAATTGAGCTGATCTTTTGTCCTTTTTCATTTTGCACTTTCTTAGCAAACAAATAAAAGGCATCAAAAGTATCATGCTTGGAAGAAAGAAACATAGTCCAAGTGAACCTAGAATAGTCATTGTTCTCATCGCAAGTGCACGGGTCGCGCTAAGTAATAAAGTGATAAGTAAAGTATCATTCCCAAGAGGATTTGGTTCCAAAACCCGGTCAAACAATGATTGTCACACTCTCACCCAATTTGAGTGATTCAAATATTGAGATTGAAAATTTAACTATGAAAATAAACATATACTAAATGAAAACAAAATTATAAACAAGTGATTCTTCAACTACAAAGATAAAATGGGTCCTAAGATTATATATCCCCCTTGTACTTCATAAAACTCAATTAACCTTCTCTCAAAGATGCTCTCAACGAGACAATGTGCTAATCTAAGATTCACAGAGTACTTGTAAAAGCTCTCTCAAGTCAAGAACAAGTGTTTGATCTCATTAATTACACAATCTCTTGTTATAATTAATAAAGCCCAATTTTAAAGCTCCAATCCTAATGTGACTATGTAAGGTTAGCAAGTATATCTCTATCTTACCAACAAAACCATCCATTCATCATGCAAACTTCAAGTTCTTACACTATTTTACCCAAGTTCTACACTCAATCTAGCCCTCTCAAGCATCAATCAAGTGAACCCAACATCTAAATGGTGATCAATCACTTAGAAGCATTAGGAGAAGAGTAAAATAAACACATACATCACATTAATCACAAAATAAGAGGAGGAATCAAGAGTCAATACATATAAGGGTTCAACATAATCTTAGAATCAAAGTATTTAGCTACACATGTTCAACAACTCCATGGGAGAATATATTTTTACATCATTACAAAAGAGAACCATAGTAGAGAATGAAGATGGAGAAGATAAACCAAGAGGAGAAGCCTAAATCTCTTCAAAGCTCCAAACCCTAGCTCAATCCCCGCCAAGCTCTAAGCCCTAGCAGAGCAAAACACTCCCAAAATGCCCTAGAAGTCGAAGAATAAGTGCTCAACTTGAAACCCTTCCTTTTATTTCAGTTCAGTCAGCCAAAATGCGTAGAATCAGCGGCCGCTCGCCGTGGGTTTTGCTGTGGCGAACCCACGACGAGCTCTCAAAAATCCCAGAAATGAGCCACGGCGAGCTGACGGCGAGCATGCAAAAATGGGCAGAGGCAGGTGTTGTTCACGGCGAGACCCACGGCGAAGTCCCCTTTATTCTGGTCCTTTGCTTTGGTTTCCTGTTTGCTTTGTTTACTTGGGAGCTTGGTGGATGGCTATAATCACTTGGTTATTGTATCAAAATATTCCTACAAAATTTACATAAAACAATATAAGAAATTAACTGAAAAAAGGATCAAAATCTACAAAAATAAACAATGATGTGCAACCAAAAATCAAATGAGCCTTTTCCTATCTTGAGTATCCAAAAATTATAAATGATTGAATAAAACTTCAAGGAAAATGTGCTGAAAATACATGAATTCTAAGAGTTATCAGTCATCCACAATCACAAGTGTGTATAGACTTCCTCTTAGACTTTTCACCCTTGCTGGACCAACTAAATCCATATGAATCAATTCCAGAGGTCTTGTGGTGGAGACTTCCTTCTTAGGTTTAAAAGAAGACTTTATTTGTTTTCCCTTTTGACATTCTTCACACACTAAATCAGTTTTTACTTTCATGTTAAGTATGCCAATGACAAGGTCCTTCTTGACTAGCTTATCTAATTGAGTCATGTTCACATGAGCTAATCTTCTATGCCATAGCCAGCAATTATCAGAATTACTTATAAAGCATTTTTCAGAGTTTTGTTGACTTAATTCAACAGTATACAAATTTCCATTCCTATTAGCTTTCAATCGACACTTAAGGCTGGATTTATCTATGGTTAATTCCTTTTTATCTACTATGAGGCATTCATTTGAATCAAAAATTACCCTGTTACCTCTGTCAGTACTCTGACTGACACTTAGTAAATTATGGCAGAAACCTTTCACTAGGTAAATATCTTTGACTGCCCCAATTTCTCCTATTCCAGCAATTTTTCCTGATTGGTTTCCTCCAAAACTGACTTTGGCTCCATCTTTCATGATTAGATTGTCAAATTTCTCTTTGTCACCAGTCATGTGTCTTGAGCATCCACTATCTATATACCACTTGTTGTTGGATGCTTTAAGACAAACATGCACAAACTAAGCAGATTTAGGTACCCAAACTTTCTTGGGTCCTTTGGGATTAGTTTGCTGCCTTGGGTCCGAATGGATTTTAGGCTTATGTGTCCCTTTGGGGACCCATTTGTATAACTTAGATATACCATATTTCTTAGGATAACAAGTAGATTCAGTATGCCCCTTTCTGTTGCAGAAATTACAAAAGCTGAATGGTGATGAGTATTTTGAGGCTTTTATGAAAAACTTAAAGTAAGGTTTCTCTTTAGCTGCTGACTTTCTTTCTTTTAAGGACTTGGATGTTGAATCATAGCCTATGCCAATTTTATCTTTAAAAGCCTTCTGATTCATTAGCATAATATCAAGAGCCTCAGTACTCTTGGTAAATTTCTTCAAAATACCAGAGATCTTTTCATTATCTCTTGAAATTTTTTTGCAACCCTAACATTCAGAGTTTTCATCCTGTTGGGAAATAACTTTTGAAACTTGTACACAATCAGTTTTCTCAATTTTCTTTTCAAGTTCCCTATTTTTCTTTCTTAAAACAGTTATTTCTTTTGCCAGTTTTACAAACTCTATATGTAGTTCATTATATGCATTTTGGAGTTCATGAAAAGATGATTCAGAATAATATACCTCAGTGTCAAATTCCTCTTGGGCTACCAGGCAGAGATTGGCTGCTTCCTCAGCATCACTAGCTTCTTCGTCTGAGCTATCCCCCCATATAGAAGAGACATAGGCTTTCTTCTTACCCTGGAATCTCTCCTTCTTTTTCTCCTTCTCCTTAAATCTCTGAAGACTCAAACATTTTGATTTGAAATGTCTAGGCTTCTTACATTCATAACATACAGGAGGATTTTTCTGGGGGCCCCTTCTAGTGTTGCTGGAGCCACCTCTCTGGAATCTTTTTCCACTTATAAAGAACTTCTTAAATTTTCTGACCATAAAGGCCATCTCATCATCATCATCAAGTTCTTCTTCTTCTTCCTCATCCTCATCATCTTTTATGGGTGCTGAGAGAGCTAAATTCTTTTTCTTTTTATCTCCATAAAGCTCTCTTTGAGTTCTGATTGTAGTTTCGTATTCTGCCAGGCTTCCAAATAAAGCAGTGATAGATCTCATTGATTCACCTCACATTTCTTGAATGGCAGTGGCCTTTATTTGCCATTCTGGTGTGAGGATCTTCAGAATCTTAGACACCTGCTCAACTTCTGTGATTCTCTTCCCAAGAACAGTGAGATTATTTATCAGATGTGTGAATCTAATCTCTAGTTCTCTGATAGGCTCTCCTTCTTCCATCTTGAAAAGATGAAATTCTGAAACCAGTTGCTTAGATCTTCTTTCTTTGACTCCTGAGGTTCCTTCATGCGCAATCTCGAGAGAATCCCATATCTCTTTGCTGTTTCTAGATGACACACTCTGAAGTATTCCTTCTGGCTGAGGGTGTTAGTACTGGCTGTCACCCAAGAGGGGGGTGAATTGGGTGATAGAATAAAAACTGAGAAATCTTTGCTTTTCAAATCACAGCTAAAGTGTTCATGAACTTTGTGTTCATGAACCGTGTTGGGAGTCTAGTTTCATACAAAACAAGTTTCATCTAAATCGGAGTTATATTCTATGAGATATGATCAAAATACTAGACAAGGGTCAGACTGAGCGAAATCCAGAATTCGCGTCTGATCGATTACATGCATTTTTCTGATCGATTATACCCCTCTAATCGATTAGAAGTTCTTCCTAATCGATTAGGCGACTGCAGGACTCATTTTATGATCGATTGGAGTGCTCTAATCGATTACAAACACCCTCTTGTAATCGATTATGCATAGGAATGATCGATTATGCGTGGAACTCATGGTTTGATGATTTGGACTTCATTTGAGCTTCTTTTAACTTCCATTTGACCATAGAAACTTCTAATATCAAGTCTAATAACATGATTCATAATTTTCTCATTCAATCTCTAATCTTATTTGATCATATCATTATCCACAAACAAGCATAATAGCCTTATTCTTTCTTTGACTACTTTATACAGGATATTCACATGAAATAATGGTTTGGAGATGAATACTTTATGCAAGCTTTTTCTTATTTGATTTAAGTCTAGATTAAAACTAACAATTCTCTATTGACTAATCTATATAGGATAGCAATATAAAATAATAGATAGTCAAAGTAGGAGATAAATACTTCTCACAAACTTTTTGCTTACTATATTTAAATCTATATTTGACATCATCAAAACTAATCATATCCAACAGAGGGCACTTTGAATCACAAAAATTGCCTTGCTGTTCAGCTCCATGTTGTCTTTGTCATCATTTATGAATTCTGCAGGAAGTTTAGGCACCTGAGCTCCATTTTCAATCTTCATTGGCGCAATGTCTCCATCTTCTATAATCTTCCAGAGCATATACCCATTTGCATTGATAAATGTCCTCATTTTCATTTTCTAGAAAGTATAATGTTCTCCATTGAAGCCTAGAGGTCCGTTAATTGAGCTACCTTCTGGGAGAAGACTATCATAACCTGCCATGAGAGATCTTTACTTCTCTTGATCGTTGGATCAACTTGTTCTGAGAAGACCTGCTCTAATACCAAATCTAATTTGGCAGGAATGCACAAGAGGGGGTGAATTGTGCTTTATAAAATTTAAATAGAATGAATCATAATTTATACTGATTCAGCCCAAACTCTTAGCCTACGTCTAGTTCTTCAACTTTCAGTTGGGTTTCACTAATCTTTTCAAGATTAAATCAGGTTCTTGAGTACCTTTACAAGTGATCACTCAGTAATAACTCTTTCTCACGGATCACTCCCCCTTACACCTTGTAAGAATACAACCCTTTCCTCTAGGATGCTACTATCCCAAGGAAATCACTCAACAGATATCAATTTTAGAAAGTACAAAGCTTGCTCACACACTTGAGCTGATGATATTACAAATTGAAGAACAATTGAGAGAACTTGGATTGAATTGATTGCAGTTGGAAATAGGTTGTTGGATTTCACTTAATGCTCTCTACCAACCAACTTCAACTTCAACGCTTTTATAGTCCTTGGAGATTTTCTGCCCGTTGGTGAAGTTTGAGTCTTCTGTGTAATAGTCTGTGAAGTCAAGAGAGAGAGATAAAGATCTAGAGATTGATGAAAGTTGTGAGATGCATTTAATGTTCCAGAGTAGTTTTGATGTGCGTTTTTTCTTTCTTTCTCCTCTGATGTTCAGAGTAGTAATCCAGACTCTGTGTTGCTGTGAGTAACGGCTCTTTGGTTGTGTTTCTTTGTGTCCAACGTAAACTGCCTAAAATAGCAACAAGTACATCTTGCAATATAAAGATAGCTACACATAAGAAAAGAAACAAATTTGAAAATCTCCAATTTCCAATCGATTGCAAGAAGTGTCAATCGATTAGTGTCTCTGGCCACTAATTGATTGCCTTCAGGTTGGGTTAGATTGCTACCTGCATCACTCGATTGAAAAGTCAGCTATCGAATAAAAACTAAATGAGTCAATCGGTTGCTTGGTTTACCAATCGATTGCCTTGTATCAATTGATTGATTAAGTATCAATCGATTGCATACAACTTTGATTCTCTGTAACTTCCCATCGATTGCTGATAACTCCTAGAAATTCATGTCATTTGAGCATATTTTCCTTGAGTTTTATTAAATCATTGATAAATTTTGGATACTCAAGATAGGAAATGTTCATTTGATTTTCGGTCGCATATTATTGTATATTTATGTAGATTTTGATTGTTTTTATAGTTAGTTTCCTATTTTGTTTTATGTAATTTTTGTAGGAATAATTTGATGCAATAAACGAGAGATTTTAGCCCTCTACCAAGCTCCCACAATGAACAAAAATAAGACGAAACCAGAGCAGCCCAAGGAATAAAAGAAGAAAGGCAAGAAAACAGAGAAGACAGGACTTCGCCGTGGCCTCGCCGCGGCGAAACCCACGGCGAAGTACATTTGCCTCTGCCTCTTTTTGGATGAGTTCGCCGTGATCTCGCCGCAACGAGCGCAACATATTTCTGGAATTTTTGGAAGCTCACCGTGAGTTCGCCGCGGCGAACTCCACGGTGAACTTCGTGTCAGATGCGCGTTTTGACGGACTGAACTTAAATAAAAGGAAGGGTTTCGATCTCACTCTTCATTCTTCGACTTTTGGGATATTAGTGTTTTGCTTTGCTAGGGATTGGAGCTTGGTGGGGATTTAGCTTGGGCTTGGAGCTTCAAAGAGATTTGGGCTTCCTCTCTTGGTTTGTCTCTTCCTTCTTCATTCTCTTCTCTTGTTCTGTTTGTAATGTTGTATATATATGCTCCCTTGGAGTTGTAGAACATGAGTAGCTAAATACTTTGATTCTAGGATTATTTTGAACCCTTGTATGTATTGATTCTTGATTCCTCCTCTTAATTTGTGATTAATGATATCTATGTGCTTATTTTACTCCGTTCCTAATGCTTCTAAGTGCTTGATCACCATTTAGATGTTGGGTTCACTTGATTTATGACTCGAGAGAGCTAGGTTGAGTGTAGAACTTGGGTAGAGTAGTGCAAGAACCGGAAATTTGCATGACGAATGGATGGTTTTGTTGGTAAGATAGAGATATACTTGCTAGCCTTGCATAGTCACATTAGGGTTGGAGCTTGATAATTGGGTTTTATTAAATTGTAGCAAGAGATTGTGCAATTAATAAGACTAAACACTTGTTCTTGACTTGAGAGAGCTTTTACGAGTACTCTATGAACCCTAGATTAGCACGTGGTTTCGTTGAAAGCTTCTTTGAGAGGAGGTTAATTGAGTTTTAAGAAGTACAAGGGGGATAGATAATCTTAGGACCCATTTTATCCTTGAAGTTGGAGAATCACTTGTTTATAGTTTTATTTTCATTTAGCATAGGTTTATTTTCTTAGTTAATTTTCAATCTCAACATTTGTGTTACTCAAATTGGGCGAGAGTGTGACAATCATTGTTTGACCGGGTTTTGGACAAATCCTCGTGGGAACGATACTTTTCTCATCACTTTATTACTTGGCGCGACCCGTGCACTTGCGGCGCGTGGCAAACAATTGCTCATCGATTGCACATCGATTGTAGATATGTCCAACCGATTGCTTAACTTAGATTTTGAGAAACAGTTTTTCAAAGTATTTTTCTAAGTTAAGATCTCATGATCCTTCAGCCTAAGTCTTGTTTGGTTATCATCAAAACTATAGAGTTCAACATAATAAACACAAACACTTGACATCATAATCCACCAAGCAAGAACCCTCACTAGGCACAAGATTTTAACAAGAAAAACATAAATTAATTGATGAACACATACAATTAAAATATGCTCAAGACAACAGGTGCAATGTCAAGCATCCATACAAAGAAAATAAACAAGATAAGTTGTTTCTACCACTCTCATACAAATATATGGAATAAAATTACAACCAAATGCATATAAAAATTCCTAGAACCCTAGATAAATTGACACTACTACAAAAGAGGGTTTTCACGTCACTTTTCAAGGGAACATAAATTCAAGTGACGTGGAAAATTGCACTTTCAACGTCACACAAAAAACCGACGTGGAAAGTCAGATTTTTCACATCACAACTTACAAAAAATGCATGTTGTTTCTCCAAAAATTAGATGTGATTGATGCGGATATATGAGGGAAGATCAGAGAAACCACATCACAAATTGTTGATGTGTGACGTGGTTTCCATAATTTTTTTAAAAAATCATTCTTTAATTAACTTCTTTTGATTTCCCAATCTGTATTCATTCTAAATGTCACAGAAATAGATACATTGCAGATCGACAGTATACATTATACACACAACATGTATACATAGCTATATTATAACTAAATCAAACTAAACATATATATATACACACAAAAATTCCATGTTTACACAACTAAGTATTTTGTGAAATGACCACTTTTTAATCAACCACAAATGAAAGAAAAAATTGAGCAACATGTTCACGAATCGAATCAAGGTCTTCGTCTCCAAATGAGTTGTTTCCATCATAAAACTGCAACAATAATGGATGCTATGATTAATGCAAAGTTAGATAAATAAATCATATATTTATGTACTGATTGTATCAAGCTATAGATAAGAATTTAATTTATACCTGTGTAAAGGATCCGGTACGTTCACTCTCAATAATGTCACACATATACTTTATGACGTAATACCCACACTCCTTATTCGTCGGTCGCTGGGGGCACTTTATAAATCACAAGAAATAGTATAAATTAATAATAAAGTAAATAATATATCAATTGACTAACATTGAAGGAATTTAAATCAAAAGTACTTACTTTAGGTCTTTGTATCACGATGGCATTATCGATTTCATCAATTTCTGTGGCAAAATGCCATTGTTAAATGCCCCTGAAATGGAACTAAAATTAGCACATATACATAAGGCTAAAGTATACTTTTGATCCCTTATCTTTGTATCAAGTCCTCTTTTGGTCCCTTAACTTTGAAAAGTGCACTTTTGATCCTTTTTCGCTAACGCCGTTAGTTTCATTTAAAGGAAATAATTCTTATATTTTAAAATTTGACCATTTTTATTAATATTTAATTATAAAATTACTTTTTATATTTGCTGAGTCAGCATTTTCCGTTAAATGAAACTAACGGTGTTAGTGAAAAAGGACCAAAAGTGCACTTTTCAAAGTTAAGGAACTAAAAAGAGACTTGATGCAAAGATAAAGGACCAAAAGTATACTTTAGCCTATACATAAAAATAATTTATTTAGCCCAAAGTAAGAAGACATTAAAACTACTTACTTCGATAAGAGAGTTTTATAATAGGAGCTTATATTACGCCTCAAGGAGTCAAACCAAACCAGACGATGTTGTCTGGGGCAAAGGACAGCTAATGACCAGTGTTTCCTGAAAGACATTAAAAATATTTTGTCCACATGAAAACAAAACATTTGTAAATGTGCATAGTGATTAAAAGTTGGCAAAAGATAATAATCACACTTACTCTTCAAGAATAGGCGCAAAATAGATAGATCCCCGATTCGCTGACATTTGATGTATGACATAAGCCCGCATCTCGTCCTCATACCTCAGCTTGTCCGCTGGGGTTTTGAAATCATATCTCCTCGCCAAGGCAATTGGACTGAAGAATCTGTATTGTCCCCTACCTAATTGGTTGCATAGTTGGTGGAAGTATCTATCGTAGAATAATTGAAAATATAAAAGGATAGAAGTACAAATATTACAAAGACATAAAAAGTAACGGTCATTTACATAGTCGCTAGTTCGAGCCAGCCAAGGTCAATTTTGTCCATTGTCAAAAACTCCGCAATATCTCTGTCACCATCAAGTCCAAAATCGTATGTACGATCAGGACTGACTACTCCTGGGGGCATCTTAAGGGATATGTATTCCAAAGTTGGATGCATTTCCCGCAGGAGTTGGAGAGAAGGATATTTTTCTGGAAAGACCTGCGGGTGATGAAAAAAAAATCAATGTTATATTTTTTTACAAATTGTAATATGAGACAAGCAAGCTCAAAAATTAAGTGTACATACTACATCAATCGCACCTTTTGTGGAGTCTTGTGTACAAGTCGTCTAGGCCACAAGATAAATGCCCCGATCGCCTCGTCTAGTTTGGTGACTTCGTTATCGGGAAAGGGTAGATCTATTGTCCTCTCATTCTTTGGGACATTTGTAACAGACACCTTCACTTGGTCCTCCCGAAAAAGCATATTATGTATGAAGGAGGTGTTCGGGAACTGTCGAGCTTTTGTGACCGGGTGCAGGCGAGGGATATCAAGATGGAGATAACACTCCTATCCAACTTCAGGGTCATTGTCTGGTGTGGGATTTGATTCATCCTCACGAATTGATCCTAACGACACAGTCTGATTGCAACTGTCTTTGCCACTTAGACCGCCGATAGCAGGAGACTTCTACAGGAGATGAGAATATACAGAGTGAGCCTAATTGATAAACCCAGAATTCAGTAATTAACATATATAGGAGATGATCAAACCTGATGTCTTTGTTGAGAAGAATTTGATGACAGTCCAAGCTGCATGGTAGACGCTCTGACCTGTGCCTCAATCTACGCTCAGATTTGCTCCCCCATATAACCCAAAAGAGCTTCCTGGACCTTCGCGGCCACCTGCTCATCGAACTGTGCCTCCATCTGCTGCTGGGATAAAGCAACCCGCTCCTCCAACTGGGCCTCCATCTTTGCCTGAGCCTTAGCCACAATCTCCTCAGTAGATTCTGTACGGGTGGATCGGGATTTGCGGCCAAAATACTTGGTAAACCCTACAGTCCTGGGCTCCCCGAGTACTCGACCGGGCGATCGGGCTTCCCAATTGCCGTGGCCAGGATGTCCATCCTCCCAGAAGGTGTGAAGGACCCTTGGGTGGTCTGCTGCTCAAGTTCTTCCTGCAATGACCGAAAAAATCTTAAGTTGCAATGTGCTATAAAACCACAAGTTGAATGAATAAACAACCAAGTAAAATACTTACAATCTTCTTTGAAACTGCTTCAACCTCCGGATTGACAAATGTTCCTACTTTAGACTTCCTTCCCTCAGCCCATTTCGTATGACGTGAGATGGGCGGCGGAGGCTCTAGAACAACTGTAGGATTGGACCGTGCCGCTTCCTCCATTTCTGCAATGTGTTTCTCAATCAACTTTTTCTCGACCCACTTGTAACCCCCCCGAGACATTATGTGCCTGTAAATATTCTTTTCTTGTCGCTCCTTTTGTTTTTTGGCTATTGTCCTAAGAAAATAAAACTGGTTAGTTAATTAATATAATGTGTTAAAAATTCAGTTTTGAAGCAAAGTTAAAGAGCTATTTATAACCTATACACACCTAGAACTTTTGGTCTAACTGTTTCTTAACAAAGGTCTTCCAAGTCTCCGGGTTAATAGAGAGATAAGCTTGACAGGGATCTTTACCCATCTTGTCCCCCCGGATGTGGTCTCTGGTTAGGTTATTCTTAAAATTCTTCCACATCTTGCGCGCTTCATTCAACCAAAAATCCTTAAAAAATTGGGTGTTTGGGACATCGAAGTTTTGCTGCAAAGAAAAATAAGAATAAAACGCACATCAGTTGAGTTAACTAAAAAAACAAATACATGCATATTAAGAACAAACAGATAGATAATGATAAAAACATACTAAGATATCTTACCAACATTGATCCTTAATGTCTTTTTCGACTACCCTCCAATCGTCAACCAAGATGCATACTCGGTTCCTTGCCACAAAACCGACGTAGCTCACGAAATTCGCACCAATCTCCCCGATTGGATTCATGCCCTCGTCAAATTCCACACGGATAGGCTGAACATTTGTCCTCTAACGGAAACAATGTCTTTGAGCTTCGTCAGACCTCTTCCCTTTTTTCGAGGGGGATTGTTTTATTGCTGATTGTTAGAATCATCCGCCATGTACCTGTTAACAAATCAAAGATGTGACAAGGCAACAAATTTCACAAAACCAAAACAAAAACAATAACAATACTTAATACATGATAATTCAAAAAGATTCTCACTTTAGGTGTTATCCCATATCCCCTTACAATGATCATTTCTAGAGGCAAATTAGTCATCATCATCTATCAATTCCGATTCACTTGGTTCAGGTGGAATTGCGCACAAAGGTGGTATCTCATCAAGATCTAAAGTGGGAGCACGATCCTTTTGCTTTTTACTTTACAAGATTATGGACAATTGCTTATTTGCGGGTTCCGTTACATAGAACACTTGTTTCACGTGACTTTCTAAAATAAAGGGCTCATCTCTGTACCCAACCCTGTGAAGATCAATTGAGATCATACCAGTGTGGGGTTCAATCACAACTGCGCTATTGTTAACCTACTTGCATTTAAAGATTGGAACTTTGAACTTGGTGTAACTAACTTCCCAAATTTCTTCAATTACCCTATAATATGCCATGGAAGCCAATCTTGTGTTTTTATCTTTCGAACTTGAGAAGTGCATCGCTTCGGCTACCACCATCACGCCACTGTTTTGCATGGTGCTGTTGTTGTCCTGAGCCTTAGTGTAGAAAGAATAACCATTTATGTCAAAAAAGCCCCACGTAACAACCTCAAAACGAGGCCTTCCGGCTAACCATCTTATTGTATCCGGCCCACTGGTCTCCTTTTCAACATTCTCCTTGAACCACCCAATGAATGTCCTGTTATGCTCGTTAGAAATCTGCATGTCACTCTTTTTCGGGTTCTTTTCTTTCAGGATCCTCTTATGCTCGTCCAAATAAGGCTGCACTTCTTTCATATTATTCAAGATGTAAATGTGTGCTTGTAACACCTCTTCAAGGCACATAGTCTTTACTTTGATGCCCCATACCCCCTTACCGATCCCATCTTCATGTCGTGGGTTTTCCTCAACCCCTTTTAGATACGATTTAAAAAAATCCATTGCCTCCTCAACTAAGTATCTTTCAACAATTGATGCCTCAGGTCGATGTGGGTTCTTGGAATACCCTTTCAAGACTTTCATGAATTGCTCGAAAGGGTACATCCACCTTAGATAAACAGGGCCACAGACCCTTATCTCCCTTACCAAATGAAAAATCAAGTGCATCATAATATCGAAAAAGGCTGGAGCAATGTGCATCTCTAGTTGGCACAATATAATGTAACCCTCATTTTCCAACTCATCTAGCTTTTTAGTGTCGATGACTTTGCTGCAAATCGCATTGAAAAACATACACAGTCTTGCTATAATCATCCTGACATCATCTTGCATAATGCCTCTTATAGCAATTGGTAAGAATTGTTGCATCATTACATGGTAATCATGTGACTTCATTCCCACCAACTTCAAATCATTCATAGACATAAGTCTGCTAACATTGGAAGAATAACCCTGCGGAACCTTGATCCCACTCAAACACTCACACAGACTTTTTTTCTCCTGTTTGGAAAGTGTATGAGCAGCAGGTTCCATATAAGCCCTCTTGCCATTTTCACTGACTATAGGATGCAACCGTGGTCTTATGCCCATTTCAACCAAGTCTAATCGAGCATTGAGTCCATCCTTTGTCTTTCCCTGTATGTGCAACAGTATCCCAACAAGACTATCACCAACATTTTTCTCCACATGCATCACATCAATACTGTGCCTCACATCGAGATATCGCCAATAAGGTAGATCAAAGAAGATTGACCTCTTCTTCCAAATGATCTTCTCAGAACTGGTCTTCGGCTTCTGTTTCTTACCGAATACCACATTGACATTCTCAACAAGGCGGTAAACTTCCTCCCCAGTTAAGGGGGTAGGAGCAGATCGGTACTCAGATGTGCCATTAAAACACTTTTTTGGTCTACGGTAAGGATGGAACCGATCAAGGAACCTCCTATGACCAAAGTAGACAGTCTTTCTTCCGTGTTTGAGATGGTGGCAGTGTGTGTCAGACTCACATAGAGAGCATGCCATATAACCCTTCACACTGTAACAAAAAAGATTCCCATATGTAGGGAAGTCATTTATTGTGGTAAACAACATAGCTCGCAACTTGAATGTCTCCTGCTTGTATGCATCAAACACATCTATGGCTTCCTCCCACAACATCTTCAAGTCCTCAATCAAAGGTGCCAGGTAGACATCGATATAGTTACCAGGCTGTTTCGGCCCCGAAATCATCATTGACATCATCACATACTTGCGTTTCGTGCACAACCATGGCAGCAGGTTGTAAATGACCAGCAAAACTGGCCAAGAACTATGTGTGCTACGGAGACTCCCGAAAGGGTTGAAACCATCCGTACACAGTCCTAGATGAAGGTTCCTCGACTCACCACCAAATTCAGGAAACATGGAATCTATCTTCTTCCATTGAGGAGAATTAGCAAGGTGCTGGAGATATCTTCCATCAGAGATTTTCTCATCACAATGCCATCTCTGTTTCTTTGCTTCTACCTCATTTGCAAACAAGCGTTTAAATCGTGGCACAATTGGAAGGTACCACATTACCTTCAAAGGTACCCCTTTCTTTGATCCATCATCATCACCAACGGCATCCTTCCTCGGCTTGTACCTCGGAGTATTACATTTTGGACACTCTTTTAGGCCGTCATACTCTTTCCTGTATAACACGCAATCATTAGGGCAAGCGTGTATCTTCTAATACTACATGCCAATCTTGCTTAGAACTTTTTTAGCCTTATACATACGCTTCGGAAGCACATTACCCACAGGGAACATATCACTCAAAACTTCAAGCATCTGTGAGAAACCTGCGTCCGCCCACCCATTTTCTGTCTTTATTTTCAACAATTTCAGGATGCCGGTCAACCGAGTATACTTAGTACACCCCGAGAACAACGGTGTCTCTGCATCACTCTACAACTTGTCAAATTCATGTACCACAGAAAATGACTCCGCCCCAATGTCATTGATCATGTTGTCCATTCCATCATCACAAACATCATCCACCGCTGCTTCTACATTTTGTGTCGGGCTCACATGTACGGTACTTCCCAATTCCCTATGCCAAAGCCACTTCTTATAACAGAGATTGATCCCATCACAAAGAAGGTGATCCCTTATATCATCAACGCTCTTATGATAAGCATTTGCACACTTCACACAAGGGCAAATATACATGCCATTCTTACTAGGCACATTTCTTTTGGCAAATTCAATAAATTCTTCAACACCCATTTGATACTCTTTAGTGGTTCTCAACGCATATGCATCCAACTACGATCCATTCTATTAAACCTATGCCATTTCCAACAAACTAGTCAAGTTTATCTCACTACATTGTGAAGAAATGGGCATGCTATGCACTTAACTTCACTTCATGCAAATTTTTTAAAAAATTTGGCAGAACTTCCTCTTGTAAATGTGACATCCAAAAATTACATTTACAATCCAATTTCAGTCCAGTAAATACAAAATCATACCATTACTAATTCAACACCATTCAGTGATTACAAAACCTATAATTTCATGAAGAAAATTAAACATTGCTCTACAATAAATAAATTAATACTCACTGAAGGTGGTAAGGGATGAGTGGAAACCTACGTAGAAAACCACAACTCAAACCAATGTAACCACAACAAGTAGCTCTAATGCCTTCTCAATCACTACTCTAGTTCATTTAATGTTCATAACATAGAAATTCAAGCTTCTTACAGCCCTAACAAAACTAAATCAGTGCAAAATTTCCAAAACAAATTCATAAGACAAATCAATAAGCAACAACAAAATCCTCAATAGCAAGTTGCGGCAACCCTATGGAGAAATATGGCAGCAATACAAGCCCAAAGTTGGCTGCAAAAAGTGCAGCAAATTAGATGAAATTTCAGTGCAAAAAAATCAGCAAAGTGGCAGCCACATATCATCACAAAAAATATGAATTATGCAACAAATTTTAAGCGAAAATTCAGCAGAAATTTGAAGTGATTTATAGCAGCAAAACCAGCAAGTAGAACACGCAAAATGCAGCAGCAAATCATCATTTAACAGCACATAAAATTGCAACAAAGAAACAAGCAATAATGCAGCAAAATTCATGACAATTTCAGCAGCAAAAAGATCAATTTGACAAAAAATTCTGCAGCAATTTGAGCACAAAAACCAATAGCAAACCAATTTAGAAGACTTACAAGACAGTTTGGCAAGTATGCAAGATTTGCAGCAACTTCGAGGTAACAGCAGCAATACCCCTTTTTCCCCTTTTCCACATTTAAACATTCAAATCCAATTCAGTCCTTCTATTAAACATTCTATGGCAGCATTTACAATTTATAAATGATAAAAAAACAAAGAAGATCAGAGCATACCACAGGCAGAAAAACAATGACGAATCGCATGATTGAAGTTGCTGAACCCGATAGGAAAACAGAGCTGAAAAAGAAACTATGAGAGACCAAATGTGATTCAATTATGCATCTTTCAACTCTTCAATGGAACATAACTGAAAGTTTAAAACCAATATCACAGCAAAAGACACATCATACAAACACATTCATAAAGTTCATTATTTTATTTTCAATTGCATATTGGTAAAAAAAACCTGATTTCAGAAACAGATAACGTGGTGGAAAAAAATTAAGTAGGATGAGATGATGACAAAGAAACGAAAAAATAACTCATAGAAATACAAGCTTGTTCCAACCACCAGTGTAGCGAGGTGAGGGTCAGGGGAGGGGGGAGCTGGGGGCAGAGCGAGCTGAGGGTGGGGGGAGGGGGAGCTGGGGGCGGAGCGAGCTGAGGGTGGGGGCGGGGGGAGCTGAGGGTGGGGGGAGGGGTGAGCTGAGGGTAGGGGGAGGGCGAGCTGAGGGTGGAAGAAGGAGGAGCTGAGGGCGGGCTTGGGGGGAGCTGAGGGCGCGAATGTGAATTTTTCGGGGGGTGGTGCTGGGTATTGGGGGGAAACGACGTCACCTTTTATTTTATGTGTGACGTTGAAAGTTTCAATGTCACACATAAAATAAAGTGTGACATCGTTTATTGAAACGACGTCACACTTTCTTTATGTGTGACGTCGTTTCTTAAGTATGAGTCATAAACGATGTCACACTTTATTTTATGTGTGACGTTGAAACTTTCAACGTCACACATAAAATAAAAGGTGACGTCGTTTCTCCCACCCCTCCAACTTAATTACAAAAATGCCACAGCGTTTTTTTTTCATGTCAGTTTTATAATTAAATGACATTAATTGGTGACATGAAAATGGATTTTTGTAGTAGTGTGAAATACACAAGAGGAAGAGAGAATGGAGAAAAACACTCCCCTTTGAAGCTTCAAGCTCATCCCTTGGCTTCCACCATCAAGAATGGGGAAGCCTAGCTATTGTCCTCCATGAAGAAAACACCAACAAGGAGGAAGCAAGTGGCTGCCATGATGTTGGAGGAAGGCAACTATTAGATGGAAGAGATGGAGATGAGAAGGAATGAGAGAAAATGGGAGGCTAGGGTTTGAGGCACTCCAAAACCTCCCCTAGAATGACTAAATTTCGTGTTTTATTGTCCTTAAATCAGATCAAGTAGTGGGTAAATGAATTAGATCTGGTTTGACCCAAAAATCAGCTTCTGAAATCTGCATAATCGCAGTCCCTCGATGTGGCCTACGGCAAGGCCACAACGAGCAAGGTCGCTCTCTGTCTCTTCAGGGGTGTGCTCGTCGTGGCGAGGCCACGATGAGCAGCCAAGCATTCTGCTCCCTTTTCAGCCCTTCTTCTTCATCCGGGGTATAATTCCTTTGGTCCTACGCGACCCTTCAAGTAGAAACAAGAGAGAACAAGGATCAAGTAGCCATATAAATTAATTGCTACAAATTAATCTACAATTATGGCAAATTAATCCTAATCTCCTACTAATTTCACCTAAGAGCCTAAGATATTAAATAAGTACAATTGTACCAAATTTGTATCTCAATCATGTTAGAAGACTCAGTTTAAACAATTTAAACACATAAAAACATACAAATCTAAGAATTTGTCAAATATCCTCAAGCACATGATATAAAAACTTAGCAAATATATGGATTCGTCAACTAGGTATCAGAAGTAGCTTTTTTTGAATAATGTTGAAGGTGATGTGAACTCAAATAGGCATGTCACATAAGGCATAATTGGTCAAACAGTTGACCGTTTGGATCCATTAAGGCAGGACAACATTGATTTGATTTTATAAATATCAGGGCCAACCCGCCAACCCTTAAGTTGAATGGTGCTGGTCTATGCAGCCCACACCTTGGCAGAGGCATTTAGCCAGCCTAAACTTGTCCCCTTCATATGGGTTTGGCAGGCTAATCAACTTGAGAAGGTAGAATTTTTTAAGAGGCTGAATCTATTTAAACACAATTTTTTGGGCCTAACATATCTAAAATCAATCTACTTAGTTGAAACGCCAGGCCCATAATCATATGTTTTCTCCTTTCAGTTGGGTTTCGGGTTTGTTTGATTGACAGTAGGGGAGCCTGAGGGGGGAGTGTATTTCTTTCATTCTTTTTTGTTTTAAAAAATCTATTACCCCCAAACCCATACATACATAAAAATATATATAAATATATATATCAGGTACTAAATGTGAGAACCAGATCCTCCTATTGAAACCATGGTTAGATACTAAATATAGGTACATCTTCTTGTCACGTGATTGTGTATCTTTTATTCTAGACCACGCTGGTAACTCACATTTATATTGATGCTTATTGGAGCATAAGCAACGACAATTAATGAAACGAAAGTGGGATGAGAAAACAATATCTTGGACGATCTGACGAGAATGAAACGAGGAATAAAAGGTTAAAACTCTTCATCCAAAAAAAGGTTTGAAGATTTGTTGCTGAATTTTAATTCAAAGTACCATAGTACCCTGACACAGCTCAATTACAACAATAAAGCAAGTTCAAGGTGAACATTTATTGTCAGATTCTAGTTCAAAGTGAGCACTTATCAGATTCAAAAGCAAGTCCATAAATATTAGTATTTCTTAACTACAACAACATAAGGTTTGGTAGCAGAGCCAACCCATAATTTCCCATAATGTTCTTCTTCCACTTCGCTCGCAGATTCAAGTAGTGAACCTCCTCTTCCATCCAAAACCACCAAAGTCTTTCCCTTCTCATCAAGCTTCATTCCCACAGGGTCATCTCCTAACCTTGTTGTATTATTAGCATTTTCAGACGATGATGATGTTCTATTACTGTTCAAACCCACCCAAAAATCTCCATGTTTGTTTCTCTTGATGTTATCTGGTGGTCTTTCAACTGTTGCAAACAGTTCTGAAGTGTATTTCTTTGAGCCTTTGAGCCAAAACTTGATAACATTTCTTGAACTTGTTTCTGCTACTAGAAGGAACGAGCCATCCTTGTTCACAGACACACCATTTGCAAATGCCAAGCTTTGGAGCAAGGTCTCAACTTTCTTAGTATTCGGATCATATTTCAACAACCTTCCTGTTTTATCTCCCGTTTGGAATATCTTTTGAACTTCCCTATTGCAAATAAAAGAGGAAACTAAAATTAAATTGATTGCTACATTAAAAAGAAGGTATTATTCAGTTCGGAAAAATAGAAGGTATTAGGAAATATATAAAACAAAGCAACACCGTATGTATCCTTCTCTCTTCTCACTGTGTTATGAAACCATTAATTAATTGAAAAACATTGCATCATCCATGACCAAATGCATCAAAGGTTACATTAGTTTAGGATAATGTGCATCCTAATATTTAACAAGATGCATGATTTCGATGACCAAGAATCCTTTTTTTAATTATTATTTGTCATAGCGATAACAATTATTATATTATACCTTGTACATTTTATCGTATGGTTATAAAAGTCGTAGTAATTATTCACATGCGTTTAATATAAATTATGTCTTTTGTAATATCATAAATGTCAACAGAAATAAAGTCTATGACATCTATCATAATCATATCGGTGTTATGAAGAGCACGAATTCTAATGAATAATTTATTCTAAAAACTTATCCAATTGATAATGAGAGCGTTTTAAACTTTTGAACCACACCTTAAGTACTCGTGAGACTTCCTGGAGTGGAACTCATATCCTATATGGCTATGAAGGTTAATTCAAAACATGAGGACACAAAAATAAAAAAGAAGTACCTTCTTTGATACACAAGACTGCTTTCAGAGAAATAAACCACACCAGTTTGGTCATCAACATCTAAGCCATTAAGGAACTTGAAGGGAGCACCACCATGAGAAGCAGATATTGCTAGTTGTTTGGCCACACCACCACTAGGTCCAACCATTAAGAGGCCAAAATATGCATCTGCTATATAAAGATGACATGTTTTCCTGTCAAATTTGAGCCCCAATGGCCTCCCACAAATAGGCTCATTTTTTGGATCTGTTGATCCATCACATAGTTTCCTATCCCTATAATCAAACATATGTACATACTTAGGTAGAAAACGCTGAGATTTCAAACTAAGAAACTCATATACATGAACTAGCAAAACTCAGTATATTTATGAATATATAGCTTGATATTACATTATAAATTTGAGATAGATCTTATACCGGTTTAGTGAAGTCACAGCAAATTCTACCCATCTTTTGTGAAGTCGTTGCCATTTGAGAATTCTACCATCTGATAAACCAGTATATGGCCCCTTACCATTACAGTCAAAGGCAAAGCTTTCAGGGCCTTCAGCACTTGGGAGTTTGTATACAATTGAGTTTTTCAAGCCATCCTTGAAAATTACTTTACTAGTAGCGAAGGTAAAGGTTGCTGCATATGAGAGTGACAGAAGGAAAAATAAAATTGGGGAAGAAGAGGAAGAAGAAGAAGGCCTCATGGGTAATAGTGACGGAGAGATTATCCAGAAATGAAGCACATATATACACTCCACGAGTACAATTTTTTTAAGGATGAGATATTCCCATTTATAAGAGGCTCCGAGTCCGATAGCTAATATGAAATTTTTAGTATCATTTTTTTATCTCCATCAATTACTAGTTAATTTCATTGTACTAATTAATTACTTGCTCATTCTCTCCTTATGAATTAAGGCGTTCTTTTGGAAAAATTATAATATATTTTTTCTTGGGTATTTATTATCTTTAACTGTTGTTTTTATGTATATAATCTAATTACTAGTATTAGATAAAAGGATGGGAGGGAGTTTTATTGCTTCATAACTATATGATACTCGCTCCGGTTCTAAATATAAGACTTATTTACTTAATTGGATTAGATTAAATATAGTAGTTAAGTTAGTTAAAATTATATGATATTATCAAAACCCTAACTATTTATCTTTATTCCTCTTCTTCTATTACTTATTTATTATTAAGGAGTATCAATTAGAATAATTTGACGAAAATGTTGAGAAAAATTTGAAAACAAATCTTATATTTAAAACAGGAGTAACATCAGAACGGTGAAGCTCAAGTTGTGTTAAAGGAATTAGCTACTCGCTGTGAAAAATTTAGTGGCAGAATATTAAAGTCAAATGATCACGTGAGCCACATCTAAAATTGAAGTAGATACCAATTTTAAAGTCAAATGATTCTTCATGTGCTGCTTTCACATGCCTTTAGCTGATCTATGTATGTGTACGTGGTTGATTAAATATTATGTTTGACTTGAAAAGGATGAGATTTTTGTAATTGTTAAGTGAGAATTAATACCTTGATTATAAGAATATGAGATGGGGAGTATTGGATATAATTCAGTCTCTTTTCTTTTTTCTTTTTTCTTTTTTCTTTTTTAAATAGCCCTTAGGTACAAGGTGAAGTGAGGGAAAATTAATTTTTTATGAGTTGAATTAAAAAATTAAAAAATTTGGGTTGTAAAATTTTATTAAAGAAAAGACTAAATATTAAAGAGTATAAAAAATTAACTGAAACTCTTAGGGAAAATACCAGAAAAAAAAAACGCTCAAAATATGTAAACAACAGTTAGATACATTAAATTTATAAAAAGATATATAGGTAATATGGACAGATCTAGCATTTCATAAATTTAAAGGAAATTATGAATATACCCTCTAGTTAGTACATAAATTTACCAACTTTCTATAAATGTTTACCAACCTCATATAAGCAACTACCAACTCTTTATTCACTGGATTTTACTTTGTATTTGGACTCACTAACTCTTTATATGAGTTTACTAATTTTCTATTCACGTTTAACAATTCCATATGCACACTTACCTTTATTTACTTGATTTAATCAACTTCATATTTGCGTTTACCAATTTTCTTTATAGGTTTGCCTATTTTCTATTTGTGTTTATCAACTCCACACGGAAACTTATCAACTTTCTATTTATTGAAGAGCATTTTGATCTTTTCCTTTAAACTTAAAAAAGGACATATCAGTCCATGTTACTTATATTTAATTTTCAAAAATTTAGTGTACCAAAACGTTCTTTATATCAATTAAGCGTTTTTGTGTGTGTTATTTTCCCAAACTCTTAACCCCACTTCAATTTTTAAAATTATTTTCTCCCTGTCTCATCCCTTGCTAATGTCTCATACCAAACAACTCCTAAAGGTGGTAAACACCAAAATCTAACTAATGGTCGAGAATTGATCTTTACTTTTATTTTTTTAAAAAAAAAAATCGTTATAACGTGCATAGTACTAAATTTAAAATTAAGATAATGAATGTAATTTTTTTAAAAGATTTAAATTTAAAAGAGTTAAGGTAGAAATTTATCTTAAAAGTTTTTGCTTGAGTTATTTTGTCTTAGAAGTTTTTTGTGTTTAAAATTGATCCAAAAATTTCAAAATATTGCAATATTGTCCTGTCCCCATTAGAAAATTAATGTTGACTATTAAAAATTGTCATTGACTATTCATATTTCAATGGTAAAGGGAAAAATTGTTCCATCTTAATAATTCCAAGGAAATATTACTTCTAAAAAATTTTCAAGACAATATTGCTAATAAGTAAAAACTTCCAGGGAATATTACACCTTGAACCAATTAAAAATAATCAATTAAACATTTTAAAATATAGAATTTTAACGGTACAATTTTACTGCAGCAATGTACGTCATGATCTAAAATTAGTCGATATTCAACAAGATTTCAAATACTGGATGGTCTGCTTTTGTTAAAATGTGATTGGATGACTTTTCTACAATTGAATCTTTATAATTTGTTAACATCTATTTGCTCATGCTGGCAATGGATAGGTTGACTTTTTAGTTAGTCATGTTGAAGATTGCAATTTGTCAATTTATGATAGCGTCATTGTGGTTGCAATTTGATACTTTTCTATAGAATTGCTAATTTCAAATTCAATATATCTTCTGAGAAGCCTGAACTTTGACCTTTTCATTTTTGTAATATTATAGTAATTCAAAACAAAGTAAAGTGATGGTTCTGCTGACCCAATTGGCTTCAGTGCATCTTGAGGAAAACTTTTGATATCGTTGCGATAGTGAACGGAAAAAAGAAATGTTGAAACGAATTACTAAGATTTAAATAGGTTACAATTATGAATAATCTAATCATTATTTAAATAATGAAAAAACTCATTATTTGTTGGTAGTTATACTTTACTTCAATTTTAATTCGTATCCTCATATACTTCTCCCTTTTAATTAAATCATTAATCTTGTCATGTTACTGTTGTTACCTCCTATAACTTTTTCTGTTAGAACTATTAGCCTTGTATATAAGCTAATGATACAAACAAAGAAAAATTACAACATTTAATTAGGAAAAAACACATAAATACCAGATTAGAAAATGAAGAAAAATATAGGTAACAAAAAAATGGATTTTCCCAATTAAATATTAAAATTAAAATGTGAATTAAATAATTCATATTATAAGTGTTTTTATTAGTATGTGATAACAACTCTTATTTTTATTATAAGATAACAACTAAAAAGTATTTTTATCATTTTTACAAGGCATTTATTAGTTTCTAAGAATTATTAAATAATTTTATATGTATGCCCATATTTAATAGGGATAGTGAAAGAGTAATAATTGATATTCCCTCCGCCCTTAAATATAAAACTTTTTTTAAATTGAATTGCAATGTTCAAGAACATAATTAAAGCTAATTAGTTAAAAGTGTTTAATATATAAGGAGTATTAATGTACTCTTTTTTTAATTTTTTAAATGTCCTTTATTAATGAATGAGAAAGAGAAAGAGTAATAAAGAGAAAAATGATAAAAAATTTAATGCATGAGAAAAATTAACAAATGGATAAAATATGCAAAAATGTATTTATTAATAAGGTAAACTCAAAAGAGACCTTGTAAATAGGGATGAAAGGTGTATTAGAGTTTAATATGGTTGTTAAAAATAACATTGAAAATCATTTATATTTTACAAGAAATTTAATTCTTTTAGCGGTTTCATAAGTAAGAATTAATAGTTAGCCTCTCTTTTTTATATATTAACCTGCAATCAACACCTTTTATGGATGTTATTACCAGGTATTCGAGCAACTAACTACTCAAGTTTTAAAGTTCGTAGCTCTCTTTCCCGACACAAATGTCTCCATATAGTAATTAGTATCTTATGGTAAACATTAGAGGGAGGGAGTATTAGGTTCTTTTAAGTCATTCATATTTTAGTCTAAAATTTTAAAATATTATAGGTTTAAAAGGAGACATATAACTCTTTAAGTTGAGAGCGTTCTAAAATATTAACGTAGATCCCAATTTTTTAATGAAGCCAATCAGTTTTCTTCCATCGTCATCGAGGTGAAAGAGTTATGTATATTATTTGGCACTGCTATAATATGGTGTAAATTAATGAAATTGGGAATAGAACATAATAATATGACAGTTTTACTTAATACCTTGTTTAATATACTTTATATATCATAGTAAAAAAAAACATACTATAAATATGTGTGTTTGTATACTGTAACTGTATCTGCATATATACACAATTTTGCCTCACGAACAATTTTTTATAAATAAATAAGGAAAACATTTGATTTTTCATATTTGATTTCTTCATGCCAATTTCAGGGCCCATTTGCTTTACAGAAAATCAGGCGATGGAAATGAAAAAAGGTGACTTTCCTTAGTATCAGAAGCGTTTGGTTCTCGTCAACCTCAATTCCCACCTCCTCCAATTTTCCTTTAAAAGACTGAAATTGGGTTCCCACAAAAAATGGTGGGAACCCAATTTCATGCGTCTTACGGACATGATGAAGTCCCAAAATGTTCCTGAATATTTGATGACAGGGAGTCATTTTTGCGATTTGGGGTGTTGAGGCTGAAGAAGTCGCACAGTTGAATGCTAGATTGAAGAAGAGCATGAAGGGAGTAGCATTGTTGGCAGTAGCGGCCCTCTTGGTCACCATGAACGTCGATCAAAGAGATTGGAAAAGAAGAGCATGAAGGGAGTAGCACCACTGGTGGTCGCAACCCTCTTGGTTGCCATGAACACTGATTGAAAAGATTAGACAAGAAGAGAATGAAGGAAAAAGCAACGAAAACACAGATCTTTGGTACCATGAATGTCGCTCGTGTTGGGGAGATTGTTGAATATGCTTAGTTTTGATGATGTCAAATCTAGAGATAAATGTAGGAAGCAAAAAGTGTGTATAAAGTGTTTATCTCCTACTATCTATAAGATTACGTTTGCTATATGTTTATTGTGATTGAAGCATTGCATATATGATCACATAACATGTCCATAGGCTCAGATTGCATTCATAAGAGCATATAACTTAGTCTGAAATAAGCTGAGATAAGAATCATAATAAATGACTAAGTAAAAGAGTGTAGGTTACCTTTGCATTGAACAAGTAAAATCTTATAGGTAACAGATTCTCTATCGCTAAGCTAGATCCTATCGATAATAAATCTCTGGAAAGCTTAGGATAACAATGGCTAATGAAGACTTAGCAATAATCTGAAGAAATATCAATATCACTATCGCTAAGATCTTTACTATCGTTAATACAAAGAGTTGAGCTAGCCTAAGCAAGCAAATAATAGATCACTATCGCTAAAGCTCTGTACTATCGCTAAAGCCCCATAAATAACATGAATGATACTATAGGGGAAGAATGTTAGATCAGTTAACATAGTTAGCTAGCGATAACAGTTTTAGCTATCGATAACAGGATACCTGAAATAACTTAGACAATCTGATAGCAAAGCCATTGAGCTAACAAGTTGACTAGCAATATCATAGATAGTTTTCCACAGAGAAATACATGCTGATAACCTATAAATACAATCTCTATCATTGAGCTAATGGACTAAGCTTGCAATAACATCTGCTGTGCTTTATATGATTATCTGTTTAGCTAAGTACTGGAATTACACTATGAAGCTAGAGATAGCTTTGTTAGCTATCAATAGCACAATATTTGCTGAGCTAATACATTGTTTCTAAAGTGCAGATTTTACACTGTCAAGCTAGCGATAGCAAAGGGAGCTAGCGCTAGTGGAAAAGCTGACAGCAAGTACAGAAGTAGGTAGCAGCAGGTTACCGTTACTTAGAGTCACCATCTCTCGTAGCCGAAGCAAGAGAAGAAAGAAATCCTCAATGGCTAGTTCTCTAAGTCTCCAACGGACATAATCATAAGACCACATATAAAGACTTGAAGACATCAAGAAGTCAAGTGAGCGAACGATCAACGAAATAGACGCACACACGAAGCATATACATTCAAATGACGAGATGAAAAACAGAGGCTCTGCATAGAGTATTAGTTATATTCAAGTGAGCCCAGAAATGATGAGTTGAGCGTATCAGCATAAAAGAGGTAGAGCAACCATAGTTCAAATCTTTAAGCTCTAGAATTTGTATCTCTTCATCATATACGAGTATGTACTTAAGTGATTAACACAATCTGTTCATTTAGTGAACTTACTACGTTATCTTAAATCCTCTATTGTTTGAGGCTGTTCTAAAGCTTGGTGCTTTAAGAACAGGGTTGTAACCTTACGGGTAGTAAGGGGGAGTGTTTAGAGAGATTCTAAAACTCTGTAAAGGTTGGCTGGTGATCCCGTGTTGTAAAACCAGTGGAAAGGGTTGACAGGTGAACCTGTGCTCGTAAAACCTGTGGAAGGCTTCTCTTGTGCCCGGTTTAAACAAGATAGTGGAAAATCTCAGGTGGAGCCTGAGGACTGGATGTAGGTCAGGGTTGACCGAACCAGGATAAATTCTGTGTGCATGATCTCTTCCCTTAACTCTCTTAGTTTCCAGCATATCTACATTGTATATCTTGTGCATTTAACAGTTTTGAAATACTCTGTGATAGACTGAAAAGATCTTAAAGATTACCTTCATTGTGTTTTAAGTGAAGAGAAGATTAAGTTTTTATCCTATCACCCAATTCACCCCCCCTCTTGGGTGACAGCCAGTACTAACAGCTCGAAGAGAACATTTTTTTTAGAAAGCTTGACAAGATAAAGGTAGAAGAAATATGGTAATGCATTGGTGTTGGATCTGTTCTTTTCTTCGTAATAAAAAGCTTGCTTTCGATAAGATTTTTTATGATTATAATCTGGGTAATGGATTATAATTGGTATTTCCCATAAATTTTGACGCAAGTAAATTTGAATTTGGTTAATGAAATTCAAATTTGACACACACATTTGTTATGAAAACAAGTTCCAAAATCAATTTTTAAATTTCAAATTAGATTTTTAGAATAAAAATCCGAACTTCACTTACTGGATGTAAAATCTTAAGTGAATATAGTATTTTTAAAAAATGTATTTCATAGTTATATTTTTTATTGTAATTATGTAATACATGGTTGCAAGTGTCTTTAGTATCTAAACTAAGGTTATCTTGGTGGTGTTTTTAAATATTATGAATTTATTTTTTAATCATTTGATATCTTTATTTTTAAAAATTAATATCTATGTGATTCTTATAATTACTAAAAATATTTTTACTTATTTATGTAAATTATAATTTTTGTTGAAATTTAATATTTATTGAAATTATAATTAGTAAGAATGATTTGTCCCTTTTTTTTTAATAAATTTTAAAATATTTTTCAATTTTATATTAACGAGTTTAATTAAAAAAATACTCATTAAGATTGATATGGTCTTTTGCACATATTTCTAAGTTTCCCTACCACCATTTTCCACCAATCAAATATAGATTTTCTATTACATTCATTTCCTTTCTTATGCGTATCAAATGTGTTATGTTAAATTTCCTTTTCTTTTCATTCATTTCTTTTCCTTTCCATTTCCCATGTGTCGCAATAGTTTATGGGAAAGGCTTCGGCTCAAGATCTTTGACCCTACCCTTTTTCCTTTCCTTTCACGTTGGGGCAAATCTGTCTTTTATTAACAAATGGAAATCCTAAATACATCCCTAGGGTTTGAAATGATTGGGGAGATTTGTCCTTTTTCTTAGAGGAGATTTTTTTGTTATTTTCCTTTGTTCTATTATCTCAAATGATGGAACGAATATTCCTAAAAAAGTATAAGTTATTTCTTTTTAGAGGCAGTACCATCTAGATGTTGACAAAAAAGTAGTACCATCTAGATGATACGACGACTAATTTTTTCTTCTGAACGCCTTTTCTTTTTCAACTTTAAAAGATTGATTTTTTAATGGATCTTTTTCAACATTACATCATTCAATGAATTTTTCTCACCCTCTTACGATACCAACCAATCCATGCCCATGTATCTAGGTAGTTGACCTTGAAATTTCTACATTCAATCCTTAGGACTTTATTTTTTTTATTATAACTTTCAATTTAAATACACAAATATATAACCTTAGACTTTAGTCCAAGGTTCATGTCCAAGTGTAGCGGTTAACACTGTTATTAGAATATTAGGACTGTTTGGGGTTGACATTTAATGCTTAAATAAGAATTGATGGTTTTGATTTACTATAATGAGAGTGATTACTTAAAATATTTTTAATTGATGATATTTTTTTAAACTGGATGAATAACTCAATCACTTGAGCTCGTACTTGCGGAGACGGCCCAACATTACACATCCATACTTTTCAGTTTCGGAATTGTTTTATCTCTGTGGGACAAGCAAGGTTCAAAAAACCGGACCGAGCATCAAACGGGGTGAGGCACTGGTTCAAAGGTCAATGATCGGATCGGGGCAAACAGGTTATATTAAAATAATAAAATTTTATTGATATTAACAT
The DNA here is from genome assembly GCA_037074515.1 of Mimosa bimucronata. Lineage (NCBI taxonomy): Eukaryota > Viridiplantae > Streptophyta > Magnoliopsida > Fabales > Fabaceae > Mimosa > Mimosa bimucronata. Next base: position 9,319,355 of record CM073447.1, read on the forward strand.
TAATAATCACTAATATCAAAATGTAAATGTAGATAGGTAGGCATAATTTATCAAATATGAATATTTTAATGTTTCTATAGAGGGAAAAAGAGAAAATATTAGTTGATTACACGTAAAAATAAATATTATTCTACAATCTACAGACTATTCGGTGGAAGTTGAGATTGAAAGTGGGGTCGAGGACTCAAATGTAGATAATTTTAAGCTAAATTATATAAAACTCTGCTTAATTTTGGATTAGTTGTACATACATAATATTTCAAACTTTTGACTATTTAAATTAAGGACACTAATGTTCTATACTTTGATCTCTACTCTCCTATCTTAAAAATTACCTTGAAACTTAACAATGTTTCCCCGATCAAAATTTTATATTTTTTTATATACTATGTTACTTAAAAAAATAATTCTTTTAGTTTGATATTAATTTTAAGTATAAACTTTTTTATTTAAAAGATTGCATGATGTAATTAATATTTTACATGCATTTTAAGTATTTTCTATTTTTGAGGCATTTTATTTGTAAAGGACATTGTCAAGAAACTATTTTAAAGAATTTTAATTTTTTTATTTTTTTAAGTATTTAAAAATACTCAAACATATATGTAATATGTCATGGTTTATTTTTTTAAATGACATGGTATATGATGAAATATGTTAAAATTGTAAATGATAAAAATTGTTAACTTTAACGGCAATTTAACTGTATGGGAGATGAAAACAAACACATAAAACATTAGAATCCATAACTTCAATTTTCAAAGGTTAAGAAACGTTACGAAACTTGTGTGCATTTAACTCAAAGTTTATGGAGGTTTTTTTGTAATTGAGCCAAATTGTTATTACTGAGTTAAAAGCTGCCTCCATTTTTAATTTCTTTTGGCACTAAGGGCCTTATACATAATTTGATTGACGATAATAAGATGAAAATAAAATAAATCACCAATAAAAAATAAGGTAAATAATAACTAATCACTTATATGCCGAAAATATCTCAACAATGGCCTGTGGATGATGAAAGAGCATGGCATAGGAAAACTTTAAAGGAGGAGCCTGACATGGACCAAGCTCAATGATAGAATTCCAACATTCTAAAAGATTCAGCACAAGGAATTGGTGGCTCAATAGCAAGAGCAAGGACAAAAGTTATGAAGAACACCCTGAACTGCTTCATTAGATATCTTAAATAGTTGGAACCCAATTATATTTAACAGTGATCATTCATATGTCTGACATGAGCCTCTGGTCACAATGTTAGAAGTCAAACAAGATTATGTATAAGGCTCAGCTATGCGGTGTCCAAATTAAAGACTTCATTAAAAAACTATGTGACAAGCACGTGCTTTGACAGATGGGTATAGATGACATCCAAGACTATTCAATGAGGCCAAGACAAAGTTGGGTCTTTCCTACAATTTTCTTAAATTCTAGGTCATTTTCTATAATTTTTAGAAATTTTCCAATAACCTAAATTTTGATTTTTTCTAGGTGAAGGGGCAAAAATAGCCACTTTAATTTGTCAAAAAGTGCATCCCACTACTACAGAAAGGAGTTTCCATGTCTGTTATTTAGGGGTTTTCATGTCACTTTTTTATGTGACATAAAAAGTAGTGACTTAGAAAATATGGAGATTTTACGTCACTTAAAATAGGGGACGTGAAAAGTCATATTTTCCACGTCACAACTTATGAAATAAGCGACGTAGATAAGTCCCTGAATAATTTTTTTTTTTATTAAATGGCTAAGATTTCACGTCACATGTTTAGAAAACATGTGACGAGGAATGTGGCGTGGAGAAACCACGTCACTTATTAGCCAAATAAGTGACGTGGTTTCTCATAAACCACGTCACATTTTTAGTTATATGTGACGTGGTTTTGGAGAAACCACGTCACTTATTTGGCTAATAAGTGACGTGGTTTCTTGCCAGAACATTTCACGTCACATGTTTATAAACATGTGACGTGGATTATTATTTTTTTTAAATTAAATTTTAATATTTTCATGTGATCCCATTTTCTTTTTCTTGTTTTTGCTGTCTCAGAAAACAGATTCACCACAAATAGCAATCAACCAAGCTAACATAAGTAATCAATCATACTAACCATATATAACTTGTGTTTACTACTACTTCACAAATTAACCATTAGTGTTACACAATTTAGTATTTTATACAATGATCAATCATCTCTACTAACCAAGACTAACCAATTCCGAAAGCAAAAATTCAGCAACATTCTCACGAATTGAATCAAGATCTTCATCTGTAAATGCGTTGGTATCATAAAACTGCAACAATAAAAATGTGATTATCAATGCAAAGAAATTATATAAAACATTATATATTTATGTATTAACTGTATCAATCATACAAGAATTTAATTTATACCTGTGAGAATGATCCGGTTCGTTCACTAATAATAATGTCAAAAATATATTTCATGTCGTAATATCCGCACTCCTTATTAGTCGGTTGCCTAGGGCACTTCAATCACAAGAAACGGTATAAATTAATAGCAATCAATTTAATAAATCTCAATTGACTAACATTGAAAGAATTTAAATCAAAAGTACTTACTCTAGGTCTTTGTAGCACGACATCTTGATGTTCTTGACCAGTTTTTTCCATTGAATGCCACTGAGATATACCCCTAAAATGGAACCAAAATGAGTACATATATATGTGACTAATTTATTTGGGACACTAGTATATAATAAAGATATTAACACTACTCACATCGATAGGAGAGTTCTATGATAGGGGGTTATATTACGCCTCAACGAGTCAAACCAAACCAGACAATGATCCCTAGGGCAAACGACAGCTAGTGCCCAGTGCTTACTGAAAGACATTAAAAATAATCATAACATTTACAAATGTGTATAATGATGAAAAGTTGGCAAAAGGAAACAATCAAACTTACTCTTCAAGAAAAGGTGCAAAATAGATAATTCCCCGGTTCACTGACATTTGATGGTTGACGTATGCCTGCATGTTGTCATCATAATTCCTCTGCTCCGCCGGGGTATTGAAATTATCCCTCATCACCAATGCCATTGGACTGAAGAATCTGTATTGTCCCCTGCCTAATCTGTTACACAAGCTGTGGAAGTACCTATATATCATAGACAAGTTGAAATCAAAAAGGGATTTAATAAGAAATACTGCTGAGACATAAAAAGTAACGGTCATTTATTACATAGTCGCTAACTCAAGCCATCCAAGGTCAATTTCCTGCAGCAGCAAAAAGTCCCTGATATCTTCAGAACTCTGAAGCAAAAATTTGTATGTATAGTCAGGACTGACTACTCTTGGAGGCATCGTAAAGGGCACAGACTCTAAATTTGGCTGCATCTCCCGTAGGAGCTGGAGAGAAGGATATTCGTCTGAAAAGGTCTGCAGGGAGATGGAAAAAATCATTGTTATGTTATGCCTAAACCAGAAAAATATCAAACAAGCAGTCTCAAGACTTAAGTGTACATACCACATCAACCGGCCCCTTTTGCGGGCTCTTGTGTACAAGATATCTAGGCCACAAGATGAATGCCCCGACCGCCTCGCCTAATTTGGTGACTTCATGATCGGGAAAGGGTACATCTACCCCCGCCTCATTGCTCAGGACAGCTCTAACGGACACCTTCACTTGGTCCTCATCAATAGGAAAATTATGTATGAGGGAGGCGTTCGGGAACTGGAGAGCTTTGGCTACCGTGCGCAGGCGAGGGAAATCAAGATGGAGATAACGGTTGCCTCCCAAGAAGCGCTAAGTTTATAGTCTTCAGCCAGACTTTCCAATGCTAATCATACGTATCAAAAACAAAAATCACCTTGTCTTCATTTCTCTTTGGAAGACAAGGCTTCAAAAGAATTGGGAATTCATTCATACATGAAAAACATGATCCTTTAATCAAAAGTGATTTCAAGGAACATGATTCAATATGCCACATAGGAGGCTCTAGGTCAATAACTTCAAAATTATCATTAGTGGCCCCCAAGTATTTAGAAAACCCAATAAAATCCACTTGACTCCCATCAGTAAGAGTCAAGCTACCAGTAGGAGGATTTTGAACAAAGATTGCAGGGATCTCTACTGTATTCTCTTGTTCACAAAAACAAGGATTAGGCTCCAAACTCGGAACCTCAATTGAACACTCAGTATTGTCCTCTCCCTCTTCGATTTCTAAGTCACAATCACCCACAGAATTATCATAGACCATTAACAACACCTCATCATTTTCCATGGTCAATGGTTCACTTGAAACCACATCTTCTACATAAGAGTCATTTGACATATCAGTGAAAACACCTGTTTGCTTTAAAGACTCAATGTTAGAAGCTATTTCATTTGCCCTAGAAGCTAAATTGTCAAGAGCTAGTGCATGTTCACTAAATTTCTCTTTTTTCCAAGCTCTCATTTCATTTTGATTATCAAGAATACACTGAAGCATATCCTCGAATGTGGGCTTCTTCTCATGAATGGGAGTGATTTCATCTACAAAATTGGGTGATATTTGAGAATGTGATGTATATGAAGGGAAAGAAGAATTTGGATCCCAAGGCAATGAATGTTCATAATTCCAACTAGGATTAAAAGAATTATCATACCAATCAGTTCGAACCCTAGAGAAATCATCCCCTACATAATCCAAGGTTGAGACATGGGGGCATTGCTCAACATAATGATTATCTCCACAAAAATTACAACAAATGCACTCATATTGAGTTTCAAAAGCATTGTGGTCATAATAAGAATGTAGATAACCATTATCATCTTCAAATCCACCACTTGCCCCATTAGTCCACCAAGGATGATCCATAAACAAAAATTAAAATAAAATAACTAACAAACAAAAATACACACAAAGGGAACAAATACACACATACATGAACACAAGAAAATAAGTTACAAGATAAAAACAAACATGATGACAAATATATACAAAACTCAAGCTTAAGCTACTAATGCTCTAATCAAGGTTGACCAAGGACGGTTTTGGGAAACAAATCCCCGGCAACGGCGCCAAAAACTTGTTCGCCACGCGCCGCAAGTGTACGGGTCGCGCCAAGTAATAAAGTGATGAGAAAAGTATCGTTCCCACGAGGATTTGTCCAAAACCCGGTCAAGCAATGATTGTCACACTCTCGCCCAATTTGAGTGATACAAATGTTGAGTTTGAAAATTAAATAAGAAAATAAACTATCCTAAATGAAAGCAAAATTATGAACAAATGATTCTTCAATTTCAATGGCAAATTTGGGTCCTAAGATTGTCTATCCCCCTTGTACTTCCTAAAACTCAATTAACCTCCTCTCAAAGATGCTCTCAATGAAAGCATATGCTAATCTAGGATTCTTGGAGTACTTGTAAAAGCTCTCTCAAGTCAAGAACAAGTGTTTAATCTTGTTAATTGCACAATCTCTTGCTACAACTTAACAAAACCCAATTTTAAAGCTCCAATCCTAATGTGATTATGTAAGGTTAACAAGTATATCTCTATCTTGCCAACAAACCATCCATTTAACACTATAAACTTCAAGTCTTACATTACTCTACCCAAGTTCTACACTCAACTTAGCTCTCTCAAATCATAAATTGAGTGAACACAACATCTAAATGGTGATCAAGCACTTAGAAGCATTAGGAGAAGAGTAAAATAACCACATACATAACATTAATCACAAATTAAGAGGAGGAAACAAGAATTAATCCATACAAGGGTTCAAAACAACCTTAGAATCAAAACCTTAGCTCCACATGTTCAGAGAATCCAAAAGAATATATACATACATAAGCAAATTCATGAACAAGAGAGAGGGAAAGGAAAATGGAGAAGAGAAACCAAGAATCAAAGCCAAAATCTCTTCCAAACTTCAACTCCTTGCTCCAAGCTCCTCCAAGACCCAAACCCTAGCAGAGCCAAGCCCCCAAGCACGCCCAGGAAGTGAAGAATGCGGAATTAGGTCGAAAATTTCCTTATATAGGTCCAAAATTCCGCTGGCAAATTAAAACGCGCAGCTGCAGAATTCAGACCCTCGCCGTGGCCCTTGCTGTGGGGGTGCCACGGCCAAGGCCAGAAAACATGCAAGTTTTTTGACCCTCGCTGTGGGCCTCGCTGTGGAGGTCTCACGGCGAGGAGGGACCTATCTGTAAAGTTTCAGAAATTTCTGGGGCTTTTCTGTAATTTTTCACAATTTGTCCAGAAACTTGAATTTTCCCTTTTTTCTTGAAATTTCAGCTTCTAGCCCCAATTTCTCCCCCTTTTAAGTGTTCTTCTTCATCCGGATCCCTTGGTTATTGCATCAAAATATTCCTACAATATTTACATAAAACAACATAAGAAAATAGCTAGAAATATGAAGAAAATCTACACAAATAAACAATTATGTGCAATCTAAAAGAATGAACATTTTCCCATCTTGAGTGTCCAAAATATATTAATAATTGCATAAAACTCAAGGGAAATGTGTTGATATTACATGAATTCTTGGGAGTTATCACTCGACCGTGGTGGTCGAGCTTCCTAATTGCCGTGGCAAGGATGTCCATCCTCCCAGAAGGTGTAAAGGACCCTTGGGTGGCTTGCTCCTCAAGTTCTTCCTGTAATGACCCAACAAAATCATAATTTGCAATGTGCTACAAAACCACAAGTTAAATGCATAAACACCAAATAAAATACTTACAATCCTCTGTGCAACTTTCTCAACCTCCGGAGTCACAAATTTTCCTTCTTTATTCTTCCTTCCCTCAGCCCATTTCGTATGACGTGGGAAGGGCGGCAGAGGCTCTACAACAAAGGTAGGATCGGATCGTGCAGCTTCCTCCATTTCTGCAATTTGTTTCTGGGTCAACTTTTTCTCTAGCCACTTGTAACTACCCCGAGACATCGTGTGCTTATAGATATTCTTCGCTTGTCGCTTCTTTTGTTTTTCGCTCTCCTCCTGTGAAACTAAGACTAAGTTAGTTAACTAATATAATGTGTTAACAGTGCAATTTTTAACCAAAGTTAAAAAGCTATTTATGAAATATACAGACCTTGAACTTTTCGTCTAGCCGTGATGTAACAAACTGCTTCCAAGTGTCTGGGTCAATATTGGGATAGCTCTGACCCGGATCTTGACCCTGCTTGTCTCCAAAGACGTATTCTCTGGTCAGGAGATTCTTGAAATTCTTCCACATCTTGCGCCCTTCTCCCAACCAAAAATCCTTGAAAAATTGTGTGTTTGGGACAATAAAATTTTGCTGAAAATAATGACGAACACATTAGTTGAATTAAGTGGAAATAAGAATACATACATATTAGGAACAAACAGAAGTATAATGATAAAACTGTTAGAATCTTAAGTTTTGATGAAGACTAATCCTTGAAATATATCGTTAATAAGAAATGATAACTTAGCAGTCCAATAATGAATGAGTATCCTTATCGCTAAGTGTATCTGTATAGCTAATTGAAAGAAAGGAATAGTGAGTGAAGACTTAGAAATATCAAAGTCATTATCTATCGCTAAGTCTCCCTCTATTGCTAAGCAAAGGTTCCATCACTAGAAGTTCATTGAGTTTATAAGAAGATGAAACCAGCAGATAAATGAACTAAGTCCCTAAATCAGCTAGCGATAATAGGATAAGCTATCGATAACCATAAGTGCTTCAGATAATGATCTTTCAGATAGCTAGTGCCTAAGAGCTAATGAATCATGAGCTGATATGTTTTCTTGCGCTAGAATGTTTATCTCTCGATAATGGGATACCTTGAAGTTCTGAATTCTTTGATAAATTGTATCCTTAAAGCTAATAAGCAAATCAAGTATCTAGCGATAGTAGTTTGAGCAATCGATAGAAGGATATATGCTGATATGATGCTTTTTAATCCAAGAGAAAATGCTATCGATAAAAAGCTCTGATATTCCTTATACTGTCTTTATCTCTTTGAGCTAAAGGATTAAGCTTGCGATAGAAACCTCTGTGCTTTATATGACTATCTGGTTAGCTAACATCTCTAAGTGCAGAAATTATACTATGGAGTTAGCCATAGCAAAGCATGCTAGCGCTACTGAAAAGCTGCTATAAAAGTACAGGTGTTCAGAGCTCACAGTCTAGCCTACTCTACGCATAAACAGTTAAAGCAAATCTCCAACGGCTAGTTCCTCAAGTCTCCAACGGACAGAAATATATCAAACTCCATATAAAGATTTGAAGACTTCAGGAGCAAAAAAAAATGAACACAGCGCTTACAACGCATACACGAAAAACAACGAGAGATGAACAGGGCTCTATATAGAATAGCAAATTTCTCAGACTGAGGGCATTAGAAAAGAAGAGCTAGAGTTATTCTTTGTTCAGATTATTAAGCTCTATCTTGTATCTCAATATACATAACCTTGTTCTTAAGTGTTTATCACATCTGTTCATTCAGTGAACTTTATTATTAAAATCCTCTTCTGTTTGAGGTAGTTCCTTAGCTTGGTGCTTTGAGAACTAGGTGGTAACCTTACGGGTAGTAAGGGGGAGTGTTTAGAAGATTCTAAAACTCTGTAAAGGTTGGCAGGTGAACCTGTGCTCGTAAAACCTGTGGTAGGCTTCTCTTGTGCCGGGATTAAACAAGAGGGTAGTGAAAATCTCAGGTTGAGCCTGAGGACTGGATGTAGGTCTGGGTTGACCGAACCAGGATAAATCTTGTGTGCATTATCTCTTCCCTAAGCTCTCTTGATTTCCAGTCTATATTTTTATATCTGTCAGTCCATTTCATACTTTGAAATATTCTCAGTAAGAGTTTAAGGAATTAAAAAAGGTTTTAGTTTTATCCTATCACCCAATTCACCCCCCTCTTGGGTGACAGCCAGTACTCTCAAAAACATACCAAAATATCTGACCAATATTGATCCTTAACGTCTTTGTTGACTCTCCGCCAATCGTTAACCAAGATGCTTATCTGGTTCCTCACCACAAAACCGATGTAGCTAATGAAATTCGCACCAACTTCCCCGATAGGATTCATGTCATCATCAAAATCCACACGGATAGGCTACACATTTGTTCCCTGACGGACAACAACTTCATTGAGCTTCGTCGGACCTCTTCCCTTTCTCCGAGGGGGATCGTTCCGTTGCTGATTGTTATCACCGTCTGCCATGTACCTGTTAACATATCAAAGATGTGATGAGTAACAATTCCACAACCTTCACAAAACCAAAACAAAAGCATTAACAAGAATTAATACATGATAATTTAAAAAGGTTCTCACTTTATATGTTATCCCATATCCCCTCACAATGATCATTTCTAGAGGCAAATTGGTCATCATCATCTACCAATTCAAATTCACTTGGTTCAGGTGGTCCTGTGCCTAAAGGTTGTATCTCATCTAGATCTAAATTGGGAGCACGGTCCTTTTGTTTTTTACCTTGCAAGACTATGGACAATTGCTTATTTGCGGGATCTGTTACATAGAACACCTGTTTTGCGTGACTTGCTAAAATAAAAGGCTCATCTCTGTACCCAGCCTTCTGAAGATCAATTGAGATCATACCAGTATGGGGATCAATCACAACTGCGCTATTGTTAACCCACTTGCATTTGAAGATTGGAATTTTGAACTTTGTGTAACTAACTTCCCAAATTTCTTCAATTACGCCATAATATGCCATGGAAGCCAATCTTGGGTTTTTATCTTTTGAACTGGAGAAGTGCATCGCTTCGGCTACCACCATCACGCCACTGTTTTGCATGGTGCTATTATTGTCCTGGGCCTTAGTGTAGAAGGAATAACCATTTATGTCAAAAGAGCACCAAGTGACAACCTCAAAACGAGGCCCTCCGGCTAACCATCTTATTGTATCCGGCGCACCAGTCTCCTTTTCAACATACTCCTTGAACCACCCAATAAATGTCCTATTATGCTCGTTAGAAATCTGCATGTCACTCTTTTTCGGATTCTTTTCTTTCAGGATCCTCTTATGCTCGTCCAAATAAGGCTGCACTTCTACCATATTATTCAATATGTACAAGTGTGCTTGTAACACCTCTTCACGGCACATAGTCTTCACTTTAATGCCTCGTACCCCCTTACCGATCCCATCTTCATGTCGGGGGATTTCCTCAACCACTTTTAGATACGATTTGCAAAAATCAATTGCCTCCTCAACTAAGTATCTTTAAACAATTGATGCCTCAGGTCGATGTGGGTTCTTGGAATACCCTTTCAAAACTTTCATGAATTGCTCGAAAGGGTACATCCACCTCAGATAAATAGGGCCACATAGCCTTATCTCCCTTACCAAATGAACAATCAAGTGCACCATAATATCGAAAAGGGCTGGAGCAAAGTACATCTCTAATTGGCACAATTTAATGTAACCCTCATTTTCCAACTCGTCGAGCTTTTCAGTGTCGATGACTTTGCTGCAAATCGCATTGAAAAACATACACAGTCTTGTTATAGTCATCCTCATATCATCTTGCATAATGCCTCTTATAGCAATTGGTAAGAATTGTTGCATCAACACATGGTAATCATGCGACTTCATTCCAACCAACTTCAACTCGTTCATAGACACAAGTCTACTAACATTAGAAGAATAACCCTACGGCACCTTGATCCCACTTAAACACTCACAAAGACTTTTTTCTCCTGTTTAGAGAGTGTATGAGCAGCAGGTTCCATATAAGCCCTCTTTCCATTTTCACTGACTATAGGATGCAACCGTTGTCTTATACCCATTTCAACCAAGTCTAACCGTGCATTGAGTCCGCCCTTAGTCTTCCCTTGTATATGCAACAACGTTCCAACAAGACTATCACCGACGTTTTTCTCCACATGCATCACGTCTATACTGTGCCTCACATCCAGAAATCGCCAATAAGGTAGATCAAAGAAGATTGACCTCTTCTTCCAAATGATCTTCTCAGAACTGATCTTCTTCTTCTTCTGTTTCTTACCGAATAGCACATTAACATTCTTAACACGGCTGAAAACTTCCTCCCCGGTTAAGGGGGTCGGAGAAGATCTATATTCAGATGAGCCATTAAAACACTTCTTTAGTCTACGATAAGGATGAAACTGATCAAGAAACCTCCTGTGACCGAGGTAAACGGTCTTTCTTCCATGTTTAAGCTGGTGGCAGTTTGTGTCCAACTCACATATAGGACATGCCATATAACCCTTCACACTGTAACCAGAAAGATTGCCATATGCAGGGAAGTCATTTATTGTGGTAAACAGCATAGCTCGCAACTTGAATGTCTCCTGCCTGTACGCATCAAACACATCGACGCCTTCCTCCCACAACATCTTCAAGTCCTCAATCAAAGGTGCAAGATAGACATCGATATCGTTCCCAGGCTATTTCGGCCCAGAAATCATCATAGACATCATCACATATTTGCGTTTCGTGCACAACCAAGGAGGCAGGTTGTAAATGACCAGCAAAACTGGCCAAGCACTATGTGTGCTACTGAGACTCCCGAAAGGATTGAATCCATCTGTACACAGTCCAAGACGAAGATTCCTCGGCTCACCACCAAATTCAGGAAACATTGAATCAATTTTCTTCCATTGAGGAGAGTCAGCAGGGTGCCGGAGATATCTTCCATCAGAGATTCTCTCATCACAATGCCATCTCAGTTTCTTTGCTTCTGCCTCATTTGCAAACAAGCGTTTAAACCGTGGTACAATTGGAAGGTACCACATTACCTTCAAAGGTACCCCTTTCTTTGATCCATCATCATCACCAACGGCATCCTTTCTCGGCTTGTACCTCGGAGTATCACATTTAGGACACTCTTTCAGGCCGGCATACTCATTCCTGTACAACACGCAATCATTAGGACAAGCGTGTATCTTCTTATACTCCACCGCCATCTTGCTTAAAACTTTTTTAGCCTCATACATACGCTTCGGAAGCACATTGCCGGCAGGGAACATATCACTTAAAGCTTCAAGCAACTGCGAGAAACCCGTGTCCGCCCACCCATTTTCTGTCTTTATTTTCAACAATTTCAGGACGCCGGTCAACCGAGTATACTTAGTACACCCCGGGAACAACGGTGTCTCTGCATCACTCCGCAACTTCTCAAACTCATCTACCACAGAAAATGACTCAGCCCTAATGTCATTGATCATCTCGTCCATTCCATCATCACAAACATCATCCATCACTGCTTCTACATTTTGTGACGTGCACTCATCTACGGTACTTCCCAATTCCCCATGCCAAAGCCACTTCTTATAACGGAGATTGATCCCATCACAAAGAAGGTGATCCCTTATATCATCAACGCTCTTACAATAAGCATTTGCACACTTCACACAAGGGCAACGATACATGCCATTCTTACTAGCCACGTTTCTTTTGGCAAATTTAATAAATTCTTCCACCCCCATTTGATACTCTTTAGTGGTTCTCAATGCATGCATCCAACTACGATCCATTCTATTAAACCTATGCCATATGTCCAACAAATTAGTCAATTTTAGCTCACTACCTTGTGAAGAAATGGGCATGCCATACACTTAACTTCACTTCATGCAAATTTTTTAAAAAATTTCGCAGAGTTTCCCCTTGTAAGTGTGATATCCAAAAATTACATTTACAATCTAAGATAATCCAAAATGAAACTAGAAATCCCAATGAAATCACATATTAATTCAGGGGAATAGAGCAAACCAACAATCAGATCAATGGCTTGCACAAAGCACAAACAAGCCAAGTAAAATTAGAGAAACACAAGTTGTCAATGGAAATTATCATAGTAGTCACAAGAATATAAGAGCATAGTCATATTCCTTATTGTTCAATGGAGGAGATAAAATCAATAACATACCTCTAGGTGGCTTAGCAAGACAAAGATTACCCTTATGGTGATATGGGTTAGAAGAATCGATTTCTGATTTGGACCAGTTACCTGTATATATTGGAAAAGGTTAAAAATAAAATCTCCAACAAGATTCAACAGAAGAGCTAAATGGTTTTGATACTCCTCTCTACATACACTTCACTTGACACAACCAATAATCAACAAACCAAAGAATTAGACTTCAAAATAATACATTTAAAACCATACATGCAAAACCATGGAATCAATGTTTAAGAAGAATAAGGTAGTGAACACTTAGAAATATTAAATCAATTACTTCCATATTTCAGACAACTAATTAATAGTTAGAAACACAACCTCCTTTCTTTACAAAACCATTGATCAAGACTAAATTTCCAAGCATAATTCACAAAACACAAATCAAACACTAAATTTCCAATAATCAAAATGTACATCATTTCTCAAACTTAAGCCTATTACTTTTTAATCCAATTTTAGTTACCAATAACAATGTCTTTTGAATTAATCTCTTAGCACATTAACCTCCATATTTGTTTTAGCTCAATAAAACCTTGATCACCCAAAGTTCTAGACAAAATCAAATTAGCCATTCTTTTAATTCCCGTTTCAGCCTAATTAAGAACATAAGCCATACCATTCTCTTACTAGTCCTTAATTATTTAATCAATGATTTACACTTCAATAATTAACATTTAAACATCATCAACTCTTATCAATATATTGCAGCATAATCACCCAAATAATGTATATAGAAACATATCAATCAAAAAGCATTTCTAAACACCATTATACACTTGTACTATTTGTTTTCCCCTTTGTTAGATTAAACCCAGAAAATCACAACTAGCAATTCAAAGAATTGCACGAAAATCAACAAGAAATGAAAACTAAACAAATTAGAGACGAACTGGGCACTAATGAAAACAAATTAAACAAATTAACAACAAATTAACAAATTAATTAGACGAACTGGGCAGCATTCCAAAATCAACAAGAAATCAGAGACAACTGGGCACTAATCAACTAAACAAATTAATCAAAACAGAGCAATCAAACCTAGAAATAAACACAACAAAATGAAAACGAAAATGCAGGGGAAAATGAGTTCACAGAAATTTCAACATAATGCAAGGAAACCAACACCCACCAGAACCCAGAAAACGAAAATGCAAGAGAAAAAAAACCAAGAACACAGAAACGAAAATGCAAGGGAAAAGAAACCAAGAACACGGAGAGCTGAGAGCTGAGGGAGACATTTTGCACCTGATTGCAGAGAGCTGAGGGAGAGAGCTGAGAGCTTCTTCTTCTTCAACCTATTTGCGTTTTGGGAGAGAGCTGAGGGGTGAGGGGTGAGGGGTGAGGGAGAGAGGAGAGAGCTGAGGGATGAGGGAGACAAATTAATTTGGAGGGAGGGGGCTGAAATTCTGGCGCGGGCTTTGAGCTTTGGGTGAGGGAGATAATGCTCTGGAGCTGAAATTATAATCAGGTTTTGTATTTTTTTTTAATTTTAATGAAACCACGTCACATATAGGAAATATGTGACGTGGTTTCTTAAAAATTAAAAAAAAAATTCCCTGATTATCTATGAAACCACGTCACATATTTTCTATATGTGACGTGGTTTCTAAAAAAAAAATAAATAAATAAAAACCACAAACCACGTCACATATTTTATATATGTGACGTGGTTTCTTAAAAATTAAAAAAAAATTCCCTGATTATCTATGAAACCACATCACATATTTTATATATGTGACGTGGTTTCGTAAAAATTAAAAAAAAATCGAAAACTGATTATTTACTACAAACCACGTCACATATTTTCTATATGTGACGTGGTTTATTATTAAAAAAAATTTAAAACTTGGGGAAAACCACGTCACATAATTATAATATGTGACGTGGTTAATCACACCCATAATCCACGTCACAATTTTGCCATTATTGTGACGTGGTTTCTTCTTCAGCATGATATTTAATTACAAAAATGCCACCAAGCTTTTTTCAATGTCCGTTTTATAATTAAGTGACGTGAATTAGGGACAAGAAATGGCCTTTTTGTAGTAGTGTCCAACAAAATATTAAAATTTTGGTGCAAAGACACTCACGTCAATGATGTGTGATAATAATGCGAGGTGCCACCTCAACAAAGGCCTCACTAACTAAACAATGAGGCAGCATACTATGTAGGATAGTTGACTGAATTAACAAACAAAGTTAACCTTGGAAAATAATAGGGCAGAATGGCTACATTTTGTTAACTTCCAAGGTAAAATTGCTAGTAAAAACTTCCAGGGCAAAATTCAACCATATGCCATATACAAATTGTAACACCCCAAATTTTCAAAAAGAGATAATAAGGGAATATTTAGAATTTTGGGGTATTATTTGATATTTAAAAAGCCTTATAAATAAATTTAGGAATTTAAGCATATCTAGAAAAATTATTTTTAGAATAAATTCAGATCAATTGGAAAATGAAGTAGTAATTAAAATTTGCAATGAAGGGCAATATAGGAAAATGGAAATGAGAATGACAATATCTGCCCCTAGTTAAAAATATCAAAATATCTCCAATTATAAAAGGAAGGGCAAGATACTAGAACATACGTTAAAAATATCAATATCTCATTTTCAACATATATACTCACACGTGTTCCTTCCTTTTTCCTACCACTCTCTGCCACTCCCTCAAACCCGAACTCCCTCTCACGCACTCTCCTTTGTTTCTTCGACATTCCAGCGGCAGCTCCGGCCAAAATCGACGGCAAATGGCAGCGAGAGGTGGCTGAAACGCAAGGGAGGCGTGGTTCAACCTCAGGTAAAGCTCTTCCTTCGTTTTCTTCCTTCTATTGGGCCGATTTTGAGTGAGATGGGGGATAGTTATTCGAATTTCAATGGGGGTTTTGAAGTTCCTAAGTTCAGGGAAATGATGTTTAAGCTCCGATTTTGATGATTTGGGTAGTGAATTTGAGTGATGGAGTGGTATTCATGAGGCTTTCCCAAATTCTGTTCTTCGATTACTGTTCATCCGTCGTCTATATGTAT
Source organism: Mimosa bimucronata (assembly GCA_037074515.1). Classification (NCBI taxonomy): domain Eukaryota; kingdom Viridiplantae; phylum Streptophyta; class Magnoliopsida; order Fabales; family Fabaceae; genus Mimosa; species Mimosa bimucronata. The sequence continues at coordinate 9,335,239 of CM073447.1, forward strand.
GATTTCGGTGGGAATTGACTCAAAATCTTAATTAAACTTAATTAAGAACAAGATTTAATTAAGAAATCAAGTGTGTGTGAATTTTAGGAGGTTTTTGGATGATTTGATTCTTCCCTCTGTTGGCTGGATTCTTGTTTTTACTGTTGTGAATCCATTTCTGCATTTGATAAGGGTATTATAGAGTTGATATAAATTTCTGTAAACTCAATTGGTGTGGGATGTGAGGTTGATTTTTCTCTCCACTTTGTTCTATGTGTGTTCGGCATTACAGGGATGAGGAAGAAGAAGTTAATTGTGTTGAAAATGTTGAACTCTGATTTCTGGATGTTCTTTGTGTGCTCTGTGGTTTTGTTGTGATTTGTAAATTTTGGATGTCTGTCCACAAGTGGGATTTTCTATCGATTAAAGGAATAGAGTAGTGTTTAACTCCATTGGATTTTCTCTGCTTTGTTTCGGGTTAGTTTTCCTTCTGGCCGAATCAAGAGAGGAGATTAATAATAAATTAGAGATATGGAGAAACACGCTGGAGTCTAAGGGTTTCCGTTTAAGTAGGAGTAAGACAGAATATATGCATTGCAATTTTACAAATAGACAACTTAGAGGTGATTTGGAGGTTAAACTGGGAGAGCAAACAATCCCTCAAGTGACGAAATTTAGGTATTTGGGATCAATTATAAGTCAAGATGGTGAGATTGATGATGATGTTAATCATAGAATTCAAGCTGGGTGGTGTAAGTGGAGGAAAGCTACTGGAGTTCTCTGCGATAAAAAAGTACCCCATAAGGTAAAAGGAAAGTTTTATCGCACTGCTATAAGACCAGCAGTATTATATGGTAGTGAATGTTGGGCTTTGAATGGTCAACATGAACATAAAATGGGGGTAGCTGAAATGAGGATGTTGAGATGGATGTGTGGTCACACAAGAAAGGATAATATTCGAAATGATCATATACGCGAACGAGTTGGAGTGGCACCTATCAGTGAGAAAATGGTAGAAAATCGTTTAAGGTGGTTTGGACATGTACAAAGGAGGCCATTAGATGCGCCAGTGAGGAGGGTAGATCAAACAGTCTGGAGTCCGATTAAGAGAGGAAGAGGGAGACCAAGGCTTACACTCAATGAAGTAGTAGAGCGAGATCTTTTAATAAATAATATATCTAAAGATTTGGTTACCGATAGAGCACAATGGCGTCGTGCGATCCATGTAGCCGACCCCACTTAGTGGGATAAGGCTTTGTTGTTGTTGTTGTTGTTTCGGGTCAGTTTTGAAATAGAATGGGGGGTTTGGTTTCTATGGTTAAAATTTGTTTGAACAAGAACCTTTGCTGACTAAATTGATTACGATGGAGTTACATAGATTCTCACAGAATAAAGAGTGTTGCTTGGCTGGAATAGTTTTTTTTATGTGTTTTGATTAAGTTGAGAATTTGTTGGTATAAGCTACGTGATGTCTGTTATGAATTAGAAGATTAGATGATCTATTTGCTTTTATTGAAATTATTGAGCTAAGTGATATTATTAAGATGTTGAATTGGCTAATGGAAGGGACTAAGGTTTTCAAAAGAATAAAACTATAATGGTTGCTTAAAAGATTCTTCAAGGAAATAGAAGCTTAAGATTGTACAGATTCAGAATGTTATGGGATTTAGAATAGCGATTGGCCCTATTGCTTGTTCTTGAAATTGGGGTTTCAATCTTAAGTTACTGTCACATGGGGAAAATGTTGAATTATGTTTGCTATAAGTTAAATAAGAATATGAGACTTCATTTGGCTTTATGTTTTGTTAAGTAATGGATAGTGCAGAAATTATGATTTATGATTATTACTAGAAATTGTGAAGGTCCGTATTTATAGAAAGATTTCCTAGAGTATGATGATGTGAAGGCTATTTAGAAATTTAGTTTAACATAATGGAAGTTGATTGTGTCATGAATTAAGTATCTTAAACTGACCAAACTATATCCAAGAGGAATTAAGGTCATGGGCTGGGGCTTGCAGATGTTAAATGGGAATCAGTATTTTTTTATATATACGATGCTGGTTGGTTTTTGAAAGATAAGGAAGCTGATTGAAAGTTAACGTTCAAAGCTTCTAAATAACCAGCGTATTAGAAGATATAATCATTGTTTTCTATATCTGGGAAATAATTTTAGAACCAAAGGAGTGAGTTTTGAAGTTTTGATTTATTTACCAATTGAGGTTCTCAAATAGTTAGACAAGTGTCTTTCAGTGTGAAGTAAAGGATCAAGAATTTAGAAGGAGGATTCTTGTTGAATGTCATGTTCACATCCTAAAGAATTGTATAATTCTTGTGATGCTGTAGATTATATTGAGCCTTAACAATGATTTAGGGATGTTGGATGATGTTAAATAGCATATTAAAGATGGTGTCTGGGTATCGCATATTTGATTTGATTTCCTTGTAATTTTTGAATGGGTTGTTTGTTGTGACTGTGAGTGAGATGGCATAACATTTGAACAGAAGAGTTAAAGCAAGAATCTTTGCCTAGAAAGCCATGTAACTTGGTTATGTTATTGGGTGTATAATTATTATTTTGCCGTAGGTTGATTGGAATGGAAAGATTAAAGTAATGAGAATTTGTATAGTAATGATGATGCTGAACTTTAGGTTCTAATGGGGATTTCAGTTGATTTATGGGATGGTATTATGATATTATAAATCCCAAATGAGTTTTGATTATATAAACTTTATTAAAGGTGTTGCTTTAATTGCTAATCAAGTGTTTTAGAGTAGCAATTGGGTTATTGTTTGATTTAAGAATACGAAGTTCTAGAGCTAGACTAGTAATTTGAAGCCCTAAGTTCTGTGTAGTAATTTAAAAGTGATAAATAATTTAAATTAAATAGGTTAGAGTGATGTTAGAGATTTATTTAAAGTCTAATATTTAAAGTATATTGTCAAATATGCAAACTTCCAGAAAATGCCACTAAGTGGCTTCACTTGTGAGGAAGGAATATAATGTTTAAATAAGATGATAGTGAAGTGGAGTAGTTGCCAAATCTATTTTTTTCCTATCTTCTGAGGTTGTATGTTTATGTTGTGATGATAGCCAAATTTGAATAATTATAAACTGCATATTGATATTCCAAAGGTTTTCCGTGAGTAATAGGTGAGTACTAAGTAGAAATAAAATGAGTGAACTAAATATAAAGGTAATGGGTATGATGTGTGGGTTATTAGGAATGTGGGTGAAGAATTGAAGTAATAAGTGTTATAAATTAAAAGATGGAGAATAGGAAGATAAGGAGCGCGTTAATGACTTGTATCTTGACTTTGGAGTTAAATTATATGAGATGTATATGTTATTGTAAGGAAGTTTATCCGTTTTACATCATAGTAGTGGTATGATGATGCTTTTCTTTAATTTTGACTGCTAAGAATCAATGGAACTGATGGTATTGAAGTAAATAAGTTTTGATTGAAGATTGTGAGAAATTTGGGCCAGGACCACTGGATGTTATTGGAACCTAAACTTTATTTTGTTAAGGTTTATGATAATAACTGATTGTAGGGCTCTAGATGATGGGTATTTTAAAAAAAAGTAAGATGTATATTGGAGTTAATTGTAAATATGGAAGCTTACGAGTTCAAAGGGCTAACTTAAAAGAGTTGTTCTTGAGGTAATTATTAGCCAAACATTGGGAATAAGAAAGACTAATTAAAGTATATTAGTTAAAAGTGATCTATTGTGTTTTTTAAGGTTCTGGAATTGTATGGGCAAATCATAAAGTTTCCTAGATGGAAAAAAAATTGGGTAGTATGAAGTATTTAGGATTCGTGAGAGACACTGAATAAATACATGAGAGATAGGTATTAATATATTATTTATATATTATGTGTAATAATAGGAAAAGATAGTAGAGCCAGTTCGTCGAGGCATCGGGAAGGGAAAGAAGCCAGTACAGGAGTAAGAATTTAGCTAGATAGTAGTTTATCTCATTACACTCAAATTGCATGTATAATTTTGTAATACATGTTACATTTAAATGGTTAGTCTTTTATTTCTTTCATGTTAGAGTGCTCCAGGCTTAGGTGGTTTGCTACCTCTTTGCCAGATCAATTTAGTTATAGCTTTAAATGTTATAACGAGAAGTCCTGTAGGTAGAACCTCCACTTGTTAACAAAGATATCGTTATTAGTGGTTGGTAGGTGCAGATCGCACCCAGATTAGTAAGATAAATGCTATCATTATTTCTAAAGGTTTATAAAATGTATACATGACAATGCATGCATGAAATTTACATTTAATAATATAAACTGCGTTGAACTGCTGTTTTCAGAGAAACTGACAGATGGTAAGATGGTTAAGATAAGGCAGGAGTGCTGGAAGAAGATAAGAAGAAGAAAATAAGATGATATTTTAGAAAGCAAGAATATCTGCAGGAGTGCTTTCTTATGGTAGTTAAATATTTTAGTAGATTTATTTGTAGATGATATAAAATTAAATTATCGAGTTATTAGCAGAAAATATAGAAAATAGAAGTATGTATATGTATAAAAGGATTTAAATTTTCCTAAGTACTATGAATAAAGAATAGGTACCCTAAGAGGGTTAAATTGCTTTTAATTTTTTTATGAACTACTTTGTTTAGAAAAAAAAGTTTTAATTTATTTCAAATTTGTCAGAAAAGTCCATTCCAATAGAAATGAAATGGATTGATATTCAGAAAGAAAAAGTTTTAAATTTTTCGTACTTTTGGGCTTCTGGCATTGAAAATGTGGTTGTAATTCAATTAAAATACTATAGTATAGTGTTAAAATTTTAGGTGTTACACAAATCATACATAAGATATGTAATAATGCCCATATAAGTGGACAAAAATAATCAAAATGATATAATATATGTAAATTATGGGTTTTGTCCACAGCATAGGAGGAAAGAGAGTTGATGTGGAGCATATAACAGAGTATAACTAGTGTTGTAAGAATCGGACTGGACCAGGTGATCAGACCAGTCCAATTGTCGCTGGGTACACCAGTCTAACCGGAATTCATGGTTGGGCTGTTTAGTAGGTCAGACCGAATTGGACCGCTTTCAACCGGGCATTGGACTGGAAGCCAGAGTTAAATCGAGAACCAGGGTGGGTTTCTAAAAAACCGAACAACCCAATTTGAACCACAATGAAAGCTAAAAATAGATATAATCAAGGGGGAAAAAAGCCCAAAATCCTTAAAAGAAAACCCAAATTATATTTTGAAATCCCAAACTCATTAGGTTTATCTCCCAAACTGATAGAGATCCACCCATGTTTGAGAAGCCATGAAGTAATGCTTGTTTTTGTTACTTGTTAGGTTGTTGACTTGACATGTTATTATTGGTAATTTTGTATTAGGTATTCTTGACTTATTGTTATGTAATTTTTAATGACTTTAACATGTTGAGAATTAGTATTTGGGAAATGTGCATCAAAGGACAAAAATGGACATTAACCCTTATATTTTAATATTTAATGACAACACAATCTCTAGGAACTTTAGGATAATTTGGTGACTTCAAGGGATCTGATTATTATTAATTCTTTTCTTTTTGACCAGTGTGTAATTTTACCGAAGATTTAACTATTACGATTTAAATATTATATAACTAATTTACATATATTTATAAACTTACTAAATTTGTTATTTAATTTGTAATAAATATTTGTTTTTTAAAATGCCATTTTTAATCATTATCTCTCTAACTGAAATTTAGAGTTCATCCAACATATGCAATCAATAAGAATTGTATTGAAACTTGATAAATTTGGAGATAAAATGAATTGAAGTTTTACATTCATACCCAAAACAAGCTACTCATCTGGCTTCTACATCTAGATCCAGAGGGAGTATGCTTTAACACCTAACTTTATAATACTTACTATAGCATTTTAATTGCTTTATAACCAATTTCTCTTTATCAAAGGCCCAAAAATACAAATAAATTAAAACTTTTATTCTTTTAAATGAATGGACTTTACTGACAAATTGGCTTAAATCCAAACTTTATATAGAATCAAGTGGTATATAAACAATTAATTAGCCATAATAATTTTAGGGTATCTAATCCTATTTGATAGCTTGGGGAGCCAAAATCCTCATTAAATATATTTCTTGTGAATGGCAAAATGCACATGAGGGGGGTGAATTGTGCTATTCAAAAATTAAACTGTAAACTCAATGACAATCCTTTATACTGGTTCGGCCAAACACTGCCTACGTCCAGTTCTCCAACTCCTCGTTAGGTTCCACTAATCCACAAGTTTTACAACACGGGTTCACCTGCCAACATTTACAGAACAGAGCTTAGACTTCCTCTAAACGCTCCCCCTTACAAGTTGTAAGAATACAACCATGTTCTAAAGTCCCAGACTTTTAAACAACCTCAAACAGTAGAGGATTTCAATAAATGAGTTCACTTAAGGAACAGATTTTGATAAACACTGAAGTACAAATAAACTCAATGAGAGTAATAAAGCTTTTAGCAGAGAGTAGATAAGAATAATGAATGTAAGTTCATCAGTTTGTTCTCTACATCATAAATGCTCAAGTCTTGGTATTTATATCTCTTCACAATTTTTGCCTTTTTCTTTCAGCTTTATGAATCCGTTTGAATATGTCCGTTGGAAGCTCCTAGCCGTTGGCATTTTATGCTGGTCTTTGTTTTAGTCATCTTTCTTCTTTTGCTTCATTTAATTCTTGCAGAAGATAAACTATGTGCAATAGGGACAGTTTCTAACAACTACCTGCAACATTGTACTTGCGTAGCAGCTTTTTCAGTAGCGCTAGCATCCCAAGCTATCGTTAGTGTAACGTCTGGAATTTTCCTATTATACTATAACATTTTAATTGAATTATAACCACTTTTTAATGTCAGAAGCCCAAAAATACGAATAAATTTAAAACTTTTTTTTTTCTTTCCAAGCAATGTTCCAACTCTAATGCAGTTGGAATGGGCTTTTCGGACAAATTGAATAATTTAAAAATTCTTTATAAAATAAAGTGGTTATTAAAACAATTAAAAGTATGCTAACCCTCTCAGGGTAATTATTCTTAATTTGTAATACTTGATAAATTTAAATCTCTTAATGAATTTATACAATTCTACTTTCCATACTTTCTACTGATAATTTAATTTTACATCATATACAATAATCTTACTTTTCAAATTATAAAACTTAATTTCTTCATCTAGTCTTCTTCTAGCATTCCTACCTCATCTTAATCATCTCACTATCTCCCAGCTAAATCCTTCCAAACCTGCGTTACTGAAAATGTTTGGGGATGGGGGTGAGATTGGTAATCCCAATAGCAGTTTCTTTCATATGAGTTCATGCATAATAAATCATAAATCTTCACAATATGAATAATCTTTATACTTATAACCTCTACCAACCACTACTAACGATATATTCATTAAATAGTGGAGGTACCTCTACCTGCAACAGGATTTCATAACCTCTGGCAAAGGGGGAGTGTAACACCCCAAATTTTAGAAAAATAAGAAATAAGGAAATATTTGGAATCTTGGGGTATTACTTGATATTTAAAGAGTCTTATAAATAAATCTGGAAATTAAAAGTATACCTAGAGAAATTATTTTGCGACAAATTTCAGATTTATTTGTAAATGAAAATGGTAAATGAAATTACCATTTAAGAGAAAACATAAATTGGGAAATTAAAAAGACAATATCTGCCCCTAGTTGGAAAATATCCTTAATTAAAAGGGAAGGGCAGGATAGTAAAATACCTGATAAAAATAAATATAAGATCCCTTTAAATTATAACCACACACGTGTACTGTTCTACATTCTTCTTATTTCTTCTCAAATACTCCCTCTCTCGCCACGTACACACACTTAATTAATTAAAAATAATAATAATAATAACCTTATATACTTCCTCCCTCTGCCGAAATAAACACATATACACACACATACTTTAATCACTCACCACTCTCACTCTCAACTTCCTCTGTTCTTCGACTCAAGCGGCGATAACGGCGGCGAACGGCGGGCTGCGCAACAGGAAACATTCAAGCAAGCTCAGGCAACCTTAGGTAAGCTTATTTCCCTCATTTTCTTCTCTTTCTCTTGCGAATCCGAGTGCATATGGGGGGGAATGGATCTGAATTTTGAATGGTTTTTGGAGCCTCTGAAATCATAAAAATGCTCCTTATAGCTTGTTCTTGGTTGCTTGAGTGCTGATTTTGGTAAGGAAATTGAAATAGGCTTGGATTTGCCCCAAATGCTTCGTCGGGTACTGTTCACCGACGGCAAGGATTCGAGAATTCTGGAAAATTATGGAATTGGAGCTTAGATCCTCATGATTTCTTGCAATTCTATGGTTATGGTATAGGATATTGGGGTTGATTGAAGGGATTTTTGAATTTGGGAAATTTTGGATTTAATTTTTACTCCCCTGTTCCTGCGTTTCTGTTCGGCCAAGAAGAAGAAAAATGTCTGGACTGAAATATACACTAATCAGAAGCTAAAATGAATGTATAAGTGTGTGGATTGATGAATTCTTGATTTGTGGATTTGTTGCTCAATTTCTTGGTTTTGTTCTGCTCTGGTCGAGAAAGGAAAGAAGGGAATTTGGAGATATCATTCTTGATGTGTGGTTGATTTCTGCCTATGCTATATGTGCTATCAGTTTGAGTTGTAGTAGTTTAACTTTTGCCCTTCAACTTTCTGGTTCTGTTTCGGCCAAAGAGAAAGAAATGGCCTTGATGTTTGTTTTGTATTGGGAGATGGTTTGAAATTTTGGTTATATATGATTGATTAATATTAGGTACTTAGAGGTACAATTTTTGTTCAATTGATACCTGGCTGATTTGGAATTGATTAGGAATGGTTAATAATATTGACAAGAGAGGAGATGGCAGTGATTTTCTGTTTTTATGAATGTGGGGTTGCTGGTCTGTTTGTAAAGAAAAGGAGAATGATAATGTTAATTTATTAGAAATGAAGTATAAGGAAAGGTGAAGGGAAGTAGTAATTCTTGGGATTATTGGATTTTGGTTTGAAGGATACTTTGGGATGAAATGCTAGAGTAGTGGCTTGAAATGATCTTTATTGGACTAAAGTAGTGATAAAGTAGGATTAGGAATCTAGGTAGGATTAATTGGTAAAAAGGAAGTTGATTGGTAATTTATTGATTAAAGTTTCAAGATAATATTTTTAGTAATTGTGGTTAGTGAAATTTCAAGTTAAGAGGTTGCAAGTTAGTTGGGAATCAATTTATTTCTTAGGGATTTTCAAGGAGTAGAATAAAGTTTAAAGTGTTGGAATTTTAATCTCTGATCAGTAAGTTTATTACATTATTCATTGATTGGTAGTAAAGGCTAGTTAATTTAAAGTAGTAAAGACCCTTTTTGTGCTGATGTTTATGTTGTGTGTATATTAATATGTTTTGTGCAACATTTATGAATAATGATGTGGTTAGTCATTAAGTTAATAATTTAAACTTTTACTATATCAGAAGTAAGAGGGGTAGTACCCTAGGGCTGTGAGAGACGTTTAAAAAGTTTATCTAAAGTTTAGATATTGATATATTACTTTAATTATAAATATTTATAGGACAAGATAGTGGAATAGAATTTCCAGAATACGAGGCAGAGAAAGAGTACAGGGAAGAATAAACCAGGTAGCAGTTTATTTCAGTAACAAAATTAAAGTTACATGTATCATTTTATATTATCTGTTGCATTTAGTTGATAAGTTATTATTCCTCAGTTGGAGTACTCCAGGGTTTAGGGGTTTGGCCACCTCTTTTCCCAACCAGTTAGTTATAGTTTTAAATGCTATAACGAGAAATCCTGCAGGTATAGCCTCTACTCTTTAACGGATATACCGTTACTAGTGGTTGGTAGGTGCGGATCGCACACAGATTAATAGGAATAAGCTATCATTATTTGCACTGATTTATAAAATGTATACATGTCAGAATATATATTCAAGAGAATAAAGGTTAATGAGATAAATTGCGTTGAACCATTGCTTTTCAGATAAGCTAGCAGGAGATAGACTTTTTGGGGAGTAAGGTAAAGTAGAAGAAAGCAGGAATGCCTGCTGGTTAGTGTATTTTGGTAACCATTTTGGGCCTAGTTGTATATATTGTAAATATGAAAGATAAGCAAAAAGACAAGCATAAGTACATAACTGATGAGCAGTAAGCTGATAGGTACAGTTAAAGAGGATCGTCGTTCGAGATTGTTCCTCTAGTTTATTTTTAAGCCACGCTAATCGTTATTAAGTCTTAGACCGATATTAAGGCAAATCTAGTTAATATTTTGATTGTCTTATAACCACTGGACCTTATAAAAAGATTTAAGTATTTCAAATTAGTCCGAAAAGCCCATTCCAACTATAATAAGGTTGGAACATTTTTCCAAAGAAAAAGGTTTAAAATTTTTCATATTTCTGGGCTTTCGGTATTAAAAAGTGGTTATAATTCAATTAAAATTCAGTAATATAGTAATAAAAGATAAGGTGTTACAGGGAGCGACCCACCTAAGCCTTGGAGTACTCCTCTCATAACCTCTAAGGAATAAAATTACCATTGCTACAGATATTATGAAATTTATGCATGCAATGCGCTGTAATTAAATATTATATGAAATAAACTGCTACCTGATTCTTGATTTACTCTTCGCTGTACTCTTTCTCTGCCTCGTACTCTGGAAATTCTATTCCACTATCTTGTCCTATAAATATTTATAATATAAGTAATATATCAATATCTAACTTAGGGATAATAATTAAACGGCTCTCACAGTCCTATTGTACTACCCTTTTCTATTTCTAATTCTATTAATTCTTAATTTCTAAATAAATGGTTAATCACACCATTATTAACATATATTGCACAACACAAAATAATATACACACAAATAAAATTAATATACACAATACATAACATAAGCACCAACAGTACCTTTATTATTTCAAATTAATTAATCCTTCCTTATTGATCAATTAATAATTCAATGAACTCACATTCACTACCACTTATTAGTCTTTACATTCAACTTGAAGCTTTCCTAATCTTTGGAAATTCTTAAGAAATGAGTTAATCTTCAAACTAAACTTCTTAACCTATCTCCATACATTGACTTGGAGTTTAAATTAATGAATCACTAATAAATTTCCTTCTACCCCATTAATCTTATCCTAATTGCTAGTACAATCTTAATTCACAACCTTTAAAATAATAATCCAAAAGAATTCAACTCTTACCCTCACACCAATGACAAATCAACAATCCATAAATGCAACTCACATTACATTTTAAACCAAGTCTAACAAGTCCAAGAACAACCAATCAAGTTCCGAACTTCTCTTAAATCGATTCCCATCAACTAACACCATTATTTCCCTTCCTTTGCCCATAGACCAGCAACCAAAACAACCAGATATCATAACTCTAGTACCTAAAACTTTCAATCAAACAATAGCATTGATTTTCTATTTCCTCTTCATTCAATTAATCATCACAACCTCATTTCCTTTTCTTTGTCACTAAATCGGTAACCCAAAACAATTAAACTTCTAACTTCCAGGACCTAAACCTTTAACCAACAACAATAGCAATTTCTTCTTATTTCATCCATAATCCTTTCCTTTTCCTTGCTCAACTTAACCATCACAGCATTTTTTTCTTCTTTCCCTAATCAGTTCCAAATCAGCCAGGTATCAAATAAACAAGAATTGTACCTCTAAGAACCTAATATTAATCAATCATATATAAACAAAATTTCAAGCCATCTCCCAAAACAAAACAAACATCAATGGCCATTTCTCTCTCTTTGGCCGAAACAGAACAGAATAATTGAGGGACCAAAATTAAGCTACTATAACTCAAACCAATAACACATATAGCAGAGACACAAATCAGCAACCACACATCAAGAATAATAGCTCCAAAATTCCCTTCTTTCCCTTCTCGGTCAGAGCATAACAAAGGCAAAGAAATTGAATCAACAAATTAAGCAACCAAGAATTCGTCAATCTACACATCCAAAACACCCATTTCAAGTTCTAATTTATGCACATATTATTCCAGGAATTTTTTTCTCCTTCTTGGCCGAACAGAAACGCAGAACAGAGGAGCAAGGAAAGGCTTCCAAAAATTCTCTAGGCTTCAATAATCCACATCCAAGGCACAAACATGCTTAAACTCACTCATGCATCAGACTAATCGAGCTTTAAAACAACAAATACCCAAAATCCCAAATTCTTGCCGTGGTGAACAGTAGCAGGGAAAGAAGAAGTTCGAAATTCTTAAACCTATTTCACTTCCTTCCCAAAATCAACACTTAAGAAACCAAGCACAAAGTTCAAGGATCATTTCTATAATTTCAGAAGTCCCTAAAACCATTCAAAAATTCGAATCTGTCCCCCCATATACGCTCGGATTCACGCCCAGAAAGAGAAGAAAACGAAGGATCAGAGCTTACCTAAGGATGCCTGAGCTTGCTTAAACGTTTCCCCGCTGCGTGAGCCGTCGATCGCCGCCGTTGCCGTCGCTGGAGTCGAAGAACAGAGGAGAGGTGAGTGTGTGCGTTTTTTCGGGAGGAAGAGAGAGTGATTTGGGTGTGTATGTGTGTGTTTCTGACGGAGAGAGAGGGAGTATATAATTTTAATTTCCTTTCCTTTTTTTTTTTTTTTTATTGTATGTGTGTACACGTGGGGAGAGAGGGAGTGTTTTGGAAGAAATGAGAAGAAAGTAGAATCAATTAAGAAGACACGTGTATGGCCATTATTCAAAGGGAAGAGTGATATTTTGTTGTATGGGTATTTTACTATCCTGCCCTTCCCTGTTTAATTGAGGATATTTTCAACTAGGGGCAGATATTGTCTTTTTAATTTCCCAATTTATATTTTTTCTTAAATCATAATTTTATTTACCATTATCACTTGGAAATATACCTAAGTCTATTCCCAGAATAATTCCTCTAGATATGTTTTAACTTCTAAATTTATTTATAAGACTTTTTAATTAGTAACCAATACCCAAGATTCTAAATATTCCCTTATTTAAATTTATCTTCTAATTATTTTCCTTGACTAACAAAGAAGATAAACTTTAAAAATTATTAAAAATACACCTGACCTTATAAATTTATTTATAAGGCTTTTTAATTTCTAAATACTTTTCTAAGATCTTAATTACATCCTTATTATCCTTTTTTTTAAATTAAATTTTATCTTCTAATTATTTCTCTTTATTTCTTAATAAGTCTTAAATTTATTTAAAAATGCCTAAAACGTCATAAATTCATTTTCAATGATTTTTAATATTTTAGTTACATTCCTAAAATCTTAAGTAATTTCCTATTTTCTGTTTTTCTAAAATTTGGGGTGTTACAGTTAGCGTCATAGTGTTAGTCCTGCACTTAGGCTGTTAGCTAAACAAGTATTCATGTGAAGCACAGTTGGTGTTATCGATAGAGAAAATCATTAGCTCAGTGTATACAGACAATATATTAGCTATCAAAATGTCCAAGTTATTTTAATGAGTGATTTCCTATCGATAGCTGATTTCCTTATCGCTAGTGACTATGTTATCGCTAGCTCAATTCATTAGCTCAATGTATTTGCTATCTGAAGATTATCTAAGTGTTCTACCATCGATAGCTGTTTCTGTTATCGCTAGTTATCTTTGCTAGCTGAACTGGCTTTCTGTTGTTCAAGTTAACTATGAGGTCTTAGCGATAGAGACACATTGTTTTTCTTAGGCTAGCTCATATCTTTATATTAGCGATAGAGAAGGCTTTAGCGATAGAAGTATTGCCTTTCTTCAGATTATTGCTAAGTCTTCATTAACTAATGTTATCCTTTTCTTTCATCTGTTAGCGATAGGTTATTGGCCTAGCGATAGTGTATCTGTTATCTATAGGATTTTATTTGTTCAATGTTCAGATAACCTACACCATTTTCCTTAGTCATATATCATGATTCTTATCTCTATTCATTCCAGACTAAGTTATATGTTATCTGTTCAATTTACTTATGTTATCTATGGGTCCAGTCCTCATCAAAACTTAAGATTCTAACATATCTAATATATATATATGATATGTACCTGCTACCTATCCATATTGCTACTATCACAATAACTGTTATGAATTTCCTATTATTATGGATGTCCATAACTCCCATTTCCTATTATTATTATATTGTCATTAATGCTGATTGATTATGTTGTAACCCTAGAGCCTTGCCTATAAATATAAGGCTTGTATTGTGTATTCTATACACTTGGATGGTGAATAAGAAAGACTTTTTATTCTCTCTATTTCTCTCCCTCCATTCTCTCTTATCTTCTTCTATAATTTATAATACGTTATTAGCACGAGCCTCTAACTAAGGTAATCTATTTTTTATTCATAGGATCCTTTGATGTTATGCTCTTATAGAGAACCTGAAGTTCCCCTCGCTATTTCTCTTCACCTTTCTTTATATTCTTTTTTATGTTGACTTGAAGTCATATTTTAGGGAACCTGAAGTTCCACTTTATATTTTAATATAATCATCATTGACCTGAAGTCATCTTTGATGGAACCTGAGGTTCCACTTCATATTTTAACGTAATCATCATTGACCTAAAGTCATCTTTGATGGAACCTAATGTTCCACTTTATATTTTAACGTATTCATCATTGACCTAAAGTCATCTCTTATGGAACTTGAAGTTCCACTTTATATTTTTATGCATTCTTTACTGGCCTAAAGTTGTCTTTGATGCAACCTGAATTTCGACTTTATATAGATTTAATTCATGGTTAGAAGCCATATAAATTTGATTTTTCTATTTTTATATTAAATGGCCAAAAGCCATATAGATTTAATTTTATGGCGAGAAGCCATAAAAAAAAATCCAATTTTTCTATTTTGACATTATATGGCAAGAAGCCATATAAATTTAATTTTATGTCCAGAAGCCATATAACACCATTTTTTATTAAATGTTTAGAAGCCATGTATATAGAAACTTTTAAATAAAATTGAAGTTTTCCCTTTTATACTAATTGGCCAGAAGCCATATAGATTGGATTTACTTTTGTGGGAGTCCTGTAAACTAATACTTGTTGAAATTTGTGATGTAAGAAGAAGAGAAATAAAATCTCTAAATTTGATATGCTTATGAACAATTTAATAACCACATTTATATCAAATATGAAACACAACCATGAAGGCTAATGATTTGAACCATTTCTTGTCATTCAAGTATTAGCACAATATGGTCTGAAAATATTATTGAAATGGTCTTGAAGACTAACGTATATGATAGTTCCTGAAGAATTAAGTTAACAACAATCGATAGCCGTTTATCAATTGATGGAACTTCTGTACGCACAATCGATTGGGTATTGATTGCCTATAGATTGACGAAGTTTCAATCGAATGTTACTTGCTATAATCGATTAACTTCATTTTTAATTGAGTGTCGTCCTAATTTTTTCGAAGTGATTCAGGAAAAGTACAATCGATTGCATCTATGGACAATCAATTGATCAACATCAATTGATAACATTGTCTCAAATCGATTGTTACTTGACTTAGGAGAAATTTGGCAACTATTGATTAGTTGGGAAGACAATCGATTGAAGCATGCCAATCGATTGCCGCAGCACCAATTGATTACTGAAGCTTGATTTTATTTGATATCTAATATTTCCATCGAGTATTGCAAGTAACAATTTGAAGGAAATAGAATCAATCTGAATGCCATCGAGTGTTAGACCTGAGGAACAATCGATGGCTTACCAAGTTATTGATTGCTAATCTAAAACTTTCAAAATCCATTCCTCTTCTCATGTCTAACTAACTTTACATTTTTGGAGTTTTTGCCTAGCCTATTTCAGGAAAGTTCCATTGGACACAAGAACCAAGCAAAACTTAGAGAACACAGAGAGACAAAAGCCATTACATGTTACAGTGTGAGTAGACAAAGGCTTAATCCAGAAAGAGAGAAAGAGAGAAGTAATACAATACAGATAATCACTCTGGAGCATTAAATGAAACGACTAAATCCACTCTAGCACTCCAGTTAATCATCTCTCTCACAATGGCAACTCAGGAGTTTCAACGGGCAAATTTTTCTAACACACAATAGAAGCTTTGAAGTTCAAAACTTAGAAGGTAGAGAATTAAGTGCTATTCAACAACCTACTCAAACAACATTCAATCCAAGTTTTCTGAGTTCTCTCATTTGTTCTTCAAACTACAACTTATCAGCTCAACTGTGTGAGCAAGCTGTGAACTTGTATTTCTATTATTGCTGTGTGATTTTCTTAGAATAGTGGGATTTTAAAGAATAGGTTGTAATCTTACAAAGTGTAAGGGAGAGAGAATTTGGTGAGATAGTGAGATCTTATTGAGGAAATTCTCTGTGTTGTAAAGTTGTTCAGGAACCTGTTTTAATTCTGAGTCACTAGTGGAACCCAACAAGGTTGGAGAACCAGATGTAGGTCAGAGTTGGATCAAATAATCAAGATGATCATACTAAGGAGGCAAGAATTGAGACATAACCATTTGTAATACCCCAGAAGAGGTCCAGGTACTTGAAAGAAAGATAGAGATCTCAATAAGTTATGTCATAAGAAAAAGGAACCACAAAAAGATAACGTTATCGATAATGATTTTAATGATAATATCAAGTGATCGAATGAGGATCTTCTATACAAATATGTCATGAGATATAGATATAAAGATGGCTAACTGGATGAAAAGAAAAAGACATGACATGAAGTATCATAACATAAGTTTTTGTATTTATAGCTTAAACACGTAAACTGCAATGCTAATATTATAAAAATAAGAACTCTTATGTCAAAAAAGGGAGAAATATTGTCTCAATAATTTTCGCAAAAGTTAAATCTTTACAGATATTCTCTTGTGGTGGGCTAAATTTCATGTCTTATTAATTTAGAAGTTTGGCTATAAATGAAAATTTTGATATGCTTCTAGATAATATGATCATGACCTATGAGTCATTGTAATGTGATTTATAAGTAAATCCTAGAAGGATTTCAAATACTAGAAGTATTATGAGAAGCATACTTATAAAGTCATTGAATCACATGCATGTATGAATTTATATACAAGCATTTGAAAGTTCCTGAAGGATTTTCTAAAAATATATTATTTAAATAAATGAAACTCCCTAAAGGATTAAAGTTTCCATAAGCAAACAATTTTGTCCATATCTATATATGGTTCAAAGCAACTTGGACAAATATGGAATTATCGAATCGATAGATATCAGGTGAAAGAAGGATATGTTATATTCAATCTTTCAATATATGTTCTTATGAAAATATATGAATGTTA
Organism: Mimosa bimucronata; assembly: GCA_037074515.1. Classification (NCBI taxonomy): domain Eukaryota; kingdom Viridiplantae; phylum Streptophyta; class Magnoliopsida; order Fabales; family Fabaceae; genus Mimosa; species Mimosa bimucronata. The sequence continues at coordinate 9,352,579 of CM073447.1, forward strand.
TTAAGACTCTTGATGTGTTTAGATATTCCTGGAACTCCTGAAGAGCTTGCAAAATCTGAATATTGCTTAAACTCCTAAAGAGCCTGCAGAAGCTAAAAAAATTATTTCAATAAAGAAACTGAAATAAATACTTTGAAAGAATAGAGCATTTTTCTATATATAAATTACTATGTACTTCAATAATTGTAAGATCCTAAAATGTGGATTGATGCCATTTTATATTACATCAAGAAATTGATGGAGAAATGTTTGGTCTAGAAGTACCATATCTTTAAAATTCCAGAAGGTGATAAGAAAATACTTGGTCCGGAAGTACCATATCTGTAACAACTCAAAATTAAAAAATAATAATTATGTTATTGATAAGAAAAATAGTAGTTAAGAGAGAAAGTAATAAGGACTTTGGTTATAAAATTTTTTTTTTATAGAAATTAGAGGAATAAAGAAAAAAGGGGAATCATGTTAATTATTCTTGAGGCAAAGGATTCTTTTGTACATTTTGTCTTGATTATTAAATTACCGAACCACTCCTCATTTTTTTGTCAAGCTTGGGTTTTTGGTCATTTTAGCTATATTAAAAAAAGAGAAGATAACTGAAATAAATAGTGCTGCAGATATTTTTTCTCTTCTGTCCAATGATTTCACGGGAAGAAGAAGCTTCAGGAGAAAATTAGGTCGGTCATTATCTTCTACTCCCTCACCGCCCTTTTGTCCTATTTAGCGTCGCTGGTGTGCGTGTGCTTGGAGACATAATTTTCCTCCACTTCTGTGCTTATGATTGTTGAGACGGTATCTCATGGGGGTGGATTAAAGATTCAGCACCTCTTTCTTTGATCCTTCATTGTTCTCTTATGAAAGGGGTAAGCTCAAATCTTTTCCCTCCTGTAACTGTTGCTGCAGATTGAAGTTAGATTATGAATTAAGTTTTTTTTTTCTTTTTTTGGGAAATTGATTGTTTTGAAACCTTCAAAGGTTCTATGGGAGTCGGTTATTTATGGCAGTACATGGATTGGGGTATAATTTATAAGAGACAATCTAGAGTGCCCATAAGTGTTCGATTAAATGTCTTAGAGGGAGGGGTCTATGTGAATTTGTAGTATTTTGAAAAAGGGAAGGATTTAGATGCTATTATGGGTTGGTGATAATTTAAATCTTGCTTAGAGATAAAATTTGGAAGTCGTACAGCTCTATAATGATGTTGAAAATGTGATTGGTTGATGATTCAAAGAGTAAGCTGGTTTGTTCATATGTTAGCCTAATTTGAAGTTGTTTAACCTAGTTTATCACAGGGAATTGAGCTTATTGGTAGAAATATTACTGTGACATTTTCTGGTATATATTGGATCAATAAGATGGAATTGGGTTTTGTTTCGTCGTGAGGTTGAACAAAATCTGGTTGGGAATTTAAGTACATCAAGTCTTGGGGGTTTAGGTTAATACTTGAATGTTCATTTGGATTGGGCTTGAGAATTCTAGAGATGGAGTGTGATCTTATCTGGAATTTTGGATTTCACATTAAATGTTTTTCAAAATGTGTGAATAAGAGAATTTTGATTCAAGTAGGAGTCTAAATGTGGTGAGTATATGAATGGCTAAACATTATTTTGGAAGTAGTTTAATTTTTAGAGGATATTGGAGTTAAGGATATTGTTTAAATGGTATGTGAAGATATTTGAAAGTGGCATAGAAAGTTGCTAAAAGATTAAAAGAATGAGGGTGAGAGATGTCGGTTACAAGTAATGTGATGTGAAAGAGTTAAAGACTTTAGATAATGATTTAGTACCATTAAATTGGTCAAAGTGTGTTAGAAGGTAGTTAATGATTATGATGATGCTAAGTTAAATTGAAAACTAGGTGGAGTTTTAAGGGTAATTAAAGGAAAAAGGTGTTGGTAAAGTAACATTTAATCATGTTAACCAATTTGACTTCTATAACATTTTAAATGAATTAATCAAAATCCATTTTTCTTATATTAGGATGGCAAAAGGAGAGAACTTGTGTGAAGGTTGTTACAAAGTAAGTTACAAGAACGCCTCAGGTAAGTGGATAGCGTCCCATTATAACTTTTAGAATCGATATTTTACTTCCACATATTATTTTTGTTCTTTTTAAACTACCAAGTTTTATAAGACTGACTTCATCAATGTTTGTTTGATTGAGTTACATATATTGTTTGTGATTTTTAATCTATAGGAATTTGCTCAAAGTCCATCGCCCTTTTGCCATTCGGTTATAGTAAATATTCATGCATGGAATTGCTAGAAGTTTTAAAAGAAATCATTTATGAATACTCACATTGATATTATCTTATATTCTAAAACGTTTTATGAGCCAATTTAATTAACAAAGGATTTTATGCGCTTGCTTGGTTACTTACCCTCGTAGACTGTGTGTTCACGCTTGTGTTCGTAGTCTTGAGCTGTACTTGGTTAGTTACCCTTATGGACTTTGTGTCCACGCTTGTTAGATGTTCTGTTGAAGTCCTATGAAGTGTGATATTTGATAATTGATGTTTTAAACTGATTCGACTAGTCAAACTGTTTTATTATCGCCCGGCTTTATGCGATTGATAATCTTAAAGACATTTCATTCTTATTTTCAATCGTATAATTTGAAGATGAGGTTTAGTATTACTTTTTGTTATTCAAAGTTTATTGTATTTAAATTATTTGATTTACTGTTTGTACTATCAATGGGATGTTATTCACTGGAAAACATATTTTGGTCTCAGATTGTGTAGCTGATTCAGTATATCCTGTTGAATTGAAGATGAAGTTTTGGGCTGGTGGAACATCATGATGGCGTGTAACTCAACACTTGGTATTATATTTTTGAAAATCATGTCTTAGGAGCTCCACGTATCTATAGTTAGGATCCTTACCTTTAATATATGTTGTATATCTGTTAGTATAAAGCGCAGTTACTATTATCGAACTATTATTGATGAATATATGGTTATATAGTTTTTGAGAGGTCTCACTTATAGTAGAGGTTCTGCCTAAATTTCTTAAGAATGTTCATACCTTTTGCTACATAAAATATAACCATAGAGTTTATATTATATATTGTAAACATGTCTTAAATATAAGTAAAGAAAGCTTTATATATTTAAGGCTTAAGGGATGTGGGTTCTCTTATATTCCGGGCCGGTTACCCCTAAATTTTTAGGGTGTGACAATATCTTTGTATAATTGGTGCAATTATATGTGATCTTATTAGTCATGCACGAGCCGGTATATCATTAGCTTATCAATATGATACATTGATTTACTATCACGAAGAAATTGGAACGAACTACATCAACAGAAAATGGTGAGATTAATATCCAACAAATCTGGTCAAGCGAAAACTTAGCATATATATTCATCAAGTCACTTCCTGCTAAAATATTTGAGAAGCTTACTTATGACATCGGACTTCACAGACTCAGAGATATCAACTAAAGTTTTCAAAAGGGGGAGTTGATGCAGGCTGTACTCTTTTTCCCTTGTCAGTTATTCCCATTGGATTTTCCTAGTAAAGTTTTTAATGAGACATCATTATGAAGTGTATCACTAAGCAATTGTACTCTTTTTCTTCTACTAAGGTTTTTTACCATTGGATTTTACTTAATTGGAGTTTTTTAATGAGACACATGTTTAGTCATGGACATCCAAAGGGGAGTGTTATGAATTTTCTATTATTATGGATCTCCATTGTAACACCCCAAATTTTCAAAAAAGAGTTAATAAGGGAATATTTAGATTCGTGGAGTATTGTTTAAATTTTAAAAAACCTTATAAATAAATTTGGAAATTAAAGTATATCTAGAGAAATTATTTTTTGAGTAAATTCAGATTAAACTGAAAGGGAAATAGTAATTAAAATTTTCAGAGAAGCTAGAAAATGAGTAAGCTTTTAAGGTTAAGGTAGTATGAAGAAGTAAGAATGCCTGCTATATTATGTATTGTAGTAGATTACTCTTTCTGGTATGGCTTACCTGTATATGTTTTAAGATAAGGAAGTAAACAAGCTGGAGGCTTGTACAGTTAAATATATAATTATATGTAGGTATATATATCCCTAAAAAATAGTACAATAACATATACAAGTAAGGGGTTATCGACCGAGATGATCCCACCATTTTGATATTAAAACAGAATAGGTATAAGTAGGTCTTAGTGAAATATTAAGATAACAGAAGTATAAGTATATGTCACACAACAAGTTTCCCCTAAGCACTATCCAATAGAATTAGAAATTATAAGATGGTCTGAGTTATTTTAATAGTTTTATTAACCACTTAAATTCTAAAAGTTTTAAGTTGTTTCAATTTGTCAAAAAACCCATTCAAACTTTAAAGAAGTTGGAATGATGTTTGAAAAGAAAAATTTTAAATTTTTTCATATTTTGGGCTTTTACAGTGTTGGACTAAAAAAATTAAATATTTTCTCTATTTTCTAATTAGTTTGAATAAAAAATACTAGTATAAATGTATACTTTTTTTTAATTTTTGCAGATTTACTTTCAATATTTTTTAACACTATAAAGCTAAAGTATAAATTGTAAATTTTTTTAGCTATTAATAAATTTAATAGTGGTCAAACCACCACTATTGAGTCCTATAGTATGAAATTAAAATTTTCAAAAAAACACATTTATAGCGGATGAACCGCTACCACTGTAACTACCACTATAAACGTGCCATTTTCAAATTTCATCGAAAAACTCAAAAAATTTTAAAAATTAGAAGCATTGTAGTTCGACGCTACAACTGGGATAGTAGTCGTTTGATTGCATGCGTAACGATTTTAGGGAACCACTATAAAAACAGGTGTAATACCCATTTTAGCAACGGTTCCTTCAACCACTACTACATGCATTTGTGGCAGCAAAGAAAGGCTACTCATGTAATAAAATAACTGCTACTAAACACTTTTTTTGGTAGTGACTAAAGACTCATGAATCATGGGAGAACAACAAACTAGATTGAGCAACTCAAAGACCAAATAGATCAATCTTAGAAATCCATATTGAAGACTAGTAACCATTGAAGATGAACAACAAAAGTCAAAGAAGGCAAACAACAGTGACAAAACTATTGGTCTCAAATATGTGATAGAAGAGAATTGTCGGCATCACTGGTACAAAATCGTTGATGCCGTAACCACTGGTAAAGAATCATTGTCTACTATCGTTAGTTTAGTAAATGGTCATGGAGAGCATGGATGAAGAGGGGATAGAGAGTAAGACTGGGTAGGCAAAGGGAGGTTTTGCACGGTTGGAGGGGTGGAAAGTTCTAGGGTTAATAATATATTTTTACTTATTATAAGGGACATTATAGTCCTTTTATAATTTATGACAGATCATAAAAGAAAATTAATTTAACCATTCAATCAAATATTACTATGTACCAAATGTAATCTTTTAGTCTTAGTCGCACTTCTAATTTCATCATTCCCATTCTAAACCTTTCAAAACTCAGGGTAGCATAGAAAATAAGGTACAACTTTATTCCTATTTATAAATCCATTATTCTAAAATTTTTGTTCCTTATTATAAGTCCAATTTGAGATCATTTAATATGAGTGTGACTATTTTACCCCTATTAAATGTAAAAAAGAAGGAAAGAAACAATTAATATTATTTTAATGCCTATTTATAAATAAGAGTAAGATTGAAAATATTTATATAAAAAGGATATAATGATATAACTTCCATTTCTTAATATGTGAGAGTTATTTAAAGTGGACTTATAAATAGGAACATAGTAGTACATTACATGCAGACTCATCATAAAAATTATTTTAAAATAGTTGTGCATAGCTCAAGGAACGTTACTTTCTATGTTCCTTTTAATAGCAAAAATACTCAACCCAATCAAATAGATGAAATAGCTTAGTCAAAGACAATAAATATGTAAACATTACATCATTTTTATAAAAAATATTTTTATTTATGGGTGGAGAATAGTGAATTTGGTATAATAAATAGGACTGTGTGAGGGAAATGATGAGATAATTATTATAATTAAAAAGATTGATGCTTTGAGGATTGTGATAATAAATGTATTGATATTAAAATGATTATTAAATAAAGTGAAAATGGGAGGTTGACAAATAAAATTTTAGATTTATTTTAACGGTTCTTATTTTTTTGAACTGAACTTAATGGTTCCTATAAATGCCATCATAGTGTATGTGATAGTTGTTTTCTTATAGAAAGTAACGGAGAGAACACTATTCTCTAACGTATGAATAGTCTACTCAATTATATCATAAATAAATGCTATTAAAGTCAAAATATAAATTTAAATATTCATAATAATTAAGACATTGTGTGGAACTAAATATGGGCAGATGTGATCGCGTAGATTCAAACATTGATTGACTGGATTAGTAAATTTAAAATTCTGAGGGACTAACTCTTTATATTGATGCTTATTGGAGGAGAGGCGATAAAAATGAAACAAAAGTGGGATGAGAAAAAACATATATTGGATGGGCTGACGGAAAACACATTTTAGTACAGTTATTGAACTGAACATTTTTTATAATGTATCTAAAGATTTTATTTTTGACAAGTATAATGACCTAGTGCGAACTGGCTCCACTTAGTAGTAGGATATGACATTTTTTTTAAGTTGTTGTTGTTAAAGTCTTTGTGCAAAAAAGGATTTGAAGTCATGTGACTAAATTTTAATATATGAAAGTACGACAGTTCCGTGACACAACCCAAATACAAAGTAAAATAAATAAGGTTAAAGTATACTTTTGGTCTTTTATTTATATCAAGTATATTTTTAATCCCTTATATTTAAAAAATGCACTTTTGATCCTTTTTTATTAATACCGTTAGTTTCACTTAATAGAAAAGATTGACTCAACAAATTAAAACGATGATTTTGTTGTTAAATTTTGACCCAAAAAAAAGTTAAAATTTTTTAATTCTTTAGTATAATTATTCATATATTTTAAAATCTAACCATTTTTATTAGCTTTTAACTACAAGATAACCATTTAGATTTTGAAATTATAGCATTTTCCGTTAAATGAAACTAACTGTGTTAGTTAAAGAGGATTAAAAGTATACTTTTCAAATTTAAGGGACTAAAAATAATAGATTTGGTGTAAATTTAAAGGACTAAAAGAATAGTTTGGCCAAGAAATAAAGCAAGTTCTTAGATTAACATTTATGATTATATTCTGGTTCAAAGTGAACACTTATTAGGTTCAAAGCAAGTCCAGAGACATTATTCCATAACTACAACACCGTAAGGTTTGTCAGCAGAACCAACCAAATATTTCCCATAATTTTCTTCCATCACTTCGCTCACAGATTCAAGTAGTGAGCCTCCTCTTCCATCCAAAACCACCAAAGCCTTTCCCTTCTCATCAAGCTTCACTCCCACAGGGTCTTCTCCTAACCTTGTTTTATTAGCATTTACAGACGATGATGTTCTATTACTAATCAAACCCACCCAAAAATCACCATTTTCGTTTCTCTTGATGTTATCTGGTGGTCTTTCAACTGTTGCAAACAGTTCTGAAGTGTATTTCTTTGAGCCTTTGAGCCAAAACTTGATAACATTTCTTGAACTTGTTTCTGCTACTAGAAGGAACGAGCCATCCTTGTTCACAGACACACCATTTGCAAATGCCAAGCTTTGGAGCAAGGTCTCAACTTTCTTAGTATTCGGATCATATTTCAACAATCTTCCCGTTTTATCTCCTGTTTGGAATATCATTTGAAATTCCCTGTATCAAGTAAAGAGGAAACTATAAATAAAGTGATTGCGATATCAAATAAAAGGTATTAGGAAATATATAAATCAAAACAACTGATTATTCTTCTCTCTAATCTTTCAGGCTTCAAACCATTAATTTATTGGAAAACATTGCATCATCCACCACATAATACATCCAAGGTCACATTAATATTGGATAACGTGCATCCTAATGTTTACTCATTCTGATTGATATTTCAGGAGTTAATATGAAAATTGTTTTTGTTCATGTTATGGTAATATGAAAAAGTCAAGATAATAAATATTTAATTTCCATTTTTACCCTTAGAGAGTTTTAAATGCAAAGAGGGGAGAGAAAGGGAGTATATAAATAGTGATATAAAGGTAAAATAGGAAAATTACATCAATTTTACTCCTAATAAATGACTTAATTATGCTTCTTTAGTTTGTATAATTTGGTTAACTACCTCTTGTAATATGGACCGGAGGAAGTAACAAGATGCATGATTTTGATGACCAAGTATCATTATTTTTTAATTGTTATAGTGATCATAATGAGTATTTTATTAGACTATCAATGAAGGTTCAAAACATGAAGAGAGGGAGGGAGGGAGGGAACAAATACCTTCTTTGATATATACGACTGCTTTCAGAGAAATAAACCACGCCAGTTTGGTCATTAACATCTAAGCCATTAAGGAACTTGAAGGGGGCACCATCATCAGAAGTAGAATTAGCTAGTAGTTTGGCCACTCCACCACTCCGTCCAACTATTAAGAGGCCATAATAGGCATCTGCTACATAAAGATTACATGTCTTCCTGTCAAATTTGAGCCCCAACGGCCTCCCACAAATAGGCTCCTTGTTTGGATCTGTTGATCCATCACATAGTTTCCTATCCCTATAATCAACCATATGAACATACTTAGGTAGAAAAAGCTAAGATTTCAATCTAAGACACACATATATATATATACTTCTTCACAAACTAACTAAACCCAAATACCCAATATATATAATCATGAATATATAGCTTGATAATTCTGAAGTTGAGATGGTTCTTGCCTGTTTGGTGTGGTGACAGCAAACTCACCCCATCCTTTCTTATCTCCTTGCCATTTGAGAATTCTACCATCTGATAAACCAGTATATGGCCCCTCGCCATTACAGTCAAAGGTGAAGCTTTCAGGGCCTGCAGCACTGGGGAGTTTGTATACAGTGGAGTTTTTCAAGCCATCAATGAAAATCACATCACTAGAAGCGAAGGTAAAGGTTGCTGCATATGAGAGTGACAGAAGAAAAAAGAAAATTGTGGAAGAAGAAGGCTTCATGGGTAATAGTGATGGAGAGATCATCAGGAAATGAAGCATATATATACACTTCACCAGTGGTGTATATACATAAAAGATTTTTTTTAAAAAATTTGGGATATTCTCATTTATTAGAAACACTAATAACCAAGGTTCAAAAAACCGGATGAGGCACTGGTTCAAGGGTCAATGGTCGGACCGGGTCAAACCGGTTATATTAAAATAATAAAATTTTATTGATATTAATATTAATAATCACTAATATCAAAATGTAAATGTAGATAGGTATGCATGATTAATCAAATATGAATATTTTAATGTTTCTATAAAGGGAAAAAGAGAAAATATTAGTTGATTACACGTGAAAATAAATATTATTCTACAATCCACAGACTAAAATACAAATATTAAGAGTAACAATAATTAAATATTAAGTATATGCAAGTAAAATAGTATTTAAAGTATTATAGTTTCCTAATTTCTAAAATTGAGTGAAGTGAAAGTTAGTAATTAGGTGAATTATAATAAAATAAAATAATTATTTTTTTAAAAAAAAGGACCAACCCGGTTCAACCCCCGGGTTGGCCGGTTTTGACCGGTTCAACCCGGTTCGAACCCTTTTGACCGGATCAAGTGCCTCCCAGGTTTTTGAGATCAACCGGACCAGTTTATTAGCCAGTTCACGGTTGAACCGCTCGGTCCGGTCCGATTTTTGTTCATTGCTAATAACTAATATTAATTAAAATCACTTTTTGTCTCCATTAATTAGTAGTTAATTTAATTTTATTAATTAAATATTCGCTTATTCTCTCACTTTTTAAATAAATTACATCTGTTTTTTTAGATAATTAGTTGTATTTTTAAAATAATTTTCTTACCTTTAACTAATATTTTTATGACAATTGGATTGGGTCCAAAGTAAGAGAATTAATATCAACATGGCCCAATGACATAATATTGACAAATGAAAATTCCATTGTTTAAGGGGAAAATACCATTGACAACTCATTTGGATTTGTCTAATATTAATTCATTTGTTGGGGACCTTAATGCAATCACCTCTATTTTTATCTATATAATTCGATTATTTGCATATATTAGATAATAAGGATGGGAGGGAGGATTATATTGCTTCACTGCTATATACTCCCTCTGGTCTATAACATAACAGGTAATGAAGATTAGAATACTTTCCGTCCAAAATATAAAAAGTAACATGTAAAAGTCAATATAATAAATGTTTGATTTCCATTTTTATCATTACATATTAAATGTAAAGAGGAGAGAGAGTGTGAAAGCATAATAAATTATATGAGAGTAAAATTGAAAAACCACATAAATTTTACACACAAGAAATTACTTCAATATGTTTCCTTGGTTTGTGTAAAATAATTGACTACCTCTTATAATATTGGGGATCAGAAGGAGTATCGATATGGCAATATTGAAGCTCAAGTTTTTTTTGGTTAAATAACATATTGTCTCATTAAACTAAGGAAAAGTGAGATACATAATATAAAATAAAAGATCTGTAAAAGAAAACTCAAATAACAATAGATCGGAACCCTAAAAATAACATAACCATAACATAGTTAGGGGCTATAGCCACCAAGAACTCAATCGTCTTCATAATTCCTTCATCAGAAGTCGTGGGTAGAAAAAAGTTGTTACCAACAGTAAGGCTATTATGAGTAGTGGTTGTTTGAAGAACCATTCCAATAGATCCACACATTTTATCGGAAATAAACCAACCAAACTGTTTTTGGAAGAATCTCCATGAGCAGATCTCACAAAAATAAAATAACACACAAAGAGTAACACAAAATATAAAGATTGGGTAGAAGAAATTCTCATGTCGTGTAAACCTCCAAACCAATTTATTTTCACAGAAACAAGCAACACAACCATAGAAAACCAAAAGAAATATGTAAATAAAAGCATATCGATGCAAAATACGGACTTGTCCTTCCCCGGCCGGAACTGGGGAGGGAATGCCGTGGAAAAAATTCACACAACGATGAGAGAAGAGTTCCCACTACCTCAAAAGGGTGTTGGACGAACTTTTAACAAAATTATATGTGTATTTTTTACCCTTAACCCTTTCATTTATTTACACCACACTATAGCAAAGCAAAATAATTTTCGTAACTTTTTCGCCTCGATTAAAAACTTCAAATTAACTTATAAAATTGGGATCTACTTGAATATTAAAACGCTGTCAACTTAGAGAGTTATATATACACACACATATCCTTTTAAGCCCATAATAAAATACGACTAAATAATACCCAATGGCAATGCTCCCTCCCTTTTTATAAGGTATTTGGGCAACTGACTATTCAAGTTTCGGGGGTTTATGGCTTCTCTTCCCTATACAAGTATCTCATTTAAGACTCAAAATCGAGACACCAAAAGGATTTAGCAAGGCCTTATACTGCTAGACCAACTGTGTATTGATAATGCTCCCTCCCTTTTGTTTTTATTAAAAGCCACCAACAAGTAGTACTAATTATCACCTACCAATAAAAGCAGTTTAAAATTGGAAAAAATCCCAAAAAAGACCCTCAAAATAGTTAAAAGACGGTTTGTTATATCAAAATTTGGAAAGGACAATTTAGTACAATGACTGAATTGTCCAATCCCAAATTAAAAGGAAAAATCTTAAATGCCCTTAGTTCAACTATACGATTTCCAAGTTTGATATCCTTTTGGGAATCCCATAATTGAACCAAGGGCATTTAAGACTTTTCCTTTTAATTTGGGGTTAGACAATTCAGTCATTGTGCTGAATTGTCCATTCTAAATTTCGGTGTAGCAAATTATCCTTTAACTATTTTGAAGGTCTTTTTCTAGAATTTCCCCTTCAAAATATTAAATTTGCACTACTACAGAAATACCCTATTGCAGCGCAACAATAGCAGCGCTTATAAAATGTAAGTGATGGGATAGGTATAATATGACCTATACCAGCGCTTATAAATAAAAGTGCTGGAATAGGTATAAGCATATAGCAGCGCTTAAGCGCTGGTATAGATCCCTAGGGTTTATTTCTTATATTAAAGAATAAGTAAAACAATTTAAAAAAAAATTGGCAAATTATTTTACATATTTTTTTCAACATAAAATAAACCCCAGGGGCCTATACCATATTTTATAACAATTTAAAAAAAATTGGCAAATTGTTTTATATATTTTTTTATATAAAAAATAAACCCCAGGGGCCTATACCAGCGCTTAAGAGCTGGTATAGGCCCCTGGGGTATATTTTTTATATTAAATAATATTTAAAACAATTTAAAAAAAATTGCCTAATTGTTTTAAATATTATTTCACATAAAAAATAAACCCCAGGGGCCTATACCAGCGCTTAAGCGCTGGTATAGGCCCCTGGGGTTTATTTTTTATATGAAATAATATTTAAAACAATTTAAAAAAAATTGCCTAATTGTTTTAAATATTTTATGAAATAAAAAATAAACCCCAGGGGCCTATACCAGCGCTTAAGCGCTGGTATAGGGCCCTGGGGTTTATTTTTTATGTGAAATAATATTTAAAACAATTTAAAAAAAATTGCCTAATTGTTTTAAATATTTTATGAAATAAAAAATAAACCCCAGGGGCCTATACCAACGCTTAAGCGCTGGTATAGGCCCCTGGGGTTTATTTTTTATGTGAAATAATATTTAAAACAATTTAAAAAAAATTGCCTAATTGTTTTAAATATGTTTTGATATAAAAAATAAACCCCAGTGGCCTATACCAGCGCTTAAGCGCTGGTATAGGCCCCTGGGGTTTATTTTTTATGTAAAATAATATTTAAAACAATTTAAAAAAAATTGCCTAATTGTTTTAAATATGTTTTGATATAAAAAATAAACCCCAGGGGCCTATACCAGCGCTTAAGCGCTGGTATAGGCCCTTGGGGTTTTTTTTTATATTACAAAATATTTAAAACAATTTAAAAATAAATTGGAAAATTGTTTAACATAATTTTTTCAACAAAAAATAAACCACATGGGCCTATACCATCGCTTAAGCGATGCTATAGGACCCCTGAAATTTAATTATTATATTGGAAAATATGTAAAACAATTTAAATTTTTTAACATATATTTGAAAATAATAGAAAATTTATACCAGCGCTTAAGCGCTGGTATAGGGTAGCCTATACCAGCGCTTAAGCGCTGCAATAGGTCTATTTTTTGGCTTTTTGGCGCGTTTTCGTCCCAAATTTCCCCAGACATTTAATTTTCCCTCTTTTTCCCAAAGCTCCTGCCTGCCCTAAGTCCAAATTGAAGCTCTACGACACACACACACACACTCTTCTCCATCGATCTGTTCCCGAGTTCCTCTCTCTATTCCTCGATCTCCCTTCCGCATCTGTTCCTTCGTGCTTCAGTGGTTGCCGAGTTGAAGCTTGGGATTCTCTTGGGTAAGCTCATCTCCTTCGTCTTCTTCTTTTTCTTGGTTCGATTTGAACGATTCTGAGCGATTTCGAATGGGGGGCAACGATTCTGAGCGATTTAGACTTCGATTTTGACTTTTTGGTGAGTGATTTAGACTTCGATTTTGGCAACGATTCTGAGCGATTTAGACTTCGATTCTGAGCGATTTGAACGATTCTGAGAGATTTCGAATGGGGGGCACCTGTAATTTACTTCGTTGTTGTGATTCTGAGCGATTCTGAGCATTTATTTCTTCGTTTCTTCCATATTGAATTTGAATGTGTTCTTTTTCCCGAGTTCTCTGGTTGGAGTTTCTGTTACTGTGGTGAAGACTTGAAGCTCCTTCGGTTGCATGATATAACCACTAACCAGACTTGAAGCTTAGTTTTACAGTTATCCAGCTCACTTTTATAGGTGTTATTTTTCTAACTACTTTTGAATTTAGTTCTTTCTGTTCACTGATAGAGTTAGATCATATGTGCCTGTTCTGAAATTTCTTGTTATAATGTTCTGGATAAATCATTTATTATTCAATAGATATTTGAAGGGAAATATTCCCTTACATGACTGATATTTTCCATTGAATTGTAAAAGGAGTATAAAATCTTCATCTTAGAAATTTGTGATTGTTACACGTAAAAATAGATACCTTAGATTAATTTTTTTCCCATGATTATACCATACCTTAGATGCATTGCCAAATGTATTGGCAATAGTGTTCAAAGTAGATGTGTATGAATTTTATATGGGTTGATTATGAGTTTTGCTTAAAAGTTATCTTTTGTTAGCTTTAATGGTGAATTCTAATGTTAAAAATAAGCTTGTGGCCTTTTGATAACATCTTTGTTCCTTTAATTCATGCAGGTGGAATTTTTTGACAGATACAAGGTATGTATTTTCAATTACTCAATCTGGGTTTACATTTTATGGCTGTGAGCTAGATAAATTGTGGATTCTGGTCTTTTTAATTTCTTGTTCAAGCTTATAACTAATGAAAAGGTATCATAGGCTCATCATATGGCGTATAGAGAGTGAAGGAGACCATATAATTGGAAGATGTTAGATTCACTCTTTTTATAATTACAAGGTTTTTACTCTGCGATGGTTAGACCATTTTTGTCTAATAATTTAAGGTTATCTTGACTTTGGTACTTTATCATTATAAACACTTGCAAGCACCTATTATATATTAATAATGACAGATTTGTAGGAGTTATAATTTTAAATTTCTGGTTGTCTTTGAATTTTAACTAATGTTCTAAGTTCCAAGCATTTGAAAGTTTTTATGGAATTTATTTTTTTTAGAATCTTGATTCTTTGGGTTTTGAGCTTTAATTGGTTGTATGAGTATTTTTATGGGCAAAGAGCCTTAAAAGGAGTTAGGGGATTAATTACTTGATTTTTTTATAGGAGCCTACAGTTGCCTCATAGTTTGTTGGCAAAAAGGGGGACTAAAAGTGAGATACTTTTGAACAGTTTGAGAGCTTATATTAATCAACTTTGCCACATATAAGGTATGTTCTTAATTTTCCTTTCTCCATTGTGGTAGTAATTGTATATTTGTGCCCATTAATGCTATATATGTATATAAGCTCTGTGAGATCTGTTGTTAAAGACTGGAAAATTATTGAGTTGATTATTGGTATTTTGTGGGCTATCCATTTCTATGCTAAAAATAGAGGGCCTTGAGCCTGGGAATGTTCATTTTGTAGCTGTTATGCTGCCGATTTTTTGTTAAGAAATTAAGGTAACATCTTGGGGTGGCTACCTAATGTGTAATTCATTATGTACATCTTACCGCCACTTTCCTTTAGTAGGTTACCATGTTGGATCGGAAATGGATGTCTTGTGATCGGCGTTCAAGGGAATATATAGATGGAGCAAAAGAGTTCATTGAATTTGCTGCAGAGCATGCAGAGAATGCTAACAGAATTGTATGCCCCTGTTTGTCGTGTTTGTATGGGAAGCGTGTTCGTCCTCTTGACTTGTTAAGTCATTTAATTTGTCATGGAATCGATCAGTCTTATACACGATGGACAAAGCACGGTGAGACCTATGAAGATGAATGCGGAGACCGGGTACCTGATCTTAGTAGCGCTTCGAATGTGCTTGATAGAGACATGTGTGATGAGAGCGATGATCTTGAATAAATGTTGAACGTGGTGGGTGAGGAGAATCCTGAAATGTTTGAGACACTGAAGAGCGATGCAGAGACGCCTTTGTATGTGGGATGCAGCAAATACACAAGATTGAGTGCGGTGCTTAAATTGTATAACCTGAAGGCACGATACGGTTGGAGTGATGCAAGTTTCACCGCGCTGATGTCCGCTCTGCGAGATATACTCCCAGAAGCGAATGTACTCCCCTCGAAAACATACGAGGCGAAGCAAATTCTCCAGTCGACCGGTATGAAATATGAGAAAATACATGCATGCCCCAACGACTGTATTTTATTCCGGAACCAGTATTCGTCGTTGGAGAAGTGTCCTAAATGCAGCACGTCTCGGTATGGAAAGAAAGGTAGGAGTCCTTCTAAAGTGTTGTGGTACTTTCCGATCATTCCAAGATTTAGGCGCATGTACAGTAATGCGGATGTTGCAAGACTTTTGACATGGCACGCTGATGAGAGGATTAAAGACATCAAGCTTAGGCACCCCGCAGATGCCCCCCAATGGAAAAAAATTGATTACGAGTACCCTGATTTCGGTGAAAAACCGAGAAACCTACGGCTTGCTTTGGCAACCGATGGAATCAATCCGCATGGAGTTCAGAGTAGTACTCACAGTACATGGCCGGTGATTCTGATGATATACAACCTCCCCCCAAATTTGATCATGAAACGCAAGTTTATGATGCTTTCCATGCTTATTTCCGGGCCTAGACAGCCCGGCAACGATATAGACGTGTACTTGGATCCTTTGATTGAAGACCTGAAGCATATGTGGGATTCGGGTGAGACGGTTTTTGATGGATGTAAGGAAGAAAGTTTCAATTTGAGGGCCATGTTGTTTGGCACGATAAATGATTTCCCAGCGTATGGCAATTTGTCCGGATACAGCATCAAAGGATATGGTGCGTGCCCTATATGTGAAGATGATACCCATTCGATGCGGCTGGAGCATTGTAGGAAAAATGTTTACATGGGACATCGGAGGTTCCTGCCGTTAAGGCATCATTGGCGGAGGTGGAAGAAGGCATTTAACGGGAGCTTAGAAGAAGGTAGGCCACCGAGGATATTGACCGGGGATGACGTTTTTGAAAAGGTGAACGCGTTGGAGAATGATTTTGGCAAGCCTTTTGCTAAAAATGTGTTGACAAGTGGCTGGAAGAAGAGGTCCATATTCTTCAAACTCCCGTATTGGAAGTCCTTATACGTTAGGCACTTTCTGGATGTGATGCACATTGAAAAGAACATCTGTGATAACCTAATTGGCACGTTGCTAAATATGCAAGGAAAAACAAAGGATGGTGTCAATTCAAGGTTAGATCTGCTCAAGTTGGGAATAAGACAAGAGTTGGCACCTGTCGAGAGAGGATACCGCACTTATTTACCTCCAGCAGCATACACCCTTTCGAAGAAAGAGAAAAGATCATTCTGTGAGTTCCTGAATGGGATCAAAGTTCCAGAAGGCTACTCCTCAAATGTAAAGAACCTTGTATCCGTGAAAGAGTTGAAGTTGAAGAACCTGAAATCTCATGATTGTCACGTCCTGATGCAAAATTTCTTACCGGTCGGCATACGCAACATTTTACCCAAGAAACTGCGTAGGACGATCACTAGACTGTGTATTTTCTTCAGGCTCATTTGTAGTAAAGTAGTTGATATAGGACGGTTGCAGGATTTGCAGAGGCAGATCATTCGTATCCTGTGCGAACTTGAAATGTATTTCCCCCCATCCTTCTTTGACATCATGGTTCACCTTACTGTACACTTGGTCAAAGAGGTTCAACTGTGCGGCCCAGTCTATTTGAGATGGATGTACCCGATTGAGCGGTTCATGAAAGTTTTAAAGGGGTATGTCAAAACAGATATCGACCAGAGGGGTGTATTGCTGAACGATACATCGTTGAAGAAGCGAGTGATTTGTGTGCCGATTACTTATCAAGTGTCGCACATGTTGGTTTGCCGAAGTCTCGTCACGATGGGCGATTATTGGGGAAAGGAATAAGTGGGTTCAACTTAATACGCATTTCGAATGCTGAAAAGGAGCTTGCTCACTTGTATATTCTTCACAACACTCCTGAGGTTGAACCATTCGTTGAAGAACACAAAAAACTCCTGCGGGAAATACACGGTGATAGAAATGAGAGTTTGATTACAAGGGAGCACAACAAAACATTCATTAGATGGTTCAATACTCGCATTTGTCAGCAGTTTGATCTTAATGCTGGATCAGTTTCTGAAAGATTGTTTTGGCTGTCGAAAGGACCGGGTTTGCACGCATTTTCCTACACCGCCTATGCAATCAACGGTTACACATTCTATACAAAAGACCAGGATGAAAAAAGCACAATGCAGAATAGTGGAGTCACACTTGTTGCCGAGGCATTACATATATCCAGTGCGAGAGATACAAATCCTATATATGCGAAGATGGCATACTTTGGTGTGATTGATTGCATTTGGGAGTTAGATTACACCATGTTCAGGGTTCCTGTGTTCCGATGTCAGTGGGTTAACAACCATAGTGGACTGCGGTTAGATGAATTTGGGTTTACATCGGTCGACCTTTCTAAAGTTGCATATAAGGATGATCCTTACATTCTACCGTCCCAAGCATCACAAGTGTTTTACATTGCCGATCCTTCTAAGAAGAATTGGTCAGTTGTCATGCAGTCGAACAAAAATTATGCCGAACAAGTTGATGATGACAGTAGTGATGATGATATGAATATGATAGAAGAGGATCCTTCATTTGATACGTTACTGGCAGAAGAGATTGATGCAGACGGATATGACGATGAAGATGAGCCTGTTTATGTAAGGAGTGATCATGAAGAAGGCATTTGGCTCAACACAACCCTAAATCCAACAAAAAAGAGGAAGCAAACAATTTTAGATAATATAACACAGAGGAAAAAGAGACGAAAGCCCTCATATTGATTTAAGTTTGTATGTATTTCTGTTTTACATTGTGAACTACTTCATTTAATTATTCTGCACTAAAATCATGTCTTGTTTCATTATTTTAATTTGCAGGAAAATGGATCCCCCCCTGAGCGACGAGGAAGAAGAACAACCGATTGTGGGGCCAGATATCGATGCGGGTAGACAGGCTGTGGAGGCGGATGCTACCCGTGGCATCACCCTTATGCGTAAACTACTCAAGCGCAGATCTCTGGGAAAAAAGACCAGACTTAAATGGAACGAAAATCACCAACCAATCGGGGAGACTGCGAAAGACCTCTCTGGTTTTATTGGATGAGCTGTTCGGCAGAAAGTGCCTATTACTATCACGGATTGGAGAACCGCGGGGAGCTGCAAGAACGAGGTTTGGTCAGAGATTCAGGTTAGGTGCCTTTTTACAATTTAGTTTTATTATGACAACATTGTAACTAGCAAATCTAATATGATTTCTATTGTTACAGACCATGTTTCATATTGATGATTCTCATAGGGAGTATGTCATGATGAAAGCTTCCAGAATGCATTGCGGTTTCCGTACAAATTTGACCAAGTACTTCCTGAGAGATGCAGACGGGGAGATCGTTCCAACACCCCCAGAGGCATTCGCAGGGTCAATTACCCAGGAACATTGGAATGAATTTGTGCAATCACGTTTGACACCGGAGTTTGAGGAAGTAAGTCAAAGAAATAGACAGGCAGCTAAAAGCTGCGAATATCCGTATATGGGCGGACGAAAGACCTTTCCTGAATTAGAGCAAGATATGGTATGTTAGTAACGTAACGCTTCTAAATACAAAATTATGAATACATGTTTACGTGATTAATTATGTGTTCACCTGGCTTGCTTGACAGATTAAGGAACAGGGCCTAGAAGGGAAGCCACCACGGCATGGCCTCTGGTTTCGGGGACACTCTCAAAAGGACGGTACCATCATTCACGACGAGGTCAGAAGAGTCCGTGAACGATGTGTAAGTCATTCTCTTGGACTTTGTAATATCTTTTTAACTGGTGACTTTGCTAAGTTAATATCTAATAACCATTTCTTCTTGTTATAGGATATGTTGTCACAAGAATACCCTGACGAGGTCAACAAATTTGGCCCCGATGATTTCCTGAGCAGAGCGCTCGATCGCCCTGAGTATTCGGGCCGTGTTCGGGGCACAGGTCTAGGGGTCACGCCCTCTTCTTACTTTGGCCGCCAACATAGGGCATCAAAAGGCGAAGTAAGAGCGTTACAAGAAGAAGTTCAATCTCTGAGGGAGGAGATGCAACGACGGGATGAGGAGATGCAACGACAGAACGAGGAACTGCATCGGAAGTACGAGCAGATGTTCGAATTTTACCAGCGATATAATGTTGCATCACAAACGTCGAACTTCGTGCAACAAGGTAACGTTCCTCCCGTCGACAGTCCAAGCATAAGGGAGAGCTGTACGATGCCGCGGGCCCAAATTCCTCAGGTAGTTCATACATTCTCTGCTTACAAACTTGCAGCGACATTGTTATATTATGCGTTGTGAGCTAATGTTGTCAACTCTTTCGTAGGGCGAGTCAGACTGCAGGCTGTATATCGATTACTCTTTCAGTGAAGTAGTTGCCAAAGGGAAGGTCTACAACACTTCCAACACGACCCTGCACAACTCGCCGTTGCCTAAAAATACACTGAGAGTAACGATTGAATCCTCCTACAACAACGCAGCACCAATACCGTTCCCTACTGATGAGATGACTAGCGTCCAAGATGCTATCGGTGCTTTCGTTGCTTGGCCCGTTGGTTTGATTGAGCCAACACCACAGGTGGTTATTTACTAATGGCATTTACACTAGCATTCATTGTGTTGGAAGAATGCTCTTTTATTTACATGTTTTTTCAGGGTACACGCTCTACCGGAAAGAAAGCACAAAGGCCTAATGTCCAAGGTACCGGTGGTCAAGTGATGAAGAAAAAGAGTTCACATACTGATCCATCGTCACAGGTGATTATTTACTAATCAATTAAACTAGCATTCTTTTTTATTGGAATAAAATTTCAGACTTTCTATTTACATGGTTTGTAGGCAGCAAAAGCCAAGGGCAAGAAGAAAGTACAAGCGCCTCCTGTTATTGAACGTACAAGCGCCGAGACGCCAAATCGTGCTCGATTGCGAGCATTTGCAGCCACCCTATCTTCCGAATTTACTGCCAATATTCCATTCGACAAGCGTATATTTGGGGTGTCAAATATGGTTGAGCATGTTTTTAAGGAGCAGATCATGGACGTGCTTGATCAAGGATGGCTCGGTGGTACCGCTATCAATTTATGGATCAGGTATAAATGTGTTTTCATTGGGGTTTCGTTTAATGTCATTAGTTTACACTAATTGGGAGTTTGTATGGTTTCTTTTAAGGCACCTGCACGAACATGTCATGATTGCCGGGGATTATGTCTCGTTCGAATTCATAAGCCCCTATGACATAGCACATATTACGGGCGTGAGCTATGACGAGCAGTCCGCGAAGCTTAAAAGGCGCTTTTCTTTAAAGGCAACAGGCATGACTTTATTCTTAGCTCCAATTAATACAGGGTAAGTCGATATGCATTATAGGTTTCATCGTATTCTTAGCTTCAAGCATCATTTATATATACTGACATAACGTTCTAAAAAATTTTAGGCAGCACTGGCTTTTGCTTGTCATCTATCCTCAAGCACAAGCGAATCCCATTATTTACTATTTGGATCCTGTGTATGGTGCTGAACCAGAAAGTCGAACAGCTTTGATGCGCCTCGTCAATAGGTACATGAATGTCAGCATTCTTTGAATCCGTTGCATCATTTGTCATTTTATGACCCTAGCTAATAAAATTAATTTACTTTGTTTTGTTTCCAGCGCATTGACCAGTTTTCGGTCCTCCGTTAACTTGAGTTATTCCAAAGCCCTTGACCAGAAAGATGCTTATAAGTGGCTCACAGTCCAGGTTCTATAAGTTATTCAATTTTTTAAACAATCTACTCAAACATAAAGTAAATGTTTCTCATATGATATTTGGTATTTTTTGTTACAGTGCCCCTTCCAACCCAATAACAACGACTGTGGATACTATGTGATGCAATTTATGAGGGATGTAGTTACACATGATCGATGTAGCATTCCATTGACAGTAAGTTTTTTATTTTGCCAACTCTAATTGTATTTGAACTTGTTATTAGATTTCAAGTAGATTTGATTGCCATTCAAATTTATCTCTCTGTGCAGTATTACCCAGACGCACGTTGCCCCTCATTGTCGAGGGAAAAAATGAATGCGCTAATTGAGGAATGGTGCACTTATGTTCTACCTCTTTTACACCAAGTACAAATGTAGATATATAATAGTATAGGTTGTTTCCCAATTAGAATGGTTGGTTCATTTGTACATTGCTCTCTGGATGAGTTATTGGTGTATTTTCGTTGCCTGGAACTGTATAGAATTGCTCGTATTTTAGCACTGGTGCAGGTGGGGTATATAAACTAAAATGAAATATTTAAAAAAAATAAATAAATACCAGCGCTTACTTCATTAAGCGCTGCTATAGGTAAATTTTAGGGCACCTATAGCAGCGCTTGTTAAGCGCTGCTATAGGGCACCTATTGCAGCGCTTAACAAGCGCTGCTATAGGCATAATACCCTATAGCATCACTGGCTATTGCAGCGCTTATAAGCGCTGCTATAGGCCTAAAATAAGTAATGCTATAGGCATTTTCTGTAGTAGTGTTATTTTAAAATTGAATTTATTTCCATTATTACTATTACCGACTACCCTAAACTCTAACATCAATTATTACTCTCTCACTATACTTACTAAATATGGGAAACAATTTCAAAGCTTGTCAGAAAATTAAAGATGAGCTGGAGGCCAAGCGCTTCTCCACTTAAACCGTCCCTTACTCATCTTTGTGAGTACTAAAACTTGTTCCCTGAATATGGGCATACATAAATATATATATATATATATATATTTTTAGTGTTCTTGATCTATCTAACAAATGTTTTATAAAAATGACCAATAATGTTACTTGTTAATTGTTGTTTATAATTAAAATATGATGAACCATCAGATGCTAATAAAAACATTTATAATATGAATTATTTAATTTGCATTTTGACTTTAATATTTATTTTTAAAATAATTGGATTATTCATAATTGATACCTAATTTAAATCTTAGTACTTCTGTACAACTTCTATCTTTTTCCCCCCTCTAACGTAACGGTACAAAAATGTTTCCTCAACTTGTTTTAAAGCCAATTGGATCAGCACTCAGTAGAACCATGTGTTCAGTTTTGAATTACAATAATATTTATAAATGAAAATGTCAACGTAAGAGTTCTCAAGTGATTTACAATGAAGCTATACACAAATTGATAAATCACAAATTTCAATAGAACTAACTAGATGAAATGTCAATCTATCGAATGCCAGCGTGAATAAATAGAATGTTACTCCTCTTGTCATATTTATAGGACAAAGAGAAAATATTTTATTTGATCCTATTTATAAGTTATTTAGTTAAATTTTTTCTATGAATGTATAGTTTTGCCCTTCATTTATTGTGCATTGATTTTGTTTTCATGTGCTGTAGTGGATATTAAATAGGGGTAAAATTGAAAAACTGTTAGATTTTAAATAAGAGTTAACAAATTATGATGATTGAATTGTAGAAAAATCATATAATCACCTTTTTCTTGAAACAGACCATCAGGTATTTGAAATATAATTTCAAATTTTTTAATGCTGGTTTTTAATTAAAAATAATTTTAAAAAACTTACTTTTATTATCTTAATTTAAAATTATATACTACACACAATAAAATAACTTTTTTAAAATAAAACTAAACGAATCAAATATTGTCAATAAAGATTTTGGTGGGATTTCCAGGGGAGGGAAGGTGAGAAAAAAATTTATGAATTTAATTTAAAAAAGGTAGAGAGTTATAAATTAATTTCTTATACTCATTAATATTACATCCTTTCTTTATTAAAATTGTATAACCCCATTTTATCACTTCTTCAATTTTTCTTTATATTACAGGTAAAAAAAAAATTCATATTCAACTAAAAAATTTAATTCCTCCCCTCCACATATACTCAACAGCCTTTAATTAATAAGCCGTACCATAATCACTTCCCTAGAAAATCCATTACAACAAAAATCTCATCATTTTCAAGCCAAACAAAATATTTAATCAGCACACATGCATAGATCATCCATTGCATGTGAAAGAGGCAAATGAAGGAGAAGGACCATTTGACTTGAAAATTGGTATCTACTTTAGTTTTAAATGTGACTATAATGTGATCATTTGACTTTAATCTTCCGCTAATAAATTTTTCACATGGGGTAGCTAATTCCTTTAACACAACTTGAACTTTAATATACTTTTAATTCTCTAAGTTGTCTCTCTTCTCTAGGGCCGGCTCTCTTATCTCCCCCTCCCGAGTGCTTTTTTTGAATCAAAAGTAACTTTAATAATTGAAATTGGATCAAAAGTCACACTTATAGTTATGACCCAAAAGAAGGTATTTGGTGCTGGACGAACTTTTTTACAAAATCATTAGTGTATTTTTAACCCTAATTTAAGGGTAAGTATGACTTTTGATCATAATTTGGAAGTTTAGAATTATTTTTTATAAAAAAAAAGCACTTGGTGCTGAGTAAACTTTTAATACAATCACATATGTATTTTTTACCCTTAACCCTAAATGAAAATAAAAATAGATACTTAATGTTTTTAGTGTATGTCTATACTAATTTTCCCTTACAAACAATTTTTAAGGCTAAACAAGATAACCGATTTTTGGGCAAGAAATAATGGAATACATATTATGTTTAACAATAATTGAAAATGATTCATGTTTAATAAGAAAATGAAGGCTTTCATTTCAAGTTAATAACAATGTCAATCACTAAAAAACGAGTTCTTGTAGATTCTTAAACTTATTTTCATTTTTAAAATGGTCTCTGTACTCTATCTCTTAATAATTTCAGTTTATTTATTATAGGTAGAAATTGTATAATTGAATCTTTAGAATATTATTTGTACATTTGTTTATAATTTACTCATGGAATTAGATAGGTTGACATTTATATGTAGTTTCAGTGAAATAATTAATCATTATGTCTGTGAGCTGCTTTACTATAGGGTTGGCAGTGTCACTATATTTTGCAATTTTTAAAAGCCAAAGATTTAGATATTACAATCAAAATCTTTGGTAACTAATGTGGATGCATTAACAAAAGGATTTGAATTATTTACTTAATTTGTAACAAAATGAGTTAATTTTTTTAAAGTACCCTTTTAATCATTATCTCTGCAAATGAAAATCTCATTCAACATGTGTAACCAATATGAACTGAGATTTTACATTTGAGATAGACCAATATAAACTACTCATCTAACCTCCACATCTAGAACCAAAGGGAGTATATTATTTTAATTCAATTAAAGTAAAGCGATAATTCAGCATTGCCAATCAGTTTTGAGAAAAACATATAATGTTACTGGAACTAGTTCCATTTTGCAAGCAAGTGACTCAGAATTTTCTTATCATTAGGTGAGGAGGAAGATAACAGAAGAATTATTGAGATTTAAGATGCGTTAACCACGTAAGTAGGGCCTAATGGTTCCACACTTGGTTCCTTAACCAAGTAGTTGGGATTTTGAATCTCACTCTTGGGCATAGAAAGCATTTCGTGGCTAGCCGTTTACTCTTAAATAGATGACCCGTGATAAGGGGAGATTAGTCATCTCTATTTGTGGTGGATACCTTGAGTTTACCCAACAAATGATTTAAGATGTGTTCTCTTACTTTATTTATTTCTAATAGAACTTCTTATAGGCTAGATAGCACCATTGACTAAAGTTTTATAGACCTCTAGGCTCTTTTTTGTAGGGGAAGTGAGGGATTAATTTAATACTCCCTTATGTCTTATTTATAAGATCAAGTTGACTATTTTTGTGGAGATTAATAAAACAAAATAGACCACTAAAATTTAACATATGTCATATTTAATTGGATTATATATTAATTTATATTTTATAAGTAAGATAAATGAGTTTTGAAAAAAAAAATTATAAATGATTTAAAGTGGTTGATTTTACATTCTTAGTTTCTACAGAAGTCAACTTGATTTTAAATTTAATATGGGAGAGAGTATGTTTGGTATGATGGAATTTGTTTGGAAATGACCATTTTGTAACTGAAATAATCTCCTCTGACTTCAACTTTCCTCTCCAAATTTTATTGTTGTTTCCCTCTTCTTCTCCATCTATCACCGACCTTGATAACCTTTAACTGGATAACAACAACCTAAATCAACAAAACTAAAGACCCATGAATAATAAGAGAACAACAACCCAGATCGAGCAACTCAAAGACTCAAATTATCTTGATTAATCTTAGAAATCCATATTGAAGACTAGTATAACCATCGAAGATGAACAGAAAAAATCAAAGAAGGCAAACAACAATGACGGAATTATTGGTCTTAAATATGTGATACGAGAGAATTCCCTTCATCGCTGGTACAAAATCGTTGATGTTGCAACCAATGGTAAAGAATCGGCGTTGTCTGCTATCGTTAGGTTAGTGACTGGTCATTAAGAGCATGGACAAGGAGGGGATAGTGAGGAAGACTGGAGAGGCAAAGGGAGGCTTGGCATGGTGGGAGGTAGAGGTATGCATGGGCAGGGTTGGGCAGGGCAGGACCCCTACCTGATGCCCTGCCCAGTAGAAGCCTATACTATTTCGGGCTAGGCAAGGTTAGGGCGAGCATCATGCCTATGTAATCACTTCTTAGAATTGTTAAATCAAGAATGAAGAATGGGGGTTGTTGTTATTTGCTCACCGATAAAAATAAGATTATAAATATTATATATAATATGCTATATATATCAAAATATTATAATTATAATAACATATTAACATGTAATATAAATATATAATATTAATCATGTATTTAAAAAATATATAATATTATTTATTTTGTAGGCAAGGCCAAATGAGCAGGGCAACATACTATGCCCGATGCCCGACCCTCCCACAAGCATGCCTGGCCCAAACATTCCCATTTTTCGTTAGGCCTATTTTTTTCAGGCTGGGCCAGGCATTTTTTGTCTGGGCAGGGGCGGGTGCCCCGGGCGGCTGGGCCAAGTGAACACCCATAGTGGGAGGTGGTGGAAAGTTCTAGGATTATATTATGTTTTTATTTATTATAAGGGGTATTATTGTCTTTTTATAATTTATGATGGATAATTAAATAAAGGGTTAATATAACTTTTAGTCTCTGAACTTTCACTCAGTTTTGGTTTTAGTCCCTGAACTTTGAAAGTTTTGGTTTTGATCCCTGAACTTTCAGTCAATTTGGTCTTGATCCCTGAACTTTCCATCAATTTCGGTTTTGGTCCCTGAACTTTCAGTTAATTTTGGGTTTGGTTTCTCAAGCTCAGGGACTAAGACCAAAATTGACTGAAAGTTCAGGGACCAAAACCATCGATTTTATAGTTCAAAGACCAAAACCAAAATTGACCGAAAGTTTAGGGACTAAAACCAAAACTTTCAAAGTTTTAAGATCAAAACCAAAATTGAGTGAAAGTTCAGGGACCAAAAGTTATATTAACACTTAAATAAACAAATTTAAGCATTCCCTCAAAAAATTACTATGTACCCATTGTAAAAAAATTGTAACATTATTTTAAAAATATCCTTATTTATGGGTAGAGGAGGAATGAAAAAATTAGTATAATAAAGAGGAATGAGGAAGAAAAAAATATTATCATAATTTATTGGAGTTCTCTAAATTTTTCTTGTAATTAAATATCAACAAGGTACATGTAAAATAGCAAGTATGAATTCTCCACTCAATTATAATATAAATAAATGCTGTTATAGTCAAAATATAATTTAAAGATTAATAATAGTCAGTACTGCCTACTGAACAATTGATTGACTCAATCCTGCAAAGGGACAAGTTCAATTATAGTAACAAGGAGGACAGGCGATAACATCAAGGAATTGGAGTTTATCTATTTAGAGAAGACTAGTTTAAATTTTCATATTAATTAAACATATTGAGCTATAACTATAGGATATCACAATTATCTAAGTCTATCTCTAGATTAGGTTAATTATGCTTATCTTTATAAATTAAAAATCCTCTCCATTGAGCCCCTATCCATTTAACCTCTATTTAGATCAAACAGTGTCTATTTACCCTCTATTTACATCTAATGATATCATAAAAAATATATGGTTTTCATATTTAATTGTTTTTTATCTAAAATTGATTTATATACTTGTACAAAGTATAGGTGTGTAATTTATAAATTGATTGTATATACATTCAAATAAATTAATCAAACACAATACAAAATAATACTTTTAAAAATATATTACTCCCTCCGGTCCTAAATATAGGATATATTTTGGGAAGTGAGTTTGATCCTAAATATAAAACATCTTTCTAATTTTTCTCAATATTTCCCCAAAATATCCACATTGATAGTCCTTAATACCAAACAAATAAGAGAGGGAAGATGGGAATTAAGGTAAATTGTTAGGGTGCTATGGTAATATGACATAATTTTAACTAATTTAACTGGCATCCTTAATCTATCAAATTAGGTAAATATATCTTATATTTAGTATCGGAGCTAGTATAATACACCAATCCTGCAAAGGGGCAAGTTCCATTATAGTACAAGGAGGACAACATCAAGGAAATGGAGTTTACCTATTTAGAGAAGACTAATTTAAATTTGTATTGAATTTGCACGTGTATAGGTAGTCATTATAAATGAATCTCATCAATTCTCTACATAATAAGTTATGCCTAATTATTTTATAATTACTTCTCCACTAACTATTAAATTAATTAAACTTATTGAGCTATGATTATAGGCCATCACAATTATCTAAGTCCATCTCAAGATTAGATTAATTATGTTAATCTTTCTAGATAAAAAAAAAAAAAAAAAACCTCTCCATTGAGCTCATTTTCATTTAAATTCCATTTAGATTGAACTGTGTCTTTTTAGCCTCCATTTATATCCAACAATATAATAAAAAATATATGGCTTTCATATTAAATTTTTTTTATATTTTTAATTGATTTATATACCTGTACAAAATAAAATGTGTAATTTATAAAAATAAATTAATAGAATAACATACCAAATAATACTTTTTAAAATTACATTATAATATACTCCTGTTTACTAATACATAGTTATTAATTTATTTTATACAAATGTTCATTATTTATTTTTATAAAAGGCGTTGATCAAATACTTTTTGTAAAAAGGTTGGATTTAAGTAGAGGCTAAATATACACCATGTAATGTAGATACATAAAATATCGAAATTCAAAAGTTAAAATAATGATCTTAGGAGTAATATACTGTGATTTTGAAAATAAGAGAAATATGATATAATTTTCTCAACTTTCTTCTATTCTAAAGGCCTGTTTGGTTTAATGAAAATATTGTGATGAAAACGGAAAATTTGGATTTTTCGTTGGCGGCAAACATCTGTTCGCTAAAGAAAAAGGAACCCATTTGTTGATGGAAGGTGATTTTTCCTTAAACATGAGAAATTCAGTCCCCGCCATTTTTAGTGTGATCCAATCACATGAAAGAAAATCCAAAATATTAGTTTGTTTATGTCCTAATAATTGATTCCTATTTTTGTTTCTATCGATAGAGCTTCTATTTTTTATTCCACAAACGTTGTCGCTTGCCTAAAAGTGAACCAGGTGTCTTCATACCTTCTTTTTCTTCTTGGAAGTGGTTTTAACTAGATGATACGTTCCTAGCAACATGCTTAAGCGAAAGATATTTGTAAATCTCGCTTAACAATGAACTATCCATCATGTTTATTTGGTTAAACATGTCAAATTATTAATGAACTAAGTGACTTTGACTATTTAGTGATGAGTACCTCATGATTAATAGAAAAAGTAATTAAATTTTTCCTAATAATGAGTTACTTAACATGTGTTTCCGGTCAAACATGTAAAATTATTTGGCATTGGCTAGATGTACATAGGCAGCATGGTTAAGAGAAAAATTATTTGAATTTTGTGTTACCATAACTTTTTCCTCTAGTCTTGTTTTGGTGTTGTATAAATTCCATACATTTGTTTATAGATGTATGTTATATATCTATATGTATATATAAATATATGAATGAAGGAAATATGCATTTCAACGTGGTAGATAAGGAGTTGGAAAAATTTCTTGCGTATTTGGATTTGAGTAATTGCTCTATCATGCTATCTAAAAACAGGGGTAAATGGGGTGTGACTAGACGCAAGTGATAGACTGGAACGGCTTTCCTCCTCCTCCTTTAGCATTCAATGCTCCTCCTTTGCTTGGAACGACATCGTTTGATGACAAAATAGGATCTGCATCAACTCAGCTGCATGACATCATTTCATATATATACCGCACGTCCACACTCTAGTAGCATTCCTCTTCTTCAATTGTCAACCCAGATTCCACCGATCGGCCATCCCTATTCTGTATTGGATATTTAAGAATAATTTGAAACTTGGAAATTCCAAAATCTCTTGCCCTCCATGCCTTTGTCATTGAATGTCCTCCCCTTTTCTCTTCTTTGCTCATTGCTTCTGGTAAGGGTTTTATCGGCTACCCATTTTAATTTCTCTTTTTGGTCTAGCCATTTCTTTATTTTGACGCAATAAATCAGTGCTTTTCTTTTGTTTTCTTTACTTTTTTTTTCAATTTTTTGCTGTTGTTGAGTTTCTGTGTCGTTGCGTATTTGGTAGGTTGTTCGGTGGTCAAACTAATTCTTCTTATGATCGTTACCCATTTTAATTTCTCTTTTTGGTCTAGCTGTAACACATAATGTTATACCAATATACTATAACATTTTAATTGATTTATAACCATTTTTTCAAATATCAGAAGCCCAAAAGTATTAAAAATTTAAAACTTTTTTATTTCCAACATCAATCCAACTTTATTTCTGTTGAAATGGACTTTTCTAACAAATTGAAATAACTTAAAACCTTTTATAAATCAAGTGGTTTATAAAACAACTAAAATAGCTAGAATCATCTTATAATTTCTAATCCTATTGGATAATGCTTATGGAACCATGTTTTATGTGATACGCATATACTTCTGTTGTCTTAATAGTTTTCTAATACTTGTTTATACCTATCCTATCTTAATAACAAAATAGTGAGGTCATTTCAGTTGATAACTCCCTTACCTGTATATGTTATCTTATGGTTCTTCAGTGATATATATATATATACATACCCAAGCATATATTTACTACAAAAGCTTCCTGTTTGCTTACTTTCTAACCTTATAACAAAATAGGTAACTATACTCAAAATATCTATAGTAGTACAAAATACAGCATGCATTCCTACTTTTTTATACACTACCTTATCCCCAAAAGCTTGCTTCTCCCTTGCTACTCTGTAGACAAAGGTTCAAATGCAGTTTATTCCATATATGTTTAATATCATGCGTGCACACACACACACACATATATATAAATTTTATAAACCTTTGCAGATAATGAAAACATTTATCCTTTTAAGCTGAGTGCCATATGCACAAACCAACCACTAAAATTAACACTATATTTGCTAATAAGTGGAAGCTATACCTGCAGGATTTCCCAGTTATAACCCTCACGGTTATAGAAGCTGAATTATAACCCTCACGGTTATAAAAGCTGAACGAGCAAAGAGGTAGTAAACTACTTAAGCCTTGGAGGACTCCATAATAACCATAAAAGGAATAAATCCCATTTTATTGCAACAGAGATATTACAAAATTATATATGTAAATTTTATATTATAAAATAAACTGCTACCTGATTACCAAATCTTAGTCATGCACCAGCTCCTTCCTTTTCCACTAATTTGATGAACTAATGCTACTATATTTACCTATGTTTACACATAATATATAAATAACAAGGAATAAAAAATCGGACCGGATAGTGAACCGGGCGATGTGGAGGGTCAAGGGTCAGTGGGTCAGACTGAGGGTCAACCCGTAGGTTAGACCGGGGTTAATAAAAATATATATTCCATGCTACAAGCATTTTGAATGGGTCTATGTAACTGATCCTATAATTGTGGATCATTTTTGTATGTGTGTTAGTGCTGAATAGTTGTAATCTATTATATGTGCAGTATCTTTATAAATAAATCAATACAATATGATGCAGATATCAAGCTATCATAATTAAAATTTCTAGATCCCATCATAATTACAATATGGTGAGTTTGTGATTGTGAGACACTATAAATGAAGTTCAGAACAGCAAAAAGGGAAACAAAATGGCATCAGTTTCAAAGAAAAATATTTTTTTATAAGTGGCCCGGGTTGAGCCGGTTTGTGCCGGTTCACTACGGTTTGGACGGTTCACGGTCTGCGTTACTTCTCCTACTAACTTGGACCGGACATCATACCGGGTCGCCGGTTCACGGGTCAACCCGGCCGGTCCGGTCCGGCTTTTAATACACTGATAAATAATAAATTAATACTTGTAATTCTATATTTATACTTTACGTCTCTCTGAATCCTAACTCACTTAATACGACCCAAACCTTTTCATTTAGGTAAGTTATGATTTACCCAAACTTATTTAGAACCTTGACCATCCAAGATCACTTTCATAATTTACTCATATTAAACTTTCTTATTCTCAATGTTTGGCTATTAATTTTCTCTAAGAACCATTCTAATTCTTTTATGATTCTCTTCCTCTTCCTTTAACATTTAGAAAACTTGTATTCATATAAAATCTCCATAACCAAGTTGAAATTTTCTTTAGGAAATAGATTCAAGTTATACACAGTAAGCAAATATATTAATATTTCTTCAAGTTTCACTACTATACAATTCTTATATCACTTCATATAATTTTTAAGAGATCTCAGCTTTAATCACGGCCTAATTTCACTTAAATCACACCTTATGACGGCGGCTTAGGAAAAATGAATAGCATCACATTAGACATGCTTCTTTTAACATTTTCTAATCCATTTTAGTACTTACCTTCCTTCTGTAACTCAGAAATCCCAAACATCATTATAAACTTCTTCAAAACTCTTGACTGACTTATTTAGTATTAATGTCTCCAAACTGCAAATCTATACAATTTAAAACTAAAACTATTTAATTTTTAAACCATCTTTTCACAGTTTAAGTCACTTGCTTTCCTTATCAGTCTTATACATAAACTTCAGCAAGTTTCCAAATTCTACTACACAACAACACACAAATTTAATTAAAGAAGCTTGAATTTATTTTAACTTCAATTTCTTCACGAAGTAGACCAAACAAATCGTGTATTTTTTTTTTTTTTTTGTCTTTATAACTTTATCTTATTTAAACAAAAATCTCTAAAATAATTACAAAACAGCCCACTGCACAATACCCAACTTTACCTTCAAAAATATTATCTTGGACATCATTGTTGATGTCCTTAATATTAATATCCTTTAAGGACTCAAATAAGAAACCTTAACAAACTTCTTTCTTCCAAAATTTAGTGATGACCTTGCCCTTCCTCAAGAATAATCATTGTATAAAATCCTATTTAACTCCATGACTCTAAACTTTAGAACAAATTATGTCATTTACTATACCTCATAAAGTTTCAGATTCACTGTCAAAAGTCATACTTAAAACAAATCAAAACTATAATTCAATTCCAGGAGATTTCAAATAACATACTTAGCTTGTATCATCATTTTCTTTTTACCCGAAACTGAAATCAATAACAGATACTAAAACATCACCAAAGCTCCAATTCAATTCTTCATTCCAATACAATCTGAACATCAAATTAATCTCTCACAGAATTACAGGAAAATCAGCATCAATTATCTATTCTAGATTTCCTTCACACTTTCAATTTCAAAATCCACTTTCAATACTCATAACTTAATCAAATTGCCATATCAAGAGGCATAGACATATTCAGGATCACAATACTAAAGTCATATCATTCCTTCATAATTACTTATCTAATCACCTTAAAATCTTAAAACAAATAGTAAAAATCAGATTTCCAATCTAAATAGTCTTAAAACTCCAAAGCACCATTACCAATGTTCAATTATCATAACATTCAGTCCTTAATGAACTTTCAACATTACACACTTTCTAATATGTATCAATGTATAATATCATTATTCTGCTCCAAATCATCTCTATTCAACCTCGTTGCAGTAATTAAGCTTCATTTGGCCTAATCCTCAATAAAACAAACTTTGATTGCAGTAAAACTCAAGCTACAAACAGAACAAAGCATCTTTAAATTCCACATCATTTTAATGACTCTAACTAAAGCTTAGCCAAACCAACTCAGCAACAGCCCCTTAACAGAGCATCCATTCTAGAAATCTCAAAATCTCAGCACTAATTGAAACTTAAACATGCAAGTACCACATGAATCCCTACTTCTAAAATCTGAATTTCAAAAGTCAATACCAGTGAAAATCCAAACAAAGACAGAAACGAACACTTGAAGAGTAATCATAAATTTTTGTTTCTCAACGAAAAATCAACATGCAACCCCATCTATTAGCTCTATCTTACTTCTAACTAATTTTAATTAAGCTTTCAGTTAGTTGTAGGCTGAAATTCCATCCCTCATTCTCGGGTGAACAATAACCCAAGTATAAATAGGAAGAAATCCGGCCAAACATACATCCATTGCCTAAATCCTTTCACAAAAGTTCTATACCGAAGACTGGGCTTCCCTTAACATGGTTTAGAATTTTTGAAATCCCCCATACCCAAATCGGACCTCGCTCAAAAATCGCTCAAATCAAAAAATGAAGGGTAGAGACAAGAAAATATGAGAAATGGAGAGTGAAAGAAATGGAGAGTGAAAGAGGAAAGAAATATTATACTATTGAGTTTTAAGATCAAATTACCATTTTACCCCTATTCTTTGAACTTTTCATTATTTCAATTTAGTCCTTTTTTAGTAAATAATTTCTAGAATCAAATTCTCATATCAAACTAGAAATTTTCTTCTATTACTTATTCCTTTGAGCCTCAAAATAATTTCGCTAAAATTACCAAATTAAAATTTATCTTCTAAGTATTTTTCTTTAATTTCTAAAGAAAATAAGCCTTAAAATTATTAAAAATATACCTCAAACATCATAAATTTATATATAAAGCTTTTTAATATCTTAATAACACCCCAAGAATTTGAATAACTTCTTATGCCTATTTCCCAAATTTTGAGGTGTTACACTAGCCATTTCTTTCTTTTGATGCAATAAATAAGTCGTGCTTTTCTTTTCCTTTCTTTACTTTTTTCTATTTTTTTGTTGTTGTTGAGTTTGTGTTGTTGCGTATTTGGTAGGCTATTCGATGGTCAAACTAATTCTTCTTATGATCATCATTTTGTTTCTTTCTACAAATTGATTGTAGTAGTCA
This sequence comes from Mimosa bimucronata, assembly GCA_037074515.1. Lineage (NCBI taxonomy): Eukaryota > Viridiplantae > Streptophyta > Magnoliopsida > Fabales > Fabaceae > Mimosa > Mimosa bimucronata. The sequence continues at coordinate 9,387,658 of CM073447.1, forward strand.
AGGAGATGATTATAAGGAGTGTTTTGTAATCATAAGAAATTGTAATTGCTACTTATGGGTTCTCAGCTTTCTCTTTGCTTGAGCATTGGGATTACCACAAGGGATATGATTTAGATTCAATTATATGTATAATACTGTGTTATCTGAATTGCCTGAAAAATAAAGTAGGATGTGTTTCCATATCACATGCTAATAAACTGTTACTGAGTATGTGGCCTTTTTCTTAATGTTTAATACCCGATTCACTCAAACAAAAATAGCACATGAAAAAGAATAATTACACGTCTTTTTTAAGGGTTCTACATCTATTATGTGGAAAAGGAGTTACATCTCGTATGAAATTTAATGGTATCCCACTTCTACAAATAACTTTTAATATCGCATCTCTTCCGAGACAGGGACCTTTTATCATGACTTCTACTTGTTGCATACATTGATCAGTTTTTGGAGGAGACGAAAGAACGTTTAATATGAGAAGAACTTGGAGACTTTGTTGGACAGTGCACTTTGGGGATTTCTTATTTGCAAGGTATTTTCAAAATTTCAGTTTGAGCCATCTAGTTTTGCAAAGAAAGAAAGAAAACTCTGAAGACTAGTGTGTAGCAGTTACTGTCTAATTTCCACGTGCATTTCCTTAATGCATAAATTATATCACTTGCAGAATTAAATTTACCATTATCTACATTGAGAACTGCATTACAAGCTAACTTCTCATACTATGTGTGCCTTCAACCTGCATATACTATCGCCACTTTCAATTGCACGTAATTGGTGGTTGATTGAGATTAACAGGAAAGTGATCAACAAAGTCAATCGTATCACAGTATATCTTAAGTCATCAATATAATCACAGTTTATAAAGGTATATTATATATGCATTCTGTATATGTAAATCTTTAATAGATGTTTCGCTCATACAAGCCTGAAATTGAGAATTGAACGTTGTTGTTCCATCTTTACTTTTACTTATTTTCTAAACTTTGTATGGTACAATTGGTGTGGCTGCTATATGGGGTTCATACACAGGAAAATGGAAACATGAGGTAACTATCGTTCATTTTCCTTTACTTATTCTATATTTTATCGAGCTGTCAAGCAAGTTAATTTCATTAAAATTATATTATACAATTTCCTTGACTTGTATTATCATAAGATTTTTGTGCATTTCTGATATGACATGAACTCTTTTTTGATGACCCATTTTGCTGGATGGGTATATATGTTAGGATGTGTGAAAAGTGAAACTCATGCTTCATGACGGGACATACAGCTTGTGCTACAAAATGACATATTACAAGAATAATGAACAAACTTGACCAAAAATAGGGCCAATTCAAACGTCATCATTGAAAAGACATGAACAAGGTTGTGCTGCAAAATGATGTGCGTCCTTGATCAAAATGAAGAGCAACACAGAAGAACAAGATTAACTTGCTTGACAAAAAGAGAGCAGCCTAGAAGAAGCCATAAGTGGTACAAAAGAGCTTGACCAAATAAGCTGAAATGAATGCTTCATGTAGGAGAATCACAATCATTGTACATATTTATAATATAGTGTAACTTTGTATTTGTCTGCGGTCTAAAAATGAGACATTGCTATGTAAAAAAGGCAAATTTCAATGAAGGTGACTAAAATGTTTTCTTCCACTAGTATGTATATATGAAGGATCGTTGAGGGGGAAATCAGAAACAGAAAGGGAATTGAGAGAGTGAGGAAGAGGTCTATGGAGCCATCTGGATGAAACTTTTTGTCAGAAAATCCATTTGTAACCAACAATGTTCATTGAGGATTTATATGGAATAAGCTCCTAGGTGTCAGTACTCAGTAGAAAGGAGGGCATGAAATTCATCAAACATGGCTTTACGATATTCAAAAGATTTGAGTGCTTGAGATACACAAATGGGTATAATTGATGAAGGGCCCGATGCAAGGTGAGATCGAAGTGGGATGGTGGAAACTAAATCTAGAGCTAAAGCTTTTTGTTTAAAGTGTTGGTTTTTCGACGACTAAGAATAGGGTGGGTGAGGAGGTGTCGATGAGTTTGGTGTGGAGGTGGAAGTTGTTAGTGAGATAGAGAGAGAGAAGGTGATGATGATGATAATTATAAGAAAGAACGTGATTGGGAGCATAACCAAAACACACAAGAGAGAGAACGTGGTGCATGCTTGTGTGGAGCATAGAGCCTTAAATTGGGGCACCAGGTGGACCCAAAAACTTTTAAAAATGTATAACCTGGTTTGGATGCAAACAATAGTTCAACTGGGATGGATCCTTATAAGGTGGGGCTGGGCATTCGATTTAACAAATAAGAAGCTTGGTAAATGCATAGGACCAATAATATTGATGTGGAACATCAGCAAGATTCATGAGAGCTACCTTGTTTCCACTATAAATCTGTGTCTTCGCTCAACAATGCCAATTTGTGTGCATGTGGGCAAGATATACTATGATATATTCCAAATGAAATTAAATCTTTAAGTAAAGACCGATATTCACCACCCCAATCAGATTGAAATGTTTGGATTTTGGAATTGAAGAAAGTTTCTACAAGAACTTTGAATTGCTGAAAAAAAATAAATGGATGTCATTTTTACTTTGAGAGGACAAAGCCAGATAAACCTAAAGTAAACATCAACAAAAGAGACATAGTAATGGGAGCTATTTACAGACACAATAGGAGAAGGGCCCCAAATATCACAAAATATTAACTGAAACCATTGAGAAGAGCGAAGAGGAAAAGAAGGTGAAGACAGACGATGACTCTCATGTAAATATAAAAAATACGCCTTGTTGCAAAAGGTTTTCATCAACAACCTGGTATTGATTTATATGATACATTATCTCCCGTGGTTAAACCTGTCATGATTCACCTAATTCTTTCTATTGCTATCACTTGCAGCTGGATCATCAATCAAATAGACATTAGTAATGCTTTTCTCTATAGTATTCTTGAGGAAGATGTTTACATGAATCAACCACCAAGGTTTGTCAACCCAGATCATCCTACTTATGTCTGCAAATTGCGTAAGGCACACTACTATAAAAATACTCTATTGCGGCATCACAATACCTGCGTTTATGATTTTAAGCGCGTATATACCTATTCCGGCGCTTATGGACTTAAATGCCGGGAAAGGTATAGGCCTATCCTGGCGCTTATACTCATAAGCGCTAAGATAGGCCAACTAGTCAATATTTTATATTTTTTTAAATGGGGAAAACCTATTTCGGAGCTTATATTTGTAAGTGTCAGGATATAATATCTTTTTTTAAACAATAATGCTGACCTACCACAGCGCTTACTACTATATTATAACATTTTAATTGATTTATAACCACTTTTTAATTCCAGAAGCCCAAAAATACGAAAAATTTTAAACTTTTTCTTTCCAAAGTATTAAATCAAATTTCTTTTCTTTCAAATGGAATTTTCTAATAAATTAGATTATCTTTAAACTTTCAATAAAATAGAGTGGTTATTAAAACAATTAAAATAACTCGAATTATAATGCTTGGGGAGTCAAACCCCTTACACTATATTTACATATTCTTTAGATTATGTTCAATTTATCTATTTACACCCCTCTTACTATAATAATATATTGGCGGGTTATCTTGATTGATAATCCTCTTATATGAGTATGCAACTCTATTATTCCTTAAGGATATATATACATATATAAAATATACATTAACTACTAGACAAGCTTCCAACTTGTCCTAATTATTTAAACATACAACAACACAGGTAAATAGACTCTTAAAGTATCTACCTACAAGGTACAACACAAAGCAGGCATTCCTGCCTCTTCATACTACCTTACTTCTTTCCCAGCTAGCTACTCCCATTCTGCTATACTGAAAACATTTTGGAAAACAATGATATTGAAAATCTCAATAGCAGTTTATTCCATATCATGTGTGCACTTATATATATACATATACATCAATTTCATAAACCTGTGCATATAATGAAAGCATATATCCTTTTTAAACCAATACCTGCAGGATTTTCCAATTATAGCCCTCACGGCTACTCAATAACCCTCACGGTTATAGGAATTTAATTGTAGCCCTCACAGCTACTCAATAACCCCCACGGTTATAGGAATTTACTGGCAAAGGGGGAGCGACCCACCTAGGCCTGGAGTACTCCATACATATCATCAATATCATTACAGGAATAATGCCCATTTAAATGCCACAGATATTACAAAATTATATATAGAAATTTATATTATGAATTAAACTACTACCTGGATACCAGAGCTATTTCCTGAACCAGATCCTTTACTTTCCACTGTCTTGGTGAACTCATACCAATATCAAAGCCTATCTACACATCATATTATAATAAGAGTAAGTTAATATATGTACTTCTATATTTATACTATGCGTCTCTCTTGAGTCCTAATATGCTTGTGACTATCCCACTATTTATATCTATGAATCATTATTATTTACTATAACTATCTGGACTATTCAAGATTAAAAAGATCACTTTTAATTACTTTACTCCGATTAGTATTTCTTATTCTCAATGTTTGACTAATAATTTAACCAATTCTTTCTGACAATTTAAGAAATCCAAAACAACTCTATGATTAGCTTTTGAACTTACACTATTATGATTTTAAACTAGTCAACAAGAATGCAACATATACAACAACACTTATATCCATTACAAACGTACTAACTACAAAAATTGCAGCTTGCATAACAAGATTTAAATATTAATTTCACCATCACCATCAAGACAGAGTCAATTCTCTACTAATTATCATTTGTACCTCAACATACTTCCCGTAAATTCATATTTCATTTCAGATTTAACTAACTTACTAAATAGCATACACACTTCAAATAATTTCATGTTAAAACAACTCTTGATCAGAGAAAAAAATTTCAGACTCCAACTTACTCGAAAATTATAGTCAAAACAGAGCAAAGAAAAATCATATTTGCAGCATCTTTCTCACACAAAAAAAATCCAAATCAAATTCAATCTTCAATAAACTCTCAATTTATACTTAGGAATTTAGTTCAAATCCTTCGATGAGACTTTGAACAAGTTATTTAAACTTCCAAATAAAAACACAACTCTTTCACTTACCTTGAAACAGACATTAATATGTAGTATTCAATTGACTTTTCTACTTCAACATTAAAATATTTGAATGCCTTGAATAATGATTTCTAAATCAGTTTCAGATTCATCAACTCAACAACAAGGTTTTGCATTACTTCAACTTTTATATTAGTATTTAAACTTTGCAGCGAAACTGAGGAGAGGTGGATGGAAGAAACTTCTCCTACCAGAAACACATTCAAAACATTACTCCCAAAATAATACAGCATTATTTAGTCTTCAATTACAAGACATTTAACTTGCCCCACCTCTCTACTATGAACCCGTTAAAACACTCATCAAAGCAAGGAATGCGAACTTCAAAAATCATCACAACTTTGATTCATATCATGTCAAAAACAAAGCCACACATGCTTATACCTCTCTCATTTTCTTTATCAAACCTTTCAGTTTACTTTTTCCCCTTTCATTCTTTTTAAATCAGCACCAATTCCACATTTGAATATTCTAAACAGTGAGTTACAAATCCATTTCACTAATAACCAGATGGATCATCTTACTTCCAGATTCGAAATCATAGGACCAATGAACCAAGCCACCATATAACAACCTAAATAAACTTCTAATGCACTATCAGTACCCTTTAAATGTCTTTAATCATATTTTTACATTTTATAACATCTCTTCAACATTTGAAACCTCCAAACAGCCATTACAATAAGTTCCAACTTTAACAATTAGTTTATCAAGAAACATAACTCATGAGCCACTATATGTATAAACTAACCAATCACCAATAACCCCTTTTAACTCCACTGTGCTGAAACTATTACCAACACTCCTCGGTATGTCCACACAAACATGCACACCAAGAAATCAAATATAGTTTACACGCTCTTACATTTAACCACTAATTAACAAGCATTTGGGCCGGAACTCTCTGGTTTCTGGTCATAAAGAATAGCATTAATCAGAGACTTCCCCAATTCAGAATAACCCAAACTCATTCAACTTCAATTTCTTAGAAAAAAACTTTTTCTTGTGCTTATAATTTATTATAATCAATGAATCCATTTGTGAAACCCAACGAAATCATATTAGGATCATTTCTTTAGAAAAATACCCACATAAGTCCACCGAACAGAATCCTCACATCCATCGGACTGTCACAAAAGCCTCAAAACAGAGCAAGGTTCCTTAATTTTCGAAAATCATTATGAACCAAGAGAACTGAACATGCAGTATTAAAATTCAACTCTAATAGACTTTTAACTACTTTCGAACAAACAATTCCACTTTGCTTTAGACAGAATCGCAAGAAATCGGCGATGAACAGTAGCTCCGAGCATAACAATTTCGAAATCCAAGCAAAACATCATGCAAGCTCAAATTTCTTTTAGGGGAACTCGTCTACTATGCCTATGCTTCGTTTAAATCAGTTTATGAACTACACGACACCTAAGCCCCAAATCGATCTCTCTCTCAAATTGTCAAAATCGGAAAGATAACGGGTAGAGATAGAAAGAGCAGACTCACTGGAGGTTAAGTCCGGTCTTGCATGCGCCATGGGAGCCCACCGTCGGCGGAACCGCCGTCGCTGTAGACCATGCCATCGCCGAGAGAGATGAGAGAACAAGAGAGAGACCGAGAGAGTGAGAGAAGAGATGAAGAATCAAGAGAGAGAGAAGAGAAAGTGATTCTGCGTGCGTGGAGGAGGAAGTAAAGGGGAGTATATATTAATTTTAATCGGGTATTTTACCATTTTATCCTTCAAATTATTACTCAAGATATTTTTCAATCAGGGACAGATATGGTCATTTTCATTTATTCTTTTTCATTATGCCCTTCTTTGGAAAGTTTAATTACTATTTCCTTTCCAATTTAATCTGAATTAAGTCCCAAAATAATCCCTCTAAATATGCTTTAATTTCCAAATTCATTTGTAAGACTTTTTAAATAACAAACAATACCTCAATGTTCTAAATATTCCCTTATTTAAATTAATCTTCTAACAATTTTTCCTTAATAAATAAAGAAATTAAGTCTTAGAAATTATTAAAAATACATATGACCTCATAAATTTATTTATAAGGCTTTTTAATTCATAAATGACTTCCCAATACCTTAAATAAATCCTTATTTCCTATTTTCTAAAATTTGGGGTGTTACACTTATATTTTATAAGCTTCAGGATAGGCCATTTTATATTTATTTGATTTTTTTAAAATCTGTAACACCAATCTCGGAGCTTATATTTGTAAGCACCAGGATAGGATATTTTTTTAAAAAAATAATATGTGTATAAGCGCCGGGATAGGTCCTTTTATATTTATTTTATATTTTTTTAAACTTTTAACACATATTCCCGCGATTATAGTTATAAGCGCCGGGATAGGCTATGTTTTTTCTAATCTAATATGGCCCTAACTCTGTGCTTTTTTTTTTGTAACCGCGGGTTAGGCCCAATATTATTTCCCTTCCCGTCATCTGCTCCATTTCCCTCCCTCTCATTTTTCGTCCCTCAAACCCTCAAAGCTAAGCCTCTGTTCTCTTTTCTTCTCCGTCAAACCAAGTCGTTCCACTCTCTTCTCCTCTCCCTCAAACCCAACCTACCATTCTCGTGGTTTTTCCCATTTCGAAGCCTCCGAAACCCATTCTCTCCCTCAAACACAAGCCACCATTCTCCTCCCTTAACCCCTGTCCTCTTCGTCGATACAAATCATCATTTGACAAACACTCGTCATGGCTCCTCCATTGGTCTAGATCGCCCTTGTTCTCTTCGTCATTGTGTTTGTCATTCACCACACTCGCCGCCGTTCAAGGTCTCGTCGTGCTCCATCTTCTCACCAGGTTCATCTTCTCGTCACGTGTGGAAGTTCTTACCATTTCCATTCCCTTTTTCTTCTGTGATTAAGCTTGCTCTAATTATGGGTGTGAAGTATGAGGTATTAGGAAGAATTTTCAGATTTAATCCTTTGCTCCAAGTATCGTTTGCTTCTGTTAAGAATATGATTTTTTTGGTTTTTAATTGAGGTATGAGTTTGGAAGTTACTATTACTAACCGAAACTTGATGGTTCCTTTGTTTGGGTGATCAATTTCTTCATTTTTGGCCCTGATTTCATTTGGTGGGTGAAAGCTTGCTTGGACTTTTGATGTTGGGATTTGATTTACTGCATTAAAATCTTTGATTTATGGCTTAATATTGTTCATTTCTTGGTACTGAAATTGTAAATGAACCATTTGTCTAAAGCTGTTAGAATGATAGTCTAGTGAATGATAAAGGAGTTGAAGGATTTTAGGGAATCAATATTGTGTAGCACTAATAGTTAAGGAATTAGAAGCAGTATTGACTGGGCATAACATATATATATATATAGATGATCTTATAAGGTTGAAACTTATTGAAAATGTATTCAATTGATGAGTTGTTTATTGGGTAAAGGTCCAATTTCACCCCAGAAGTAACCCTATAGGAGCATTCATTGTCCGGAAGTAACAAAGGGAGCATATTTACCCTGGAAGTAGCAAAAGTGATGTGTTTTGGCCCACAAAGGGAGTGTATTTACCTTGGAAGTATGTCTGTTGTGGGCCAAAACGCGCCGCTTTTGCTACTTCCGAAATAAATATGCTCCATTTGTTATTTCCGAATACTGAATGCTCTTATTGGGTTACTTCCAGGGTGAAATTGAACATTTGCCCGTTGTTTATTTATGTTATAGAGATCTCAATAAGTATTTGTTTGGTCCACATTCTTCAGAAAAGTCAAAGTAAAAGAAGTCTTTCAGGTACATACATTTTTGTTGGGTGATGAGACAAAACTGTGTGGTATTTTATTTTACTTGTATGAAATTTTTGCTTTGTGGAACTATCAAGCTCTATATTTATATGCTTTATGAATTCTGTTGTGGTGGGCTATGGAAATCTATTGAATTGATGATTATTATTTTGTGGATTATCCATTTTAATATTAAAAGTGAGAGCCTTAAGCCTGGGAACGTTCATTTCTTAGCCATTATGTTTCTGATTTTTTTTTTAAAAAATAAGGTAACATTGTAAGGTAGCTACCTAATGAGTAAGTCATATACATCTTACCACTACTTTTCTTTAGTAGGTTATAATGTTGGATCGGAAATAGATGTCTTGTGATTGACGTTCAAAGTAATATATAGATGGAGTAAAAGAGTTCATTGAATTTGCTGCTAAGCATGCAGAGAATGCTAACAGAATGGTATGCCCTTGTATGTCTTGTTTTTATGGAAAGCGTCTTCGTCCTCTTGACTTGTTGGGTCATTTAATTTGTCATGGAATCGTTCCATATTATACAAATGGACAAAGCATGGTGAGACCTATGAAGATGAATGTGAAGAACGGGTACATGATGTTAGTATAAGATCATTCTGAGATTGACACAGGTATGTGTGATGAGAGCGATCACCTAGAAGAAATATTGAATGTGGTGGGTGAGAAGGATCTTGAAATATTTCAGACACTGAAGAGCGATGTAGAGACGCCTTTGTATATCAGATGCAACAAATACACAAGATTGTGTGCAGTGCTTAAATTGTATAACCTGAAAGCGCAATATGGTTGAGTGATGCAAATTTCACCGCGCTGCTTTCTGCTCTGTGAGATATCCTTCTAGAAGCAAATGTACTCCCTTCGAAAACATACGGGGCAAAGCAAATTCTCCGCTCGGCAAGTATGAACTATGAGAAAATACATGCATCTCCCAATGACTGTATTTTATTCCGAAACCAATATGCATCATTGGAGAAGTGTCCTAAATGCAACACATATCGGTATGGAAAGAAAGGTAAGAGTCCTTCTAAAGTCTTGTGGTACTTTTCGATCATTCCAAGATTTAAGTGCATGTTTAGTAATGTTGATATTGCAAAACTTTTGACATGGTAATGGGAGGATTAAAGACACCAAGCTTAGGCAATCTGCAGATGCTCTCCAATGGAAAAAATGGAAAAAAATTGATTATGAGTACCCTGAGTTCAGTGAAGAACCAAGAAATCTACAGCTTGTATTGGCAATCGATGGAATCAATCCCCCCAAATTTGATCATGAAACGCAAATTTATGATGCTTTCCATGCTTATTTCTGAGTCTAGACAGCCCTGGCAACGATATAGACGTGTACTTGGATCCTTTAATTGAAGACCTGAAGCATATGTGGAATTTGGGTGAGCTGGTTTTTTATGGCTATAAGGAAGAAAGTTTAAATTAAGAGCCATGTTGTTTGACACAATAAATGATTTTCCAGCATATGGTAATTTGTCCGGGTATAGCATCAAAAGATATGGTGCATGTTCTATATGTGAAGATGATACCCATTCGAAGCGACTGGATCATTGTAAGAAAAATGTTTACATGGGACATCAGAGATTCTTGCTGTTAAAACATCGTTGGCGAAGGTGGAAAATGGAATTTAACAGGAGCTTAGAAGAAGGTAGGCCACCAAGGATATTGACTAGGGATAACGTTTTTGAAAAGGTGAAAGCATTGGAGAATGATTTTGGCAAGCCTTTTGCTAAAAATGTGTTGACAAGTGGTTAGAAGAAGAGGTCCATATGACTTTAGTATTGTGAAGGGCATCTTATTTTTATTTATCTTTGTCAAGTTATTTGCCCAACTACTTGCATTTTTGGAAGATGGAAAAGATATTTGTGAAGACTTGATTCTTGAAAGACTAAATTGATTTAACTTTGTAATTTTTGCATTAAAATTTTGCTTCCATGTTTTTCTTTGGTTGTTGTAGAACATAAAATCTTGAGGATAATATTTGATGCAAGTGTGGGGGTATGATAACTCCCTATTTTTAATTATATTTGATATATATTTGGGTATATTTGGGGAGTCATTGATGCAAAGTTAAAGGGATTTGTTAAGCTTTTGAAAGTTTTTTGGTAGTTGCATGTTATCAGTTTTATGCATATTATCATTATATTTCTTTCTCTTTATTTATTCTGATAATTATTTGGTTTCTTTCCAAATGTAAGATGCACTGTACAGGGAGTATAGGGGGAAGCATCTAACCTAAAGAAGAGGGGTTCACGGGAACCAGATTCCCTACTCATAAAAAAGATGAGTAAGGAGAGCTATCCATATCTAGACCATCTAGATCTCATCTGGATGGTCTAGATTTAATTTTGGATTTTGTATTTATTATAAGGTTTGTATCTAAAATCAAATCTAAACTGTCCAGATCTCATCTAGACGGTCTAAATACATCTAGCTCTCCCTACTCATCTTTTTGATGAGTAGGTAAACCAACAATTACAGGGTTCACGGGATTACAAAGAAGCCGTAGAGCACTATTCACAAAACAATCTTCATCTTCATTGGCTTCTTCTAGGAGTGTAAGTGAGAGAACTAGAGAACGGAAGAGAGGCGAGCCCAAGGTGCTGCTTCATCATTTTGATGGGAGGATGAGAGGACCATGGAGGCGACTGGATCTATAACCTTAGGCATCGTGGTGAACGGTATTAGTCAGAGGCATCTTATTCAAAGGAATGACAAGATTGAGGCTAGAGGAAGCTATTGTGTTTGTTGACTTTAGAAGGTGTTCAGGTAGCCTTCTTCATCTTCATCACAGACCGGAGAGGAGATAAGCATTTGGAAGAAAGAGCCGCAAGTTGGGAAGGAAGGGACGATAAATTTCAATGTTTAATCTCTTTTCTCTATGCTTTAAACTCTGTATGCTGTTTTTGGTGCTGATGAGATTGATTCTAGATTTTGGTTGTTGATTGGATTATTTTTGTGATTTTATTGGTAGTTATGAGTAGCTAGTTAGTTGTGCTAGGATTATTTTGAACCATTGCATGGATTTGCATATGGATTGAGACTGATTATTGTCCTCTTTTAATTGTTAATGACAATTGTGTGTTGGTTTTATCTTGCACCTAATGCTTTCATGTGATTGACCACCATATGGTTTGTTTAGTTCATTTAAATTATGCTCGAGAGAGATAAGTTAAGTGTATGTAGAGCTAATGTTAACCATGTTAGACTTGAAGTTTATGGGTTAAATGTATGGTTTACTAGTAACATTGAGATATAGTTATTAGCCTAGCACTGTCAAATTAAGGTTGATGCCTTATGATAATTCTCATTAAGTGTAACAAGATATTGTGTACTTTAATGAGAGTAGAAATTTGATTTTGGCTTGAGAAAACATTTTCAAATGTTTATGAACCTTAGGCAAACACATATTTTCATTTTAATGTTAAAAGAGAGGGTTTTAATTAAGTTCCATGAAATGCAATGGTGATAAATAATCCTAGACTTGTTTTGTCTTGAAATAAAGTTTTAATTTAGTTTTTGTCAAGTTATTTTCATTTTGGGTACATTTAAATTTCAAAATACAAATTTTTTCACTAAACCTAATTGATATCATAATTGTAATTATTAATCATCTTTTGCCTTAGTCACTGTTAAAACGACAACCTTTTCTATACTACTTTTGACAACCTGCGCACTTACAGATATGCTAAACGGCAGACAAGTCAATTACAAAAAAAATAACAGTATGTTGTAATGGTTCCTTTGTAGCGGTTTTTAAAAATGCTACTATTTTAGGCAATTGTAGCGGTCAGTTAAGTAAATGCTACTATTTTGTAGCGATCAAATTTTTCCTAGCGATTGAACACAAGAACTGTTACAAATGATGATGCCATATGGCGGGAAAATTAGTACCGATCTTGTTTGTAGCAGTTTAGAAGCAAAACTGCCACAAATATTTTTTACCATAGCAGTTAGAAGGAACCGTAGTAGTTGACCTTGAAAACCGCTACAAGGGGTACTACCCAAACCATTTAAAATTTTGACCATTAACAATAGTAGAGGTCAAACGGCTACTAATATAAAATTTAAATTCAATTTAGTAGCGGTTATGAATTTGTAGCGGTCTAACCCCTACTAAATACGACTGTTACCTCAATTGCTACTAATTTGTAAATGTTATGTCAGTATTAGGTAACAGTCAAACCGCTACTAATATAAAATTTAAATTCAATTTAACAGTGGCTATGCATTTGTAGCAGTTTAACTCATGCTAAATAAGACTGTTACCTCAACCGCTACTAATTTAAAAATGCCACATCAAATGCTACTAAATGTGAATTGAACGCTACCTCAAACACAACTAATGTTCCGCCACTAATAAATACACCCGCCCACCCCTCATTTCAATTCTAATCTCAACTCATTTTCCCTTCACCTCCTTCACTTCTCTCTACTATTTAGTTCACTTCTCTTTTTTATTTCCAATATCTCAAATGATTTAGGGTCTGTTTGGTTGGAGCGGAGGGAATGAAAGGGAAGGGTAAATGACCACTTCCCCTTGTTTGGTTTGAAAAATTGGAGGGAATGGGAGCCAAAATAAGCCATTCCCTCTCCTTCAAATCCCTTATTTTGATCCCCTCCAAATTTGGGGGTTTTGGAGGGGACCAATTTTTCTGTACTAATTTACCCTCGTGCTTTTGTATTATTCCTAATATGGTATGTGGGTCTCAACTAGTACTTTTCCTTCTCTCTTCTTCTCAACTGCCTTGGCGGAAGCTGCCAATGGCGAGGCAGCAACGAAGTTAGAGGAGATGGTGGTAGAAGAAAAGGAGAGGCAGAGGAGTCTGCAAAAGGAGCTGAAGCCTTTTCAGCCATTGTACATGCCGATGCCGGCATCCTTGCCGTTAGTGCCTTTCTTGTGAGAGGCTCGGCGGCGACAGTGGTGGTTCCAATGCTTATAATGCCACTCACCACCTCTTCAACCCTTCACCAATCCTTTAGCAGCTATATCATGCCTATTTTGTGATGCCTCAGATTTTCCAATTAAACAAACTGGGAGAGGACGAAGTACCTGCTGTTGACAACCATTTCTTCCTACTCGTGGTGTATCTGTAGCTCTTTGCCACTTATTAATATATTATTTTATTAACTAAATTAAAATACATAGGATGGAGGGAGAAGCAATAGTTGTACAGAACACATATTCCTTTTTTATAAAAGAATAATGGAATGAAATTTGTTGTTTTGATATTTTAAAATATATTATTATAATAATTAGATATGAAAATTAATTATACTGGTTTTTAATGGGACTGCACTTACATCAAATTCTTATTATAAAAGTTATATGTACTATTTATTTAAAATAAGTTTATAGTTAAAATATAACATTTCAAAAAAAGATACATAATCATATAAGAGGGAATATAGAACTTGACAAAATAAATAGGGTCAAGAGTCAAAAATACACATGTGATTTTGTCAAAAGTTCATTCAGTACCAAATGTTTTTTTTTTACCAAAAATACATGACCTTTCAAATTAAATAAAAAATACACATCTATAGTTAAATTAAGGTAAAAAAATACACATGTAATTTTATAAAAAGGTTCATCCAGCACCAAGCACTTTTTTCGGAATATAACTGTAAATGTTACTTTTGATCCAATTCGAAAACTCATGTGTATTTTTGGTCCAAAAAAAACATTTGATGTTGGATGAACTTTTGACAAAATCATATATGTATTTTTGATCCTTTACCCAAATAAATATAAAGAATTTATTATGATACTTTTTTCCCCTCTTAAACCAAACAAAGGATCATTAAAAACAGCTTTCTTGTCTTCCCCTCTTACTAAACTGAACAAGGTAATATTAAAACCTTCTATTCCATCCCGTTCCCTCCCCTCATTCCCCTTCTCTTCCCTCCCCTCAAAACAAACATGCCCTTAAGGTGTGTGTTTATCTTAATTTGCTTTCTATTTTATATGTTTATTCTATATTATATTTTCTTCTTATATATTTATTATACTAATCTATTCGTTTTATTACAAGTTTGAAATTATGGTGATGGAGAAACTATTTATTCCTAAAACTCATTCGATTAGTTTTTTTTTACCTTTTACAGTGTTGGACTAAAAAAATTAAATATTTTCTCTATTTTCTAATTTGTTTGAATAAAAAATACTAGTATGAATGTATACTTTTTTTTTAATTTTTGTAGATTTACTTTCAATATTCTTTAACACTATAAAGCTAAAGTATAAATTGTAAATTTTTTAGCTATTAATAAATTATGTAATGGTCAAACCACCACTATTGAGTCCTATAGTATGAAATTTAAAATTGCAAAAAAAACACATTTGTAGAGGATGAACTGCTACCACTGTAATTGCCACTATAAACGCGCCATTTTCAAATTTCATCAGAAAATTCAAAATTTTCAAAAAATGAGAAGCATCGTAGTTCGACAGCTACAACTGGGGTAGCAGTCGTTTGACTGCATGCATAATGATTTTAGGGAACCGCTATAAAAAAAGGTGTAACACTCATTTTAGCAACGGTTCATGAGAGAACAACAACCTAGATTGAACAACTCAAAGACCAAATAGATCAATCTTAGAAATCCATATTGAAGACCAGTAACCATCGAAGATGAACAACAAAAATAAAAAATGCAAACAACAGTGATAAAACTATTGGTCTCAAATATGTGATAGAAGAGAATTGTCGGCATCACTGGTACAAAATCGTTGATGCCGTAACCACTGGTAAAAAATCATTGTCTGCTATCGTTAGTTTAGTAAATGGTCATGGAGAGCATGGATGAAGAGGGGATAGAGAGCAAGATTTGGCAGGCAAAGGGAGGCTTTGCACGGTTTGAGGGGTGGAAAGTTCTAGGGTTAATAATATATTTTTACTTATTATAAGGGACATTATAGTCCTTTTATAATTTATGACAGATCATAAAATAAAATTAATTTAAGCATTTAATCAAAATATTACCATGTACCAAATGTAATCTTTTAGTCTTAGTCACACTTCTAATTTCATTCCCATCCTCAACCTTTCAAAACTCAGGGTAACATAGAAAATAAGGTACCACTCTATTCCTATTTATAAGTCTATCATTCTAAAACTTTTATTCTTTATTATAAGTCTAGTTTGAGATCAATTAATACGAGTGTAACTATTTTACCCCTGTTAAATGTAAAAAAGAAGGAAAGAAACAATTAATATTATTTTAATGCCTATTTTTAAATGAGGGTAAGATTGAAAAGATTTATATAAAAAGGACTTAATGCTATAACTTCCACTTCTTAGTATGTGAGACTTATTTAAAGTGGACTTATGAATAGGAACATAGTGGTACATTACATGCAGACTCATCATAAAAATTATTTTAAAATAGTTGTGTATAGCCCAAGGAACGTTACTTCCTATTTTCCTTTTAATAGCAAACATACTCAACCGAATCAAATAGATGAAATAGCTTAGTTAAGGACAATAAATATGTAAACATTATAACATTTTTATAAAAAATATTTTTATTTACGGGTAGAGGAGGAATAGTGAATTTGGTATAATAAAGAGGACTGTGTGATGGAAATGATGAGACAATTATTATAATTAAAAAGATTGATGCTTTGAGGATTGTGATAATAAATGTATTGATATTAAAATGATTATTTAAATAAAGTGAAAATGGGAGGTTGACAAATAAAATTTTAGATTTCTCTTAATGGTTCTTATTTTTTTGAACTGAACTTAATGGTTCCTATAAATGCCATCATAGTGTATGTGATAGTTGTTTTTCTTATAGAAAGTAACGGAGAGAACACTATTCTCTAACGTCTGAATAGTCTACTCAATTATATCATAAATGAATGTTATTAAAGTCAAAATATAAATTTAAAGACTCATAATAATTAAGACATTGTGTGGAACTAAATATGGGCAGATGTGATCGCGTAGATTCAAACATTGATTAACTGGATTAGAAAATTTAAAATTGTGAGGGACTAACTCTTTATATTGATGCTTATTGGAGTAGAAGCGATAAGAATGAAACAAAAGTGGGATGAGAAAAAACATATATTGGATGGGGCTGACGGAAAACACATTTTAGTACAGTTATTGAACTGAACATTTTTTATAATTTATCTAAATATTTGATTTTTGACAAGTATAATGACCTAGTGCGATTCATCTAACTCGCTCCACTTAGTAGGATATGACATTTTTTTAAGTTGTTGTTGTTAAAGTCTTTGAGCAAAAAAGGATTAGAAGTCATGTGACTAAATTTTAATATATGAAAGTACTACGGTTCCGTGACACAACCCAAATAGAAAATGTTGACTCAACAAATAAAAACGATGATTTTGTTGTTAAATTTTGACAAAGTTAAAAAATTGTAATTCTTTTGTATAATTATTCATAGATTTTAAAATTTAACCATTTTTATTAGCTTTTAACTATAAGATAATCATTTAAATTTTGAAGGTTAGCATTTCTGTTAAATGAAACAACTATGTTAGTTGAAAAGGATTAAAAATATATTTTTCAAACTTAAGGGACTAA
Organism: Mimosa bimucronata; assembly: GCA_037074515.1. Lineage (NCBI taxonomy): Eukaryota > Viridiplantae > Streptophyta > Magnoliopsida > Fabales > Fabaceae > Mimosa > Mimosa bimucronata. The sequence continues at coordinate 9,405,116 of CM073447.1, forward strand.
AAATAATAGACTTAATATAAATTTAAAGGACTAAAAGTATGAAAATCTTGACCCTGGACCTCCTGCAAGATTGACGCTACCGTTATGCCGTGAAATTTGCACCTTCCCTTCTGTGCGCCCCCCCTCCTTGCTTCCCTTTCCAATTCCGTTGCACCACCATCCATCCGCCATACTACGCTTCCCCACCACCAGAGGCTGGCGATTTCACCAACTTAGGAGTTATCACTTGATCATTCACCTGTGCTATATTCTGAGAAACAGAACCACAATGATAAGATGTATGCCCATATTTACCACACTTCAAGCAAATCATATGCGGGCCCTCATATTCAATCTTTTTCTCTGTTCAATTAATCTTGATACCGGATAATAGCGGCTTTGTGAGATCAAGCTTAACACAAATCCTAGCAAAACATCCTTTTGTTCAACTCAATGTATTCCTGTCTACCCTGAGCACTTCCCCAATCTGACTCCCAACCACAAATAGGATACCCTTATCATAATAGTCAAGTGGCAAACGAGCAATTCGAACCCAAGCCGTAATTTGAGAAACTTTCTTGCCTTCGGAGTGAAAGTCTGATCTCCATGGTTGGACACTTATGTAATGATCAAAGATTAGCCAAGAACCACCTGAGAGGGCTAACTCATAAGTAGTTTCACGCTTACAATTGACCAAATAAAAACCTGAACCAATATTTATTGTCTCGACATCACCCCACAACTGATCCAGCTTCCTCGCCATAATATCCTCCCACACAGTCATGCCGAGTACAGAAACAATTAGCGAACGTCTCCACCGCTTGGCCATTTTCATTTTCAATTCATCAGATAGGACAATATTCGGGATTTTGCCTAAATTGTCCACTGTCACACATGACCTCCAGCCATCATCACGCCACCACTCCTCTTCCTCTTCTTCAATATCATCCCACACATCTTTGTCATTCACACAAGCTTGTTTGTTAGATTTGTTACCCATCAGCCGACCGTCCTTTTCTTTCTGGGAAACACCTGACCCCTCACTCATCCAATCTTCCATCTGCGGGATCATTGGCTTGCCTCTTGAAATTTCTCCTTCTTCCTGATTGTACATCTTCCTACTCCTATCCAGAGCATCCACCTCCTCAGTCGACTTCGCCATCTCCTTCCATCACCGCTTGACTGCCCTTATCCACCACCGTCCTTTTGGCCACGATTAAATGGTCATGGAAGAAGATATGGAAGCTACATGTTCCCCAACGGTGTAGAATGTTTCTTTGGTTGGTTTGCTGTGAAAGTTTGCTTACAAATGGAGTTAGCGAAGCTCGTGGCTTATCTAGGACTGCAGAATGTGGGAGCTGTTCTGGGCTAATGGAAGGAGTCCTTCATGCTTTGCGTGATTGTTCTTTGACAGGTCAGGTGTGGATGCAAATTATTCCTGCTCAATATTACTCGGTATTCTTTAATATAATGGATATTAAGAAGTGGGTAGATTGGAATCTGAAAGCTACTTTTAATGTGGAGGGTTTTTCATGGAAAATTTGGTTTTCAATTATATGCCATCAGTTGTGGGTGGCAAGAAATAACTGAATTTTTAACAACATGGAAACAAACCCTGTGGCCATTATTGCCAAGGCACGAGCTTGTGTGACCTGGGGAGTTCAAGAAGTTAGTCAACGTCTGAACCCAATAGTCCCTTCTTGTGTTTGGTGAGCTCCTGAAAGGGGGTACATGAAGATGAATGTGGATAGCTCTTGTGTAGATGATGGTAGGCGATCCGCATGTAGTGGAGTGAGAGACCATAGAGGAATTGTGATGGGAGGCTTTCTATTAAACATGGGTGAAGGGGACAGCTATCTAGCAGAGCAGTGGGGCATCCTTGTGGGGTTGAAGTGGAGTTGGGATTATGGTGTGAGGCAATTGGTGGTGGAGACAGATTGTCTTCAGCTGGTTGAGGAGGTGGAGGCTCTGTTTGGGGATGTCAATGATATTTCTCCTCTGATGGGAGAGATAAGTAGTCTTATTCAACGAGATTAGGAAGTGCATATTTCTTGGGTTTGCAGAGAGGCAAATGAGATAGCAGACCGCTTGGCTAAATATGCTTTGGGTTTGGGCAATGGTTTGTTTAATTTTTCTGAAGCGCCGGAGTTAATTGTAGACATGGTCGAGGGGGAGAAGCAGTGGTGCCATAATTGAGTTTGTAATTTTTGCTTTATATTATAAAAAGAAAAAGAACTAAATGTATACTTTAGCCAAGAAATAAAGCAAGTTCTAAGATTAACATTTATGATTAGATTCTGGTTCAAAGTGAACACTTATTAGATTCAAAGCAAGTCCAGAAACATTATTCCGTAACTACAACACCGTAAGGTTTGTCAGGAGAACCAACCAAATATTTCCCATAATATTCTTCCATCACTTCGCTCACAGATTCAAGTAGTGAACCTCCTCTTCCATCCAAAACCGCCAAAGTCTTTCCCTTCTCATCAAGCTTCACTCCCACACGGTCATCTCCTAACCTTGTTTTATTAGCATTTACAGACGATGATGTTCTATTACTAATCAAACCCACCCAAAAATCACCATTTTCGTTTCTCTTGATGTTATCTGGTGTTCTTTTAACTGTTGCAAACAGTTCTGAAGTGTATTTCTTTGAGCCTTTGAGCCAAAACTTGATAATGTTTCTTGAACTTGTTTCTGCTACTAGAAGGAACGAGCCATCCTTGTTCACAGACACACCATTTGCAAATGCCAAGCGTTGGAGCAAGGTCTCAACTTTCTTAGTATTCGGATCATATTTCAACAATCTTCCCGTTTTATCTCCTGTTTGAAATATCATTTGAAATTCCCTATATCAAGTAAAGAGGAACTATAGATAAAGTGGCTGCGATATCAAATAAAAGGTATTAGGAAATATATAAATCAAAACAACTGATTATTCTTCTCTTTAATCTTTCAGGCTTCAGACCATTAATTTATTGAAAAACATTGCATCATCCACCACATAATACATCCAAGGTCACATTAATATTGGATAACGTGCATCCTAATGTTTACTCACTCTGATTCATATTTCAGGAGGTAATATGAAAATTGTTTTTGTCTAAGTCATGGTAATATGAAAATGTCAAAATAATAAATATTTAATTTTCATTTTTACCCTTAAAGAGTTTTAAATGCATAGAGGGGAGAGAAAGAGAGTATATAAATAGTGATATAGAGGTAAAATAGGAAAATCACATCAATTTTACTCCTAATAAATAACTTAATTATGCTTCCTTAGTTTGTGAAATTTGGTAAACTATCTCTTATAATATGGACTAGAGGAAGTAACAAGATGCATGATTTTGATGACCAAGTGTCATTATTTTTTAATTGTTGTAGTGATCATAATGGGTATTTTATTAGACTTTGTATCATATAAAATATGTCTTTTGTAACATGATAAATGTTAACATAAATAAAGTCTATAACATCTAACATAATTATATCAGTGCTACGAGGATCACGAATCGTAATGAAGAATTTATTCTAAAAGACTAGCCAATTTATAATGAGACCATTTTAACCTTTTAAACCACACCATTAATACTCTTGAAACTTCCTGGAGTGGAACTCATATCATATATCAATGAAGGTTCAAAACATGAAGAGAGGGAAAAAAAACAAATACCTTATTTGATATACACGACTGCTTTCAGAGAAATAAACCACGCCAGTTTGGTCATTAACATCTAAGCCATTAAGGAACTTGAAGGGGGCGCCATCATCAGAAGTAGAATTAGCTAGTAGTTTGGCCACTCCACCACTCCGTCCAACTATTAAGAGGCCATAATAGGCATCTGCTATATAAAGATTACATGTCTTCCTGTCAAATTTGAGCCCCAACGGCCTCCCACAAATAGGCTGCTTGTTTGGATCTGTTGATCCATCACATAGTTTCCTATCCCTATAATCAAACATATGAACATAATTAGGTAGAAAAAGCTGAGATTTCAATCTAAGACACACATACTTCTTCACAAACTAACTAAACCCAAATACCCAATATATATAATCATGAATATATAGCTTGATAATTCTGAAGTTGAGATGGTTCTTGCCTGTTTGGTGTGATGACAGCAAACTCACCCCATCCTTTCTTATCTCCTTGCCATTTGAGAATTCTACCATCTGATAAACCAGTATATGGCCCCTCGCCATTACAGTCAAAGGTGAGGCTTTCAGGGCCTGCAGCACTGGGGAGTTTGTATACAGTGGAGTTTTTCAAGCCATCAATGAAAATCACATCACTAGAAGCGAAGGTAAAGGTTGCTGCATATGAGAGTGACAGAAGAAAAAAGAAAATTGTAGAAGAAGAAGAAGGCTTCATGGGTAATAGTGATGGAGAGATCATCAGGAACTGAAGCATATATATACACTTCACCAGTGGTGTATATACATAAAAGATTTTTTTTAAAAAAAAAAAATTGGGATATTCCCATTTATTAGAAGCATTAATAACTAATATTAAAATCACTTTTTGTCTATATTAATTATTAGTTAATTTAATTGTATTAATGTAATATTCGCTTATTCTCTCATTTTGAATAAATTACATCTGTTTTTTTAGATAATTAGTTGTATTTTTAAAATAATTTTATTACCTTTAACTAATATTTTCATGGGACAATTGGATTGGGGTTCAAAGTAAGAGAATTAATATCAACATGGGCCAATGAGATGATATTGACAAATTAAAATTCCATTGTTAACAAGGGGAAACTACCATTGACAACTCATTCGGATTTGTCTAATAATAATTTTTTTGTTGGGGACCTTAATTCAATTACCTCTATTTTTATCTATATAATTTGATTATTTGCATGTATTAGATAATAATGATGGGAGGGATGATTATTGCTTCATTGCTATATACTCCCTCCGGTCCATAACATAACAAGTAATTAAGATGATAATGTTTTCCGTCCAAAATATAAGAGGTAATATGTAAAAGTCAATATAATAAATGTTTGATTTCCATTTTTACTATTACATATTAAATGTAAAGAGGAGAGAGAGTGTGAAAGCATAATAAATTATATGAGGGTAAAATTGAAAAACCACATTAATTTTACACACAAGAAATTATTTCAATATGTTTCTTTGGTTTGTGTAAAATAATTGACTATCTATTTTAATATTGGGGATTGGAAGGAGTATCGATATCACAACATCGAATCTCAAGTTTTTCTGGGTCAAATAACATATATTGTATCATTAAACTAAGGAAAAGTGAGATACATAATATAAAATAGAAGATCTGTTAAAAAGAAAGCTCAAATAACAATACATCGGAACCCTAAAAATAACATAACCATAACATAGTTAGGGGGAGCCGTAGCCACCAAGAACTCAATCGTCTTCATAATTCCTTCATAAGAAGTTGTTGGTCGAAAAAAGTTGTCACCAACAACAGTAAAGCCATTATGAGCAGTGGTTGCTTGAAGAACCATTCCAATGGATCCACAGTTCTTATAGGAAATAAACCAACCAAACTGGTTTTTGAAGAATCTCCATGAGCAGATCTCACAAAAACAAAAGAACCCACAAAGAGTGACACGAAATGTGAAGTTTGGGTAGAAGAAATTCTCATGTCGTGTAAACCTCCAAACCAATTTATTTTCACAGAAACAAGCAACACAACCATAGAAAACCAAAAGAAATATGTAAATAAAAGCATATCGATGCAAAATACGGACTTCTCCTTCCCCGGCCAGAACCGGGGAGGGAATGCCATGGAAAAAATTCGCACAACGACGAGAGCTCCCACCACGCAAAAAGGGTGCTGGACGAACTTTTAACAAAATTATATGTGTATTTTTTACTCTTAACCCTTTCATTTATATAAACCACACTATAGTAGCGCAAAATAATTTACGTAACTTTTTCACCTCCATGAAAAACTTAAGATTAACTTATAAAATTGGGATCTACTTGAATATTAAAACGACGATCTCAACTTAGAGAGTTATATATATATATATATATATATATATATATATCCTTTTAAGCCTATAATACAAATACGACTAAATAGTACCCAATGGCCATGCTCCCTCCCTTTTTTTATAAGGTACCCGAGCAACTGACTACTCAAATTTTGGGGGCTTGTGGCTTCTCCTTCCTATACAAGTATCTCCTTTAGAACTCGAACTTGAGACTCCAAAGGGATCTAGCAGGGCCTTCTACCGCTAGACAAACTATGTATTGATAATGCTCCCTCCCTTTTTTTATTAAAAGCCACAAACCAAGGTTCAAAAAACCGGACCGGACATCGAACCAGACGAGGCACTGGTTCAAGGGTCATTGGTCTGACCGGGGTCGGATCGGGTCAGACCAGTTATATTAAAATAATAAAATTTTATTGATATTAACATCAATAATCACTAATATATCAAAATGTAAATGTAAATAAGTATGAATGATTCATCAAACATGAATATTTAATGTTTCTATAGAGAGAAAAATAGAAAATATTAGTTGATTACACGTGAAAATAAATATTATTCTATAATCCACAGACTAAAATACAATTACTAAGAGCAACAACAGTTAAATATTAAACATATGCAAGTGTAAAATAGCATTTAAAATATTATAGTTTCCTGATTTCTAAAATTGAGTGAAGTGAAAGTTGGTAATTAGGTGAATTATAACAAAATAAAAAAATAATTTAAAAAAAAATTAGTAAAACCGGTTCGACCACCCCGGGTCAAACCGGTCTGACCAGTTTTTGCCGAGCCAACACCACCCCGTTTAAAGAGCCAATTGGACCGGTTGAACTGCCCGGTCTGATTTTTTTACTTTGCCACAAACAACTAGTACTAATTATCACCAACCGATAAAAGTAGTTCAAAATATTAAATTTGTTTTAAAATTGAATTTATTTCCATTATTATTATTACCAACTGCCCTAAACTCTAACATCAATTATTACTCTCTCACTATACTTACTAAATTTGGGAAACAATTTCAAAGCTTGTTGATAACTCTTGAAATTCATGTATTTTCATCACATTTTCCTTGAGGTTTTATTCAATCATTTATAATTTTTGAATACTCAAGATAGGAAAATACTCATTTGATTGTTGGTTGCATATCATTGTTTATTAGTGTAGATTTTGATCACATTTCTAGTTAGTTACTTATGTTGTTTTATGTAAATATTGTAGGAATATTTTGATACAATAACCAAGGGATCCCGGATTAAGAAGAACACTTAAAAAGGGGAGAATTTGGAGCTAGAAGCTGAAATTTCAAGAAAAAAGGGAAAAATAGAAGTTTCTGGACGAATTGTAAAAATTACAGAAAATGACCTCGAAATTCCTAAATTACAGATAGGTCCCCGAATTTCCAAAATTACAGACAGGTTCCAGCTCGCCGCGGCAAACCCACGGCTAGCCAAAACCCCCCAAAAAGAGGCAGAAATGATCATAGTTAGCCGTGGCGAACGGACTGCTCTACTGCGCGTTTTTGACAGATTTAAGTGATATAAAAGCTAAGGTTTCAAGGGAGCTCGACATTCTTCGACTTCTGGGCATTCTTGGGGGTGTTTTGCTCTGCTAGGGCATGGAGTTTGGAGGGGATTGAGCTTGGGCTTGGAGCTTTGAAGAGATTTGGGCTTCCTCTTTTAGTTTATCTTCTCCATCTTCATTCTCTTCTCTTGTTCTATTTTGTAATGTTGTATATATATGCTCCCATAGAGTTGTAGAACATGAGTAGCTAAATACTTTGATTCTAGGATTATTTTGAACCCTTGTATGTATTGATTCTTGATTCCTCCTCTTATGTTGTGATTAATGATATCTATGTGCTTATTTTACTCTTCTCCTAATGCTTCTAAGTGTTTGATCACCATTTAGATGTTGGGTTAACTTGATTGATGCTTGAGAGGGCTAGATTGAGTGTAGAACTTGGGTAAAATAGTGTAAGAACCTGAAGTTTGCATGGATGGATGGTTTTGTTGGTAAGATAGAGATATGCTTGCTAGCCTTGCATAGTCATATTAGGGTTGGAGCTTGATAATTGGGTTTTATTAAATTATAGCAAAAGATTGTGCAATTAATAAGATTAAACACTTGTTCTTGACTTGAGAGAGCTTTTACGAGTACTCTATGAACCTTATATTATCACGTGGTTTCGTTGAGAGCTTCTTTGAGAGGGGGTTAAATTGAGTTTTAAGGAGTACAAGGGGGATAGATAATCTTAGGACCCATTTTATCCTTGAAATTGGAGAATCACTTGTTTATAATTTTATTTTCATTTAGCATACGTTATTTTCTTAGTTAATTTTCAATCTCAACATTTGTGTCACTCAAATTGGGCGAGAGTGTGACAATCATTGTTTGACCGGGTTTTGGACCAAATCCTCGTGGGAATGATACTTTACTTATCACTTTATTACTTGGCTCGACCCGTGCAGTTGCGGCCGGTGACAAACACTTGTTAGAAATTAAAGATGAGCTGGAGGCCAGGCGCTCCTCCACTTAAACCGTCCAGATATAATTTGGATGCTCTAGATTTACTAATTTAAAATGTATGATTTATAAATGTCAATTATTTTAATGGGTATAAAATCTAAAATAAATATAATCTCTTGTCATTTTGTAAAAAATATAGTTTTCATTTAAAAATCATAAACATAAAAATATTAAATTTGGTTAACCTAAACGGTTTAGAGTAGAGGACCGTCCCCTACTCATCTTTGGGACCACTGAAACTTGTTCCCTGAATATGGGCATACATAAAAAAAATATTTAGTGTTCCTCTAACAAATGCTTTATATAAATGACCAATAATGTTACTTGTTAATTGTTGTTTATATTTAAAATATGATGAACCATCAGATGCTAATAAAAACATTTATAATATGAATTATTTAATTTGCATTTTGACTTTAATATTTATTTTTAAAATAATTGGATTATTCATAATTGTTACCTAATTTAAATCTTAGTACTTCTGTACAACTTCTATCTTTTTCCCCCCTCCTAACGTAACGGTAAAAAAATGTTTCCTCAACTTGTTTTAAAGCCAATTGGATCAGCACTCAGTAGAACCATGTGTTCAGTTTTGAATGACAATAATATTTATAAATGAAAATGTCAACGTAACAGTTCTCAAGTGATTTACAATGAAGCTATACACAAATTGATAAATCACAAATTTCAATAGAACTAACTAGATAAAATGTCAATCTATCTAATGCCGGCGTGAATAAATAGAATGTTAACAAATTATGATGATTGAATTGTAGAAAAATCATCTAATCACCTTTTTCTTGAAACAGACCATCAGGTATTTGAAATCATGATTCACATTGCTCCCTTAAAATCTGTACTGTCTAAATATAATTTCAAATTTTTAAATGCTGGTTTTTAAATTAAAAATAGCTTTAAAAAACTTACTTTTATTATCTTAATTTAAAATTATATTCTACACACAAAAAAATAACTTTTTCAAAATAAGATTAAACGAATCAAATCTTGTCAATAAAGATTTTGGTGGGATTTCCAGGGGAGGGAAGGTGAGAAAAAAATTTATGAATTTAATTTAAAAAAGGTAGAGACTTATAAATTAATTTCTCATACTCATTAAAAATTTAATTTTACATCTTTTCTTTATTAAATGTTTATAACCCCACTTTACCACTTCTTCAATTTTTCTTTATATTCAACTAAAAAATTTAATTCCTCCCCTCCACATATACTCAACAGCCCTTAATTAATAAGCCGCACCCTAATCACTTCCCCAGAAAATCGATTACAACAAAAATCTCATCATTTTCAAGCCAAACAAAATATTTAATCAACACACATGCATAGATCATCTATTGCATGTGAAAGAGGCAAATGAAGGAGAAGGATCATTTGACTTGAAAATTGGTATCTACTTCAGTTTTAAATGTGGCTATAATGTGATCATTTGACTTTAATCTTCCGCTAATAAATTTTACACATGGGGTAGCTAATTCCTCTAACACAACTTGAACATCAATACTTTTAACTCTCTAAGTTGGCTCTCTTATCTAGGGCTGGCTCTCTTCTCCCCCCCCCCCCCTCCCCCCAGTGCATTTTTTTGGATCAAAAGTAACTTTAAACTTTTAAATTGGATCAAAAAAGCCACACTTACAGTTATGGCCCAAAATTACATGTACATTTTTTACCCTAATTTAAGGGTAAGTGTGACTTTTGAAGATAATTAGGAAGTTCAGAGTTACTTTTGGTTAAAAAAAAAAGCACTTGGTGCTGAGTGAACTTTTAACACAGTCACATGCGTATTTTTTACCCTTAACCCTAAATGAAAATAAGAATAGATACTTAATGTTTTTAGTGTATGTCTACACTAATTTTCCCTCACAAACAATTTTTAAGGCTAAACAAGATAACCGATTTTTGGGCAAGAAATAATGGAATACATATTATGTTTAACAATAATTGAAAATAATTCATGTTTAATAAGAAAATGAAGGCTTTCATTTCAAGTTAATAACAAAGTCAATCACTAAAAAACAAGTTCTTGTAGATTCTTAAACTTAATTTCATTTTTAAAATGGTCTCTGTACTCTATCTCTTAATAATTTCAGTTTACTTATGATGGGTAGAAATTGTATAATTGAATCTTTAGAATATTATTGTACTTTTGTTTATAATTTACTCATGGAATTAGATAGATTGACATTTATATGTAGTTTCGGTGAAATAATTAGTCATTTAGGGCTGTGAGCTGCTTTACTATAGGGTTGGCAGTGTCACTATATTTCTAATTTTTAAAAGCCAAAGATTTAGCTATTACAATCAAAATCTTTTGTAACTAATGTGGATACATTAACAAAATGATTTGAATTATTTACTTAATTTGTAACAAAATGTGTTAATTTTTCTAAGGTACCCTTTTAATCATTATCTCTGCAAATGAAAATCTCATTTAATATGTGTAACCAATATGAACTGAGATTTTACATTTGAGATAGACCAATATAAACTACTCATCTAACCTCCACATCTAGAACCAAAGGGAGAATATTATTTTAATTCAAATAAAGTAAAGCGATAATTCAGCATTGCCAATCAGTTTTGAGGAAAACATATAATGTTACTGGAACTAATTCCATTTTGCAAGCAAGTGACTCAGAATTTTCTTATCATTAGGTGAGGAGGAAGATATCAAAAGAATTATTAAGATTTAAGATGCGTTAACCACGTAAGTAAGGTCTAATGGTTCCTCACTTGGTTCCTAAAGCAAGTGGTTGGGATTTTGAATCTCACTCTTGGGCATGGAAAGCATTTCGTGATTAGCCGTTTACCCTTAAGTGGAGGATCCGTTATAAGGGGATTAGTCACCTCTATTGGATGTGGATACCCTGAGTTTACTCAAAAAAAGATTTAAGATGTGTTCTCTTACTTTATTTATTTCTAGTAGAACTTCTTATAGGCTAGATAGCACCATTGACTAAAGTTTTATAAACCTCTAGGCCCTTTTTTGTAGGGGAAGTGAGGGATTAATTTAATAGTCCCTCATGTCCTATTTATAAGATCAAGTTGACTTTTCTTGTGGAGATTTATAAAACTAAATAGACCACTAAAATCTAACATATATCAAATTTAATTATATTATATGTTAGTTTATAAGTAAGATAAATGAGTTTTGAGGAAAAAAATAATTATAAATGATTTAAAGTGGTTGATTTTACATTCCTAATTTCTACAGAAAGTCAACTTGATCTTAAATTTAGGACGAGAGAGAGTATGCTTGGTATGATGGAATTTGTCTGGAAATGACCATTTTGTAACTGAAATAATCGTGCATTTCTTTGACTTCTTCAACTTTCCACTCCAATTTCCATTGTTGTTTCCCTATTCTTCTCCATCTATCACCGACCTTGATAACCTTTAATTGGATAACAACAACCCAAATCAGCAAAACTAAAGACCCATGAATAATAAGAGAACAACAACCCAGATCGAGCAACTCAAAGACTCAAATTATATTGATCAATCTTAGAAATCCATATTGAAGACTAGTAACCATCGAAGATGAACAGAAAAAAATCAAAGAGGCAAACAACAATGACGGAATTATTGGTCTTAAATATGTGATACGAGAGAATTCCCGTCATCACTGGTACAAAATCGTTGATGTTGCAACCAATGGTAAAGAATCGGCGTTGTCTGCTATCGTTAGGTTAGTGAATGGTCATTGAGAGCATGGACAAAGAGGGGATAGAGAGGAAGACTGGTGAGGCAAAGGGAGTCTTGGAATGGTGGGAGGGGGTGGAAAGTTCTAGGATTATATTATGTTTTTATTTATTATAAGGGGTATTATTGTCTTTTTATAATTTATGATGGATAATTAAATAAATAAATTTAAGCATTCCCTCAAAAAATTACTCTGTACCAATTATAATTTCAAAGTTTTAATCTACTCGCAATTTTTTTCTTATTCTCAACCCCTTCAAAATTCAGGTTTACGTACATAAGAATTACTAAGAAACTAGGCCTTATAGCCTGAATTACTTCTAGACTCATTAATAAATTATTTGAAAATAATAGTGTATAGCCAAAGGCATGATACATTGATACTTCCTTTGTTCCTTTTTATTAGAAACGTACGTACTTAACTGAATTGCATAGATCGAAAATGTTAGTTAAAGAAAATAAATATGTAAAAAATTGTAACATTATTTTAAAAATGTCCTTATTTATGGGTAGAGGAGGAATGAAAAAATTAGCATAATAAAGAGGAATGAGGAAGAAAAAGAAAAAATTATTATTATAATTTATTGGAGTTGTCTAAATTTTTCTTGTAATTAAATAGCAACAAGGTACATGTATTAGTTTTTTTTTTCCCAGAACATGTACCAGTTTATTCTTACAAAAAAATAGCAAGTATGAATTCTCCACTCAATTACAATATAAATAAATGCTGTTATAGTCAAAATATAATTTAAAAATTAATAATAGTCAGTATTGACTACTGAACAATTGATTGACTCAATCCTGCAAAGGGACAAGTTCAATTATAGTAACAGGGAGGACAGGCGATTGCATCAAGGAATTGGAGCATATCTATTTAGAGAAGACTAGTTTAAATTTTCATAGACTATTCACATATATATAACTTTGCAAATATATCTCATTAATTCTCTATATAATAAGTTATGCATTATTATTATTTAATAATTACTTCTTAACTAATTATTAAATTAATTAAACCTATTGAACTATAACTATAGGATATCACAATTATCTAAGTCTATCTCTAGATTAGGTTAGTTATGCTTATCTTTATAAATTAAAAATCCTCTCCATTGAGCCCCTTTCCATGTAACCTCCATTTACATCAAACAATGTCTATTTACCCTCTATTTAGATCCAATGATATCATAAAAAATATATGGTTTTCATATTTAATTGTTTTTTTATCTTAGATGCATATACTTGTACAAAGTACAAGTGTGTAATTTATAAATTGATTATATATACATTCAAATAAATTAATCAAACAAAATACGAAGTAATATTAAAAATATATTACTCCCTCCTGTCCTAAATATAGGACATATTTTGGGATGTGAGCTTGCACCTAAATATAAAATATTTTTCTAATTTTTCTCAATGTTTTTCCAAGTTATCCACATTGATAGTCCTCAATACTAAACAAATAAGAGAGGGAAGATGAGAATTAAGGTAAATTGTTAGGGTGCTATGTAGGGGTGAGCAATGGGCGGGCTGGGTAACCCGAAGCCTAACCCATCGCCCGCCCATTTAATATTAGATGGGTATGGGTTAGCCCATACCCGAGCCTCAACCCATTCAAGCCCGAACTAAATGGGTTCGGGTTAAATGGGCAGGTTAAATGGGTTATGGGAAAACCCATTAATCTCTTGACCTATTTTTTTATTATTACAAATTTCTAAATTTCTTATCAAAATTAATAATTCAAGCATCACATTCACATATTAAAAGTGACAGCAAGATCTACAACTCCACATCCATGTTTACATCATAGTTTGTTGCACAAAAGAACTTAAATTTAGATAAATACCATAATTACAGGAATGCTAGTGACTCACTCTCAATACTCATGGACAAAATTAAAACAAATTGAAAAAATATATATATATATATATAAATGGGCGGGCATGGGCAACCCAAGGGTGCACAAAAGAACTTAAATTTAGATAAATACCATAATTACAGGAATGCTACTGACTCACTCTCAATACTCATGGACAAAATTAAAACAAATTGAAAATATATATATATATATATTTATAAATGGGCAGGCATGGACAGCCCGAGGGTGTGCCCATCGCCCGCCCATTTAATTTTTAAATGGGTTGGGTTTGCACCCGCCCATCATGGGCTTTAATTAGGCGGGTTTTAAATGGGTAAAAATTGCGGGTAGTGGGCTAGCCCGTCGGGTTTCGGGTATTTTGCTCAGCCCTAGTGCTATGGTAATATTATGTAATTTTAAATAACTTAACTAGCATCCTTAATCTATCAAATTAGGTAAATATATCTTATATTTAGGATCGGAGCTAGTATAATACACCAATCCTACAAAGGGGCAAGTTCCATTATAGTACAAGGAGGACAACATCAAGGAAATGGAATTTACCTATTTAGAGAAGACTAATTTAAATTTGTATTGAATTTGCACATGTATAGGTAGTCATTACAAATGTATCTCATCAATTCTCTACATAATAAGTTATGCGTAATTATTTTATAATTACTTCTCAACTAACTATTAAATTAATTAAACTTATTGAGCTATGATTATAGGCCATCACAATTATCTAAGTCCATCTCAAGATTAGATTAATTATGTTAATCTTTCTATATGAAAAAAAAAACTCTCCATTGTGCTCATTTTCATTTAACTTCCGTTTAGATTGAATTGTGTCTTTTTAGCCTCCATTTATATCCAACAATATAATAAAAAATATATGGCTTTCATATTAAATTTTTTTATATCTTTAATTGATTTATATACCTGTACAAAATAAAAATGTGTAATTTATAAATTATTACATATATAAGCAAATAAATTAATAGAATAACATACCAAATAATACTTTTAAAAACACATTATAATATACTCCCGTTTACTACTGCATATTTATTAATTTATTTTATACAACTGTTCATTATTTATTTTTAAGAAGGCGCTGATCAAACACTTTTCGTAAAACGGTTGGATTTAAGTAGAGGCTAAATATACACCATGTAATGTAAATGGAGAGGGATGAACGGAGACACCCCCGCCCCCACCAAAAAAAAAAAAATCTATCACATAATCCCTCTGACAAGATTATATGACAAATAACGCGCAATCAAGCATTAAACATAAGAAAGAAAAATATAAAAGAGATTCAAACTAATTTAAATACATAAAATATCGAAATTCAAAAGTTGAATATGTCCCCAAGTTACCCTAATCCACTAGCTTAGGAATTTTAAAATCGATAATATAAAAAGAAAATCATAAATAAAAACTCCTAACCATCTAAAAAGAATTAAATAAGATGTAAAACTTTTATAAAAAGATGCAAAACATAAAGATGAAACTAGTAAAATAATGATGTTAAGAGTAATATTCTATGATTTTGAAAATAAGAGAAATATAATATAATTTTCTCAACTTTCTCCTATTCTAAAGGCTTGTTTGGTTCAATGAAAATATTGTGATGAAAACGGAAAATTTGGATTTTTTGTTGGCAGCAAAAGTTTGTTGGCTAAAGAAAAAGGAACCCATTTGTTGATGGAAGGTGATTTTTCCTTAAACATGTGAAATTTGATTCCCACCATTTCTAGTGTGATCCGATCAAATGAAAAAAAATCGAAAATATTAGTTTGTTTATGTCCCGATATTCCTGAAAGTGAACCAGGTACCTTGATACCTATTTTTTTTGGAAGTGGTTTTAACTAGGCGGTATGTTCCTTGCCACATGCTTCATCGAAAGATATTTGTAAATCTCGCTTAACAATGAACTACCCATCATGTGTATTTGGTTAAACATGTCAAATTATTAGGTGACTCTGACTATTTAGTGATGAGTTCCTCATGATTAATGGAAAAATTAATTAAATTTTGCCTAACCATGAGTTACTTAATAGGGTTTCCGGTCAAACATGTAAAATTATTTGGTATTGGCTAGATGTACATAGGCAGCATGGTTAAGAGAATAATTATTTAAATTTTGTGTTACCATACCTTTTCTCCTCTAGTCTTGTTTTGGTGTTGTATAAATTCCATTCAGTTGTTTATAGATGTATGTTATATACCTATATGTATATATAAATATATGAATGAAGGAAATATGCATTTCAACGTGGTAGATAAGGAGTTGGATAATTTTCTTGCATATTTGGGTTTGAGTAATTGCTCTATCATGCTATCTAAAAACAGGGGTAAATGGGGTGTGATTAGACGCAAGTGATAGACTGGAACGGCTTTCCTCCTCCTCCTCCTCCAGCGTTCAATGCTCCTCCTCTTCTTGGAACGACGTCGTTTGATGACAAAATAGGATTTGCACCAACTCAGCTGCATGACTGTTCGCCCTGCGCCGCAAGTGCACGGGTCGCGTCAAGTAATAAAGTGATGAGAAAAGTATCGTTCCCACGAGGATTTGTCCAAAACCCGGTCAAACAATGATTATCACACTCTCGCCCAATTTGAGTGACACAAATGTTGAGATTGAAAATTAACTAAGAAAATAAACCTATGCTAAATGAAAATAAAACTATAAACAAGTGATTCTCCAACTTCAAGGATAAAATGGGTCCTAAGATTATCTATCCCCCTTGTACTTCTTAAAACTCAATTAACCTCCCCTCAAAGAAGATCTCAACGAAACCATGTGCTAATCTAGGGTTCATAGAGTACTTGTAAACGCTCTCTCAAGTCAAGAACAAGTGTTTAGTCTTATTAATTGCACAATCTCTTGCTACAAGTTAATAAAACCCAATTATCATGCTCCAACCCTAATGTGACTATGCAAGGTTAGTAAGTATATCTCTATCTTACTAACAAAACCATCCATCCATGCAAACTTCAGGTTCTTGCACTATTTTACCCAAGTTCTACACTCAACCTAGCTCTCTCGAGTCATAAATCAAGTGAACCCAATATCTAAATGGTGATCAAGCACTTAGAAGCATTAGGAACAGAGTAAAATAAGCACATAGATATCATTAATCACAAATTAAGGTGAGGAATCAAGAATCAATACATACAAGGGTTCAGAATAATCCTAGAATCAAAGTATTTAGCTACTCATGTTCTACAACTCCAAAGGAGCATATATATACAACATTAGAAAACAGAACAAGAGAAGAGAATGAAGATGGAAGAGATAAACCAAAAGAGGAAGCCCAAATCTCTTCGAAGCTCTAAGCTCAAGCTAAATCCCGACCAAGCTCCAAGCCCTAGTAGAGCAAAACACTCCCAAAATGCCCCAAAAGTCGAAGAATGAAGAGTGAGATCGAAAGCCTTCCTTTTATTTAAGTTCAGTCCGTTAAAACGCGCAGCTGACACGAAGTTCGCCGCGAGCTTCCAAAAATTCCAGAAATATGTTGCGCTCGTCGCAGCGAGATCACGGCGAACTCATCCAAAAAGAGGCAGAGACAAATGTACTTCGCCGTGGGTTTTGCCACGGCGAGCCCACGGTGAAGTCCCCTTTATTCTATTTTCTTGCCTTTTTCTTTATTCCTTGGGCTGCTCTGACTTCTTATTTTTGTTCAATTGAGAGCTTGGTGGAGGGATAAAATCTCTTGTTTATTGCATCAAATTATTCCTACAAAAATTACATAAAACAAAATAAAATACTAACTATAAAAACAATCAAAATCTACATAAATATACAATAATATGCGACCGAAAATCAAATGAACATTTCCTATCTTGAGTATCCAAAATTTATCAATGATTTAATAAAACTCAAGGAAAATATGCTCAAATGACATGAATTTCTAGGAGTTATCAATGACATCATTTCATATATATACCGCACGTCCACACTCTAGTAGTATTCCTCTTCTTCAGTTGTCAACCTAGATTCCACCGATCGACCATCCCTATTCTGTATTGGATATTCAAGAATAACTTGAAACTTGGAAATTCCAAAATCTCTTGCCCTCCATGCCTTTGTCATTGAATGTCCTCCCCTTTTCTCTTCTCAGCTCATTGCTTCTGGTTAGGGTTTTACTAGCTACCCATTTTAATTTCTCTTTTTGGTCTAACCATTTCTTTATTTTGATGCAATAAATTAGTGCTTTTCATTTGTTTTCTTTACTTTTTTTTTTCTATTTTTTGCTGTTGTTGCGTATTTGGTAGGTTGTTCGGTGTCAAACTAATTCTTCTTACGGTCGTTAACCATTTTAATTTCTCTTTTTGGTCTAGCTGTAACACCTAATTTTATACCAATATACTATAGCACTTTAATTGATTTATAACTACTTTTTCAAATATCAGAAACCCAAAAGTATGAAAAATTTCAAACTTTTTTTTCCAAACATCAATCCAACTTCATTTCTGTTGGAATGGACTTTTCTAACAAATTGGAATAACTTAAAACCTTTTATAAATCAAGTGGTTTATAAAACAACTAAAATAGCTAGAATCATCTTATAATTTCTAATCCTATTGGATAATGCTTATGGAACCATGTTTTATGGGATACGCATATACTTCTGTTATCTTAATAGTTTTCTAATACTTATTTATACCTATCCTGTCTTAATAACAAAATAGTGGGGTCATCTCAGTTGATAACCCCCTTACTTGTATATGTTATCGTACGGTTCTTCAGTGATATATATATATATAGATGTGTGTGTACACATACCTAGACATATATTTACTACACAAGCTTCCCGCTTGCTTACTTTCTAACCTTATAACATAACAAGTAACTATACTTAAAATATCTATAGAAGTACAAAATACAACAGGCATTCCTACTTCTTTATATACAACCTTATCCCCAAAAGCTTGCTTCTCCCTTGCTACTTTGTAGACAAAGGTTCAAATGCAGTTTATTCCATATATATATAATATCATGTGTGCACTTATATATATAAATTTTACAAACCTTTGCAGATAATGAAAGCATTCATCCTTTTAAGCTGAGTGCCATATGCACAAACCAACCACTAAAATTAACAATATATTTGCTAATAAGTGGAAGTTATACCTGCAAGATTTCCCAGTTATAACCCTCACGGTTATGTATAACTCTCACGGTTATAGAAGCTGAATTATAACCCTATTGGTTATAAAACTAACCCTCACGGTTATAAAAGCTGAACTGGCAAAAAGGTAGCAAACCACTTCAGCCTTCGAGTACTCCATAATAACTATAAAAGGAATAAATCCCATTTTATTGCAACAAATATTACAAAATTATATATGTAAATTTTATATTATGAAATAAACTGCTACCTGGTTACCAAATCTCAGTCATGCACCAGCTCCTTCCTTTTCCACTAATTTGATGAGCTAATGCCACTATATTTACCTATGTTTACACATAATATATAAATAATAAATTAATACTTGTAATTCTATATTTATACTTTGTGTCTCTCTTAAATCCTAACTCACTTAATACTACCCAGATCCTTTCATCTAGGTAAGTTATGATTTACCCAAACTTATTTAAAATCTTGACCGTCCAAGATCACTTTGATAATTTACTCACATTTAACTTTCTTATTCTCAATGTTTGGCTATTAATTTTCTCTAAGAGTCATTCTAATTCTTTTATGATTCTCTTCCTCTTCCTGTAACCTTTAGAAAACTTGTATTCATATAAAATCTCCATAACAACCAAGTTGAAATTTTCTTTAGGAAATAGATTCAGGTTATACACAGTAGCAAATATATTAATATTTCTTCAAGTTTCACTAGTATACCATTCTTATACCACTTCATATAATTTTTAAGAGATCTCAGCTTCAATCACGGCCTAATTTCACTTAAATCACACCTTATGACAGCAGATTAGGAGAAATGAATAGCATCACATTAGACATGCTTCTTCAAACATTTTCAAATCCATTTGAGTACATACCTTCCTTCTGTAACTCAGAAATCCCAAACATCATTATAAACTTCTTCAAAACTCTTGACTGACTTATTTAGTATTAATGTCTCCAAACTGCAAATCTATACAATTTTAAACTAAAACTATTTAATTTTTAAACCATCTTTTCACAGTTTAAGTCACTTGCTTTCCTTATCAGTCCCATACATAAACTCCAGCAAGTTTCCAAATTCTACTACACAACAACACATAAATTTAATTAAAGAAGCTTGAATTTATTTTAACTTCAATGTCTTCACGAAGTAAACCAAACAAATCATGTATTTTTTTTTTTTTTTGTCTTTATAACTTTATTTTATTTAAACAAAAATCTCTAAAATAATTACAAAACAGCCCATTGCATAATACCCAACTTTACCTTCAAAAATATTATCTTGGACATCATTCTTGATGTCCTTAATATTAATATCCTTTAAGGACTCAAATAAGAAACCTTAACAAACTTCTTTCTTCCAAAATTTAGCGATGACCTTGCCCTTCCTCAAGAATAATCATTGTATAAAATCCTATTTAACTCCATGACTCTAAACTTTAGAACGAATTATGTCATTTACTATACCTTATAAAGTTTCAGATTCACTGTCAAAAGTCATACTTAAAACAAATCAAAACTATGATTCAATTCAAGGAGATTTCAAATAACATACTTAGCTTGTATCATCATTTTCTTTTTACCCGAAACTGAAATCAAGAACAGATACTAAAACATCACTGAATCTCCAATTCAATTCTCCATTCCAATACAGTCTGAACATCAAATTAATCTCTCACAGAATTACAGGAAAATCAGCATCAATTATCTATTCTAGAATTCCTTCACACTTTCAATACTCATAACTTAATCAAATTGCCATATCAAGAGGCATAGACATATTCAGGATCACAATACTAAAATCATATCATTCCTTCATAATTACTTATCTAATCACCTTAAAATCTTAAAACAAATAGTAAAAATCAGATTTCCAATCTAAATAGTCTTAAAACTCCAAAGCATCATTACCAATGTTCAATTATCATAACATCCAGTCCTTAATGAACTTTCAACATTACACACTTCCTTACATGTATCAATGTATAATATCATTATTCTGCTCCAAATCATCTCTATTCAACCTCGTTGCAGTAATTAAGCTTCATTTGGCCTAATCCTCAATAAAACAAACTTTGATTGCATTAATACTCAAGCTACAAACAGAACAAAGCATCTTTAAATTCCACATCATTTTAATGACTCTAACTAAAGCTTAGCCAAACCAACTCAGCAACAACCCCTTAACAGAGCATCCATTCTAGAAATTTCAAAATCTCAGCACTAATTGAAACTTAAACATGCAAGTACCACATGAATCCCTACTTCTAAAATCTGAATTTCAAAACTCAATACCAGTGAAAATCCAAACAGAGACAGAAACGAACACTTGAAGAGTGATCTGAAATTTTTGTTTCTCAACGAAAAATCAACATGCAACCCGATCTATTAGCTCTATCTCACTTCTAACTAATTTTAATTAAGCTTTCAGGTAGTTGTAGGCTGAAATTCCATCCCTCATTCTTGGGTGAACAACTGACGGGAATGAGGAAGAAGGAAAGAGGTAAGAAATATTATACTATTGAGTTTTAAGATCAAATTACCATTTTCCCCCTATTATTTGAACTTTTCATTATTTCAATTTAGTCCTTTTTCAGAAAATAATTTTAAGATCAAATTAGAAACTTTCTTCTGCTATAAATTCTTTTGAACCTCAAAATAATTTCCCAAAAACTATCAAATTAAAATTTATCTTCTAACTATTTTTCTTTAATTTCTAAATAAAATAAACCTTAAAAATCATTAAAGATACCTCAAACATCATAAATTTATATATAAAGCTTTTTAATATCTTAATAACACCCCCAAGAACTTGAATAACTTCTTATGCCTATTTTCCAAATTTTGGGGTGTTACACTAGCCATTTCTTTGTTTTGATGCAATAAATAAGTCGTGCTTTTCTTTTCTTTTCTTTACTTTTTTCTATTTTTTGTTGTTGTTGAGTTTGTGTTGTTGCGTATTTGGTAGGCTATTCAGTGGTCAAACTAATTCTTCTTATGATCATCATTTTGTTTCTTTCTACGGTTTGATTGTAGTAGTGAAGGAGATGATCATAAGGAGTGTTTTTTTTTTTGGATAAGAATAAGGAGTAGTGTTTTTTAATCATAAGAAATTGTAATTGCTACTTCTGGGTTCTCAGCTTTCTCTTTGCTTGAGCATTGGGATTACCACAAGGGACATGATTTAGATTCAGCTATATGTTTAGTACTGTGTTATCTGAATCGCCTGAAAAAGAAAGTAGGATGTGTTTCCATATCACATGTTGATAAAATGTTACTGAGTATGTGTCCTTTTTCTTAATGTTTAATACCCGATTCACTCAAACAAAAATAGTACATGAAAAAGAATAATTACACGTCTTTCTTAGGGGGTTTGCATCCATTATGTGGAAAAGGAGCTACATCCAGTATGAAATTTAATAGTATCCCACTTCTACGAATAGCTCTTAATATCGCATCTATTCCGAGACGGGGACCTTTTACCATGACATCTACTTGTTGCATACATTGATCAGTTTTTGGAGGAGAGGGAAGAACGTTTAATGTGAGAAGAATATATATGTGAGAACAACTTGGAGACTTTATTGGACAGTGCACTTTGGGGATTTCTTATTTGCAAGGTATTTTCAAAATTTCAGTTTGAGCCATCTGGTTTTGCAAAGAAAGAAAGAAAACTCTGAAGACAAGTGTGTAGCAGTTACTGTCTAATTTCCACTTGCATTTCCTTAATGCATAAATTATATCACTTGCAGAATTAAATTTACCATTATCTACGTTGAGAACTGCATTACAAGCTAACTTCTCATACCATGTGTGCTCTTCAACCTGCATTTACAATCGCCACTTTCAATTGTACGTAGTAATTGGTGGATGATTGAGATTAACAGGAAAGTGATCAACAAAGTCAATTATATCACAGTATATCTTAAATTATCAATTACAGTTTATAAAGGCATATTATATATATATGCATTATGTATATGTAAATCTTTAATAAATGTTTCGCTCATACAAGCCTGAAAAATTGAGAATTGAACGTTGTTGTTCCATCTTTACTTTTACATATTTTCTAAACTTTGTATGGTACAATTGGTTTGGCTACTATATGGGGTTCATACATAGGAAAATGGAAACATGAGGTAACTATCGTTCATTTTCCTTTACTTATTCTATATTTTATCGAGCTGTCAAGCATGTTAATTTCATTAAAATTATATTATACAATTTCCTTGACTTGTATTATCATAAGATTTTTGTGCATTTCTGATATGACATGAACTCTTATTTTATGACCCATTTTGCTGGATGGGTATATGTCAAGATGTGTGGAAGGTGGAACTCATGCTTCATGCCAGCTTGTGCTACAAAATGACATATTACAAGAATAATGAACAAACTTGACCAAAAATAGGGCCAATTCAAATATCATCATTGGAAAGACATGAACAAGGTTGTGCTGCAAAATGATGTGCGTCCTTGATCAAAATGAAGAGCAACATAGAAGAACAAGTTTAACTTGCTCGACAAAAAGAGAGCAGCCTAGTAGAAGCTATAAGTGGCACAAAAGAGCTTGATCAAATAAGCTAAAATGGATGCTTCATGTAGGAGAATCGCCATCAATCATTGTACATGTATTTATAATATAGTGTAACTTAGTATTTGTCTGCTGTCTAAAAACGAGACAGTGTTATGTAAAAAAGGCAGATTTCAATGAAGGTGACTAAAATGTTTTCTTCGACTAGTATGTAGTATATATGTATATACGTAGGATCGATGGTTTGGGGAAGGGGGGGAATTGGAAAGTAGGGTTTCAGAAGAAAAGCAACAGAAGGGGGAAATCACAAACAGAAAGGGGATTGAGAGAGTGAGGAAGAGGTCTAAGGAGCCATCCGGATGAAACTTCTGTCAGAAAATCCATTTGTAACCAACAATGTTCATTGAGGATTTATATGGAATAAGCTCCTAGGTGTCAGTAGAGAGGAGGGCATGAAATTCATCAAACATGGCTTTACGATATTCAAAAGATTTGAGTGCTTGAGATACACAAGTGGGTATAGTTGATGAAGGGCCCGATGCAAGGTGAGATCGAAGTGGGATGGTGGAAACTAAATCTAGAGCTAAAGTTTTTTGTTTACAAGTGTTGGTTTTTCGACGACTAAGCATAGGGTGGGTGAGGAGGTGTCGATGAGTTTGGTGTGGAGGTGGAAGTTGTTAGTGAGATAGAGAGAGAAGGTGATGACGATGATGATAAGAAAGAGCATGATTGGGAGCATAACCAAAACACACAAGAGAGAGAACGTGGTGCATACTTAAGTGGAGCATAGAGCCTTAAATTGGGCCACCAGGTGGACCCAAAAACTTTTAAACATGTATAATCTGGTTTGGATGCAAACAATAGTTCAACTGGGATGGATCCTTATAAGGTGGGACTGGGCATTCGATTTAACAAATAGGAGGCTTGGCAAATGCATAGGACCAATGTTGATGTGGAACATCAGCAAGATTCATGATAGCTAGCTTGTTTCCACTAGAGATCTGTGTTTCCGTTCAGCAATTCCAATTTTGTATATGGGGGCAAGATATTCTATGATATATTCCAAATGAAATTAAATCTTTAATGTAAACGCTGAAATTCACCACCCCAGTCTTTGATTTATATGATACATTCTCTCCAGTGGTTAATTCACCTAATTCTTTCTATTGCTATCTCTGGCGGCTGGGTCATCAATCAAATAGACATTAGTAATGCTTTTCTCTATAGTATTCTTGAGGAAGATGTTTATATGAATTAACCAACAGGGTTCGTCAACCCATATTATCCTACTCATGTCTGCGAATTACGTAAGGCACTTTATGGTTTTATACAAGCACTTCGAGCTTGGTTTGCACGCTTAAGCTCCAAACTATTTGAACTTGGCTTTTCGGCATCCTGATCCGATTCTTCCCTATTTATATGCCATACCTCTAAATTTACAATATATGCATTAATTTATGTGGATGACATCATCATAATTGGCTCTTTTGCTGTGGCTATTTAAGATCTTATTCATGCTCTGGTTGCATCATTTTCCGGTCAAAAACTTGGGCCCCTTGCGCTATTTCTTGGGTATAGAAGTCTTCTCTTCTAAATATAGTTTGATCCTATCTCAACATAAATACATTCTTGATCTCTTGATCAAAGCTAACATGTCTAAAGCACGACCGGTTTCTACTCCGATGGCAACTGGTTTACCCCTCTCTACATTTGGAGGAACTGACTTCAAGGATCCACATTACTACTATCATTGTTGGTAGCCTTTAATACCTTAGCTTCACCAGACCAGATATAAGCTTTGCTATAGACAGAGTTTGTCAATTCATGCATCAACCCAAAGATCATTATCGGACTGCTGTCAAATGGATTTTGAGATATCTCAAAGGCAATTCCCATTTAGCATTACACATTCGACCTACATCAACCATTACTCTATCTGCCTTTTCAGATGCTAATAGGGGAGGCAATCCTGATGACTCTAAATCTACTGGAGCATTTGCCATTCACTGTGGTCCAAATCTGATTACTTGAAGCTCCAAGAAACAGCCTATGGTTGCTCGCAAGCATTGAAGCCGAATACAAAGCCATTGCAAACACCACAAGTGAGCTCATTTGGATACAAAATCTTCTCTATGAGCTCCATATTTTTCTTCCAGAAGCTCCTTTTCTTCACTTTGACAATCTCATGGCTACTTACTTTGTTGCCAATCCGCATTTTCACTCTCGAGCTAAATACATCTCTTTGAATTGTCACTTTGTTCTGGAACTTCTTGCTGTTGGTCTCCTCAACATTCTTCACATATCCCCAAAGGATCAAATAGCAGATCTCCTAACCAAGCCATTATCTTCATCTTGCTTTGCTTTCCTATTTTCGAGTCTCATTGTGTTACCAACCTAGTTCAACTCGTGGGGAAATATTGAAGCCCAAACATATAGAAAAGCCCAACAAGCCCAAGCGGATACAAGATAATTCAAGAAAGGATTTTTATCATTGTTCCAGATTCTTCTTGTGTAAATACTATATATAAATGATGCTCACACGGAAAGCAAGAAGAAATAATACAGTTGATTTTTATACAACCTTCCTCTCTTGTTGCCTTATGGCTAATATCTAGAGTTGTTTTGTGTAGAGGAGGCCCATGTTCATATCCAAACTTGTTAAGATATGTACTTTGGTTAAAGGGAACTTATCATTCTATTGGAAGTTCATAAAAGCCAAATCAACTTTTTCGTTAATAAAATTCCTTATCCCAAGTGAAATGCTCCTCCCACGCTATCCATATTACCTCATAGATATGATATTTGGATTGGACCACCCATTTTGTCTTCTTCCTAAATATAGGCATTATTGTAATCCATCACAAGCAGAGTTTAGTCTTCAAATAGACATGTTGTAGTCTCTTCTTCTTTCATGAGGTCATCCATATCTAGTGATCTTCTTCATGACCCACAAGTTTAGCTTTGTGGGAAATTTTTGTTCTTTGTGTAGCTATGGACTCATTTTGGGCGTTTGGCACTTCAGATGTTTCTCTATATTCTCTGCATCTTTCATAGGTTCGTCCCCGCTCTG
The DNA here is from genome assembly GCA_037074515.1 of Mimosa bimucronata. Lineage (NCBI taxonomy): Eukaryota > Viridiplantae > Streptophyta > Magnoliopsida > Fabales > Fabaceae > Mimosa > Mimosa bimucronata. The sequence goes on from CM073447.1 coordinate 9,431,946, forward strand.
TTCCACGTCTCGTTTGATACATTATCTTGCTTAATCGTATCATTTTTCCATCTTCTTCATGTTCCTTCCCTTACCATCGGCTTCTCCTTCAGTAGAATCTTGTCCCTAAGAAATTAAATTTAGGACGTAATGGATTATTTCAAATTAGTTGAAATTCAATATGATTTGAGATGTCGGATGGTTAGTCACACAAAAAAGTGACTATATATCTAACTTTTCTATTTTTTAATCTAGTTTAATATTTATGAAAGATCATAAAAATATGTGAACCAATAAGGATTCAATCTATGAATTGAATAAGTTCCTCACGACGAATTCCGGCTAAAAAATGTGCCCACATATTTAGTATCCAGCTGGTGGAGTTCTCGTAATACTATTCTTTGGTATCAACAAAAGCTTTTAATTCCGTTGTAGGAGATAACATGAGCATTTTCTCTTAAATTTTTTTTTGTCTCTACTCTTCTATTCTTCTTATCTTTCGGTTAATGTTATATAATATATTTGACATATTTTATCGATTTGTGATGACGTCATTATGGTTGCAATGTGCTTTTCAGTACAGTTGGTCGCGTTTCAATTTCAATATAAAAAATTCAGGCTGCAAGCTTCATGTTTGAGTACTTTTCTGGCCAAAAAAAAAAATTGACTATTTCATGTTTTCATTAATATCATTGTAATTGAAATATAATGAAGGAAAGCGATGCGGTTGTTCTGCACATCCAGTGGACTACACAGCAAGTTGATGGGATACAGGGAGAATTGTATTTAGGTCTTAAAGAAGACAACTAATATTAAATAAGTTCTAATGACTTGTCAATGGTATTTTTTCTTTTTAACTTGTTAACAGTGCATATTTCACTTGTTATTAACAAATTATAGGACTTGTTTGATATTAATTTTCTTTTTTGGAGCTTAAATGTAAATCTCCCAATTTTCTTACTACAGTTTTCTTGGGGGGAAAAAAAGATAAAAGTTTTAAAGATGTAAGTGCATGTTTCGGTGAAAAAAAAAAGTACTTTTTCTACTCAAACCATAGTTTTAGAAAAAGACACCCAAACACACTAAAAAATTGGAAAAACTATTTTCAAAACAAAACCATCGTTTTGGGTGCTTAAACCATGGTTTATCAAAAAACTATTTTTTTTGGCTATTTGTAGGGTTGGTTGAGTAATAAATTGGATGATAAATTTCTCACCTAAAATTACCCATATATTTCCTCTCTCTTTCATCACTGGTATTCACGCTTCTGCTCTCACTCTCATTCTTCTTCCCAGTGTCCCCAACCTTTTTTTAACGTGCAGTAATTTTTTTAATGTGCAGACTCTCACTCGCATTCATTCCTCTCTTTAATGTGCAGTAATTTTTTAAAATTTTATTATTTATTATATAATTTGATCATTTAAATCATTAAAAATGAATTATGTCTCTACAGTAATTTTTAATACATATATTATTAGTTTTTTAATCATATTATAAAATAATTAATGTTATCATTTTATTTTCTTACTGTAATTTTTAAAATTATGTTATTAATTATATGATTTTATGTTTTAAATGTTTGAAATAAATTGTTTTCCTTTAAATGTGGGTGTTCATGGGTCGGAACGGGACGGGACGGGCTTGTTCCGTGTCCCGTCCCGTAAAAGGCCTCAGGACAGTAAAGTTGTCCCATGTCCCGTCCCATTACCTGTCTTGTCCCATCCTATCGGGATCGGGATGTCCCGCTTTTTAAAAAAAAAACATTAACTTGTTTGATGTGTTACTTAGATATTTATTTTGTATTTAAAATATAATATATTTTCATATAAATAATATCTATATTAAAATAAATTAGTTGTATCATTAATAAAAAAGTTAGATATTTTGATAAAATTTTGTTAAGATATATGAGATATTTTAGGGTATTAAATATTTCTGTTATTTTGTATTAAAGATAAAACTAAATTTAATATGAGAATGTTTTATTATACAAATAACTATAATTTTCTACCCATGTGAAATTCAATGATGCATAAGAAATATACTAATATTCTAATTAATAACAGTTTATAATAACTAATTGTATTTTGAAAAATTTGAGATATTGTTTGTTGACCTATTAATACTCCAACTAATAATATCTCATAATAACAAATTATACTAAAATAATATGATAAAAAACTAATAGTTCAAATATGGATTTAAATAAGATTATATTTCATATACGGACATTGAATAATTATTGTTTTTTAAATCTATTATAAATTTTATGTATCTCAACCATTTGACCTGCTTTATCGGTTAAATATTAAATTACATATGAGCTTGGATTTATTGAATAAATGCTAATTAGAAAATAATTAATATTTTTTATCAGTAGGTAGGAGGAATTTATATCTAAAATATAATAATTAGATCTTTTAGAAATAAATATTCGGGACAGGACAAAAAGACGGTACGGAACAGTGCTCATCCCGTGACCCGTCCGGTCCCATTAATAATTTTGTCCCGTCCCACTTTTGTCTCGTCCCATATATTTTCGGTACGGGAAAATCCCATCCCAAAATGACCGGGATCGGAACGGTACGGTCGGAACGGGACGAAAATGAACACCCCAAAATGTAAATACCACATTAGCTAATGTCCTTTTTGGTAATTTACACAAAAAAAGCTATTCTAGTAACAACTATCCAAACACTCTCATTTTATCAAAAACCATTTTGTTCGCCCTGCGTCGCAAGTGCACGGGTCGCGCCAAATAATAAAGTGATGAGAAAAGTATCGTTCCCACGAGGATTTGTCCAAAACCCGGTCAAACAATGATTATCACACTCTCGCCCAATTTGAGTGACACAAATGTTGAGATTGAAAATTAAATAAGAAAATAAAATGAAAATAAAACTATAAACAAGTGATTCTCCAACTTCAAGGATAAAATGGGTCCTAAAATTATCTATCCCCCTTGTACTTCTTAAAACTCAATTAACCTCTCCTCAAAAAACCTCTCAACGAAACCACGTGCTAATCTAGGGTTCACAGAGTACTTGTAAACGCTCTCTCAAGTCAAGAACAAGTGTTTAGTCTTATTAATTGCACAATCTCTTGCTACGATTTAATAAAACCCAATTATCAAGCTCCAACCCTAATGTGACTATGCAAGGCTAACAAGTATATCTCTATCTTACCAACAAAACTATCCATTCGTCATGCAAACTTCCGGTTCTTGCACTATTTTACCCAAGTTCTACACTCAACCTAGCTCTCTCGAGTCATAAATCAAGCGAACCCAACATCTAAATGGTGATCAAGCACTTAGAAGCATTAAGAACGGAGTAAAATAAGCACATAGATATCATTAATCACAAATTAAGAGGAGGAATCAAGAATCAATACATACAAGGGTTCAAAATAATCCTAGAATCAAAGTATTTAGCTACTCATGTTCTATAACTCAAAGGGAGCATATATATACAACATTACAAACAGAACAAGAGAAGAGAATGAAGAAGGAAGAGAATAAACCAAGAGAGGAAGCCCAAATCTCTTCGAAGCTCCAAGCCCAAGCTCAATCCCCACCAATCTCCAAGCCCTAGCAGAGCAAAACACTCCCAAAATGCCCCAAAAGTCGAAGAATCCCGAATAAGCTCGAAGCCCTAGCTTTTATTTCCTTCAAAACGCGTCTGTTCTGTCCAAAATGCAGCAACACGCGAAGTTCTCCGTGAGTCTCGCCGCGGCGAGCCCACAGCGAAGTCCAAAAATTCTTGGGCTGAGGGATGCTCGCCGCGGCGAGTTGACGGCGAGCTCCAAAAACGGGCAGAAGCTTATTCAGTTCGCCACGGCGAAGTCCCTGCTTCTCTGGTCTTTTACTCTGTGTTCTTTATTCCTTGGGCTGCTCTAACTTCTTCTTATTTTTGTTCAATTAGGAGCTTGGTGAATGGCTAAAATCTCTTGTTTATTGCATCAAATTATTCCTACAAAAATTACATAAAACAAAATAAGAAACTAACTATAAACACAATCAAAATCTACATAAATATACAATAATATGCGATCGAAAATCAAATGAACATTTTCCTATCTTGAGTATCTAAAATTCATCAATGATTGAATAAAACTCATGATTGAATAAAACTCAAGGAAAATGTGCTAACATTACATGAATTCCCAGAAGTTATTGTAACACCTGGAATTTTACTACTATAATATAACATTTTAATTGAATTATAACCACTTTTTAATATCAGAAGTCCAAAAATACGTAAAAATTTAAAACTTTTTCTTTAAAACATTTAACCAACTTCGTTTCAGTTGGAATAGGCTTTTCAGACAAAATGGAACAATTTAAAACTTTTGTAAAAGAAAGTGGTTAATAAAACAATTAAAAGTACACTAACCATCTCTCAGTATCTATTAATAATTCGTAACACTTAGGGAATTTAAATCCCTTAATAAATTTATGCAATTCTATTATCTATGCTTTCTATTATTAATTTAATAATTTAATTCTTACAACATATACAAATAATATTACTAAATTATTTAACTACCTTTTTCTTACTCAACTATAATCCTAATTTCTTCTTCTACTCTTCCTTCCCAGCTAGCTTCCCACATCCTGCGTACTGAAAATGTTTGGGGAAAGAGTGAGATTGGAAATCCCAATAGCAGTTTCTTTCATTAACATATATGATCATACTAGTATTGTCATGTATATATTTCATAAAACTGCCCAAATGATGATAGTCTTACTCCTATTAATCTGTGTGCGATCCGCACCTACCAACCACTGATAACGATACTTTCGTTAACTAGTGGAGGCTCTACCTGCAGGACTTCTCGTTATAACAATCCCGTTATAACTAAACTGGTTTGGCAAAGGGGTAGCGAACCACCTAAGCCTGGAGTACTCCAACTTAGGAATAACAACTTACCAACTAAATGCAACAGTTATTATAAAATAATACATGCATTTTAATTGTTACTGAAATAAACTGCTACCTGAACTCCAAGTTTAATCATTATCTGCTCCTTTCCTTTCTACTGATCTTCTCAATTTATTTTACTATTAAGACCTATTAACATTTAATATAAACAATAAATTAATATCTAAACTTCTATATAATTATTCAGCGTCTCTCTCGGGGTCCTAATATACTTAATACTACCCCTTGCTTTATGTCTTATATAAATATGTTTGACCAATAAATTCTATAAGGAAATTATTCTTTAAAGACCTTAGTTGTTTACACACATAAGCGCACATCTTTACATATATATATATATATTTAATTCCTATTTATCATGAAATTTAAATAATAAATCCATTAATAGTGTAAATCGAGTCAGAGTAATTTAATTTATTAAAGAATATCAAAAATCACCAATCATAATTAAACAAATTCTAAAATTCTCAACTTATGTAATTGTTATTAATTGGTCATTCTAACACTACTAACTTAATCAAATTAGTTAAAATAATTACTTTGCAACAAGAGACATTCAAAGTAGCCCTTTTTCAATTCAAGCTTTCATTATATCCTCAAACCAGACTTCTTTTTATGACATAACAAATTAGTCATCAACATTCTTCCTCCAATAGAATTAAATATTTCCTTTATTGCTCCACTTTAAAACGTGACCCCTATGCTCAAACCTTATTAACTTTCAAATTCCAAATTGAACCATTCAAAACATCGAACTAAATAAATTTCTAAATCTTACTCATGTATAACCATATTTCAAACACAGCCAGATCATTCCTTGAGTTTCTATTTCTTAAAATTTCATTACAATCAAACTTTATCACATCACAATGAACCCCTATCCTTTGTAACTAGGAAGATTGTGATCTACCATCACTACCTCACACCTTAAAGATCTTAGAGTCACCTTTAACCAAACCTCAACTTTTCTAATCCCATTAGACTAACCAACAACTCTCTTAAGAGATAGATTTATTTCCCCAAAAACTGGAACTATTTTCCCATACTTCCTACCAAGTCCTTTGCATCCATTAAAACCTAGCACATCTGAATAAGATCCCAATTTCCTACCACTAACAAAGTTTCCAATATCATCGGCCTTTCCAATGACACCAAGTCATTCTATCTTATTACCAACAATTTCCCAAAATAGTTTATAACTTAAAATCCAGTATTCTTATCCACATCATACCTCCTTGTAACACCAAAATCAGCTCCATTACTTAAAATAATGTCTATTTTAATCTATTTAGCTAATCACAGCCACATATATAGATGCACATCTAAATCTATGCTCCTATCCTATTATTTACTTAAAACTTTTAACACTATCCAAAACATCACTTAAATAGAACCATTAATCATCATCAACTTACTATTAAAATTTCTTCCAACCAAATCCCAATTAAACACTCACCACCTTACTTTGTTCTTTCTTCCTTAGACATAAGATTAAAATCTGGTAACTCGTAACAATTTATTCCCAAACCGAGATCACAACACGATTCTCTAATCCTTGGGTGACTTTCCACAACTAATTCACATCTTCTTTCTAACTTTTCCTCAATTCCCCACATTTAATCATCATATCCTATTAATTCCCACTTCCACATGCAACTCAATCAATTATCCATAAAAGTTCAGCTTCAATGTCTTAACTTAATCCTTCTCACCATTTCAAATCTTCCAAATTCTTAGACCGTAAAGAACTAGCATATAATCAACTTTAAACCACAAAATCATCTCATAGTCATCCTACATATTCAAACGAACTTCCCACCTCATGCAATCCTCACTAACCCTCAACTTCCATCACCATTTACTTCTTTGTCTTTTTGTTACACACATTCCCAAACACCCCAAAAATCCTCCCAACTAAATTTTCTATATACCTCAAAATCATTCTCAACACTATCAATTCCTTTTATATCATTGAACCTCAATTAAACCATCAAATTCTCTTCTACGAAATTCCTCTTCTAGCAGCACTGATCACAAAAACAAAAAGGAAAACAAGAAAATCAACCTTTATTATCAAATTTTCTTCTTAATCAGCACCTAAATCAACGCTTCAACCAGCTCAAATTCATCATCCATATTTCCTCATCACTGACCGAAAACAGAGCAGGAAAGAAGGGAGAAAAAGGAAAACCAATTTCACATTCAATTAAAATCAATCATACCCAATCAACCCCTGCTCCTTCATACTTTCATCATAGCCAGAAATCAAATCAACAGAAGGACAGAAATTCAAGCAACAACAAAATTGATACACCATCAACCTTAATTCCCTCTTCCTTTATCATACTCAAAATCACTATCACAGAGGAACAGAATTTCAAGAACAAGGGAATCGAACAGAGAGGAAGAAGAGTGAACAAAATCAGAGGTAACAGAAGGAAAACGAGAATTCCATATTCAAGCAAGAATTAACCAAGCACAACTAAACACCATTAAACATCAGTTTCATTTCCTCTTCCTCATACTCAAAGCATCATCGTAGAACAAAAGCAGGGATTCGGCCAGACCAAGGAACAGAGAAAACAAAAAGAACAGAAATTACAGAAACATATTATTCCATCTTTTCTTAATCATAATTAGAATACAATTGCAGAAACCAACATCCTCAAGAACTAAGAAAAATCGGCAGGACAGGGGAGAAGAGGAACTGAAGTTGCAAAATCGTCCCATCAGAAATTTCAACAACAAAACACTCTATGACCCTAAACTTATTCCTAACCATGCTTAATTAAGCTTTCAGTCGATTTCCACCTGAATTCATCAAAGAGGGCGACGGTGAACAGTGAAATGGAAGAAGAAATTTGGGGAAAACACATAAATACCTCTCCCTTACTCAAATTCGTTCCTAAAAGTAGTTAATCGAAGCCCAAGCTTCATTTCTATGAATTTGAAACTTCAGAAACCTCCCAAAATTCGAATCGGCCCCCTCTCTATCTCGCTTGAATCGAACAAGAATAAGAGGAAACGGAGGAAAAGGGGCTTACCCAGAGCTAACCCCAAGCTTCCCACGAGTTCCTGCCACTCCTCGCCGTCAAAATCACGCCTCCATGTTGCCGGCATCGCTGATCGAAGACGAAGAAAGCGGAGAGAACGAGAGAGCAGAGTGAAAATGCGAGAGGGAGAGAGAGAAAGAATGACGGTGATGATGAATGAATTAAAACATATAGGAAGGCACACGTGTATGGTATATATTAAAAGACAAACATGATATTTTGTTTTTACGGGTATTTTACTATCTTGCCATTCCCTTTATAATTGAAGATATTTTCAACTAGGGGCAAATGTTGTCTTTTCCATTTTCTATTTCCTATTTTTCTCTTAAATAATAATTTTATTTACCATTATCACTTGGAAATATACCTAAGTTTGTCCCAAAATAATTTCTCTAGATATGTTTTAATTTCTAAATTTATTTATAAGACTTTTTAATTAATAACCAATACCCCAAAATTCTAAATATTCCCTTATTTAAATTTATCTTCTAACTATTTTCCCTTAGCTAATAAAGAAAATAACTTTAAAAATTATTAAAAATATACCTGGCCTCATAAATTTATTTATAAGACTTTTTAATTTCTAAATACATTTCTAAAATCTCAACTATATCCTTGTTATCCCTTTTTCTCTAAATTACGTTTTATTTTCTAATTAATTTTTCTTTGTTTCTTAAATAAAATAAGCCTTAAAATATTAAAAATGCCTAAATATCATAAATTTATTTTTAATGTTTTTTAATATTTTAAAAATATTCTCAAAATATTAAATAATTTCTTATTTCCTATTTTCTAAAATTTGGGGTGTTACAGTTATCACACCCCCAAACTTAGACTTTTACTCGTCCTCGAGTAAAACAAAATATGAGATTGAAAGATTGATGAATTATCCACTTACTATGCATGCAAGGAGTTTTCCTCATTAGTTCCTCAAGAGGATATATTCAATAGGAAATCAATGGAATATAGAAGGATGCAAAACTCACACATTAAGAACAAACTTCCCAACAATTATTAAGTGTGTGTGTGTGTGCAAAGTCAGAGAACAATTCTTCAACAAATGTCAAAAAGGGAATTGCAACATTTCAATATATATTAAGCTCTCTCAACATTCAAAACTTCATATGCCTACTCTCTTCCTCTCTCTCCACCAAAAGAATTTTTCTTACATAAATTCAAAATCAATGGGACTTGATGGGCTTGTAATGTGGCCAAGGGTTAAGCTCATAGAAAGAAAGGTATAAAGAGAATTCAAATATCTTGAGATAAATGATAATATGTAGCTCATCTTTCTTTTCTACACAAAATTCCCTTCCAAAAATCTGACCACTCCCCCAAACTTATCTCATTTTGATGTCTTTGCACTCCAAGTCTTATTGAAACTAAACTCTTTTTCTTTTTCTTTTTCTTCTTTTTTTTTTCTTTTCATCTTTTATTCTTCCATATTTTTTTTAACTTGAAATGACTTTGGAGTACAATTCATTGACTATCATGTAATATTCCTCATACCCACTTTTACAATCATATTCATCCCCACATCACCAAACAAATCCTCACCACCAATCATAATCATCAAATTAACAATCACCTCAAGATTAAGGTAATTCATGGTTTTTCAGGCTATAAAGATTAGGGTCTATTGAGGGCTTCAAAAAAAAAGAAACTCAAGGTTTTTCATTTAAGGCTCAAATGGGGGTTCAAATGGAAATGATTCAAAGGTAGGCTTGAAAGGCTCAAACACATTTGAAAGAATGTGTAACACCCCAAAATTTGGATTAGAGATAATCATGATTTATTTAAGATCTTAGAGTGTCATTTAGAAATTAAAAAGTTTTATAAATAAATTTATGAGGCTATATGTATTTTTAATAATTTTAAGACTTATTTTCTTTATTGACGGAGGAAAAATAATTAGAAGATAAATGTTAATTTGGAAACTTTAGAAAAATTTATTTGAGGGTCAAAGAAATTTATGGGTAAGAAAATATCTAACCTGATATGAGAATAAATTTTAGGAAATTAATTTTTCAGATAATGACTAAATTGAAAATAGAGGAAAGTTTCAGATAAAGGGACTAAACTGAAAGGTTTAAAAGTTGGAAGGGCATATGTGTAATTTTTTCAAACCCTTTTTATATAAAATTCCCTCATCTCCTTCTCTTCTTCATTCCGTCTCTCCTCCTTCTCTCTATTTCTCATTTTCTCCCTCCGTTCTCTGCAAATTCCTCAGCGAGCTCAGTGGCAACGGCGATGATCTTCGACGATGGTGAGCTCTAATCAGCCATGCAATCATGGATTTCGAATCTTGTGAGTCTCCTCTCTCCATTTCCACCCTTCATTTCTTCGATTAGCGCATTTTGAAAGGAGGGTCCGAAAAGGTTTAGGGGTTTTTGGAAGGTCTTAACCGATTAGAAGCTAGCTTAAGTTTCGATTCAAACATTTTTGAAGAGGTTTTGTGAATGAAGGTTGTTTTGGTCTGTTTTCTTCAATTGTTCTCTCGGGTTACTGTTCACCAACGAATTTATTTGTCGAATTCCGACCAGATGGACGCCAATAGGTGTTTAAAGGTTTCTTAGAAATGTTTAAGAGTCAGTTTTATAGATGCATGTATGATTTCTTAATTGATTCTGGAGTTTTCGTTCATGAACTCCTTTTACTCTGTTTCTGGTTTTAATTTCTGAGTTAAGGGATCAACTGAGTGGTGGGGTATTTCAAGGAGAATGAACGATAAATTTGAGGAGCTGCATGCTTGCTTTCTTCTTGGTTTCTGGTGAATTTGAAACTGGAGTTAAATACTTTGTTTAGGGTTGTTTCATTATTGTTTGGGGTTTGCTTTCTGATATAAAGGGTATAATGTACTGAAATGAAAGTAAGTTATTAAGGTATGGTTGATGATAAATTATGAGTTTTAATGTTTGAATATAAGATTTCCAACTGTGAGCCGTAAGGCTATGTGGATGTATTCAGGAGCGTGATTTAGGTGTAAGTGATGTTGTGGTTTTATTTTAAAACTGAATTTTTGAGGGGATCTGGACATGGTTTTTCAGATTAAGGAGAAAAGGTGTAATATGAAATGGGGTAGTAAAAGATATATATATATATATATTGTCAAATTGGTACGGTCTTGAGGTTCTAAAATGATAATGTAAACTTTTAAGTGTTTTGGTAAGGATTTGAATTATAAATATAAATCTAGAAAGTGACTTAAAAATAAAGAATTAAGTTGGAACTTACTGATTCAAAGTCATGTATCATGTCTCAAACTACTGGGTAAAATTGTAGTGGATAAATATAGCATGGATTAGGAAGTTAGAAATATGCTTAAGTATGACTAAACAAGTAGATGAGATGATGAAAGCATAGTTTCTGTTTTGGAGTCATTGATTATTAAACCAAGTAATTTATGGAAGAAATAATGTTTTATGTTTAAGTCATTGTATGTTGTTGGACGTTACTGATTTGGGGATATCGTTGGATCCAGGAAGTAAAGGAAGGTAAAAGTTAGATTGCTTGGTAGGGGTGCTGTCCAAAGGAAATTATTTGGTGATGTTTATGATAATTTAGGAGCAGTGGCTGTTTTGATGATTCTCTTTGGGATAAGTAATTATCTTAGTTAATTAAACTGTGCTTAGAAGTCTTCAAGCAATGATTCAAACGTTAATATAAGTATGGAAATATTTTCAGAATGAAAGAGAAGAGTTGTTTGAATTTTTATGGATCAAAGTAATCAAATTTCAAGGATGTATGAATCATGAGTGTGTAATGAATGAGGTGTAATGACTGATACTTTACTCTTATATGTGTTATTAAAACTTAGCTCTTATGATAAAACTGGAGAATCAGTTATAAAGTACTGTTTTGTTATACTTGAAAGCTAGACAAGTGATTCAAACCATTTTAGGAACACTAAAATAATATGTTGACATGTTCCAAAAGATTATGATGAAGATGTAAGACATATATTAGAACAGGGGAAGGGTAGAAATAAATAATATTATAGGAACGTGAGAGACGCATAGTATAAATATAGAAGTACATATATTAACCTACTCTTATTATAATATGATTTGTAGATATGCTTTGATATTGGTATGAGTTCACCAAGGCAGTGGAAAGTAAAGGATCTGGTTCTGGAAATAGCTTCGGTATCCAGGTAGTAGTTTAATTCATAATATAAATTTCTATATATAATTTTGTAATATCTGTGGCATGTAAATGGGCATTATTCTTCGTACGATATTGATGATATTTATGGAGTACTCCAAGGCCTAGGTGGGTCGCTCCCCCTTTGCCAGTAAATTCCTATAACCGTGAGGGTTATTGAGTAGTTGTGAGGGCTACAATTAAATTCCTATAACCGTGAGGGTTATTGAGTAGCTGTGAGGGCTACAATTAAATTCCTATAACCGTGAGGGTTATTGAGCAGCTGTGAGAGCTACAATTAAATTCCTATAACCGTGTGGGTTATCGAGTAGCCGTGAGGGCTATAATTCCTATAACCGTGAGGGTTATTGAGTAGCCATGAGGGCTATAATTGGAAAAATCCTGCAGGTATTGGTTAAAGGGATATATGCTTTCATTATATGCACAGGTTTATGAAATTGATGTATATGTATATATAAGTGCACATGATATGGAATAAACTGCTATTGAGATTTCTAATCTCACTGTTTTCCAAAATGTTTTCAGTATACCAGAATGGGAGTAGCTAGCTGGGAAAGAAATAAGGTAGTATGAAGGGGCAGGAATGCCTGCTTTGTCTTGTACCCTGTAGGTAGTTACTTTAAGAACCTACTTGCCTGTGTATGTTATATGTTTAAATAATTAAGACAAGTTGGAAGCTTGTCTTGTAGTTAATGTATATTTTATATATGTATATATATATATCCTTAAGGAATAATAGAGCTGCATACTCATATAAGAGGGTTATCAATCAAGATAACCTGCCAATATATTATTATAGTAAGAGAGGTGTAAATAGATAAATTGAACATAATCTAAGAAATATGTAAATATAGTGTAAGGGGTTTGACTCCCCAAGCATTATAATTCGAGTTATGTTAATTGTTTTAATAACCACTCTATTTTATTGAAAGTTTAAAGATATTCCAATTTGTCAGAAAATCCCATTTGAAAGAAAGGAAATTTGATTTAATACTTTGGAAAGAAAAAGTTTTAAAATTTTCGTATTTTTGGGCTTCTGGAATTAAAAAGTGGTTATAAATCAATTAAAATGCTATAATATAGTAGTAAAAATATAGGTGTTATAGAATGCCCATATCATTTTCCAAAATCATGCAAAAATCATTACAAAGCCTCAAGAGATTCCAAGATAGGTTCTAGAGTTATCAGCTGAGAAAGAAAATACAAACTGAAATGCTACAACATCTCCAAACAAAGGCTGTCAAATCATTTCCAACTTGAGTGTACCAAAAATTCTCTTCTATTTTATTTTTCAAAATGGTCAACAAGCCAGTCTCAATAATGCAAATCCAGCATCCAAAAATATTAACCACAACTTCCTCTTAAACATATAATCTAAGCAACCATTCTATCATTGGATCCCACATTTTAGTTCAGTGGATACTAAATCAATCTAAATCTTGTTTTAAGTAAATTGACAAGTAATCGTCCAAGTTTTTAAAATTGAAATTCATGTAAATGTTAACCAACAGTTTATCATTAATTCAGTCAGTTCTCAGTAAATTAGAAATGCAAGAAACTTCCCTGTAAATGCTCTTTACGCTCCAAACTTGCTTCCCTTTGCCTAATGTTCAAGTTGATGACAAACCTTGAAAATGCTCAAAAGAGGTCACATCTACTAAATAAAAACAACAATGAAAAATATTAAATTTTTAAATCTTGGGTTGCCTGCCAAGAAGCGCTAAGTTTATAGTCTTCAGCCAGACTTTCAATGTCACTGCTAATCATACGTATCAAAGACAAAAATCACCTTGTCTTCATTTCTCTTCAAAAGACAAGGCTTCAAAAATATTGGGTATTCATTCATACAAGCATTACATGTTCCTTTAATCAAAATTGATTTCAAGGTACATGATCCAATATAGCACATGGGAGGCTCCAATTTAATTTTTTCAAAATCATCCTCATTAGCCCCCAAATACTTTGAAAACCCAATAAAATCTACTTGACTCTCATCAGTAAGAGCCAAGCTTTCAGTAGGAGGATTTTGAACATTAATTGCATGAAACTCAATGTTTCTCTCTCCCTCTTCCATTTCTAGCTCAAAATCACCCACAAAAGTATCACAAACCATTGAAAGCGCATTATCACTTCCCATATGCAATTGCTCACTTGAAATGGCCTCTTCCACATAAGAGTCATTTGAAATATCAATGAAAACACTTGTTTGCTTTAAAGACTCAATGGTAGAAGCCACTTCATTTGCCCTAGATGCTAAATTTTCAAGAGCTAATTCATGTTCATTAAATTTTTCTTTTGTCCAGGCTCTTATTTCATTTTGATTATCCAAAATGCGTTGAAGCATCTCCTCAACTATGGGCTTTCTCTCATGAATGGGAGTGACCTCTTCTACATGATTAGGTGATGTTTGATAATATGATGCATATGAAGGGAAAGAAGAATTTGGATCCCAAGGCAATACATGTTCATGATTCCAACTAGGATTAAAAGAATTATCATTCCAATCAGTTTGAACCCTAGCAAAATCATCCCCTACATAATCCAAGGTTGAAACATGGGGGCATTGATCAATATAATGATTATCTCCACAAAAATTGCAACAAATGTACTCATATTAAGTTTCAAAAGCATTAGAATCATAGCAAGAAGGTAGATAATCATTATCCTGTTCAAATCAATTACTTGCCCCATTAGTCCACCAAGGATAATCCATAAACAAAAATTAAAAGAAAATAATTAACAAACTAAAAAGACAAACAAAGAAAACACATATACACATATGAACACAAGAAAAGAAGCTAAAAAGAGAATAACAAACACACGAACAAATATATACAAACTCAAGCTTTAGCTACTAGTGCTCTAACCAAGGTTGACCAAGGACGGTTTTGGGAAACAAATCCCCGGCAACGGCGCCAAAAACTTGTTCATCCCTGCGCCGCAAGTGCACGGGTCGCGCCAAGTAATAAAGTGATGAGAAAAGTATCGTTCCCACGAGGATTTGTCCAAAACCCGGTCAAACAATGATTATCACACTCTCACCCAATTTGAGTGACACAAATGTTGAGATTGAAAATTAAATAAGAAAATAAAATGAAAATAAAACTATAAACAAGTGATTCTTCAACTTCAAGGATAAAATGGGTCCTAAAATTATCTATCCCCCTTGTACTTCTTAAAACTCAATTAACCTCCCCTCAAAGAAGCTCTCAACGAAACCACGTGCTAATCTAGGGTTCACAGAGTACTTGTAAACGCTCTCTCAAGTCAAGAACAAGTGTTTAGTCTTATTAATTGCACAATCTCTTGCTACGATTTAATAAAACCCAATTATCAAGCTCCAACCCTAATGTGACTATGCAAGGCTAACAAGTATATCTCTATCTTACCAACAAAACTATCCATTCGTCATGCAAACTTCCGGTTCTTGCACTATTTTACCCAAGTTCCACACTCAACCTAGCTCTCTCGAGTCATAAATCAAGCGAACCCAACATCTAAATGGTGATCAAGCACTTAGAAGCATTAAGAACGGAGTAAAATAAGCACATAGATATCATTAATCACAAATTAAGAGGAGGAATCAAGAATCAATACATACAAGGGTTCAAAATAATCCTAGAATCAAAGTATTTAGCTACTCATGTTCTATAACTCAAAGGGAGCATATATATACAACATTACAAACAGAACAAGAGAAGAGAATGAAGAAGGAAGAGAATAAACCAAGAGAGGAAGCCCAAATCTCTTCGAAGCTCCAAGCCCAAGCTCAATCCCCACCAATCTCCAAGCCCTAGCAGAGCAAAACACTCCCAAAATGCCCCAAAAGTCGAAGAATCCCGAATAAGCTCGAAGCCCTAGCTTTTATTCCCTTCAAAACTCGTCTGTTCTGTCCAAAACACAGCAACACGCGAAGTTCGCCGTGAGTCTCGCCACGGCGAGCCCACGGCGAAGTCCGAAAATTCCTGGGCTAGGGATGCTCGCCGCGGCGAGCTGACGGCGAGCTCCAAAAACGGGCAGAAGCTTATTCAGTTCACCGCGGCGAAAGCCACGGCGAAGTCCCTGCTTCTCTGGTCTTTTACTCTGTGTTCTTTATTCATTGGGCTGCTCTAACTTCTTCTTATTTTTGTTCAATTGGGAGCTTGGTGAAGGGCTAAAATCTCTTGTTTATTGCATCAAATTATTCCTACAAAAATTACATAAAACAAAATAAGAAACTAATTATAAACACAATCAAAATCTACATAAATATACAATAATATGCAACCGAAAATCAAATGAACATTTTCCTATTTGAGTATCTAAAATTTATCAATGATTGAATAAAACTCAAGAAAAATGTGCTAACATTACATGAATTCCCAGAAGTTATCACATTTTTTCAAAAAAGCTATTATGCTCAAAAGCTATTATCAAAAAGCTATTTTTCAGCTTTTTTCCCAAAAGCTATTCTGAAAAAGCTAATCCAAATAGGTCTAATAAGAATTTGATGTGCGTTCCACGAATTTCATGATTACTTTCTTTTTAATTAACGCTTAAATTTGAACAAGATAATGGATATTATTGACTAAAATTTTATCAACATCAATATTTTTCTCGTTTCCATCATAAATACAGCATCATTTTAACAATTTTCTAAGCAATCTATAAAATCCAAGACAATTAATATCCATTTATTTGAATAAATATTAATGTTTTTACTAAAAAACTAATAGCTAATATTCATCTATTCCTTGGATAAAAGGTATTAGTAGAACCATCCCATTACATACCAAGGACAATTGAGAAATTTAAGAACAAATATTTAAAACATCAGTTACAAACAACTAATTTTGTTATAAAAATGAGGGTTCCTCCGCATCATAAAATAATCAGCTTAAATTTTCATCGTGAATCACACCATTAGATAACCCAATAACAATAACCGAAATTATTAAATAACATCCATAGAATACACTTAATACACTACAAAAAACAGGACCTTTGGTGGCGACTTTCAGCGGCGACAAAAAAAGTCGCCACTGAAACCACCACTTTCAGTGGCGACATTTTGGGTCGCCACCTA
This sequence comes from Mimosa bimucronata, assembly GCA_037074515.1. Taxonomy (NCBI): domain Eukaryota; kingdom Viridiplantae; phylum Streptophyta; class Magnoliopsida; order Fabales; family Fabaceae; genus Mimosa; species Mimosa bimucronata. Next base: position 9,449,150 of record CM073447.1, read on the forward strand.
ATGTATATGTATTGGCGGCGACTTTTAAAAGTCGCCGCTGAAAGCCTGACTTTTGGCGACGACTTTTAAAGTCGCCGCGGATAATATTATAGGTGGCGACAATAAGTCGCCACGGAAAGTCCTTGCTAAAATATAAAATACCACCTCAGAAGGAATCGAACTTGGATGCTTTACCCAAGTTGCCCCCTTTTTAAACCAACTGAACTAGAAAGCTTGTGCTGTTAAAATTTTCTTAAATATTTATATGCTACATTCCTAAAGGAGATAAAGACTTCCAAAATTTCCCTCCTTCTCCCGCGTAAGTCATCCTAAATTTCCCCAAATTTGTAAACCGGTCTGTGAAGCATAATCGCCAAACCCAGAATTTTCATCGCCCTCTCCCCTGTGTCGTTTGACCATCCTTTGCTTCCTTCTCTTCTTCGTGTCGCTGAGAGTGAAGTTTTGGGTGTCGACATCTTCGTTTCTACACCAAAAAAAGCCTCTAAACCATATACTCCTTCACCTAATACTTTTCCTAAGCTTTCTTTCTTTCATTTCTCAAACCCTAAATTCCCATACGCCTTCCCTTTCCATAGCTTCACTGCCTGCAAAAACGTAAAAGCTTATCTCTCTCTCTCTCGTAATGCGTTGATTGCGTCTGCCTCTTTGTTTTCTTCACTGGAACTACAACGATCCGACTCCAATCTTCCTCGGTTTGTTTTCTTTTCCACTCTTCTTCTTTGGTTTTTGCCTCCGATCCTTCTGTTTTTCAGCTTACCGGACTGAGATCTGTCAATGTTTGTGGTCGGTTTGTCCAAAAAAAAAATTACATATTTGTGTCCGAAATATTTTCCTCAAAAGAAATATTTTTTCTGGTCAATCTGTGCTTGAGAAATTTTTGCTACACTTCGGCTAGTTTGATGGTCGGTTGTGAAATTTTTTTGTTTTTTATTTATTTTTTATAAAAAATTTTCGGACATCAATGATCGGGTTGAAGATTGCCGTTCTTTCTCTGTTGTTGAATAATCTCTGATAATGAAAGGTCGAGGGAGAGCCACCGTCCGTCACTGCAAGAGAGAGATGTTGTGTGAGGGAGAGGGCGGTGGAGCAGAGCAGAGAAAGATCCAAAGAGAGGGGGACAGAGCAACGCCACCGTTGGGGGGGACTCACCATCGCCGACACCGTTCACCGGCTTTTCCTCAAAATCTACGCTACTAAATCATGCTCAGGTAATCACCTCTGACTCTCCCCAAGTCCTTCACTTTTGATCATGCACTTGGTTTTTTTTTTCACGGTGATCATCTCAAGAATTAAAGTTACTGAGCCTCTTTTGAGAAATTCGCACACCCATTTCCCCGTTCATCTATAAACAGCTGTTCCCACAAATTAAGTCTGAAAGGAAGGATTTTTGTTGTCAATACTTAAGATTTCTTATTAGATTTTGACCTTCGTGTAGTTTAGTCTCTATCTGTTGGAAATTTTGTAAGCATAGTTATGGTGGATGTTTGAGTTGTGAAAAAATAGGGGTGGAAAAGGATCGGGAAATTGGGGTTTAATTTTTTTCCCAACTTTTAATATCTGGGTTTAGAAACGAAGAACCAGGAATAAGAATTTATGAATTGGGTGTTGAATTAGTTCGCTGATTTAGGGGAATTGTTTTTCATTGGCTACTTTTAACTGCAGGGATATCTCTTAAAACCCAGGAGCTCTATGCATTGGTATTTCTGGCTCGTTACTTGGATCTGTTCACAGATTTCATCTCAGTTTATAACACTATCATGAAGATTGTTTTTATTGCAAGCTCTTTAGCGATCGTGTGGTCCATGCGAATGCACCCAATGGTTAAGAGAAGTTATGATATAGAACTTGACACTTTCCGCCATATTTTTCTTGTTGGGGCGTGCTTTGTTTTGGCACTTTTGTTGCATGAAAAGTTCACATTCCAATAGGTACCTGATTGTTGACTTTTTTCCCTTTAATATTAACTTTTGATTATTGATATGATTTGTTGTCTTCATGTTTTATCCCAAAAATTTGTTGATCTGAATATTTCTTGAACTTCTTGGTTATGCCTTTGTTATGGAATATTAATAAATAGTTAATGAGTGCAAATATGCCCCTGTGTTAGTTAGAGCCATTATATGTCAGTTATCTCATTTTTTAATCTGATTGGTTGAGGGAGTAGGTAACTGATATATAATCCTAATTCCTAATCATTTGCACCCATTAACTATTTATTAATATTCCATAATAGCCTTGCATGCTTTGGCACCTTGATTATGCCTTGTATCTCTATTGCTGAAAAATAAATGATTGGGCTATTGCATTTCAATAAGCTGGTTCTTTAATTGTTTACTTAGCCGTTATTGATAATTGTATGTATCCTAGAGCTTGATTATTTTGGACTTTGGTACTTTACTGCATGATTGAAGCTTCAACTATTTAGCTTTGACCTCCAAAATTGGATAAAAGAATATGAGAATCTTGATACTATTGCCTTTTCCTGCGTATCCTTTTTGTAGTTCTTAAATTCTTTCATAAGAAACTTCTTTCGAAACTCAAAACTACTTGAAGATTGAGTTTTACCTAGGTAATACTTCTCAACAAGGTCATGGTGATTAATACAATGATTACAGTTATAAGCTTTACATATAAGTATAATATAATGATTTATAGATAGATATCATGATGATAATGATTTACAGTTATAAGCTCTGCTACACTTAATATATGTGGGGCCCAGGTTGATTAAATTCAATTGTTCTAAAATTGGACCCGAGTGTTAAGATCACTAATTTTTTTCCTGTGAATCTATAGTTGCTTTTTCTTGTTTTTGTCCTAATATTTTTTATTGGACATTTTTTCTTTGATTTCAGTTGAACAAGTCTGTTAGTGGACCAAGATATCCCGGAGTTATTGGTGAATGGGGATCAAGAGAAAGTGAGTAGAACATTTGTGCTAAGTTATTTATTTGCAAAACCATAATTTTTTCATATTGCCTCTTATCTGAAAATTGAATTTTTCTTTAAACATTTAACATTTGCAGTAAAGTTTTTCTTCCATTATATTCTGATGTCAGCCTTTACATGTTAGATATTTCTGCAAAGATGGTGCAAAGATGGAAGAAGAGAGTGCAAAGGTGGAAGAAGAGCTCGAAGAAGAGTGTACGCAATGGGAACAAAGAGTGGAGCAAAAAATGCAAGCTCAATTCGCTGCCTTAATGAAAAACATGCAAGCAAATCCCAATACCTCTACTCCTTTTTCTAGGGTCCCTTAGTCTTTTCATCCGACTTGGTATCTATATATGTTGATCTCCACTTTGAATATTATGTATAAGATTGTTTTTTGGAGTATAACATAAGTGATTTTATTAGTATAATGTATTGTTGTTGCCAATATTTATTTTTTAAGTGATTTATTTATTTGTTTATAGGATATACATCTAATGGGAAATGAATATTAATTAATTTTATTTTTTTTTCTTAAAAAAGGGTTTCAGTGGCGACAAAAGTCGCCGCTGATTCCTTAGCTTTAGCGGCGACAAAAGTCACCGCTAAAGGGTCTAGCTTCGGCGGCGACAAAAGTCGCCATTGAAGGCCATAGCTTTGGCGGCGACATTTATACCCTTCAGCGGCGACTTTTGTCGCCGCTGAAGCTACACTTTCTGCGGCGACTTTTATTAGTCGCCACCAATACCTTCGGCGACGGTTGCATAGACGGCGACTTTGCGGCGACTTTTTGTCGCCGCGGAAGACTTTTCGGTGGCGACTTTTAGGCTTTTGGCGGCGACTTTTGTCGCCGCTGAAAGTTGAATTTTTTGTAGTGATAGATTTAAAACAATTCTAGAAATAATATTCTTGATTTTAAAGTTATACCTTAACTACAACAACATAAGGTTTTGTAGGAGAGCCAACCCATAACTTTCCATAATGTTCTTCCACTTCACTCACAGACTCAAGTAGTGGACCACCTCTTCCATCCAAAACAACCAAAGTCTTTCCCTTCTCATCAAACTTCACTCCCACAGGGTCATCTCCTAAACTTGTTTTATTAGCATTTCCAGATGATGTTCTATTACTGTTCAAACCCACCCAGAAATCTCCATTTATGTCTCTCTTGATGTTATCTGGTGACCTTTTAAGTGTTGCAAACAGTTGTGAAGTGCGAGTAGTCTTTGAGCCTTTGAGCCAAAACTTGTTAATCTTTCTTGAATTAAATTCTGCTACAAGAAGGAATGAGCCATCCTTGTTCAACGACACACCATTTGCAAATGCCAAACCTTGGAGCAAGATCTCAACTTTCTCTGTATTTGGATCATATTTCAGCAATCTTCCTGTTTTATCTCCTTTTTGGGCTATCAATGTTCGGACTTCCCTATCTCAAAGAGGAGACTAATTAATTGAAATGATTATATTAAGTTTTTTTGCTTTATTTTTTTAATTTTTGTTAACCCTATATGTTGATGAAAAATCTAAGAAAATCTTGTATTTGGATCTTTGGATATGACTATGATTATAATATAAACCATATAATGCTTAAATGAGATGTTTGCACAAGGCAAATAGATAACTTTGAGCCATATATAAGAGATTTTGATTGTTATAATAACTTAAAAGGTATTAGGAAATATACAAAACAAAACATTAGCATATTGGAAAGGAGAGCTCTTTGAACTTTTGTATGGTTACGAAGGTTCAAGACATGAAGTCAAAGAAGAATACCTTAGTTGGTACACAGTGCTGCTATCTGAGAAATAAACCACACCAGTTTGGTCATCAACATCTAAGCCATTAAGGAACTTGAAGGGAGCACCACCATCAGAAGCAGAAATAGCTAGTTGTTTAGCCACACCACCACTAGCTTCAACCATTAGGAGGCCAAAGTATGCATCTGCTATATAAAGATTACATGTTTTCTTGTCAAACTTGAGCCCCAGTGGGCTCCCACAAGTAGGACCCTTGTTTGGATCTGTAGTTCCATCACATAGTTTCCTATCCCTTCAATTAAACATTTAAAATACTTAAAAACACATACTTATGTGGAAATGAGCCAAACCCAATATAGTTACAAGGTTTTGCTTCTCTATTCATCTAAAAGATGAGTATGGAGACCTAAGCATATATAGACTATTTAGATCTCAAATGAATGATACTAGATGGTTTAGATATGATTAGCTTTACATACTCATCTTTTTGTTAAGTAGGGGTTCTGGTTTATGCATGAAATAGGTATAGAAGATCAATATTACATATCATTTTTCACTCAAGATTTTGTGAATAGTTTTATATTCTAAAATTGAGATCTTACCTGTTTGTTGAGGTGACAGCAAACTCAACCCATCTTTTATGAGTTCCTAGCCACTTGAGAATTCTGCCATCTGATATACCAGTATAGGGACCCTCGCCATTACAGTCAAATTCCAAACTTTCAGGCCCTGTTGAGCTCGGGAGTTTGAGTACAATGGAGTTTTTCAAGCCATCCTTGAAAATCACATCACCAGAAGCGAAGGTGAAGGTTACTGCAAATAATAAGAGTAAAAGAAGGAAAAAGAAAATTGAAGAAAAAGAAGAAGATAGCTTCATGGGTAATAATGATGGAGATATCATCCTAAAATGAAGCGTGTATATGCATTATTCATTCAGAAATTGTGTTATATATAAAGACTCAAGTTGTGTTAAAGGAATTAATTTCTCGCTATGAAAAATTTATCGGCTAATGATTGAAGTCAAATGATTACGACGGGATAAAAATTAGCCACTTTTATATTGCAGTAGATACCAATTCTCAAGTCAAATGATTCTGTTCGGTTTTCACATGCCACGGATGATTTATATATGTAAGTTTCTGTTACATTTGATTTTTCCTTTATCCAAAACCGAATGCAAGTTTAACAAAAAAAATGTTTAAGGGATAGATGTATTAAATCTGAATTCGGGATTCGATATGGTTTGAAATAACAAGTTTGTCCAAAAAACAAGTCACTTGCTGACTTTTCTAATCTATCTTTTATCTAATTTGTTTTTTTTAATATATTTATTGGTTCACGTCGGCTTTAGAAAGTTGACATATATATTACTTAGTAATATTTGTTAAATTGTGATTTAACAATGTGTGATAGCGTCGTTATTGTTGTAAGGTGATTATCTATAGAGTTGGCAGTTTCAATTTTAATATATTTTCATTCCGAAAAGCCTGAAGTTTGACTATTTCTTTTCTTTTAATGTCTTTGTAATTCGAATAAAGTAAAGCGATGTTTAGCCGCCTCAATTGGCTTTACAATAAGTCGAGGAAAAGTCTTCTCACGCTACGTACTAGAGATTTTTTTTCAGATTTTTTATTATATAATGTAATTAAATTAAACTGCACACTGTAGATTCCCGTTTGCATATCTCTCTCTAGCTAGCTAGAGTACAATTCGATGTAACATCTATTCTTGTCTTGTTTTTTATTTTTAGTCATTTTCAGATCAATGAATATCTAAAAAAAAAAACCAACTAATGGTTGATACCCAAACATCCTAAATGTCCTAATTTATTCTTGTCTTATTCATTGGTGTATGGTATTACAGAATATTAATAACGGGTATTATTATGTGTGGCTCATCTTACTCATTTTCTATTACCCTAAATTCTATCTTTGTATGAGAGTAAATACATTTGTTTCATCTATTCCTTCTGATGGTTCGTCGTTTTCCTCTACTCCCAAAACTTATTATTTTTTAGCTCGTCCTATACATTGGTGTATGGTATTACAATTTGTTGCATGTAACATCTATTTTTGATGAAATATGAACAAAATACCCCTTTTTAATTTTTATTTAAGAAACCGGCCACCCTCAGTTGGAGTGCATGCATTGCTAGAGAATAGGGTCTATTTGGTCGGAGGGGAGGGAAATTTTTGTTTGACTTGAATTTACAAAATTTAGAGACGTTGTAATATTTCTTACTCTTTTATTTTATATCTTATATTTTTTGAAATATCATAACCCTATTATTTCAATTTTTAATAATTCAACTTACAAAAATTTTCCGTCTCCCCTCCCCCCAAAAACACATCCTAATAGTTTGCACATACTGGGGTTTAAACTGATAACCCCTGGGCTCACCAAAAAGTTTATGTCCACCACGCCATCAAACCCATTTAATTATATTTGATCAACTCTCTTTATCGGCACATCTAATTATCTTCTTTAAATGTGTTCAAACCACTTTAAGTGATTTTCTACCATTTTCTAGTATTGATACTACCCCAACTAATTAATGAATTTTAACAATAGTTTAAAATTTCCTTTAGGCATGGTAATGAAATTCTAAAATGTAACACCCCAAAATTTGGATTAGAGATAATAGGAATGTGTTGAAGGTTTTGGGGTGTCATTTAGAAATTAAAAGTCTTATAAATAAATTTACTAGATAAAGATGTATTTCTAATAATTTTAAGATTTATTTTATTTATTAATTGGGGAAAAACTATTTTGAGGCCCAAATAAATTTATGGGTAAGAAAATATCTAATCTGATATGAGAATTAATTTTAGGAAATTAATTTTTCAGATAAGGACCAAACTAAAAATAATGGAAAACTTAAGGATAGGGACTAAATTGAAAGAAACAGAAGTTAAAAGGGTTAAAACGTAATTTCTCCTAACTCCCTTATAAAAGAAAATTTCCCTTCCTCTTCTTTTTCATCCCGTCACTTTCCTCTCTGCCTCTGTGTCTCATTCACCTTCTCTCTCAATCTCCCATTTCTCTCAACTCGCTCTCGGCAGCCGGAGATGGCGAGCAACGCCGCTGACGGAGCAGAGCTCCGATTAAACATGCAAGACCGGGTTCCAAGTCCGGTGAGTCTTCTCTCTTCATTTCCACCCTTCATTTTTTTGATTTGAGCGATTTTCGAGTGAGGTCCGATCTGGGTATGGGGGATTTCGAAAATTCTAAACCATGTAAGAGGAAGCTTAGGCTTCGATTTGGAAGCTTTCTGGATGATTTTGAGTTATAGAGTAGTGTTTAGTCGATTGCTTCACAAACCCCCCTCTTTCTGGTACTGTTCATTTCGCCGATTTGGGGTGATTCTGTGCTGGAACTGAGCTAATAATTAATTAACCTTAGTTAGAAGTAAAATAAAGCTAATAGATTGCATTGCATGTTGATTGGTGAAGTTTTTGGGAATTTTGAATTTGTTTTTCTTCTCCCCTGTTTCGCTGTGCTGTCGGCAAAGAGGAGAATTAATGCTTTGATAAAGTTAAGATTAGGAAAGAAATAATGTATTGATCTTGCATGTTGAGTTTGGTTGAGTTCTGGGGAATTTCTGAAATTACCGATTTGTTCCCTGGTGAGGGTCGATTTTTCTGATTTGGGTGGTTGTAGTTGGTGATTTTGATAATGATAGGATTATGATAGAACTAATATAATTTTTCTAAGCTTTGGGGGGATATCAGAATTTTTGTTTCTTTTCTGTGTTGGTCCGATTCTTTGGGGCTCAGGGGACTTTCGGTAAAATAAATGAAGAAGGTGGTATGTGATAGCTGGGAGATGGTTCTGTATGTTTGATTTATACCAGCTTAATGTGAAACCCAAAGTTTAGAGAGTCTTTGAGGTTTAAGTTTTGATATTAAAAGTTTACGGGCATAATATGAAACTGTACGATATTTTGAGGCTCTTGTGATTTCTGCAGTTCGGATTGGTGATTATTTTCTATGAGCTCCTACGAGAAATGGTGAATATGAATTGAGTAAATTAAGGATTTATTTTGAATCTGGGAATTTTACTGTTTCTGTTATGATGAACTATGAAAACTAGAAATATTTTCCAGATCATTAGGTACAGCTGTTTGGATGTCTTGCAGGATTAAATATGATCTTAATTACTGATTTGAGGTTCCCAAATGCCAAATAAGCACTTGAAAATGTCCATATGTTATTTGAGATTCTGATATGTTGATTAAGTATGAAATTATAACCTGGAAACTGATTTAAACTTATTGTTTTAATGTCATCAAGTGATGTATAATTCTTTTAGAAGCTTCAGTCATGCCTGGTTACTCTAAAATAAAGATTTGAACATGGTTCTTGAAGCTGGAAATTGCCTTAATCTATAGAAGTTTTGCTGTCAAGATTATAAAGAGAATCATGGCTCCTTCTAACTAATGGACATGCTATGTAGTACTTAGATGACATATGGATATGAAGGATGTTAAATTTAAAAGTGGGATACATGATTTAAGATTTGAAAAGTTCCAGAATAAAACATAAGTGGTGTAAAGTTTTGAAAGAAGATCAATTGCTTTAATGAAATCAAAGTCGTATTGTATATAGTGATGAACTAATGTGGGAAGAAAACTATTGGTTGGACTGGATTGTTACAAGCTAAAGTTTAAAGAAAAGCCCACTTATATAAGGTGTTTTTTTGTTGATGTTGTTTGGTTCTCATGGAAGTTATGCAAGAATGTTATGTTGATAATGGTTGATGTTACGGGCTGATATTTCTAGAATAATAAAAAAAAAAACTGGACAGTGAAGTTTAGGAAGGTACTTGATTTATGATTGCATTTAAAGACTTGAGATTTTTATAATTTAGTGTGTGTTAGCAATTTCAATGTTATTTGAAGCTGTCTAAGGTTAGAGAAAAATATAGTTTTAATGGCAGTTAGTTATTTAAAACCAAAATATGATTTGTAAATTTATTGGTCAAACATTGAGAATAAAAAAATACTAATTGGAGTAAAGTAATTAAAAGTGATCTTTTTAATATTGAATAGTCAAGATAGTTATAGTGAATTATAATGATTCATAGATATAAATAGTGGGGTAGTCACAAGCATATTAGGACCCGAGAGAGACGCTGAAGTTTCATGAATAAGCACGGATATTTATATTATTTATGTATTATGAATAATTTTAGGACAAAATAGTGGTGTTGGGACCTCGGGGTCGTCGGGCAGGAAAGGAACCGGCTTGTGAATAACTTCTGAAGTCAGGTGCGGTTTATTTCATAACATAAATATTGTGTGTGTATATATATATATTGTTTTGGAAACAAATCTATTGCAATAAATGAGCATTATTCTGGTGGTGATATTATGATATTGATGATATGATGTTGATGATATTTATGGAGTACTCCAAGGCCTAGGTGGGTCGCTCCCCCTTTGCCAATAAATTCCTATAACCGTGAGGGTTATTGAGTAGCTGTGAGGGCTACAGTTAAATTCCTATAACCGTGAGGGTTATTGAGTAGCTGTGAGGGCTACAGTTCAATTCCTATAACCGTGAGGGTTATTGAGTAGCTGTGAGGGCTACAGTTAAATTCCTATAACCGTGAGGGTTATTGAATAGCCGTGAGGGCTATAATAATATAAATGGATATATGCTTTCATTAATTGCACAGAATGGAATTGTATATGAATATGTGTATTTGAGTGTATATGATAATAAGTATGTATGAAATAAACTGCGTTGAACCTTTGCTTTTCAGTGAAGCAAGAGGCGACCGTTTCTTGGGATAAGGTAGTTGTGAAGAAGCAGGAATGCCTGCTACATTTTGTACCATCTTTGAATATCTATCTTGTTAGTATTTGTATATATTATATATATAGAATAGGGAAGCACAAGCTCGAAGCTTGTAGAGTATATAACTCTCTGTATTTATGTATCCCTAAACTATAGCAACAACATAAGCAAGTAACGGGTTATCGACCGTGATGACCCCAGTATTTTGATAATAGGCCGGATAGATATGGTTGGATACCAACCCAACCTTAAGATAATAGAAGTATAAGTAGAATACGTAAAACAAGATATCTTGATACACTAAGTCATAGATTTAGATACTATAATAGGATCTTAGTTATTTTAATTGTTTTAATAACCACCCTATCTCATCAAGAGTTTACAGTTATTCTAATTTGTCAAAAAGGCCCAATTTAAAGAACGAAAATTTGATTTATACTTTGGAAAGAAAAAGTTTTAAATTTTTCGTATTTTTGGGCTTCTGGAATTAAGAAGTGGTTATAAATCAATTAAAATGCCATAATATAGTAGTAAAAATTTAGATGTTACATTTTGGTATCAGAGCGAAGATTCTGGCATTGGCTAGCTAGAATACTTTGCTACTTAGTCATTTGTTCATAGATACCCTTAGAACACCTATAGAAATTATTTTATAGAGAATATTGATAGTAACAGATAGAGAGAAAGTAGAAGTGAATCAGTGAAGAACCCACTAGAGAAGATTAGAATATGTTGATATGGTATAGGATGAGAACTATTGAGCTTGATTTTGTGTTTTATTTGCTCTGTTTCGGTTGGCGATGAGAAATATTGTGTTAATGGTGGGGATTTCGATTTTGGTGGCCGCATTGATGTTGGAGATTGTGATTGGTTAAATTTTGTATTGACTTATGTTTCTCAAAGTCAAAAAAAAAAAAATTATGTAAGAGGTAGTTCATTGTTTTGGTGTTTCCAACATGTTAAGCAGTAAAGGAAATGGAACTTTGTAGCTTCAATTTTCGGGAGGAATATATGTTCTTTGATTTCTTTGAAGGTTATAAGAATTGACAATTCTTGTGTTATAGAAATAAAATATTGGTTAATTGCTGGATTAGATGTGTCCCGATCTCTGATTGTTCGTTAATTTTGAGAACTAAAGTTTGTAAGTTTTAGTGGTTGGTTTACCTCTGTGTTGGTGAAGCACACTGCAAGGTGCTTAAATTATGATGATTTGGTATTGAATAGGTGTGAAGCAAGAGAATGCTCACAGAACAGTTATTAGGCAAAGCCTAAATCAGAAATAGGATTTGGTCAAAGAATATCCCTAACTATATTGGTATTTGGTTTCCTTCTATTGAAAAAGAAGCCCTGGCCAGGCAAAAAAAGGGGAAACTTTATATCAATGTAGAGGGACGGATTGACCAAGAGCGATAGAAGTAGATCTAAGAAAAGAAAGAAAAGGGGATCGCAGTAGATCCAGGAGAAAGACATGTTTTCATGGGTGAGTGTGGGGGGCTGCGTGCCATCATCCCTACCATGAGAAACAAAGCTGTGAGGGGGAGTGTGGGGCCCATAGCTATGGGAGCATCCCTAACTAGAGCAGACAATATCGAAGATGAGCAATATATGATAATTTTCAGAATAGATTATGATGAATGGATGAAATGAAGATTGGGAAGAAATAATGTTTTACATGTTTAATTTCTGTTGGTTCTGGCAAATTGGAGGCTGGCGTTTTGTGTTCTGTTTTGATTCTATGTTGCTCCGTTTTGTTCACAGGTTTTTGTCATTTTTGAACTTTAAACTTTGAATTATTTCTCTTCCCATATTATGTTCGTAGTTATGTTCAGGAACTATAGGAAGTTTATTATGATGATTGAATAAGATTTTTGAGAAAATTCCCTATATAAGCTTGGATTGATTTGTAGCTAGTATAATTTTTCTGACTAAGAAGGTTTGAGGTTCGTTTTTGTCTCTGTGGGATTTTCGTGGAATATAAATTAAAATTTTAAATGCTTAAATTACTCACAAAACCTGATATGAACGAGTGTAAGAAATTAGAAAGATTAAAGATGTGAATTTTGATTATTGAGAAAACTAAATATAAGTTTGGTTTGCTCTTTTGAGTTTCTTGAAAAGGGTTTATAAGTATGCTTGATAGTGTTTAGGTTGTAATTGAGGTGTGAAAATTTGTTTCTCTGTTCCAGTATGATCTTGTAATTGTTATGATTGGGGTTTGTAATCAGGACCGAAATTTCTGAAACTCTTGTTGAGTTAATATATAGATGAAGTTTAGTTTATGTGATTAAGCTGAATAAAGTTGAAATAGTTAGAAATTGGTAAAATGGTATTGAATTATGAGGGTAATCGATATTAAAAGTATAAATGGAGAAAATATTGATGATGTAATGGAAATTTGTAGATTTCGTTTGTCATTATTGTTTAATTAACATGCATTCTGTATGTTATTGATAGAATGGGTAAAATGAGATGTTTAATAGGGAATGTGAGGTTATGGTAATTTTGTTCTGCTTAAGTCGAATTGCTGCTCTGTGCTGGTAAATTTGACTTTGTTTGATTAATAATGTATGTGTGTTTTGGGAGTTTTGACCGAGTAAAACAAAGATTGGACTATTTATGCTAGGATTTGATTTTCTTGTGTTGATATAGTTGATATACTCATGTATTTGATCGATTGTTGCTGCTTAGAGAAATATGGCCTTATATTTTTCATTCTTGGGTGCTAAAATCTATAAATGAACTATGTTACGACATTGTCTTATGTCACCTAGAATACATAATAGTGTAGTTGTTTGCATTATGTTTAAGGCAGTTAGAAAGATGGTAAAATGAATGATATTAAAGCTGAAACAGTTTTATAGGATGTAGTGGTTCAAGAAGGGAGTTTGGAAAAAGGAAATATATGTTAAAAGTGATATACGTTGGGTTTTGAGGAATTTAAATGTTATATACATCCTTTCATTGATGAGAGGTTTAAGATGATTGTTTCAGATTTATTCAAATAAATAGTATTCATAATTGCTATTCATAAGTGTCAGTTTTCGAAAGGGCTTAATGATGCATTTAAGATTGATTTTATAAGATAAGTATGTTTTCATATATGCAAGTAAAGGTGATACTGGAAGTCAAATGATTTGAAACTTATTAAATATTTATTTAAATTGATTTAAGTTTATAATTTTAAGGAAATATTAATTAAATGGAGTAGGTTATTCTATTTTATAGGTTTTATGCTTAAAACCTGCAGAATTTAAGGAAAAGAGGGGGCAATTTGGTTATGTAAGTGAACTAAAGTATAATTAAGAAGAGTTTGAGTTAAAGATTGGTCATGTATTATATTTTCCAAAGTTTAAATAGAGTTATAAAAGATTAGAATGAAATCTTTAAGTGAAGAAAATTTGGTACATTAGAGGAGTAAGTAGACATACAAAAGGAATGATGACTTAAGTACATGTAAGCCTCGGCCATAATTAATTGGTGGGAATTGAAGATTTGTTTAATTGAATATGGTTTAGAGATTTGTTTAAAATATGAATAGTAAGAGTTTTAATAAGGAATTCTGCGTGTTTAGGTTATATTGTGAATGTGAAATTAATTTTGGTACTTTAGCATGCAAGGGAACAGTCATTTACTCTAAGCTAGCTAAAAGAGCTAAACGGGTTGTGTTTTGTGCATCATTAGGAATATAACAATCTGCATGGGTGATGACTCCTAGAAAGTCATGATTATTTGAGTATATTTACTTGAGGTTTCGTCTATTATTGATACATTTTGGATACTCAAGAGGGAAAAATGCTCATTTGATTTTCGGTTGCACATTATTGTTAATTATGTAGATTTTGATTGTTTTTATAGTTAGTTTCTTATGTTGTTGTATATAATTTTTGTAGGAATAATTTGAAGCAATGAACAAGAGATTTTAGCCCTCCACCAAGCTCCCAATTGAACAAAAATAAGAAGAAGCCAAAGCATTTCAAAGAAATAAAGAAAGCAGAGCAAAGCACCAGAGAAGCAGGGACTTCGCCGTGGCTTTCGCCGCGGCGAAGTCACGGCGAAGTGAATAAGCTTCTGGCCATTTTTGGGAGAGCTCGCCGTCAGCTCGCCGCGGCGAAAGCCACGGCGAGCGTCAATTGTTTCTGTATTTTTGGGACTTCGCCGTGGGCTCGCCGCGGCGAGACCCACGGCGAACTTCGCGTTTCTGCGCGTTTTGGACAGAACAGGCGCATTTTGTCTGATATAAAAGCTAGGGCTTTGTTGTGAGCCCTCATTCTTCGACTTCTGGGCATATTTTGGAGGTGTTTGGCTCTGCTAGGGTTTGGAGATTGGTGGGATTTGGCTTGGGCTCGGAGCTTCAGAGAGATTTGGGCTTCCTCCTTCGGTTTATCTCTTCCATCTTCATTCTCTTCTCTTGTTCTTTGTTTCTGAATGTATATATATATGCTCCCTTGGAGTTGTAGAACATGAGTAGCTAAATACTTTGATTCTAGGATTATTTTGAACCCTTGTATGTATTGATTCTTGATTCCTCCTCTTGATTTGTGATTAATGATATCTATGTGCTTATTTTACCCCGTTCTTAATGCTTCTAAGTGCTTGATCACCATTTAGATGTTGTGTTCGCTTGATTTATGACTCGAGAGAGCTAGGTTGAGTGTAGAACTTGGGTAAAGTAGTGCAAGAACCGGAAGTTTGCATGATGAACTGATGGTTTTGTTGGTAAGATAGAGATATACTTGCTAGCCTTGCATAGTCACATTAGGGTTGGAGTGTGATAATTGGGTCCTATCAAATTGTGGCAAAAAAAACTTGTTCGCCACGCGCCGCAAGTGCACGGGTCGTGCCAAGTAATAAAGTGAAGAGTAGAGTATCGTTCCCACGAGGATTTGTCCAAAACCCGGTCAAACAATGATTATTACACTCTCGCCCAATTTGAGTGACACAAATGAAGAGATTGAAATGAAATAAGAAAATAAAAGAAAGTAAAATTATAAATAGGTGATTCTCCAACCTCAAGGCTAAAATGGGTCCTAAGATTATCTCTCCCCCTTGTACTTCTCAAAACTCAATTAACCTCCCCTCAAAGAAGCTCTCAACGAAATCACGTGCTAATCTAGGGTTCAAAGAGTACTTGTAATGCTCTCTCGAGTCAAGAACAAGTGTTTAGTCCTATTCTTTGCACAATCTCTTGCCACAATTTGATAGGACCCAATTATCACACTCCAACCCTAATGTGACTATGCAAGGCTAGCAAGTATATCTCTATCTTACCAACAAAACCATCAGTTCATCATGCAAACTTCCGGTTCTTGCACTACTTTACCCAAGTTCTACACTCAACCTAGCTCTCTCGAGTCATAAATCAAGCGAACACAACATCTAAATGGTGATCAAGCACTTAGAAGCATTAAGAACGAGGTAAAATAAGCACATAGATATCATTAATCACAAATCAAGAGGAGGAATCAAGAATCAATACATACAAGGGTTCAAAATAATCCTAGAATCAAAGTATTTAGCTACTCATGTTCTACAACTCCAAGGGAGCATATATATATACATTCAGAAACAAAGAACAAGAGAAGAGAATGAAGATGGAAGAGATAAACCGAAGGAGGAAGCCCAAATCTCTCTGAAGCTCCGAGCCCAAGCCAAATCCCACCAATCTCCAAACCCTAGCAGAGCCAAACACCTCCAAAATATGCCCAGAAGTCGAAGAATGAGGGCTCACAACAAAGCCCTAGCTTTTATATCAGACAAAATGCGCCTGTTCTGTCCAAAACGCGCAGAAACGCGAAGTTCGCCGTGGGTCTCGCCGCGGCGAGCCCACGGCGAAGTCCCAAAAATACAGAAACAATTGACGCTCGCCGTGGCTTTCGCCGCGGCGAGCTGACGGCGAGCTCTCCCAAAAATGGCCAGAAGCTTATTCACTTCGCCGTGACTTCGCCGCGGCGAAAGCCACGGCGAAGTCCCTGCTTCTCTGGTGCTTTGCTCTGCTTTCTTTATTTCTTTGAAATGCTTTGGCTTCTTCTTATTTTTGTTCAATTGGGAGCTTGGTGGAGGGCTAAAATCTCTTGTTCATTGCTTCAAATTATTCCTACAAAAATTATATACAACAACATAAGAAACTAACTATAAAAACAATCAAAATCTACATAATTAACAATAATGTGCAACCGAAAATCAAATGAGCATTTTTCCCTCTTGAGTATCCAAAATGTATCAATAATAGACGAAACCTCAAGTAAATATACTCAAATAATCATGACTTTCTAGGAGTCATCACACCCCCAAACTTAAACTTTTACTCGTCCTCGAGTAAAACAAACTATGAGATTTTAGATTGATGAAGTATCCAATTACTATGCATGCAGGGAGTTTCCTCATTAGTTGCTCAAGAAGATATATTCAATAGGAAATGAATGGAATATGTAAGAATGCAAAACTCACACATTAAGAACAAACTTCCCAACAATTATTAAGTGTGTGTGTGCAAAGTCAGAGAACAATTCTTCATCAATTGTCAAAAAGAAAATTGCAACATTTCAATATATATTAAGCTCTCTCAACAATCAAAACTTCATATGCCCACTCTCTTCCTCTCTCTCCACCAAAAGAATTTTTCTTACACAAATTCAAAATCAATGGGACTTAATAGGCTTGTAATGAGGCCAAGGGTTAAGCTCATAGAAAGAAAGGTATAAAGAGGATTCAAATATCTTGAGATAAATGACAATATGTAGCTCATCTTTCTTTTCTATCCAAAATTCCCTTCCAAAATTCAAACCACTCCCCCAAACTTATCTCAAAATGATGCATATGCACTCCAAGTCTTATTGAAACTAAACTATTTTCTTCTTTTTCTTTTTCTTTTCCTTTTTTTTTATATATAAACTTGAAATGACTTCAGAGTACAAGCTATTGAACATCATGCACCACTTATATTTCCCCACACCAATTTTTGTACTATCTTGCACATTCAGCAACCATCAAATACCTTCCACCAATGATTCATCAATTATCTCAAAATTTGGGTAGTTCATGGTTTTTCAAGTTGCTAAGGTTAAGGTCTATTATTGTGGGTGCCAAAAAGAAAATTCATATGGTTTTTCATTATAAGGCTCAAAGAGGGTGCAAATGGAATTATGTTAAGGGTTGGCTTGAAAGGCTCAAACTCATTGAAAAGAATGCCCATATCATTTTCCAAACTCATGTAAAAACCATTACAAAGCCTCAAGAGATTCCAAGATAGGTTCTAGAGTCTATCAGCTGAGAAAGAAAATATAAACTGAAAGGCTACAACATCTCCAAACAAAGACTGTCAAATTATTTCCAACTCAAGTGTACCAAAAATTCTGTTTTATTTTTCAAAATGGTCAGAAAGCCAGTTTCAATAATGCAAATCCAGCATCCAAAAATATTAACCACAACTTCCTCTTAAACATATAATCCAAGCAACCATTCTATCATTGGATCCCACATTTAGTTCAGTGGATACTAAATCAATCTAAATCATGCTTATTGCAAAATGACAAGTAATCGTCCAAGTTTCCAAAATTCAAATTCATGTCAATGTAATCAGCAGTTTATCATCAATTCAGTCAGATCAAAGCAAAATTGGAAATGCAAGAAACTTCCCTATAAATTCTCTTTGTGCTCCAAGCTTGCTTTCCTTTGCCTCATGTAAACTTTGATGACAAACCTCGAAAATGCTCAAAAGAGGTCACACCTACTAAAGAAAAACAACAAAGAAAACTATTAAACTTTTAAAACTTGGGTTGCCTCCCAAGAAGCGCTAAGTTTATAGTCTTCAGCCAGACTTTCCTAATACTAATCATACGTATCAAAAACAAAAATCACCCTGTCTTCATTTCTTTTTGAAAGACAAGGCTTCAGAAAGATTGGGAATTCATTTATACAAGAATTACATGCTCCCTCAATCAAAAGTGATTTCAAGGAACATGATGCATTATGGCACATGGGGGGTATAAATTCATTTGTTTCAACTTTATCCTCATTAACCCCCAAATACTTTGAAAACCCAATAAAATCAACTTGACTCTCATCAGTAAGAGCCAAGCTATCAGTAGGAGGATTTTGAACATACATTGCAGGAAACTCAGTATTTCTCTCTCCCTCTTCAATTTCTAGCACACAATCACCCACAAAAGTAGTACAAGACATTGACAGCACATTATCACTTCCCCCAGACAATTCCTCACCTGAAATGACCTCTTCCACATCATAGTCATTTAAACTATCAATGAAAACACCATTTTGCTTTAAAGACTCAATGGTTGATGCCATTTCATTTGCCCTAGATGCTAAACTTTCAAGAGCTAATTCATGTTCATTAAGTTTTTCTTTTGTCCAAGCTCTTATTTCATTTTGATTATCCAAAATACGTTGAAGCATCTCCTCTACAGTGGGCTTTTTCTCATGAATGGGAGTGATTTCTTCTACATGACTAGGTGATGGTTGACAATATGATGCATATGAAGGGAAAGAAACATTTGGATCCCAAGGCAATGAATGCTCATGATTCCAACTAGGGTAAAAAGAATTATCATGCCAATCAGTTTGTATCCTAGCAGAATCATCCCCTACATAATCCAATGATGAGACATGGGGGCATTGATCAATATAATGATTATCTCCACAAAAATTGCAACAAATGTACTCATATTGAGTTTCAAAAGCATTAGGCTCATAGCAAGAAGGTAGATAATCATTATCCTGTTCAAATTCATCACTTGCCCCAGTAGTCCACCAAGGATAATCCATAACAAAAATTTAAAAGAAAATAAATAACAAACTAAAAAGAAAAACAAAGAAAAAAAATATACACATAAGAACACAATAAAAGAAACTACACAAGAAAAACAAACACACAAACAAATATATACACACTCAAGCTTAAGCTACTAGGCTCTAACCAAGGTTGACCAAGGACGGTTTTGGGAAACAAATCCCCGGCAACGGCGCCAAAAACTTGTTCGCCACGCGCCGCAAGTGCACGGGTCGTGCCAAGTAATAAAGTGAAGAGTAGAGTATCGTTCCCACGAGGATTTGTCCAAAACCCGGTCAAACAATGATTATTACACTCTCGCCCAATTTGAGTGACACAAATGAAGAGATTGAAATGAAATAAGAAAATAAAAGAAAGTAAAATTATAAATAGGTGATTCTCCAACCTCAAGGCTAAAATGGGTCCTAAGATTATCTCTCCCCCTTGTACTTCTCAAAACTCAATTAACCTCCCCTCAAAGAAGCTCTCAACGAAATCACGTGCTAATCTAGGGTTCAAAGAGTACTTGTAATGCTCTCTCGAGTCAAGAACAAGTGTTTAGTCCTATTCTTTGCACAATCTCTTGCCACAATTTGATAGGACCCAATTATCACACTCCAACCCTAATGTGACTATGCAAGGCTAGCAAGTATATCTCTATCTTACCAACAAAACCATCAGTTCATCATGCAAACTTCCGGTTCTTGCACTACTTTACCCAAGTTCTACACTCAACCTAGCTCTCTCGAGTCATAAATCAAGCGAACATAACATCTAAATGGTGATCAAGCACTTAGAAGCATTAAGAACGGGGTAAAATAAGCACATAGATATCATTAATCACAAATCAAGAGGAGGAATCAAGAATCAATACATACAAGGGTTCAAAATAATCCTAGAATCAAAGTATTTAGCTACTCATGTTCTACAACTCCAAGGGAGCATATATATATACATTCAGAAACAAAGAACAAGAGAAGAGAATGAAGATGGAAGAGATAAACCGAAGGAGGAAGCCCAAATCTCTCTGAAGCTCCGAGCCCAAGCCAAATCCCACCAATCTCCAAACCCTAGCAGAGCCAAACACCTCCAAAATATGCCCAGAAGTCGAAGAATGAGGGCTCACAACAAAGCCCTAGCTTTTATATCAGACAAAATGCGCCTGTTCTGTCCAAAACGCGCAGAAACGCGAAGTTCGCCGTGGGTCTCGCCGCGGCGAGCCCACGGCGAAGTCCCAAAAATACAGAAACAATTGACGCTCGCCGTGGCTTTCGCCGCGGCGAGCTGACGGCGAGCTCTCCCAAAAATGGCCAGAAGCTTATTCACTTCGCCGTGACTTCGCCGCGGCGAAAGCCACGGCGAAGTCCCTGCTTCTCTGGTGCTTTGCTCTGCTTTCTTTATTTCTTTGAAATGCTTTGGCTTCTTCTTATTTTTGTTCAATTGGGAGCTTGGTGGAGGGCTAAAATCTCTTGTTCATTGCTTCAAATTATTCCTACAAAAATTATATACAACAACATAAGAAACTAACTATAAAAACAATCAAAATCTACATAATTAACAATAATGTGCAACCGAAAATCAAATGAGCATTTTTCCCTCTTGAGTATCCAAAATGTATCAATAATAGACGAAACCTCAAGTAAATATACTCAAATAATCATGACTTTCTAGGAGTCATCAATGGGTTTAGTTTAGATTAGTGATGTAGAAATCTATATTGTATAAATTTTTTTTTCTCTAAGGAATAATTGGTTGATTTGACCGAAGTGCTTCCATTGTTGTCTTTGTTGACTGTGTAACAAAAGTGAATCTGTTTTGTGGGATCTTACCTCTTATTCAATCTAAAGAAAATAAATCATTCGTGTTTTGTTTGAGTTTTTCATTGCTAAAACATAGAAAATCATGAAGTTTCTAGTTATGTTCTGTTTTCCTTGTGCTATTTGTTCAATATAAAAAAAAAGAGAAGAAGAAGAAGAAAGAATCTATGGTGTGAATTAGATGTTGTTAAAGTGCAATTCCAGTTAAATTGTGATGGAAGGGTTGGGAAGGAATAATATGATTTCAGGGGTATGGCCCTGAATATGTCAATGACTTTTTGATATAGTAATTTGATTAAGTTATAAGTTACTGAAGTGGACTTTGAAGCTGAAAGTGTGAAGGCAAAAGTATATCAAAGGTGGTATGTTAATATCCTTGGTAATGATTGAAAGTTTTAAGTTGATTAAAGTAGTAAGGATATTTATGCTTATGTTTTTATATGTGTGTACTGTTTGAATGATTGTGTGAATAGCATGTGAGATATACGGTTAGTGCTGTGGTCATTTTCTCTTTCATTAAGATAATGTAAGGTTAGGGAATAATTAATCATGGAGTTTTCTAAATTTCGAGGACGAAATTTATTTAACGGGGGGAGAATTGTAACACCCCAAAATTTGGATTAGAGATAATAGGAATGTGTTGAAGGTTTTGGGGTGTCATTTAGAAATTAAAAGTCTTATAAATAAATTTACTAGATAAAGATGTATTTCTAATAATTTTAAGATTTATTTTATTTATTAATTGGGGAAAAACTATTTTGAGGCCCAAATAAATTTATGGGTAAGAAAATATCTAATCTGATATGAGAATTAATTTTAGGAAATTAATTTTTCAGATAAGGACCAAACTAAAAATAATGGAAAACTTAAGGATAGGGACTAAATTGAAAGAAACAGAAGTTAAAAGGGTTAAAACGTAATTTCTCCTAACTCCCTTATAAAAGAAAATTTCCCTTCCTCTTCTTCTTCATCCCGTCACTTTCCTCTCTGCCTCTGTGTCTCATTCACCTTCTCTCTCAATCTCCCATTTCTCTCAACTCGCTCTCGGCAGCCGGAGATGGCGAGCAACGCCGCTGACGGAGCAGAGCTCCGATTAAACATGCAAGACCGGGTTCCAAATCCGGTGAGTCTTCTCTCTTCATTTCCACCCTTCATTTTTTTGATTTGAGCGATTTTCGAGTGAGGTCCGATCTGGGTATGGGGGATTTCGAAAATTCTAAACCATGTAAGAGGAAGCTTAGGCTTCGATTTGGAAGCTTTCTGGATGATTTTGAGTTATAGAGTAGTGTTTAGTCGATTGCTTCACAAACCCCCCTCTTTCTGGTACTGTTCATTTCGCCGATTTGGGGTGATTCTGTGCTGGAACTGAGCTAATAATTAATTAACCTTAGTTAGAAGTAAAATAAAGCTAATAGATTGCATTGCATGTTGATTGGTGAAGTTTTTGGGAATTTTGAATTTGTTTTTCTTCTCCCCTGTTTCGCTGTGCTGTCGGCAAAGAGGAGAATTAATGCTTTGATAAAGTTAAGATTAGGAAAGAAATAATGTATTGATCTTGCATGTTGAGTTTGGTTGAGTTCTGGGGAATTTCTGAAATTACCGATTTGTTCCCTGGTGAGGGTCGATTTTTCTGATTTGGGTGGTTGTAGTTGGTGATTTTGATAATGATAGGATTATGATAGAACTAATATAATTTTTCTAAGCTTTGGGGGGATATCAGAATTTTTGTTTCTTTTCTGTGTTGGTCCGATTCTTTGGGGCTCAGGGGACTTTCGGTAAAATAAATGAAGAAGGTGGTATGTGATAGCTGGGAGATGGTTCTGTATGTTTGATTTATACCAGCTTAATGTGAAACCCAAAGTTTAGAGAGTCTTTGAGGTTTAAGTTTTGATATTAAAAGTTTACGGGCATAATATGAAACTGTACGATATTTTGAGGCTCTTGTGATTTCTGCAGTTCGGATTGGTGATTATTTTCTATGAGCTCCTACGAGAAATGGTGAATATGAATTGAGTAAATTAAGGATTTATTTTGAATCTGGGAATTTTACTGTTTCTGTTATGATGAACTATGAAAACTAGAAATATTTTCCAGATCATTAGGTACAGCTGTTTGGATGTCTTGCAGGATTAAATATGATCTTAATTACTGATTTGAGGTTCCCAAATGCCAAATAAGCACTTGAAAATGTCCATATGTTATTTGAGATTCTGATATGTTGATTAAGTATGAAATTATAACCTGGAAACTGATTTAAACTTATTGTTTTAATGTCATCAAGTGATGTATAATTCTTTTAGAAGCTTCAGTCATGCCTGGTTACTCTAAAATAAAGATTTGAACATGGTTCTTGAAGCTGGAAATTGCCTTAATCTATAGAAGTTTTGCTGTCAAGATTATAAAGAGAATCATGGCTCCTTCTAACTAATGGACATGCTATGTAGTACTTAGATGACATATGGATATGAAGGATGTTAAATTTAAAAGTGGGATACATGATTTAAGATTTGAAAAGTTCCAGAATAAAACATAAGTGGTGTAAAGTTTTGAAAGAAGATCAATTGCTTTAATGAAATCAAAGTCATATTGTATATAGTGATGAACTAATGTGGGAAGAAAACTATTGGTTGGACTGGATTGTTACAAGCTAAAGTTTAAAGAAAAGCCCACTTATATAAGGTGTTTTTTTGTTGATGTTGTTTGGTTCTCATGGAAGTTATGCAAGAATGTTATGTTGATAATGGTTGATGTTACGGGCTGATATTTCTAGAATAATAAAAAAAAAAACTGGACAGTGAAGTTTAGGAAGGTACTTGATTTATGATTGCATTTAAAGACTTGAGATTTTTATAATTTAGTGTGTGTTAGCAATTTCAATGTTATTTGAAGCTGTCTAAGGTTAGAGAAAAATATAGTTTTAATGGCAGTTAGTTATTTAAAACCAAAATATGATTTGTAAATTTATTGGTCAAACATTGAGAATAAAAAAATACTAATTGGAGTAAAGTAATTAAAAGTGATCTTTTTAATATTGAATAGTCAAGATAGTTATAGTGAATTATAATGATTCATAGATATAAATAGTGGGGTAGTCACAAGCATATTAGGACCCGAGAGAGACGCTGAAGTTTCATGAATAAGCACGGATATTTATATTATTTATGTATTATGAATAATTTTAGGACAAAATAGTGGTGTTGGGACCTCGGGGTCGTCGGGCAGGAAAGGAACCGGCTTGTGAATAACTTCTGAAGTCAGGTGCGGTTTATTTCATAACATAAATATTGTGTGTATATATATATATATTGTTTTGGAAACAAATCTATTGCAATAAATGAGCATTATTCTGGTGGTGATATTATGATATTGATGATATGATGTTGATGATATTTATGGAGTACTCCAAGGCCTAGGTGGGTCGCTCCCCCTTTGCCAATAAATTCCTATAACCGTGAGGGTTATTGAGTAGCTGTGAGGGCTACAGTTAAATTCCTATAACCGTGAGGGTTATTGAGTAGCTGTGAGGGCTACAGTTCAATTCCTATAACCGTGAGGGTTATTGAGTAGCTGTGAGGGCTACAGTTAAATTCCTATAACCGTGAGGGTTATTGAATAGCCGTGAGGGCTATAATAATATAAATGGATATATGCTTTCATTAATTGCACAGAATGGAATTGTATATGAATATGTGTATTTGAGTGTATATGATAATAAGTATGTATGAAATAAACTGCGTTGAACCTTTGCTTTTCAGTGAAGCAAGAGGCGACCGTTTCTTGGGATAAGGTAGTTGTGAAGAAGCAGGAATGCCTGCTACATTTTGTACCATCTTTGAATATCTATCTTGTTAGTATTTGTATATATTATATATATAGAATAGGGAAGCACAAGCTCGAAGCTTGTAGAGTATATAACTCTCTGTATTTATGTATCCCTAAACTATAGCAACAACATAAGCAAGTAACGGGTTATCGACCGTGATGACCCCAGTATTTTGATAATAGGCCGGATAGATATGGTTGGATACCAACCCAACCTTAAGATAATAGAAGTATAAGTAGAATACGTAAAACAAGATATCTTGATACACTAAGTCATAGATTTAGATACTATAATAGGATCTTAGTTATTTTAATTGTTTTAATAACCACCCTATCTCATCAAGAGTTTACAGTTATTCTAATTTGTCAAAAAGGCCCAATTTAAAGAACGAAAATTTGATTTATACTTTGGAAAGAAAAAGTTTTAAATTTTTCGTATTTTTGGGCTTCTGGAATTAAGAAGTGGTTATAAATCAATTAAAATGCCATAATATAGTAGTAAAAATTTAGATGTTACATAAAACATCTGCATAAGACATGCCGTTTTCTCCAAAATTAATAGAGGGATAACATTGCCCGTTTTTAAATCTTTTATGACAACATTACCCCTTAAAATCTTCGTGGTACCCAATGCTTATTAGTTGAAAATTCCAATAAATTTTTGCCCATTGACCCTCTTTTTGTAATAAAAAATCCCAAAGTAGTTAGGAGATTTCACCCTCATAAATAGTGGATGATATTAACAATTATAGACTTATATAAGCTATCCATAATATTGTAGACAATTTATTAACATTCATGTATTAAAATGATTATGCTAATTTTTTTTTACCAAAATACTCAATTAATAGTCATTTATTTCAGGGAAAAAAATTATTTCTAGTTAACACATCCATGATCCAACTAAATGCAAGGTTAATTGTTAAAAATAGCATACATATTCAACACATTGGTTACAGATAACTAAGAAAAAATGGCTCCTTCAAAATATCACACCAGAAGACAACCCAATTACAATAACGGGAAATCATTCAAAAACATATAAAGGATAATTGAAGATGAAAATTTATTAGATTCAAAGAAAGTTCAGAAATATACTACTCTTGAACTCAAGCTTTCCCTTAACTACCACAGTGTAAGGATTGTAAGCAGACCCAACCCATAATTTCCCAGTATGTTCTTCAACTTCGCTCACAGACTCAAGTAGTGAACCTCCTCTTCCATCCAAGACCACCAAAGTCTTTCCCTTCTCATTAAACTTCACTCCCACAGGGTCATCTCCTAACCTTGTATTATTAGCATTTCCAGATGTTGTTCTATTACTTCCTTCGATCCTAATTATAAGACCACTTTGACTTTTTTGACTTTTTTTTCAATAAAAAAAAAAGTAGTTTCAGGCCCAAAAATAATCTTTTTTCCTCAAAACTAATTTATTCTACTTATAAACTAACCGATAATCTAATTTTATATGAAATATGTAATAATTTAGTGATCTAATTTGTTTCCTTAACTTCCACAAAAAAAGTCAAAGTGGTCTTATATTTAGGACCGGAGGGAGTACTGTTCAAACCCAGCCAGAAATCTCCATTTCTATCCCTCTTGATGTTATCTGGTGACTTCTTAAGTTTTGCGAAGATTTCTGAAGTGTAAGCTTTTGGGCCTTTGAGCCAGAACTTGTTAATCTTTTTTGAACTAAATTCTGCTACAAGAAGGAATGAGCCATCCTTGTTCAAAGCCACACCATTTGCAAATGCCAAGCCTTGAAGCAAGATTTCAACTTTCTTCGTATTCGTATCATATTTCAGCAACCTTCCTGTTTTATCGCCTGTTTGGAACATCATTTGAACTTCCCTATATTTTAAAGAGGAAACTAATTAATTAATTAAAATGATTATAATATAAACCACAATTACTAAATAAGAAATTTAAGGCATAAAACAAAAAAACATGCAAGCACCTTGCCCTCTCTCTTCTCACTCAAGTAAGTGTCGGCTAATAACTAATATGATACATGTATCTTTATTTAATTATTAGTTAATAGTGATCATAATTATTGTTTTTCAATATTTATATAGTGTCCCGTAATTTAAAGCATATTTTATCATATAGTTATAAAAGCCATGTTAACTATACATGCACCTTCGATATAAATGTCTTTTCGTTCATTGGTTCATCTTAAATGAAGTCTATGACAACACAATCATTGATAGTGTTATGATGAGAAAGATTCTTTTGAATTTGTAAAGCCTATTTTACTTGTGAGACTCCCTGACTGATATCATATGATTATATGAGGGCGTGCAAGACATGAAGACAGATGAATACCTTAATTGGTATACAGTGCTGCTATCTGAGAAATAAACCACACCAGTTTGGTCATCAATATCTAAGGCATTCAGGTTGCTGGTTTTATCGAGAGAGAGCAGAGAGAATGAGGGAGAAAATATGAGAAATGGAGAGTGAGAGAGAGAACTGACGGGAATGAGGAAAAAGGAAAGAGGAAGGAAATATTATACTATTGAGTTTTAAGCCTATTCTTTGAACTTTTCATTATTTTAATTTCGTCATTTTTCAGAAAATAATTTTAAGATAAAATTATAAACTTTCTTCTACTATAAATTCTTTTGAGCCTCAAAATAATTTTCCTAAAAATTTAAAATTAATTTATAAAGAAAATAAGCTTTAAAAATTATTAAAGATACCTCAAACATATTAAATTTATATATAAAGCTTTTTAATATCTTAATAACACCCCAAGAACTTGAATAACTTCTTATGCCTATTTCCCAAATTTTGAGGTGTTACACTAGCCATTTCTTTCTTTTGATGCAATAAATAAGTCGTGCTTTTCTTTTCTTTTCTTTACTTTTTTTTTTTTTTTTTGCTGTTGTTGAGTTTGTGTTGTCGCGTATTTAGTAGGCTATTTGGCGGTCAAACTAATTCTTCTTATGATCATCATTTTGTTTCTTTCTACGATTTGATTGTAGTAGTGAAGGAGATGATTATAAGAAGTGTTTTTTTTATAAGAATAAGGAGTAGTGTTTTTTAATCATAAGAAATTGTAATTGCTACTTTTGGGTTCTCAGCTTTCTCTTTGCTTGAGCATTGGGATTACCACAAGGGACATGATTTAAATTCAGCTATATGTTTAGTACTGTGTTATCTGAATTGCCTGAAAAAGAAAGTAGGATGTGTTTCCATATCACATGCTGATAAAATGTTACTGAGTATGTGGCCTTTTTCTTAATGTTTAATACCCGATTCAGTCAAACAAAAATAGTACATGAAAAAGAATAATTACACCTCTTTCTGAGGGGTCTACATCCATTATGTGGAAAAGAAGTTATATCTAGTATGAAATTTAATAATATCCCACTTTTACGAATAACTCTTAATATCACATCTCTTCCAAGACTGGGACCTTTTATCATGACTTCTACTTGTTGCATACATTGATCTGTTTTTGGAGGAGAGGGAAGAACGTTTAATGTGAGAAGAATATACATGTGAGAAGAACTTGGAGACTTTATTGGACAGTGCACTTTGGGGATTTCTTATTTGCAAGGTATTTTCAAAATTTCAGTTTGAGCCATCTGGTTTTGCAAAGAAAGAAAGAAAACTCTTAAGACTAGTGTAGCAGTTACTGTCTAATTTCCACTTGCATTTCCTTAATGCATAAATTATATCACTTGCAGAATTAAATTTACCATTATCTACGTTGAGAACTGCATTACAAGCTAACTTCTCATACTATGTGTGCTCTTCAACCTGCATTTACAATCGCCACTTTCAATTGTACGTAGTAATTGGTGGATGATTGAGATTAACAGGAAAGTGATCAACAAAGTCAATTATATCACTTTATATCTTAAGTTATCAATCACAGTTTATAAAGGCATATTATATATATATATGCATTATGTACATGTAAATCTTTAATAAATGTTTCGCTCATACAAGCCTGAAATTGAGAATTGAACGCTGTTGTTCCATCTTTTTTTACATATTTTCTAAACTTTGTATGGTACTGTTGGTGTGGTTGCTATATGGGGTTCATACACAGGAAAATGGAATCATGAGGTAACTATCGTTCATTTTCCTTTACTTATTCTATATTTTATCGTGCTGTCAAGCATGTTAATTTCATTAAAATTATATTATACAATTTCCATGACTTGTATTATCATCAGATTTTTGTGCATTTCTTATATGACATGAACTCTTATTTTATGACCCATTTTGCTGGATGGGTATATGTCAGGATGTGTGGAAGGTGGAACTCATGCTTCATGACAACTTGTGCTACAAAATGACAGATTACAATAATAATGAACAAACTTGACCAAAAATAGGGCCAATTCAAATGTCATCATTGGAAAGACATGAACAAGGTTGTGCTGCAAAATGATGTGCGTCCTTGATCAAAATGAAGAGCAACATAGAAGAACAAGATTGACTTGCTTGACAAAAAGAGAGCAGCCTAGAAGAAGCTATAAGTGGCACAAAAGAGCTTGACCAAATAAGCTAAAATGGATGCTTCATGTAGGAGAATCACCATCAATCATTCAACATGTATTTATAATATAGTGTAACTTTGTATTTGTCTGCTGTCTAAAACTGAGACACTGCTATGTAAAAAAGGCAGATTTCAATGAAGGTGACTAAAATGTTTTCTTCGACTAGTATGTAGTATATATGTATATATGTAGGATCGTTGGTTTTGTGTTGGGGGGGGGAATTGGAAAGTAGGGTTTCAGAAGTAAAGCAACAGAAGGGGGAAATCAGAAACAGAAAGGGAATTGAGAGAGTGAGGAAGAGGTCTAAGGAGGCATCCGAATGAAACTTCTGTCAGAAAATCCATTTGTAACCAACAATGTTCATTGAGGATTTATATGGAATAAGCTCCTAGGTGTCAGTAGAGAGGAGGGCATGAAATTAATCAAACATGGCTTTACGATATTCAAAAGATTTGAGTGCTTGAGATACACAAGTGGGTATAGTTGATGAAGGGCCCGATGCAAGGTGAGATCGAAGTAGGATGGTGGAAACTAAATCTAGAGTTAAAGTTTTTTGTTTACAAGTGTTGGTTTTTCGACGACTAAGCATAGGGTGGGTGGGTTAAGGAAATGTCAATGAGTTTGGTGTGGAGGTGGAAGTTGTTAGTGAGATAGAGAGGAAGGTGATGACGATGATGATAAGAAAGAGCATGATTGGGAGCATAACCAAAACACACAAGAGAGAGAACGTGGTGCATACTTAAGTGGAGCATAGAGCCTTAAATTGGGCCACCAGGTGGACCCAAAAACTTTTAAACATGTATAATCTGGTTTGGATGCAAACAATAGTTCAACTGGGATGGATCCTTATAAGGTGGGACTGGGCATTCGATTTAACAAATAGGAGGCTTGGCAAATGCATAGGACCAATGTTGATGTGGAACATCAGCAAGATTCATGATAGCTAGCTTGTTTCCACTAGAGATCTGTGTTTCCGTTCAGCAATTCCAATTTTGTATATGGGGGCAAGATATTCTATGATATATTCCAAATGAAATTAAATCTTTAATGTAAACGCCGAAATTCACCACCCCAGTCTTTGATTTATATGATACATTCTCTCCAGTGGTTAATTCACCTAATTCTTTCTATTGCTATCTCTGGCAGTTGGGTCATCAATCAAATAGACATTAGTAATGCTTTTCTCTATAGTATTCTTGAGGAAGATGTTTATATGAATCAACCAACATGGTTCGTCAACCCATATTATCCTACTCATGTCTGCGAATTGTGCAAGGCACTTTATGGTCTTATACAAGCACTTCGAGCTTGGTTTGCACGCTTAAGCTCCAAACTATTCAAACTTGGCTTTTGATCCGATTCTTCCCTATTTATATGTCATACATCTAAATTTACAATATATGCATTAATTTATGTGGATGACATCATCATAATTGGCTCTTTTGCTGTGGCTATTCAAGATCTTATTCATGCTCTGGTTGCATCATTTCCGGTCAAAAACTTGGGCCCCTTGCGCTATTTCTTGGGTATAGAAGTCTTATCTTCTAAATCTAGTTTGACCCTATCTCAACATAAATACATTCTTGATCTCTTGATCAAAGCTAACATGTCTAAAGCATGATCAGTTTCTACTCCTATGGCAACTGGTTTACCCCTCTCTACGTTTGGAGGAACTGACTTCAAGGATCCACATTACTACTATCATTGTTGGTAGCCTTCAATACCTTAGCTTCACCAAACCAGATATAAGCTTTACTATAGACAGAGTTTGTCAATTCATGCATCAACCCAAAGATAATTATTGGACTGCTGTCAAATGGATTTTGAGATATCTCAAAGGCAATTCCCATTTAGCATTACACATTCGACCTACATCAACCATTACTCTATCTGCCTTTTCAGATGCTAATTAATAGGGGAGGCAATCCTAATGACTTTAGATCTACTGGAGCATTTGCCATTCACTGTGGTCCAAATCTGATTACTTGAAGCTCCAAGAAACAGCCTATGGTTGCTAGCAAGCATTGAAGCCGAATACAAAGCCATTGCAAACTGTTGAAGTATGATTCATTCAACGCATTAGATGAACTAGAATAAGGTGGATTTATATTTTTTAATTAATTTGTACTTATTTGTTTATCAAGTAGTTTAGTAATTGTTTGTTAGCAAATATCTTGGGCAGTTCCTGATTATTTGCCAAGTCAAATAAATAGTTCTTAGTCAATAAGTGAGGAGTAGTGGGTCCCATAACTTGTGGGAAATCTGTTTCTTTGTAAGCCTATATGTAGGCACGTTCATTTCAATGCAAGATAGAGAATTCCACCACAATAATAGAGTACAAGCAGTAACTTTATTTTTATTGCTCTGTCACGTCATTTTTTCCTCAACAAATTTGGTATCAGAGCAACTTCTTGATCCTGTGGACAATAGAGTGCAAGTGAGGTTGGGTTTACACTGGGCATTTGTGAGAAACACCTTTTATTTCTTCCTTGTGGGATACACCTTTGGGAAACACGAGAGATAGAGAGAGAGAGATTTTTTTTTTCCATTGCAAATTCTTTAATGGCAGCACTTACAGGTTTCTCTTCCACTCAACCTCTCCTACCCATTTTTAATGGCGAGAAGTATGAATGGTGGAGCATCAAAGTGAAGACTCTACTCAAATCGCTAGATCTGTGGGATTTGGTGGAATATGGGTTTGTTGACATCCTTAATCCTAATGAAGAAGAGGATGAGAGGCTTAAAGCAACAAAGCAGAGAGACGCAAAGGCATTGTTTATTCTTCAACAAGCAGTTCATGAGACTATTTTCTCAAGGATTGCAGCAGCCACCACATCAAAGGAGACCTGGTTGATTTTGAAAAATGAATTCCATGGTGACTCAAAAGTGATTGTTGTGAAATTGCAATTACTAAGGCGTGATTTTGAAACTCTTATGATGAAGGATGATGAATCGATTGCTGAGTTTTTGGCAAGGACAATGGCAATAGTTGGGCAGATGCGATCATACGGTGAGCAGATTTCGGATGAGACGATTGTTACAAAAGTGTTGAGGAGCTTGGCTGAACCTTTTGATCATGTTGCAGCTGCAATAGAAGAAGCCAAAGATCTATCTGTTCTTTCTGTAGATGAACTGATGGGCTCTTTGCAAGCTCATGAGGTAAGAATCAATCGATCAAAAGGAAAAAATGAGGAGAAGGCATTTCAAGTAAAGGAGGCAGCCACAAAACATGAAGAAAATGACTATCCAACAAATAGAGGCCGTGGAAGGGGATCGTTCCGTGGTGGTCGAGGTCGTGGCCGTGGTAATAGTAGAGGCAGAGGAAGGCAATCAAATGAGCAAGGTAACACAAGAAATGGTGTTCAATGCTATCATTGTAATAGATATGGGCATATACAAGCTGATTGCTGGTTCAAAGAGCAGAACATGAATTTTGCAGTAGAGGATGAGGAGGATAATATGTTGTTTATGGCTTGCACTGACACAAACCATAAGCCGAGTAATCTATGGTTTGTTGATAGTGGCTGCTCGAATCAAATGACAGGCACTAAAACCTTGTTTAAAGAACTTGATGAGTCACAAAAGCTAAAGGTGCAACTTGGTAACAAGGGGGAGATTCAAGTGGAAGGAAGAGGCACTATAAGTGTTGAGACCAGCCATGGAAAATCAAAAAAGTTGGACGATGTTCAATTTGTACCTGATCTAGGATACAATTTGTTGAGCGTTGGACAACTAATGAGTGGTGGATGCTCTTTGCTGTTTGATGACAATGCATGTGTAATCACAAATAAGAAGTCAGGAAAAAAGGTTCACATCAGCATGACTCCAAACAAGATGTTTCCATTAGATGTGGCTAACATAGAGAACTTGGCTCTTTCTGCAAGTGCAAAGGATGACTCAAAGTTGTGGCATTTGAGGTACGGGCATCTCAACATCAAGGGTCTGAAACTGTTAAGTGATAAAGGTATGGTTCTTGGACTTCCAAAAATTGATTCTATTGATTTATGTGAGGGTTGCATATATGGAAAACAAACCAGGAAGTCATTTCCTATTGGAAAAGCGTGGAGAGCTTCTGAATGTTTAGAATTAATTCATGCTGATTTATGTGGCCCTATGCAAACTAAGTCCTTAGGTGGGAGTCACTATTTCTTGTTGTTTACTGATGATTATAGTTGTATGAGTTGGGTATATTTTCTGAAGCATAAATCAGAAACTTTTGAGAAATTTCTTAAATTTAAAGCTTTGGTAGAAAAGCAAAGTGGATGTTACATTAAAGTTCTTCGCACAGATAGAGGAGGAGAATTTGTGTCCAATGAATTTAATTTGTTCTGTGAAGAAAATGGCATCCATAGGGAGTTAACAACTCCTTATACTCCAGAGCAGAATGGAGTTGCTGAACGGAAGAACCGAACCATTGTGGAAATGGCACGAAGCATGCTGCAAGCAAAGGGACTTTCAAATATATTTTGGGCAGAAGCTGTAGCAACCTCTGTCTACTTGTTGAATCTCTCACCAACAAGGGCTGTCATGAACAAGACTCCATATGAAGCTTGGTGTGGTAGGAGGCCAAATGTAAGTCACTTGAGAATTTTTGGGTGTATTTCCTATGCTTTGATAAATTCTCAAGCTCGAAAAAAACTTGATGAAAAATCAGAAAAATGTATTTTTATTGGTTATTGTACTCATTCCAAAGCATATAGATTGTATAACCCTATTAGTGGCAAGTTTTTAATTAGAAGGGATGTAATATTTGATGAAAAAGCTAGCTGGAACTTGAATGTAAAGCAGGTACAACAAGAGATAAATGATCCAATTGAAGTCCCTCTAGATGATGGAGAAAAGCAGATCCCAACAATCTCTCATGGCAGCACATCACCATTGACAACACAAAGCAGCAGTAGCAGCAACTCCACATCATCTACAACAGTTGAAGAAGTTTTTGATGAGCCAATTCCTCTGAGAAGATCAACAAGAATAAGGAAACCCAACTCCAAATATATTGATGATATGTATACTTGTCAATTCGCTCTTACTATTTCTGATCCATTGTATTATGAAGAAGCAGCTAAAAAGGAAGAGTGGCGAACAGCAATGGTGGAAGAAATGAAGTCCATTGAAAAGAATGGAACTTGGGAGATGGTGGAACTACCAAAAGACAAAAATGCAATTGGCTTGAAGTGGTTGTTCAAAACAAAATTTGCTGCAGATGGGAGCCTACAAAAGCACAAAGCCCGTCTTGTTGCAAAAGGCTATTCACAAAAGTATGGTATTGACTTTGAGGAAACTTTCTCACCAGTAGCTCGATTTGAGACTGTCAGACTTGTTCTTGCTTTGGCTGCGCAATTACAATGGCCAGTTTATCAACTTGATGTCAAATCAGCATTTCTCAATGGAGACTTACAAGAGGAAGTATATGTGTCACAACCAGAAGGCTTCATAAAGGAGGGTCATGAAACAAAAGTGTATAAACTGAAAAAGGCATTATATGGGTTGAAGCAAGCTCCTCGAGCTTGGTACAGCAAGATTGATGGGTATTTTCAGAAAAAGGGGTACATAAGAAGTGAAAATGAGCCCACTCTATATGCAAAGAAGGAAGGTAATGATTTCATCACTATTTGTCTTTATGTTGATGATATCATTTATACTAGTTCTTCTCATACTCTTGTGGAGAAATTTAAGTCTGAAATGATGAATGAGTTTGATATGTCCGATATGGGTTTATTACATTATTTTCTTGGCCTTGAAGTTCATCAATCTAAAGATGGTATATTTCTTTCACAAAAGAAATATGCTAGGGACCTTCTTAACAAATTTGGCATGTTGAATTGCAAGCCTGCAGCTACACCCATGAATATAAATGAAAAATTACAGCAAGCAGTTGGAGAAGCCATGACAGATGCAAGGAGCTTTAGAAGCTTAGTGGGTGGTTTGATTTATCTAACTCACACTAGACCTGATGTTGCATTTCCTATTAGTGTAATTTCCAGGTTTATGCAACAACCCTCAAAGAATCATTATGGAGCAGCCAAGAGGGTCTTGCGTTATATTGCTGGAACTTTAGAGTATGGCATTTGGTACTCTAAAGTCTCAAATATCAAGTTATGTGGGTACACAGATAGTGATTGGGCAAGTTCATTGGATGATAGACGAAGTGTATCAGCAAGTGTGTTCACTCTTGGCTCAGGAGTGATTTCATGGAGTTCAAAAAAGCAAGCTACAGTAGCATTGTCAACTTCAGAAGCAGAGTTTATTGCAGCAACTTCAGCAGCTTGTCAAGCAATTTGGCTTAGAAGAATTTTAGCTGATCTCCAACTACAGCAAGAGGGGCCTACAGAGATATTTTGTGACAACAAAGCAACTATCTCTATGACAAAGAATCCAACATTTCATAGCAGAACTAAGCATATTGACATCCGCTATCATTTTATTCGTGATCTGGTAGCAAAGGAGCAGATTGAATTGAAATATTGTAGCACACATGAACAGCTAGCTGATTTGTTGACAAAGGCTTTATCCAAGGAGAAGTTGCACTATTTTAGAAGATTGTTTGGCTTATGCGTTTTTGAATCAAGGGGGGATGTTGAAGTATGATTCATTCAACGCATTAGATGGACTAGAATAAGGTGGATTTATATTTTTTAATTAATTTGTACTTATTTGTTTATCAAGTAGTTTAGTAATTGTTTGTTAGCAAATATCTTGGGCAGTTCCAGATTATTTGCCAAGTCAAATAAATAGTTCTTAGTCAATAAGTGAGGAGTAGTGGGTCCCGTAACTTGTGGGAAATCTGTTTCTTTGTAAGCCTATATGTAGGCACGTTCATTTCAATGCAAGATAGAGAATTCCACCACAATAATAGAGTACAAGCAGTAACTTTATTTTTATTGCTCTGTCACGTCATTTTTTCCTCAACACAAACACCACAAGTGAGCTCATTTGGATACAAAATCTTCTCTATGAGCTCCATATTTTTCTTCCAGAAGCTCCTTTTCTTCACTTTGACAATCTCATGGCTACTTACTTTGTTGCCAATCCGGATTTTC
Source organism: Mimosa bimucronata (assembly GCA_037074515.1). Classification (NCBI taxonomy): domain Eukaryota; kingdom Viridiplantae; phylum Streptophyta; class Magnoliopsida; order Fabales; family Fabaceae; genus Mimosa; species Mimosa bimucronata. Next base: position 9,485,619 of record CM073447.1, read on the forward strand.
ACTCTCGAGCTAAATACATCTCTTTGGATTGTCACTTTGTTCTGGAACTTCTTGCTGTTGGTCTCCTCAACATTCTTCACACATCCCCAAAGGATCAAATAGCAGATCTCCTAACCAAGCCATTATCTTCATCTTGCCTTGCTTTCCTATTTTCGAGTCTCATTGTGTTACCAACCTAGTTCAACTCGTGGGGAAATATTGAAGCCCAAACATATAGAAAAGCCCAACAAGCCCAAGCGGATACAAGATAATTCAAGAAAGGATTTTTATCATTGTTCCAGATTCTTCTTGTGTAAATACTATATATAAATGATGCTCACACGGAAAGCAAGAAGAAATAATACAGGTGATTTTTATACAACTTTCCTCTCTTGTTGCCTTATGGCTAATACCTAGCGATGTTTTGAGCAGAAGAGGCCCATGTTCACATCCAAACTTGTTAAGATATGTACTTTGGTTAAAGGGAACTTATCATTCTATTCGAAGTTCATAAAAGCCAAATCAATTTTTTCTTTAACAAAATTCCTTATCCCAAGTGAAATGCTCCTCCCTCGCCATCCATATTACCTCATAGATATGATATTTGGATTAGACCTCCCATTTTGTCTTCTTCCTAAAGATATGCATTATTGTAATCCATCACAAGCCGAGTTTAGTCTTCAAATAGACTTGTTGTAGTCTCTTCTTCCTTCATGAGGTCATCCATGTATAGTGATTTTCTTCATGACCCACAAGTTTAGCTTTGTGGGAAATTTTTGTTCTTTGTGTGGCTCTGGACACATATTGGGCGTTTGGTACTTCTTCATGTTTCGCTATATTTTTAGCATCTTTCATAGATTCGTCCCCGCTCTGTTCTACGTCTCATTTGGTACATTATCTTGCATAATCATATCATTTTTCATCTTCTTCATGTTCCTTCCCTTACCATCGGCTTCTTCTTTAGTAGAATCTTGTCCCTAAAAAATTAAATTTAGGACGTTATGGATTATTTCAAATTAGTTGAAATTCAATATGATTTGAGATGAGTCACACAAAAAAGTGACTATCTAACTTTTCCATTTTTTAATCTAATTTAATATTTATGAAAGATCATAAAAATATGTAAACCAATAAGGGTTCAGTTTATGAAATGAATTAGTTCCTCACAATATGATGAATTCCGGCTAAAAAATGTGCCCATGTATTTAGTGTCCGGCCGGTGGAGTCCTCGTAATACAATTCTTTGGTATCAACAACAGCTTTTAATTCCATTGTAGGAGATAACATGATCATTTTCTCTTAATTTTTTTTTTATGTCTCTACTCTTCTATTCTTCTTATCTTTCGGTTAATGTTATATAATATATTTGACATATTTTCTCGATTTGTGATGACGTCATTATGGTTGTAATGTGCTTTTCAATACAGTTGGTAGCGTTTCAATTTCAATATAAAAAATTCAGGCTGCAAGCTTCAGGTTTGACTATTTTTCTGGCCAAAAAAAAAAAAAAGAAAAGTTTGCCTATTTCATGTTTTCATTAATATCATTGTAATTGAAATATAATGAAGGAAAGCGATGCGTTTGTTCTTCACATCCAGTGGATTACACAGCAAGTTGATGGAAAATAGGGAGAATTGTATTTAGGTATTAAAGAAGACAACTAATATTAAATAAGTTCTAATGACTTGTCAATGGTATTTTTTTTTTCTTTTGAACTTGTTAACAGTGCATATTTCACTTGTTATTAACAACTCATAAGACTTGTTGTTTGATATTAATTTTTTTTATTGAAATTTAAATGTGATTCTCCCAATTTTCTTACCGCGGTTTTCTTGGGGGAAAAAAAAGATAAAAGTTTTAAAGATGTAATAATATTTTGATGTGGGTTCCACGAATTTCATGATTACTTTCTTTTAAATGAACGTTTAAGTTTCAACAAGCTAATGGATATTATTAACTAAAATCTTATCAATATCAATATTTTTCTCGTTTCCCTCATAAATACCGCATCATTTTAACAATTATATAAGCAATCTATAAAATCCAAGACAATTAATATCCATTTATTTAAATATATATTAATGTTTTTACTAAAACACTAGCTAATAGCTAATATTCATCTATTCCTTGGGTAAAAGGTATTAGTAGAACCATCCCATTACATACCAAGGACAATTGAGAAATTTAAGAACAAACATTTAAAACATTAGTTACAAATAACTAATTTTGTTATAAAAATGAGGGTTCCTCCGCATCATAAAATAATCAGCTTAAATTTTCATCGTGAATCACACCATTAGATAACCCAATAACAATAACCGAAATTATTAAATAACATCCATAGAATACACTTAATAGATTTAAAACAATTCTAGAAATAATATTCTTGATTTTAAAGTTATACCTTAACTACAACAACATAAGGTTTTGTAGGAGAGCCAACCCATAACTTTCCATAATGTTCTTCCACTTCACTCACAGACTCAAGTAGTGGACCACCTCTTCCATCCAAAACAACCAAAGTCTTTCCCTTCTCATCAAACTTCACTCCCACAGGGTCATCTCCCAAACTTGTTTTATTAGCATTTCCAGATGATATTCTATTACTGTTCAAACCCACCCAGAAGTCTCCATTTGTGTCTCTCTTGATGTTATCTGGTGATCTTTTAAGTGTTGCAAACAGTTGTGAAGTGCGATTCTTTGAGCCTTTGAGCCAAAACTTGTTAATCTTTCTTGAATTAGATTCTGCTACAAGAAGGAATGAGCCATCCTTGTTCAACGACACACCATTTGCAAGTGCCAAACCTTGGAGCAAGATCTCAACTTTCTCTGTATTTGGATCATATTTCAGCAATCTTCCTGTTTTATCTCCTTTTTGGGCTATCAATGTTCGAACTTCCCTATCTCAAAGAGCAGACTAATTAATTGAAATGATTATATTAAGTTTTTCTGCTTTATTTTTTATTTTTGTTAACACTATATGTTGATGAAAAATCTAAGAAATCTTGTATTTGGATCTTTGGATATGACTATGATTATAATATAAACCATATAATGCTTAAATGAGATGTTTGGACAAGGCAAATAGATAACTTTGAGCCATATATAAGAGATTTTGATTGTTATAATAAATTAAAAGGTATTAGGAAATATACAAAACAAAACAACAACTTAGACCTTCTCTCTTCTCACTCAAGTAAATCTTGGGTTTTCAATTTCTTCCATTATTGCTAATCCTTTAATTCAGTGAAAATTATTTTACCATCAAACATCACCAAATGCATCCCAGGTTGATTACAGTATAATCTGGTATAATGTAAAACCTAATGTTAAAGACGATAAATGTATCTTTATTTCATTATTTCTTAATAGTGGTCATGAAAATGATTTGGTACTATAAATACACTAAATTTACTTAGTCACCTTTAATTTAGAACATATTTTGTCATATGGTTATAGAAGCATGTGAATTATTCATACACTTTAATTTTATATAAAATGTATTTTCATACTGTAATCAAGGTCATCTGAAATGAAGTCTATATATAACAACACAATTGTATATGATGTTATGATTATCAAGAATCCAAAGAAAAAGAATATCCCAAAATATTAGCATCTTGGAAAGGAGAGCTCTTTGAACTTATGTATGGTTACGAAGGTTCAAGACATGAAGTCAAAGAAGAATACCTTCGTTGGTACACAGTGCTGCTATCTGAGAAATAAACCACACCAGTTTGGTCATCAACATCTAAGCCATTGAGGAATTTGAAGGGAGCACCACCATTAGAAGCAGAAATAGCTAGTTGTTTAGCCACACCACCACTAGGTCCAACCATTAGGAGGCCAAAATATGCATCTGCTATATAAAGATTACATGTTTTCTTGTCAAACTTGAGCCCCAGTGGGCTCCCACAAGTAGGCCCCTTGTTTGGATCTGTTGTTCCATCACATAGTTTCCTATGCCTATAATTAAACATTTAAAAATACTTAGAAAACATACTTATGCGGAAATGAGCCAAACCCAATATAGTTATAAGGTTTTGCTTCTCTATTCATCTAAAAGATGAGTATGGAGAACTCATCATATATAAACCATTTGGATCTCAAATGAATAATACTAGATGGTTTATATATGATTAGCTTTATATACTCATCTTTTTATAGAGTAGGGAAACTGGTTCCAGTTTCTGCATGCAATATGTATAGAAGATCAATATTACATATCATTTTTCACTCAAGATTTTGTGAATAGTTTTATATTCTAAAATTGAGATCTTACCTGTTTGGTGAGGTGACAGCAAACTCAACCCATCTTTTATGAGTTCCTAGCCACTTGAGAATTCTGCCATCTGATATACCAGTATAGGGACCCTCGCCATTACAGTCAAATTCCAAACTTTCAGGCCCTGTTGAGCTCGGGAGTTTGAGTACAATGGAGTTTTTCAAGCCATCCTTGAAAATCACATCACCAGAAGCGAAGGTGAAGGTTACTGCAAATAATAAGAGTAAAAGAAGGAAAAAGAAAATTGAAGAAAAAGAAGAAGATAGCTTCATGGGTAATAGTGATGGAGATATCATCCTAAAATGAAGCGTATATATGCATTATTCATTCAGAAATTGTGTTATATATAAAGACTCAAGTTGTGTTAAAGGAATTAATTTCTCGCTATGAAAAATTTATCGGCTAATGATTGAAGCCAAATGATTACGACGGGATAAAAATTAGCCACTTTTATATTGCAGTAGATACCAATTCTCAAGTCAAATGATTCTGTTCGGCTTTCACATGCCACGGATGATCTATATATGTATGTTTCTGTTATATTTGATTTTTCCTTTATCTAAAACCGAATGCAAGTTCAACAAAAATATGTTTAGGGGATAGATGTATTAAATCTGAATTCGGGATTCGATATGGTTTGAAATACCAAGTTTGTCCAAAAAAACAAGTCACTTGCTGACTTTTCTCATCTATCTTTTATCTAATTTGTTTATATATATATATATATATATATATTTATATTTATATTCGTCCACATCGGCTTTAGAAAGTTGACATATCTATTATTGGGAAATTAATTATAAGTCTCTTATAAGGGACTTAATTATCATGAGGTCTCACGAAATCACATAATTAAACTCAGGTCCCAAGCGAAATCGTATAATTAATCTCAGGTCCCACAAAGTTGTTATCGCATGCTCATTCATATTGTTATTAGTAGCTCAAAAGTTGTTACTGAATAAGAGTTATTACACATCCTCATTTAGTTGTTATGGTTAGCCACAAGTTGTTATACATGCTCATTAAATTGTTATCGGAGGCCAAAAAGTTGTTATCGGCTGCTCATTTAATTGTTAGTAATTGAGAATTCAATAACAACTTTTGACCAGACGTTAACAACTATTTAGCATATGATAACAATTTAATGAGTATGCGATAACAATTTTGTGTCAGGGATCTAAAATTAATTGTACGATTTCGTGAGACCTCATCTTAATTAAGTTACTTACATAGAATCTGTAATTAATTACCCCTATATTATTTAGTAATATTTGTTAAATTGTGATTTACCCGTTTGTGATAGCGTCGTTATGATTGTAGGGTGATTATCTAGAGTTGGTAGTTTCAATTTTAATATATTTTCGTTCCGAAAAGCCTGAAGTTTGAGTATTTCATTTCTTTTAATATCACTGTAATTCGAATAAAGTAAAGCGATGTTTAGCCGCCCCAATTGGCTTTACAATAAGTCGAGGAAAAGTCTTCTTACGGCTACGTGCTAGAGATTACTCGGATTTTTTATTATATAATGTAATTAAATTAAACTGCACAACTGTAGATTCCCCATTTTTGACTATTTCATTTCTTTTAATATCATTGTAATTCGAATAAAGTAAAGCGATGTTTAGCCGCCCCAATTGGCTTTACAATAAGTCGAGGAAAAGTCTTCTTACGGCCACGTGCTAGACATTACTCGGATTTTTTATTATATAATGTAATTAAATTAAACTGCACAACTGTAGATTCCCCATTTGCATCTCTCTCTCTAGTAGAGCTGTGCATCAGAGCCGGCCCGGCCCTACAGGGCTGGCCCTTCAAGGGCCAGGGCCTTAAAAGGGCCGGCTCGAAAAGCCCGGGTAGTGTAAATATCCCTATTTTTCAAAGCCCGGCCCTTGAATGGCAGGGCTCAGGGCCGGCCCGGCCCGACCCTATTAACGCTTATACACTATTTTTCAAACACTAATAAATTATCAAGTAATGATAAATATTATCCATATTTTTATATAAGTCACAAAATATATGTTTATTTTTAATTAATCATTTTAATAAATATTATCCATATTTATAAATAAGTCACTCACTAAGAAATTATCAAATAATGATAAATATTAGGAATTATATATTATAGTTGTTTACCTTTAATTAATTGTTTTATTTTGTATTTGTTAATTTTTTAAAATATATATATATGTGACAGGCTTAAAGGGCCGGCCCTTTGAAGCCCTCGGCCCTACAGGGCCAGCCCGTGAAGCCCGATTCCTTTTTTAAGCCTCCAAAATCAAAGTCCGGCCCTTCAAGGACCAGGGCTTATCAGGCTTGGCCCGAATCACCAGCTCTACTTTTTAAGCTAGCTATAGTACAATTTGATGTAATATCTATTCTTGTCTTATTCACAGGTGTATGGTATTACACAATATTAATAAAGGGTATTATGTGTGCCTCATCTTACTCATTTTCTTTTACTATAAATTCTATCTTGGTATAAGAGTAAATACATTTGTTTCATCTATTGCTTCTGATGGTTCGTCGTTTTCCTCTACTCCCAAAGTCTATTATTTTTTAATTCGTCCTATTCATTGGTGTATGGTATTACAATTTGTTGCGTGTAACATCTATTTTTGATGGAATATGAACAAAATACCCCTTTTTAATTTTTATTCAAGAAACTGGCCACCGCGTGTTGCTAGAGAATAGGGTCTACTTGGAAGGAGGGGAGGGAAATTTTTTTTTTTACTTGAATTTACAAAATTTAGAGATGTTGGATTAAAAATTTTAAATTAATATTTCTTAATATTTTATCTAACATCTTATATTTCTTAAAATATTATAACCCCACTATTTTAATTTTTAATAATTTAACTTACAAAAATTTTCCGTCGTCTCCCCTCCCCCAAAATCTCTTGTACCAAACACACCCTAATACTTTGCACAAATTGGGGTTTAAACTGATAACCCCTTGGCTCACCAAAAAGTTTATTTCCACCACGCCATCAAACCCATTTAATTATATGTTGTAAAAAAATTAAAATATGTAATGAGTTTAGGTTCGTATCTTGCATGCATGTTGACAAGTTCTGATTTTATTATAAAAAGATAAAATAACCAATATACACTTTGTATATTTAGCAATGTTACATCACCCTCAAGTTCTGATTTTATTATATTTGACAAAAAATTAATTGATAACCTTACTTAGTTTACAGGGAAGATAAAGAAAGCCAACTCAATTTTAGTTTATGATATTTATCTTCTAGAAACGTATTTAGTAACTATTTTAGGGAATTTCAGTAAAGTGTTGATGGATAATAATGAAGTTATGTTTGATACTAAATAACCAATATAATATTCAGTCCAAAAAAAAAAAAAACTAACGAATGTTATTATACCCTTTGTTGTTGCTGCTGCTAAGCTATCAAACTCATTTAATTATATAGTGTAAGAATTTATGTGCAATAAATTCAGCTTTCCTAATTTTCACGCGAACAGATTTCGATAAGTGAATTTAATTAAAATCCACAAGTGAATTTACAAATGGAAATAAGCATTTTAATGACCAACAATAGGAAAAAAATAAATATTCGTATGATTTTTTATACAAATATTCATGACTGAAGTTACAAGTGTGAATAACCACTTTAACAATTAGCAATGAGAAAATAATTAACATGTGTCCTGTGTGAGTTATCTCAATGAGCCAATTTTTTCGGACCAATTATATCTTTTTATCAATTCAATGAGCCAATTTACAAAAAGTGAATTTACGGGTACAAACAAGTGACTTTATAAATGATTTTTTTTACAAGATAATTTACAAATATTAATAAATAAATTAGTAGTTACGTAATTAACAAGTCCATATATATAGATTCTGATAAATGTGTACGTGCACTTGTAAATTCTTTCAAGAAGGAGACTATAATTTACTGATAACTCCCGGAAATTCATGTAATGTTAGCACATTTTCCTTGAGTTTTATTCTATCATTGATACATTTTGGATACTCAAGATAGGAAAATGCTCATTTGATTTTTGGTTGCACATCATTGTTTATTAGTGTAGATTTTGATCATATTTCTAGTTAGTTTCTTATGTTGTTTTATGTAAATATTGTAGGAATATTTTGATGCAATAACCAAGTAATTATAGCCCTTTCACCAAGCTCCCAAGTGAACAAAGCAAAGAGGAAACCAGAGCAAAGGACCAGAATAAAGGGGACTTCGCCGTGGCGAGCGGTGAACAACATTTACCTCTGCCCATTTTTGCTCGCTCACCGTCAGCTCGCCGCTGCGAAAGCCACGGCGAGCATCACTTATTTCTAGCATTTTTTATGGCTCGCCATGGGTTTGCCACGGCGAACTTCGTGCTTTGCTACGCGTTTTGGTGAAAAAGTGGATTGAACTGAAATAAAAGCTAGGGTTTCGAGACAATTCGAGATTCTTCGACTTCTAGGGCATTTTGGGAGTGTTTTGTTCTGCTAGGGCTTGGAGCTTGGTAGGGATTGAGCTAGGGCTTGGAGCTTTGAAGAGATTTGGGCTTCTCATCTTGGTTTATCTTCTCCATCTTCATTCTCTTCTCTTGTTCTCTGTTTCTGTTTGCATATATATATGCTCCCATGGAATTGTTGAACATGTGTAGCTAAATACTTTGATTCTAAGATTATGTTGAACCCTTGTATGTATTAACTCTTGATTCCTCCTCTTATGTTGTGATTAATGATATCTATGTGTTTTTTTTACTGATCTATTCCTAATGCTTCTAAGTGACTGATCATCATTTAGATATTGGGTTCACTTGATTGATGTTTGAGAGGGCTAGATTGAGTGTAGAACTTGGGTAAAATAGTGCAAGAACCTGAAGTTTGCATGATGAATGGATGGTTTTGTTGGTAAGATAGAGATATACTTGCTAGCATTGCATAGTCACATTAGGGTTAGAGCTTGATAATTGTGTTTTATTAATTTGTAACAAGAGATTGTGCAATTAATATGATCAAACACTTGTTTTTGATTTGAGAGAGCGTTTACAAGTACTCTGTGAACCCTAGATTAACACATGATTTCATTGAGAGCTTCTTTGAGGGAAGGTTAATTGAGTTTTAAGAAGTACAAGGGGGATACATAATCTTAGGGCCCATTTTATACTTGAAGTTGGATAATCATCACTTGTGTATAATTTTATTTTCATTTAGCATATGTTTATTTTCATAGTTAATTTTCAATATCAATATTTGAATCACTCAAATTGGGCGAGAGTGTGATAATCATAGCTTGACCGGGTTTTGGACCAAATCCTCGTGGGAACGATACTTTACTTATCACTTTATTACTTAGCGCGACCCTGTGCACTTGTGGTGGTTCAAACATTTACCTCTTCTTAAGTGGATTATTCTTAACTTAAATTGTTCCATGTTGTCTAGTAATTAATAATTACTGAATTTTAACAACAACATCAACAACAAAAAGCCTTACCCCACCATGGATCACATGACGCCATTGTGTTCTATCAAAAACCATATTTCATGATAAATTATTGATCAAATAAAGATCTCATTGGATAACTTTGTTAAGAGTTCTCTTCAATCTCCCTCTCCCTCTTTTGGAAGAACTCCCTACTATTTGATCAACTCTTTTTTCCGGCACATCTAATTATCTTTTTTGAATGTGCCCAAACCACTTCAAGGGATTTTCTATCATTTTCTCTAGAACTGATACTACCCCAACTAATTACTGAATTTTAACAATAGTTTAAAATTTCCTTTAGGCATGGTAATGAAATTCTAAAACAACTGCATAAGACATGCCGTTTTCTCAATTAATAATCAAAATTAATAGAGGGATAATATTGCCCCTTTTTTTAATTTTTTATGACAACATTACCCTTTTAAAAACTTCTTGTACCCAATGCTTACTAGTTGAAAATTCCAATAAATTTTTGCCCACTGACCCTTTTTTTGTAATAAACAATCCTAAAGTAGTTATGAGATTTCACCCTCATAAATACTGAATGATATTAACAATTATAGACTTATATAAGTTATCCATAATATTGTAGACAATTTATCAACATTCATGTATTAAAATAAATATGTTAATTTTTTTACCAAAATACTCAATTAATAGTCATTTATTTCAGAAAAAAAATTCATTACTAGTTAACACATCCATGATCCAACTAAATGCAAGGTTAATTGTTAAAAATCAGCATACATATTCAACACATTGGTTACAGATAACTAAGAAAAAATGCCACACATGTAACTAACTTTTTTCCTTCAAAATATCACACCAGAAGACAACCCAATTACAATAACGGGAAATCATTCAAAAATATATAAGGGATAGTTGAAGATGAAAATTTATTAGATTCAAAGAAAGTTCAGAAATTTACTATTCTTGAACTCAAGCTTTCCCTTAACTACCACAGTGTAAGGTTTGTAAGCAGAGCCAACCCATAGTTTCCCAGTATGTTCTTCAACTTCGCTCACAGACTCAAGTAATGAACCTCCTCTTCCATCCAAAACCACCGAAGTCTTTCCCTTCTCATTAAACTTCACTCCCACAGGGTCATCTCCTAACATTGTATTATTAGCATTTCCAGATGTTGTTCTGTTACTGTTCAAACCCACCCAGAAATCTCCATTTCTATCTCTCTTGATGTTATCTGGTGACTTCTTAAGTTTTGCGAAGAGTTCTGAAGTGTAAGCTTTTCGGCCTTTGAGCCAGAACTTGTTAATCTTTTTTGAACTAAATTCTGCTACAAGAAGGAATGAGCCATCCTTGTTCAAAGCCACACCATTTGCAAATGCCAAGCCTTGAAGCAAGATTTCAACTTTCTTCGTATTCGGATCATATTTCAGCAACCTTCCTGTTTTATCGCCTGTTTGGAACATCATTTGAACTTCCCTATATTTTAAAGAGGAAACTAATTAATTAAAATGTTTATATTATAAATTTCTCTGAATGTTCTTTTCATTTTGCCAATATATTGATGAAAAATCTATAACAAACTTTTGTATCTAGATCATGATTATAATATAAACCACAATTACTAAATAAGAAACTTAAGGCATAAAACAAAACAACATGCAAGCACCTTGCCCTCTCTCTTCTCACTCAAGTAAGTGTCGGCTAATAACTAATATGATACATGTATCTTTATTTGATTATTTGTTAATAGTGATCATAATTATGGTTTTTCAATATTTATATAGTGTCCCGTAATTTAAAGCATATTTTATCATATAGTTATAAAAGCCATGTTAACTATACATGCACCTTTGATATAAATATGTCTTTTCGTTCATTGGGTCATCTTAAATGAAGTCTATAACAACACAATCATTGATAGTGTTATGATGAGAAAGATTCTTTTGGATTTGTAAAGCCTATTTTACTTTTGAGACTCCCTGACTGATATCATATGATTATATGAGGGCGTGCAAGACATGAAGACAGATGAATACCTTAATTGGTATACAGTGCTGCTATCTGAGAAATAAACCACACCAGTTTGGTCATCAATATCTAAGGCATTCAGGAATTTGAAGGGAGCGCCACCATCATGAGCAGAAGTAGCTAGTTGTTTCGCCACACCACCACTAGGTCCAACGACTAAGAGGCCAAAATATGCATCTGCAATATAAAGATTGCATGTTTTTCTGTCAAATTTGAGTCCCAATGGCCTTCCACAAATAGGCTCCTTCTTTAGATCTGTTGATCCATCACATAGTTTCCTATCCCTGTAATCAAATGAAAATACTCCGGTAAGCTGCTGAGATTTCAAACTAAGAAACGCATATATACTTCGACAAAAACTAGCAAAACACAATGTAGTTATGAGGCTTCTAATGCAATATGTATATTGATTATCAATATACCCTCCTATCTGGAAAGTAATATTCACTAAAAAAAATAGTGAATAAACCATAAAATCAGTTTTAAAATAGGCAGTTGCTAAAAAAGTAGCTACAGAATCTCTTATTTAACCACGAAATTTTGTCTTTATTTACAGAATTTTGTCACTGAATTCGTGGCTAGTTTACCTTTTTTTTTTTTTTTTTTTTGTAGTGATTCTCTTACACAAGGCAGTTCTTAAATATAAAAAATTGTGTTTTTCTACAAATTTCATGTGTGTTTTTCATTTTCTATCCCCGATTACGTTTATCTCTCCTCTTTTTATCCCCCATTCTTTTTCTCAATCATCATCTTCAAAATTAATAACAGTATAACTGGAAAACAATAATACATATCCTACACATTTATTGTTTTTAACAAGTTGTAACAAACATTTTTATCTGCATGATTTGAGAAGTAGTTAATTATAAAAATGATGAGAAGGAGTATTATAGAGCATTTTTTTCCCTCCATTTGTTATGAATAGCTTTATATTCAAAAGTTAAGATCTTGCCTGTTTGGTGAGTTGACAGCAAACTCAACCCATCCTTTGTGAGCTCCTTGCCATTTGAGAATTCTACCATCTGATATACCAGTATATGGACCTTCACCATTACAGTCGAATTCCAAGCTTTCAGGACCTGATGCGCTGGGGAGTCTAAGTACAATGGATTTTTTCAAGCCATCCTTGAAAATCACTTCACCAGAAGCGTAGGTGAAGGATGCTACAAATGAGAGGAACAGAAGGAAAAACAAAACTGGGGAAGAAGAAGAAGATGTCTTCATGGATAATAGTGATGGAGAGATCACCCAGAAATGAAGCATATATATACACATTATTCTTTTCCTCGCCTCTATATGTATAAATACATGTTATTCATCACCAATAATTGTGCTATAAATAAAGAATCGAAGCTCCAGTTGAGTTAAAGGAATTAAATACTCAATGTTAGCGAAATTCTGAAGTCAAATGATCATTTGCTAATTATTAGAAGCAGACACATGCAATGATTAAAGAATCGGATTATAATATATGAACTGGTTGGATCAGAGTTGAGCCGCCATTGAGTCAGAACTCAAAGTTAGACTGAAAGCTAGAATAATGGTTTTAAAAAATCAGACGGGGATTTTAGGAATCAGGATATAATAATCATTTATTAAAAAAACATTTTTAGCACCCTCTTTAAAAGGGAGTATTTATTAATAAGATCAATTGAAGCCTGCCAACCAATTTATTAAAAGTGGGTACCATTATATATTGTTTAAGTTCATTTTAACTAATTTCCATATACATACCAATAATTGTTAGTTAGATAATTTAATATCTTAGATTGATGAAATTTTCCAAGACTATTCTTATTCAAAATTTCTCTCTCCGTACATTTATAAATGATTCTCACATCTCTCTCATTTTTCTCTCTTCCCAATAAGAATTAAATAAGGCTAAAGTTGAAAAATAATTATGAATAAGTAATAACCTCTAAATAGACTTATATTTAGGGAAAAAAAATTTAGTAATTGGACTTATAATAAAGAACATAGTGGTCTTTTTATAAGAAATTTGTACTTGTTACATTTTTACTAATCCAACAAACTTGAATTACATTGTTAATCCTTAAGAGTTACTAATTCCAGGCTAATGATAGAGAAAGGAAGGAATACCTTATTTAATATGTTTTAAATATATATTAATTAATTAATTTGCCTTCAAACAATTTCTTATAAAAAAATAAGGAAAAAATTTGACTTCTTATGTTTGATTCCCTAAAGCACAATTTTATTCTATTATATTACTTATAGAATGGTTGGCAAAAACATCGCAATTATAGAATGATTGATCACAAACAAGAATTTCCGGCAAATAAAATGATCCCAAATTAAACAAGAACGGCAGAGGAAAAAAAAAAAGCATGCCATATTGGCCATATCCATTGTTGTCAAACTCGCGAGTTGACTCTCCGATTTTACCTTTTTTTTGGCTCTACCTAACCAAAACATGTCACGAGTCACTTAAATTTTACTGGTTGTAAACTCAGTAAAAACTCACGAGTCTACACACCAAATTTACCGTTTTTGCGTTTCTACCTTATGGAATAATCATATTAACTTACTTTAAATCTCATGTTAATTATTTTTATTTGAATATATTCAATGAATTTATCTATAAATTTCATAGAAATTTCTTTATTGAGTTTGATAAAGTATGGTTGTTGATATATTAATATTACCTATTTATATTTAAAATATATTCAAGTCAAATTATTATTATTTTTTTATATTTCTTATTTAATTAAGAATCAAAACACGTATGTATTAATAAAAGTAAATTCTTACAGTTTACGATTCGATTTTACATTCTTATCACGAGTTTGACAACCTTGGCCATATCTACGCATTAAGAGCTATAGTTTTTTTTTTTTGAGCAAATATAGCTAGTTGACTATGAAAGTTCTATCTCTGTCCATCACTAACAACTAAATGAGTATGATTGACTATTTATTTTAAGTGCTTGTATCATGTTGGATATGATTAGTACTAATTAGTTAAGTAATAAAGTTCACATATTATACACATACATATCATCATAGCTTGACTTGAACCACTTAATTTTATCTTTGTCTATGTTTTCATCATTGTCAAACCTCCTTTTTATAGCACTATACTAATTGTAACGACTAAGGTAATTAAACCCGGACCGGGCTCTAGATCAGTCGAGGCAGTGAGTCAAGGGTTATGGGTTAGACCATAGTTAACTCAGAGGCCAGACCGGTGATAATTAAAATAATATAATTAAATTTAAAATATCAAAATATTCATACTTTAATTATAAAAAAGTTAATTCTTAAACAAATACTCAAATTTTAGAGTATTTAAGTATATATACAGTATAATTATTTTTTTTATTTCTCATTTTCATTTGTCCTCCTACTGCACCTGTTAATTTTTTTTAATTTCTCTTTCTTTTCCTATTCACTCTCTCTCCCACATGATAACTGGCACTTCCTTTCCTTCTTCATTTACTTTTCTGGAACTGCCTCACAGTCTCACACGTCTTCCTTCTCTCTTTTTTCTCTTTCACACGCAACATCGTCCTTCATTTCCTTTCCTTCCATGACTCCATGAAACTTAGTTGGCTTTGATTTTCACAGTGACACCAAGAAATGCCAGCAGCAAGCCACACACCACCAGCAAAGGATAATGGAGGCAAAGGTTGTCATGAACGCGACTCCTTTCTCTCTTTTCTTTTTCATTTTTTGAAGTATGGTAAGCTTTTCAACCTCAACCATGGCAGCTCTACTCCTTCATTTCTTCTTCTAGCTCTGACTTGGATCTAGATCTGTCCTTCTCATGAGTCAAAAAAATCAGCTCGGTGACTCAACTTACCTGGCGAGTCAGCTGAGTTAGTCCCAAGTTAGTCCGGGTCTCATTGGTCCACCATTCCACCGAGTTGGTCCCTTGACCGAACCGGCCAGTTGACCGATCGGCCGAGTTCTGAGTCAACTCGGCCAGTCAGGACCGAGTTTCATACCCTTGGTTACGACCCACAATTTGAAATTGGAAAATAATCAAGGCTGTTAAACTCGTGAGTTTAAGTAAAGAGTTTATTTTTATTAATAAATATGTGTTTAAAGTATATATTTAAATAAGAAATATAAAAATAATAATAATTTGACTTAAATACATTTTAAATATGAATAGTTGATATTAAATGTATCAACATTTGTACTTTATTAAAATCAATAAAAAAACTTCTACAAAATTTATATATAAATTTTTTGAATATGATCAAATAAAAATAGTTAACATGAGATTTAGAACAAGTTAACACGATTAATGTGAAACGTAAAAATGGTTAACTCAGCTTATAAACTCGTGAGTTTAGTAAGTTTACAACTAGTACAAATTTAAGTGACTCGTAACACGTTTTGATTAGATAAAGCCGTGAAAATGGTAAAATCGGGGAGTCAACTTGTGAATTTGACAACAATGAAAATAATGTCACTTTTGTTATTTATATTGTATTTAATTATTGCAATTATGCATCGAAAGTGAATTGTGGGCACATAGTAGAGCTTGTGTTTGTTTCCTTTTATGGGTTTTTGGTTGGAATATTTCCATATCCATGTTGTAATTTTATTTTGTGTTAATATGATAAAATTACTAACATATCCTATCACTTAATTTACTATCCATTGCAAAAAAGGGAATTTTAGTCTTTCTCCATAAAAACCCTCATCCCCTTAGATTTTTCTTCTTTTCAGCGGTTCGAGCAGCTATGAAAAAACATGAGAGAATTCTGGAGGCTTCTCCTTGCTGTCGCTCTTCTCCATTTGGCTCCATGACCCCTCATTCTCCATCATCTTTGATCATTGCCACTACCAGTATGCGTCCTTGTTTACTATTGCTATTGCTTGAATTATTATCCTCTTGCCTTTCTTTTTTAAAGATCGTGGGGGTAGTGTAAGGTTCACTACCACAAAATAGGGCTATTGTGGTGCCAATTAGGTTTTTACAAAAAATGCCACAAGAAATAAATTATAAACCTATCATTCTGTTTCTTTAGAAAAATGGCACATGAAGGGAAATCTATGGTGCCATTTTGTTTGAAAAGCGGCACAATAGGATTTTTTTTAAAATAAAACATAAAAACCTTTCATGACGCTTAATGAAAAAATGGCACAATAGCTTTTTATTAGTTGTGCCGTTTTTTAGAAGAAACGGCACAATAGGCATAAGGCAATTTTTTTTAAAATAACCTAAACCTGTTGTGCCGTTTACTTAAGGAAACTGCACAAAAGGTCAGCTAAAAAAAACTCCTGCGCATCTCTTTGCTCCGCGCCCATTAGACCAAATCCCTTCAACCCTTAATTCGTTTGGCCATTTTCTCTCACGCCATTTCACCGTTGTTTGCAAATTTAAGAAAAGCTAAAAGCGAATAAAATCTGCAGAAGACCAAGATCTCTTTGCTCCGAGCCTAGTAGACCAAAATCTCGTCGTTTGCAATTTCTTCCACCATTTCGCCATCATTCAAAAAGAAAATCTCGTCGTTTCACCATTCTCATCGTTCCATATGCATAAGGATAACATGAGCCAAAATGAAGTCAGCTTAGGTGAATGAAGAGCACCGAAATGGTAGTAAATCGGTATAGTGCCGCCTCGGATCCGCTCTTCAAGAATTTTAGACCCAAGGGGTAGTGGAAGCTATCCCCGGGTGTCGATCTCAAGGAGCCCTAATGCAATTTGATTCCTAATAGCTAAATGCAAACTTGATTCAAAAGGGTAAAAGGCATTGTATTTGATTTTTGTAACAAAAGTGTAATATATTCAAAATTGCAAATAAGGAGATTTGGATTAATTGGGGTGGTTATTCTTGGTAAATGGAGCTTTCGGGAATCATTGCTTCTTAAGATTTTCGGGTGTTAAAAGTAGCCAATTTTCTAAAGAACCCTAGAGGAACCCCTCTAGGCTAGGCTTAGATTAATTTAATTAACGCCGGAACCCCGCACATTAATTAACTTAACCTAAGTTGATTAAGCATTTGACCCAATTAAATCTACTAATTACAAGGGACTCTTAATCCTACAACCGGGACCCCGAATTGCAACCAAATTTACCTATTAATTCCAACTCATTGGTGGAACCCCATCCAATAAATTGAACCCAATAGATTGAAGCCCAATGTCACTCAAGCAATTAGTAGATTTACTTGTCAATTTCTAAATACAAAGACTTGACACCATGATCTACTAAACAAGAACCCTCATTTAGCACAAGATTTTAACAAGAAAACATATATTAGATGATGAACCCATACAAATAAAATATGCTCAAGTTAATAGGTGCAATGTCAAGCATCCATACAAAGAAAATAAACAAGATAAGTTGTTTCTACCACTCTCATACAAAGATATAAGATAAAATTACAACCAAATGCATAAAACAACTCCTAGAACCCTAGAAAAATTGTAATACACAAGAGGAAGAGAGAGTGGAGAACAACACTCCCCTTTGAAGCTTCAAGCTCCTCCCTTGAACTCCACCACCAAGAATATAAGAGCTTAGTTGCTGATCTTCATGGGAGAAACAACAACCAAGAGGAAGAGGATGGAAGCCATGGATGATTTGGTGTGGGAAATGGAAGAGATGGTGGTAGGGTTGAGAGAAAATGGAGTAGGAGATGAAATGGAGGTGGATGGAATGATGGGATTGAGGTATTAGGTCGAAATATATGTGAGGAAGTCGGGTCTAGGTCATTGAAGGTCGGATCTACCCATTTGGAACCCTAAAAACCCGAAATATCAGCAAAATTTCGCGTCAGAAAATCGCGTTTTCGCTGCAGCGAGAAGGTTTGCTCGCTGCAGCCAGGAGCACAGAGTCTCGGCCCTTGCTCTCTGTCTGTCTGGCTGCAGCCAGGACTTATTCTCGCTGCAGCCAAAACATTTTCTCGCTGCAGCTAACTTGACAGAATTTTGGAGCTGAATTTTGTGCTTTCGCTGGCTTCCTTCTCCACAACTTGATCCTCGATTTGGCCCATTTCTTCATGCAAACTTCTTCCTTTTTGGTCCTTGGGTGACCCTACAAATAAAATTGCAATAAACAAGAATAAAAAAGCCCTAGAAATCAACTCATACAAATTAATCTCCAATTATGGCTAATTAACCTCATTTTCATGCTAATTCCAATTAAAGAGTCTAAGATATACATTGAGCATTATTGGACCAATATTGCATCTTAATCATGTTAATTTCCTCAATTTAAACACATAAATACATACAAATATAAGGATTTGTCAGTGAACAAGTCGAAAGACCAAAATACGCAATAATGCCGATGCGATTACGCAAAAACTTTCAACAAGTAAAAGTTTTATTTGAGCTGAAATGTGTGCTTAAGCTAGATAAGGCTCACTCCGGTGCCTTGTGAATGATATCCCCAATAGGATGTTTATTGTACATACATATATAGATTATAATTGAAAAAATTTGTGAAGTTTTCATTAATTATTTACCTGTATGGAAAAATTAAAAAAAATGTATGCAATTATTCAATGACTATATGTATTGTGATTATCTCTAACTAGCGTAGGTCTTGTGCATTCCACAGAGTTTGAAAAATGAGCAGCTTATGTGAGAGTTTATATGTTATATATTTTGATTTTAGAGATGTAGTGAATAAGCTATGTACTAATTTAATAGCCCAAGCATCGAAATAACTTGGATGGACTTGTTCATTTAATATTTAAGCTCTGATTTCGAATGCCTTCTTTATAATAGTAAATTTAAGTATATATTTGGATGCAATTTTTTAAGATCTATCTTTGGACATGTTTATATGTTGCAGGAATTTCAACAAGCATTTTTCTAGTCCACATTTTGATCCTTCACCAAAAGACAAGTCAAAAAAGTCATTCAGGTAAATTTTATGTTAAGTGCTAATTAAGACAAAACTGTGTGATATGTTAATTTACCTATATGAAATTATTGCCTTGTGGAACTAGAAGTAAGCTGTAACTGTGTTTTCTGCCCATTAATGATCTATATATATGGTCTATGAATTCTGTTGTTGTGGAATGTGGAAAATTATTGAGTTGATGCTAATTATTTAGTTGGTTATCCATTTTTCTAGTTAAAGAGGGGGTCTTGAGCCCGGTAATGTTCATTTTTAAGTCGTTATGCTGCTGATTATTTTTTTTAAAAAAAAGCAAATACTGTAAGGTAGCTACCTAATACGTAAGTCATATATCTTACCATTTTCCTTTAGTACTGGCACAGTTGGAGCAAAATATGGTATGTTATAAATAATTTGTTCTAAATGTTTAATCCATATTTCTGTAATTAATTTATACATTTGTTTGGTTTAAATTAACAGATTGCAAAAAAGAACTTAGAAGTTGATCAATTACTGCAGCATGAGTTGTTTATAGCTGCTCACACAAAAAATGATGGTACCATAGTCAGTGAGGAGATTAGAAGAGTACGTGATCATGAAAGTCATTCTCCTAGACTTTGCAAGATATTTTTTCATGAAATGACTTTATTATGTTAGTGACTAATAATCCTTTTTGTTGTAGAGTAATCTCACACAAGAATTGCTTGGTGATGTCAACAAAATTGGACCTGGTGATTTCCTTAGCAAAGAGTTAGACCGCCCTGAGTATGCAGGTCGTGTTCGGGGTGCTGGTTTAGGGGTTACACCATCATATTACTTTGGCCACCAAAAGATGGCTACCATGAGTGAAATTTCTATATTGAAAGAGGAATTTCAAGTTTTGAAGTAGTAGATATTCGAAATACAACAGCGAAATGACCAATTTTATGAACATTTCATGCGAAATCCTCAAATTCTGCCCTTCATACAACAAAGTAATGTTCCAATATGTGAAAGCTCAAGCACGAAGGATAGCTGTGGTTTAGTGCCCAGGATCCCTAATCCTATGGTAATTAATATATTTTCTACTTAACTTTTGGTGTTATTATTATATAATTGACGGTGAAGTAGTGGATTATGTATTCATGAGCCCATATGTGGTAGCACTATAAGAAGGCATGAGTCTTCAAATCAAATCTAATGAAATTAAAGAAATATTACCTAAAAGAGCATCAAACAAAACATTATTCTTAGCTCTGTTAGAATCTTAAGTTTTGATGAAGACTGACCCCATAAATAACATAAGTAAATGACGTGTAAGTTACCTTTGAATTTAACAAATAAAATCTGATGGGTAACAGATCACTATCACTAGAGCAAAAGCCTATCGCTAACAGACAAAGAGCCATAGCAAATGAAGACTTGGAAATAACAAAGTTAATATCTATTGCTAAGTCATTCACTATCGCTAAGAAATAATCTATCGCTAGAAGTTCATTGATAACATGGATAAATGAAAGGAAGAACAACTAGCAGAAAAATAGGCCAAAGTTCTAGAGCTAATGAAATCAGCTAGCGATAACAGGTTAAGCTATCGATAACAGAGTACATCAGATAATAGACATTAAGATAGCTAGTGCCTGAGAGCAAATGAGATAACTAGCGATAACACATTTGGCTATCGATAACAGGATGCCTAAAACAAATTAGAATATTCAGCTAGTCCAGTATCCTTAAGCTAATGTGCAATCAAGTAATTAGCGATAATGAGATTAGCTATCGATAGAAGAATGCTTATTAAGATAACATAGCTAGTACGTTGAATATTGAACTAAAAGAAAACGCTAGCAATAATGTTCATGACTATCGATAGAGAAAGATTGATGAAATTCCTTGGCTGATATATTATTTGTCCCTTGAGCTACTGAACTTAACTGGCAATAGATGATAGCGATAGCATGATTGACTATTGATAGAGAATACTTTAAAAAGTCCTTTAATATATTCTCTCTATCTCCCTGAGCTAATGAAAAGCACTATCGATAACATCCACTGCATGAATACTTGTTTTAGCTAACATCTCAAGTGCAGGAATTATTCTATGCAGTTAGCTATAGCAAAGCATGCTAGCGCTACTGAAAAAGCTGCTATGCAAGTACAGTTGTTGAAAATGTTCAGAACGCGCAGTCTATCTCTCTCTTAGCCCAGCCTATGCATGAACAGTAAAATCTAGATCAGAAGTTTGAATTCGATGAAGGAATA
Organism: Mimosa bimucronata; assembly: GCA_037074515.1. Classification (NCBI taxonomy): domain Eukaryota; kingdom Viridiplantae; phylum Streptophyta; class Magnoliopsida; order Fabales; family Fabaceae; genus Mimosa; species Mimosa bimucronata. Next base: position 9,507,402 of record CM073447.1, read on the forward strand.
GCATTAATTGGCAACGGCTATAATCTTCCAACGAATATATTCAAACGGCCACATGAAGCTAAAAGAAAAAGGCAAGCTGTGAAGATATAAATAGATCAAGTCTTGCCCTCTTAAAAACTAACGAAGAAAAACAATGATGAACAGGGCTGTATACAGAATTATGGATTACACTGATTAAGAGCAAAATCTAGTGAGCCCAGAAATGATGAATGAACGATTGAGTCAAGTAAATTAGAAAAAGAGAGCTAGAGTATTCATTGTTCAATCTGTCAAGCTCTAGAGTTGTAAAATTCATCATATATTATTCTGTACTTAAGTGTTTATCACAATCTGTCCAGTAAGTGAACATATTATCTGAAATCCTCTATTGTTTGAGGTTGTTCTAAAGCTTGGTGCTTTGAGAACAGGGTTGTAACCTTACAGGGTGTAAGGGGGAGTGTTTAGGGAGAATTCTAAAGCTCTGTGAAAAGGTTGACAGGTGAACCTGTGTTCGTAAAACCTGTGGTAGGCTTCACAAGTGCCCGGCTAAACTTGTGGGTTATAAAGGCTTCTCTTGTGCCCAGTTTAAACAAGAGGGTAGTGGAAATCTCAGGTGGAGCCTGAGGACTGGATGTAGGTCAGGGTAGACCGAACCAGGATAAATATTGTTTGCATTATCTCTTCCCTTAACTCTCTTAGTTTCCAGCATATAAGCATTATAATCTTCTTAGTGCATTTAACAGTTTTTGAAAAGATTGCCTTCTTTATGATTTTACAAAGGAGAAGATTCGAAAGAGTCTAAAGCTGTTATCCTATCACCCAATTCACCCCCCTCTTGGGTGACAGCCAGCACTAACAAGCTCTAGCTAATACAGGGTAGGTTTATACACGTTATACCTTTCATTGTATGTTTCCCAATTATAGAGCTGGGAATTCGGGCCGAGCCTGTCGGGCTGGCCCGTTTATGCCCTAGCCCGAGGAGGGCCAGGCTTTGATTTTGGAGCTAAAAAAAGGAAATGGGCTTAAATGGGCCAGCTTGTCGGGCCGCAAGGGCTGTTTAAGCCCGTTCATTGCCCCTATTCTTTTTTTAAATTTTTTTTATTTTTATTTGCTCAAAGAGTTAAATGGGTGTGCTACTTTTTGTATATATGCATATGGAAGAAAATAATTTAAATACTTATTAGGTTAGATTCAAGTCCCATACGTCCTACTTTTATACTTTAATTCCTTATTACTAAGAACATTCTATGTACTTGTGGTGTGACTTCTAGTTCTAGTCTTAGTATTTAATTTATGAGTTGTTGAGCTGGTATATGGCAATGCACTAATGCTTGGTAAGTTGGTATTTAAATATAATTTGGATCATATATATTTATATTTTTTATTATAGGTCCATTATTTTTGTTAGCAATACACGCTCAAAATTAGGAAAAAACATTTAAAAAAGTCGAAGCCTGCAGGCCGGCCCGAGGCCCAAAGACTCAAGGGCCGGCCCATCCAATTTCCCGGCTCTACCCAATTATATATAAACATCACGATAACTCTTCAAAACTTTTTAGGCAACATTGGGTTTTGATTTTCATCAATCCGACCCGTGATTTACTATTTGGATCCTTTAGAACTTAGTGAACCATCAGACCGTCAGGATTTGTTGTTCCTCTCCAACAAGTAAGTGCTTGTCCATAATCGAGTGTGTTATATTATTTGTAATTTTATGAACCTAGCTACTAAAATTTATTAATTTAATTAATTTGTTTCATTTTCAGTGTATTGACTAGTTTTCGTGGCTCTCGAGGGTTTAGTTTCTCCAAAGCATTTGACTTTCAAGATTTTAAAACAAACTAGTTATCTCATAATGTAAAAGTTATAATGTTTTTGATACAAAGTTTGATGTTTTTGTTACAGTTCCCTTGCCAACCAAACGACAATGATTCTGGGTATTACATCATGCAGTTTATGAAAGATATTGTAACTCATGATCAAAATGACATCACTGTGAATGTAAATTTTATACTATTTTCAGTTCTTATTGAGTTTGTATTTGTTAGATTTTAAATTATTTTAATTATCATGTAAAACTTTTGTGTAGCATTATGAAGATGTGCGTTGCAAAAAGTTGTTGAAGAAAAACATCGATGAATTATTTGAAGAATGGTGCTACTATGTATACCCACATTTTTCTCATAATAGGTAAATATGTTAGCTAGCTTACCTTTTTGGAGGATTTGATATACCTAATTATCATGTTAACCTGTAGTATACAGTAGCTAGTTAACTAATTAGAATGCCTGCTTTGATTGTATTTGATCTCTCTGGCTATACGAATTTTGGTGTATATACGTATTGGAACTGTTTGCTTGTACAGAGTATATATTAAGCATTGAGCTTCACAGAAAAAATAATCGATTGTTAAATGTTTCATCGATTATCAATATATTTCTCAAAACCAATGATCGAATGTCAAGTGAATACTCGAAGGATTCTTGAGGAAGAACAATCGAACAGTAATGTGGCCATTGACCAATGCCCGATGATTCATGTAATCATCGATCATCAAGACTTGTAGACATTTTTCAAAGTGTAATTAATCATCGATTGTTAAACTATTCATCAAGCAATTGAGTTTAATTGTTGAACGGATCAATGGTGCATTGCATTGGTTTGTTCAATCGATGTTTAATAGATTAATCAAGTATTGCAGGTTGACATCTTTTGAGCATTGAGCATTCTATCAAGTGGAGGAGAATGATCGAGCACTAGGAACAACAATCTCTCTGAATATTTGAATTTCTCACTGAAATTCTTATATAATTGTTATTGACATTTAGGTTGTCTTTCTATAGTTTTTGTTTGATATATTTTAGGAAAATTAACATTAAGACACAAAGAGCCAGAAAAGCAAATGGATGATGTCAGTTACAATAACTGGCCGCTAGAAGATGATATTAAGGTACTCAGTGGATAAGAGCTTAACAATGTAGTTTTAACTAAGGGACATAATTCAAAATACATGGCTTGATTATGTGGCTTCATCTCATCCATTCATCATGTTCAAACGCTCCAAATTTGCAACGATGATAGAGCAATAGCTAAGTGATTCAAAAATCTAAGTATGCAACAAGCAAAACTCAAAATGTCTATATAAGGACCTAAAGACGGAAACTCAAAAAGAAGACCTTGAAGCATACTGCGAAAAAGAGTTCAAACTTTTCTAAGTCTTCAACCGTTTCCTCTGTCTATAAGCTTAAGTGATTTTTCTATCAGCTCAGTGTGTGAGCAAGCTGTCAGTATTTTTCTTTTTTCAAGTTTCTTAGGATATTGGGATTCTAGGGAAAGGGTGTTATTTTACAAAGTATAAAGGGGAGAGATTTTGGTGAGATAGAGTGGTCTTACAGAGAAAAATACTCTCTTGTTATAAAGGTATTCAAGAACCTGGTTTAATCCTAATGCACATGTTTCACTGGAGTAGATGTTGCATAGAATCATCCCAGATGCAGCTCCTATTCACGTCTCGCTACCTCTATGACCACCTAGATACCCAAAACATCCTCGTACTCGTCCTCAAGAATCGCAGCTGGACAAGCAGTCTCCTTCTTAGAACTTTAACCGTTTATATTGAACACTTACTTTTCTTAATGTTGTTGGAATTACTGTACTTTTTTATGATAAAGTTAGTTGAATTAAACCGTTTATATGGAATACTTACTTTTCTGAATGTTGTTGGAATTGTACTTTTTTATGATACTGTTAGTGGAATTAATTTATTTTTTTACAATTGCACAAGTTTCGAATTTTGTTATTGGGATCTTATTTTTGTTTAAAATTTTATCATTTGTTAAAAAATATTTTGCAATTAAAAAAACTTACTCTAACATTAGTAACAATACTAATTTTACAAATTTTAAAAATAAAAAATAGAGCAACTACGTATTAGTAGCAGTTTCAAACCGGTACTAATTTCCCATAGTTCAAAAAAAAACTAATCACTATGCATTAGTATTGGTTGCAAACCGCTACTAAAGTCCAAAATTTCCCCAAAAAAAACATCCTCACAGAAGACAGTCTGATTGTAACGGTCATTTATTTTGTAGCAGTTTAGGTAGCAATTTGAAGCTGCTACTAACGTACTTTACTCCAAATTCGAAGTTCTCTCACAATAGTCAGAAATATGTTTGTGTCGTTTTAAGTAGCGGTTCACAACTGCTGCTAATTTTATGAACTTTGCAAATTTCAAATATAAGGCCTTCTACTCTATATTTTCATACACACCATTCATTCAAACTTCTTCTCTCCTCTGATAATTTTTTTACCTTATGATGAATAGATCTTAGATTAAATTGCCCCTTCGTCCCCTGCTATATGGTTGGTTTGAACTATTTCTTACATTATGCTTTCAACCGCTCAAGTGTGAATGGTCAGATACTTTGTCCTTGATCAAAATTCAAATTTAAGAAGTTGCACCCAAGAAATATTGTGCTAGAGCATTTTATATTTAAACAATTCCTATCCAGTTACACCTTTTATGGAGTGTATGGCAAGACAGATGATGATATTCGTGAAACCGTTGCTGCAACGTCTCAGGTTACAATCTAGATCGACTATTACGTAGATCCCATCAATGATGTTGTATGTGAAACTTTTGGGATGCAAGGTGACAACATCAGTACTGAAGAAGGCCCTGACAGACCAGACTTGACCTTTTTTTAGAAATGAAGCTGTTAAGAATTTTTTTTGATCTTATGACAAAGGCAAATAAGCCATTGTATCCAGGTTCCACTACAATATTTGAACTTTCATTTCTAGTCACTTAAATCTTTCAATTTATACTAAAATATCATTTATCCAGATTGCAATAAATACTCTAAACTTTCATTTTTGGTCAAACTATATCATACCAAGTGCTTATGTGGCATCATCAATAAGGGGATATCAATGGTGTTAGAATTATTGGGAGATGCATTCCCTCAAGAAAAAATTCCCATCTTCTTTCTACAAAGTAAATAAGACTACTAACATGTTGGGATTGAACTATACCAAAATTCATGCCTACCAGAATGATTACACACTGTATTGGGGACAACACCGAGTTGGAAAAATGTAAGCGGTGCAACGCGTCTTAGTTCAAACAGACAAAGAAGAGTTGAAGGGCTACCAAGAAGCCTGCAAAGATTCTCAGTATTTTGCACTGATTCCACGACTTCAGAGGTTATATATGTCATCAAAACGGCTAAGCACATATGGTGGCATTCATTCGAGCCAAACGTAGGTGAGAAGTTGAGACATCCTAGGGACAATGAGGCTTGGAAAGCGTTTGAAATTGAATTTCTAGAATTTTCTAGGGACTCCAGAACATGAGATGGCTTCAACTCATTTGAGAATCTTAGTACAACATATAGTATATGGGATGTTGTATTAATACCATACAACTCACCCTCTTGGATATGTATGAAACAAAGCTCCTTAATTCTTTTATTGATAATTAGGGGAAGCGAGCTCAAGGAAATGATATAGATGTCTACCTCCAATCGTTGATAAAAGAGTTGAAGGAGCTGTGGAGAAACAGAGTTAAAACGTATGACACTTACGATAAGACGCTTTTCACACTCCCTCTGTCATTGATGTGGACATTTATCAACTTTCCCGGACTCAGTACATTGTTTGGTTGGATTGTGTATACAGAGAGAGCTTGTCCTAGCTACAACTTTGACAAATACTCAGTGCGCCTTCCTCACAATCACAAGTTGTGTTACATGGGTCATTGACGGTTCCTTCTTGGAACTCATAAGTTCATATTGCAGATGATTAGCTTTAATGGATCATAGGAAAAGAGAGATCCTCCTATGACTATATCTGGCACAGATGTTCTACATCAGCTTGAAAATGTGAACGTAGAGTTTGAGATGAAAGATGATATTTAGATTGGTGGAAAAAGGCCTGACAAATCCTTAGATTTGTATGTTTTTATGTGCTTAAATTGAGGTTTCTAATATGAATAAGATGCAAACTTGCTCCATGTGTGCTCATTGAATATCATAGGCCTCTAAGTGGGATTAGCATGAAAATGAGGTTAATTAGCCATAATTGTAGATTGATTTGAATTGATTAACTTATAGGGCTATTTGATCTTTGTTCTCTCTTATTTCCACTTGTAGGGTTGCTCAAGGACCAAAAATAGGACCCCAGATGAAGAAGTCCACCCGAAGAAACAGAGATTCTGACCTTCGCCGTGGGTGCCCATGGCGAGACACACAGCACGGGTGGCAAAATTACTTAGCTTCTGTACCTCGCCATGGCTAAGCCACGGTGATGCCTAGGGTAAGGGAACCTAGAATGCATGCTCTCTAGACCTCGTCGTGGGCATGCCACAATGAGCCCCATGGCAAGGCCCCATATTTTGCAGTGAATGATGCTATTATTTGGGCCAACCTGGGTCTAAACTCAAACACCTACTCTTGACCCGAATAGGGAGCTATTAGGCACAAAAGTTAGCCTCATTTAGGTGAGATTTGGAAGTCCCAAACCCTAGCTCTCATTTTTCCTCTCATCTTCCACTCTTCCATCCCTTCATCTTCCACATTTTCTCTTCCAAATCCCCATGGGAGCCAATTCCTTCCTCCTTGTTGTTGATTTTCTCTTGAAGACCAGTAGCTAGACTCCTCTATCCTTGATGGTGGGAGTCAAGGGATGAACTTGGAGCATATTTAGGGGAGTTTTAGTTCTAATCCCTCTTCCTCTTGTTATATTTATGCTTTTCTAGGTTCTAGAAGTATATTTATGGCATTTGGTTGTATTATTCATTTCTATATGATGTATAAAGGTTAGAAACTATTTTATGTTGTTTCTTTCTTGTTGAATGCTTGACATTGTGCTACATTAACTTCGTGTTTAATGAAATTTATGGGTTCATGATTTTGTTATTCTCTTTGTGAATATTTTGTACTAATTCAAGGTAGCTTGGTTAGTGGATTAAAAATGTTGAGTAATTTTGCATGAATAAAATAGCATAGCAATTAATTAATTGTGTTTAGACATTGGGTAATCACTTTTTTCATTCTTAGTTCTTGTTTGGGTGGCCATCAATGAATTAAGGTTAATTGAGAAATTAAGTGCAATTGTGGGGTGGCCCAAGTTATGGATTTAAAGTCTTACATGATTAATTAATTATTGATCTTGAGCTTAATCAACTTAGGTTAAATTAAGTAAAGTCGGAGTTTCAACATTAATTAAGTTAACCTAAGCCTAGCCTAGAGATGTTCCTCCAGGGTTCTTTTGAAAATCAACAAGAAGCTCCCCAAAAATCTTTTAAAGCAATGAATCCTAAAGCTTCCACTTATCAAGAATGATTTTTATCCCATTTTAATCCAAACCTCCCGTTTGTCCAATCCACAACTTTTCCTTGAACATATTTCATACTCTTCATACAAATTTCACATTTAAAATCAAACCAAATGCTTTCTCCTATTCAATTAGTTTACACTTAGTTACTAGGAATCAATTGCATCTTAGGCTCCTTGAGACCGACACTCAGTGATAGCTTCCACTACCCCTTGGGTCTAAAGTCTTGGAGAGCATATCCGAGGTGGCACTACACCGATTTATTCCCATTTCGGTGCTCGTCAAGGCCTCGTGGTCAGTCTCATGAGGATAACATGTAGCAATGGAGAAAGAAGAGCATTTTTTTTAGCTCCCTTACTGGAAATCTAACCTACTGTGCCATTGTTTAGATGTCATGCACACCAAAAATATATTTGTGATAATGTGTAGTACTTGATGCTGAACGAGTTCGGAAAGTCCAAGGATCATATGCAAGCAAGAAAAGGTCTTATGTATTAGATCTTAGAATTTTGATGATAATCAAACATGACTTAGGCTTAGGATATAGAAATTATGGATTTATTAAGATAGAAGAAATTTTAAGTCAAGTTTTAAAATTATGAGAACAACAATCGATAGCTTTCAGAGACCATCGATTGAACTCATGTGTCAGCAATCGATGACATATCGATTGCTTATCAATTGCCTGTGTTCAATTAATAGACAGTTAGTTCAATCGATTACTCACTGCACCAACCGATTGCTACCTTAAATTTTCCAAGTAAACCAGGGTGAAAACAATTGATTGGGAACATAGCCATTGATCGATCATCAACAATTTGAAAGCAACCAATTGTTACTCGAGTCTAAGGAAAGTGGAAGCCATTGATAGAATAATAGGCAATCGATTGACCTTTAGCAATCGATGGGAAACCTGAGCCATCGATTGTTATACTTATATTTTGATCGATAAACTAACATATTTATCGAGTATTGCAGGGATATCTAAAAGCAATCGATTGACGACAAAAGAGATCAATCAATTGACAACTTGCCATCGATTGCTAAACTCAAAGTTTGAAAATTGATTACTTCTCTTACGACTCACTTACTTTATATTTGTGGAAGTTTTGTCTGGCATATTTCAGGATGTTAATGTTAGACACATAAGCCATACATAGAGACCCAAAATCTTAGAGAATTGGGAAGCAGGAGACCATTGCACTGGACAAAGGCTAAAATCCAGAAAGAGAAAAAGAGAGAGGCAACTGAATACAACTAAAAATAATCCTGGAGCATTAAATGCAACGAATAAATCTACTCTAAACACTCCAGTTCATTCTTCTCACACAACGGTAACTCAGAGAATTAAGTGCTATCCAACTACCAATTCATACTGCATTCAATCCAAGTTCTCTGAGTTCTCTCATATATTCTTCAAATTGCAATTCCTATCAGCTCAAGTGAGTGAGCAAGCTAGCCAATCTGTAATTCCTTTTGTAACACCTTATCTTTTATTACTATATTACTGTATTTTAATTGAATTATAACCACTTTTTAATACCGAAAGCCCTAAAATATGAAAAATTTTAAACCTTTTTCTTTGGAAAAATGTTCCAACCTTATTATAGTTGGAATGGGCTTTTCGGACTAATTTAAAATACTTAAATCTATTTATAAGGTCCAGTGGTTATAAGACAATTAAAATATTAACTAGATTTGCCTTAATATCGGTCTAAGACTTAATAACGATTAGCGTGGCTTAAAAATAAACTAGAGGAACAATCTCGATCGACGATCCTCTTTAACTGCAGCTATCAGCTTACTGCTCATTAGTTATGTACTTATGCTGGTCTTTTTGCTTATCTTTCATATTTACAATATATACAACTAGGCCCAAAATGGTTACTATAATACACTAACCAGCAGGCATTCCTGCTTTCTTCTACTTTACCTTACTCCCCAAAAAGTCTATCTCCTGCTAGCTTATCTGAAAAGCAATGGTTCAACGCAGTTTATCTCATTAACATTTATTCTCTTGAATATATATTCTGACATGTATGCATTTTATAAATCAGTGCAAATAATGACAGTTTATTCCTATTAATCTGTGTGCGATCCGCACCTACCAACCACTAGTAACGGTATATCCGTTAAAGAGTGGAGGCTATACCTGCAGGATTTCTCGTTATAGCATTTAAAACTATAACTAACTGGTTGGGAAAAGAGGTGGCCAAACCCCTAAACCCTGGAGTACTCCAACTGAGGAATAATAACTTATCAACTAAATGCAACAGATAATATAAAATGATACATGTAACTTTAATTTTGTTACTGAAATAAACTGCTACCTGGTAGGTGATTACTCTTCACTGTAATCCTTCTCTTCTTCGTACTCTGGAGATTCAACCCCACTATCTTGTCCTATAAATGTTTGTAATATAGAATAATATATTAATATCCAAACTTAGAAATAATAACTAAGCGTCTCTCATATTCCTATCATACTACCCCTTGTTATTTCTAATACTATTAAATCTAAATTCCTAACTTAGTGGTTAATTAGAACATTACTAACAAACATAGCACAGATACAATTAATATACACAACACAAGCATAAGAACATCCCTACCATTTAAATTAAATTTACACCTATTATTATTTACTAATACTTAAATTTAATTAGCAACAATTGACTATCACATCACATACAAAGTGCAATGACACATTTTTATAATTCAACCTAAAGCTTTTGCCATAATCCTTAAAAATTCTTAAGCAATATATTAAACTTCTAAACAATAAATAACTAATCAACTTTCTTTCACCCACCTAATCCTATCTCCCTTCCAAATCCAATCTTAACAATAATTTAATCCACTAACTCCAAGAACAATCAATCCCAACTTACTCCATTCCTCAATTTCTTTTGGACCAGTATCACCATTCCTCTTTTCTTGTCTCTAAACCGGCAACCAGCAATCAAAAATCATAATTTTATCACTTAAAACCTTCAATCACACCACAATATTAGCTTCCTATTTCCTCCTCCAATTAATCACCACAATCAACAGTTCCAGAATTCAGTCATAGCAACAATCCAAATTCTAGAACCTAAAACCATAAACCTCATCAATAATCATTCCCTTATTCCTTGTTCAACTAACCATCATTACACTTCCTACTCCCTTTTCTAATTCTTGTTTAACAAAATATTAGTACAAATCTATACTCCCTACATAAACTCACAGCCAGGGCAGAAATCATAAGAAAATAAAATTAAACAACTACCATCAATCCAGACATGCAATTCAATTGATCCAAACTCTTAAATCCTTTCCTCCACCCTTCGCCCAAATCAAAACAGAACAGGGAGATTGAACAATAATTCAATCCTTCACAACTTCATCAAATCACACACAAAGCAGGGAGAGGAATCAACAATTACAACTCAAGAATTTTGGATTCCCAAAATCCTCTTCTTTCCCTTTTCTCCCTCTCGGCCAGAACAGAATGAGCAACAAGAAAAGCAAGAATTCATCCATCCAAAACTTCGTCAAGTCACACACACAAAATACTTATCAGAAATCTCCAATTACCAGTGTATATAATTTCAGAATTTATTTCTCCTCCTTGGCCGAACAAAACGCAGGAACAGAGAAGAAGAAAAATTGCTCAACAATTTCTTGAGCTCCAATAATCCACATTCAATATAACAAACATGCTTAAACTTACTCCTATTGACGTTTAATCAAGCTTTAAAACAACAAATTGACAGAAATCCCAAATTTCCATTTCGGGTGAACAGTAGCAGAGGAAGAACAAATTCGAAAATCTGAACCTATTTAGCTTAAATCCCAAAATCAACACTCAATCTACCAAAAACAAGCTTCAAGGAACATTTCTATAATTCCAGAAGCTCCAAAAAGGTCCAAAGAATTCGAATCCATTCCCCCAAATACGCTCAAATCCGCACCAGAAAAGAGAAGAAACAAGAAGATGAAGCTTACCTAAGGTTACTCTAGCCTTCTTGTTCGTGTTCCGCCGTGCGTGGCCGTCGGACGGAGCTGAGGACGCCGCTGGACGAAGCACAGAGGAAGGAGAGAATGAGAGAGGGGTTTTCGGGTGAGGGAGATGAGAGTGTTGAGTGTGTGTATTTGTGAGACGGTGAGAGAGAGAGTATAATAATAATAGTTTTTTTTTTTTTTAAATACATATGTATATGTGTAGGAATATAGGCAGAGGGAGTAAGTGAATTAGAAATGAATAGAAGATTGTAGAATTTGGTAGAATGGAACACGTGTGTGGTGGAAAATTAAGGAGGATCAGATATTTATTTTTAACAGATAATTTACTATCTTGCCTTTCCTTTTTAATTAAGGATATTTTCCAACTAGGGCAGATATTGTCTTTTTAATTTCCCAATTTATATTTTCTCTTAAATGGTAATTTCATTTACCATTTTCATTTACAAATAAATCTGAAATTTGTCCCAAAATAATTTCTCTAGGTATACTTTTAATTTCCAGATTTATTTATAAGACTATTTAAATATCAAGTAATACCCCAAGATTCCAAATATTTCCTTATTTCTTATTTTCTAAAATTTGGGGTGTTACAATTCCCTCCCCCTAAAAATAATTTCGTCCTCGAAATTGAGAGAGATTACCTTGTGACATGAATTCTGGAAACTTCTTCTTCAATTGCTCTTCTGATTCCCAAGTAGCTTCACGAGGCGTAAATCCTTTCCAAACTACTTTTACAAAAGGAATTGACTTGTTACGAAGATTCTTCTCTTGTCGACCAATGATTCGCTCTGGCTCAGCTTTGTAAGTCAAATCTTCTTGTACTTCTAAATCCTCGTACTCCATTACATGTCCCGGGTCCGGTTGATATTTCTTTAATTGAGAGACATGAAATACATCATGAAGTCTACTCAAATGCGGAGGTAAGGCAATTCGATAGGCTACTCTTCCTATTCTTTCAAGAATCTCAAATGGTCCAACAAATCGAGGATTTAACTTTGTCTGTTTGATAGATCGTCTAATCCCTGTTGATGGTGAAACCTTCAAGAATACATGGTCTCCTACTTCAAACTCCAAAGGCCTTCTTCTTTTATCAGCATAGCTTTTCTGTCTACTCTGAGCTGTCAACAACCTTTTTCTGATCAACTTGATTTGTTCTGCAGTTTCATCTATCAACTCTGGACCATAAAGCTTCCTTTCTTTCAATTCTGTCCAACATAAAGGAGATCTACATCTTCTTCCATATAAAGCTTCATACGGAGCCATTTGTATACTAGCATGATAACTATTATTGTATGCAAACTCCGCATATGGCAGAATCTCATCCCAACTCTTTTTGAAATCCAGAACACAAGATCTCAACATATCTTCTAGTGTTTGGATAGTTCTCTCGGTCTGTCCATCAGTCTGAGGATGATAGGCAGTACTAAATTTCAATCGTGTTCCTAAGGCTTCATGAAGAGATCGCCAAAATCGCGATGTAAATCTTGGATCTCTGTCTGAAATAATATCATTTGGTACTCCATGTAATCTCACAATCTCTTTGATGTAAACTTTCACCAACTTATCCAAAGTATAATTAGCCTTGATAGCTAAGAAATGAGAAGACTTGGTTAATCGGTCAATAATAACCCAGATTGTGTCGAATCCAGAAGGGGTTCTTAGTAATCCACCAACAAAGTCCATGGTAATACTTTCCCATTTCCATTCAGGAAGATCAATTGCTTGCAAAGGACCAGGTGGTTTCTTATGTTCTGCTTTTACCTTCTGACAGGTAAGACATCGAGCTACAAACTTAGTGACATCACTTTTCATTCCTGGCCACCAACACAAAGCTTTCAAATCATGATACATTTTAACCATTCCAGGATGTAACGCATACTGACTCTTATGTGCCTCTTCCAGAATCCTCATTCTAATATTAGCTTTTGGTGGAATGTAGATTCTTTTCTTGTAACGAACTAATCCAGTAGGTGATAAATCATAATTAGGGTCCTCATTCGCTTCAATTTTCCTTCTGATTATTCCAGCTAAGCTATCTTGCTTCTGAGCATCTTCAATCTCATCTCGCAAATCACTTTCAGCCTTGCGAATATGACATTCTGATAAGAGGATTTCATTTGTCAAATTGAAATCTCGAAATTTTTCTATTAGCTCCTGTTCTTCAATCATCAAAGCAGCTACACACACAGATTTTCGACTTAATGCATCTGCTACTACATTCGCTTTTCCAGGATGGTATTGTATTTCATAGTTATAGTCTTTCAATAACTCCATCCACCTTCTTTGTCTCATATTCAATTCTTTTTGATCTTGCAAATACTTGAGACTTTTATGATCACAAAACAATTTAACTTCAACTCCATAGAGATAATGCCTCCATATCTTTAGAGCAAACACAATTGCTGCTAATTCCAAATCATGAGTAGGATAATTCTGCTCATGAGGCTTTAATTGCCGGGAAGCATACGCTACTACTCGTCCTTGTTGCATCAAAACACATCCCAAACCTTGCTTACTAGCATCACTATAAACCCTATAAGGTTCTTCGGGATCTGGAATGATTAGCACTGGTGCAGAGGTAAGCTTCTGCTTCAGATCTTGGAAACTAGCTTCACATGTATCATCCCAATTAAATGCTTGATTTTTCCTAGTGAGCTTAGTTAACGGCAAAGCAATCTTTGAGAAATTTTGAATAAATCGCCGATAATAACCTGCTAAACCAAGGAAACTTCGAATTTCAGTAACTGATTCAGGTCGTTTCCATCCCAAAACTGCTTCCACTTTACTGGGATCTACTGCAACTCCTTCTTGAGAAATGACATGACCAAGGAATCTAACCTCAGAAAGCCAAAACTCACATTTACTGAGTTTTGCATACAGCTGCTTTTCTCGAAGAATAGATAAAACTATTCTTAAATGCTCTTCATGTTCTTCTCGGCTTTTAGAATATATTAGGATATCATCAATAAAGACAACTACGAACTTGTCCAAATACGGCCGAAAGATCCTGTTCATATAATCCATAAAAACAGCCGGTGCATTAGTCAAACCAAAAGGCATCACCAGGAATTCATAATGTCCATAGCGAGTTCTAAAAGCAGTCTTTGGAACATCTTCTGCTTTAACTCGAAGTTGATGATAACCTGATCGCAAATCAATCTTAGAAAATACACTTGCCCCAACTAATTGATCTAGCAAATCATCAATTCGCGGCAAGGGATACTTATTCTTTACTGTTACTTTGTTCAACTCTCGATAATCAATACACAATCTAAGACTTCCATCTTTCTTTTTCACAAATAACACCGGGGCTCCCCAAGGAGAAACACTAGGGCGAATAAAACCTTTTTCTAGCAACTCTTCTATTTGCTTCTTTAACTCTGCCATTTCATTTGGAGCCATACGGTATGGTGCCTTAGAAATTGCTCCAGTCCCTGGAATCAGGTCAATTGAAAACTCTACTTCCCGCTCCGGGGGTAATCCACTAATATCTTCCGGAAATACTTCAGGAAATTCCTGAACTACAGGGATATCTTCCACTTTAACATCAGTTTCAGCTTGGATTGAGAAAAACACGACAAATCCCTGACAACCTTTACTCAAGCTTCTTTCTGCTCGAGCTGCTGAAATAAAATTCATACTAGCTTCTACTTTGATTGATTTCCTATCCTTAGGTACTATCAGGGTTTTATTAGCACAATCAATCAAAACATTGTTAGCAGATAACCAATTAAGACCCATAATCACGTCAATACCTTGAAAAGGTAAACAAACTAGGTCTGCAATACTATTAATCTGCTCATATTGAATCACACAATTCAAACATGCATTGCCTGTTATGACTTTTGCATTCATAGGTGTAGAAACACAGATATCATATGGCAATCTATCTACTTTAAGACGCAATCTCTCAGCACATGCATCCGATATAAACGAATGACTAGCTCCAGTATCAAACATAGCACAAATAGAATTGCCATTAACAAGAATCATACCTTCAACTTTCTCTGGAGATTCCTGTGCTTCTTCATGTGACAAGGCAAATACTCTGCCAGGCTGAACTGATCGAAACGAGTATTGCTTCTGCGGACACTTATCAGCGTAATGTCCTGGCTTTTGACTACTGCTTTCTGCTAATCGACAAACCTCGATAGCTTTATCAAAATTTTCAATCTGCATAGGGGTTACCTTCTCCTTCATATAAGGAATCAATCCTCTAATCAATCTGCCAGCCAGCCATCTACCATCAGCGCTTTCATTGAGATGAGTGTAATACTGAGATAATTGACTAAATCGAGACAGATAATCTTCAAAGGATTCATTGTTTCCCTGATTGATAGTAAGAAATTCAGCTTCCTTATCATCTCGGATGGAACGAGGGAAATACTTCTCATAAAACCTTGCTTGGAATACCTCCCATGTAATAGGAATGTTTTGAGCCTCCAGTACTTTCTCAGTATTCTGCCACCATTGTCCAGCGTCACCATCGAGCTTATAGATAGCCATCTGAGCTTTAAGTTCAGAAGAACAACGCATAACCTTAAAAATTTTCTCCAAAGCTTTTATCCAATACTCAGCTTGCCTTATATCCATTCTTCCGGTGAATGTAGGTGGATGATGTTTGCAAAAACGAGCTATAGTGGATTGCAAGACATCTCCGTCCAATTCAGGTGGTCCTGGAGGATTCCTTGGTGGATTTTCAGGCTGTCTATTAGCTTGGAGATCTGCCATCTCTTTAGCTTGCTGCTCCTGAGTTTCTCTTATCTGATTCATTGTGATTTGTTGTTCATTAAGACGTTCTAAAATAACCTGGAGAGGATCAATTGGGGGCCGATTATCCGTAGAGCGATTCCCCCGATCGTCCACCCCGTAGGTTCACCATATTTAACTAGTTCCTATCATTGACATTACTTGAAATAAGCCAATTTGTTCACAATCAACTTATCCACAATTAACTCAACACAAAACTCTAAAATGCCTAATTAAACACATGAAAATACCAACTACAGTAGCATCTATTTATTAATCATAATATTACATATTTACGTACAAAGGTCAGATCCCACTAAACTAACTCAACTTACTGTACATATTGCTACAACTATATAACAATATTTACAAAGCTCTTTTCACTACAACTAACATACAACTTACTCTATTGCTTCATAGTTCTAACAAAGTATTCCTACTGATAGTACTCATCTAACCATCTATTCATTTCCAAAACAAACAGTCTCAGAGACCACGGTCCGTTTGCTAATACCTCCCGTTCTTTATCTCTAGCTGCTGGGGTAGGATCAAGCACATAAAAAAAACCTTGAATCCAGTACCATTCTTCTACCCTACTTCGCGAACTAGGTCCCACATCTCGATGATATTCTAGAGAATTTAGGATACGTTTGAAAAGTTCCTTTCTACTAGTGAACTGGTCAATCAACATCGTATACTGATTATACACACAGTCTATCACATCATTACGTGACTGCTCAATTGATTCTTGACTCACTTCATCCGCATCCGGATCTAAAGGATCAACCTCCGAATCCTCAGAAGTAATACATATTGGGTTACTTGCTGAAACTCCTACAGGATTGTACTGAGCCGCTGAAGACTCCCAACTAGGTGCTCCAGTAACATAATAAACTTGATCTATAGGATGGTTCTGTGCAGGAGGATATTGTTGTCCTGAAGCAACATTACTACTTAACTGATCAGGGGGAACTGTCTGACCTCGCCTAACGTAATTGGTATATTGAGTTCTAACCATGCTCCTATAAAATAACATTTCTAATGAGATACAATTAAATATTCTAAATATTAAAACTAGGTAACTAAACATTTAACTATGATAATCGAGCAGAATATTCTAGCTAACCTATGCCAAAATTCCTGCTCTGATACCAAAAATGTAACACCTTATCTTTTATTACTATATTACTGTATTTTAATTGAATTATAACCACTTTTTAATACCGAAAGCCCTAAAATATGAAAAATTTTAAACCTTTTTCTTTGGAAAAATGTTCCAACCTTATTATAGTTGGAATGGGCTTTTCGGACTAATTTAAAATACTTAAATCTATTTATAAGGTCCAGTGGTTATAAGACAATTAAAATATTAACTAGATTTGCCTTAATATCGGTCTAAGACTTAATAACGATTAGCGTGGCTTAAAAATAAACTAGAGGAACAATCTCGATCGACGATCCTCTTTAACTGCAGCTATCAGCTTACTGCTCATTAGTTATGTACTTATGCTGGTCTTTTTGCTTATCTTTCATATTTACAATATATACAACTAGGCCCAAAATGGTTACTATAATACACTAACCAGCAGGCATTCCTGCTTTCTTCTACTTTACCTTACTCCCCAAAAAGTCTATCTCCTGCTAGCTTATCTGAAAAGCAATGGTTCAACGCAGTTTATCTCATTAACATTTATTCTCTTGAATATATATTCTGACATGTATGCATTTTATAAATCAGTGCAAATAATGACAGTTTATTCCTATTAATCTGTGTGCGATCCGCACCTACCAACCACTAGTAACGGTATATCCGTTAAAGAGTGGAGGCTATACCTGCAGGATTTCTCGTTATAGCATTTAAAACTATAACTAACTGGTTGGGAAAAGAGGTGGCCAAACCCCTAAACCCTGGAGTACTCCAACTGAGGAATAATAACTTATCAACTAAATGCAACAGATAATATAAAATGATACATGTAACTTTAATTTTGTTACTGAAATAAACTGCTACCTGGTAGGTGATTACTCTTCACTGTAATCCTTCTCTTCTTCGTACTCTGGAGATTCAACCCCACTATCTTGTCCTATAAATGTTTGTAATATAGAATAATATATTAATATCCAAACTTAGAAATAATAACTAAGCGTCTCTCATATTCCTATCATACTACCCCTTGTTATTTCTAATACTATTAAATCTAAATTCCTAACTTAGTGGTTAATTAGAACATTACTAACAAACATAGCACAGATACAATTAATATACACAACACAAGCATAAGAACATCCCTACCATTTAAATTAAATTTACACCTATTATTATTTACTAATACTTAAATTTAATTAGCAACAATTGACTATCACATCACATACAAAGTGCAATGACACATTTTTATAATTCAACCTAAAGCTTTTGCCATAATCCTTAAAAATTCTTAAGCAATATATTAAACTTCTAAACAATAAATAACTAATCAACTTTCTTTCACCCACCTAATCCTATCTCCCTTCCAAATCCAATCTTAACAATAATTTAATCCACTAACTCCAAGAACAATCAATCCCAACTTACTCCATTCCTCAATTTCTTTTGGACCAGTATCACCATTCCTCTTTTCTTGTCTCTAAACCGGCAACCAGCAATCAAAAATCATAATTTTATCACTTAAAACCTTCAATCACACCACAATATTAGCTTCCTATTTCCTCCTCCAATTAATCACCACAATCAACAGTTCCAGAATTCAGTCATAGCAACAATCCAAATTCTAGAACCTAAAACCATAAACCTCATCAATAATCATTCCCTTATTCCTTGTTCAACTAACCATCATTACACTTCCTACTCCCTTTTCTAATTCTTGTTTAACAAAATATTAGTACAAATCTATACTCCCTACATAAACTCACAGCCAGGGCAGAAATCATAAGAAAATAAAATTAAACAACTACCATCAATCCAGACATGCAATTCAATTGATCCAAACTCTTAAATCCTTTCCTCCACCCTTCGCCCAAATCAAAACAGAACAGGGAGATTGAACAATAATTCAATCCTTCACAACTTCATCAAATCACACACAAAGCAGGGAGAGGAATCAACAATTACAACTCAAGAATTTTGGATTCCCAAAATCCTCTTCTTTCCCTTTTCTCCCTCTCGGCCAGAACAGAATGAGCAACAAGAAAAGCAAGAATTCATCCATCCAAAACTTCGTCAAGTCACACACACAAAATACTTATCAGAAATCTCCAATTACCAGTGTATATAATTTCAGAATTTATTTCTCCTCCTTGGCCGAACAAAACGCAGGAACAGAGAAGAAGAAAAATTGCTCAACAATTTCTTGAGCTCCAATAATCCACATTCAATATAACAAACATGCTTAAACTTACTCCTATTGACGTTTAATCAAGCTTTAAAACAACAAATTGACAGAAATCCCAAATTTCCATTTCGGGTGAACAGTAGCAGAGGAAGAACAAATTCGAAAATCTGAACCTATTTAGCTTAAATCCCAAAATCAACACTCAATCTACCAAAAACAAGCTTCAAGGAACATTTCTATAATTCCAGAAGCTCCAAAAAGGTCCAAAGAATTCGAATCCATTCCCCCAAATACGCTCAAATCCGCACCAGAAAAGAGAAGAAACAAGAAGATGAAGCTTACCTAAGGTTACTCTAGCCTTCTTGTTCGTGTTCCGCCGTGCGTGGCCGTCGGACGGAGCTGAGGACGCCGCTGGACGAAGCACAGAGGAAGGAGAGAATGAGAGAGGGGTTTTCGGGTGAGGGAGATGAGAGTGTTGAGTGTGTGTATTTGTGAGACGGTGAGAGAGAGAGTATAATAATAATAGTTTTTTTTTTTTTTAAATACATATGTATATGTGTAGGAATATAGGCAGAGGGAGTAAGTGAATTAGAAATGAATAGAAGATTGTAGAATTTGGTAGAATGGAACACGTGTGTGGTGGAAAATTAAGGAGGATCAGATATTTATTTTTAACAGATAATTTACTATCTTGCCTTTCCTTTTTAATTAAGGATATTTTCCAACTAGGGCAGATATTGTCTTTTTAATTTCCCAATTTATATTTTCTCTTAAATGGTAATTTCATTTACCATTTTCATTTACAAATAAATCTGAAATTTGTCCCAAAATAATTTCTCTAGGTATACTTTTAATTTCCAGATTTATTTATAAGACTATTTAAATATCAAGTAATACCCCAAGATTCCAAATATTTCCTTATTTCTTATTTTCTAAAATTTGGGGTGTTACAATTCCCTCCCCCTAAAAATAATTTCGTCCTCGAAATTGAGAGAGATTACCTTGTGACATGAATTCTGGAAACTTCTTCTTCAATTGCTCTTCTGATTCCCAAGTAGCTTCACGAGGCGTAAATCCTTTCCAAACTACTTTTACAAAAGGAATTGACTTGTTACGAAGATTCTTCTCTTGTCGACCAATGATTCGCTCTGGCTCAGCTTTGTAAGTCAAATCTTCTTGTACTTCTAAATCCTCGTACTCCATTACATGTCCCGGGTCCGGTTGATATTTCTTTAATTGAGAGACATGAAATACATCATGAAGTCTACTCAAATGCGGAGGTAAGGCAATTCGATAGGCTACTCTTCCTATTCTTTCAAGAATCTCAAATGGTCCAACAAATCGAGGATTTAACTTTGTCTGTTTGATAGATCGTCTAATCCCTGTTGATGGTGAAACCTTCAAGAATACATGGTCTCCTACTTCAAACTCCAAAGGCCTTCTTCTTTTATCAGCATAGCTTTTCTGTCTACTCTGAGCTGTCAACAACCTTTTTCTGATCAACTTGATTTGTTCTGCAGTTTCATCTATCAACTCTGGACCATAAAGCTTCCTTTCTTTCAATTCTGTCCAACATAAAGGAGATCTACATCTTCTTCCATATAAAGCTTCATACGGAGCCATTTGTATACTAGCATGATAACTATTATTGTATGCAAACTCCGCATATGGCAGAATCTCATCCCAACTCTTTTTGAAATCCAGAACACAAGATCTCAACATATCTTCTAGTGTTTGGATAGTTCTCTCGGTCTGTCCATCAGTCTGAGGATGATAGGCAGTACTAAATTTCAATCGTGTTCCTAAGGCTTCATGAAGAGATCGCCAAAATCGCGATGTAAATCTTGGATCTCTGTCTGAAATAATATCATTTGGTACTCCATGTAATCTCACAATCTCTTTGATGTAAACTTTCACCAACTTATCCAAAGTATAATTAGCCTTGATAGCTAAGAAATGAGAAGACTTGGTTAATCGGTCAATAATAACCCAGATTGTGTCGAATCCAGAAGGGGTTCTTAGTAATCCACCAACAAAGTCCATGGTAATACTTTCCCATTTCCATTCAGGAAGATCAATTGCTTGCAAAGGACCAGGTGGTTTCTTATGTTCTGCTTTTACCTTCTGACAGGTAAGACATCGAGCTACAAACTTAGTGACATCACTTTTCATTCCTGGCCACCAACACAAAGCTTTCAAATCATGATACATTTTAACCATTCCAGGATGTAACGCATACTGACT
Source organism: Mimosa bimucronata (assembly GCA_037074515.1). Lineage (NCBI taxonomy): Eukaryota > Viridiplantae > Streptophyta > Magnoliopsida > Fabales > Fabaceae > Mimosa > Mimosa bimucronata. The sequence continues at coordinate 9,529,046 of CM073447.1, forward strand.
CTTATGTGCCTCTTCCAGAATCCTCATTCTAATATTAGCTTTTGGTGGAATGTAGATTCTTTTCTTGTAACGAACTAATCCAGTAGGTGATAAATCATAATTAGGGTCCTCATTCGCTTCAATTTTCCTTCTGATTATTCCAGCTAAGCTATCTTGCTTCTGAGCATCTTCAATCTCATCTCGCAAATCACTTTCAGCCTTGCGAATATGACATTCTGATAAGAGGATTTCATTTGTCAAATTGAAATCTCGAAATTTTTCTATTAGCTCCTGTTCTTCAATCATCAAAGCAGCTACACACACAGATTTTCGACTTAATGCATCTGCTACTACATTCGCTTTTCCAGGATGGTATTGTATTTCATAGTTATAGTCTTTCAATAACTCCATCCACCTTCTTTGTCTCATATTCAATTCTTTTTGATCTTGCAAATACTTGAGACTTTTATGATCACAAAACAATTTAACTTCAACTCCATAGAGATAATGCCTCCATATCTTTAGAGCAAACACAATTGCTGCTAATTCCAAATCATGAGTAGGATAATTCTGCTCATGAGGCTTTAATTGCCGGGAAGCATACGCTACTACTCGTCCTTGTTGCATCAAAACACATCCCAAACCTTGCTTACTAGCATCACTATAAACCCTATAAGGTTCTTCGGGATCTGGAATGATTAGCACTGGTGCAGAGGTAAGCTTCTGCTTCAGATCTTGGAAACTAGCTTCACATGTATCATCCCAATTAAATGCTTGATTTTTCCTAGTGAGCTTAGTTAACGGCAAAGCAATCTTTGAGAAATTTTGAATAAATCGCCGATAATAACCTGCTAAACCAAGGAAACTTCGAATTTCAGTAACTGATTCAGGTCGTTTCCATCCCAAAACTGCTTCCACTTTACTGGGATCTACTGCAACTCCTTCTTGAGAAATGACATGACCAAGGAATCTAACCTCAGAAAGCCAAAACTCACATTTACTGAGTTTTGCATACAGCTGCTTTTCTCGAAGAATAGATAAAACTATTCTTAAATGCTCTTCATGTTCTTCTCGGCTTTTAGAATATATTAGGATATCATCAATAAAGACAACTACGAACTTGTCCAAATACGGCCGAAAGATCCTGTTCATATAATCCATAAAAACAGCCGGTGCATTAGTCAAACCAAAAGGCATCACCAGGAATTCATAATGTCCATAGCGAGTTCTAAAAGCAGTCTTTGGAACATCTTCTGCTTTAACTCGAAGTTGATGATAACCTGATCGCAAATCAATCTTAGAAAATACACTTGCCCCAACTAATTGATCTAGCAAATCATCAATTCGCGGCAAGGGATACTTATTCTTTACTGTTACTTTGTTCAACTCTCGATAATCAATACACAATCTAAGACTTCCATCTTTCTTTTTCACAAATAACACCGGGGCTCCCCAAGGAGAAACACTAGGGCGAATAAAACCTTTTTCTAGCAACTCTTCTATTTGCTTCTTTAACTCTGCCATTTCATTTGGAGCCATACGGTATGGTGCCTTAGAAATTGCTCCAGTCCCTGGAATCAGGTCAATTGAAAACTCTACTTCCCGCTCCGGGGGTAATCCACTAATATCTTCCGGAAATACTTCAGGAAATTCCTGAACTACAGGGATATCTTCCACTTTAACATCAGTTTCAGCTTGGATTGAGAAAAACACGACAAATCCCTGACAACCTTTACTCAAGCTTCTTTCTGCTCGAGCTGCTGAAATAAAATTCATACTAGCTTCTACTTTGATTGATTTCCTATCCTTAGGTACTATCAGGGTTTTATTAGCACAATCAATCAAAACATTGTTAGCAGATAACCAATTAAGACCCATAATCACGTCAATACCTTGAAAAGGTAAACAAACTAGGTCTGCAATACTATTAATCTGCTCATATTGAATCACACAATTCAAACATGCATTGCCTGTTATGACTTTTGCATTCATAGGTGTAGAAACACAGATATCATATGGCAATCTATCTACTTTAAGACGCAATCTCTCAGCACATGCATCCGATATAAACGAATGACTAGCTCCAGTATCAAACATAGCACAAATAGAATTGCCATTAACAAGAATCATACCTTCAACTTTCTCTGGAGATTCCTGTGCTTCTTCATGTGACAAGGCAAATACTCTGCCAGGCTGAACTGATCGAAACGAGTATTGCTTCTGCGGACACTTATCAGCGTAATGTCCTGGCTTTTGACTACTGCTTTCTGCTAATCGACAAACCTCGATAGCTTTATCAAAATTTTCAATCTGCATAGGGGTTACCTTCTCCTTCATATAAGGAATCAATCCTCTAATCAATCTGCCAGCCAGCCATCTACCATCAGCGCTTTCATTGAGATGAGTGTAATACTGAGATAATTGACTAAATCGAGACAGATAATCTTCAAAGGATTCATTGTTTCCCTGATTGATAGTAAGAAATTCAGCTTCCTTATCATCTCGGATGGAACGAGGGAAATACTTCTCATAAAACCTTGCTTGGAATACCTCCCATGTAATAGGAATGTTTTGAGCCTCCAGTACTTTCTCAGTATTCTGCCACCATTGTCCAGCGTCACCATCGAGCTTATAGATAGCCATCTGAGCTTTAAGTTCAGAAGAACAACGCATAACCTTAAAAATTTTCTCCAAAGCTTTTATCCAATACTCAGCTTGCCTTATATCCATTCTTCCGGTGAATGTAGGTGGATGATGTTTGCAAAAACGAGCTATAGTGGATTGCAAGACATCTCCGTCCAATTCAGGTGGTCCTGGAGGATTCCTTGGTGGATTTTCAGGCTGTCTATTAGCTTGGAGATCTGCCATCTCTTTAGCTTGCTGCTCCTGAGTTTCTCTTATCTGATTCATTGTGATTTGTTGTTCATTAAGACGTTCTAAAATAACCTGGAGAGGATCAATTGGGGGCCGATTATCCGTAGAGCGATTCCCCCGATCGTCCACCCCGTAGGTTCACCATATTTAACTAGTTCCTATCATTGACATTACTTGAAATAAGCCAATTTGTTCACAATCAACTTATCCACAATTAACTCAACACAAAACTCTAAAATGCCTAATTAAACACATGAAAATACCAACTACAGTAGCATCTATTTATTAATCATAATATTACATATTTACGTACAAAGGTCAGATCCCACTAAACTAACTCAACTTACTGTACATATTGCTACAACTATATAACAATATTTACAAAGCTCTTTTCACTACAACTAACATACAACTTACTCTATTGCTTCATAGTTCTAACAAAGTATTCCTACTGATAGTACTCATCTAACCATCTATTCATTTCCAAAACAAACAGTCTCAGAGACCACGGTCCGTTTGCTAATACCTCCCGTTCTTTATCTCTAGCTGCTGGGGTAGGATCAAGCACATAAAAAAAACCTTGAATCCAGTACCATTCTTCTACCCTACTTCGCGAACTAGGTCCCACATCTCGATGATATTCTAGAGAATTTAGGATACGTTTGAAAAGTTCCTTTCTACTAGTGAACTGGTCAATCAACATCGTATACTGATTATACACACAGTCTATCACATCATTACGTGACTGCTCAATTGATTCTTGACTCACTTCATCCGCATCCGGATCTAAAGGATCAACCTCCGAATCCTCAGAAGTAATACATATTGGGTTACTTGCTGAAACTCCTACAGGATTGTACTGAGCCGCTGAAGACTCCCAACTAGGTGCTCCAGTAACATAATAAACTTGATCTATAGGATGGTTCTGTGCAGGAGGATATTGTTGTCCTGAAGCAACATTACTACTTAACTGATCAGGGGGAACTGTCTGACCTCGCCTAACGTAATTGGTATATTGAGTTCTAACCATGCTCCTATAAAATAACATTTCTAATGAGATACAATTAAATATTCTAAATATTAAAACTAGGTAACTAAACATTTAACTATGATAATCGAGCAGAATATTCTAGCTAACCTATGCCAAAATTCCTGCTCTGATACCAAAAATGTAACACCTTATCTTTTATTACTATATTACTGTATTTTAATTGAATTATAACCACTTTTTAATACCGAAAGCCCTAAAATATGAAAAATTTTAAACCTTTTTCTTTGGAAAAATGTTCCAACCTTATTATAGTTGGAATGGGCTTTTCGGACTAATTTAAAATACTTAAATCTATTTATAAGGTCCAGTGGTTATAAGACAATTAAAATATTAACTAGATTTGCCTTAATATCGGTCTAAGACTTAATAACGATTAGCGTGGCTTAAAAATAAACTAGAGGAACAATCTCGATCGACGATCCTCTTTAACTGCAGCTATCAGCTTACTGCTCATTAGTTATGTACTTATGCTGGTCTTTTTGCTTATCTTTCATATTTACAATATATACAACTAGGCCCAAAATGGTTACTATAATACACTAACCAGCAGGCATTCCTGCTTTCTTCTACTTTACCTTACTCCCCAAAAAGTCTATCTCCTGCTAGCTTATCTGAAAAGCAATGGTTCAACGCAGTTTATCTCATTAACATTTATTCTCTTGAATATATATTCTGACATGTATGCATTTTATAAATCAGTGCAAATAATGACAGTTTATTCCTATTAATCTGTGTGCGATCCGCACCTACCAACCACTAGTAACGGTATATCCGTTAAAGAGTGGAGGCTATACCTGCAGGATTTCTCGTTATAGCATTTAAAACTATAACTAACTGGTTGGGAAAAGAGGTGGCCAAACCCCTAAACCCTGGAGTACTCCAACTGAGGAATAATAACTTATCAACTAAATGCAACAGATAATATAAAATGATACATGTAACTTTAATTTTGTTACTGAAATAAACTGCTACCTGGTAGGTGATTACTCTTCACTGTAATCCTTCTCTTCTTCGTACTCTGGAGATTCAACCCCACTATCTTGTCCTATAAATGTTTGTAATATAGAATAATATATTAATATCCAAACTTAGAAATAATAACTAAGCGTCTCTCATATTCCTATCATACTACCCCTTGTTATTTCTAATACTATTAAATCTAAATTCCTAACTTAGTGGTTAATTAGAACATTACTAACAAACATAGCACAGATACAATTAATATACACAACACAAGCATAAGAACATCCCTACCATTTAAATTAAATTTACACCTATTATTATTTACTAATACTTAAATTTAATTAGCAACAATTGACTATCACATCACATACAAAGTGCAATGACACATTTTTATAATTCAACCTAAAGCTTTTGCCATAATCCTTAAAAATTCTTAAGCAATATATTAAACTTCTAAACAATAAATAACTAATCAACTTTCTTTCACCCACCTAATCCTATCTCCCTTCCAAATCCAATCTTAACAATAATTTAATCCACTAACTCCAAGAACAATCAATCCCAACTTACTCCATTCCTCAATTTCTTTTGGACCAGTATCACCATTCCTCTTTTCTTGTCTCTAAACCGGCAACCAGCAATCAAAAATCATAATTTTATCACTTAAAACCTTCAATCACACCACAATATTAGCTTCCTATTTCCTCCTCCAATTAATCACCACAATCAACAGTTCCAGAATTCAGTCATAGCAACAATCCAAATTCTAGAACCTAAAACCATAAACCTCATCAATAATCATTCCCTTATTCCTTGTTCAACTAACCATCATTACACTTCCTACTCCCTTTTCTAATTCTTGTTTAACAAAATATTAGTACAAATCTATACTCCCTACATAAACTCACAGCCAGGGCAGAAATCATAAGAAAATAAAATTAAACAACTACCATCAATCCAGACATGCAATTCAATTGATCCAAACTCTTAAATCCTTTCCTCCACCCTTCGCCCAAATCAAAACAGAACAGGGAGATTGAACAATAATTCAATCCTTCACAACTTCATCAAATCACACACAAAGCAGGGAGAGGAATCAACAATTACAACTCAAGAATTTTGGATTCCCAAAATCCTCTTCTTTCCCTTTTCTCCCTCTCGGCCAGAACAGAATGAGCAACAAGAAAAGCAAGAATTCATCCATCCAAAACTTCGTCAAGTCACACACACAAAATACTTATCAGAAATCTCCAATTACCAGTGTATATAATTTCAGAATTTATTTCTCCTCCTTGGCCGAACAAAACGCAGGAACAGAGAAGAAGAAAAATTGCTCAACAATTTCTTGAGCTCCAATAATCCACATTCAATATAACAAACATGCTTAAACTTACTCCTATTGACGTTTAATCAAGCTTTAAAACAACAAATTGACAGAAATCCCAAATTTCCATTTCGGGTGAACAGTAGCAGAGGAAGAACAAATTCGAAAATCTGAACCTATTTAGCTTAAATCCCAAAATCAACACTCAATCTACCAAAAACAAGCTTCAAGGAACATTTCTATAATTCCAGAAGCTCCAAAAAGGTCCAAAGAATTCGAATCCATTCCCCCAAATACGCTCAAATCCGCACCAGAAAAGAGAAGAAACAAGAAGATGAAGCTTACCTAAGGTTACTCTAGCCTTCTTGTTCGTGTTCCGCCGTGCGTGGCCGTCGGACGGAGCTGAGGACGCCGCTGGACGAAGCACAGAGGAAGGAGAGAATGAGAGAGGGGTTTTCGGGTGAGGGAGATGAGAGTGTTGAGTGTGTGTATTTGTGAGACGGTGAGAGAGAGAGTATAATAATAATAGTTTTTTTTTTTTTTAAATACATATGTATATGTGTAGGAATATAGGCAGAGGGAGTAAGTGAATTAGAAATGAATAGAAGATTGTAGAATTTGGTAGAATGGAACACGTGTGTGGTGGAAAATTAAGGAGGATCAGATATTTATTTTTAACAGATAATTTACTATCTTGCCTTTCCTTTTTAATTAAGGATATTTTCCAACTAGGGCAGATATTGTCTTTTTAATTTCCCAATTTATATTTTCTCTTAAATGGTAATTTCATTTACCATTTTCATTTACAAATAAATCTGAAATTTGTCCCAAAATAATTTCTCTAGGTATACTTTTAATTTCCAGATTTATTTATAAGACTATTTAAATATCAAGTAATACCCCAAGATTCCAAATATTTCCTTATTTCTTATTTTCTAAAATTTGGGGTGTTACACCTTTTCATTGTGTGATTTCCTTGGGATAGTGGGATCTTAGAGGAAAGGGTTGTAATCTTGCAAAGTGTAATGGGGAGAGAATTTAGTGAAATAGTGAGGCTTTACTGAGAAAATTCTCTGAGGTGTAAAGGTCTTTAGGAACTTATATTAATCCTGATTCACTAGTGGAACCCAACTTGATCAGAGAACTGGATGTAGGTGAAGAGTTGGAGTGAACCAGTATAAATCTTATGTTCTTGATTCTTATTCCAGCTGCAAAAATTTTAAAATACACAATTCACCCCCCCCCCTTTCGTGTATTTTCCTGCCATTTTCATTATGATGATGGGAGTACGTGAAGACGCCTGGCTAGATGAAAATGAAAAGTTTTCTGCAGCCACATTTGCACTGACAAGAGCCAACAAAGACATCTTCCTCTCCATACTTAAAAACATTAAGGTTCTTGATGGTTATTCAAGAAACATTTCAAGATATGTCGACATGCATGCTAGGAAAATTGCCGGGTTGAAAAGTCATGACTCCACATTTTGATGCAGCAATTCCTATCTTTGGCTATTAACAATACAATGCCTCTGGAGGTCTCTTCTGTTTTGTTTCAACTCAGTTATTTTTATCGACGGATGTGTGCAAAGGTTTTGGACAACACAGAGCTAGATCTATTGCAGGAAATAATTGTTCTAATTCTCTGTGATATGGATATGATATTTTCTCCATCTTTCTTCATTATTGTTATGGTCTATTTCACTGTCCATCTTGCTCAAGACGCAAAGCTAGGTGGGCCGATTCAATATTGTAACACCTGGACTTTTACTACTATATTATAGTAATTTAATTGAATTATAACCACTTTTATGAATATTCGAAGCCCAAAAATACGGAAAATTTAAAACTTTTTCTTTTAAAATATTTATCCAACCTTCTGTCAGTTGGAATGGGCTTTTCGAACAACTCAGAATTTAAAACTTTTTATAAAACCAAGTGGTGCATAAAACAATTAAACTACCTAGGTTCCCTTATAATTTCCTCCCCTTGATGATAGTGTGTGGGGAGTGAAAACCCATTCATGGGTTCTCTGTATCTATTTATGGGTCTCTACCCTTCCGATATTAAAACGCTGGGGTTACCTCGGTTGATAACCCTTCTACCAGAATACGCAGCGTCATTAAGATAATACATACATTTACATACGGTTAAGTATTAATTCTTTATATTTATTCTCACAGATAATTAAATTCTAAATTAACTAACTAGGGTGGTACATAGCTTAGCAGGCATTCCTACTTCTTCTTATATTATCTTACTTCCTTCCCAGCTAGCTTCTCCCATCCTGCGTACTGAAAATGTTTGGGGAAGGGGGTGAGATTGGAAATCCCAATAGCAGTTTCTTTCATTAACATATATTATCATGCTAGCAATTGTCATGTATATATTTCATAAAGCTGTGCAAATGATGATAGTCTTACTCCTATTAATCTGTGTGCTAAAAGCACCTGCCAACCACTAATAACAATATATTCGTTATAATGGAGGCTTTACCTGCAGGGTTTCTCGTTAAAGCACATAAGGCTAAAACGTAACTAATCTCGCAAAGGTGTAGCTAATCACCTAAGCCTGGAGTACTCCATCTGAGGAATAATAACTTACCAACTAAATGCAACAGTTATTACAAAATAATACATGCAATTTAATGGTTACTGAAATAAACTGCTACCTGAACTCCAAGCTTAGTCCTTATCTGCTCCTTTCCTTTCTACTGATCTTCTCAATTTATTTTACTATCAAGACCTATTAACATTTAATATAAACAATAAATTAATATCTAAATTTCTATATAATTATTCAGCGTCTCTCTCGGGGTCCTAATATACTTAATACTACCCCTTGCTTTATATCTTATATAAATATGTTTGACTTTAAATATTTTGACCCTTTTAAAATTAAAATGCCACTTAATATAATTTATTTCAATTAATAGTTATGATTCTTATTATCATCCGGAATTAAATATAAAGAAAAGTCCTAATGACTTAATCATAATTAACTTATTAAACATTATCATCTTCTATTATATATGTTAATTCTTTATTTTTGTACCGTATAACTTTAATCTTTTCAGAATTATAGCTTACTATTAATTCACTGTTGTCACTGAAAATATTGTTTAAGATAACAGAACTAAAACCGATATTTCAAATCTCGAATTCAAAACCCATATTCTAAAACCAAAGAAATTTACAAGCAGAAACAGGACAACAGGACAATAGAGAATTAATTAGATTTCTCATTCCAATAAAACTGGAATACACGCATTCTTAACGTCATTCTTATCCTATTTCTAACTTCATTAAACCACCAAATTACAATAATAAATAACTAAGCTTTAAAATCACCAATCATAATAGAATCTCCAATACTTAATCTTTAAACTGATTCTCTATACTTCATGTGGATTCTACTTAAATAATCACTATAGATTCAATCACAATTTCTTCGAATTATAAAACCAGAATCTACACTTTAACAGTTCAATTCACCATAAACAATCACATACTAACACTATTTCTTCATTATCCTCAAACTCCTCTCCATCAATTACCATCCTTGATTCTACTTTCATCTCATTTTCATAACAATTGCTCACAATTATAAACCTCTAATCATAATCCTTTATCAAAACAATCAACACTTTACATAATATATTTGTATTAACAAATCAAATCTCAATTCCTAAACTCATTTAATTTAATAAAACCTCAATCATTTGGTTCCTTAAACTTTTCTACTTTGTTCTCGATATAATATTGATCATCCTCAATTTGGAACAAAGAAACCCAAATCCATCTTTACATTTACCTCTAATTAAATCCTCAAGACCTCTTCATCACCTACAAGTCCTTGATTTCTTTCTTACCTCAATCAAACACCACCATACATCGTACAATCCTCAAAAACCTTCTCTTCTTGGTTTAACACCATAGTCCTATGCTTCAAGTCCTTAAAGAATGAAGTCTAATCACAAGAACCTCAACAATAATACCTTCAAAGTGGAGGATTTCATTACTAATCCCTTCAACTCCCATAATCCTTCCATTCAAAACTCAAAATACACATTTTAGCTTATAATCTTACTCAAATCAAACATTACGAATTTTCCTCCTTTTTCTATCATAACACCAGCCATTTCAACAACAATTAAATATTTCTCATTCTTTCAGTCAACCAGAATCCAAAGCCTAACCTCAATAAGAAATAATTACTAACAAATATGAATTTGCAGATTCCATTTACCATAATCAGTGAGGAATTCGACCTTAAACCTCAATCCTTCACCCTAAACATTGATTTTTATCCTTCCTTATTCAGGCTTATTATCAACTAATTTCCTTCTTCCTTCCATAACTTATTTATCATGAGCAACCAGGGAGGAAAAGAATTACAACAACTTCATATATCCTATTAGGCATCAATTTCAGCCAAAACAATCAGCATAAATTTCACCCTCTTTATCATAAGCAGAGACAAAATTACAGAAAAACAAATTCAAGGAACAAGAGCAATAATTCGGCCCAAACTGAACAGAACAGAGAAGGGAAAAATTGAACAATTTCATATTCATCAACCAAATACAATCAACCTCATAATCCTGTACAGAAATCAGTGGCCTAAAGAGAAACAAAATTCAAAGAAACAGAGGAAGAACAAGAATTAGAATCCAAGACTTAAACAAACATCAACATTAATTTATACTTAGCCGAACGAACAAGAGGGAAAAACATTCATCAATTAACCATAACAAGTAACTTCAATTCACTTCCTCTTTCATCTGTTATTAACAACATCACAGAAGCCTACTTCCTTAATAACTTAGAAATCAGTGGCCACAGAGGGGACAAAATTTCGAAAGAACAGAGGAAAAACAAGAACAAGAGCTCGACGGATATAACAACCAGGAAGAAAAGAATTAAACGATCATCAAGCAACCATAATCATCAAGCATCATCATTCATTAATTTCACCCTTCTTCGCCGTCGACTCGGTTGAACAGAGAGGAGGAGAAAAATTCAGAAAATCCCAGAAATCAAGCGTTCCACCTCAAACAACGTCATTAATCAACACCTAACATCCTTTAAACACTAATTAATTTCGTTTTGGGTGAAGAATCGAAGAGGAACGTCGGGTGAACAGTGGCTTCGCACAGAACAGATTTGAAATCCCAACAAAAATATCATGCAAGCTCAAATTTCTTTAATGGAGTTCGTCCACTATACTTATGCTTCAATTTAATCGGTTCAAAGCTCTTAGAAAATTCCAAACCCGAATCAACCCTCTCAAAATCTCGCTCGAATCAGACCGGAAGGAGAAGAAAACGGAAGGGAAAAGGTTTACCAGAGACTAATCCCAGCTCCTAGTACGATTTCGCCCACCCCCTTGCCGCTGATCTTCGCCGGATTACGCCGTCGGCCGCCGTGAGAAACTCGAAGGAACAGAGGAACGAAGAGAGAGTAGGGACGGAGGGAACTCGGTGAGAAGAGAGAGAGAGTGTGTGGTGATGCAATGGAGGCACGTGGGAGTATATATTTGAAGAGGGAGAGTTAGATATTTTTTATAAGTGTTTTACCATTTTGCCCCTCATATTTTAACTGAAGATATTTTAAATTAAGGGTAGATATTGTCATTTTTATTTTCCTTTTTCTATTTTGTCCTTAAATGGTAATTTTATTTACCATTCACATTTACAAATATGCTTGAATTTGTCCTAACATAATTTCTCTAGATATACTTTAATTTTCAAATTTATTTATAAGACTTTTTAAATGTCAAACAATACCTCACGGTTCTAAATGTTCCCTTATTTAAATTTATCTCAACTATTTTTCCTTAAATAATAAAGAAAATAAACCCTTAAAAAATTATTAAAATACCACTGACCTCATATATTTATTTATAAGGCTGTTTAATTTCTAAATACCTTTCTAAGACCTCAACTACATCCTTATTATTCCTTTTCTCCAAATTAAGTTTTATTTCATAATTATTTCTCTTTATTTCTTGAAGAAAATAGGACTTAAAATTATTAAAAATACCTAAATATCATAAATTTATTTTCCTTTATTTTCTAAAGAAAATAATCCTTAAAATTTATTAAAAATATCTAAAACATCATAATTTCATTTTTAATGCTTTTTAATATTTTAATAATATTTCTTAAATCTTAATTAATTCCTTATTTCCTATTTTCTAAAATTTGGGGTGTTACAAATATCGCTGGATGTATAACATAGAGAGGTAAGTTAACTATTATAGTCATTTCATTGATTATATTTTCCTATTCTAATTTTTAAACATGTGTGATTATTATAATCTCATTTTAATTATAATTGCAGATACTTGGGGAAATTAAAGTCCTACATGAGGAACAAAACATCTATGGAGTGGGTGTTGAACTCTAGATTTTGATGATAACCAAACATGACTTAGGGTCTGTTTGGTTGGGGGGTTTTGGAGGAGAGGGAAGGGTTTGGAGTGAAAAATCCTTGTTTGGTTCAAATTAAGGAGGGGAGGGGAGGGCAAAATTTTTGTCCTTTTCTAGCCCCTTCCTCTCCTTCCTGCTCCCCCAAAATTGGGGTTTTTTTGGAGGGGAGAGAAAATTAGTGTTCTATTTGGACTAAATTACTCATATCATTCTTTCAATATTCCTTTATTACCCTTATCACTTTCATCTGATCCTGCATTTTAGGTCCTCAGTTGAAACCTCTTCACACTGCCGCAACTGCTTCGTCTTGTCGCCGCTCTTCCGCCGCTACTCGTCCTCCCTCTTCCTTCTTCTCTCAATCCTCATCCACAACCTCCTATCTCTTCACTCAGTCCAAGATCGCCGAATTCGCCTGAAGCTCTTTTTATCTAGGAATCCATTTCAGGCGCCCCAGATCAGTACAATTCTTCTACAATCGAATCTTGTCGGAGAAAAAGCCAAGTTAGGAGTTGAACTTGCTGAACCTATTCTCTTTGGGGTGAACTCGGCCATCGGATATTTGCTTATGTTGGCGATTATGTCGTTTATTAATGGTGGGGTTTTTATTGCGATCGCGGTAGGCCTTTCCATTGGTTACTTCGTTTTCAGGAGTGAAGGAGTGGATGTTTCAATTGTTGCTAACAATTCTTGTTCCTGTTCTTAGTTTGAAATTACTAAGACTTGATTAATTGTATTATTATTACACCCCTTTTGGATTGATGATGAAATTTGTGCTGTGTGTTTCATAATTGTATTATACTGATGAACTTTGTTCATGTTCTCTATTTTATACTGTATTGTTTAATCTGAAATAAAAGCGATAGTTGTGATGGCCTATGCCTTCTCACCATTCAAGAATCTCAATGAGATAGGATTTTGATGATTTAGTACTTCTCTTTGATTTGCTTAATTCTGATGATGAAGATATACCTTCTTAATTCCTCAAAAGTTTACTTCTCTTTATCAGCTGCCTCCAAATGCATTGTAATCGTTTTCAAAGCAGAACAACGCAAGAATATTCCAATGAATGAAACGATCGATTTATTTCTAATGTCTGGTCAAAGAAGGGTTGCCTACAATTCTAATTGCTTTGAAGTTTGACTCCTAAATTCAATCCAATTTGTTTATACGTTAATTATATTATTGATTTGTTCTATCAGATTTGTGAATGCCCAGCACTATTTGCCCGGCTGGAAGTGTTGAACATTAAGGAGTTCTGGGCTGTGAAAGGATGGAAGTTGTAGAGAGATGAAGAGATTTAGGTAGGAGCTATGGTAGTTGGAAAGTGCCTCAAGAAGGAAGGGTGAAGATTAATTGTGATGGGTCGTTCAGGCAAGGGGTAGCTGCAATTGGCTTGGTATGTAGAAATGAGGAAGGAAAGTCTCCTTGGGAGTATGGGGTGAAAGTAGAAGCTGATTTTGCTGTGGTGACAGAAATTTTGGCATTGAAGAAGGAAATCTGTTTAATTGGACAGATTGGTATGGTTAAAAGTATTACAGAAATGGATTGTGCTTAGATATATTGGTGTTATAGAAAACAGTCTGTAGAAGGAGTTGATTGAAGAGGGAGATGGAAATTCTGCAGAGGGTGTTGAAAAGGATCTGGGGAATATTGATGATAGATGTGGTGTGGGTTGAGAAGTGTCAGGAGAAAGGAAGTAAGATACGAGTTAAATTTGTAGCGTTTTGTTTTGTATTTTAATTGTTGTTGTATGTTTGGTTTGCTGGTGTAGTTTGTTTCTCTCATGTATATTGTGTTGGATTCTATGGATAGGTTTTGTTGTCAGTTGGTTCGTGGATATATTGGTGTTTGTAGCTACCAAATACCACAAAGATGTGTTGAGGAAGATTCATCATACGCATGTGGATATATTGGTGTTTGTAGCTACGTAAACCCAAATACCACAAAGACGTGTTGAGGAAGATCCATCATATTATATGAGCAAACCAAATTATTCTCCTGTCATCCTTGCAACTTCCTTGGAAGATCCACATTCGATATAAAAAATATCATTCATTATCAATATTGAATAAGCAAACATTATGCTGTGTGTGTGTGTAATTTCACTATAATTTCTTTATAGTGAAATGTTGAAGAAATATTTATTTTATAATAAATAATCATTAAAGGGAAATCATTTATTAATTTTGTTAAATAAATAATTATTTTATAATAAATAATAAGGTAAAGCATTCATTAATTTTGTTAAAGAAATATTTATTTTATAATAAATAATCATTAAAGGTACACCATAAAATAAGATTATAAGAGTAAAGGGCATAATTGTCAACTTATAATTTGCCCCCTCCCCTTCCTTTCTGAACCAAACAAGAAATCAAACATCTCCTACCCTCCCTTTCCCCTCCCCTCCAACCAAACAAGGTTCTCCCCTCCCATCCCCTAACTTTAATAAACCTCCCCTCCCCTCCCCTCAGTTGAACCAAATAGCCCCTTAGGCTATAGGATCATGAGATCTTAACTTAGAAGAATACTTCAAAAATCTGTTTCTTAAATTCTAAGTTAAGCAATCGATGGTTATAACAAGAGACTTAGAGCAATCAAGATCTTCAACTCTCTCTCTCACAAACTCACAACGGCTATAACCAGAGACTTAGAGCAATCAAGACTATAAAAGCGTTGAAGTTGAAATTCGTTGGTAGAGAGCATTAAGTGACATCCAACTACCAATTTCCTACTGCAATCAATTCTAATATGAGTTCTCTCAACTGTTCTTCAAACTGTAAACTTATCGGCTCAATTGAGTGAGCTAGCCTTGTATCTTCTGTTATACTTTTCTATTGAGTGATTCCTTGGGATAGTGGGATCCTAGAAGAAGGGTTGTAATCTTACAAAGTGTAAGGGGGAGAGAATTTGGTGAGAATGAGTTCTTACTGAGAGAATTCTCTTGTTGTAAAGGTGTTCAAGAACATGTTGAAATCCTGATTCACTAGTGGAACCCAACTGAGGTTGGAGAACTGGACATAGGTCAGAGTTAGGACCGAACCAGTATAAATTCTCTGTGTTTAATTCCTTTAGCTACATAAAAAGTTTTGAGATACACAATTCAACCCCTCTCTTGTGTATTCCATGCCATTTTCAGAGGGTTCTATAGTAGAGGGTTGTTCTTTTGACAAGGTGCTAACATATTATTCGATGTATTTTGATGACATGGAGACTTCATTTAAACGCCCTCCTCGTGTCAATGATAGTCCCACCAATGTTTTGCCACCTTCAAACACATTATCGGAAAGCCAGTTGGAGGAAATCACTATTACAAGCTCACTCCTATTGAGAGGTTGCAAGCGCACAGACATGTCTTTCAAATTGTCCTCAAATAGAGCGCTACATTCAGTAAGAAATTTAACACTATACACCATATTATTTTATTGACACAAAGAAAATATTTTGATTTGTTGTTTTGAATTTCAGGAAGTTCAATTTCAAGAAGTTCCGCCATTATGTTAAACATAAACTAAGAAGCCGCACAAGGTCATCTACTGAGGTGGATAAAAAGGTCTATCATGAATTTCCAAGTTGGTTTGCACGCAAGATACTCAATGACCACAGTCCCCATCCGCCTAATTTCACAATTCTAGCAATTGATCCTTTCAACCATTTAAGGAGATATACATCACACAACGTCAATGGGTTCAAGTTTTGTACTGTTGTATGGGATGAAGGTTCTCTCACCCAAAACTCCGGAGTATATGGCACATTTTGAGGCATCTCGTATTATGAAAAGATTATTGACATTATCGAACTAAATTATCAAAGTAATTTCACTGTGCCTCTCTTCAAGTGTTCATGGGAAAATACCAAAACTTCTTGAGGCATTACTGTAGACCGCTTGGGCATCACATCTATCAATATCTCGAAGCTCATTTACATAGGGGAAGTAAAAGACGATGAGCCGTATATTCTTGCCTCAAACGCACAACAGGCTTATTGTGTGGAAGATCACAAACATAAAGATTGGCACATGGTGGTACATATGAAGCCTCGAGACCTTTATGAAATGGGTGACAAAGATGATCTCGCATTAGACAGTCAGCATTTTGAACCGGATAATTTTGATAACTTCATTCCGGAAGAAGACAAACATTTACCATTAGTTAGGTGAGTCTTTTCACTACAAATTAAATGAATTATACAACTTTAAATATTATTATTAAAAATTGATATCTTCAAATAATTTCATTTGCATGCAGGAGTAAGAAGATTGAAGCCACAATTTTTTTCATCTAGAACATTTAGTAGAGAGGTATTATTAAAAAATCATATCTTCATATATTTTCTTTTACAGGTAAGATCAATAAGAAGGATGAAGCCACGTTTATTTTTTTTAATATGGAAATGTTAGTAGCGGTTGTGGAACCACTACTAAATCCTCGAGAAACAAATTAGTAGCGGTTTGTCAACGCCATGTAGGTGAGGAATCTAGTTATTTTACAGTAAATTTAAGTTCAATATTTGTAAGTAATTAAATCATATGATTTTTTTTTTAAATGTCAATGCCTTTTAATTAGGATATAATGTAAGATTTCTACCAAACTATTCCCCACCCATGTGGTTAGACACTAATCTCTCGAAATACTTTTAAGTAGCCCAAGTTCTAAAAAAGGCTTTAAGCCCAATAAGAGTATTGATCCTGTACATGAAATCCAATAGAGTATTGACTCTCATAGTCCATGAAATCCAAACTCTACTTGCACTTTAAATGCTTTGAAGTCTGTACCCAACCATAAAAGAGCAGCTTACCTACTTTTTATAGACTCCATTCACCACTTATCAAAGAACTAATTATAAAAATATATAGGAGGTTTCATTAAAGCTATAACTTTATTACAGCAACATAATCTTTGACTACAGACCCAACCCACAGTCTGCCATCATGTTCTACCACTTCACTCACAGATTCAAGCTCTTGACCTCCTCTTCCATCCAACACTTGCAGAGTCTTTCCCTTGCTATCAAACATCATTCCCACAGGGTCTTCTTCTGCATGCCCCCAATTATAATTCTGAAAACCTGAATGATAATCCACATTTCTACATGTTGTTCTACCACTGTAAAGTCCAACCCAAAAATAATCTCCCTTTTTGTTTCTGTTGATGTTATCTGGGCCTCTCTTGAGTTGTACAAAAAACTCTAAAGTATATGCCTCGCTCCCTTTAAGCCACACCTTGTAAATCTTACTTGAACTTGATTCTGCTAGCAGAAGAAATGAACCATCCTGACTTCTAGCTACCCCATTTGGGAATGCTAAGCCTTGAACTAACACTTCCACTTTCTTGCTTCTTGGATCATATTTAAGCAATCTTCCAGTTTTATCTCCTGTCTCCACTATCCTTGGCCATTCCCTTTCTCAAACACACAAAATTATTGGCTTTTCATTCATTTTACATGATAATGATAAAAATCTTATACAAACAGAAAAATTAATCTATAGTTTTTGCTCAATTGTAACTTAGTATCTAAATTTTGACCAGTGTAATTGAATTCTTATAGTTTTGACACTCAGTTGAAACTCAATCCTTAAACCTAAACTTACAGTAATCCAATCACTATAGTTTTAATCATTCAAAACTTTAATCTCTAAATTTCATGAAATATTTAGGTTTAGATTTAAATTTATAAGGACAATATTTCAAATGGTTAAAACTATAAAAATGAGTTGCACAGACAAAGTGTAAACATTAAGGTACAATTGAGTAAAAAAATGTCATGATCAAAATATTAATTTCCCCATTTTACACAAATATATATGGTAGAATGAAGTTTCAAAATATGAAGAAGAATACCTTCTTTGGTAGACAGTGCTGCTATCTGAGAAATAAATCACACCAGTCTGGTCATCAACATCCAAGGCATTCAAGAATTTGAAGGGAGCAGCTTCATTAGTAGCAGAAATGGCTAGTTGTTGAGCTACACCACCACTAGGCCCCACCATTAAGAGGCCAAAGTATGCATCTGCTATGTAAAGATTACATGTTTTTCTGTCAAATTTGAGCCCCAATGGCCTCCCACATGTAGGCTCCTTGTTTGGATCCGTTGACCCATCACAGAATTTCCTATATCTGTGACCAAACATAAATTTTTGGATCAACATATTTCCCACAATTAGTGCATAAAAAATTATGAAGGGGGATAAGAGCTAAAAATCAGATTTTGAACATATAACTCTTTTTCTTTTTTGTACAATTATATATCAGAAATTTTGTTTACAATAACAAAGTGTAGAAGACTACAAAAGGCCCCATGAAATGGGCCGAATATGGTGATAGGTTAGTCAGCCCGTGAACATCATCATCATGTAACATTTTTACCAAAGAGATGGAGGGTGGGGATTCCCCTGGCAACCTAAGGTAAATTTTAAACATAACTCTTTGGGAAAAAGAAATACAAAAAGAAAAAGCACTTTCAAATCTCAACTAATGATGAACACATTAATTTTACATGCCCAACTTTGGTCCTATGCACAATTAAAATTAATAGGACATAAATAGTACTCCCTAGGGGCAATCTAACTAATTTACAAAAATTATGAAAACTAAGTCTGTTATTTATAACAACAAATAGTGTATATGTTTACCTAAAATAATCTTTGTAATCATAGAAATATTCCCTTTATATAGGGAAAACCCTCTTAATATCTGTAATAAATAAAAAAAGTTTGGGAAAAAAATTATATAAATTTGAAAAACAAGGTAGATTGAAAACTTCTATTTAGAATAAAAGCCAACCATTTTATTAACTCTTATATTTAGAGGAGGAAATATATAGCTGGTTAGAGTTTTTACTTTTGTAAATATAAGGATAATTAATCCTATATATTCAAAAATATGTTCTCAATCTCAACAGGCTTCATCTCAGGTGGCACCCACACCCCTTAAATGGAAGAGTTGTGGGATCACACTCCAAAGCAAATATGTGGTTGGTGTGTGGGCAAACTAAAACTAAAACATGTGTCTGAAACTTTTTTTTGTACTTGTTTCTTTTTATCTGAAATAGATGGGAAGAGACAGTAGGAGCAGAGGAGAATAACTAAGTCCCCGGTGTTATGGTGGCATCTAATCTAATGATTTAAAACCTCAAATATATACTATACTTTCTCCCATTCATGATCTGATGAATCTTTTCTGCTTGAATATATATATTTATATATAGAATATGTGGCAACACATGCACCAATGAATGTGTGTACAGTGTAATAATAGATATATAGATCAAGAAGAAGAAGAAGAAGTTGAGGAGATTAGAGGTTGCCTGCACGGGGAAGTGACAGCAAATTCAAGCCATTGTTTCTGAGTGTGATTCCATCTGAGAATTCTCCCATCCGATACGCCGGAATATGGACCGTTACCGTCGCAGTCGAAGGCTAAGCTTTCAGGGCCTTTGACGCCGGAAGGGAGCTTCAGCTCATGGTAGCCTTTCATGGCGTCACTGAAGAAGGAGAGAAAAAGAGAGATGTAAAACACTGGAGAAGAAAATAATTCCATCGATAGAGTGAATGGTCTTTCAACGAAAGGTACAATGATACGTACAATTCAGTCATACATAAAAAATCTAGAATGATTAAATATTGGATGCAAATAAATAGATTGATTAATATGCGTGAGAAAATAATGTTATACTTACGGAGAAATACTTACATACTCTTAGAGTACCACATCATTTATATTTTAACAAATAAAAATGTAACTGTCATCCTTTAATTTTGCTGAAAAATAGAAAAATAAATGCTAATTCTTATATAATTAGCATAGGTGTTACATTTTTATTGGGTAGAGTACAAATGAGGTAGTTCTCTAAGAGTATCTAAGTATTTCTCTATACAGCATATAACAGCATATCAGAGAAATACCTATATCAGAGAAATATTGGCTTTTATTTCTTTCTCTATAAGTATAATATTATTTTCTCACGCATATTAATCAATCTATTTATTTGCATCCAATATTTAATCATTCTAGATTTTTTATATATGAGTGTATAATCTCTTGTTAGTATGATTCAAAATTCTATATGATTGTATCATATTTAAATATGGGTTAAATATCATTTTGGCCAATTAACAATTGCACAAGTATCACTTTAGTCAATAATCAATAAAAAATATCATGTGTGCCTATAACCATTTAAAATGTATCATTTTGGCCAATACCGTCAAAAAATGCCTAACGGCCATTAGATTTTAGCCAGGTATTGACAAATCATTGGTCAAGTCAATAGCAAAGTCAACGGCCGTTAGGCATTTTTTCACGGTATAGGCCAAAATGATACATTTTAAATAGTTATAAGCATACATGATATTTTTTATTGATTATTGGTTAAATTGATACTTACGCCATTGTTCATTTACTAAAATGATATTTAACCTTTTAAATATTATTGAGCACAGTTTGATAGTATTTTTTGAAATAAAAATTTCTTCACGTTAAGTGACGTTAATATTGTCACATGGAAAAATCAAAATGAGTTTGCATTGAATATAAATCAATATATGGAAGAAGAATGATCAAATTATATGGAACAAATTCTTATATAATTACTCAGACAATCCAACATTTCAAATTATCAGAATTTTTTTTATTCTTCTAATTTTGAAGTTCTGATTATGAAGGGTAAAATTTTATAAGCCCGTATGATAGCAAGATACGATCCGTATCAGTTCAGATATGCTTGGCGCAAAGATTTTGAGTGACGACAAACAACTTTCCTCAGTTGATGTGACACGGAAATCTACTTCTATGATATGAAATAATGGAGTGTACCTTTTTTTTTTTTCTCATAACATCCACACTGTATAAAGCCATCTTGATTGCTGCCCTTAAAAAGGACCGCATTATATGTAGAGATGCAATGCTACTCAAGAGATTATTTTCTTAGGCTGCTTCGTGCTTCTTCCACTTGATATATATGTAGAGATGCAATGCTACTCAAGAGATTATTATCTTAGGCTTCTTCGTGCTTCTTCCACATGATATATAGATATACTCTTCGTATTTCTAATTATAAAAGTCAGTTGATTTATTTAAAAAAATTAAGGATGTAAAATACACCATTATAAATTGTTTATATTTATCTTTTTTCCTCAAAATTAGGTTATTTTACTTATAAACTATCATATAATCTAATTATATTTCGCATATATTAAGATTTAGGGGTATAATTTGCTTCCTTAATCTCCCCAAAAAAAGTCAACTGACTCTTATAATTAGAACGAGGGGTAGTATTTTGTTGGTATGCTCTTAGATATAAATATAGAGATAACAAAATATATACTTTACCAATTTTTATGCTAAATATAGGAATTATTTAGTGATTTTCCTTAGTCCTAAATTTATCATCTAAATTTGCATTTTTCCCCCTCAAACTAACTTTATTATTTACTTTTTTAAGACTGAAACTGACTTTATTATTTACGTTACAACATAAAATATCCATTTTTGACAATTATTTATGTATATACTTGACGGTTCTAATAAATTGTTCAATATAAATGCGTTAAATATATTATCTGAGCAAATATTTGACATTTTTTAACCGTAAATTATTGTGTACCATATTTGACGTTTCTAACACCATAATCGCAATATTTTGAGGCTTGGCAAAGCCATGTAACTTGTGTAGGTATAAATCTTGACGGATTTCAGAAATAACTGTCAAGTATTGTTTAGATACTTAATGGGTTTTCAAAATAACCCTTTAATAATCATCTGTAATATATGACGGTTATTAATAATAACCATTAAGTACTGTTGGCTATTTTTTTACTATTGGGGGCAAAATGAAATTTTAGTCAAAATACACTAACCATTAACATCCTAGATTTTAATTTAGGATTAGTGATTGGGATTAGAGTTTAATTGATGCAATTGCTGAATTTTGATGATAATTTGGGTTATTTTTAAGAGTTTTAGTGAGAGTATGATGCTATGGAATAGATAATGAATACTAATTGGTGTGGATTGAGGTTATTTGAGGTAAAATTAGAGAATTTGGGGGCCAAAATTCAATGTGATTTCTGAGCAAGTTCTCCATAGGTTCGTTGTAGCGAACCCACAGTGAACTAATTAAGGGAGAATTTAGGCCGAGAGCTCGGACCTAAAGTTCCTCGTGGCAAACCCACAACGAAGTAATTAGACTGAGAACTCCAGAGGCAGGCTCGCTGAGGCTTTACAGTAGCGAAACCACTACGAAGTCTCGATCCCAAGAGTTTTCTATGGACGTGTTGTGGCTTCACTGTAGAGAACCCACAACAAGTCCTGAAATTTGACACCTATAAATAGGTTTTATAAGATTTTTAGGTCAAATTTTGGAGAGGGTTAGAGGAAAGGCAACAAGAGAGGAGTGTTTCTCTACTAAGGCTTGATCATTGAGGGTCATAAAAGCAATTTGAAGCTTACACATTGTAGGTAAATGATCCTAGACCTCTCATTTTCAATTTTCTCTTAGTTTTCTTGGTGAAAAATTTGGGGTTTCTTATGATTTTGAAAAATCAACCATGATTTCTTGCTCCTAATAGTTTCAAACCCATTTTAGAACCTTTATAAACTATTATTTTGGCTTACTTTGTTGGAAAAATGGTTTGGTATGCTCAATGATTTTCAAAGTTTGAAAAACTTAGGGTATGAGGGTAATTTCAAAAATCCCTAGAAAGTTCTGAGTTTTGGTGTTTCCAATTAGCTTCTATATACCAATAAATGATTTAGAATACTTTAGGTTGTTGGGAAAAGGCATGAATCAAATTTTGACTTTTTAAAGTTTGTGAAAGTAGAGTTTAAGCGGGATTTTGGGTTATATGTTGTTAATATGTAAATAGAAGATTCTAATGTGCTAGATTATGCTAGTGGATGATTATGGATTAATGAAATTTGTAAGGATTGGAGTAGATGAGGTTTTAGCTATTTTGGGTGAACTTAAGGCTATTTTGGGGTATATGATAACCGTTTAATGTTGTTGAGAATAATGATGAGTAGGGATATATTTTTGTGATAAGGAACTTATGGAAAATTGGTTTAAATTTGTTGTTAGGCTTGAATTGAAAGATTTCGGTAGGTTGATGGTTTTTGGCCTAAGTGATGATTATAAAAGAAGAGATTTATCATGAAGAGAAATTGATTGAGGGTTACAATGATAGGATGTTTAGGTTTTTGTGAAATGCCCAAGTGTCCTAAAGGGGCCTTGGAAGGGATTTTTAAATGGGAGAATTACAATTAGATCCCAAGGAAAGTAATTAATCACAATCAGGTCCCAAAATGTCATTAAATTACATGAAGTCCCTAGGGACCTGGGTGATATTAAACCACATATGTCAGGAGTTGTCAAATGTCAATAATAACTAGGTTTTTAAGGAGTTGTCAATAACAACTCATTAAGTTGTATCGACAACTTTCAACACATGCAATTTAATATCACTCAGGTTTCTAAGGACTTCAATGTAATTTAATTACTTTTAGGACTTGGTTGTGATTAATTATCTTCCTTAGGACCTAGTTGTAATTATCCCTTCTAAAATCCTATTTCTGTTTGGACACTTAAATAAGTAACTTAATCATCTATGTTGTAAATTTTGTGTAGAGTCCGTTTTTGAGTTGAGTACAGGGAAGCTTCACAATTGCGGTAAATTTGAATTTGACTTCAAACGTAATCCGACTACTACTTGTTCTATGTGTGTGTTATTGGTAAGAATATATTGAACTTTTTCAACCTTTGGTTTATTGAAATAATTATGTGGGAAATGATTATAAACTGATCATTTTAGTATATACTATCATATGGGATTCCTAGTTTCAAGTTGCATATGTTGTGATTGATCATTTTTGAAAGCTTCATATATATATATATATATATTGATTTCAAATGTTGCCTAATACAAATTTTGGAACAATGGGAAATCTATGTGCCTATTTTTGGTTAATCATGCATCATTATTGATATTTATGACATGTTGGGTAGTTGGTACACCAGTGTGTTGGATTCGTTTACCATCACGTGATGAGGTACCATTAGCCCACAGGGGCTTATGGTATTGAGAAAGGCAAGTGAATGCCTCTTGCTTTCAGGATGGGAGTGAACCCCAACTAGTTCCACCCTGTCCCCTAAATGTAGGGCACAAGCCCTAACGATACGTAAAGCAATCATTTTGGTCGTTATGATTGTTCCTCTTTAAGAGGTTTTGTGAAACCTGGATTTTGAACTTATTTGAGAAAGATGATATAAATATATATGCATGATACGTTAATTGATTTATGGAATTGATTATGAAATTGGTACTTGGTTATATATGCATACTTCAAAATTATATAGTATTGATCCCACTTGACACATTGCCACCACACATGCACATGTAGGGCAATTAGGAAGCGAGTTACTGAGACATTGTCTACGGCCCGTTTCTCAATATTTTTCAAATGCTAGCTCGAGTGTAGAGCCGAGGGGGAAGGAGCCAGCTACGACTTACTAGGTTTATAGTGAAGACTTATTTTAGCTTATTGCGATTGGGTTGTATATTGCAACACAATTATAGGCATATTTACTTGCTTCTGTTTATTTGAATTTAAATTTATAGTTTGAGGTTGGCTGTGTATGGTCATTGTTAACAAGCATGAGAATGAATCCCATGATTATCAAGCATGAGTACTGTGCCCACGTATGTCAAGCAAACTCGAGGTTAACCATGATGCACCAGGGACTAATAGTACTGCA
Source organism: Mimosa bimucronata (assembly GCA_037074515.1). Classification (NCBI taxonomy): domain Eukaryota; kingdom Viridiplantae; phylum Streptophyta; class Magnoliopsida; order Fabales; family Fabaceae; genus Mimosa; species Mimosa bimucronata. The sequence continues at coordinate 9,554,416 of CM073447.1, forward strand.
GTCAGTAACTAGCCTTTCGTATTGAGTCCTCTAAAACAAAACATTTTCAAGCATGCATGGAATTGATTTTCCTTTAAAGAAAATCTGTTTGCAATTCATTAAATCTCATGGGACAAGTCAATATAAATATTCATCCATATATGAGAATTCTTGGATGATAATTTTGAAAATTTCTAGCAATTCCATGCATGAGCATTCCACATAATCATAAGGAAGATGAGGGAATATCTTTAAATAAAAATTTTATTCAATCTAAGAGTTAAATTAAACAAACAAATGATATAATTTGATCATTAATCAATAATGGAATTATGCTTAAGAAATCTAGTATGCCGAATAAAATAAAAATAAACCCTTATAACAATGTATTAGATTTTTTTTTCTTTCCTGATAATAGTACATTTTTTTCTAATTATACTCTCATTTATGAAAATGAAGAGTGTGATAGATATGAGTGAGAAAAAGATAGAGATTCAGTGGGAAAAACTAATAAATATATGATAGAATTATGTAATTAATTAGGGTAAAAATAAATAAAAAAATGTGCATTAAATTTTGTAGACAAATATTTATTGTTTCTTATATTTATAACCAGTCTAATATAAGAGAATGTTACTTATGAATAGGACATGATTGAGTTTTTATAAAAAAAAATAGATATCTAACAGGATGAGGTCACTTATATAGTGAAATATAGAATTTTTAAAATGTTTAATATTTAAAATGGTTATTAGTATTAATTTGTCAACTTTATTCATCGGATAATTTCAAAAAACGACTTTCAAAATATGAAAATTTAGATGCAGTGATTTTGAAAAAGGATTATTAGGTGACATGGACTTAACTGTCTTTTTTTAAATTTGAAAATTTGATCAAAATGCCCTCAACAGAAAATTAATTTTTTTAAAGGACCAACCCCCATCAGCTGCCAACGAGGGGATTCCGACAACCGTTGGTCGACAAGGGATTCACCGGCACCTAACAGTTGGTGGGACTTATTTGTGAGGGAGGGGTGTGAAATAAATATGCAAAGGGAAGGATTCCAAACCCCCCCCCCTAAAATTGCTTTGTGGAGGGAATGGTGTAACATCCCAAAAATCTAATTAATAATTAGCGATAATTTAAAACATGATAATGGGCTTCATTAATGAATGAAGTTAGAGGCCTTATAAATAAATATATGAAAATTGAGGTATTCTTGGGAACTTTTTTAAGGCTTATTTTACTCCTAAATTTGAGAAAAATGTTACGGAAATTAATTTAAGACTCAAAGAAAATTATGGTGAGAGGAAACATCTAGTTGATATTAACATTAATTTAAGAAAGTGAAACAATAAATTTATCTCAAAAGAAAATATCTTATTTTGAGGATTTAAGGCTCTAATAGTCTTTTCCTTAACAATTTAAACCCTTTTATTTTATTTTATTTTTATCTTATTTTCTTTATTCCCTTTCCTTCTCTTTTCTCTCGTGTGCACCACCACCACCACCATCTTCATCCAACATGAGAGAAAGAGAGAGAGAGTGTGTGTGGAGTTCGCCAGAGTTGGGAGCTTCATTGACGCCGTCGCAGTCACCCTTCAACCTTCATCTTCCTTAGCTAGGTATTATCTTCTCCTCTCTTTTAGTTCAAAGTTAATGGTGGAATTTGGTGCTTTTCTTTGATTTAGAGTTTCAGCCCTAAGTTTATGATTTTCCTTGCGCGAAATCTATTTTTTAACTTTTCTAAACTATCCTCTTGGTTTATCTAGTTGGAAAAATGTGTTAGTATGCTATATGGCTTTTCAAAGGTTGAAAAGCTAGGGTTTGAGTGGGATTTTGGGGTTCTAAGTTGTTGACAAGTAAATTGATGATTATAAAATATTAGATGACACTAGTGGATGGTTTTGAATTGATGAAATCTGTAACGGTTGGATTACTTGAGGCTTGGTTATTTTGGGTTGAACTTAAAGGCTATTTTGGGGCATAAGCTAAACTGTTTAATGTTGTTAAGGATAATCATGAGTTTGCATGGATTTTTGTGAAAAAGAGCTTGTGGGTGATTGGTCTAAACATGTTGTTAGGCTTACATTGCAACGTTTTGGTGTGTGGGTGGTTTTGGCCAAGGTTATGATCATGCAAGAAGAGACTCTTCATGGAGCAAAATTGAGGCTTAGGGATATTTAGGCTATGTTGGAAGTTGTTTAGAATAAGGGGATGTTTAAACTTTGCAAATTCTTGAATTTCCTAAAGGGACTTTAAAATTTCAGTTCAAAAAAATAAAGGGACTTTAAAAAGGGATTTTAATTCAATTTGTGTTTGGACAATTGATTAAGTTACTTAATCATGTGTGCATATTATTAATTTTTATGTAGAGTCTGGTTTAGAGTTAAGCACGTGGAAGCTTCACAATTGCGGTAACATTTGATTTTGGCTTCACATGTAACAGCCTGCTAATTGTTCTATGTGTGTGTTGTTGGTATGATGCTTGCAAACTATTCCAACTATTGGTTTCTAGAAGGGTAAACTTGTGAAGAATGTTTATGAACTAATTATCTTGATATGAATCGTCTTGTGGGACTCTTATTTATGAAATGGCATTTATTATGATTGAGCATGATTTAAACAGTTATATATGTGTGATTTAAATCAACACATTAGGATGTTTTGGAAACTATGAAAGGCTTTGAGCCTAGCTTTTGTTGATTGGTGCATTATTGGTTGCATTGTTTATTATGTGTGGTTTGGTTAACATGTGAAATTTGATTCTACTACCATCACGTGATGAGGTACCCTGATGGTCCATGGGGACTAATGGGTTAGTTACATTGAGATTTGAAGGCAATAGTGTTTGGTTCCACCCGACCTTGAGAGTGGAAGGCAATCTTAAGATGCGCTTGGGAATCGTTTTGGTTGTGTGGTACTACCTTAATGGGAAGCATTGTGAAATGTTTTATAAATAGTTTTTCAAAAGTTGATATACTTATGAAATGGTTTTCCATTGATTCTTGGATTATTGATATGATATATGTCTAATGTGCATAATTGTAGACTTATACTATATAGTTTCCCACTTGACACCTTGCCAGCACACACTCACATGTAAACAAGTAGGGAAGCGAGTTATCTGAGACATTGTCTCACCCCCAGTTGCTCAATCCTTTCAGGTTCTAGCTCGAATGTAGAGTTAAGGGTAAAGGAGTCAGCTTCTACTCACTAGTGCGAGTGAGAATTTATGGTCTTATGGTGATTGTGTAATGCTAGTTAGATATAAGCATATTTACATTCACTTCCACATTGTTATTTCTTTGGATTTAAGGATTATTGTTGTTTACTTGCATTTATGAGACAGGTCCATATTTGGCATAAGGCCGGAGGCCTTCTGGTTTATATTGATGTTTGGATAGGTTTGCTTATGGCCCCGTTTTGATAGTTGACATATTTCATTTGGATTTATCTTGTATGGGATTTCATGATGAGGATTGGCCTCAGGCCTTTTTGGTGCATTAGCATGCTCTGAGTCTGGTCTCTTTCCAGCAAGCCTGAGGCCCATGTGTTATGTATGAAATAGTTGAATTGTGATGAGTGTACAATAGGAATTTTCAAAGAAGAGCGGAATTATTGTTTGTAAATTGATTTTAAATTACCATGTTAGCTTAGGCTTTTCTAACATGGTTAACATTTCCAAAGTTATCAAGGCCTTTTATATCCATGATAGTGCAATTTCAATGTTTTGGAAAATTTCTTTTCTATCATAGATAGAATTTTAGAATATGTGAAGGGAATTTTTTCTAACTATGATAGCCTTTACTAAATTGAATAGGTAACTCTTTCGCTATCATAGTTAGACCAATCTTTGTAGAACTTGAATTATTTTTTTTTCGCTATCATAGTTAGACCAATCTTTGTAGAACTTGAATTATTTTGTATAACTTTTTTTTTTACTAACTATGATAGACTTCCAAATGTCTTTAGAAATCCTCTTTCCTATAATTGTTAGGAAACTTAATTTTTGGCACAAGTAAATTTTAAGCCACGTCTTTTTCTTACCATGATAGTGTCTTCCATTAAATTAATATCTTTTCCTATCATAGTTAGTATTACTCAAAGATGTTATGGTTAGATTAGTGGTTAATTAAAGGATTAAGAAAACAAATGTTACAAATGGCCAAATGGCCAACACCACCAAGCCCATCAATACAAATGGGGCAAAAAAAATATAAGTACCCTCTTTTAATATGTCCCAATATTTTCCTGATTTCCTATATGCAGTTATCAAGTTCCGATATAAATTACCAAATTGACATATAAAATTACCAAAATCTTCAATATGACAAGTTCATATATTAAAATTACTAAATTTGAGATACGAAATAAGTTGAGGTATAAAATTATCAACTCATTCCAAAGTTTTGAATAGTCATTATCAACATCATATTTAGCTTTATCAACTCTCTATTTGCGTTTACCAATTACATCTTTGGGTTTACGGACTCTTGATTTGTAAAGAGTCGTTAGTCATATCAAGCTAGTCTAGGTAACTCTTTAATTGAGTTAGGATTAGAGAAATTAGCATTCATCTAGTCAGAGATACTAATTCAGCTAATCCTAACGAGCTTGAGGGTCTCTTGAGCAACTTCTAAAAATTAGTAGCTCTCCAACATCATAAGAAGCAAGGATATCTGATTCCATTTATCTAAGGAAGCGCTTTTAATAATTCGAACTTGTTACTCTATTCAAGAAACTTGTCATTACTCGTATTCTCTTTTTCATCTTCACTTAGTATCTCTTTCACATCTCGTGAGCAACAAAAGAAAAATACATCTTAATCAATTTTCATTTAGGTTACTAGGAATTAAATTACAAACTGGTTCCTTGAGAACGTCATCCCGGATTGTATTCATTTCTCTCCTTGAGTTAAAAGAATTTTGAAGTGTGACATCCAAGGTCATAAAGCAAAATTCAAGCTATTTCCAAATAAGAATGACAGCTCTTCAGCTCCCTAATGAACTGAGTGTCAATTGACAAGATTGATTTGGGTTAAAGTGAGCTATTAGGTTGCATATAGGTTAGATTGCATTTCAGGTTAGTGTAATTAGTCTTTACATTGTATAAACATTGAAAACCCTAAAAATTAGTTTCAATAGCTTTAGTTTGCATAGTTGCATTTTTACACTTTCTTGTGCATATATTGCTTGTTCCAAGTTAGTTGTACTTGTTTGGGGTGGTACATAATTATTTCCCCCACTTTAAATTTTGGAACTTGCAATTTTTAAAAACCTTTTTTGCTACCAAAATTTGCATTTCCTAGCCATCACCTTGCCCCTGCAAGGCCACAGTGAGGAAACCAACTTTTAAAGGCTTTATATATGGTTTTTGACTCATTCACCTCCATTTCCCCACAACAAAGTGACGGCGAGACTCGTTGTAGGTTCGCCCCCATCAAATCCAAGGAAAAGAAGGGTGAATTGCACCCCATCCTGTCAGATCTTTCACATCTTCGCCGCAGCAAAGCGACGACAAGCTGCACCAGATTTTCTACTCATACTTGTTTTTCCAACCATTTCTTCCAACTTTCATATCATAAACACATCCATACACAGTTCATACACATATATACTTGCATCCATCACATCTCATCCTTCTTTTTTCAACTGGTTTATGCTACAAGTCAATTTTACTACTTATAGTCCATTTATTGTCTCTTCCTTTTGTGACTCAATTTTGACTTACTCTTTGTTCTTATTTCCTTGTTCTAGTTGTGCATGAGAAGAACTCAAAATTCTGAATTGTTGCCTTTAACCCTTGAGATTGAGACACATCTAACTTCACTTAGAAAAGAAAGAGAGGTTATGTGCACTAGTCAAATTGAAGATGATTGTTTTTCTAGGGAATCTAGTATCTTTAGCTCCTCAGACTCTGAACCACATTTTGAAATTAAAATCCATCTTTATATCCTAGTCATGGAACAACTAGACCCAAACTTTGTAACAGGCAAGAATGCACAAGAGGGGAGTGACTTGTGCTTCTAAAATTTAACTTTAAAGACAATACAGTTTATACCGGTTCAGCCCAAACTTGGCCTACGTCCAGTTCTCCAACCTTCAGTTGGGTTCCACTAATATCTCAAGATTAAGTCAGGCTCTTGACAGCCTTTACAAGTGACAGCAACAACTTCTCTCTATACTGATCACTCCCCCTTACACTTTGTAAGTTGATACCCTACTCTTAAGATCCCACTATCTTAAGAGTAATTCTCACTTGATAATGAATACTGAAATAGATTGTTCACTATATTGAACAGATTGTGTTACACACTTAAGAATATTAGAACAGTAAGCTTTCTGAGTATTGAATGCAGTAGATACAGATAATCAGTGTGGCAATCAATTCTCTCAACTAACTTCTTTACTGGAGTATTTATAGTCTCTTCTAGAAATTTATCCGTTGAAGATATAGCCGTTGTATAAGATCAGAGAGTTGGATAATCTGGTGTGGAGTGTTGAAGATGTATTCTGTGATGCATTTACTCCATTGTACTTGTCTTTGCTTTAGCTCATCTCTCTTCATTAATCGCTGGAGGTGGTAGGTGAGTTCCAACGGCTCTATTGATCAGATTGTGTGCTAACGTTGACTTCCATAAGTAGGTCTGTGCAATTCTGTACTTGGAAAGCTTAAAATAGCCTTAACCATTGATTTTGAATAAATCCTATCGCCACTCAGATTACAGCCTTTGATCGATTACAGGGTCTGGTGTCTAATCGATTACATATCGATTAATCATAGATTATAGCCTGCATCACTGAGCATCATATTAGAAAATCATGTGCCTAATCGATTACAAGAGAAGCCTGATCGATTAGGTATGTCTAAAAGATTACATTCAAATTACATACTTTCTCTGATCAATTACTTAATTTCCTTTAATCGATTAATGCTCTCCAATCGATTATGCTTGAAATATGATATGATCGATTAAGGCTCTCTGATCGATTAGGCAAATATTCTTTAATTGATTAAGGATCTTTGATCGATTAGGCAAAAGACTCTTAATCGATTAAGTGACTCTAATCGATTACTCTAATTCCTCCTAATCGATTATATGGCACTAATCGATTGGGCTAACATTCTCTCATCGATTACAGGACCCTCTGATCGATTAGGCAACCAGATTCTTAACTTCTAATCTGAACTCTAATTGATTAGGCTCATAATTATTTGTCTTGTAATCTATCCCTAATCGATTATGCAGCACTTAGAATTTTATCAGATTATCTCTAAGTTGATTCTGATCTTATCATAGTTTCTCCTTATGCCTAAGATATGTTTAGTTATCATCAAAACTTAGCATTCTAACATTCTCCCCCTTTTTGATGATGACAAAACAATAGAAGCAGTTAATAAGATAACAGAGCAAGAGAAGATTGAACATAAACTGCATATTGATATCATAAACATTTTGAAGGACATAATTCATGATGTACAAAAGAAAATAGATATGAAATGGGATGAATGAACTAATAAAAACATGTAAAGTATAAATGATGCATATGAGAGGGTTTAAGGCTGATGGATGCTTTCTGATTTAGTCTGATTCTGAGTCATCCTTCCAGTTTGATGTGTCCAAGTCGTAGTCCCCAGATTCACTGCTAATTCCCCAGAGACAGTTGAGGGATCTTCCAGGAACTCAGTCTGAATTTCAACCTCCTTTTTCTTAGTAGGTGCTTTCTTCTTCTTGGTGACAGCGTTCTTCTTAGGAGGAGATGGAGGAGGAAGATATGAAAGCATCTTCTCTAGACGAGTCTGCTCTTTTGGTTTCTTCTTTGGAGGAAGCTTAGAGGATTTTCCTTTAGGAGCACCCTTCCTCTTTGCAGGAGTCTTAGGAGCAAACGTAGGTTCCTCAATTACAATGCCTTTGGTTGCCCTGGTACTCTTCCTTGTTACTGCTTAGGAGCAGTTTTCTTAATTCTTTTCCCTTTGACAGTAGATTGAACTTCTTGCCCCTTTTCTTCCTTATCAGATTCCAAAAATTCTAATGTAGTCTGAATAGGATCCAGTACTTTCTTCTGAGCAGTCTTCTTAAACTTTACTTGCCTCTAGACACCCCAACTAGGAATTATAGGCTGAGGAACTTGATTTTTCTGTTTTGATTCTGCCATCTCAGCCTTTGCTGCATCTTTATCCTCCCTTTACTTCTAACTTTGAGCCATCTTTTGACTAAATTCTTCCACCTGCTGATGCAACTCTTCTGCCTGTTAAAGGTAGTGAGGCAGAAGATCTATGGCAACAGGCTTAGGCTCTTCTTCATAAACCACCATGGCCGTGCTTAGGTCTTCTTCCAGAACATTATCATCATTTTCTGGGGGAAGATTGGTGATGACTTCATTTTCAGATTCTGAGGCCTCTTCTACCACAACTTCCTCTTCGGCCATGCTCAACTTGATTGCTTCTGCAAGCTCATGAATTTCTTCAAGTGTCTGGCTCATGGTGGCATCCTCAGGAACTTGGGGCATCTGAGGAATGTCAGAGGCAATGGTTGAGAGAATGGTGGCAGCCTCCACAGCTTTTTCTTGGAGTTGGCTACTTTCTCCAGGGGTTGTCACACTGAATATCTTCTCCCTCTTTTTGGCATCATCAAAAGGGGCAGAGGGAGGAACTGGAGTAGTATCAACTACCATAGCTTTGCCCTTCCTGGCATAGGTGTGAGCAGGGTCAGATTTAGGGGTATAGGAGATAGCAGAGGGATGAATTGATGGAGTTTGACTTGGTGGAGGTGTGGTTTGGGCAAGAGAAGAGGTGGTGATATTCATGGGAGATGGAGGAGGGTCTTGGTTGTCTGATGAGTTTGAGGAGGATTTCTTGGATGGAGAGGAAGGTGAGGGCTTGTGTTTGGGAGAGTCTATTTTGGTAGGAATTGGAGAAGAGGGATGAGAGTGTGTGGGAGTGGATTGAGGGACGAAATGAATTGGGGATACTTGATGAGCTTCATGCCCGGCAAAGGGAGATAGTGGGGTACCAGGAAGGTTGACTTGAAATTGCTGCTTCAGAATGTTCTCTAAGCCAGCCATCCGATTGTGGAGGAATTTGTGCATGTCCACCGCAACATCATATCCCTGGAAGATGGTCAGAGTGCTCTCCTTGACTGATTTGACCACTGAATCATTCAGAGCAGCCACCAACCTTTTCAGTAATCTATCCTCCATGGCTTGGTGTTCCAGGGCCAATTCTTCTACAACCCTGGCAGATACTCTCTCCATAATTTGATTAATCATGTTGACAGGGAGTGGGGCACCTTCTTCTGGAACAGGTGCTGCAGGTTCAGGCTGAACTGGAGGAGCAGGTGCTGCTGCTTCCTGATCTATGGGATCTTGAACATGTTCAGATGAGTGAGAGGCAGAAGAATTCACCTCTCCTTGATCAAGTCCCTATTGAGGTTGTCTCTCTTCAATGTGAATTACAGGTTGAGGAATGGAAGGGGTGTGACTGCTGCCAAAAGGCTGCAACCCCATTTTCTTGAGAGTAGTCAGATCACACTTAGGGGGCTCCTTATTCTGTTCTTCTTCAAGCCAGAAAATATTGTTGTTGTAGAGGATGAAGGAGATAAGCTGAGCAAAGGGGAGAGGAGTCTCCACTGTCTTGGTCTTGTGGAACCTTAGAAATTCCTCACAGATGACTTGCCCAGGATTGATAGGCACTTTGTTGATTAGCTTGGGCAATATGGGATTGTCAATATCAAGGATGAGAGTGAAATTGCATGCTTTATTCACCATACATCTGGAGTAGGCATAATGAATGACTCTGTAGGCAGAAGGCAATTGAGCAGGCTTGAGATTTCCTTGGATTGGGCTATCTGGACTATAAATTGTTCTGAGTTCATCATCAAAGAATTTCTCTTTTTCTTGCCAGATATTGCACTCTTCCATCCCTGGTCCATCCATGTGAAGCCATTGGTTTAAAAGCTTCCAATCAAAAGAGAAACTCTTGCCTCTGACCTTTGAAGATATTGTGATCCCTGTGACTTTTCCTTCTGACTCAGTAACATGAATCTTCAGATTGGAGTAGAAGGCCTTGATGAATTTTTCATTGTAGTGATTTTTGACGCCTATCCAATACTTATAGGGCTCCAACCACTCAGACACAGGATAGCCATTTTTCTCCAGATAGGCTATATCCACAAACCCACACCTTTGCTGTAAAGATCTCTTCTGAATATCTTCTGAGGCATCCTCAATAGGACCCTAAGCAAATGACAAATCAATGGGAACTTCTGTATCTCCTGAGATAAGTTCTCTGACTCTGACTATAGAAGGACTCTTGGCTTGGGACTTGGATGCAGAACCACGGGTTTTGGCCATTTGAGGTAATGGTTGAGAGGTTGAGGGAATGGAGTTTGAAGGAGGGGAAGGATGTCTGTATGTTGAGGCTGGGTCATTTGGTGGTAAGGGAACTGTATCAGGAACGACTTGGGCTCTATAGTTGTTTGGTATACGCATAACGCATTTTGGGTGCCATGGGAAGGGTTTATATAGAGGACTTAAGGGGTATGACTGATGATTTGTAGGGATGTAACCAGTTTGGAAGAGTTATGACTGATGATGATTCGAATAATGGCTTCGGTTACGATGGTTATGAGAAGGTTTAATGGTTCGAACGTTAGGGTTTGATGAGAAATGAAGAGATAAGGTTAGGAATGGATGTATTATGGTGCGAAATGATGCTTCAGTTACATATGTCAAATATATACGTGAGGAAGTGCACAGGAAAACATGCAATTGTCAGAAAAAAAATGTATGTTACAAATGTTACCGTTGACTCCTAATCGATTACGTGTGTTCTGTAATCGATTACAGGGAGCAGTCTCTGATCGATTGGATGCGTCTGATCGATTAGGGATTGTTGTGATCGATAGGTCCACGCTGAGTAATCGATGCCCAATCGATTACTCCTTCCTTGTGATCGATCAGGCAATCCTGATCGATTATAGCCTTTTCCCTAATCGATCCTTCTTTCCTCTCTAATCGATGCCTAATCGATCACAAAACATGTCATGTGATCGATCAAACTTACCTGATCGATTAGGCGATGGTTTTTCATTCTGAAACACTAAAATCCTGCAAAATTTTAATTTGACACTCTGATGCCTAAGTTAGTATTAGATCATCAAAACATTGCATAAGTTAAATGGATTTAGATGATTAGAGAATTTTTTTATACAGACTTACAACTCATTGGAATTTACCATTCCCAATTCTCTTCTGATGAACATAAACTGTTCAGTTGCTAAGGGTTTGGTGAAGATGTCAGCTAGCTGCAAGTGTGTTGAAATGAATTCCACTCTCACATCCTTCTTTTGCACATGGTCTCTGATGAAGTGGTGTCTTACATCAATGTGCTTTGTTCTTGTGTGATGTACTGGATTCTTGGCCAGGCTAATTGTGCTTGTGTTGTCACAGAGGATTGGAACTTATGGGAATTCCATCCCCAAATCCCTTAATTGATGCTTGAGCCACAGAACTTGAGCACAGCAACTTGCAACAGCTATATATTTAGCTTCTATTGATGATAGGGAGACACATGTTTGTTTCTTGCTTGCCCAGGAGACTAAGGATCCTCCAAGATATTCACATTGGCCACTAGTACTCTTTCTATCAGTTTTGTACCCAGCATGATCTGAGTCTGAGTAAGCAATGAGATACTCCTGAGTTCCTTTTGGATACTACAACCCCAGCTCCTGAGTTCCTACCAGATATCTTAAGATTCTTTTAACACATATGTGATGTGATTCCTTTGGCTTAGCTTTGATATCTAGCACACATTCCCACACTAAATTGAATATCTGGTCTGCTGACAGTCAAGTATAGGAGAGAACCAATTAGACCTCTGTATGTGGACTGATTGAAATCCTTTCCCTTTACATCAGCATCCAGTACTGCTGTAGAGCTCAAAGGAGTATCTTTTACCTTGGACAGATCCATTCCAAACTTCTTCAAGATCTCCTTCACATACTTGGTTTGGGAGATGAAAATCCCATATTTTCTTTGTTTAATCTGAAAACCTAGAAAGAAGTTCAGTTCCCCCATCATGGACATCTCGAATTCTCCCTGCATAGTTTTAGAAAATTCCTCACAGAGAGATTCATCAGTAGCACCAAAAATAATATCATCTACATAAATCTGTACAATAAGCATATTTTTCTTCTTATGTAAGATAAACAGTGTGGTGTCTACTTTTCCTCTTGAAAAACCCTTGTCTAGTAGGAAATTACTCAATCTTTCATATCAGGCCCTTGGTGCCTGTTTAAGTCCATATAAGGCCTTTTTGAGTTTAAAAACATGATCTGGTTTAGCAGAATCTTCAAAGCCAGGAGGTTGTTCAACATATACCTCTTCCATGATATAACCATTAAGAAAGGCACTCTTTACATCCATTTGATAAAGTTTAAAATTTTTTAGGGATGCAAAGGCCAACAAAAGTCTTATTGCTTCCAATCTTGCAACTGGGGCAAAAGTCTCCTCATAATCGATACCTTCATCTTGGTTATATCCTTTGGCCACAAGTCTACCCTTGTTTCTAACCACAGTTCCAGATTCATCAAGTTTGTTTTTGAAAACCCATTTAGTTCCAATAATCGGATAATTAGAAGGTTTAGGAACTAAATCCCAAACTTGACTTCTTTCAAATTGATTGAGCTCTTCTTGCATTGCAACTATCCAATCACAGTCTGCTAAAGCTTCTTCAATGCACGAAGGTTCAATTTCAGAAATAAAAGTAGAAAATTGCATTTCATTTTGAATTTGGTTTCTGGTTTTAACACCCTTATTAACACCACCAATGATTTGCTCAGGTGGATGATCCCTGTGATGTCTCCATGCTAAGGGTCCAGCTGGTGCATCATGAGGATCATCCTCTTGGCCTTCCTCATGGGATTCATCTGATGGCGGTGATGATTGGGTAGAATTTTTAGGCCTCTTTGGAAAATCTAATTCTTCTTCTGATGTAATATTCTGTTCAGAGTTAGTTTCATCAAAGACTACATGGACTGACTCTTCAACAGTTGAAGTTCTTTTATTGAAAACTCTATAAGCCTTACTTCTATTGGAATAACCAATAAAAATTCCAGAATCAGCCTTAGGATCAAATTTACCTAAGTTTACCTTCCCATTGATGTGGATGAAGCATTTGGAACCAAAGACTTTTCAGATGGCTTACATTTGGCTTTCTTCCTTTGTAAAGCTCATATGGGGTCTTGTCCATTCCTTTTCGTATGTAGACCCTGTTTGATATATAACATGCAGTACTCATTGCGTCTGCCCAGAACACTTGAGATACTCCCTTTTCATTGAGCATTGTTCTGGCCATCTCAGTGAGAATTCTGTTCTTCCTTTCTACCACTCCATTTTGTTGGGGAGTTCTAGGAGCTGAGAAATTGTGATTTATTCCATTTTCTTCGCACAGCTTCAGGAAGTCTTGGTTCTCAAATTCTCCTCCATGATCTGTTCTAATTGAACTGATTTTCTTGTCCTTTTCATTCTGTACTTTCTTTGCAAACAGGTAAGGCATCAAAAGTTTCATGCTTGGAGGAAAGAAACATAGTCCAAGTGAACCTAGAATAGTCATCCACAATCACAAGTGTGTACAGACTTCCTCCTAGACTCTTTACTCTTGCTGGACCAACCAGATCCATATGGATTAGTTCCAGAGGTCTAGAAGTGGAAATTCCCTTCTTAGGTTTAAAAGAGGACTTTGTTTGTTTTCCTTTTTGACATGCTTCACACACCAAATCAGATTTTACTTTCATATTAGGAATGCCAATGACTAAATCCTTTTTGATCAGTTTCTCTAGTTGAGACATGTTTACATTACATGAGCTAATCACTTATGCCATAGCCAACAGTTATCTGAGTTGCTTATAAAACATTTTTCAGAGAAATGCTGGTTTAGATCTACTGTATATAAATTTCCATTTCTGTTGGCCTTCAGTCTACATTTAAGGTTTGGCTTATCTATAGCTAGCTCTTTCTTATCTATTATGAGGCATTCATTTGAATCAAAAATTACCCAGTTACCTTTGTTAGTGCTTTGACTGACACTTAGCAGATTGTGGCAGAGACCATCCACAAGATAGATGTCTTTAACTGGACCAATGTCTCCTCTTCCTGCAATTTTCCCAGACTGATTTCCGCCAAAATTGACCTTGGCTCCATCCTTCATGATCAAATTGTCTAGTTTCTCTTTGTCTCCTGTCATGTGTCTTGAGTATCAACTATCTATATACCATTTAGAATTTTTGGATGCCTTGAGACATACCTGCACAGACTAAACAGATTTAGGTACCCAGATTTTCTTGGGTCCTTTGGGATTAGTTTGATGCCTTTGATCCAAATGGACTTTGGGCTGTTGTGTCCCTTTAGGGACCCACTTATATGACCCGGATAATCCATGTCTCTTAGGATAACATGTTGATTCGGAATGACCCTTTTTATTACAGTAATTGCAGAAAGAAAAAGGTGATGAATAATCTGAAGCTTTTCTGAAAAATTTCCAGTATGATTTCTCTTTGGATACAAACTTCTTTTCTTTCAGAGTTTTGGGAGTTGGATCATAACCTATCCCAGTTTTATCTTTTTATGCTTTTTGATTCATCAGCATAACATCAAGATTTCTGTGCTCTTGGTAAACTTCTTTAAAATCCCAGAAATTTTCTCATTTTCTTTCAAAAGTTTTTCATAGTTTTTGCAATCAGAACTTTCTTGAAAAGCTTTTTCTGAAATCTGTTTACATTTTTCACAATCAAGTGTTTCTGCTTTCTTTTCAAGTTCTTTGTTTTTCTTTCTCAAAACAGACACTTCCTTTGCTAGCTTCTCAAATTCAACATGTATATCATCATACGCATCTTGAAGTTCTTGAAAAGATGGGTCAGAAGGATATACCTCATTATCGGATGATTCCTCTTGAGCCACCAGACAGAGGTTGGCTGCTTCCTCAGCATCACTAGTCTCCTCATCTGAACTGTCTCCCCATATAGACGAAACATAGGCTTTCTTTCTGCCTTGGAACTTCTCCTTCTTTTTCTCTTTCTCCTTAAATCTTTGAAGACTTGGACATTCTGCCTTGAAGTGTCCAGGCTTCTTGCATTCATAGCACACAGGAACATTTTTCTGTGAGTCCTTTCTGATGTTGCTTAGGCCACCTCTCTGGTATCTTCCTCTATTTCTAAAGAATTTTCTAAATTTTCTTACCATAAAGGCCATCTCATCATCATCCAATTCTTCCTCATCTTCCTCATCCTCATCATCTTTTGTAGAGGCTGTTAAGGCAAGATTCTTTTTCTTCTTGTCTCCATAGAGTTCTCTTTGTACTTTAATGGTTGTTTCATATTCAGTCAGGCTCCCAAGCAATGAAGTGATAGAGCTCATAGACTCTCCTCTCATTTCTTGGATTGCATTAGCTTTCATCTGCCATTTAGGAGTCAGAATCTTCAAGATTTTGGAGACTTGTTCTGTCTCTGAGATCCTTCTTCCAAGAGCTGTAAGGTTGTTGATCAAATGAGTGAATCTGATTTCTATCTCCCTAATTGGTTCTCCTTCTTCCATTTTGAACAAATGAAAGTCAATAATCAATTGCTCAACTCTTCTAGTTTTTACACCACTGGTCCCCTCATGAGCAACTGCTAGAGCATCCCACATTTCTTTTGCAATCTCCAGATAACATACTCTAAAGTATTCTTTTTGGCTTAAAGCATTCTGGAGAATCAAGACTGCCCTGCTGTTAAGTTCCAGATCTCCTTTGTCATCGTCAGTAAACTCCTGAGGGAGCTTTGGCACTTGAGCACCATTTTCTATTTTCATAGGAACAAGATCTCCTTCTTCAACTATCCTCCAGAGATCATACCTGGATGATTTGATGAACACTTTCATTTTCATCTTCCAAAAGGTATAATGTTCACCATTAAATCTAGGGAGTTTGTTGATCGAGCTGCCTTCTGGAAGCACGTTATCATATCCTGCCATGATAGATCTTTTCTTCTCCTGATCGTGGGATCAGTGGATTTTGAGAAGACCAGGCTCTGATACCAAATGTAACAGGCAGGAATGCACAAGACGGGGGGTGAATTGTGCTTCTAAAATTTAACTTTAAAGACAATACAGTTTATAGTGGTTCAGCCCAAACTTGGCCTACGTCCAGTTCTCCAACCTTCAGTTGGGTTCCACTAATATCTCAAGATTAAGTCAGGCTCTTGACAGCCTTTACAAGTGACAGCAACAACTTCTCTCTATACTGATCACTCCCACTTACACTATGTAAGTTGATACCCTACTCTTAAGATCCCACTATCTTAAGAGTAATTCTCACTTGATAATGAATACTGAAATAGATTGTTCACTCTATTGAACAGATTGTGTTACACACTTAAGAATATTAGAACAGTAAGCTTTCTGAGTATTGAATGCAGTAGATACAGATAATTAGTGTGGCAATCAATTCTCTCAACTAACTTCTTCACTGGAGTATTTATAGTCTCTTCTAGAAATTTATCCGTTGAAGATATAGCCGTTGTATAAGATCAAAGAGTTGGATAATCTGGTGTGGAGTGTTGAAGATGTATTCTGTGATGCATTTACTCCATTGTACTTGTCTTTGCTTTAGCTCATCTCTCTTCATTAATCGCTGGAGGTGGTAGGTGAGTTCCAACTGCTCTATTGATCAGATTGCGTGCTAACGTTAACTTCCATAAGTAACTGTGCAATTCTGTACTTGGAAAGCTTAAAATAGCCTTAACCATTGATTTTGAATAAATCCTATAGCCACTCAGATTACAGCCTTTGATCGATCACAGGGTCTGGTGTCTAATCGATTACATATCGATTAATCATAGATTATAGCCTGCATCACTGAGCATCAGATTAGAAAATCATGTGCCTAATCGATTACAGGGGAAGCCTGATCGATTAGGTATGTTTAACAGATTACATTCAAATTACATACTTTCTCTGATCGATTACTTAATTTCCTTTAATCGATTAATGCTCTTCAATTGATTATGCTTGAAATATGATATGATCGATTAAGGCTCTCTGATCGATTAGACAAATATTCTTTAATCGATTACGGATCTCTGATCGATTAGGCTAAAGACTCTTAATCGATTAAGTGACTCTAATCGATTACTCTAATTCCTCCTTATCGATTATATGGCACTAATCGATTGGGCTAACATTCTCTCATCGATTACAGGACCCTCTGATCGATTAGACGACCAGATTCTTAACTTCTAATATGAACTCTAATCGATTAGGCTCATAATTATTTGTCTTGTAATCTATCCCTAATAGATTATGCAGCACTTAGAATTTTATCAGATTATCTCTAAGTTGATTCTGATCTTATCATAGTTTCTCCTTATGCCTAAGATATGTTTAGTTATCATCAAAACTTAGCATTCTAACAAACTTAAGGAAATGGTGTCCCTAACCCTAATGGAAATAATTGTAATGGTTAACGGGAAAGGGTAGGTGAAATCATAATATACCTCAAAGAAGAATCATTAGTAAAGTTATATCATCCGGTGTTACTTATGATCCTTATATACCCTAACATTAACAACAATTTTGAGATTAAAGGTCCACTTATTGTTTCTCTCCCTTGTTTGGCAGGATTAGAAGGGAAAGACCCATATCATCACTCGAAAAGGATTTTCCTTGTTTGTTCATGCATGAAACCTATAAGAGGAAATTTGGACGATGTACAAGTAAAAGTGTTTCATTTGAGTTTGGAGGGGAAAGCAAAAGTTTGGGCAAATTTTATTTTGGAACATTACTTCCCAACTTCCAAAACTTCTGAACTCGATAAGGAAATCTACCCCATCAATCATGATCCTTCAGAATCCTTCCATGAGTATTGGTGCATATTCCAAGAGGTGCTTGCTAAGTGCCCTCGCCATCAAATCATAGATGAGAAATTGATTTAATACTTCCACAAAGGATTACTTCCTAATAAGCAAGGCATACTTGATCCTTCGGCCAGTGGTTCTCTTAAAGATATGACTATTGATGAAGCATTAAACTTGATCAAGTTATGAGTAAGAAACACTCAACACTACAACAAAAGGAGTGTTAAAGGAGTCTATGATGTGAGTACCACACCTCAACAATGGAAGAGGATTGATTCCTTGGAAGATGATTGCACCATACTATTGTATCTTTTTCATAGCCAAATTGGGTGGATTATTGCATGTTCTAGGGAGTTTTGCACCAAATTAGAGAAAATTCTTATTTTTTGACACTTAATTGGGATTTGTGATATTAAGGGGAAAAATTGGTATAATTAGTGATTTATCTTGATAAGAATTTCTCTAGGACAATTGATACTACTTTGGCTTGGTTTTATATTGCAAATTGTAATACCCAAAAATTGGAAAATAGGAAATACGGAACTACTTAAAGTTTTCAGGTTTTTTTAGGATTGTAAGGTTTATTTTCTTTAAAATGTTGAAGAAAATAGTTAGAAAATAAATTTAGATATGAGAATTTTAGGGAAATTATAGTGAGGCTCAAATAAATTTATGGTGGAAGAAAATATTCAATATGACATGAGAATTAACTTTTAGGAATTTATTTTTAGGGAAGAACGAAATTGCCCCTATTTAGAAAATTATTTGTGTTATGAATGAAAGTACAAAATGGTAATTTGTGCTATGTAAAATTATATCCAACCTAAATGTGTATATGTTTTAAGAATTATTTGAGCTCTCCAAAGTGAAAGGGAAAAAAAGATGGTTCAGGATTATGTTCTGATATCCAGGTAGCAGTTTTATTTCATGACATTGATTATATATGAATAATGTCATAATATACGTTACAGGTTTATGGTAAGTTTTAATCCTATCATTTTTTTACTGGAATACTCCCAACCTACATGGATCACTGCCCCTAGTAAGATTAACAAAACTTAACGGTTATGTAAGTAAATTCTTGTAGGTAGAGGACCCCCACTAATAACAAATATATTGTTATTAGTGACTGGAAAGTGCACATATCACACATGTTATATGGATTATTATTATCATATGATTTGTACACGTTTATGAATTGTTATGTATGGTAATGTATGCAAAAAACCACTACTGAGACTCTTTGAATCTACCCTTTTTGATACTTTTTGATACATGTTTTTCAGAGGAGCAGGAAGGAGGTGGGGCTTTTAAATTTAAGATAGTATATGAAGAGCAGGAATGCCTGTTATATTTTGTACTGGCGTAGATAGATATTTTTTAATATATTACCTGTATACGTTATAAGGTTAAATAGGTACTAGCCTAGAGCTTGTATAGTGATTATGTAAACTTGTATATATAAATATTTTTAAAAAGGAAAACAACAGCATATACAGGTAAAAGAGTTCTCGACCAAGATAACCCCAATGTTTTATTATTATGAAAGTAGAAGTATAGATAGGTAGCCAATACATATTATATATATTAGAAATATATAATGAGGATTTTGGCTCCTCACACACTATCAAATAGGATTAGATACCCTAAGACGATCCCGACTTTTTAATTGTTTTATATACCATTTGATTTTATATAAAGTTTGGATTTAAACCAATTTGTCAAAAAGCCTATTCAGTAAAAAGAACATGTTTAATTTAGTCATATTTTTGGGCCTTTGACATTAGAGAAAATGGTTATAAATAAATTAAGATGCTATAGCATAGTATTATAATATTATGTGTTACGCAAATTACATGAAGAATGAGGCCAAATCGGAAGAAGATTCAAGGACAAAAGATAGGAGGAACAAAACAGGAAGGGGCCTCCCTGCTTGTTCACTGAGGTGAACTACACAGATTGGCCTCCCCTCTCTGCCTTATTCATCGTGATGAACATTTGAGTTTCTGATGCAAAAGTGAGATGATCTTTTGGGTTTTTAGGGTTCCAAATTGATAGATCCACCCCAGAATGATCCATACCTGAGTTCCTTACTTACCAAATCACTCAATCCAAGGAGATTTAACACCTCTCATTCACTCTCTAACCTAAATTTCTCTTAACTCTCTCCCATCTACATCTTTTTCTTCCATCTTCTTCCACCCTTTTCCTTCATGGCTACACATGTAGAAATTCTCCTTGTGCATCCATTGAAGCTATGAGGGATAAGGTTTATCATCTGTTGGGGAATGGAGTATTGGCTTGAGTATTGAGATCATCATTAGGAGAGTTTTCTAGTTCTACATATATGTATTTAAGATTTCTTCTATGTTTATATCAATTTTGAACTTCTCATCAAGATGTTTAGATTTATGTATTTGGTTGAGAGTTTAGACAGGTATGTATGAGGTTTGAATAGCTAATTTGGTGTTGGATTGTGTATTTAGTACTTCGTTAATTGTATATACGTTTTGATTAATCTATCTTGGTATTGAGTTGTTGGGCTCATATGTTTGATGATTCTATCTAGTAGGTTTATTTGAGATATGTATTTAATTATGTTGAGTTTTCTTTTATTGGGCATTCTTGTATGTGACAAAAAGAATTTATATTAGAATGAACTTGGAAAAGGAAAGAAGCATTAATCTAACCTAATTTAACTAAGCACAATTGGATCCAAGATTAATTAATTAATTTCCCTAACATTATCTTAAGTAAGCATTAAAGCTGGGTCATTGATAAGAGTATCCTTGTATGACATCAGGTGATTCCATTTGTGAGTGAGATTTTGATACATGCATGAATTAATGTTAGGTAGTCAAGTGGTGTTAGTGTGATGATGATGAATTAGTGCGAATATTTTCTGATATTTTAGATATTAAGGATCCAAGTGACCTGGATCCCTTAGCTCTCTTCCGACCCACCTAAACATATTTATTCTGCCCCTAGAGGTCAAGATAAACAGATTTTGGCAGCTAAAATCATTACACCTTCATCTTCCATCCAAATTCACCAACTTTTCACCATCTAACTTTCGGCCATTACCTCAACACTATTGTAATGGATGGTTTCATGGGCAACTAAGCACCTTGATTTTCCTAAAGTGACGGAAGAAGCTTGGGCTCTGAGAAGAAAGGGAGTCAATATCTAATTTCTTAATTCCTTGTATTGTTTAATTTATACTAGATGCTAGGTCTACATCTAGTTTATTTAAGACATGATTAGTCGTTTGAGTTCTCTACAATTGAGAGATAAGATGTTTACTAGTTTGTGTTGTTAGTTTGAGTCTTTGCTTTTCATACATGACATTGATTGTATAACTGGACCGATTAACGATTATTTTAATTATGTTATGAAATATCTTTAGATTTGTAATTGAGGTCTCGGTTACTTGTATCTCTTAAATCAATTCAAATTAGTGTAAGCTAATGCTTATTGAGTTAGGAATTAGAGAAACTAGTATATGATTGGTCAGGGATACTAATTCATCTAATCTTAGCGAGTTTGAGAGGTCTCTTGAGTAATGTTATGAAGTGTAGCAACTCCCCATAATTATTAGAAGCGATGATAGTAGTTCTGTTGGTTTAGGGAAACACCATTTTCACAAATTAAACTCTTTAATTGCAAATTTGTTTTTGTTATTGCTCTTTTAAGCATCCTTAAAATAGAATAAATTATTGATTGTGCTTGATTATTATACATTTTTAACCACCAATAATGGTAAATTAGCACTTGATTTAGGCAATTATATTGGGAATTAGGTACAATTACATCTATGGTCCAAGATTAGGGAGTTAATTACATTTTCATTGTAATTTGAGCATATTAGGGCATTAACTCATGCATTTCATCATTATGGACTTGATATACTTCACATATACCCTAATTCCCAGTATAGGTGTAAAAGAGGAGGATCAGAATGAAGAAAAAAAGCCAAAAAGCAAAATGCATCATCTTCGTCGTGGGCCTCACGACAAGGCCCATAGCAAATAAAGAAAAAAATTGCTCATTGTGGAGTGTCACGACCAAGGCGCAGTGAGATTGAACATAAAATTTGGCGATCTGAACAAAAATTAGGAAACTCTCTATTTTGATTGATTGTGCAATTTTGAGTGATTGGGTCAGGCTTAAACTTTTCCTAATTGATATTTTCGACCTCTCCAAGTAATCCTAAGAAAATTTGGAAGGTTTTTGGGGTTGCCTCTTTTGCTAATAAAATTATAATTCGAATTTCCTTTCCTACTACCAGAATTCACCACCATTCATTCTATCCTCTCCTTCTCTCTACTTTGTCCGAATTTTCTCTTCTCCCTACCATCCCTCTACATGAAAATCACCATTCCACTACACTCTCATGGCTTCTTATTCAAAAATTCAGTCTATGTTGATTGAGAGCATGACTAGCTAGGCACCTTTGTGGGGAGTTTGATGGAAGAAGGCAACAGAAGCTTCATTGTCCTGATTGGGGAGTTATTTAATTTTTTTCCTTGTCCAATTTCATCTATGTATTCTAATTCCTTGTGTTTTGGCATATGTATGTGATATTGGAACAATTTTTCTTTGAATTTTTATCAGTCATGCATGTAATCAAGCGATGCTTTTTTTATATATGAACCTAGTGTTTGTTTCTTAGCATTATATGATTGATGTGGTAGAATTGCTTATTTACTTTGAATCCTATTATGTGTTTGATGCATGTGTGATTATATGTGTGTTTAGCCACTAGGTTCATAATTGGAAGGTCAAAATAAACTTTCAATAAGAGACTCATCATGTATTTGGTAAAAACTCTCATTATCAAGTTGGAATTTAACAATTGCCTTTTTAATTAATTGTGCAAGTGATGCACTAAATCAATTAGCAATTAGGTTAATTGGATTAAGAGCGATTGCCTTAGGTTTTTACATTAGAACTTAGATTAGGACTCCCATATCATTCTAGAAGTTAGGAAAATTGTTTGATCCATCAAGAGACCCATATTCATCTCACAAGTTTCACATCAAATTTTATTTGCTTTCTTTAAAAATCAAAACTCCCAAAAAGAAGTAGTTTAGTTTTCTTAATTAAAATCACAAAACCCGATTTTTATAGCTTCTGCATGCATTTAGTTAGCTTAGGTAGTTAGTTAATCGACTCCACGTGAGACAATCTGGGAGGGCACCACTAGTGCAATCCTTGGTTTTTAATTAATTTGCATTTGTACCCCAAGGTGTTTAGGAGAGGAGCAAATCAGTTATATCCTAAATTCTAGGTTACTAGGTGACTGGTTTACACTTGAGAGATAACATTTGGGATCGTACTAATTGCTATGTTCCTTGGGTTGAAAAATATATTTGAAGAGCGAAATCCAAGGCTTATAAATCAAAATTTAAATATTTAAAATATTACTTAATAGGATAGATTAAATGCGTTAGAATAATAAGTTTTGATGATAATTAAACATAACTTAGGCATAAAGAAAGGTTGGGTAAGGATCAGGAATAACTTAGAAACAATCTGATAGAAAATCCTAAGTATTGCCTAATCGATCAAGGATAGATCAGAGACAGATTAGAAGTTAAGATCATAGGCGCCCAATCGATCAGGGACCCCTGTGATCGATCAGAGAAAGTGAAAAATGAACTAAGTGCTAGTATGATCGATTAGAGGAATCAGATGAACTTAGTGTAATCGATTGGATTAGTCTGATCGATTAGACCTCCCCTGTGATCGATCAGAAGGACTAAAGAATAACTCAAGACTAATCTATTTTTAATCGATCAAACATGCTTAATCGATCAGAGGACAATGTTTGATCGATCAGATAAAGGCTATAATCTGAATGTAATCTAAGTGCAATCGATTGGATAAGTCTAATCGATCAGGGACCCCCTGTGATCGATCAGACGAGATATTTTCTAACTACATATTCAGTGATGCAGGTCATGATCGATATGTGATCCATGTGTGATCGATCAGGAACTAGAACCTGTGATCGATCAGAGCCTATGATCGATGACAAGCCTACTTTTAGCTTTCAAGTATAGAAGTTGTTCAAACCTATTTTAGGAAGTATCGTTAGACACATAATGTAACACCCCAAATTTTAGAAAATGGGAAATAAGGAATTAATTAAGATTTATGAAATATTATTAAAATATTAAAAAGCATTAAAAATGAAATTATGATGTTTTAGACATTTTTAATAATTTTAAGGATTATTTTCTTTAGAAAATAAAGAAAAATAATTAGGAGATAAATTTTGATTTGGGAACTTTAGGAGAATTTATTTTAAGGCTTAATGAAATTTATGACTAAGAAAAATCTCTAATATGATAAAAGAATTTAATTCTAGAAATTATTTTTCAGAGTAGGGACTAAACTGAAAACATTAAAAGTTGATTCTAGGGATCAAAACGAAAAGAAGAAAGTTTTAGGGGTCAGAACTCTATTTTTCCCCTCATCCTTTATATAATACTCCCTCATCCTCTCTGTCTCTCACTCTCGATCTCTCTCCCTCACCGACACTCTCTCCCTCACCTCCTTCCTCTGTTCTTCATCCTTCAAGCCTCGGCCGCCGGAGAAATCAGCAACAATCGGCGACGACGAGGAGCTCTGGGGCACGCCTGAAGTTCGGGTGGTTATGGGTGAGCTTCTTCCTCTTGTTTTCCTCTCTTCTCCTGTCCGATTGGTGCGAGTTAAGGGAAGGGATTAATTCGGTTTTAGGGGTTCTTAAGGTCTATAAATTCGTAGGAATGCTGTTTGGGCTGTGCTTTCAATGATTTCGGTTGAGATTTCGAGTGGGGATGAAGTTGGGTGGTTGATTTCCGTCGATTTGGGGCTCGGGTACTGTTCATCCGACCCTATTTCCTTTGATTTCTGGATATTCTTGTTCTAAAAGTTTAATTAAGCATGATTTAGAGTAAGTTCAAGCTTTATAGAGTGTCTTGCATGTTGATTTCTGAAGGCTGATTACTTGTTCTTCTCTTGTCTCGTCGGATTCTTGTTCTTTCTCCTCTATTCCGCCGATTCTTGTTCTCTGCTTGACCGAATGTCTGCTCTTGCTCTGTGATTGTTTTTGAATGTATGATGAAAGGGAATTGGAGCTGATGATGGTGATTGATGGTGTAGGGTTGAGGTTCAATTGAATAAGAGTATGTGTGTTAATTTTCTTTGTTCTGCTGTGTTGGCTGACGGGTTCATGCACAAGGGAGGGAGTATTTCATTTACTTTCATATGAATATATTCTTATTGATATGGAATATGAGGGAACCATAAATTCTATGGATTGTTGGGCTGAATTTTGTCTCTTTATTTCTCTGTTTTCCGTTTCTGTTTTGGCGTGAGGATTGTGGGAAATTTTGAGAATTCTGGTATCTCTACTTTTGATTAAATTATATACATAAGCTGTAATTTGTGATGGTGAATGTTTTTCTGCCTTGCTCTGTTTGTTAGGTTCCTTGTTCTTTTCTTTTGTGTCATGTTGAATGTTCTGTTTTGATTGAAGGATTATAATCAGTTGAAACAAGTTGGGTGTTAATATATGCTTTGGATGAAAACTATAATTTTGAAAATATACTAGAAACTAGACGGGAACTATGTTTAAAGCAAGTTAAGAAATTAGAAGGAATAGAGTTGTGAACTTTGATTATTAAAGAACCAAAGATAAGCTTGATTTTGATGATGCTTTGAGTTCTTAATTGGTTTATAAGTAATAAGTATGTTTGATAGCAATTAGGTTGTAATTGTTAATTGTAAATTGAAAAGAGAAGTGATCACTGCATGCTTAACATCTTTGCTTTGTTTTACTATAGTTAGTTAAAGTGCTTGTTTTGGGTAATTGATTGGAATCTGATTTTTAGTGTTATTATATAGTAGTGTTGAGCATAGTAAAGAATTATAATTGAAATTATTAAATGAGATAGGAAAGCATTAATACTAGTTTAATATGGAGGAATAGTGTGTTTAGTAATGTAACAAAAGTCAAGGTTTATAGATTTAAGGGAAATAAAGAAGCAAAAGTTTGCTGTGTTGGTGATTCTAACCTCTTAAATAAGGATACTGGATGATTATGTGTGTTTTATTGTTTAGTTGAGTTGTTATATCATTATTTTCAATTGATGGAAGTTCGGGTCCCATGAATCATGCTTTATGTAGTATGGAGATTTAATTATATGCTGAAAATTGAAATGAATAATTGATTGACAGCTTTGGAACTGAATTATTACAACTATAGGTTTTTGTTTGGAGGCTGTAAAAGTTGAAGGAGTAACTAAATTAGTAGAGCATGTCTAAAGGGCTAAAATGATGATTGGGATGCTTGAAGTTTGTAATGTTGTATTTTACATGTTTAATAGGTTTTTAGATTTCTTTGATAGTCAATAGTGAATTAAATATCTAAACTACACTTTAAATATGTTTATAAGCTCTTAATTAGATTATAACTTCATTAAGTTAACAAGGTTTCTCGGCTTTCCTTCTTTGTTTAGACAACTTGTTTGGAAAAGCAAAAGTTGAGATTTGATGAATCTAATTGTTTCAATGGTTTGAAAATGTTAAAGGTAAAATTGTGCAAAAGTAAAGATTAGTAATGGAGAAAATGAAATAAGTTATAATTTCAAAGACTTCTCCTTCCTACTGTTATGTTACAGAAAATAAGTTACTACATCAGCAATTGCTAGTCAAGGTGTGATAAAGGTAACGTGTATAGGGTTTTTGTGGGAATTAAATTGAGTTGGAATGTTTAAAGTGGAGATTTAGGAAAATAATTATTGATGAAAATAACATTAAGGTAAATAAGGATTTAGAAGAGAAAGAAATATGATTTGGGTTTTGATTGTGATTGGAGATTGATTTGTAGTATTCTTTAATAAATTGAATTACTAGGATTTGATTTACATTATTAATTTATTTATTCTTGAAAATTTTATAATAAATAGGAAATATATATATATATATATATATATATTGGTGGGTGCTTGTGTGTGTGAATGACTATGATCTTTAAAGAAAGATTTTATAAAAAACTATTAGTCAAACATTAAGAATAAGAAAGTTTAATATAGTTAAATTATCAAAATAATCTCGGTTAGTCAAGATCCTAATTAAGTTTGAATAAATTATAATTTGATTAAACGAAAAGACTTGGGTAGTATTAAATTAGGATTCGTGAGAGACGTCAGATAATTATCCAAGAATATAGATATTAATTTATTATTTGTATATTATATGTAAATAGGCTTTGATGATGACATAAATTGAGGCGATCAGTGGAAGAGAAAGGAGCGAACTTATGATTAAGTCTGGTATTCCAGGTAGCAGTTTATTTTAGTAACAATTAAATTGCATGTATTGTTTTGTAATAACTGTTGCATTTAGTTGATAAGTTGTTATTCCTCAGATGGAGTACTCCAGGCTTAGGTGATTAGCTACACCTTTGCGAGATTAGTTACGTTTTAGCCTTATGTGCTTTAACGAGAAACCCTGCAGGTAAAGCCTCCACTATAACGAATATATTGTTATTAGTGGTTGGCAGGTGCTTTTAGCACACAGATTAATAGGAGTAAGACTATCATCATTTGTACAGCTTTATGAAATATATACATGACAATACTATTATGATCATATATGTTAATGAAAGAAACTGCTATTAGGATTTCCAATCTCACCCCCTTCCCCAAACATTTTCAGTTTGGCAGGTCGAAAGAAGCTAGCTGGGGAGAAGAGTAGACGAAGAAATTAGGATTAGAAATTTAGAAGTCAAAGGTAGTAAGTATTTAAATAAGATTATTGGTATATGTTGTAAAAGTAAATTATTAAATTAATAATAGAGAGCACATGAAATAGAATTACAATAAATTTATTAAAGGAATTAAGTTTCCTAGAGGTTATGAATTATGAATAGATACTTTAAAAAGAAAATGTATGTATTACCCTAATGTCGCTGAGTATTTTGATAGAAGGGTTATCAACTGAGATGACCCCAGCTTTTTAATATTGGAAAGGTAGAAACCCATCAATAGATGTAGAGAACCCATGGGTGGGTTTTCACTCCCCACACACTATCATCAAGGGGAGGAAATTATAAGGGAACTTAAGTAGTTTAATTGTTTTATGCACCACTTGGTCTTATAAAAAGTTTTAAATTCTGAGCTGTTCGAAAAGCCCATTCCAACCGACAGAAGGTTGGATAAATATTTTAAAAAGAAAAAGTTTTAAATTTTCCGTATTTTTGGGCTTCGAATATTCATAAAAGTGGTTATAATTCAATTATAAATTGCTATAATATAGTAGTAAAAGTTGAGGTGTTACACATAAGTCTACCATTAGAGCCGTTGGATTCAACAACTAAGTTCTGTGATTAATGAAGAGAGAGGAACTGAAGCAAACCAATTACAAAGGAGTTAATGCTACCCAGAACACATTCTTCTCCATACTCCATCTTCAATTATCTCTCACCTAAAATCAAGCAACGGCTATAACTTCATCAACAGGTGTTAGAATAATGAGTTTTGATGATAACTAAACATAACTTAGGCATAAAGAAGGGCTATGATAAGAACAGAAAGATCTTAGGGATAATCTGATAGAAAGTCCTAAGTCCTGCCCAATCGATCAGGGATAGATTTCAAGTCAAATATCTTAAGCCTAATCGATTAGAGATGAATCAAGATCAGATCACATAGCGCCCAATCGATTAGAGGCCCCTGTAATCGATGAGTGAAATTAGACCAATCGATTAGAGTCATCTAATCGATTGAGAGAAAGAACGCCCAATCGATTAGAGCCCTGTAATCGATTAAGAAAAAGATGCCCAATCGATTAGTGATATGTAATCGATTAGGGAAGATTAAGTA
This sequence comes from Mimosa bimucronata, assembly GCA_037074515.1. Lineage (NCBI taxonomy): Eukaryota > Viridiplantae > Streptophyta > Magnoliopsida > Fabales > Fabaceae > Mimosa > Mimosa bimucronata. Next base: position 9,583,159 of record CM073447.1, read on the forward strand.
ATCTGTTTGTGATCGATTAGAGAATTATGTAATCTATGTGTAATCGATTAAACCTGCCTAATCGATCAGGCTTCCCCTGTAATCGATTAGGCGCATGAATTTCTAATCTGATGTTCAGTTATGCAGGCTATAATCTATAGGTAATCGATATGTAATCGATTAGACATCAGACCCTTTGATCGATCAGAGGCATGTAATCTGAGTGGCGATGGAAAATTCAAAATCAATGACAAGCCTACTTTTAGCTTTCCAAGTACAGAGTTGTTCAGACCTACTTATGGAAGTTAACGTTAATACACAATTTGATCAAAAGAGCCGTTGGAACTCACCTACCCTGTCAGCGATAGAGGAAGAGAGATGAGCTAAAGCAAAATCAAGTACAATGGAGTAAATGCATAGCAGATTACATCTTCCATACTTCACCAGATCACTCAACTCTCTTGACATGTTTAACGGCCATATTATCAACGGATATATTTCTAAGAGAAACTATAAATGCTTCAGAAGAGAAGTTAGTTGTAAGAATTGATTGCCACATTGATTATCTGTATCTACTGCATTCAATACTCTCAACACTTACTGTTCTCATATCCTTAAGTGTGTAACACAATCTTTTCAATTAAGTGAACAATTATTCTGTAACCATTTTCAAAGTGAGGTTTACTCTTAAGATAGTGGGATCTTAAGAGTAGGGTGTAAACTTACAAAGTGTAAGGGGGAGTGATCAGTAAAGAGAGGAGTTCTTGCTGTCACTTGTAAAGGCTATCAAGAGCCTGATTTAATCTTGAGGAATTAGTGGAACCCAACTGCAGGTTGGAGAACTGGACGTAGGCCAAGTTTGGGCTGAACCAGTATAAACTGTATTGGTTATCTTCAGGATTAGATTTTGAAAAGCACAATTCACCCCCCCTCTTGTGCATTCCTGCCTGTTACATTTGGTATCAGAGCCAGGTCTTCTCAAATTCCACTAATCCCACGATTAGGAGAAGTAAAGATCTATAATGGCAGGATATGACAACGTGCTTCCAGAAGGCAGTTCAATCAACAAACCCCCTGGATTCAATGGTGAACACTATACCTTTTGGAAGATGAAAATGAAAGTGTTCATCAAATCATCTAGGTATGATCTTTGGAGGATAGTTGAAGAAGGGAATCTTGTTCCCATGAAAACTGAAAATGGAGTTCAAGTGCCAAAGCTCCCTCAGGAGCTGACGGATGATGACAAAGGAGACCTGGAACTCAACAGCAGAGCAGTCTTGATTCTTCAAAATGCCTTAAGCCAAAAAGAATACTTTAGAGTATGTCATTTGGAGACTGCCAAAGAAATGTGGGATGCCCTAGCAGTTGCTCATGAAGGAACCAGTGGTGTAAAGACTAGAAGAGTTGAGCAACTAATTACTGACTTTCACTTATTCAAAATGGAAGAAGGAGAACCCATTAGGGAGCTGGAAATCAGATTCACTCACTTGATCAATAATCTTACAGCTCTAGGAAGAAGAATCTTAGAGGCAGAACAAGTTTCCAAAATTTTAAAGATTCTGACTCCTGAATGGCAGATGAAAGCTACTGCAATCCAAGAAATGAGAGGAGAATCCATGAGCTCCATCACGTCATTGTTTGGAAGCCTAGCTGAGTATGAAACAACTATTAAAGTGCAAAGAGAACTCTATGGAGATAAAAAGAAAAAGAATCTTGCACTAACAGCCTCTACAAAAGATGATGAGGATGAGGAAGATGAGGAGGAACTGGATGATGATGAGATGGCCTTTATGGTCAGAAAATTTAGAAAGTTCTTCAGAAATAAAGGAAGATACCAGAGAGGTGGCTCAAGCAACATCAGAAAGGATTCCCAGAAAAATGCTCCTGTGTGCTATGAATGTAAGAAGCCTGGACACTTCAAGGCTGAATGTCCAAGTCTTCAGAGATTTAAAGAGAAAGAGAAAAAGAAGGAGAAGTTCCAAGGCAGAAAGAAAGCTTACGTTTCATCTATATGGGGAGACAGCTCGGATGAGGAGACTAGTGATGTTGAGGAAGCAGCCAACCTCTGCTTGGTGGCTCAAGAGGAATCATCTGACAGTGAGGTATATTCTACTAACCCATCTTTTCAAGAGCTCCAAGATGCTTATGATGATATACATATTGAATTTGAAAAGCTCGCAAAAGAAGTATCTATTCTGAGAAAGAAAAACAAAGAACTTGAAAAGAAAGCTGAAAAATCTGATTGTGAGAAATGTAAACAGATTTCAGAGAAGGTTTTGCAAGAAAATTCTGATTGCAAAAACTGTGAAACACTTCGAAAAAAAAATGGGAAAATTTCTGAAATCCTAAAGAAGTTCACCAAGAGCACAGAAACTCTTGATATCATGCTAATGAATCAAAAGGCATATAGAGATAAAACTGGGATAGGGTATGATCCAACTCCCAAAAATTTGAAAGAAAATAGATTTGTGCCAAAAGAGAAATCATACATGAAATTTTTCAGAAAAGCTTCAGACTATTCATCACCTTTCTCTTTTTGCAATTACTGTAATAGAAAAGGTCATTCTGAATCAACTTGTTATCCTAAGAAATATGGATTATCAAAATCATACAAGTGGGTCCCTAAAGGGACACATCAGCCTAAAGTCCACTTGGATCAAAGGCAGCAAACTAATCCCAAAGGACCCAAGAAAATCTGGGTACCTAAAACTGTTTAGTATGTGCAGGTATGTCTCAAAGCATCCAATAACGCAAAATGGTATATTGACAGTGGGTGCTCAAGACACATGACAGGAGATAAAGAAAAATTGGACAACCTGATTTTGAAGGATGGTGCCAAAGTGAGTTTTAGAGGAAATCAATCTGGTAAAATCGCTGGAAAAGGAGACATTGGTCCAGTTAAAGATATCTATCTTGTGGAAGGTCTCTGTCACAATTTGCTGAGTGTCAGTCAAAGTACTGACAGAGGTAACTGGGTAATCTTTGACTCAAATGAATGTCCCATAGTAGATAAAAATGAATTAGCTATAGACAAATCAAATATAAATTACAGATTGAAAGCCAACAGAAATGGAAATCTGTATGTAGTAGATTTAAATCAGCATCTCTCTGAAAAATGTTTTATTAGCAATTCTGATAACTGTTGGCTATGGCATAAAAGATTAGCTCATGTTAATATGTCTCAACTAGAGAAATTAATCAAAAAGGATTTGGTTATTAGAATACCAAATATGAAAGTAAAATCTGATTTGGTGTGTGAAGCATGTCAAAAGGGTAAACAAACAAAGTCCTCTTTTAAACCTAAGAAGGAAGTTACCACTACTAGACCTCTGGAACTAATTCATATGGATTTGGTTGGTCTAGCAAGAGTGAAGAGTCTAGGAGGAAGTCTGTACACTCTTGTGATTGTGGATGACTATTCTAGGTTCACTTGGACTATGTTTCTTTCCTCCAAACATGAAACCTTTGATGCTTTTTATGTGTTTGCTAAGAACGTGCAGAATGAGAAAGACAAGAAAATCAACTCAATCAGGACAGATCATGGAGGAGAATTTGAGAACCAAAACTTCCTAGAGCTGTGCAAAGAAAATGGCATCAATCACAATTTCTCAGCTCCTAGAACCCCACAACAGAATGGAGTAGTTGAAAAGAAGAATAGAGTACTCACTGAAATGGCCAGAACAATGCTAAATGAAAAGGAAGTATCTCAAGTATTCTGGGCAGATGCAATGAATACAGCATGTTACATTTCAAACAGAGCCTACATTCGAAAAGGAATGGACAAGACTCCATATGAGCTTTACAAAGGAAGAAAGCCAATGTAAGCCATCTCAAGGTCTTTGGTTCAAAATGCTTCATTCACAACAATGGGAAGGTAAACCTAGGTAAATTCGACCCTAAGTCTGATTCTGGGATTTTCATTGGCTATTCTAGTAGGAGTAAGGCTTATAGAGTATTCAATAAAAGAACTTCTACTATTGAAGAGTCAGTTCATGTAGTCTTTGATGAAACTGACTCTGAACAGAATATTACAGCAGAAGATGAATCAGTTTTTCAAAAGAGGGTTAAAAACTCTACACAATCATTATCTCCACTAGATGAATCCCATGAGGTGGGACAAGAGAATGATCCTCATGATACATCAATTGAACCCTCAGCATGGAGACATCACAGGGATCATCCACCTGAGCAAATCATTGGTGGGGTTAATGAAGGTGTTAAAACCAGAAATCAAATTCAAAATGAAATGCACTTCTCTGTATTTATTTCTAAAATTGAACCCACTTACATTGAAGAAGCTCTAGAGGACTGTGATTGGATAGCTGCAATGCAAGAAGAGCTCAATTAGTTTGAAAGAAGTCAAGTTTGGGATTTAGTTCCAAGGCCTTCAAATTATCCTATTATTGGAACTAAATGGGTTTTCAAAAACAAACTTGATGAGTATGGGTCTGTGGTCAGAAATAAGGCAAGACTTGTGGCTAAAGGATATAACCAAGAAGAGGGTATTGATTATGAGGAAACTTTTGCTCCAGTTGCAAGATTGGAAGCAATAAGACTGTTATTGGCTTTTGCATCCCTCAAAAATTTTAAACTTTATCAAATGGATGTAAAGAGTGCCTTTCTTAATGGTTATATCATGGAGGAGGTATATGTTGAACAACCTCCTGGATTTGACATTTCTACTAAACCTGATCATGTCTTTAAGCTTAAAAAGGCCTTATATGGACTTAAGCAGGCACCAAGAGCCTGGTATGAAAGACTAAGTAATTTTCTATTAGAAAAAGGTTTTTCAAGAAGAAAAGTAGACACCACTCTATTTATTTTACATAAAAAGAAAAACATGCTTGTTGTACAGATTTATGTAGATGATATTATTTTTGGTGCTACTGATGAATCTCTCTGTGAGGAATTTTCCAAGACTATGCAGGGAGAATTCGAGATGTCCATGTTGGGAGAACTCAATTTCTTTCTAGGTCTTCAGATTAAACAAAGAAAGGATGGGATCTTCATTTCACAATCCAAGTATGTGAAGGAGATTTTGAAGAAATTTGGAATGGATCTGTCCAAGGAAGAAGATACTCCTATGAGCTCTACAGTAGTAATGGATGCTGATCTAGAGGGAAAGGACTTCAAAAAATCAACATATAGAGGTCTAATTGGTTCTCTCCTGTATCTAACTGCCAGCAGACCAAATATTCAATTTAGTGTGGGAGTATGTGCCAGATATCAAGCTAATCCAAAGGAAACACATCACACATGTGTTAAAAGAATCTTAAGATATCTGGTAGGAACTCAGGAGCTGGGGTTGTGGTATCCAAAGGGAACTCAGGAGTATCTCATTGCTTACTCAGACTCAGACCATGCTGGGTACAAAACTGATAGAAAGAGTACCAGTGGTCAATGTGAATATCTTGGAGGATCTTTAGTTTCATGGGCAAGCAAGAAGCAGACATGTGTCTCTCTATCATCAACTGAAGCTGAATATATAGCTGTTGCAAGCTGTTGTGCTCAAGTTCTATGGCTCAAGCATCAATTAAGGGATTTGGGGATGGAGTTTCCAGAAGTTCCAATCCTCTATGACAACACAAGCACTATTAGTTTGGCCAAAAATCCTGTGCATCACACAAGAACAAAGCACATTGATGTAAGGCATCATTTCATCAGAGACCATGTGCAAAAGAAGGATGTCAGAGTGGAATTTATTTCAACACACTTGCAACTAGCTGATATCTTCACTAAGCCCTTAGCAACTGAACAATTCATGTTCATCAGAAGAGAATTGGGAATGGTAAATCCCAATGAATTGTAAGTCTGTGTAGAGTTCTTTAATTTTCTAAAATTTATCTGAATTATTTCATGTTTTGATGATCCAGTACTAACTTAGGCATCGGAGTGTCAAAATAAAAGTTTTGCAGGTTCTGCGTCCAATCGATCAGACAACCTTAATCGATTACAGAGCATGCCCTGTAATCGATTAGGCATCGATTAGAGAAGAAAAGAAGGATCGATTAGGGAAAAGGTATAATCGATCAGAACTATCTGATCGATCACAAGGAAGGAGTAATCGATTGGGCATCGATTACTCAGCATGGACCTATCGATCACAGCAATCCCTAATCGATCAGACGCATCTCATCGATCAGAGACTACTCCTTGTAATCGATTACTCAGCACACGTAATTGATTAGGCGTCAACGGTAACTTTTGTAACGTACACTTTCTCTGAAAGTTACATGTTTTTCTGTGATTTCTCTCTCATCTAAACTTGACATATGTAACTGAAGCATCATTTCGCACCATATTGCATTCATTCTAAAGCTTCTTCTCTTCATCTACTCTCAAACCCTAACGTTCGAATCATCAAATCCCTTCGTAACCATCATAACTGTTGCCATTATTCGAATCATCATCAGACATAACTCCTCCAAACCAGTTACAACCTTTCGAATCATTAGACATATCCTTAAACTCTCTATATAAACCCTACCCATGGCACCCAAAATGCGCATACCAAAGAACTACATAGCCCAGATTATCCCAGACACAGTTCCTTTGCCAGAAGGTGATCCTGCTTTAACCTACAGACCCTCATCACCTCCCTCAAATCCTCCTCCACCAACCTCTCAACCATCACCACAAATAGCCAAGACCCGTGGTTCTGCATCTAAGTCTCAAGCCAAAAGTCCTACTTCAGTCAGAGTCAGAGAACTCATTTCTGGGGATACAGAAGTTCCCATTGATTCATCATTTGCTCAGGGTCTTATTGAGGATGCCTCAGAAGATATTCAGAGGAGATTTCTGCAACCAAGGTGTGGGTTTGTTGATATAGTCTATCTAGAGAAGAATGGCTTTCCTGTGTCTGAATGGTTAGAGCCCTACAAGCATTGGATAGGGATCAAGAACCACTACAATGAGAGGGTTATCAAGGCCTTCTATTCAAACATGAAGATCCATGTCATTGAATCAGAAGGGAAAGTCACAGGAATTACAATATCTTCCAAGGTCAGAGGCAAGGCCTTCTCTTTCGATTGGAAGAATTTGAACCAATGGCTTCATATGGATGGGCCTAATATGGAAGAGTACAACTCTTGGCAATTAAAGGAAAAATTTTTAGATGAGGAACTCAAGCAGATCTATCAGCCAACAAGTTCTATTAAGGGGAATCTGACACCTGCTCAATTGCCCCCTGCCTATAGGATCCTTCACTATGCTTATTCCAGATGTATGGTCAACAAGGCAGGAAATTTTTCCTTGATTCTTGATATTGATAATCCCATTCTGCCTATGCTGATCAACAAGATTCCCATCAATCCTGGTCAAGTTATCTGTGAGGAATTCCTGAGGTTTCACAAGACCAAGACAGTGAAGACCACTCTTCCCTTTGCTCAACTTGTTTCCTTCATTCTATGCAACAACAAAATTTTCTGGCTTGAAGAGGATCAAAATAGGGAACCACTCAAGTTTGATCTGACCACTCTGAAAAAGATGGGGATAAATCCATTTGGTCAGATTCCTTTTCAGCCTGATCCTACCATTCACATTGAAGAGGAACAGCCTCAAGAAGAATTTGAACCAGAAGACATTCCTGACCAGGGCCATGTCCCAGATACCATGGATCAAGCAGAAACAACACATGCTTCTCCTGTGAGTCCTGCACCCCAGACATATCCTCATCCTTCAGCATCTCTTCCAGATCAAGGGGTCTTCCTTCCTGCCAACATCATTGATGACCTGGTTGAGAGAGTCTCAGCCAAAGTTGTGGAAGAAGTCGCTCTAGAACATCAAGCCATGGAGGATCGATTGCTGAAAAGATTAGTGGCTGCTGTGGTCAATATGCACAAGTTTTTGCACAATAGACTTGCTGGGCTGGAGGACATCCTAAGGCAATCTCATCAGGTCAACCTCCCAGGCTCTCCCCTATCCCCATTTGCTGGACATGAGGCACATCAGGTTTCCCCCATTCATTATTCACCCTCTCACTCTCATCCCTCTCCTCCAATTCCCCAAACACAAACCTCACCCAAACACACCCCTCCACCATCCAAACCTTCATCTCCCACCAAGCAACCTTCTTCCAGTTCCTCAGACAATCCAAACCCTCCACCCTCTCCTGACCACATCCTTACCCCTGCCTCTCATCCTGCACCTCCTCACCAACCTACACCACCACCACCCCCTCAGCCTACATCACCATCACTTCCTCATCTTGCCAAAACCTATCTTAGGAAAGGAAAAGCTGTCCTAGATGCCTCTCCTCCTTCTTTTGATGATGCCAAAAAGGGGGTGTTAACCTCTTGGAATTCATGTCTTTTAGCACATTTTCCATTGGATTTTATATATTCTTGGAGCATTTGTACATGTTTTGGATGCTCAAAGATAGAAAAGTTCGCATGATGTTTTTGATTGAAATTTGTGCTAAATTGTGCTTTTTTTGGGATCTCCTCTTTGTTTAATATGAGTTCATTAAATTTATTATTGTGCAAGAGGTGTTTTAGGAAAGAGAATTAGAGCCAAGGCATTTTGGTAAATCAAAGATGAGGAAAATGATGGCTAATCATGGATAAACCACTTTATTGTAAGAATAGAAATCAAATTTTCCATATGCAAACTGAGCCGCAACTCAAAAAGTTGGTCGCAGCTCATCTGCAGCTCAATTCTGGACAGAGGAAAACTGGGCCGCAGCTCAGTTTCTCAACCGCAGCTCACCCGCAGCTCATTTCTAGGCAGAAGAAAACTGAGCCGCGGCTCAAAACTCTGGGCCGCGGCTCAGTCGCGCAGCAAAACGCACAGCATCATTTGAGCTCGAAAATTAGGTTTTTAAAGCTGAAAAACGATGGGAGACGATCATTCTTGACTTTCTGGGCAGCTTGGGAGTATTTTGGGGTGCTATGGCTTGGTTTTTGAAGAGAAGGAAGCAAGGATTGGGCTTTGGAAGAGATTTGGAGCTTAATTTCTTTTGTTTTTCTTCTTCATCTTCCTTCCCTCTCTTGTTTTATGTTATGGCTACATTTTCTCTTTGGATTTGTAGTTTTTCATTGACTATGAGTAGCTAAATTTGTTATCTAGGATTATTTTGAACCCTTGTATGGATTAACTCTCTAATATTCCTCTCCTTTTGTGATTAATGGTATATATGTGTTTATTTTACTCTTTGCTTAATGCTTCTATATGCTTGATCACCATTTAGATGTTTTGTTCATTTGATTGAAGCTTGAGAGAGCTAGGTTAATTGTAGAACTTGGGTGAAATTGTGCAAGAACTTGAAATTTGCTTGATGAATGGATGGTTTTGTTGGTAAGATAGAGATATACTTATTAACCTTGCATAGCCATCTTAAGGTTGGAGTTTGGAAATTGGGCTTTATTAATTGAACAAGAGATTGAGCAATTAATGAAATGAAACACTTGTTTTTGACTTGAGAAAGCTTTTACAAGTACATTATGAACCCTAGGCTAACACATGTATGTTTATTGAAAGCATTTGTGAGAGGAGATTATTTAGAGGTTATGAAATACAAGGGGGATAAATAATCCTAGGCTCCATTTTATCCTTTAAGTCAAAGAATCATTTGTAGTTATCAACTCTTATTTTCAAAAGCATTTTTCTATTAGTTAATTCTCCAAACAAAATTTGCTTTAGCTCAACTTAATTTAACTCACTAAGCCTTCTGTTTGATCACATTTGTAAACAAATCCTCGTGGGAACGATACTTTCTTATCACTTTATTACTTGGCGCGACCCGTGCACTTGCTGTGCGAACAGGGGGAAAAGATATTCAGTGTTCCAACCCCTGGAGAGAGCAGTCAGATTCAAGAAAAAGCTGTGGAAGCTGCCACCATCCTCTCAACCATTTCCTCTGAAATCCCTCAGATGCCCCAAATTCCTGAGGAAGCCACCATGAGCCAGACACTTGAGGAAATTCATGAGCTTGCAGAAGCCATCAAGCTAAGCATGGCAGAGGAAGAGGTTGTAGTAGAAGAAGCCTCAGATCCTAAAGTTGAGGCCACCATCAATGTTCCCCCAGAAAATGCTGAAAATGTTCTGGAGGAAAACTTAGAGATGGCTATGGTCCTGTATGAAGGGGAGCCCAAACCTGTTACTGTTGACTTGCTGCCTCACTATCTTCATCAGGCAGATGTGCTACATCATCAAGTGGAAGAATTTTGTCAGACTTTGGCTTAGAGCCAAAAAGAAATGGAAGATAGAGATGCAGCAAAGGCTGAGATGGAAGAATCAAAACAAAAACATCAAGTGCCCCATCCTACGTTTCCTAGTTGGGGTGTCCAGAAGCAAGTAAAATTCAAGAAGTCTGATCAAAAGAAAATAGTGGATCCCATTCAGACTACATCAGACTTTCTGAAATCTGATGACGAAGAGGAGGGGCAAGAAGTTCAATCTGTTGATAAAGGGAAAAGAATCAAGAAAGTTGCTCCTAAGCCAGCTGTCAAAGCAGTGCCAAGGAGGAGTACCAGGGCAACAAAAGGCATTGTAATTGAAGAACCTAAGCCTGCCCAGCAGCCAGCTTCAAAGAGGAAAGTTGCACCTAAGGGGAAAGGAAAATCTGTCAAACCTCCTCCTAAGAAGAAACAAAAGCGTCCATCTAAATTGGATGAGCTTCTGTCTTGGCTTCCTCCTCCATCTCCTCCTAAGAAGAAAGCTGTCACCAAGAGGAAGAAAGCCCCTACTAAGATAAAGGAGGTAGAAATTGAGTCTGAGATACTTGAAGATCCATCAACTGACTCTGGAGGAATTAGCAGTGAATCTGGGGACTATGATCTGGACACATCAAAATGGAAGGATGACACTGATTCTGACTGATCCAGAAATCTTCCACAACACCATAGCTATCCTCATATGCATCACTCACACTCTGCATATTTACTTGCTTTCTAGTTTTTGTTGTTTCATTATCTGATCAATTGTATTTCTCTTGTATTATCTGACTTATGATCTATAATATGTTTATTATCAGTTTCCTATTTATGTCTCTTTATTTGTTTACTAAATCCATTGTTTTGTCATCATCAAAAAGGGGGAGAATGTTAGAATAATGAGTTTTGATGATAACTAAACATAACTTAGGCATAAAGAAGGGCTATGATAAGAACAGAAAGATCTTAGGGATAATCTGATAGAAAGTCCTAAGTCCTGCCCAATCGATCAGGGATAGATTTCAAGTCAAATATCTTAAGCCTAATCGATTAGAGATGAATCAAGATCAGATCACATAGCGCCCAATCGATTAGAGGCCCCCGTAATCGATGAGTGAAATTAGACCAATCGATTAGAGTCATCTAATCGATTGAGAGAAAGAACGCCCAATCGATTAGAGCCCTGTAATCGATTAAGAAAAAGATGCCCAATCGATTAGTGATATGTAATCGATTAGGGAAGATTAAGTAATCTGTTTGTGATCGATTAGAGAATTATGTAATCTATGTGTAATCGATTAAACCTGCCTAATCGATCAGGCTTCCCCTGTAATCGATTAGGCGCATGAATTTCTAATCTGATGTTCAGTTATGCAGGCTATAATCTATAGGTAATCGAAATGTAATCGATTAGACATCAGACCCTGTGATCGATCAGAGGCATGTAATCTGAGTGGCGATGGAAAATTTAAAATCAATGACAAGCCTACTTTTAGCTTTCCAAGTACAGAGTTGTTCAGACCTACTTATGGAAGTTAACGTTAATACACAATTTGATCAAAAGAGCCGTTGGAACTCACCTACCCTGTCAGCGATAGAGGAAGAGAGATGAGCTAAAGCAAAATCAAGTACAATGGAGTAAATGCATAGCAGATTACATCTTCCATACTTCACCAGATCACTCAACTCTCTTGACATGTTTAACGGCCATATTATCAACGGATATATTTCTAAGAGAAACTATAAATGCTTCAGAAGAGAAGTTAGTTGTAAGAATTGATTGCCACATTGATTATCTGTATCTACTGCATTCAATACTCTCAACACTTACTGTTCTCATATTCTTAAGTGTGTAACACAATCTGTTCAATTAAGTGAACAATTATTCTGTAACCATTTTCAAAGTGAGGTTTACTCTTAAGATAGTGGGATCTTAAGAGTAGGGTGTAAACTTACAAAGTGTAAGGGGGAGTGATCAGTAAAGAGAGGAGTTCTTGCTGTCACTTGTAAAGGCTATCAAGAGCCTGATTTAATTTTGAGGAATTAGTGGAACCCAACTGCAGGTTGGAGAACTGGACGTAGGCCAAGTTTGGGCTGAACCAGTATAAACTGTATTGTTTATCTTCAGGATTAGATTTTAAAAAGCACAATTCACCCCCCCCCCCCTCTTGTGCATTCCTGCCTGTTACAACAGGCAGAATTTCATATACGAGTATAAAAGCCTTGATGAAGAGGTTGGTGAAGCATTGATGATGAGCATTGATTATTCTTACTGAGTTACACTTACTGCATTCAATACTTACCAACTCTTCGAGAGATCATTCAGTGACTTTGTACTTCAGTGTGCATCACAATCTCATGGTAGCCACTTCCTCCTACCTTTTTGTTGAATTCCCCATGGAGTATAACAGTTAGGCTACCACCATTCTTGATGGTAGGAGCCAAGGGATGAGCTTGGAGCATATTAAGGGAGTTTTTAATTCTAAACCTACTTCCTTTTGTTGTATTTGTACTTTTCTAGGGTTCTAGGAATATATAAATGACATTTGGTTGCATTCTTCATTTCAATATGATGTATATGGTTTAAAACTAGTTTGCGTTGTTTCTTTCTTGTTGAATGCATAGCATTGTGCTACTTTAACTTTGAGTTTAATGAAATTTATGGATTCATGATTTTGTTACTCTCTTTGTGAATATCTTGTGCTAATTCAAGGTGGCTTGTTAGTGGATTAAAAATGTTAAGTGATTTGCATGAATAAAATGACATAGGAAGTAATTAATTGTGTTTAGCCATTGGGTAATTGCTTTTTCCAACCTTAATCTTTGTTTGGGTAGCCATCAATGAATTAGGGCTAATTGAGAAAGTAACTACAATTGTGGGGTGGCCCAAGTTGTGGATTTAAAGTCTTGCATGATTAATCATTCTTGATTTTGAACTTAATCAACTTAGGTTAAATAAAATAATGTGCAGGGTTCCAGCATTAATTAAGTTAACCTAAGCCTAGCATAGAGGGGTTCCTCTAGGGTTCTTTTGAAAATCAGCAAAAACTCCCTAAAAATCTTTTAAAGCAATGATTTCCAAGGATTCCACTTATCAAGAATGACTTTATCCCATTTTAATCCAAATCTCCCCTTTGTCCAATCTTTTACTTTGACTTTTGAACATACCACACACTTTTACACCAGTTTTATACTTAAAAAATAAAACAAAAAATGCTTTTACCCGTCCAATTGTTTTGCATTTAGTTACTAGGTTACTTTTGCATTAGTCTCCTCAAGAAAACAACACTCGGGGGTAGCTTCCATTATCCCCTTAGTCCCTAATTTTCTTGAAAGGAGGGCCCAAGGCGGCACTATACTGATTTAACCTCCTTTCAGTGAGCTCTTCAATGTGACATTGAGGTGGTCTATGATGAGAGTCTTGAAAGACAAGCGAAAAACAACAATCTAGCAAAATATGAGAGTGGCAAATAAAACAAGCTTTTGGGAAATCAAAGAAGTAAGAAGAGGCCAAGAATGAATCAAGCAACCATGCTTCTTCAAGTAAAGGTAAGGAGGTAAACAAACCTTACCTACCTTTTTCTCATTCTTACTTAGCTAGTCAAAGGGTTGTTGAGAAAAAACAAGATAATAATGTACTTGACATGTTTAGTAAGATTGAAGTGTATGTGCCTTTGTTTGATTAAAAAAATTCTTAAGTATGCTAGATCACTTAAGGAGTTGTGCACATGTAAGAGGAGATTTAAACCTAACAAGAAATTTCAAGTACTCTCTAGTGTGTCTGCTTTGTTCAAGCCATAGCTTCCCATTAAGTGTAAGGATCCTGGTTCTTTCACCATTCCAAGCATCATTTGATACCTTTGAATCTTGAATGAAAGACTTTCTATGAGATGAATGTGATTTTAAGTCTACTATGAATGATATAGGAGATTTTAATCAAAGTCATGTGTTCGCCATAAATTGCTACCGCAAGTGCACGGGTCAAGTTTAGTAGTATAGGTTAAGAAAGGGTTGTCGTTCCACTAGGACCTCGTTAAAAGCAAGTTCATTAGGTTCATTATATTCAAAATTAGCAATGGGCAATATGCAAATGATTGGTTCAAATGTAATTGACACAAAGGGCAATAAAATAACAAGAGATGGTTTTTGATTCAAATTAACACAATAGGAAAAGCCTAGGTTTATTTATCCACTTTGTATTTCATGATACTTGACTAACCTTCCTCTAGTGATAATTAATGAGCATTAAGTTGATGTTTGAAGTCTTAAGCATTTGAATAACTCTCTCAAGCTTACCCAAACCTTAATTAACACTAATATGCATAATCTCTTACTACATATTATGTTAATTAGTCTCTATAAACATCCCACTTCAATTTTACAAAACTTGGTTAATGAATATCTCTATCTCATTAACAAACTCTCAATCCCAACTTGGAATTTTCAAGACAAGTTTGAATTCAACCTAGTTCTATGCTTAATTAATGCTCTCTCAAGCCACTAATCATGCTAACAAGCTAAGTGTTGGCCACCACTTAGAAAGAAAATTAAGCACAAGTTAAATTCACAACATCATACTCATTAATCATCAAAAGAGTAAAGGATTCAAGTATCAATCCATACAAAGCTTCTAAATAAACCTAGAATTAGGAGTTTAGCTACACATGAAGAAAGAAATCTCAACAAACATCTTCAACAACATCACAATGTTCAGAAATAAACAAGAGAAATGAAGAAGAGAAGAGAGGAGAGGAGAAGCAACCACAAGAAATTTCTTCTTCAAGCTCAAAGATTCTACTTCTCCCAAGCTCCCAAATCCTTCTCCAAGCTCTCTCTTGCTCTCTTGCAGTGTTTTTCAGCCTCCCCACTCTTGCCCAGGTGTGTTACTTTCGAAAATCGGCCAACCCTAACTTTTATCCTCTTCATTTTCATGTTTCAGAACCCAAAACGCGCAGCTACACTGATAGATTCTCGCTGTGGCGACCAAAATTGCTCGCTGTGGCGACCAAAATTGCTGATTGACAGAGAGTTGGTTCACTGATTCGCAAAGCTCGCTGTAGCGACCAAAACTTCTCGCTGTAGCGAGATTAGCAGAGAAGTGGGTTTCAATTTTTGCATGGCTCGCTGTAGCGACCAAAACTTCTCGCTGTAGCGAGAATCATCAGTAATTCCTCCTTTAATTTGCTCTGTTGTGCCTTTTTCTTACTTCCTTGTTGCTCTAACCTCAACTCCTTCCCATCTTGGTTTCTTTTCCCTACAAACTAAAGAGAGAAATCATTAATCCTACACAATTTTTATGGTGAGATGAATTCACACATTTTCACATATTGTTTTCTTTTGCAAGCATGTTATCCAAAGCACATATGAACTTAAAGCATGTGAAAATTGTGTGAAATGTGTGAAATTTCTAAAGGTTAACATCATGTTATGTTACCTTCTATTTTTAATTACCTTGTTAGTTTGAGCCTTTTTCTAATATGGTAAGAGTCTAGTTTTATTTTTGAAAGTTTTTAAATAACTTTGTTAGGGGAAACTCTTTATATAAGTGAGCTTTTATAACTATGTTAGGTAATTCCTTTTCTAACATAGTTAACCATTGTGACATTAATTGATTTTGAAAAGATGGATGTTTTATATAAGTTCTATAACTATGTTAGGTCATCCTTTTTCTAACATTGTTTACTTTCGAATCAACTTGAAATTTTAAATATCGATGATAGCTTTTTTACAAGTTTCCTTTCTATCATGAATAACTATTTTAATTATTGGTTGAATTTATTTCTAACTATGACATTGTCTAATGTTTTATTATTTGAAAAGCCTTTTTATTATAGATATGGAAAGTATTTCGATTTGAAAGAATTAATTAGGATCAATTAGATTATTAGGAGAAGGATTTTACAGTGAGGACACGATCTGTATAAATTTTTCAGCTTTGAAATTTGATGGAAAGATGAGAATTAGGGTTTTAGAGAGAGAGAGAGAGGACGGTTTTCGAGAGAGAAAATTGGAAATTACCATTGGAGGCTAAGTAATAAAGTTCAAGTAATCTATCATTAGGTAAAGTATTTTTATCCCATTTTCTCCTTTTCTCTTGGAATTTTTCTGGTTTTTCATTAAGGAATTTGGCTGGTTATGGGGAATTTCATGTTAGGCCCATATTTTTTGGATTCCTCTTCTTTGAATCCATCCTAGGGAGTAAACAAAAGGTTTAATCAGTTTAGTTTTGTTTGGTTTGGTCCTATATGAAAATGTTGTTAATCAAAAGTTTGGAAAGTTAGGATTCTTAAGAAATTTCAATAATTTTGGGAATTTTCTGTGGTTTGATTTTTTCAATAGACTTAATCAAGTTAGAAGAAGGTTTTAATCGGTTTAGATTGTTTGAAATCGAGGTGAATAAATTTTGAGGTCTAGGGTTTGATCCTAGAGGCTAAATTGGATAAGTTTTGATAAAATAAGGATTCAATTGGGATAGTAATGGTTAAACTGATTGAGGATGAGTTGAGGTTTAGATTGGGTGAGAATCCTTCTTGGACATGATTTTGGGAAAATTGGCACACTTAGAGAGATGTCTAAGTTATGGAAGTTGGGAGTTAGGTATGATTTGGGATAATTGAGGTTAGTAGTGAGCTAATGGGCATGATATGAGTTAATTAACTTGATCAAGCCATGAAATCGCAATTAATTGCCTAAAGTATCCAATTGGGACTTTAGAGGGAACTAAGTCCCTAATTATTATCGTTGTCACATGACTAATTAATTAATCATGTGTAAGTGTGCTAAATTGTGTAGAGGAGTTATTGTTGAGCTTGAGCAGAGAGAAGTTTAGTCGTGGTAATACTCCCTTGTCATCAAGAGGGTAACCACTTTCCACTTATCATATATATTTGTGTATTGTTAATGGGAAGTTTGTATGTGAACTATTTTGATATGTTCATCATTGATTATGAATTGGATATGAAAGATGATTATTTTTGGTATTGAAATGTCTTGTGGGAGTATATGATTGAAATATCTTACAATGTCATATGATCGTATTTTTGGAAGTGATATTATTTAGAAAATGATAGCATGCCATGGTTTTACTATGAGATGACTAGAAAGTCATTATTGTACATTATTGTGGATTATGTTGAGCTATTGATTGATTGTTGCACCTCAAATAGTACATTGTCATATGATAAGACCCTCAGTCAGCCCGTTGACTGGTTAATTATCCCTTGTGGATAGGTCAGATGGCTAATCATCCTTACTTATGGATAGGCTTTTGTAGGCTTTATCATTCCTTAAGTGTAGGGAATAGGTCATTGAGACTTGGTTTAACATTGACCTTTATTTCGAGGAGATTAACTAGCATATTTTGGTTAAATGACTATGCTATTTTCAAATGAGAAGTATTATATTATTGTGAATAGCTGAGTTAGTGTAATTGCATAGTTGAACTGTATATACGCATAAATCGCACTTGACACCTCATTAGCACACACTAACATGTATGATGAATAGGACTAGTGTGTTAGTGAGACAATTGTCTCACTCCATTTCTCAACATTTTTCACGTGATAGCTCTCGATCAAGACCAGCAGGGAAGAGGCTACTTGATACTCAATAGCTTAGTAGTGAGATATAATTTGGACTATATGTGTGGTTTTGTATATTGCTAAACTGTTAAACATTTTTATTCATTTCCGCACTAATCTGATTATCTTGGATAACTGTTATTTCCAGTATTATCTTGATTACTACTCCTTCCTTCGTTATACATAAGAGCTCAAAAACATTTTCACACGTATTAAGAAAAGTAGTTAAACATGATAAATATGTCCAAAATAATTATTATTTTTAAGTTTGCCCTTATTTATAAGGGTGAAGGGTAAAAAACAACCATGTATTTATGTTCAAAGTGCATATGGTACCTTGTACTTTTTTTTGCTCAAAATTATCTATCAACTTTCAAATTCGGGTCAATAATGACTCTTCCGTCAAACTGGCCCAATAGATGTTTCAAATTCGGGCCAATAATGACTCTTCCATCAAACTGGCCCAACGGACGTTTCAAATTCGGGCCAATAATGACTCCTTCGTCGAAATGGCCCAGTTTCCGTTACTTTTTTATGGGTAGGTCCCACAACGGACGTTTCAAATTTGGGCCAATAATTCCATTGTGGGACCTACCCATAAAAAAGTAACGGAAATTGGGCCATTTCGACGAAGGAGTCATTATTGGCCTAAATTTGAAACGTCTGCTGGGCCAGTTTGAAGGAAGAGTCATTATTGGCCCAAATTTGAAACGTCCGTTAGGCCAGTTTGACGAAAGAGTCATTATTGACCTGAATTTGAAAGTTGATGGACAATTTTGAGCCAAAAAAAGTACAAGGTGACAGATGCACCTTGGACATAAGTACAGGGTCATTTTTTACCCTTTACCCTATTTATAAGGAGGGTACGAAAGAAATATGATGATAATGGCATAAATGAATATGAAAGAGAATGTTAACAGAAAAAATAATTATAAAAAAATGGGGAAAGAAAATAATTAAATGCTATGATAACTAGGCAAGCTCTTAAAAAAGAGACAAACTCATTCAAATTCTGGCCTCTTATATATAATAAGGACGGAGGGAGTATTTAGCTAGATTCACATGATTGTGATGCATGAGACGTTTGAACAGAGGATGACTTATGTGATTTCAATTAAAGGCATGCTTTTAGTAAGGTTTATTTTAAATGACCATATTTCCTTAAGTCTTTTCTAACATAGTTAAACTTAAAAAAATTTTATGAATGTTTTAAATAGCTATGTTAGGGAAAAAATCTTTTCCAACATAGTTAACCATTTTATATAAGTAAGTTTTTAAAACTATGTTAGCTAATTTCATTCTAAAATAGTTAATCTTATGTTAAAAATTGATTTTTATATATAGGTGAGCTATGAACCATGTTATGTTGTTAATCTTCTAATGTGGTTTACTTGCAAAACAATGCAAGTATCGAAATTTAGATTCCATTTCCTTTTTTGTCATAGATAACTTTTAATCATTAGAGAAATCTTATGTAACCTTCATAGCCTTTGTGAACCATTTAGTAAAGTCTTTTCTATCATAGTTAAGGTCCTATATGTGTATAAAAAGGGTTTATAAATATTGTAATTGGAAAGAGAATTTCACACCCAAAGACATTGTCCTTAGGAGATATTCCACAATCACCTTACTAAACTAGGAAACGGTGCTCCATAGTATTAAATGAACCCCTCCCGCATATAGCAAGATGAGAGAACAACAGGAAGAAAACCATGTAATTTTGAAAAATGAGAAACAGAGGGCTCAAAGATTGAGTTCAGTGATGCCGCCTAACCTCAGTCTTCACCGACCTAGGCATCTAACCCCCTTCTTTTCCAATTGACCATGGTACTTTGCCTTTTATAGGAAGAAACATATGACCGTTTGAGACATTAAAAATGTTTTATGATAATTCAAATGATAGTTACAAAACATATATTGTTTTAATACAATTAAAGCTATTAAAGCCGGTTAATAATATGATGAAACCGAGACATAAATGTTTCAATAGTCATCTCCAAGTGTCAATTTAAAAATATGATGAAACCGGTTAATACACTTGGAGATTTTTTTTTTTCAGTCCAAAAAAAAATCTCCAAGTGTCAATTTAAAAACTCCTCTTACTAGCCTTTTTACTAACTTAATACTCCCTTTTATTCTAATTATAAGATCACTTTGACTTTTTTTGGAGAAATTGAGGATGCAAAATTAATCACTTTAAATTGTTTATAATTATCTTTTTTTCTCAAAACTAATTTATTCTACTTATAAACTAACATATAATCTAATTACATATGACATATGTTATAATTTAGTGGTATAATTTGCTTCCTTAACTTCCACAACAACAAAAAAAGTCAAAGTAATCTTATATTTAGGATGAGAGAGTATTACATTTTCTTATATACTAGGACATTGACACACCTGCACACACAATTTCCAATAATTAAAGGGACTAAAATTAAAATGAGAGCAAGTTACAAAGATCAGTGATTATATTTAGCCAATTAAAAATATAATTGACGTGTGGAGGCAAATTGTGAAGTCCAAATGATGAAGGGTAAATCTGTGAAACTCCGCATTGAAAGTAATAGATACTCGTGATGGAGAAATCTTCAGTGACAGCGGACAACTTCCCTTCATCGCTATAACTTCCAAATCTACTTTAAATAATGTCATGAAAAAAAATCCACTTTTACGATATATGAAATAATAGAATGTACGTTGATCTCTTTTTCTCGTTACATCTACGCCCACATCATAATAAGAACCTCATTATATATAGAGATGTATTTTTTCTACATACGTTTATATACACGCAAAGATTGCTATATTATTGTATACGTCATTTTTAAAGATGTAGAGATTAGAAAAGTTATAGGGAAAAATATTCTGTGAGTCTTTCAACTATTAACTCAGTTATAACTCAGTCCTCTAATTATGACTCACTGCGACTCAGTTCTTCAACTTTTAACTCGCCTATGACTCGATTCCTGGACTTTTGCCTTTTTATATTGAAATACTTATCATCTCCAACTCATCTTGAGCCATCTTATGTGCCATGAATATTTGAGATGAGGGTAAACAAAAAAAAATCACGTTGAATGCAGCAGAGAAGATGAATCTTCTCCGTCTTTCGTGGCGGCAACAATGGAAGTAGTAACAAAACTTTGAAACCAATTTCTCTCAAGATTTTGATGGTTTCTCCACTTGCCACCCAGTGAGCTTAAATATTACACTTCGAATCTTTTAAATTTTTTTTAGAGGCACCCAATCTCTCTCTAATAATTTGGTGTAAGGTTGCTTTTTGAAAAAACACAGATTGGGTGGTTTCCCAAATTCGTTATTGAAAAGTAGATTGGTCTTGGGCGCAAAGAAATTCAAAGAGATACGATGGGGTTTTGGTGCATTGAGGGTGGTTAGTGTGGTATGGATTCTCGAGAGTTGGATGGGTCTCCGATGCAGAAGATGAGCAACGTGAGGTGCTGGGAGGTTAATTGGAGAATTAAACCTTGTCTTCTTATCCTTGTAAAACAAAGAGCTTGAATCACTCAATTACTGCAAGCTTTGATGTTTTAAAACAAAACTGCAAGCTTTGCTTTGAGCATGTGTTTGAGAACGGATGGGTTGCGATAATGTAAGAGAGGGTCATGAGTGGAATAATGAGTGAACCTACGGTTGAGTGAAACGAGTCTAACATGAGTGGGTTCATAGCTGGTATATACTGTGTTCATAGCTTTTTTTTACCCTCTTCTCCAATACTCCCTTCTTTGGTGACGTGTAGTTGAGATGGAAAGCCATATAAGATAGCTTAAAATGAGTTGGAGATGATAAGGATTTCAATATAAAAAAGGGTAAAGTTCAGGGATTGAGTTATGTGCGAGTTAAAAGTTCAGGGACTGAGTCGCAGTGTGTAACATCCCAAAATTTAAAAAATAGATATAAGGAGCTATTCAAGGTTTTGGGAATGTTATTAAAATATTAAAAAGCATTATAAATAAATTTATGATGTTTTAGGTATTTTTAATACCTTTAAGGCTTATTTTCTTTAGAAAATAAAGAAAAATAGTTAAAAGATGAATTTAAATCGGGGAAGTTTAGGAATTTTCTTTGACACTCAAAGGAATTTATAGTTGAAGGGAATTTCTTGTTTGGTTGGAGAATTAAATTCTAGACATTATTTATCAGAAAAGCGACCAAACTAAAAACAAGGGAAAGCTTAAGAATAGGGACTGAACTAAAAAGAGTAAAAGTTATAAGGGTAGAATCGTAATTTCTCTAAACCCCTTAATATCACATCATTCCATTCCTTACTATCATTTCCCGTCATTCTCACCTTCTCCCTCTCACTCGATTTCTCCTTTTCTCTCTGCTCTCTCCATCTTCTCTCTGCGTGTTTAGCGATCTTCGCCGGTGACAAGAATGTTTTCCGGCGACGACGAGTCCTAGTGTAGCATGCAACACCTGATTTGGCTTAGGTTGAGTTCTCTCTTCCTGTTTCTACCTCCATCTTCTCTGATTATGGTCGATTTTGAGTGAGAATACGTTTTGGGAGAGTTTGAATAGAGGTTGGGATTTGGGGTGAAATCACCGTTTAAATCAAAGTTTAGTATAGATTTTGAGTTTCTCTAAAGCAAATTGAGCATGCACTACTACAGAAATACCCTATTGCAGCGCAACAATAGCAGCGCTTATAAAATGTAAGTGATAGGATAGGTATAATATGACATATACCAGCGCTTATAAATAAAAGTGATGGTATAGGTATAAGCATATAGCAGCGCTTAAGCGATGCTATAAACCCCCTGGGATTTAAAAAATATGTAAAACAATTTAAAAAAATTGGCAAATTGTTTTACATTTTTTTTAAATAAAAAATAAAGACCAGGGGCCTATACCAGCGCTTAAGCGATGGTATAGGCCCATGGGGTTTATTTTTAATATTAAAAAATATTTAAAACAAAATTGGCAAATAGTTTTACATTTTTTTTAAATAAAAAATAAACCCCAGGGGCCTATACCAGCGCTTATTTTTAATATTAAAAAATATGTAAAATAATTTTAAAAAAATTGGCAAATTGTTTTACATATTTTTTTAAATAAAAAATAAACCCCAGGGGCCTATACCAGAGCTTAAGCGCTGGTATAGGCCCCTGGGGTTTATTTTTTATATTAAAAAATATGTAAAACAATTTAAGAAAAATTGGCAAATTGTTTTACATTTGTTTTAAATAAAAAATAAACCCCAGGGTCGGTTTATTTTTTATATTAAAAAATATGTAAAACAATTTAAAAAAATTGGCAAATTGTTTTACATTTTTTTTAAATAAAAAATAAACCCCAGGGGCCTATATTAAAAAATATGTAAAACAATTTAAAAAAAAATTGGCAAATTGTTTTACATATTTTTTTAAATAAAAAATAAACCCCAGGGGCCTATACCAGTGTATAGGCCCCTGGGGTTTATTTTTAATATTAAAAAATATTTAAAACAATTTAAAAAAAATTGGCAAATTGTTTTATATATTTTTTTTAAATAAAAAATAAAGACCAGGGGCCTATACCAGCGCTTAAGCGCTGGTATAGGTCCCTAGGATTTATTTTTTATAGCCCATAGCTGATGATCTATCTCTCTTGTCGCCACTTTTCCCAAAATTCCCCAAAATATTATTTGTTTTCCCTCCTTGTTCCCTCAAGGCTCAGAACCTAGCTAATTACTCTGAACCCAAGCTTCATTCTCTCTTGTTCGCAGATCTAGAAAAACCCAAATCAGGCCGCCGACGCACCACCACCTTCTCTTCTTCTTTCCTCGCCGAACCCACCCTCCATTCCTTCTGTCACCGCCGTCATCAAACTTCCTTCACTCTCTCTCTCTCTCTCTCACGTTTGACCTCCATCACCTTCAGCGGCCACCGGAGCTTCGAGGAGACGCCGTTGCCGGAGAAGAAGCTACCTGGGCCGTGCACTTATTGAGTCCATATATGGTGAGACTCTGCTACTCTCTTTCCCTTTTGTCCCAAACTATGAAATTCCTCAAAACAGTGGGCATTAATTGATTCAGAGCTAGGAAATTTCTGAAACTTATGAGGAATAAACAGTGGGCATTAATTGGTGATTCCATTTCACGGAGGAAATTTTTGAAACTTATGAGGAATAAACAGTGGGCATAAATAAGGAGGAAATGGAAAAGGAAAGTGAATGACACTCCTGAATATAGCTTGCTATTTTCTGTCTCAATGTGTGTGTGTATGATGGAATGGTTCCTAATGTTCATTGTGTTTGGAGGATATTTCTTCCACCTGTCTACTCCCAACCATCTTTTGTGTGCGCGCTCACGTGTTTGTGTTTCTCTGTATCACATAGTCATTATCATTCATGACTGACTTCCGTATACTTTTCTTCAATATAAGCTTTCACCTGTCATCTGGACTTTGTTCACTGAATTAGTAAAATTACCCTTTACATTAGTTAATTGAAAAAATACACAATGTTTAGTGTTTTGAGGTGTTAAACCATGTTCTGTTAGACAGCACCACGCGAGCTAGAAATTCCTTCCTCTGTTTCTACATAAGTTTTAAGTGTTGTGAGCTTTGATTTTCATGGTTGGAAGCTATGAAATTTCTGTTATTGGTGAAACTTGAAGGTGATAAAGTAATTTGGTTGCTTATGCTGTGATTGACATTGTTTTTCTTTAGCCGAAACAGGGAGCAATTGAGGTCTGAACTGTAAATTTAACTATTAGTTAAGGTTTTTGTTTTTAATAAGTATGGAGTTTGGTAAGTTTTAACAAAGGGTTTGCAATAACTATCAAATGTATAAAGTATCTAAATAGGAACTGGAATACAATTGGTATATTTAATAGTTAGATATATTTGATGTATTGATAAGTTTGTCAAGTGATTAGTAAATACATAAACGTGGGTGTATTTAACACTTTGATAGAGAAGCTTGGAAGGATCTAAGCCGGTTTCCTTGTTTTGTCATTGGGTATGCAATTAAAGTTGGGCATTTCACTAGTTTAGAGTTAGGGGATTAATTATATTACTTGATTTTTTTATAGGAGCCTACAGTTGCCTCATAGTTTGTTGGCAAAAAGGGGGGCTAAAAGTGAGATACTTTTGAACAGTTTGAGAGCTTATATTAATCAACTTTGCCACATATAAGGTATGTTCTTAATTTTCCTTTCTCCATTGAATTATGAGTAATCTAATTGTGGTTTCATTAGAGTCTCATGTCTAATTTTGATGTGGTAGTAATTGTGTATTTGTGCCCATTAATGCAATATATGTATATATGCTCTGAGATCTGTTGTTAAAGACTGGAAAATTATTGAGTTGATGATTGGTATTTTGTGGGCTATCCATTTCTATGTTAAAAATAGAGGGCCTTGAGCCTGGGAATGTTCATTTTGTAGCTGTTATGCTGCCGATTTTTTTAAGAAAATAAGGTAACATCTTGGGGTGGCTACCTAATGAGTAATTCATTATGTACATCTTACCACCACTTTCCTTTAGTAGGTTACCATGTTGGATCGGAAATGGATGTCTTGTGATCGGCGTTCAAGGGAATATATAGATGGAGCAAAAGAGTTCATTGAATTTGCTGCAGAGCATGCAGAGAATGCTAACAGAATTGTATGCCCCTGTTTGTCGTGTTTGTATGGGAAGCGTCTTCGTCCTCTTGACTTGTTAAGTCATTTAATTTGTCATGGAATCGATCAGTCTTATACACGATGGACAAAGCACGGTGAGACCTATGAAGATGAATGCGGAGACCGGGTACCTGATCTTAGTAGCGCTTCGAATGTGCTTGATAGAGACATGTGTGATGAGAGCGATGATCTTGAAGAAATGTTGAACGTGGTGGGTGAGGAGAATCCTGAAATGTTTGAGACACTGAAGAGCGATGCAGAGACGCCTTTGTATGTGGGATGCAGCAAATACACAAGATTGAGTGCGGTGCTTAAATTGTATAACCTGAAGGCACGATACGGTTGGAGTGATGCAAGTTTCACCGCGCTGATGTTCGCTCTGCGAGATATACTCCCAGAAGCGAATGTACTCCCCTCGAAAACATACGAGGCGAAGAAAATTCTCCGGTCGACCGGTATGAAATATGAGAAAATACATGCATGCCCCAACGACTGTATTTTATTCCGGAACCAGTATTCATCATTGGAGAAGTGTCCTAAATGCAGCACATCTCGGTATGGAAAGAAAGGTAAGAGTCCTTCTAAAGTGTTATGGTACTTTCCGATCATTCCAAGATTTAGGCGCATGTACAGTAATGCGGATGTTGCAAGACTTTTGACATGGCACGCTGATGAGAGGATTAAAGACATCAAGCTTAGGCACCCCGCAGACGCCCCCCAATGGAAAAAAATTGATTACGAGTACCCTGATTTCGATGAAGAACCGAGAAACCTACGGCTTGCATTGGCAACCGATGGAATCAATCCGCATGGAGTTCAGAGTAGTACTCACAGTACATGGCCGGTGATTCTGATGATATACAACCTCCCCCCAAATTTGATCATGAAACGCAAGTTTATGATGCTTTCCATGCTTATTTCCGGTCCTAGACAGCCCGGCAACGATATAGACGTGTACTTGGATCCTTTGATTGAAGACCTGAAGCATATGTGGGATTCAGGTGAGACGGTTTTTGATGGATGTAAGGAAGAAAGTTTCAAATTGAGGGCCATGTTGTTTGGCACGATAAATGATTTCCCAGCGTATGGTAATTTGTCCGGATACAGCATCAAAGGATATGGTGCGTGCCCTATATGTGAAGATGATACCCA
Source organism: Mimosa bimucronata (assembly GCA_037074515.1). Classification (NCBI taxonomy): domain Eukaryota; kingdom Viridiplantae; phylum Streptophyta; class Magnoliopsida; order Fabales; family Fabaceae; genus Mimosa; species Mimosa bimucronata. The sequence goes on from CM073447.1 coordinate 9,609,651, forward strand.
TTCGATGCGGCTGGAGCATTGTAGGAAAAATGTTTACATGGGACATCGGAGGTTCTTGCCATTAAAACATCATTGGCGGAGGTGGAAGAAGGCATTTAACGGGAGCTTAGAAGACGGTAGGCCACCGAGGATATTGACCGGGGATGACGTTTTTGAAAAGGTGAACGCGATAGAGAATGATTTTGGCAAGCCTTTTGCTAAAAATGTGTTGACAAGTGGCTGGAAGAAGAGGTCCATATTCTTCGAACTCCCGTATTGGAAGTCCTTATATGTTAGGCACTTTCTGGATGTGATGCACATTGAAAAGAACATATGTGATAACCTAATTGGCACGTTGCTAAATATGCAAGGAAAAACTAAGGATGGTGTCAATTCAAGGTTAGATCTGCTCAAGTTGGGAATAAGACAAGAGTTGGCACCTGTCGAGAGAGGATACCGCACTTATTTACCTCCAGCAGCATACACCCTTTCGAAGAAAGATAAAAGATCATTCTGTGAGTTCCTGAATGGGATCAAAGTTCCAGAAGGCTACTCCTCAAATGTAAAGAACCTTGTATCCGTGAAAGAGTTGAAGTTGAAGAACCTGAAATCTCATGATTGTCACATCCTGATGCAAAACCGGTCGGCATACGCAACATTTTACCCAAGAAACTGCGTAGGACGATCACTAGACTGTGTATTTTCTTCAGGCTCATTTGTAGTAAAGTGGTTGATATAGGACGGTTGCAGGATTTGCAGAGGCAGATCATTCGTATCCTGTGCGAACTTGAAATGTATTTCCCCCCATCCTTCTTTGACATCATGGTTCACCTTACTGTACACTTGGTCAAAGAGGTTCAACTGTGCGGCCCAGTCTATTTGAGATGGATGTACCCGATTGAGCGGTTCATGAAAGTTTTAAAGGGGTATGTCAAAAACAGATATCGACCAGAGGGGTGTATTGCTGAACGATACATCATTGAAGAAGCGAGTGATTTGTGTGCCGATTACTTATCAAGTGTTACACATGTTGGTTTGCCGAAGTCTCGTCACGATGGGCGATTATTGGGGAAAAGAATAAGTGGGTTCAACTTAATACGCATTTCGAATGCTGAAAGGGAGCTTGCTCACTTGTATATTCTTCACAACACTCCTGAGGTTGAACCATTCGTCGAAGAACACAAAAAACTCCTGCGGAAAATACACGGTGATAGAAATGAGAGTTTGATTACAAGAGAGCACAACAAAACATTAATTAGATGGTTCAATGCTCGCATTTGTCAGCAATTTGATCTTAATGCTGGATCAGTTTCTGAAAGATTGTTTTGGCTGTCGAAAGGACCGGGTTTGCACGCATTTTCCTACACCGCCTATGCAATCAACGGTTACACATTCTATACAAAAGACCAGGATGAAAAAAGCACAATGCAGAATAGTGGAGTCACACTTGTTGCCGAGGCATTACATATATCCAGTGCGAGAGATACAAATCATATATATGCGAAGATGGCATACTTTGGTGTGATTGATTGCATTTGGGAGTTAGATTATACCATGTTCAGAGTTCCTGTGTTCCGATGTCAGTGGGTTAACAACCATAGTGGACGGTGGTTAGATGAATTTGGGTTTATATCGGTCGACCTTTCTAAAGTTGCATATAAGGATGATCCTTACATTCTACCGTCCCAAGCATCACAAGTGTTTTACATTACCGATCCTTCTAAGAAGAATTGGTCAGTTGTCATGCAGTCGAACAAAAATTATGCCGAACAAGTTGATGATGAAAGTAGTGATGATGATATGAATATGATAGAAGAGGATCCTTCATTTGATACGTTACTGGCAGAAGAGATTGATGCAGACGGATATGACGATGAAGATGAGCCTGTTTATGTAAGGAGTGATCATGAAGAAGGCATTTGGCTCAACACAACCCTAAATCCAACAAAAAAGAGGAAGCAAACAATTTTAGATAATATAACACAGAGGAAAAAGAGACGAAAGCCCTCATATTGATTTAAGTTTGTATGTATTTTTGTTTTACATTGTGAACTACTTCATTTAATTATTTTGCACTAAAATCATGTCTTGTTTCATTATTTTAATTTGCAGGAAAATGGATCCCCCCCTGAACGACGAGGAAGAAGAACAACCGATTGTGGAGCCAGATATCGATGCGGGTAGAGAGGCTGTTGAGGCGGATGCTACCCGTGGCATCACCCTTATGCGTAAACTACTCAGGTGCAGATCTCTGGGAAAAAAAGACCAGACTTAAATGGAACGAAAATGACCAACCAATCGGGGAGACTGCAAAAGACCTCTCTGGTTTTATTGGGTGCACTGTTCGGCAAAAAGTGCCTATTACTATCACAGATTGGAGAACCGTAGGGAGCTGCAAGAACGCGGTTTGGTCAGAGATTCAGGTTAGGTGCCTTTTTACAATTTAGTTTTATTATGACAACATTGTAACTAACAAATCTAATATGATTTCTATTGTTACAGTCCATGTTTCATATTGATGATTCTCATAGGGAGTATGTCATGCTAAAAGCTTCCAGAATGCATCGCGGTTTCCGCACAAATTTGACCAAGTACTTCCTGAGAGATGCAGACGGGGAGATCGTTCCAACACCCCCAGAGGCATTCTCAGGGTCAATTACCCAGGAACATTGGAATGAATTTGTGCAATCACGTTTGACACCGGAGTTTGAGGAAGTAAGTCAAAGAAATAGACAGGCGGCTAAAAGCTGCGAATATCCGTATATGGGCGGACGAAAGAGCTTTCCTGAATTGGAGCAAGATATGGTATGTTAGTAACGCTTCTAAATACAAAATTATGAATAAATGTTTACGTGATTAATTATGTGTTCACTTGGCTTGCTTGACAGATTAAGGAACAGGGCCTAGAAGGGAAGCCACCACGGCATGGCCTCTGGTTTCGGGGACACTCTCAAAAGGACAGTACCATCATTCACGACGAGGTCAGAAGAGTCCGTGAACGATGTGTAAGTCATTCTATTGGACTTTGTAATATCTTTTTAACCGGTGACTTTGCTAAGTTAATATCTAACAACCATTTCTTCTTGTTATAGGATATGTTGTCACAAGAATACCCTGACGAGGTCAACAAATTTGGCCCCGATGATTTCCTGAGCAGAGCGCTCGATCGCTCTGAGTATTCGGGCCGTGTTTGGGGCACAGGTCTAGGGGTCACGCCCTCTTCTTACTTTGGCCGCCAACATAGGGCATCAAAAGACGAAGTAAGAGCGTTACAAGAAGAAGTTCAAACTCTGAGGGAGGAGATGCAACGACGGGACGAGGAGATGCAACGACAGAACGAGGAACTGCATCGGAAGTACGAGCAGATGTTCGAATTTTACCAGCGATATAATGTTGCATCACAAACGTCGAACTTTGTGCAACAAGGTAACGTTCCTCCCGTCGACAGTCCAAGCATAAGGGAGAGCAGCTGTACAATGCCGCGGGCCCAAATTCCTCAGGTAGTTCATACATTCTCTGCTTACAAACTTGCAGCGACATTGTTATATTATGCGTTGTGAGCTAATGTTGTCAACTCTTTCGTAGGGCGAGTCAGACTGCAGGCTGTATATCGATTACTCTTTCAGTGAAGTAGTTGCCAGAGGGAAGGTCTACAACACTTCCAACAAGACCCTGCACAACTCGCCGTTGCCTAAAAATGCACTGAGAGTAATGATTGAATCCTCCTACAACAACGCGGTACCAATACCGTTCCCTACTGATGAGATGACTAGGGTCCAAGATGCTATCGGTGCTTTCGTTGCTTGGCCCATTGGTTTGATTGAGCCAACACCATAGGTGGTTATTTACTAATAGCATTTACACTAGCATTCATTGTGTTAGAAGAATGCTCTTTTATTTACATGTTTTTTCAGGGTACACGCTCTACCGGAAAGAAAGCACAAAGGCCTAATGTCCAAGGTACCGGTGGTCAAGTGATGAAGAAAAAGAGTTCACATACTGATCCATCGTCACAGGTGATTATTTACTAATCAATTAAACTAGCATTCTTTTTTATTGGAATAAAATTTCAGACTTTCTATTTACATGGTTTGTAGGCAACAAAAGCCAAGGGCAAGAAGAAAGTACAAGCGCCTCCTGTTATTGAACGTACAAGCGCCGAGACGCCAAATCGTGCTCGATTGCGAGCATTTGCAGCCACCCTATCTCCCGAATTTACTGCCAATATTCCATTCGATAAGCGTATATTTGGGGTGTCAAATATGGTTGAGCATGTTTTTAAGGAGCAGATCATGGACGTGCTTGATCAAGGATGGCTCGGTGGTACCGCTATCAATTTATGGATCAGGTATAAATGTGTTTCCATTGGGGTTTCATTTAATATCATTAGTTTTACACTAATTGGGAGTTTGTCTGGTTTCTTTGAAGGCACCTGCACGAACATGTCATGATTGCCGGGGATTATGTCTCGTTCGAATTCATAAGCCCCTATGACATAGCACATATTGCGGGCGTGAGCTATGACAAGCAATCCGCGAAGCTTAGAAGGCGCTTTTCTTTAAAGGCAACAGGCATGACTTTATTCTTAGCTCCAATTAATACAGGGTAAGTCGATATGCATTATAGGTTTCATCGTATTCTTAGCTCCAAGCATCATTTATATATACTGACATAACGTTCTAAAAAATTTTAGGTAGCACTGGCTTTTGCTTGTCATCTATCCGCAAGCACAAGCGAGTCCCATTATTTACTATTTGGATCCTGTGTATGGTGCTGAACCAGAAAGTCGCACAGCTTTGATGCGCCTCGTCAAAGGGTACGTGAATGTCAGCATTCTTTGAATCCGTTGCATCATTTGTCATTTCATGACCCTAGCTAATAAAATTAATTTACTTTGTTTCGTTTCCAGCGCATTGACCAGTTTTCGGTCCTCCGTTAACTTGAGTTATTCCAAAGCCCTTGACCAGAAAGATGCTTATAAGTGGCTCACAGTCCAGGTTCTATAAGTTATTCAATTTTTTAAACAATCTACTCAAACATAAAGTAAATGTTTCTCATATGATATCTGGTATTTTTTGTTACAGTGCCCCTTCCAACCCAATAACAACGACTGTGGATACTATGTGATGCAATTTATGAGGGATGTAGTTACACATGATCGATGTAGCATTCCATTGATAGTAAGTTTTTTATTTTGCCAACTCTAATTGTATTTGAACTTGTTATTAGATTTCAAGTAGATTTGATTGCCATTCAAATTTATCTCTCTGTGCAGTATTACCCAGACGCACGTTGCCCCTCATTGTCGAGGGAAAAAATGAATGCGCTAATTGAGGAATGGTGCACTTATGTTCTACCTCTTTTACACCAAGTACAAATGTAGATATATAATAGTATAGCTAGTAGCGTGCTGTTTCCCAATTAGAATGGTTGGTTCATTTGTACATTGCTCTTTGGATGAGTTATTGGTGTATTTTCGTTGCCTGGAACTGTATAGAATTGCTGGTATTTTAGCACTGATGCAGGTGGGGTATATAAACTAAAACGAAATATTTAAAAAAAAATTCAATACCAGCGCTTACTTCATTAAGCGCTGCTATAGGTAAATTTTAGGTGACCTATAGCAGCGCTTAAGCGCTGCAACAGGTATCCCTATAGCAGCGCTTAAGCGCTGCTTTAGGCCACCTATTGCAGCGCTTAACAAGCGCTACTATAGGCCTAATAGCCTATAGCATCACTGGCTATTGCAGCGCTTATAAGCGCTGCTATAGGGCCAAAATAAGTGATGCTATAGGCATTTTCTGTAGTAGTGATGCATGATGTTCTTATTCAGATTTCTTGAATTCTTTACTCTTAGTCACTGTTCACCGACAGGTTTTGGGATTTCCGACCCAAATCCAGCAAGAATAATGATTATAAGTAAGGGGGAATGTATTAGAGTTAATTTTTACGTTTGCATGTGAATTTTGTGCAGTTAGGAATTTCTGAATATAGGCTCTGTTTGGTTCGATTATGATTTTGCTCTGTTTTTGGATGATTTTCTTCAAAAACCCCAAATACGTTTCCTGTTTAGGCGTGATTTTGGGTGTTGTTGGTCGAAATTTAGTTAAAGTTTGATTAAATATGATTAGAAGTAGAATAGCATTGATATTTTTTTTGGGTCAAGAATAGCATTGATATATGGTTGTGCATGTTAAAATCTCGTTGAATTTTGGGAATTTCTGAAAGTTTTTGTATTTCTCTTCTTCCTCTGTTGTGCGATTTCGGATTGCTTGAAAGATGTAATGGAGTTTGTTTATGTTGTTGCATGTTTAAGGCATGATTGAATGTGAAATTCTGTTTTCTTCTTATTGCTCTGTTTGGAGATGTGTTTAGTGATGAGGAAGAGAAGTTAATTGTGAAAAGAATTGATATACTTGACGAAGTTATATTTCAGATCTGTTTGAATGTGAAATTATCTTTTCTTCTTTATTGCTCTGTTTGGAGATGTGTTTAGTGATGAGGAAGAGAAGTTAATTGTGAAAAGAATTGATATACTTGACGAAGTTATATTTCAGATTTGTTGGATACTACTATGCAGTTGTGTTGAAGGTTAAAATCTGGTTATTATAAAGTGAACAAGTGGCTGTCCGAAAATGCTCCTTAGGTAAGAGACAAGAATATTAATATATGTATGAGGTTACTAGATTTTTATTAGTTCAAGGGTAGTTTAACGGCTAAAATGGATTGATTATGTTAATGACATTATTTAGTTGTATGACAATGGGAGCTTAATGGAGTTGAGTTTGGGTGAAGAAAACTGAAGGTGAAGAATTGTTTGAATTGAAGCATAATCTAGGATTTTAACAAAGATGTATGGATGATAATATGAAATTGATTATATTCCCACTGTTTATATAAATTATGTTGAGACCATATAGTAAGAAAAGTGAAAAACTGATATGTTGTAATTTTAAATGTTATAACGAAAAATCTTGCAGGTAAGGCCTCTACTAGTTAGCAAATATATTGTTATCAGTGGTTGGTAGGTGCTTATGGCACACAAATTAGTAGGATAAAAATTATTATTATTTGTACAAGTTTATAGAATGTATACATGACAATGCATGCATGAGAATAACAGTGTATGAAGTAAACTGCGTTAAATTGCAGTTTTCAGATAAGCTAGAAAAATGAGCAAGTTTTTGAGGATAAGGTAGTATGAAGAAGTGGGAATGCCTGCTATGTTTTGTACCACTGTAGATAGCTATTTTGGGACCTAGTTACATGTGTATGTTATAATTTTAAGTAAGTAAAACAAGCTGAAAGCTTATTTAGTAGTTAATATATAACTGTATATATATGTAGATATCCCTAATGAACAGTACAGTTGCATACATAAGTAAAAGGGTTATCATTCGAGATAACCTGCTATTATGTTATTATAATAGGAGAGATGTAGATAGATAAATAATATATAATCTAGAGAATATATAGTGTAAAGGGTTTTAACTCCCCAAATGCTATCAAAAAGGGTAAGTAAGTTAAGAAGTTTCAAGTTATTTCAATTGTTTTAATAATTACTCTATTTTACAAAAAGTTTGAAATTGTTCCAATTTGTTAGAAAAGCTCATTCCAACAAAAATAAAGTTTGATTGATATTTAGAAAGAAAATTTTTTAAATTTTTCATATTTTTGGTCTTCTTGTATTGAAAAAATGGTTATAAATAAATTAAAGTGCTATAGTATAGTAGTACAAAATTAGGTGTTACACAGTGAGTTATAATTGAAGGACTAAATTATAACCGAGTTAATAGTTGAATGACCACAGGTTAATTTTCCCAAAGTTATAATACAAGTTCTTATAATTTGGTTTTTGTTGTTTTGTTGTTGGATTACTCTTTATAATAACTCAACTTTCCTTATACTTATTATTTTTTGTTTTTATCAATAAAGTCTGTATATAATTAGTGCTATTTTGATATCTCATAATTATAAAATGATGAGATTTTGAAATTGGGTTGACGGTCAAAAATACACATGTGATTTTGTCAAAAGTTCATCTAGCACTAAATGGTTTTTTTTTACCAAAAATACACGTGAAATTTCAAATTGGATCAAAAATACATATTTACAGTTAAATTAGGGTAAAAAATACACATGTAATTTTGTAAAAAGGCCCGTGCAGCACCAAACGCTTGTTTTTGAAATATAAGTGTAAATGTGTATTTTTTTTATTCAACTTGAAAGTTCATGTGTATTTTTTATTCAAAAAAAAATTTGGTGTTAGATGAACTTTTGAGAAAATCACATGTGTCTTTTTTACCCTTAACCCTTTGAAATTTTACAAATTTTCCAAAAGCATAAATTATAACTGCATAATTTTAGAGTATCTTTTCTTTAAGAAATTGTGATAGGTGCAAATACGCTGATGGATCTAATTCGCTAAAGCTTACTCATTGTTACAGTTTATGAGATGCGAGAACAATTCATCAGGTTGAGAAGAATTCAGATTTAATCGCTTTGTTAATTGTTATTTGGCACTTAGCTGGACTTCAATGTGGAAGATCACCTTTCTCTATTATTGGGCTTTTTTATGTAAAAGATATAGTTAATTGGGCTATGTTTTTTATGTGTCTTTATGTATTTGCAGCCTGGAATCCTTCCTCTAATTATGGTCCTCTTATTATCTAATTCTAACCGTTCGTAAAATCTGAAGGTTAAAAAAATATAAAATATATGACCACAAATTTCTCATACCCTCTATCCCACCTTCTAGAATCTCGTCTACGTTATCTCTTCATTATTTCTTCTTTTTATATTTTTATTTTTTTTACCGTCGATTTTATGGATGGTTATTTAGGGGAAAGGAGGGGAAGAGGATCATAAAGAATAGGAGGGATTTCTTGCCGATATATTTGATCATTTATTTCTTAATTGTAATGCATAAACTCTCTCCTCTGTTTCAGCGTGTGAAGTTTAATGTTATTTATATATGTAAATGATTTTGCCATTACTCCTATCAAGGAGGGGTGGGGGACCCTGTTAGCTAAACTAATTACTAGTTGATGCAACTGCTCGACTGAGCTTCTGTTATCCAGTTATATAAAAAAAAATAGATTATCACTGCTTTTTATTGAATGGATGTTAAACCAAGGCATGTTGTGTCGTGTTTGATCATGAAATTATGTGGAATTATGGCATAACTAGCAACAAATTTTAAGGAAAAGAGTGGTATATAGGGTAGGAAGAAGTAAAAAATTTGGCTTGGCTTCTGGAATGATGGGTCTCACGCCTTTTGTTATATATTATTTAATAAAGTTGGTAGGAAAATTAGACTATTAGACCCCTAAAATTCTCAAATAAAATATTTTCTTTTAATCTAAAATTGCTTGTTTATATCCAAAAATTTATCATAATAATCTTTAACTATTTTCTCCCACAATATCCTCCTTTGAGCTAAAAGTATAATTTTTTGAAATTATTTTCCTTAAAATGAGGGAGAAACTAAGCCTTTAAGATCCTCAAAAAGCGTCAAAATTCACTTTTTCTTTCTAAACTATAAGAACATGTGCATATTATATATGTATTATTTAATAATAATATCCTTTTTGGTAATTTTTAATCTAAACTTACTTTTCAAAATGTTCATTCAAATATGTTTCTAAAAGTCATATTGAAAAAAAGTCACATCTATCATCACAAACTCAAATATAAATCACTTCACACAATCTGACATTTATCTAATCTTACTTCTAAAAAAATCATATTGAATCAAAGTTACTTCTCATAAGCCAATCCAAACGCATCCTTAATGGATCAACTTCACATGTGCGCTGCCCATGTGCAATTTTATCTTTTATAGGTATCTACGTTACTTTCATTATCTATAAATAAGATGTTTAGCTTTTATATTTAGTAATACATTGAATAGTTTTATTTTATGAGAAAGAATGAGAAATTAGGAGTGTTTTTTTTTTTCGAGTAAAGTGTAATTAGGAGTGTTTTTTTAGTGCTGGTAGTTCGTTTGTTCTCTCTCCATTTTTTTTTTTTGGCGCAGGCTTCAAGCCTGGTTGTGCATATTGTACAACCAAATCATGCCCTTCATGCTATTGAATGTGGGTATTAATTTGTCGTGCCAATCTCATACTTTTGATGAGGAATAGTATTTGTAAATGTGGTTGAATAGGCTGATTCCTCGTAACCGGGCAAATAAAGTTCAATTGGTGAGAATAATAAAACCATGATGGAAGGAGGAGGGAAGCCATGCTTCTCTCTTTCTAGGAGAGAAGAGAGACGGCCCCCCTTGTAATATCTTCTTACTCTTTCCTTCCATAGCTCTTCATCTTCCCTTCTCGAGTTTTCTTCCTGCATCTTACTCTTAAATCCTTTTCAACGTTTGTTTTTCTTTTCTGTTCTTGTTCATCTTCCTATTCATGCATGTTCTTTTTCTTATCTTGTGCTCATCTTTTTCTTAGCTTTTATAAAAAAAATTTAAAAAAAAATAATTCCACCGCCTTAACCCTCAAGACCTTACCTTCTTTGCCTCTATTCACGTCTTCACTGTCCACAACCTTTTAAAAAAAAATATCTATTTTTCCCTTTAGCATCCACTCCACCGCCTTTAGCATAATTTATTAAAAAAAAACCGTCTTTCTACTTTGCCTCCAATTTACTGCCCCCTCTCTTTGTCTTTCTCTTATCTATCTCTTTATATCCTTTATAATCTATGTTGTTATTGCAGTATGTTTTTGATATTTTTTATGCAGGTAATATAGACTTTCTTTTCTTTTGGCTCTCTTTGCCCCTCAGATTGTATCCATGGATGGGAGTCTCTCTTTTTTCAAACACCAAAGGTGTAGAATTCATCAGGTTTCAAATTAATTTGAAATGTTCTTATGACGTATCTTCCATCTCTCTTCAAGATGGAGCTTTCTGGGTGCAGCGACTGCATTCTTTATTCGTGATGAAGATAATGATGACCTATGGGTTATCATTTTGTTGCTCTCCTCTCGCAAGCCCATTCTTGGAGATCATAGAAAGCTCAAGTATTATTATGTTTTTCTTTTTTCTAGTTATTTTATTTATGCTTAATTCTGTTATTTCGTTTTCCTGTATGTATTATAATATTGGGCTTTCTTATTAGACTATATAATTGAGCGTTACCTTGTAATCATTTTACTTATAATTAAATTGTCTTTTTATTCAAAAATAAAGTTCAATTTTTTTTCAGTGGAGAGGTTCCCACAACTAGTTTTGGCAATACCTTAAATAAGATTGCCCTTAATAGAATGATACTTGTGCCTAGCAAAAAAATATTTTCTTCAATCATAAAAATAAGAATTAGACAATGTGTTTATTTCGAAAGACCTCAATCAACTGTATCCCCAAATTACTTTATTTTTCCTCAAAACATCATTATTGATTGTACATGTGAAGGGAATTTCTATTAAGGGCAGTTACAAGGTATATGATTAGAAATGGTATTCTAGGCATATGAACACATGTTTGTTATTACAAATAAGTAATTTGACTAATTTTTTTGAATATGCGCAAATTATTAGTTATCTAATTTGTTTTGCTAACCAATGGACCTAGTAGGGTCTAGAAAAAGAGGCTACTCATCATATTTAGTGACCATTAGTGCTTCGAACATGATTTTTTCCAACTATGGAAAACTTGTGTTTAACAAAAAAAAGGTTATCTAGTTTTTATATTAATAACCGAAGGAAGTATTTGCCAAAGCCGTAACCTAACCTTGTGGGTCATGGCCAAGAGTATCCCATATAGAACACTCCGTATTCATGACCTAGTAAGGGATCATAACAGCAATAATTTTACAATTTAATTAGGACCCTAAATTTGGAAGACCACAATTATAAGAATCAAGTTTCTAATCTGAAATTAAACATAAGGAGCCTTACCAACAAAGGAGAAGTCTAAGAACTAAGAACAAATAACAATTTTAAAATTAGTAAAATAAAACTCCAATAATTTTTTTAGAAAAACTGCGAAGTGGCATGGTCCAAACCTAGCAACTAAGGACAATGAATGCTTTAAATATATATGCTCACCAAATCCCTTGAACCACACCCGAGGCAGATTATAGGATCAACAAGACTTGAGATCTTTTCTAATCAACTATAAGACATCAACCATATCTTTTGTGGTAAAAAGAAAAACTATTTGTACCAAAAGAAAAAGAAAAACTATTAAGATATTAATGTCAGAATTTTAATTTTCTGTTTTTTTCGATTAATAAAATTTTGATTTTCTCAATTGAGCTTATATTAAAACAAAGCTATCAACCATATCGTTAATAAATTGTGATGTGATGGCTTTGAAGGAGTCAAGATTAAGGACCATTAGTTATTTTTTAAGAAAATAAATTTATAATTTATTCAACACTATTAGATCTTAATCTAATAGCTAATAGTACCTTTTATTTGAGAAAGTATAAGTTGAAAAGGATACAAACCATGGTCATTTTTTAACATCATTTTCTGTTACTCACAAAATATCATTATTAATGTAGCTCTCAACTGCCATCCAATCCAATGATGATATGATAATTCAGCCACTGAACCACCTCTTCATTGGCATAAGTACTACTCCTACTCCTTATTATAAGGCACAAACTAACAAATTCATTAAGTCCTTTTTATAAGGCACTTGTTAGTTTCCAATAAGCATTAAATAAGTTTTTCTATCCATACCCATATTTGATAAGGGTAGTGGGTGAGAGTAGTAATTAATATGATATTTGTATTTAATGTAGTTAGTATGGGTAATATTATAAATCACTTGAATTTTAAGACAAATTTAATGTTTTTAACCAACTTTATTGGTATGTAAAATTTGTTAGTTGATGCCTTATATTAAGAACGAGAGAAGGAGAACTTCTCAGTGACTATTGTATTATGGGAGAATTAATATATGTGTTGTGCGGTACGTTTTATCCATACCTTTTTCTTGCCAACCGCACCTACAATAGATTAATTTATAAGTATAGGTATATCCATACCTAGTATCAGTGAGATCTAATACATTTGATGTGTATAACACGTAACTAATCATCAATATATTTAAATTGAAATATGTTTAAATTGAAAGTTCATTTTAGAGTTTTTCTTAATGGATTTTATAGCTAATAATAATGATCAGTGCGGAAATGAATCTTTGTAAATTTTATTTGGGTTAAGGTGCGTTAGCACCCTGATCTAATTTTGAGGTGCATCCAGTACCTAAACCATTTATTGGAGCACTTTTACCCATAATCTGATTAAAATGGAGCAATTCGCACCCTCACCTAATGGGAAGTTAACTCTGTTAATTTGTTTCACATGGTACGTGATGAAATCCAAGGCCCACTCGCCAGTGACAAACTCCCCCTCCATCCTTATCTTCAGGATAAGGTTCCTCCCCTATACTCTCTCTCATCTTCCCTCATTTTCCTCTCATATCTTTAGATCTTTAATCCAAGGGTTCAGATTAAATATTTTATAAAAATAAATATAAAATTCACATAAATTTAATCTGTTAAAATCTGGTTTGAACAATTGACAACTGTAGACTATTATTATAAATTTATTTTTTTTCCCCATTTTTTCATTACATTGTGACTGTTCAGATCAAATTGTGAATGTCCGTGTGTTCGGATTTGGGTGTCGCCTTCCTCTATGTCTTAAGGAAGAGGGGTGAACTCAAATGTGGAAACCATTTGATTTTGTTATTGTTGTAATTGATCGTATAGATTAAAGTAGTCTTTTTTTTTTTTATCAGATATATAGGAATGAACTTGTGGGGGCACTAGTTGTGATAAGGGAAATGGGATGGAATAAAAAAAACGATTTTGTTTGAGAAATATCAATTTAACATATATCAATTTGAATAGGGGATTAAAGATGTGCTTTTTAGGACGAAGCGATTCTTGTCGTTGTTGGTATGGCTGAATCTTACCGTCAGCGGAAGACATAGACATCACCACCGCCACTTTCTCTTCCATTCTTGCCGCCACAACCACAGTCACCAGGGTCGATGACCCAAAGTTCTTTTGGGTAAACTAAGGCAGTTGGGCCTTTGGCCCGCATCTCCCTTGTATCCAACACTTTATTTGGGCTACTGACCTTCTCAGTTGGGTCAGACAACCCGAGCAACCGAGTTGAAATAATATGGAACTCATCTTATAGCACTTCGTGTCAAGATGGGGTAACACCCTCTACCTACAAGTACACCTTCAAGAATCGAATTCACTTTCTTCCCTAGGAGTGTCAGCGGTTTTACCACTGCGCCCAACACTTGTTGTTACCCAAAGTTGCAATAATTATAACCTTGTTGAAGCAGCTGGATCGAAACCCCTTTCCCTTGCCGCAACTATGCGATAAAGGCCAAAAGAAATACTCCCTCCGGTCCTAATTATAAGAGTCAGTTGACTTTTTTGTAAAAATTAAGGATGCAAAATACACCACTTTAAATTGTTTATATTTATCTTTTTTTCCTCAAAACTAAGTTATTTTACTTATAAACTATCATATAATCTAATTATATTTCTCATATATTAAGATTTAAGGGTCTAATTTGCTTCATTAGTCTCCCCAAAAAAAGTCAACTAACTCTTATAATTAACACCGGAGGTAGTAAATTAATGGAGGTTAAATTCTGTTAGGTAAGGGTGGGAATTACTCCATTTTAATTAGGTCATGGGAAAAATTACAGCAGTAAGTAGTTTAGGGCATTAGGTGAAGCCCAAAATTATATTAGATCGGAGTGCTAGGCGCACCTTAACCCATTTTATTTTAAGTAAATTATTTAAATGAAAACATATCAAGGCACAATATCATCTCAAGCATTATATTCATGATATAGAAGAGATAAGGTGATTCTATAATTATCGAGAAAAAATATGTAATTTAAGCGATTAATATCCAATCACATATATATTTTTTAAATTTTAATCGGATTTAATTTTTTTTTTTTTCATTATTTAAGAGTACGTAAACTGTTGAACAACTGTTTTCATTTAGCATGACATTTGACTTAAAAAAAAAATTGTTGGAGAAAAAGGGGGGGGGGGGGGGGAGTGTTGCTTTCTCTCAAAACGATAGAGGATCAAAATAATACCATGGTCGAGACGACAGATGATACTGACTGAAAAAGAGAGGAACTATTAACATCTCATGGAGACTAATTAAATGATCTCTGGGTAAAACATTAGTTCAAGGATATCTACAAAACATGGTTGGGGGCCACCTTGACTAATTCATTTTGACTAATATCACGACATGTAGTTGTCAAAGGTAGTCAAAGGATTTTTTGAATTATAGAGTAATATACAAGACTAATATCGATTGTCATGGTGGATCATGGATTCTTTCTCGTGCACAGGTTCCACAATAAAATTCCAACGAATACTACTTTATAAGAAGGTTAATTAAATTATGATTTTTTTAAAAAAAAATTACCTAATGATTATTGCATTAGGAAATTTAAGATGCAATGGCTAATGAGGTTGTAATTCGTTGTTATTGATATCTTTTAAGGTTTTTAGTTGTTATTCTTCGTAAATTAAAATAAAATCAAAAATTAATATATACACATATATATTTGGATAAGAGCTAAAAAATCTATCACACACACACACACACAAAAACTAAGGGTTTCATCCTCTATAGATGTCATAGATGCTGTAACACTCCAAATTTTTAAAAAGAGATAATAAAGATTTATTTAAGGTCTTAGAAAGACATTTAGAAATTAAAAAGCCTTATAAATAAATTTATGAGGTCAAGTACATTTTTAATAATTTTTAAGGCTTATTTTCTTTATAAATTGAGGAAAAATAGTTGGAAGATGAATTTAAATAAGGGAATATTTAGAACCTTGAGGTTTTGTTTTATATTTAAAACGCCTTATAAATAAATTTGGAAATTAAAGCATATCTGGAGAAATTATTTTGGGAATAAATTCAGATTTATCTGAAAATGGTAATAGTAAATAAAATTACCATTGAAGGGCAAAATAGTAAAAAGGAAATGAGAATTACGATATGTGCCCCTAGTTGAAAATATCTTCAGTAGTAAAAGGAATGGCAAGATGGTAAAATTCTCATTAAAAAATATCCATCTCACCTTTTAACATATATACTCCACGTGTGCCTTCCTTTTTATTTTATTTTCCCCTGTTCCTCTTTATTTCCTCCCTCTGCCCGAGTTTCCTCTGTTCCTCTCCCTCTCGTCCTCTTCTTCTTGGGCGTTTCCGCGGCGATTCTAGCCAAAATTGACAACGACCGGCGGCGAGAAGTGGCGGAGAACGTTCAGTAAGCATGGTCGGCCTTGGGGTAAGCCTTTCTTCTTCGTTTTCCCTTCCTCCTTAGTCCGATTCTGAGTGATTCGAAAATCTGGGGGGTTTTGAAATTTCTATACCGGTTGATAGTAAGCTTAGGTGTTGATTTAGAAGCTTTGTGAAAGAATTTGAGGAAGGGAGTAGCGTTCGCCGAATTCTTTCCAATTTGAGCTCGGATTACTGTTCATTTGAGAAGGAAAGATGGAATTTTAGACTTCAACCATCTGAAAGCTTGTTAAAACTAAATTAGTAATAAGATTAAGCTAATATATGATTTTGTATGCTCAACTTATGCATTGAATGGGAAGTTTGATTTTACATTTTTTGCTCTTTTCTCTCTGCTCTGCTTTGTCCGGCACTGCTGTGAGGAAGAAGAATTAACGGTTATAGGACCAAATTGAAATCAACCTTTGTATGTTGAAGTTCTGCAACTTACATGGAATCTGAATTTGTTGTGGTGTTAGTTTTCTTTGTTCTCATCGATGATGCAAGGGTTGGTGTATCTAAAGTTTAAACTTGATTTTAAATATGGAAGATGTTCAAGCAGGTGTAAAGAAGTTAGGATTCTGTTTTGGATAATGTAAAGGTTAAACAAGTGATTTTTAAGGGATTCAAATTTATTAAAGGAAATCAAGATTTCTAAAGAAGGATTTATATTATGATTGTTTGGTGTGGAATAAAAAGCAGGGTTATTGTTGAAAATTGATATTTAGGGTTTAGGAGTTATCATAATAGTTAAATGATGCAGACATTGGAAATTCACCTAGAGATTCAAAGATAAGTTAAGATATTAGTAAATGACTTTGGAAGTTTGATCGGGTAAAGTTGTAAAGATTTGTATTGTTAGAAGATTTAGAATAATAGATGGATATGGGATATAAATGAGTGGAGATGTCTGGTTTGGGAGTGTAAAAATGATTAATGTAACTGACTGACCAAATGTATTAGGTTATCTTTAAAGGAAGAATTTAAATATTGTAAGATGAGAAGTATTTGATTTGTGAATTAGTAATTAAATGTTGTTGGAGTTTAGTTATGTGAATTTTGGGGCTAGAAATATAAGAATGAATGGCGCTGATGATTTTGAACCTATGATACTTGCTCGGTTTGGTTTGATCTCGCTGGGTGAATGAAGCTTCAAAATGTATATTGAAATTTTAATGGATTAAGAATAAGAAATAGGGTTAGTTTTATGTTTTGATTTGGGATTAGGAAATTATTGATGGTTTGATTGAAGTTTAATGATATAGAAA
This sequence comes from Mimosa bimucronata, assembly GCA_037074515.1. NCBI lineage: Eukaryota > Viridiplantae > Streptophyta > Magnoliopsida > Fabales > Fabaceae > Mimosa > Mimosa bimucronata. The sequence continues at coordinate 9,627,203 of CM073447.1, forward strand.
AATTGATAGTGTTGGGGTGTTGCTATGAGTTCTGATTGGAGGAACTTTTAATAGTGCGGTAATATTAATAGTTTATGAGTAATGTTTAGGTGAAGGCAAGAGCAAATGATATAAATAAAAGAAGACATGAAATTGTGGAGAGTTGAAGTATGGTGATTTAGTTCTAAGTAAATTATTCTGTTTTAGTGATGGTGTTAAGGAAGTATATAATATGGTGTAAATAAATATGTTGTTTTGTTTCTTGAATTTCTAGATTTTTCATATTTGAGGAAGTAAAAGGATCTGAAATTGATTAGTGGATGATTGATAATATATATCAAAGCAAGGAAGAATAATAGGGATATGGATGAAGTTAGTCTTCATACTTGAGTTAAGAAACACATGAAAAGTTAGATACATGGTGTTATAATCATTTATAATGAATAATTTATTAAAACTTAAAAATCTGATTGTAATACATTGTTTGAGGCTTATCGATTGAAAGCTTCTGTTCTATTTCTGGTTCTAATAGTTTTAGGATTTAAGCTTGAAAAATGCCATGGGTTAAACTCAAAACCCTCGTGCAATTTCTATCCCTTAATTAATAAGGGAGTAAATAGTGGTTTTGATTGGTGCCTTAGTAGTTGATATAAGGTCCGATGATTCAAGGAATAGATAGAAGCTTGGCTTTTTACCAAACTTAAATTTATTGTGAAGGAAAGTGATTAGGGATTTGACATTTAAGTTAGTCTTTTTAGCATTCCCATCTGTGTTTCAAGGATAGTATAAAGGATTTGAAGAATAGTTATAATTGATACTGGAATTTATTTGAATAGTTGTAACCAGAAACACGTTGTTGTGCAGTATTTCAGAATGCCAAGTATTATAGGATATTAAGTATGATTAAAAGTTCAAAAGCGATGATTTAGTTTCTTTAATGGGATACAAGTACCTTGGATTTGAGATGTGCAAGTTTTTGGAAATAAGGATAAACAAAATTATTAAGGAGATTGTCAGAGGTTGAGATGTGAGGTTTGGTTAAGGAGTTAGATGTTGTTTAGTAAATTCGAGAATAATGAAATATGGCAAATGTTTATTTAGTAGGTAGTATAAGGGTTGAATGCTTACTAATATGAATCAAGGATATCGGTTTTATGGTTGTTGTATTGATTTTGAAATGTCAAAATGTCTTGAATATAGGATGTGTCGCTGATTGGATTACCTTTAAGACGAAAGAACTTATTATTTATATTGTTTTAGGATCCCTAAATAATAAATTAATAATTTAAATATTTATATTAATGATTGCTTTCAAAGTTTATCACGTAATTGTTTTAGTGAAGGTATAGGACAAAATCATTAAAGTTGGAACTGATTGTATGTTATAATTTAAACGTATCAAATGTTAAAAACAATGAATAATATTAAAAAGTTATTTAAATATAGAATCTTATTGTACTTGTTATTCCTAGATTTTAAGGGATATAGCAAAGAATTGTATAATGAAGTTGAGCAGTATGGAAACCAGTTCATATGTTGTGAGAAACTTGAGATTATGTCTATAAATCCAAAGTTCTGTTGTCTTGGAAATATGTAGTTAATTAGTAAAGATGCTAAATTTATTGGAATAAATTATTTATAAGTGACTTTTAAGATAATCTTAAAGGGACCAGATAGACATAATAAATTATAATTCTTTACGAATATAGGTAACAGGGTAGTATGAAGCACATTAGGATTCGAGTGAGAAACACAAATTGTGACTATAGAAGTATAAATATTAATTTACTTTACTATTTATATAATGTATAAATAGGTTTTGATATGGATGTAAGTTCATCAAGTCGGAGAAAAAAGAAGAGTTGAGTATGGACGAAGTTTTGGGAACCAGGTAGCAGTTTATCTCAATTCATTAAATTGCATGTATAATTTTGTAATACCTGTTACACTTAAAATAGTATGTCTTTTATCCCTTCCATGTTTGGAGTACTCTAGGGCTTAGGTGGTTCACTGCCCCTTTGCCAAGTTATGTTATAGCTTTAAATGTTATAACGAGAAGTCCTGCAGGTAGAACCTCCACTAGTTAACGAAGATATCGTTATCAGTGGTTGGTAGGTGCAGATCACACCCAGATTAATAGGATAAATACTGTCATTATTTGCAAAGGTTTATAAAATGTATACATGACAATGCATGCATGAAATTTACAGTGAATGACAAACTACGTTAAATTACTGTTTCAGAGAAGCTGGTAGATGCTAAGATGGTTGAGATAAGGCAGGAGTGCTGGGGGAAGATAAGACGAATGATTAAGATTATATGTTGGAAAGTAAGAATAATTGCGAGAGTATTTTACTGTGGTAGTTAAATATTTTAGTAGTATTATCTGTATATGATATAAAAATTAAATTAAGTTTATTAGCGGAAAGTATAGAAAGTAGAAATATATATATATATATATATATACATGTATAAAGGGATTTAAATTTCCCAAGTACCATAAGGGATAGATACCCTAAGAAGGCTAGTGTACTTTTAATTCTTATGAACCACTCTGTTTTAAATAAAAAATCTAAATTATTCAATTTGTTAGAAAAGCTCATTCCAACAGGAATGAGGTGAATTGATATTCAGAAAGAAAAAGTTTTAAATTTTTCATATTTTTGGGCTTCTGACAATGAAATAGTGGTTATAACTCAATTAAAATGCTATAGTATATTAGAAAATTTTAGGTGTTACAGATGCATGATGAAAAAAAAGAGATTAAAGCCTATATTTTTTATTTTGTAATTCATAAGGGGACATCAAGCTAATAATAAAGCCAACAAGATGTATATATTTTTAAATCTAAAAATTTTTAATGTTGGAAAAAAATTATTTGTGGAAATATTTAAAACATCATATATTTCCATTTTTTAGATTCAATAATATTTTTGTAATAAATTGATACTAGCAACTAAAATGAGTGGCTTTTTTTTTTACAAAGGTCAAATAAAAAATATACGGTTGAATCCCACAAAACGCTTTCTTACATTCCACACTATAAGATGATTTGTACTTATTCCTGTCAATGGAATCAGCAAGGCTGAACGAAAGCATGACATGCATGGCAAAATTCTCTTTCCCAAAGCTAATGTTGCAATGAAATTCCTTTGTGACATATCAAGAGATGATAACATGATGAAATGCCTCGTTTCCATTTTCTGATGGTGATTTTCCAATCTTGAATTGTCAATTGAGAGGTTAAAATTTTGCACTTTAGAATGTCATGCTTTGAAGAGAAAGCCACTGTTGAGAAGGATGGATTGGCAAATGTCTGTTAAATAATATCTTGAGGTTGAAAATTGTATCCTGCCTTTACGCATTAAAATATTTCTTTGAAACCATAATGTATTTATTTAATATAATACAAATCACAAACACCTCACAAATCCAACATGTGACTCTCTCTAAAGAGGAGAGTAGATGCTGAGAGTACTGGCTGTCACCCAAGAGGGGGGTGAATTGGGTGCCAGGATAGAAACTTAAATTCTCTTATTCTTTTTCCTTCAAAAGTTACAATGAAGACAATCAAACATGTTAAGTGCACTAAGAAGGATATAATGTTGATATGCAGTAAATAAAAAGAGTTAAGGGTAGAGATAATGCAAACAGAGTTTATCCTGGTTCGGTCAACCTAGACCTACATCCAGTCCTCAGGCTCCACCTGAGATTTCCACTTCCCTCTTGTTTAATTCTGGCACAAGAGAAGCCTACCACAGGTTTTACGAACACAGGTTCACCTGTCAACCTTTACAGAGTTTTAGAATCCTTCTAAACACTTCCCCTTACTACCCGTAAGGTTACAACCCAGTTATCAAAGCACCAAGCGAAGGAACTACCTCAAACAGTAGAGGATTTTAACAATAAAGTTCACTCAATGAACAGATTGTGATAAACACTTAAGTACAGAGTAATGTATGATGAATACAACTAGAGCTTAATAACTTAAACAATAAATTGCTCTTAGCTCTTCTTTTCTAACACTCTTAATATGAGGAATTTGCAATTCTGTATAAAGCCCTGTTCATCGCTTATTATATTTGATTGTTGATCGCTTGGTCGCGCGCTCCTCCATTCTGATATCTTCAAGTCTTTATATATGGTTGTATGCTTTTCTATCCGTTGGAGACTTGAAAAACTAGGCGTTAGAGCTTTTCTTTCTTTTCATGCTTCAACTGATTCTGCAGAGGATAAGATAAGAGAGACAGAGACTGTGAGTAACGTTATCCTGCTGCTACCTGCCACTGTACTTGTATGTCAGCTTTTTCATTAGCGCTAGCATAATTTGCTATCGCTATCTTGACAGTGTGAATCCTGCACTTAAGCTGTTAGCTTAAACAAACACTCATGCAATAGATATTATCGATAGGGTATTTCATTAGCCCAAAGAGATAGAATCAATATACTAGCTAAAATATTTTCAAAGCATTCTCTATAGATGGCTAATTCTATTATCGCTAGTTGATACAGATATGGATATTCAAGTGACTCCAGGTATCCTACTATCGATAGCTAATCGTGTTAGCGCTAGCATCTATGTTATTACTTTTTAACTCATTTGCTCTTAGGCACTAGCTATCTGAATGTTCATTATCTGAAGCACTTTGTTATCGATAGCTTAACCTTTTATCGCAAGCTGATTCTATTAGTTCAAGGACTTTGTTTATATTTCTGCTAGCTGTTCTTTCTTTCATTTATCAATGTTCTCAATGAACTACTAGCGATAGGTCCTTCCTTGGCGATAGATATTTTCCTTGTTATTTCTAAGTCTTCACTTGCTATATCTTTTTACCTATTAGCGATAGGTTCTTGCTCTAGCGATAGGATTTGTTACCTAACATATTTTTACTTATAAATCCAAAGGTAACTTATGCTTATTTACACATGCTATTTATGAGATCGGTCTTCATCAAAACTTAAGATTCTAATAGATGCCACTTGACCCAAGGGTCATTGACAATGAGTAAGTTTCTAATTTGGATTTTTCCCGATATATGAGATTTTAACCTACACAGTTATTTAAGAATAGAAAGTCTTTTAAGAAAATTGATTACCAGTCTTATGGAAGGAATTTAATTAAGATAAAGTCTCAGGAAATTCCATAATTAAATTAAGGTCCCACAAAATCCTTTAATTAAACTAAAATCCCTAGTTCTGACTAGAAAGTTGTCATCATACAGCCAAAAGTTGTTAGTGTCTGGTCAAAAGTTGATAATGACCAAGAGTTTAAATTCTTGATCACTAATAACGTTTGGCCAGACAGTGATTGGTCCGAAACTCTTGATTTTCGTTATGATGCTTTTCTCCTACTTTTCTCTAATCATAACCATTCATCAAATCTTATGGTTGAAAAATTATAAAATATTGGCCCACAAATCTCTCCCACTATCTCTCCCATCCCTATTTTCTAGTTTACATTATATTTATATTTTTACCTCTTTTTTCCTTATATATTTTCAACCATCAAATTTGATGGATGGATAAAATTAGGGAAAAGTAGGAGAAAAGCATCATAAACACTACTACAAAAAGTGTCTTTCGTAGCGTTTTTTTTATATATTCCTGTGGCGTTTTCAAAACGCCACGATAGCCTGCGTCACAATTGTTCTTGTGGCGTTTTAAAAACGCCACATTAGGTTTGCTTCCTGTGGCGTTTTCTTAAAAAAATGGCACGATAGATTAGACTTCCTGTGGCGTTTTAGTAAAAAAGCGGCACGATAAGGGTACTCTATCGTGCCGTTTCCTTAAGAAAACGCCACAGGAAGTTCCTTTTTTTTAAAAAAAAATAATGATCCACTATCGTGGTACGATAGATTTTTTTTAATTATATTTAATAAATATATGCTAACCCATGTCTGCACCGGTTCAAAAATTACAACCAAATAATTCTAATATATATACACCAAAATTCGTATAGCAAGAGAGATCCAATACAATGAAAGCAAGAATAATAATTCTAATTAGTTAACTAGCTACTATATATATTACAAGTTAACGTGATAATTCGGTATATCAAATCCTCCAACAAACTAAGCTAGCTAACATATTTACCTATTATGAGAGAAATGTGGGTATACATAACAGCACAATTCTTCAATTAATTCATCAATGTTTTTCTTCGACAACTTTTTGCAACGCGCATCTTCATAATACTGCACAAAAATTTTACATGATAATTAAAATAACCTAAAATCTAACAAATATGAACTCAATAAGAACTGAAAACAACATAAAACTTACATTCAAAGGAATGTCATTTTGATCATGAGTTACAACATCTTTCATGAACCGCATGATGTAATACCTGCAATCATTGTCATTTGGTTGGAAAGGGGTCTATAACAAAAACATCAAACTTTATATCAAAAACATTATAGCTTTTACATTATAGATAACTATTTTGCTTTAAAAACTCGAATAAACTATATATTAAATTTAAAACCTTGACTTTTCGCCATATATAGGCATTTCTCGGGTCAGATGCTTTGGAGAAACTCAACGCTTGAGAGCTACGAAAACTAGTCAATGCACTGAAAATGAAACAAATTAATTAAATTAATAAATTTTAGTTGCTAATTAAGTTCATAAAATCAAAAATAATATAACAAGTTCAATTGTTGACAATCACCTACTTATTGAAGATGAACAACAAATCCCGACGGTGTGATGGTTCACCCTGTTCCTTAGGATCCAAATAGTAAATCATAGGACCCGTTGGTGCACTCGGATTGATGACAATCAAAACCCAATGTTGCCTAAAAAGTTTTGAAGAGTTATGATGATTTGTGTATACAATTGGGAAAGACACAATGAAAGGTATAATGTGTATAGACTTACCCTGTATTAACTGGAGCTAAGAATAATGTTTTGTTCGATGCTCTTTTAGAAAACATTTCTTTAATATCATTAGACTGGGTTTGAAGACTCATGCCTTCTTGCAATGCTACCACATATGGGTTCATGAATACATAATCCACTACTTCACCGTCAATCATCACATCATGGTATAAGCGCCTTCATATAAACAATACCAAATTGCAATTAGTTTAAGACTTATGACATTAAATGAAACAACTAATTGCAAAGCATACCTGATCCACATACTGATGGCCGAAGCACTAAGCCATTGTTGATTAAGTACTTCACTAACCACTTCCTTGGAAATATGCTCACTGAAATCACGGATGCCATATATGTTAGATTGTCATTCTCAATCATGAACAAGCTGGTGCATGTAAACATTTTTCTTCTTGCATGATTTAAAGCATAGCATGAATTCATGTTTAATGGTTTCAACTTCAATTTAGCTGTGCTACAGGACTACGTCAGAGAAACTAAATGCTAACAATTACCTTGGTAGTGTAAACCTTATCACCATTTTCATTTATGTAATACTGAAGATACATTATTGCTGGTCTTTCTCTCTGAAAATGAAGTACAAAGTCTTGCAACAAAAGTATGCAACCACAGCATCACGCAAAAGACAATAATCATATATCAATAATGACAAAAAATAAATGCACGAAAAACAAAATAAGGATATGAAAATAAATACTGCTGTTGAGAGAATCAAGATATAAGAACACTCACTAATTAAAATAATGACCACAAGCATACACATATAAAAGTACCACAGATTAAACAATAAGATAAAAAAGCACGAAAGTTTCAGCTAAAAACCAAACAAATTTCAATATCCTTTTTAAACCATAAGTAAGATTTCACACAATATAATTTCATCTGCAATCTCTGCTCAGTTACAGTACAAGTGCTTCCAAAAGCAAATTTCCAAAATTAAAGCCGTCAAGCTAATGAAAACCTCCATTAGGTTTTTCTTTAAACGATAATAAGTTTTGTCGTCTTAATTCAAAAACTTATTTCAGCGAAATACGTTGAATTGCGACACCATCTAAACAACATCAAACAATTAAAGATAAAGCACAGAGATGAGTTATATTAAAAAGAAAACGCATAGATGAAAGATTTGGGAGAAGGAAGTACCGGCAACGAATCGAAAGTGAAAGATCGTGAAGGATTAGTGAAGAGAGTGAACTCTGTCCAGAACAAAATGCAGCGACGAGATCAGAACCAGAACGCAGCAAATGAACGCGCCCCAGAACGTATTGAATGCAGCGTAGAACCAAAACCAGCAAATCAGACTTCGAAATCACCAAAACCAGCAAATGAATGCAGCGTAGACTTCGAACGCAGAACGCAGTCTTAAATCCCTTAAGACTGCAGAACCAGAACTTGGATCGAACTCAGACTGTAGAACAAGAACCAGAACTTCGAACGCAGAACTTTGAATGCAGAACCAGAACGCAGAACAAGAACCAGACTTGGATTGCAAGAACCAAATGGCACGGGATTTAAGACTTATTGTGTTAAACCAGAACCAGAACAAGATCTCCTTTGAACAAGAACCAGAACGGCACCTTAGGTTTTTACAAGAACGCAAGCTGCGTAGCCTTCGAACAAGAACCAGACTTGGATTGCCGCGCGGGATCTCCTTTGGTACTGTTCTATCGAATTTGGGAGGAAATAATTAGGTCGCCGCGCGGGATCTGGATTGTTGTTACCTATTGTGCCGTTTTCCATTCTAAACGGCACCTTAGGTTAGTTTAATTGTTTTAAAAAAATATATTTATATACCTATTGTGCCGTTTATTTTATAAAACGGCACAATAGGTATTATCTTTTTTTAAAAAAAACATTATGGATATATTTTGCATTATGGATATATTTTGCGCGGGATCTGAATTTTATTACCTATTGTGCCGTTTCTTTCAAAAAACGGCACAACAGGTTCATTTTTTTAAAAAAAAATTAAAATATTGAATTTTATTTTCTGTGCCGTTTTTTATAATAAATGGCACGATAGATATATGATCAATTTTCTGTTGCGTTTTGTAGAAAAACGGCACAATAGGTTCATATTTTTTAAAAAAATTAAAATATAGAATTTTATTTCCTGTGCCGTTTTTGATAAAAAACGGCACGATAGATATATGATCAATTTCCTGTTGCATTTTGTAGAAAAAACGGCACAATAGGTTCATTTTTTTAAAAAAATAAAATATAAAATTTTATTTCCTGTGCCGTTTTTTTATAAAAAACGGCACGATAGATATATGATCAATTTCCTGTTGCGTTTTTTCTACAAAACGCCACCTAATTGGCGCCACAATATCCCTATTTTGTAGTAGTATAAAAAAAGCAGTCATTCCAGACTGGACAGTAACAACTTTTTGGGCATTTGTAACATTATGAGCATCATTCACAACTTATATAAATTCTTGGTAACTAACAATATTTGGTCAGACGATGACAACATTCTGGGCTTTTGTAATAATATTATAATTATCAATTACAATTTTTTAAACTTTTGGCCAGACGTTAACAACTTTTCGCCAGATGATAACAACTTTTTTGCTCAAACTAGGTACCTCAGTTTAATTAAGTAATTTTGAATCTTAGTTTAATTAGGGGATTTTATGTGACCTCATCTTAATTAAGATCATTCTATGTAACCTGTAATTAATAATCTCAAGCCTTTTCCACTTAACATGGCGTGATATGTATTTTAAATTTAATCATATTCATTGTTAATATTCCATTATAATAAATATAAACATATTAGGAAATTTTGATTCTTTTGATTTTAAAACTTAACATATTAGGAAATTTTGTTTCTTTTGATTTTAGTTTTAATCATATTCATTGTTAATATCCCATTATAACATATTCCTTTTTAAGAGAGAATGACTATAGAAAACCATAAAATTGTAAAATCTCAAATAAGGTTTGTTGTGAACAATAGATAAAGAGTTGACTGCACTCAATAACCAGTACACAACTTATTTTATGGAAAACACCTTATTAATTTTACGATTACGATTTACGATTTACGATTTACGATTTACGATTTTGAGGCTATTATTTTTATGTCATTTCCCCTTTTTGGGTACTTAAAAGTTTTTCAAGAAGAATTAAAATGTACCACTCTATTATTTATTATAAGTTCAACTACCACAAATGTTTTGTTCATAAATATAAGTTCAGTTTGAGATTAATTAGTGCTATTGTCACTATTTTACCCTTATACTGGAAATAGAGAAGATGAGAGGTAAAATTTGTAATGCATAAAATATTACCGCTATGCTCCTTATTATAAGTCCAACTATCACAATTTTTTTGTTCCTAAATATAAGTCAACTTTGGGATCAATTAATGCTATTGTGACTAATTTACCCCTGTGTTGGAAATAGGGAAGATGAGTGAGAATGGTTATAATGTATAAAATATTATTTTAACACATTCTTAAATAAGGGTAAAGTTGGAAAAATAGGATATATTTAATGCTGTAACTTCCACTCCTTGGTATGTGAGAAGTAGTTAGGGTGGACTTATAATAAGGAACAGAGTGGTATTTTAACACATATTCTTAAATAAGGTTAAATTTGGAAATTTTTTTAAAATAAGGCATATTTAATGCTATAACTTTCACTATTTGGTATGTGAGTAGTGGTTAAAGTGAACTTATAATAAGGAACAGAGTGATACTCTAGTTTATTTCAATATTTAAAAATTATTAAATGGGGGAAATTAAACGACAAACTTTAGTGCCGGCCCTAGTGCTCACATCAAACGACAAGTGAATAAGGGGCCCACATCAACAAAGTGGGGAAAACTTGAGCCACACAGAAGGGTGGGCAATGGGGCAAAGTCATCCAATAATTGAGATTCCCAACAACCTACCTTTCTGGCTTTCACACAGCCCACACATAATTTATTTGCCTTAAAATCACAAGTCTCGTACTTTTTTAAACATTTTAAATTTCATTTCATATTTGTGTTATTTTTCACATTATACAGGGAAATCTCACTAGCTCCAAGTAATTCATCACAACTACATACTCAACACCCAAACCTCAAGTAATTGATCCAATCTCTTGATGGTAACAACCCTTATAACTTTGTTATGTTGGCATCAGTAACCCTTAAACAAGAGTATGTCAAAATTCCAGATTTAGTGTCTTTTTAGAACATCTTTTGAAATTTAGGTTTAGACCCAATCATAAGTTTCAATGTCAGAGTATACAAACACTCGTAACTTTTTCAGATAGCTTTTTTAAGTGTTGAAACATTGGTTTTGATAAAGCCATCCAAACACTTATAACTTTTCAAGAAAACTTTTTTAAACTTAAAACCTAGGTTTAAGGTAGAATAATTGGTTTTTCCATAAGGTGGTTTTTCCTTCTTCTTTTATTATAAATAAATTCATCTTATTTATCTATATAATAAACTTATTCTATATATTTATATATATTTCAAATGTAAATATTTTATGAAATAACAATAATTAAATATTTGTTTATGATAAAAGGTAAATAATTGTGACATATTCTCTATCGCATTTATGTAAAAATCATGTTAATTGTGTTTAAATTTTATATAATGTTTACAATTTTTTTCAAAAATGCTTTATATTTAAAAGGGTGATATTATATCAATTCTAATTTGTCAACTTTATTTGGTCAATGATATGTCTCTTTTAAAATGATCAAACACATATAAGTAAAGGAGACTATACAGCTAAAGCTAAAGAAGTGTGGTCTAGGGAATGGGTGATTAACATTACATCATTTTTATATTAAGAGTTGCTGGAAAATTATAGAAGCGAATTTGTATCATTTATCAAGCTACCTCCAAGATTAGGGTAGCTACCTCCAAGATTAGGGTAAGTATTTGCACTACGTAAGTATTTATACACATTATAGTTTATGTACCCTGAAAACTATAACATCCTTTAATTATGTTTCTCCTACCCTCGCCCAATTATTAAATTAATTTAATAGACCACATCACCATAGTCAATATGTTAATATAAATTATAAAAATAATAATACAAATAATTTTTAATATAAGAGTAAGTTGACTAATTTAAGAAGATTAAAAAGCTAATAAAATACTTAATTATATCATACGTTATATGATCTCTTTGAATTATATGTGTATTATTAAATTATAAGTCAATTTATAAATTAGACAAATTAATTTGGAGTAGAATGATAATTATAGGATATTAAATGAAAAGAAAAGTCTTATTTACTTCTAAACTAACTCTTTTTTATTATTTTCCTATTTATGGTGGTTTAACATGAGTTTTTCTCTAAATATATTAACAAAAATATATTTTATTTTATAATTCATATCCTACGGCCATTTTGTTTCCTGCAATTTTTGTGTGGTGAGTCTTGCACCGGTACAAGTACGTTTTTTTCCTGCAGCATACGTCCACCGTATAAAAAACACGAAAGAAAAACTGATATGAATACTCTGTACAGTTCTCTTCTTAAAGTAGGAAAATTACAATATTTATGGAAGATAGATAGGTCCTAGAATTGTCTAGACTCATGCTCATGCACCTCTTAATATTTTCTTTTTGGAAACATATTTTGAGAGTTAACTACATTAGTATCATTTCAACCCAAGATGCTTCAGTGGCAAATAAGTAAACCAACTTTCCGGCTTATTAAAAAAGAATTCATAGAAAGAGAGATAATAACCAAATTTGGATTAGTAAAACACAACGTAGGTTTTAATTTTGGAATATTCTAACTTCAAACAAAGAATATATTATCTATAAACTATATAATGAAGACGTAACATTATGAAAATTGGAACACATAATGTGAGGTCCAATAGAAATTCTTGGAAGCATTAGGGGCGTCCATGCTTACAACAACCAAAATTTCATCCACACACAAAATTTACGTTAGTTTTGGAATTTATATGGTCTTAAAATTTACAAAATTGTAAGGTAAAAAAAAAAAAAAAATTACAGCATTGTGGCCCAAGACAGATTATTGGAAGCGGTGCAGCAGGTTTATTGTACTTATATATTGATGCATCTAAACTTATATATATACATACTGACATATGGCGACTGATTAATCCTTATTTTTTATATATTTATTCTATTTTTTTTATTAGGATTTTAATGATATTTTGATTTATTTTTATACAATATTTCAATTATTGGTTAACTTTGACAAAAGTATAAATATTGAATTTTTGGAGTCAAATTGCAAATATTTTAAATCCCCTAATTTTTATGTGGAACAATTAAGAGATTTTTATTATGGGCCTGTAATTTCAATGTAAATGATGGTTAGTTTTTGTAATTTAGTTGCTGCTTCTAGCAACAGATAGTTTTGTTGAAAAAAAGCTAGTTGACTAATTTGAGTATATTAATGAAGCTAAATGAATTAGTACTTAATGATAACACATATTATATAATCTCTCTAAAATATTTATATGTATAATAATATCTTTATATTATATATAAGTTAATAAGCCAGACAAATTATTCGAGGAAAAATAATAAGTATACTGCTAAACAAAATTTTATATATAGAATTTGAGGTAGTATTAGATGCCAAGGGAGCTAAATGTGTAAGTGAACATCACAACTTATTATAAATGTTTTAGCAGTATAATTGACTGGCTATTAGCAATATATGTATATACATATATACATATTATAATTGAATGGCTGGAGTCTGCTGAAGGATATGAGAAGAATCAAAATAAGAAAAATAGAAGGGACCACGTGGGCTGGGTTTTGGAGGCATCGGATGACAAAATTTTTGCTAATGAAGAGTGAAGAACGGAAGACAAATGGAGATTGAACATGAAACGGACAAAAAGGTTTTGATTAAAAAAAGATAGAAAGAAAAAGGAAAGGAGAGAATCTTACAACACTTTAAATCTCATCGTTGTTTTGTGACCCTAATCATATCATACGAATCTGATTCCCTCCCTCGTCCTTTTCTTTTTCTTGGATCCCAATCCTAGTTTGGCAGCCTTCTTTGACTTTTTCTATCAACTTTAAAAAATTCACTTCACTTATCTAGTTTCCTCCCAAATATTCATCTCCAAATTCTAACTATAGCTGATTGCAAGTAAATCAAAGAAAACAAATTAACAAAGAATTACAACCAACTCTAAGAATTAATCACATTTAGGTTCTCTTGAGATCATTGAAGCCACTAAAGATCTGTGTATATTAAATTGAATTGAACTAGCAGTTGTCAATACAACACTTTGATTAAATGATAAGAGGGATGATTTTGCCAAGTGAAACTGAGTTGGAATCAATTTTTTCCCAAGTTTGATGACTCACAAATGGAAAGGATAAAAACATAAAAATGTGAAAAGATGACGACTAAATTATAAGTAAGTCAAAAGTTTGGTGATTGAGTTATATTTAAGGAACTGAGTCATAAATAAATTAAAAGTTGAAGGATTAATTTTTTTTTTTTTGCCAAAAAAAGTTGAAGGGTTAAAATAATCATTTTCCCTTTAAAAAGGGAACATTATTAACCAACATGTATTATATTTAGCGGGAGAAGTATATTAATGAATGTAATAAAAAAAAGTATATTAATGAAGCTAAATGAATTAGTAAATCAAAATGAAGTTTTGGGCTCTCCAAGCTATGTTTTATTATAAATTTTATTAAATTAAGATGAATATTCTCCCCCCAGAATAATACACATACAAATGCAAAATTTATGGGTAAGATTCTGGCCGAAAATAAGATTGGTCCAACAACATTTCAAAACTATTTAATAAAAAAATGCTAAATTTCATATAACCCGCAGTCCTTTGGGTCAATTAAGGATCTGTAATGTTTCATGTTTTAATTCTTAACTCCTATGTCGTTATAATCGCCGCTAAAGTTAATGGGTTTTCATTTCCAATTTTACCTTTTTTTATTATATACTAGGTCATTCTAAAAAATAACTCTTTACAATTGACATATAGTTTTAAGTATTCTTAAATATTTAAAAAATATAAAATATTTATAAAAAAAGATTTAAAATATTTTTTTTACATGCACTTTATAAATATAATGTCTTAAAAATAAAATCACTTAAAATGGATGTAAAATATTTATTTTATCTCATCTTTTTTAAATAAAAAATTATATTATACTTACTATTATTTATATTAAATGAAAAGAATTATTTTTGTAATAACATAATATATAAAAAAATTGGATAAGATAAAATTCATTAGCTTTAACAGAGATTTTAACGGTTGAAGAGTTGAAAGTCAAAATATGAAATATTATGAGACTTTAATTTAGACTTTCAAATGTTAGG
Organism: Mimosa bimucronata; assembly: GCA_037074515.1. NCBI lineage: Eukaryota > Viridiplantae > Streptophyta > Magnoliopsida > Fabales > Fabaceae > Mimosa > Mimosa bimucronata. Next base: position 9,642,397 of record CM073447.1, read on the forward strand.
GAGGTTATATGAAACTGACTCAAAGTTCATGGGGTTTTATTATAATTTAACTTAAAAAAAATACTCATAGGTCCTAAGTAAATAAATTTAATACAAATAGGTTCCTCAAATCTCATTTAATACTAATAGATCTTAAGAAATCTTATATTTATAAATTGAACTTTCGCATTACAAGTCATACACCATTTATAATTTGAATTTACAAATAATAATACTCACAATTTTTTTGACCTTATAATGCTCACAAATTTAAACTTTTATTACAGGTTTTGTTGTGTTATTTACAAGTCACATTTGTAAATATTAAATTAAATTATTTAAAATCTATATGTATTAAATTGTTTTGATTAATATAAATATGAAATATACAGTTTGAGGGACTTGTCTATATTGTACTTTTTTTTTTTTTTTTGGGAAAGCTATAAATACTTTTTTTCTACGTTTGGCATCAATGAATCGTATGGAGGAGATGGCTTGACGCCTTGACCCTTCAAACCCCTATAAAAAAATATATAAAATAAAGAGGCCTAATCCTTAAGAAGCGGAATGAATGCAAATCATTTTATGATGATTTCTGTATAGATAAGAGTGTCTTTATTAAAAAAGGTGGTTTAAAAATGATGATAGATAATAAAATAGGATTTGGTAAAAAAAAAAAAGATAATAAAATAGGAAAAAAGTAGTTGATTCTATCACCACTTATGGAGTTATTATAGACTACTCATGCAAAAGAAAAGGTCTTCATTATTATATTGTGCTCAATCCTGGATCATCATTATGCATTGCCCACTCCACATATCAAGGAAACAATATATAAACTATAGTTAACAAAGAAAAAGAAGTATTGGCCGAAAAATCAAAGAAAAAGAAGGGAAAGTTCCTTTAATTTACCAATCACTTTTTTTTTTTTTTTTTACTTGTGTACAAGAATGATTATAATTAACCCACATCTTCTCGAATCTTTTGAAAATTTATTTTTATGTGTATATATATTTATATTCATAAAAGAAGTTATATTTACATTTGTGTTGATGAATACACACACATATGGTGCTCATAAAGTTTGCTAAATATTGTGACGATAAAAAATATTAAAAACCTATTTTCATAATAATAATAATAATAATAATAATAATTAATATTATATATGTTGTCATTCAGTTAATTTATTAATAATAATTCATTAAAAAAATTATACAATCTCAATACTATTTCATATGGAAAAAATTTATTATATCAAATAAGAATAAGAATAGCCTAGAAAACGATTCCATTTTTTTTTAAATAAGTGGTTAGGAGTTTTTGTTGGGATATGGTGAGTAAGTTGTTACAAAGTCGATCTTTGCCTTAGACACACGTGTGTTTTCGTGTGCGAGTGAGTGTGTTAAATTTTGTAGAGACTATAGAGGGCTCACAAAAATAAATGTTGTTGAGAAAATTTATCCATGCCCTCCATATATTGGAAGCGGATTAGCTTCCATCAAAATTTTATCAACAAAAAATTGTTATATAGGAGTACCTTTTAATATCATTTTTCGAACCAGAGAATTTCTTCACAATTGGATAGGTAAAGTTATGATCATACCCTTTTAATTTTCAATCTGTTGAATTTTCTTTATTTTCCTACTTGTTTTGCTGATAATTGTTAATTAACTAGTCAAATCTTTTTATTTTTATTTTTTTTATTTCGTTAAACATAACTAGTAGTACTTCAAATTGGCATACTCTCCTTTTACATCAGCCCAAACCCAAAAACTCCAAGGTAGTAAATCATTAGGAGAAATTCTTGTGTAAATCCATATTCCACATCTCGAACATATTTTAATTTGATGTGTCACATAAATAAAAGAAAAATTGAATTTAAGAATATGATCTACTTGATCATATTCTTAATTTTTTTTTTAAAAAAAATCAAAGCTCTGTTTATTATATTTCTAGAAAAAATAAAAAATTTTAAATGCCACATCGGATTAAAACATGTTTGAAGTATTTATTTATAATTGGTGATACTATAAATGACATGGTACACCGAATTCATCTAAGAAATTTTCAAGTTGGGGTAACATAATACTCCTTTTAATCCTAAATATAAGATCAAGTTGACTATTTTTTTAGAGAGTAAAGAAGCCAAATGAATCACTTACTACAAATATATTTTACATATAGTTAGATTATATAATAATTTATGAGTAAGATAAATTAGTCTTGAGAAAAAAAAGATAAATATAGATATTTTAAAGTGATTAATATTACATCCTCAATTGTTTTTTTAAAAATCAACTTGATCTTATAATTATGATAAGAGCGATCAATTATTTCCTTTTCTCTTAAAAAGTTAAAGAGAATCCGGTCAAAAAAAAAGTTAAAAAGAACGATTCCACCTATAGTGATGGTAATTGTTGATAAAAAAATAGCAACGGTTATTTTTATTGTTCATAATTTTTGACCTGAATTTTTAATTTTAATAATGAAACTTCACGTTTTGCTAAATAAAATAAAATAAAATAAAAATAATGAAACTTCACGGAAGCATGGAAGGGTAGGACTGTAATTTCGCAGAACGAGTGGCAAACACGGGATGCGGCACTTCACGTCACCTATAAATTCACGTCGTTCTCTTCGTTACCCTAACAGATACGCCTAATCTCAAATCTCAAAGAGGCAGACTTTGTGCGGCGAATTTGTTCTTTTCCTCAACTTGTTCCACCGATTTCTAGGTTTTTCGATCACTGGTATCCTATTCTTCATCTGTAATCAATTTATTATTGATCTTTTGTTTCTTTTCACGATTTCTTTTACTCTTTCTTGTTTCTGATTTCGATATATTTTATGTTTTTGGCCTGAAGGTTTCGATTTGATTTCCGAATCCCAATATCATACGATTCTTTCCGGGGCTGAAGGCTATCATAGAGCAATCGATTAATAATTCTCGAGTTTTATCAATTCAGGTACGTTTATTGGTTTCTGCTCATTGCGTCTTCTTTTTTTGTTGTTATTGTGTTACTGCATAGATCTTAGATTTGGATTAAAGAAAAATATATTTATCTTCGTATTTGTTATTTCATTCTTTGAGTATTTTAAATTTTGTTGTGTTTTCCCGTGGTTGTATGTATGATTCTGCTGTTGGTTAGAGTACTTAGTTTTTATGCGGGAAGTTTCGAGCTTTTTGTTCTTGGTTTGGTTGTAAAAAATGACTATAGTTTAATGTTTTTGATGTGTATCTCCTTTTCATATGGTTCCAGTCTGAACCCTCTGATTGTATATAGATCTGTATTTTTGAACGTATCTGTGTACTTTTGTGTAGTTTAAGAATTCCGACCGGTTCCTGGTTTGTTAGTTTTAATTTTCATTAAAAGTCTATGAATTTATGTATTGTATTCCGTTACATCGTTATTGCACTAATTACGTATTGGTCATTCAAAGCTAGTCATATTGATTTGCTTCTTTTGATGGCTGGCTTATGCCTGTTTAATGGTATAGATGTATGATTTTGCCATTTTTTCGTGTTTCTCTTTTCTGTACCTTTTCTTTTCCGTTTATTTTTGGGATTTGCTCAAATGTGTTTAATCTGTTTGAAGCAGAACTGCATGATCTAATGGAGTCCAAAGGTGGGAAAAAGAAGTCTAGTAGTAGTAAATCATTATTCTACGAAGCTCCCCTCGGCTACAGCATTGAAGACGTTCGACCCAACGGTGGAATCAAGAAATTCAGATCTGCTGCTTACTCCAACGTAAGTTTTATATCACATATACTATATGCCTTCTGGATTTGTCTCATTTGATCCATTGAAAAATGATCAATGCTAATACCTGTTTTATGCTCTTTTGCAGTGCGCTCGCAAGCCATCCTGATACCCCCAGCTCTTGACCCGTTATTTTTTTAGCGCTTTTTTTTTACTGTTTTTCTTAGGTTTAATTACTGCTCTACTTCAATCAACGTCTTTCCAATCCCCCTTTTTGCGATTGTGCTCTCTTCACACCTGTGATTCAGTTCTACTGTGTTGGTTTTCTGAGGCAAAATGGAGATGCCTGTTTCTGCAATCGGTTTTGAAGGTTATGAGAAGAGGCTGGAAGTATCCTTCTTTCAGCCTGGAATCTTTCTTGACCCAGAAGGAAAGGGTCTGAGATCCCTCACAAAATCCCAGTTGGATGAGATTTTAACACCAGCAGAGTGTACCATTGTTTCATCACTGTCAAATGACGAGGTGGACTCCTATGTTCTCTCTGAGTCTAGCCTTTTTGTCTATCCATACAAGATCATTATCAAAACCTGTGGTACTACCAAGTTACTCCTTTCAATCCCACCCATACTGAAGATGGCTGAGCTCCTTAACCTCACTGTTCGATCTGTGAGGTACTCTCGTGGAAGCTTCATTTTCCCTGGAGCTCAGTCCTTTCCGCACCGTCACTTTTCTGAGGAAGTATCGGTCCTGGATAGCCACTTCGGAAAGCTTGGATTAAACAGTGTGGCTTATATTATGGGTGGCATGGACAGCCCACAGAAGTGGCATGTATACTCTGCTTCTGCTGACTCAGTGAACGCAAGTGACTCTGTTTACACCCTCGAGATGTGCATGACTGGTTTGGATAGAGACAAAGCTTCGGTTTTCTACAAAGATCAATCTAGCTCTGCAGCCCACATGACATCGAAATCTGGAATCAGAAAGATCCTTCCAGATTCCCAGATATGTGACTTTGAATTTGAACCGTGTGGCTATTCAATGAACTCAGTTGAGGGTTCTGCTGTTTCTACCATTCATATTACCCCAGAAGATGGATTCAGCTATGCTAGCTTTGAGACAGCGGGGTATGATCTGAAAGCCTTGAATCTGAAGCAACTGATCTTGAGGGTGCTTTCGTGCTTTGAACCAATGGAGTTTTCAGTAGCTGTGCATGTGGACTCTGCAAGCAAGACATTTGAACAGTTCTGTATGCTGGATCTAAAGGGTTACAATCGCAAAGAGGGGAGCTTTGAGGAGCTTGGAAGGGGTGGTTCTGTTGTCTACCAAAAGTTCGTCAAGACTACTGAATGTGGCTCACCTAGATCAACTCTTAAATGCTGGAAAGACGAAGTTGAGGATGAGTAGTTTTATTGCTTTGTTTTAGTCGTGAGCATAAATGCTTGCCTATTTTACTGCTTTTTAATTGTGTCCTCGCGTGATTTTAAATTCTGTCGTGTTTTCTTTCTAATAAAGCTTGCCTGTTTGGCTCGCTATTGTCGTATTGTCAATGTACCTGTCGTTTCGATTTAGAGTAAAGACTGCCTGTTAGGCTTGGCAACTGTATGCATAGACAGTGCAGTGTCATATTCGTGATGTGAGACCTTATTATGGCTTTATGAAATTTATGTTCTGATTAGTAATTTTCTGTCTTATTATGGCTTTATGAAATGTACGTACTGTTTTTAAAGTGGAATGCGATTCTCTGTTTGTGCCTTATTCTACGACGCAGATAGATAGGAAAATTGCATTCAATCAAGTCTGGAAGACAATTTACTGGCCAAAAAAAAAAAAAAGGTCTGGAAGACAATTTAATATTGTCAAGGTTCTTATAAATTTCAAAATTGCAGGGAGATGAGTAATATAATTCAATTGTGAAAATACAGAGTTACTTTGACTGATTAGTGGTTAAGATATATCAATAACAGAGTTACTTTAACTGATTAGTGGTTACTGGTTAAGATATATCTATAACAGGTATGTTGATATCTTTTGTTGAGACAGTCATTTCAATTGTTAATCAATACACTTTAACCTGTACATTTGCTCTGTCTACCCATAATGGCAACGGAATAATTTTACATTTTACAATATTCTCAATTTCTCAGATTCTTTAAAGACATATTAGTTTTGATATTTCAATGGACACTGTTGTATTAATTTGACTTCCTTAGACCTGGAGTGCAATTTTCACAAAAAAGAAGTTGGGTGTATCATTCCTTATCTCTTTCAGGGCTGCGCTCTTTTATCATTGAGAAATTGATTAGATTACAACTTGGGCCAGTCGGCCAGATAACAGATTGCGACGTCTATTAATAACGAAAAATATTTTCGCTATAAAAGTGGCTTTTTTTATTTTTATTTTTTTTTTATGATACAAGCTATAAAAGTGGATTTTAAAAAAATGGTCCACCACTCAAATGAAATATAGTGCAAGTTGTTACGAAAATATAGAGAATAGAGTTTAAAAATTCAAACTTATGATTTAAAATTATATGTATTAAAACCAAAATGAGGGTAGCAACATATAATCCATCCATCTATCTATCTATCTATATCTATCTATCTATATAACATAAATTACTCTTCCACCAAAACGCTATTTATAAGGAATTAACAGCCCAGATGATTAGTTCTATTCAGATCAATGGATCAAATTATCACTAATTATATAATCTACTAATTATATCACTAATCATATTTGATTGGTCAAACCCAAAATATATATCACTAATTATATTTAAGAAAAATATAATCATTATTTTTTTAGCACAATATAATCATTATTTTTGAATTATTATATTTAAGATAAGCTCTAAAATTGTATCTACTAATAATTATATTTAAATTTAAAGACTGATAATCACTAATTATATCTACTAATAAGTATATTTAAATTTAAAGAATGATTGGCCATAATTATTATATTTAAGATATCACTAATTATATTGGATTAGTTATAACTATTGTTTTTGAATAATTATATTTAAATTTAAAGACTGATAATCACTAATTATATCTTCTAATAATTATATTCAAATTTAAAGAATGATTGGCCATAATTATTATATTTAAGATAAGCACTAAAATTAGCTGCGTACATTATGTCTATGCTCTACCGAATGAATGAGTTTATAGCACATTCATATAAGCACATTCAATAGCCTCTATGATAAGCAATTTGGCAGAAGGTACGCTATTTTAAGAATTCATATGGCTATAGGGCCAAATTTTCTATTTTAAATTACTTTCAATTTTATGAGATAGTGTAGAACAATTTTGTTTCATATATATTTTTATATATATACATGTGAATTTTTATATGTGCTAGTGGAAGAGTATTCATTAAAAATTGAAAATAAAAATTAAATTTTACAAGACCTTGATATATTAATAGAAAATAAATTAATTTAATTGATATAATTAGTGATAGACTGACCAATCAGAAGGTGTGGATGTTTTATAAATTGTAACTTAGTGGAAAAGGGATTACATTGAGATATAATTTGCTTGATTTTTTATTCTCTAAAAATATTTAAACTTTAAATATTTAAAAGTAAAACTTATACGTATATTTTTTAAATATATTTTTTCAAAAACATGATATCAAATCTTTTTTAATCTTTATCCAAACCCAAATCACATGCCCGTCATAATCAGAAAATATATTATAATAACTAAATGTTGTGATTGGCTCATATCCAAATTTTGTTTTTATTTTTAAATTCCAAAATACATATTTACAACCAAAAATCAATTTTATAATTTCAGATTGCGATTTAATACGCAATTTTGTTTGTTGGTTGTATTCAAGGCAATGTAAATTAGGTGTGAAACGTTGAAGCCAAAAAATCAATTGAATTGCCATAACAAAGTAATGATCAACATCCCATTTTGCAAGAGGGTGAGTGCACGATGGCGCAGACTTGAAAACTACCACCAAAGAAAATAAGAAGAGCAAGTAGAGAATATTCACAAAAGGGACTTATGATGAATGACTCACAGAGTACTGTATCACAAGTTCCAAATCTAGATATAATTAGTCCATAAATAATTCAATCTTAGATTAGCATTATGTTCAAAACATATATATATATATATATATATATTTCATGTGTTACTTCAAAATATCCATATTTTGTTTCAACCAATTTGTTCCCCAAAAGGCAAATTACAACTACATTGATCCAGAGAATGGATTGCATAAGGAATATTCTGCAAACTATTGCATCACAAGTGTAAACGTCATGTATAATTGGTCCATAAATAATTCCACATGAGATTTTTTTTTCACTGAAAGCTAGAAAAAAACATAGGTTCTGCAATTACATTTTGCTTACTGATTAAATCGTTCAAAATGTATATATTGTTCATGTCTTAATAAAAAAAAAATCTGTTTGTTTCAAACAAGTTGTTCTCCAAGAGGCACTTTACAAGCACATTGATTTCAACTTGGAGTCCAAAGAACACATGAACGATGTGTATGACAATGAGGAGGACGATGAACTATATGGTCATAAGCTTTTTCTAATTTTCTAATATTTTAAAGTTTGGAAAACACATTTATATCTGTATTGCGTAGCATTAAAATTATTTCAGTATTGTGCCCAGTCATTAAATTGCCTCTTCATATGTAGATGAAACTACAAATTTGACACTTACAAGTAATCAAAGCATATGTTCTACTAAGGGGAAGCGTCTCATTTTAATGTTACTTACAAGGGTATTGACGTTTTTCTGCCTTGGATGTGCACCTTTGTTTGCCATTTTTAATGACATGTTTTATTTCCTCATTCACCAAATAAACTTGATAATTAATGTGTAGATGAAGGCAACGCTGAATACCAATGCAAATTCTGTGGTGCCCAAATGTGGTTTAATGAAAGGGTGAAAAAGGATGATAAGAAAAGAAGTGTAAATCAGCTATCCATGTGCTGTTTAAAGGGAAAAGTTGTCCTGCCTCTATTTAAATACCCTCCACCGTTGTTGTAAAAGCTGTTCTTTAACAAAGAAAGTGATTAATCGAAGAACTTTTATGCCAATATAAGGCAGTATAATAACATGTTTTCTTTCATATCTATGGGTGGTAAAATAAATCATGGAATGAACTCAGGTGCTGGTCCTTACATCTTCGTGCTATCTGGAATTAACTATCATACAATTGGCAATCTACTACCCCCGGAAGGAGCTCAATCTGTGTTCTCACAGCTCTACATCCACGACACTGACAATGAGATATCCAACATGATTTTTGTTGTAAGGTAATTAATTGCTCTAATATAACTTAAACGTAGCATATCTTTTGTTTAATCATGATTCCGCCTCTTAATGAATTGTTGATGTATGTATGCAACAAGCATAAAAAGAATAGCACAATTAATCCCACCATGGTTGCTAAGATAAAGACGTTGTATTCATGAATTAATCACAAGGAAGTATTTATGAATGTAAACCGGCATTAATTCCTTGATATTCGGTGAGTTATACTTAAATGAGCTCATTCCTTTATCTTATTGTTTTAAATGTTAGCCTACATTATTGTTAATTGGTTGGGTGTAATTTCCTTCATTCCACCACCTCAATGACAGAATATTTTTAATTTTCCAATGCATTATAGATTGAGACGTGTTTTTTATGAAGGGATATAATAGTTTGCTCAGATGATCTGCATAAGTATTCTACCTTATCTATATTTGTATATTGATTTAGGTTAATATTTCCCACGACCTCATACAAACAAATTTATGTTTTTTTTAATTGAAAAACCATATTTATGATTTCAAGCCGAATCACATGAAAAATTTCATCCGTGCAACACACGGGAGGCCCAGCTCGTTGGTATAGTGGTGTAAAGCCTTGCTAGATCATTTGAGGTATTAAGTTCTCCTCCTAGAGGAAACACTTGTATTAGGAGGAGAAGCCACGAGGAGAAGCCACGGATCCTGAAACTTGAGTAGTCCGTTGTTTGGATACCTTGTAATATGATTCATAAAAGGCGTCGATTGCCAGTTAATATATATATATATATATATATAAAGAAAAGAAACCAAAATGAGGGTAAACTATAAGAAACAATTATTTAACCAATTTTTCCTCAAACTTTTTTTTTTCCTGAAAAATAGTCTTATAAAATTATTATGAAAAAGTAAAATAAAAATCAAATAAGGCTTTAATCATTTGATATACAGTTTTTACTTGATCTTTTTTGATACAATTTTTATTTGATCTATGCTTCAAGGAAGATTTAAAGTTGCTGGAGCTAAAATTAAGTTTTCAAAATATTTTTATCAAAAACAGAAAACTTGTTATATCAAAAAAAAAAAAAAAAAAAAAAACAGAAACTTGAAAATAAATTTATATTTCTTTATCTTTTCTAGAAGACACAGTTGTACTCCTTATAATGTAATTATATTTGTTAAATTTGTTGGCCAAAAAGTATTCTAAATTTAATTTATGATATTAATAATACTTCCATTTTATTATTATGTTAGTTTACCAGCTGCCCAACGTTACATGACTTACATTTCAATAATGGCAAAAAGTTTATATACTTCGGTGTAAAATATTTGCAAGAAGTGTTATATATATATATATATATATAAATTATCTTGAAAGCAATAAGTTAGACTTTAATAGAAATTCATATTATGTATAATTTTTTACACTCATATTTTTTATTTCAATAAACTATTTTTATATTATTAAAAGTAATTATTTGATTTATTTCTTTTTTTATGATAGTTGATTTATTTCAATTGGGAAGGTTTTCATACAAATACTTCATATTTCTTATAATTCCTCCCACAAGTAATACGCTAGCTATGAGGAAATAAGTAATAATATATGAATATTAAATACTTACATAGATAATTTAACAAAGTCTAAAATATTTTATTCTTCACGCTTTACTTCATGTCTATTTCTTTTTATTTTGATTAACATATATTTTTAGTCCTTTATGTTTGCATCAAATTTCATTTTACTTCTTTATATTTGAAAAGTACACTTTAGTCTTTTTTTATTAATGACGTTAGTTTCATTTAACGGAAATGATGACTTATCAAATCTTAAAGGTAATTCTATAATTAAATATGGATAAAAGTGATTAATTTTTAAAAATATAAAAACCATTATACTAAAAAATTTAAATTGGATCATATTTTGTCAATATTTAATTATAAGATCACCTTTTAGATTATTGAGTTATCATTTTTTGTTACATGAAACTAACTGTGTTAGACAATAAAAATTAAAAATGTATTTTTTAAATATAAATTACTAAAATAAAACTTAATATAAATATAAATGATGTATAGTTTAACATTTTGCAGGTGATTTGTAACAACATATATGATGTTGGAACCTATTTGTTCCTCTTATTATAGGTTTATTATTTTATTTTGCCAAGCATTACATCAAGTGGCTGTAGTTTAGTGGTAAGAATTCCACGTTGTGGCCGTGGAGACCTGGGCTCGAATCCCAGCAGCCACATTCTTTTCTTTTTCTAATTTCAACACATCAAAATGGATTTATCAGAACATCATTTATTTATCTATTCCTTTCTATTTCTCTGCATAATCTCACTGTCATAAATTCGGCTTCTTCTGAAATTTCCCAACAAATCAACAAGTCCCACGAGGCAAAGGTAAAATGATAATCTCAGTTCATGGAATTAATCATATCAAAACAAATGCTACATTTTATCCCAGAACGGTAAAGATAATAATATGTTCTATATATCACAGCTCACCCAAGCTTTCATCAAAGAAACAACCGTCAATAATTAAAAAAGCTTGTGCTGATCAATGTGAAACTGTGCAAAAACGGCATCGAAACGCGAGTTTCAAGAACTCTAATTGACCATACACATGAACTCAGTATCCCTTCCTAGAGCTTCAAGCATCTCATAAGAAGCATTCACTTCAATGTCAAAGCTACCTTCTTCTTCTCCCACATCAGTCATCAGCTTCCATAGATTTGTATTAGCAATGCTGCTTCTAACCGTCACCGGCCGTCCCCAACCGAAATCAACTGTGTAAAAGTTAGTTTTTGTAGAACTTCCTGTTGCCAAAGCATTCCCAATAGTGCCACTTTGAAAACTTATAATAGGATTTTTTACCCAATCTTCAAACTCCCTCTTGATCTTTTCTTCTGTGTAAGATGACACAATCTTGTTCATCTCTAAAGCAAACTTCCCATGTCCTCCATCTCCCAACAAATCCCTCACTTTCATCTCAAGACGTGTGAATTGCACTGTGTTTCCAACGTAGTTGTTTGGTATTGGTGGGTTTGAGACTCTAGATTCAGCCGTGGCTACAAATCTGTAAATTACTTCTTCATCTGGATCCAGATGTTGGTTTTTTATCATGGATCTCCAAATATGGCCTATAACACCTTGCAACGAAGAGATTCGATTCTTGATAACTTCATCCTCGACCTCTGACTTAGCTTTTGCTTTGAGTTCAGCAATTTTTTCTCTTTTAAAGTGGAAGATTCTCTTGGGGAATGGAGGTGCCTCTGTGTACTCCTTCATATAAGTCTCCATTGATTTTTTGAATGGGATCCGTAAAGGTCGTTTAATATTACCACGAGGAAACCATTGTTCGAATGAAGCGACATTGGAATTTGGATATACGAGGTGTAATCCATTAGAATATGAATTCTTCATGAGGTTTAAACCTTCTAGTGAGATGTTAGCCCATGTGTTCAAGAAGAACCATACTGTCTTCATGTCAGCAATACAATGGTTTATTGAGCAAGCAATGAAGATTCCATCAACAAGCTCTGTAACTTGGACAGCCAATAAAGGAATACTAATCCCTTCAAAGGTCTTGGATTTGGTTTGTGGGAAGAAGGATTGGACAAGAGGAGGAACATAAGTGGGTTTAAGGATGTCATCAATTGTAGTGTTCTCTGCAATGGCATGAACAAAGCTTGCTCCGGCTTTGTTGCAAGTGATGAAGACAGAGGAGGTGTCATCGGAATCTCCGTGGTGGATGACGGAAAGCCGGCCAGCGAGGGGCAGGAAAAGGTCAAGTGTTGAAGAAAGTGAGTCCTTAAGGTGTTGGATCAGCGTTTGAGTGTGGTTTGAAGGTGAGGAAATAGTGGGTTTGTGGAAAAGAATACCCTTTTGAGCATAATCATATAGTAGAAATCTAAGACCCCATGGATTAAGGTCAATTTTTTTGGGTGGATATCCTTCGTGATTAACGTGTCTTTGTGCTTGGACAGTAGTTGTTGAGATCACTCGAAAGCCTGCCATAGGATGTAGTGTAAGAAGCAATGAAGAATCTAAAGTTGAAAATCATGTTGGTGAACCATATTGTAACATAATTGTATATATGCAGCAACTTCATGCATGCGTACGTGTCCTTAACGTGGCAGTTTGCATGTAAAGTCTATTATTTTTAGGTGATAACGAGGCAATGATGAAGTTGCTAGATAACACTTGCCCTATGTGTTTTTAAAACAAGGGGTGATTCATGTACGACGTGTCACATACCTGTTTAATTCTTTCAAATTCTAATTAAAACATTATAGAATTGCTTAAAGACAGTTCACATGTTGTGCTGTGTTTTGTAGCTTTCGAAACTCTGGGGCCGATTTTGTTCACTGAAATTATTGCCTGGTGGCGTTATAAGGACAATATCTGAGCAGTGAGATTGCATGAGTCTTATCTAATGTTGTACTCATAGTCATTTTACCCTAACAAGTTCTTTTATCCTTTTTAAAAGGCATTTATTAGTTTTCAAGTATCATTAAATATGTTTTTCTATATATGCTTATATTTATTAAGGGTGGTGGTAGAGAGTAATAATTAATATATTAATATAGTGTTTGACTTTAGTGTAGTTGATATGGGTAATAATGGAAATCACTTGAATTTTAAGACAAATTTAATGATTTTAACAAATTTTATTGGTATGTGACATTTATTAGTTGGTGCCTAATAATAAAGACTAGAGGGAGTAGTTTCATAGTTCATCTTCCCCTTATTTTTGTTATAAAGCACCAACTAGCAATTTTCACAAACCAAGAAATGATAGTGGGTCATAAGATTAAACGAACTATTGATTTCAACTTTACCCTTCATTTAATGATACTCCCTCTCTTTTCCTAAATAAAAGACTTATTTATCTAATTTGATTAGATTAAAGATGATAGTTCAGTTAGTTAAAATCATGTGATATTACCAAAACACACTTTAATCATCTGCCCTTATTCCTACCCTCCCTCTCTTGTTTGTTTATTATTGAAGGGCACTAATAAGGACAATTTAGGAAAACATTGAGAAAAATTAATAAAATGTCTTATATTTAGGAACAAACTCATCCTCCAAATAGGTTTTATATTTAGAAACGGAGGTAGTTGAGAATGGCAAAACGCACAAGAGGGGGGTTGAATCGTGCTTTTACAAATTAAAACTTAGAAACACAAGACAAACTTTTATACTGGTTCGGCCAACACAATGCCTACGTCCAGTTCTCCAACTCCTCGTTGGGTTCCACTATATCATAGGTTTTACACAAACGGGTTCACCTGCCAACCTTTACAACAGAACTTTAGACTTCCCTCTAAACGCTCCCCCTTACAACTTGTAAGGACACAACCCTGTTCTAAAGCCCCAAGCTTTTAGAACAACCTCAAACAGTAGAGGATTTCAATTAATGAGTTCACTCAATAAACAGATTTTGATAAACACTTAAGTACAAATAATCTCACTAAGAGTAATAAAGACTTTGAGCTTTTGTGAGCAGAGAGTAGATGAGAATATTGAATGTTGGTTTGTCTCTGTGTGCGTGTGATTGAGTTTTTCAGCAACTTCTCATAAATGCTCAGGTCTTGATATTTATAACTCTTCACAGCTTGCCTTTTCTTTCAGCTTCAAGAGGCCGTTTGAAATTAGTCGTTGAGAGCTCTTGGCCGTTGGCAATTAATGCTGTTCTTCATCTTCATCAACTTTCTTCTCTTGCTTCAATTAATTTTGCAGAGGATGAGCTAAGAGAGATAGAAGCTGTGAGTAACGATCACCTGCAACATTGTACTTGCATAGCAGCTTTTTCAGTAGCGCTAGCACCCTTGACTATCGCTAGCTTGATAGTGTAAGTCCTGCACTTAGCTGTTAGCTAAACAAGTATTCATATGAAGCACAGTATGTATTATCGCTAGTGTATTTCATTAGCTCAATGTTTAAAGACACTGTATTAGCTATCTGATTATCTGAGTTATTTCAACAAGTATTTCTCTATCGATAGCTAATTATGTTATCGCTAGTAACTGTTATCGCTAGTTATCTTATTAGCTCACTGTATCAGCTATCTGAATGTCTAAGTTATTTCAAGTATTCTGTTATCGATAGCTAATCATGTTATCGCTAGTAACTATAGTTCATTACTGCTAGCTGTTCTAACAGTCTCCCCCTTTGTGTTATCTATGTTATCTATGAGGCCTTAGCGATAGTGACAGAGCTTAACGACAGTGATCTATTGTTCTCTGCTTGCTTAGGCTAGCTCAACTCATTATATTAGCGATAGTGAAGATCTTAGCGATAGAGATATTTACTTTTCCTCAGATTATTACTAAGTCTTCATTACCTATTGTTATCCTAACACTTCCATTTGTTAGAGATAGGTTCTAGCTTAGCGATAGTGTATCTGTTATCTATAAGATTTTACTTGTTCAATGTTAAGATAATCTACACTCATTCACTTAGTCACTTAACATGATTCTTATCTCAATTTATTCCAGACTAATTTATTTCATTTTACTTATGTTATCTATGGGTTCAGTCCTCATCAAAACTTAAGATTCTAACAGTAGTATGATTTAACCTTTTCAACTTTGAATCTCCATTAATGATAAGGGTACAATGGAAATAAAAAACAATTAAAGCTGCGGTTGGTCCTTTATATTTGGAATAAAAAAAAATGTTTAGTTGGTGTCTTATACAAGGACCGAGGGAGCAGATATTATCATAACTATATAGTCATATCCTTTCACAAATTGACCTTTATTATTGTTAATGCATAACAAATTAATGCTGTATTTTTTTTTTTGACCTTGCTAATGCTGTATTTTTTCGATGCTACAAAATAACACTGTGTTCGAAATTTATTGTTATTTCGCCAAAGTAATCTTAATAGTTGTATTTGTTTCTCTGGAGATTCCTTGGCATGGAAGTCCGTTAATTTGGGCTTTTGGGGCTGAGCATCAGGCAGGACAAATTATCCAGGACAAATAATCTTCTTATAATAATTTCATTATTCTCTCTCTTATTCCCCATCTCACCATAAATAATGCTATTTTTAATTTTTTTCCTAAAAATGTTACAAATTTTATAATTTTATTGTCTTTAACCAACTTTTCCATCTACATTATTCGGATTAAAGTTTCTTATAAGTAAGAATGGATAGAGTACATACATAAGTTCAAGAATATGATAAAAATAGAAGCATCATTTCCAGTAATTCTTCTGTGTTTACTCCCAATCACCGTCTCGTGGTGCTTGTAATTAAGTGAGAGATTGAAGAGGTTGTGAATTAGAAAAAAAAAGAAGAAATTTTGGAAAAGGGATAGATTGAGTATGAGAAGTAGAGTCAAATGCACCAATTCATCACTGAAAGTCCCACCTTCTGTGGCGATACAAAAAGTTGAAACAAAATGTATAACTTTCAGCGGTGATATAAAAAGTCGCCGGTGAAAGCAGATTTTTGGTTGCGACTTTTTATGTTGTCACTGAAATTCACACCTTTTGCGGCGACTTTTATGTATCTGTAGAAGGTGGGATTTTCAATGACGACAAAAAAGTTGCTGCCATAAGGCGCACTTTTTGCGGTGACTTTTTATGTCACCACTGAAAGTCTTTGTTAAAAGTCATTTCTCTTTTTTGTAGTGATCGCCAGCGTCTCAAATCTAGAACCTAAGTATGATTTAAAAATGTCTAGTCATGTGTGATATCTGGTACAGCCGAGGACTCATAAACCAAATCCACTTTCACCATAAAATAGGCACTACAAAAAAAAAAGTGTTTCGGCGATAACTTTCAGAGCAACAAAGAAAGTCGCGGCTAAATGTTATGGCTTCAGGGGTGACATATATAGTCGCACACACAGGCAGAAGTTTACGGAAAAGGAAAAGGGAAAAACATATCTTTGGGTCACAAATATTATGGAACATAACACATGAAAACAAATTTTCCTCCATAAAAATAATAAACACACCATGCTGGGTTATCAACCGTAATGAGACTATGTAAACTCTAGATGCAGGACATTAATTTACGTACAAAGACGAGAAATGATATTCAATATATCACATGAAGCTATGCTTCTATCATGGTCTACCTCATGCTATATTACTAGATTGGATAACCTTGTTGGTAATGGCGGCAGCGGCAGCGACACCGCATGCATGAACTCAGGGCCCATTCCAAGAAGTTGTAATATTTCATGGTTCATGCAAAGCTCAATGTCAAAGCTACCTTCTTCTGCTCCAGCATCAACCACAAGGACCTAATCATACATATAGGCTGGTCCCCTACGAAGCCCTAAAGGCCTTCCCCAGTGACAAATTCTTGGATTTGTATGTTTTTATATGTCTAATTTGAGGCAATTAACATGATTGAGATGCGATATTAGTCCAAATGTGCTTAATAATTAGTCCAAATGTGCTTAATAAATATTTTAGACTCTTAGGTGAAATTAATATAAGATTAGGGTTAATCAGCCATAATTGTATATCAATTTGTATTAATTAATTTATAGGACTATTTGATCTTAGTTTTGTCTTATTTCTACATACAAAGTCGCTCAGGACCAAAAGACTGGATCCTAGATGAGAAGAAGGCCAAGCAAAAAAGGACAGAGCACATCATTGCTCGCCATGGCCTCGCCACGGTGAATGTGGCACCAAAGAGGCAGAATCACCACTTACTCATCGTGGCCTCGCCACGGCGAGTGAACCCCAAAAGAGCTAGACACGGCGAGCCCACGGCGAGCGGCACTGTGACAACATATCAGGATGTGAATTTCAGACTTTCTTCGGGTCAAATTTGATACCCACTCACTTGGGCCAGTTCTTGGACATATAAATACGAAAATTAAAGCATTAGAACACATATTTTGGAGCCATCATACACCTCTCTAACCCTAGCTCTCTCTGTAACGTCTGGAATTTTACTACTATAATATAACATTTTAATTGAATTATAACCACTTTTTAATGTCAGAAGCCCAAAAATACGCGAAAATTTAAAACTTTTCTTTTAAAACAATGGACCAACCCTCTGTTGGTTGGAATGGGCTTTTCAGACAAATTGAAATAACTTAAAACTCTTTATACAATAAAGTGGTTAATAAAACAATTAAAAGAACACTAACTCTCTTAAGGAAGTCTATTCATAATTCATAATACTTAGGAAATTTAAATCTTTTAATAAATTTATACAATTCTATTTTCTATACTTTCTACTATTAATTTAATAATTTAATTTTACAACATATACAAATAACCTTATTAAACTATTTACTGCCTCTTGCTTTCCAAATTATAATCCTAATTTCTTCATCTACACTTCTTCCCCAGCTAGCTTCTTTCAACCTGCTAAACTGAAAAATGTTTGGGGAAGGGGGTGAGATTGGAAATCCCAATAGCAGTTTCTTTCATTAACTTATATTATCATGCTAGCATTGACATGTATTAATTTCATAAACCTGAACAAATAAAACAATTATACATACTTCCTGCGCTCAATCTCTACCAGCCACTATTAACAATATATTCATTAATTAGTGGAGGTCTCACCTGCAGGATTTCTCGTTATAACATTTAAAGTTATAACTAACTGATCTGGCAAAGGGGGAGCGACCCACCTAAACCTGGAGTACTCCATAAACTGTGAAGTAAAACTTCTATGCAGGAATTAACAAGGTATTCCACCTTCATGCATAATGTAAATTTGAAGCAGATATTACAAAATAATACATGCAATTTAATTGTTACTGAAATAAACTGCTACCTGTATCCTGAGTTTACTCTTTACTGTATTCCTTCTCTTCTATGTACTCTGGGAATTTGATCTCACTATCTTGTCCTATAAATATTTATAATACCGGAACAATATATCAATGTCTAAACTTAAGCATAATAATTAAACGGCTCTCACGTTCCTATAATTCTACCCCTTTCCGTTTTCAATACTATTAAATCTAAATTTATAGCTAAACGATTAATCAAACCATTAGCAATCAACATTGCACAAGTACTAATTAATATACACAACACAGGCACAGAAATAAATTCAAACTTTTTGAAATCTATAGTTTCCATCCAAATTATAATATCCTTTAGATATAATAACCCCAGTTAGAATCTAAACTGGAATTAATCAAATGAAAAGCTAAAGTACATAAATCCTCTTTCCTCCTTTACTTTTCCTACTCAAATATGAACAATTAGTTCCTACAAATACTACAGAATCAATTCTTCCAGAAGTCTTTTAAAATAACTGCCCTAAATTAAATCTCATACAGCACTAATAAACCATTGAGTCTCCCACTTCAAATTTCTAACATAATAAATCAGTTATCAACATTCTTCTTTCATTATTTTCAAAGCCCCTTCATTCTTAGAAACAAATTAAACAGAGGAAGTAATCCCATACTGAACCATTATTCATATCACTATTCACCCAAATTTTCTACAACATTCATGTTAAACCAAACTTCTAATAAAAAGAATAACAACCCAGATCCCAGCTTCATTTTTAAACATATTAATTTTGACTAGCAATTGTTAATGTGTTAACTTATTCCCTGTAACATAACAGTAAAAAGGAAAGGTCTTTAAAATTATAACTCTTTTCATATTTGGGAACTTCAAACAATAGTTAATCAAGGAAAATCCTTCCAGAAATAACTGTTAAGAGTTAAGTCCTTTACACAAATAACATAACACAAATGTCTCATCATTCTAATGCATGCTTTAGTGCTTTAAAAACAATTTATATCCTTTAAACAACCTTCTTTATTAAATCCATAAACTTCAAGCTTGTTAAACAAACTTAACCCTATCAATTACCAGATTCTTCGAAATTATTATGAATCAAAAGAGTAATTAAATTTTATACCAAAAGGCTTTCCTGCTCCATTAAGATGCTCTCTAAACATCGAATTTCCAAACTTTTACATGACAAGAGACTTCAACCATAGAATTATGTTGTCACAGTATAAGGAGACAACAAATACTAAAACTTCTAGATTTTGAGAAGAATAAATCCCACACAAAATAGAGATTGCTTGAGACAACAACAAACTGTTCCGTTAAAATTCATTATACTGTTTTAAACATGTCTATTGGTTATACAGGTATTACAAAACGTTCTCTAATTATTAAAATTTGATAATTTAACATAAAAAAAAACACTTTATAGTATTCAGAAACTCAAGACAGCAATAGCATAAGCTTAATAGTTAAAACATCACCTTCACAGCCCTAAGGAACTTCAGAACAAAAAGTCTGACCTATAGTTCCAGATTTGATATACCATTTTAGGTATTCAAAATAACATTGCCTATAATCAATTAAGTATCAACACTGCAATTCACCGAACAGCCAGGCAGAGAATAGGAAAACACGTGAAACAACAACATCCTCACTTAAAATCAATTCCACATCATTACATATCCATTTATCCTCTTTCCACTAAGCCTAGAAAACCAACCAAAGGGAGAAAACAAGAATTTCCCCAATCTTATTCCTCCTTCTCAGCCAAACAGAGCAAGGGGAAAGGAAAGAAGAGAATAACCAAATTCCACCTATACTTAAGAATTAATCATTCACAACCAACACCCATTCCATCATCCCTTCATTATGCTTAGAAGAATTAAATCACAGGGGAAGACACAAGAGATAACAAAGCTTCAATTATATAGCATAATCCCAATCACTTCCCTTATTATAAACCCCTCTTTTTCCTTTCTTCTGCCACCCGGAAGCCACACACAGGGAATCACAATTTCTACCATCATCAAAAAGCTTCAACTACACATAATGAATTCTAATTCACTTCTAATATCAACAAAACTTCCCTCTTCCTACATTGAAACACGTCGGCCAACGCAACCCAGCAAAGAAGAGAAGAAATTTCACATTCAAACATAACTTCACTATACATATTCATTATCTATTCCATCATCTCCTCTACATCATCATAAAGCCAAAACACAGAGAAAAAGGAGCACAATCTCGGACCAAATGGCGCAGAGAACCGAACAAGACAGAGGAACAAGAGGAAGATTCGAAATCAAACATTCAACCTCGATCAACACTTTAAATCAACACATAACATCATTTAAACACTAATCAGCTTTGAATTAGAGGAAGAATTGAAGAATGGAATCGGAACAGAGGCGATGAACAGTACCACAAATTTGGGGCTTTTTGAGCTACACGGCCAAACTCGATTCCAACTCAAAATCACAACCAAAATCATCCAAATCAAAGTTTAAGCATCATTTCTATGGATTTTGAAACCTTAAATCCCCCCCCCCCGGAAATTCGAATCCACTTCCCCCTCAAACTCGCTCAAATCAAATCAAGAAAGGAAAAACGGAGAAGAAAAACTCACACAAGCTCTATGCTTGCTTTCCGTCGCTGCTCGCCGTCGACCGCCTTTGATTTGGGCCGTCCGCCGCTGCTGCTTCGAAGGAACGGAGAAGGGAGTGAGGAAGGGGAAATTTCGGAACAGAGGGACGAGAATGAGGGAAGGAATGGATGTATGTATGTGTCGGTTTTGAGGGCTGAGGAAGAAATAAAAAACTGAGGAAGAGAGGGGTTTAATTGACATTAAGGGCACGTGTGTGGTGTGTATTAAAAGAGAAGTATGATATTTTGTTTTTATGGGTGTTTTACTATATTGCCCTTCCTTTTATAATTAAAGATATTTTCAACTAGGGGCAGATATTGTCTTTTCTATTTTCTATTTCCTATTTTTCTCTTAAATCATAATTTTGTTTACCATTATCACTTGGAAATATACCTAAATCTGTCCCCAAATTAATTTCTCTAGATATGTTTTAACTTCTAAATTTATTTATAAGACTTTTTAAATAACAAACAATACCTCTAGATTCTAAATACTTCTTTATTTAAATTTATCTCCCAACTATTTTTCCTTAACTAATAAAGAAAATAAACTTTAAAAATTATTAAAAATACTCTGGCCTCATAAATTTATTAATAAGGCTGTTTAATTTCTATATACCATTCCAAGACTTTTATTAAGCCTTTATTATCTCTTTTCTCCAAATTTAGTTTTATCTCTTAATTATTTCCCTTTATTTCTTTAAGAAAATAAGCCTTGAAATTATAAAAAAATGCATAAATATTATAAATTTATTTTTAATGCCTTTTTAATATTTTAATAATATTATCAAAATATTAAATAATTCCTTATTTTCTATTTTCTAAAATTTGGGATGTTACACTCTCATTCTCGCATCCCCATGTTCATCTTTCTCACCTCCTTCCTTCCATCCATGGCTTCCACAATTTCCTTCCTTGTTGCTGGTTCTTCCATGGAGCGTAGCAGCTAGGCTCCACCGTCTTGGTGGTGGGAGCCAAGGGATGAGCATTAGAGCTTATTAGGGGAGTTTTATTAGTTCTAATCCTTCTTCCATTTGTTATATTTATGCTTTTATAAGGTTCTAGGAGTGTATTTATGACATTTGGCTTTGTGCTTGATTTCCATATGTTGTAATAGGATTGGAAACTATGATTATGTTATTTATTTCTTGTTCAAATACTTGACATTACTGTGTATTAACTTTGAGTTTATTGAAATTTATGGGTTCATGGTTTTGTTATTCTCTTTGTGAAAATTATGTGCTAATGCAAGGTGGCTTTGTTAGTGGATCAAAAATGTTAGTTGAGTGATTTTGCATGAATGAAATGGCATAGGAATTAGTTAAATGTGTTTAGACATTGGGTAATCACTCTTTTCAACCTTAGTTCTTGTTTGGATGGCCATCAATGAATTAAGGTTAATTGAGAAATTAAGTGCAATTGTGGGGTGGCCCAAGTTGTGGATTTAAAGTCTTGCATGATTAATTAGTTCTTGAATTTGTCAAATTGCATGAGTGGCATTGGACTTCAATCCTAGAGTCTTGATTTATTATGTGGGGTTCCAATAATTGATTAAACTCCAGGATTAATTAAGTGGCAATTCGGGGTTTCAGTTGTTGGATGAGGAGCCCCTTACAATTAGCAAATTCATTTTGATTTTGAGCTTCATCAACTTAGGTTAACTTATGTAATGTGCAGGGTTTCAGTGTTAATTAAGTTAACCTAAGCCTAGCCTAGAGGGGTTCCTCTAGGGGTCTTTCGAAAATCAACATGAAACTCCCTAAAAATCTTTTGAAGCAATGAATCCCAAGGTTTCCATTCATCAAGAATGATTCCATTTCCATTCCCTTCCAAATCTCACTTTTATCTTATTTTTATTTTACTTTTGAACATATAACATCTTTTGCACCTATTTTATACTAAAAACAAAATACAATACTTTTTACCCGCTTTTGTTAGTTTGCATATTAGCTATCAGGTCATCTTTTGCGTTAGGCTCCTTAAGCGAACGACACCAGGCGGTTAGCTTCCACTATCCTCTTAATTCTTATTTTCTTGAAAGACGGACCCAAGGACGCGTTACACCGCACAAATTCACGGTGCTCTTCAAGCCAAAGTCAATGGCGTAAAAATTGGATCTTTGACTTCCATCAGTATGCATCTCCTTCCCAAATTTCCCACTTTGAAAATGCACAATTGGGTTTGGGATCAAAGCTTCAAAGTCCTCTTGATCTTCTCTGATCTGTGTATGATGAGATCACCTTGTTCATCTCCAAAGCAAACTTCCCATGTCCATTATCTCCCACCAAGTCCCTTACTTTAATTATCACCTTAGCAAATTGCACAGTGTTCCCGAAATAGGTATCTGGAATTGGTGGTTTTGAAATTCTAGATCTGGCAGTTACAAGTACACTATAACTGACCTCTTCTTCGGGATCAAGATGCAAATTTTTGATCGTACATCTCCAAACATGGCTAATAACAGCTTGGAGAGAAGATATTCCATTGCTAAGTACACCATCCTTTACCTCTGAGTTTGCATTTGCTTTGAATTCTGCAATTTTTTTCTCTATTAAAGTGGAAGATCCTCTTAGAAATTGGAGGTGGGTGGAGACATGTAGCATATTTATCAACATAAATTCTCTATTATATCTGCGAAACGTAATCGTATAGGATGATCAATGTTACCATGAGGAAACCATCGTTCAAATAAAGGAAGAAGCTTTGTATTTGACCCAACATGATTTAAACCATTTTGATTAATCTTAGCCCATGTACTCATGAAATCCCATATAGGCTTTACATCCGCAAGACAATGGTTAATTGAGTAGGCAATGAAGATGCCATCTACAAGCTCCGTAAATTGTACCGCCAATAATGGTATGTGAGTTCCTTCAAAGTTCTTGAACTTTCGAAGTGGGAAAAAAAAAACCACAACAATTGGAGGAACAAAATGGGTTCAAGGATATCAGCCATTGTAGTGTTCTTTGCGATGGCATGAACAAAGCTTGCTCCGGCATTATTGCATGTGACAAAGATGGAAGATGTTCCATCGTCATGGTAGGGGATGATTGTGAGACGACCAGCGAGGGGCATGAAAAAGTTAAGTGTGCAAGAAAGTGAGTCCTTAAGATGTTGAATCACTAGTGGCAATGATATGTTTGGTTTATGGAAAAGAAACCCCTTTTGTGCATACTCAAGTAGTAGAAAACGAAGATCCCATGGATTGAGCTCGATTTGCTCAGGTGAATCGTCATTATTAACATGGGTTCTTGCTTGGATTGCAGTAGTGGGGATCACTTGGATCGCTGCCATGGTAGGGCTGTTATTGGTGTTTTAATTTCGTACAATTGCTAGCTTTATTAATATTCTCTCATTTACGTACATATAACAAATGGAAGATTTAGGGGGTAATTAATTATAGGTCGAACTTAATTAAGATGAGGTCCCACGAAATCACGAAATCAATCTGAAATCCCTGTCAGGAAGTTTTTATCGTATGTTCATTAAGTTATTATCGGCAGGTCAAATAGTTGTTATCGTCTGGCCAAAAGTTATCAGTAACAACTTTTGACCAGATGATAGCAACTGTTTGGCTTGATGATTATTACAACTTTTGGCAAGACAATAACAATTTAGGGCCAGACGATCACAACTTTTAAACCCTTGTTCAATAACAACTTTTGAGCTGTTAATAACAATTTAATGAGCCGGGAATAATAACTTCGTAGGACCTGAGATTAATTTTATGATTTTGTGGGACCTTATCTTAATTAAGTTACTTACACGGGACCTATAATTAATTACCCCAAGATTGAAAGTCTTACAGATAATCAGGTGTTAATGAAATATTTATGAGTATGACAGACATAATTTGATAATAAATGACTCAATAACAGATAATCTCCCTTAGTTTATAATACCAATTGTCAACTATTAATGTGTCCATGACAATTAAGGTACACATAAGCACATGTACACATGTACACCATAAGCACTTATCTTCTACGCATAAGCCTCTCCCCTTGCTTTTTTTTTTTAATTGATGAGAAGTTTATTATGTAAAGCAATTCACGTTAAAGTCTTGTAAGATAGATCCTAAACATAAGATCAAGTTAACATTTTTTTGTGAAGAATAAGGAAGAAGTCAAACAGACTAATTAGTTTAAATATAGGAAAAATTAATTACAAGTCTCTTGTAAAGAACTTAATTATCATGAGGTCCGACGAAATCATCTAATTAATCTCAGGTCCCACGCGAAATCACATAATTAATCTCAGGTCCCACGTGAAATCACATAATTAATCTCAGGTCCCACGAAGTTGTTATTGCTTGCTCATTTAGTTGTTATTAGCAGCTCAAAAGTTGTTATTGAACAAGAGTTGTTACACATGCTCATTTAGTTGTTATTGTAAGCCACAAGTTATACATGCTCATTAAATTGTTATCGTAGGCCAAAAAATTGTTATCGTCTGGTCATTTAGTTGTTAGTGACTGAGAATTCCTTAACAAGTTTTGATCGGACGATAACAATTGTTTGGCCTATGATAACAACTTAATGAGCATGCGGTAACAACTTCGTGTCAGGGACCTGAAATTTATTACGCGATTTCGTGGGACCTCATCTTAATTAAGTTTCTTACATAGGACCTGTAATTAATTACCCCTTAAATATATGTTTTATGTAATTAGACTATTATTTTATAAGTAAGATAACTTAGTTTTGAAAAAGAACGATAAATATATATAATTTAAAGTGATTTATTTCGTATATTAGTTTCTCAAAAAAAAAAAAATCAACTTGATCTTTTATTCAGGACATAAAGGAGTATTTAATTTTTATATCTTTCACCACGTTGTATCTGATGATCTTACTTGCTCCTTCATGATGGAATGCTTATCTTCTATTTTGAATTCCACCCTAATTCTGTCTTTGACAAATCTCTGATTTGTAATGCTTTTACATGCCTAATTTGAGGCAATTAACATGATTAAGATGCAAGTTTGATCCAATAATGCTTAATTGAATATCTTAAACTCTCAAGTGAAATGAGTATAAAATTAGGATTAATTAGCATAATTGTAGGTTAATTACATTGATTAATTTATAGGGCTATTTGATTCTTGTTTAGTCTTGTTTCCACTTGTAGGGTCGTTCAGGACCAAAAGATCGGACCCGGGATGAAGAAAAAGGCCAAACAAAGAGGCAGAACTAAAGGCACCTCGTTGCGGCGAGACAGACGGCGAGAACGTCCCAATTTTGGCATAGAAGACATGAGCTCGTCGCGGCGAGCCCACGGCGAGAAGGCCCAGAAGTCCAGAAGCATTGTCACCTCACCGCGGCGAGATGACAGCGAGCCTGCGTTCTGCAGAAATTTCAGTTCGCGAATTTCGGACCCAAACCGGATCTAACTCATTACCCACTCACTTGACCCGACTTGGGGGACTTAAAACACGAAATACACACCCCATTAGGGCAGATTTGGTTCACATTTCACACCCCCAAGCCCTAGCTCTCTCTTCTCCATCTTCATCTTCATCTTCTTCATTCTTCTTCCATCCTTCCATGGCTTCCTTTCCTTCCTTCCTTCTTGTTGGTTTCTCCATGGAGAGTAGCAGCTAGGCTCCATCATTCTTAGTGGTGAGAGCCAAGGGATGAGCTTGAAGCTTCAATAGGGGAGTTTTCCTAATTCTAATCCTTTCCCCATTTGTTGTATTTATGCTTTTCTAGGTTTCTAGGGTTGCATTTATGACATTTTGGTGGGTTGTATTAATTGCTATTGCATTTGGTTGAGGTGCATTTATGGCACTTAGTTGAATGCATTTATGTCATTAGGGTTAGACACTATGTTTATGTTTATGTTGTTTTCTTCTTGTATAATGCTTGACATTGCTACTTATTAGCTTTGAGTTTAATGAAATTTATGGGTTCATAGTTTTGTTATTCTCTTGGTGAAAATTATGTGCTAATGCAAGGTGGCTTGGTTAGTGGATTAAGAATGTTAAGTTGTTTGCTTGAGGGAGATGGCATAAGAATTAATTGGTTGTGTTGAGACATTAGGCAAACACTCTTTAGATCCTAATTTATTGTATGGGTGACCATCAATGGATTAGGGTTTAAAGAGACATTTAGAGCAATTATGGGGTGGCCCAAATTGTGGATTTAAAAGTCTTACGTAATCAATTATTTCTTGATTTTGAACTTAATCAACTTGGGTTAAATTAAGTAATGTGTGGGGTTCCGGCATTAATTAAGTTAACCCAAGCCTAGCCTAGAGGGGTTCCTCTAGGGTTCTTTAGAAATCAAACAAACTCCTCGAAAACCTTTTGAAGCAATGATTCCCAAAGCTTTCATTCATCAAGAATGACCTTTATCCCATTTTCATCCAAATCTCACTTTTAACTCTAATCTTTTACTTTACCTTTTGCACATACCAAACTTCCTATCAAAACCAAACAAAAATGCTTTTTACCCACCTTTTCAAGTTTACATACTAGCTATTAGGGATCATATTACACTAGGCTCATTGAGATCGACACCCCGGGTTAGCTTCCACTAACCCCTCGGGTTTAATTTCTTGGAGAGCGGACTCGAGGCGGCACTGCTCTGATATAACCCCAACGGTTAGGTGTTCTTCAGTCTTACACACTTGATTTTGACTTCTTATGTACTTAAGACCTAATCATCTATTATTCTTTCGTACTTCTTCCTTCGTCTATATATATAAGAGCTCAAAAAATATTTTCACATATATTAAAAAAGTAGTTAAATATAATAAATATGTCTAAATTAATTTTAATTTTTTAAGTTTTCTCTTATTTATGATGAGGAGTGTAACAGAGAGAAATGATAATAATGATATATATGAATATGAAAGAGAATGTTAATAGAAAGATTAGTGACGGATAAAATGAAAAAAAACTCAATAAATACTATAACAACTATGGAGAAACTCTTATAAAGAGGATAGGGTGTTTGCCCTCTAGTTAGCTAACCGCTTTCGTACTCTTTCTACCACATCACGAAATCTTTATTAAGTAACTCGCTTATGGTGCAGCGGAGCTGTAAGGTATTTTCCAAGGTCGGATCTCAATTGGAATCCCAATGCATCTCAATTGGCCCCAGTAGTATATAGAAATAGCCTATTGAAGCACAAAGATGATTAAAAGTTGGGAGGAAAAAAAAACATATCAGATCACCATTAAAATATGAAAATTCCAAATCAGACACGCAAGGGAGGATTATGAGATTTGCAAATTTAATCAAAAGAAACATATACCTTTGCTGAGTTTGCTTTCCCATATGAGTTGTGAATTGTTAAAATAAATTAAAAATTTTTTATGATAAAGTTGGAAATCCTTACTTTAAAATTGTAAATACTAAGTATATATATAATGGGATTTTCAATATTAGTCTTGTCAATTGTTAATGGAAAAAAGAGGGAGGGATGAGTTGTGAATTGGTAAATTAAAGTATACAGTCTCTAAGGTATATTAGAAATACTTTTATGTGTGTTGGAAATAAATATAACTTTCTTGGAAATTATCATTTTTATTTTGCAAATGACATATTTTCTTTTAAATACCATTTTTCTCTTAAACATTGTTCTCAACTTATTTATTGTTTTGAAAATACCTTCATTTATATTGGAAATCTGCACACTTGTCTTGGATATCATCATACTTGTCTTAAAAATAACACATTTTTCTTTCTAAAAGAGACAAGTGCAATAAAATCTTTTGACCTTTAAGATTTTATTTCATTTCTTACATAGAAGGTGCAGTGATGTTTCAGATTTTTATAGGGCCGTTTGACATTAAATTGCTTCCGAGGGGTTAACTGAGACTATTCTCTATAAAATAGGATTGGGGACACACTCCCAGTCCCCCAAAACAAAGCGTGTTCTTGTGCCATAAGCAACAAAAGGTAGGCAGTACTGCTGAAAAAAGAGAGAGAGGAAAACCGTCCTTAACTTTTATTATATCAACATGTAAAGCATTACAAAAGTTGACACCATTGATTCACACACAGACATATATGTTAAGGAATACTCCTTCCGTTCCTAATTACCTAATTTGAGGAGATTAAGGATAGCAGTTAATTTAATTAATTTTATATGTTATCCCCAAAATACCCTTATTTCAAATTTAATAAGTTGCCCTTATAAATTAGAGATTTGGTCTCTCACGTAGTAGAACATTTTCTTCGAAATTGTTCATCTTCGAGATCATTCATCTGCTGAGAGCGTTCATTTTCCTCATCAAGTTCTGATCCACTCTCCGACATGGTGGCCAAAACTAAAAGCTAAACCAAGAAGACCTTCTTCTTCTTCTTCTTCGGAGTGAGCTCTGTTCCAACTTGCTTTTTCCTTTTCCCTCGCTTCCCTTCTTTCTATGTATGAATCTTCACAATTTTTCCAACTCACCACAATCCATCTCCTACATTCAGATAAATGCCGACGCCTCCAGTAAACGTTACCGGAAAGTTTAAAGACACTAAAACGCCGATGACAGGATGTAGATACCAAAATTCAGAGTATGTAGCTATCTATCAAAATTTAACTAGGTCTCCTCCACCAAGGATGATCAAAAACCAAGCATCAAGAAGAATTATAAATCCATTACAGGATGTAGTTACACCTATATTCACGATGAATCGGAAAAATCAGAGCGAATTCGCAAGAGGAAGAAGAAATCCTGTGGGGCAGATTCCAATGTAGCAGAACACAAATCTGGAGCGGCAATGTAATTGCCCTGATTCTTCTGAACATGAGTTCAAGAAATCATTCAGAATGGGGAAATCTGCTTTCAATTTGATCTGCGATGAGCTAAATCTGACAAACATAAAAGGACACACGAAGATCACAGATGCAATTTTGATGAGGCAAAGAGTCGCCGTTTATTTATCGAGGACATTTACGTAGGGGTAATTTAGGAAAAAAAAGTGACTAAAATTAGAAAAATGTCTTATACTTAAGAACAAACCCTCCTCCTTAGCAATGGAGGGAGTATATAACATGGAAACGGATTTTCCTTCACAACACATTAATCAACATACGAGTAAATAAAATATAAATGCGGGACATACACTTGACTACAAAAGGCAAGAAATGATACGCAAAATATTCGATCAAGCTCTATATGCTTTTATCATAGTCGACCTCGTGCTAGTTTATTTTGGACAATCCTACTGGCAAAGGTGGCGGTGGAGAAACCGCATCCATGAACTCATGATCCCTTTCCATAGCTTCTAATATTTCATAAGTCATGCAAACCTCAATTTCAAAGCTATTTTCTTCGGCTCCAGCATAAAGAAGTAGTTTCCAGTTAAACATATAGGATGATCCTCCACGAATCCCCAAAGGCCTTCCCCACCCAAAGTCAATGGCGTAAAAGTTCAATCTATGGCATCCACCAGTATGCATAATCTTCCCAAATTTTCCATCCTGTGAACTCACTGTTGCATCTGGGATCAAAGCTTCAAATTCACTCTTGATCTTCTCTTCAGTGTATGATGAGATCACCTTGTTCATCTCCAAAGCAAACTTTCCTTGTCCTTTTACTCCTACCAAGTCCCTTACTTTCATTGTTACATTAGCAGCATGTACTGTGTTGCCAAAATAGTTGTCCGAAATTGGTGGGCTTGAAATCCTGGATATTGCACTTATGGGGAAACCGTAATAGACTTCTTCTTCGGGATCAAGATGCAAATTTTTGATCGCGCATCTCCAAATATGGCTGATAACAGTTTGAAGAGAGGAGACTTTATTGGTGAGAACACTATCATTTACCTCCGAGTTAGCTTTTGCTTTGAGTTCAACAATTTTGTCTCTTTTGAAGTGGAAGATCCTCTTAGAAAGTGGAGGTGTGTGAAGAGATTCAGCACATTCATCAATACCTCCAAATGGGATTTGTATCGGTCGTTTAATATTATCATGAGCAAACCACCGTTCAAATGAAGCGAGCTCTGAATTCGACTTTATGTAGTTTATACCATCTCGAGAGATCTCTGCCCAAGTATTCCAAAAACACCACAATGGCCTCGCATCACCAAGACAATGATTCATCGACAAAGCGATGAACATGGCGTCCACAAGCTCCGTAACTTGAATTATCATTAATGGGATATGAGTTCCTTCAAAGTTCTTGGATTTTCCACTTGGAAAGAAGCACTCAACAATTGGAGGAACATAAGTTGGTTCAAGGATGTCGGCCATTGTAGTGTTCTCGGCCATGGCATGAACAAAGCTTACTCCGGCATTGTTGCAAGTGATGGAGACGGAGGAGGAGTCACCGTCATCGCCGTGGTGGACAATGGCAAGACGGCCGGCTAGGGGCATGAAGAAGTCGAGGGTGTAAGAAAGTGAGTCCTTAAGATGTTGGATCGCACGTGGTGATGATATGTTTGGTTTTTGGAAAAGAAGCCCCTTTTGAGCATACTCGAGAAGCAAAAAACGAAGATCCCATGGATTGAGCTCGATTTGCTCAGGTGAATCGCCATTATTAACATGGCTTCGTGCTCGGATTGTAGTAGTTGAGGTGACTTGGATTGTGTCCATGGAAGTGCTTTGATTAGTGGTTAAAATTTGGGTAATTGCTAGCTTTGATATCCTGTCATTTATATGCTTTATTGAAGATCGAATATTGGCATATTCTCATTTGATACAACAAGTCAATTAATCTTAATCCTTCATGTAATTTTGCGTGTATCTCAAATGTAATCAATTGTTAGTGGGAATATTTATATACATATATATCAGACACAATTTGATAAATGAATAAAGTTAACCGCTCATCTCTCTTATAGCACATGGGGTATACAATGCAATATAGTCATTTGGTCCTATAATTTATAGGGCAGAGAAAGAAAACTTTATTTAGTTTTATTTATAGGGAACTTCATTAAATTTTTATGTGATTTTACTATTTTATTGTTAACCTCATGAAATTCATGCCATTTTAGCACATTTTCCTATAGTTCATACAACTTTTTGGTTGGATTTAGTTGCATTTTGATGTAGAACTTGGTTAAAATCATGTTTGACTTGAAATTTACAAGATAAATGGAAAGTTTGTTGGTAAAATAGAGATATCTTTACTAACCTTGCATTGTCACATTAGGGTTTGCTTTGAAAGGAGATTTTCATTAATTGTAGCAAGAGATTGTGCATTTTAATGAGAAGATAAACTTGATTTTGACTTGAGAGAGCTTAGTTAAGTGCATATGAACCCTAGACAAACACATATGTTCATTAAAAATACCATTTGAGAGGGAGTCCTTCATGTCTTATGAAATGCAAAGGGGATAAATAATCCTAGACCCCATTTAATCATTTAAGTCAAAAGAACCATTGTTTTTATCACTTTCTAGTTTTTAGAAATAGATTTCCAATATTTCTTTACACAACCCAAAAAATATTTTCGTAGTTCAACTTGATTGAAATCACTTAGTCTTTTGCTTGGTCAAAGATTTAGTCCAAATCTCCATGGGAACAATATTTTATACTACTTGCAATCCGTGCGCTTGCGGTTAACGCTTGACGGCGAACAAGTTCCTGGCGCCGTTGCCGGGGATTTGCAAAAATCCCTTGGCCAACCCTGGGCTAGTGATATTAGATTTCGCTTGAACTTGTAAATTTGTTTATAATTGCACTTTCTAGTTTGTTTTCTTATTTTTTTTTATTTTAGTTTGATACTTGCTTTGAGTTGTTTTTCTCTTAGGTACCTTCTCGGTCTATGCAAAGATTGGATCCGGACGGATTGGAGGTAGTTCTTGAAATAGCCAACCTCTTTGAAGAACGTGAGACTGAACTTGAAACCATGGCAGAGGATGAGTATGATAGAGCTACCGTGAATGACTTTGCTAGCAGAAACATGAGGGGTACACAATCTTGTATCCGGATGCCTAAAATGCAAGCTCATACTTTTGAGATCAAGTCGGTGATGATCACAATGCTTCAAATGCATCGGATGTTCCATGGGCTTTACAATGAAGATGCCAACAAGCACTTGATGTACTTCTTGGAAGTATGTGGTTCATTCAAGCAAAATGGAGTTCCTGATGATGTTCTCAGACTTCGTTTGTTCCCTTTTTCTCTACAAGGCAAGGCAAGGGAATGGTTCAACAATTTACCAGAGGGATCTATCAATTCTTGGAATGATCTTGAAAGCAAATTTAGAGCTAGATTTTTCTTTGATGACAAGTCTGTGGAAGGAAGAGATGAATTTCTAAGCTTTAGGCAACATCCTGATGAGCATCTCTATTCGTCTTGGGAGAGGTACAAAATGTTGACACTACTACAAAATGGGGCTATTGCGGCGTAGCAATAGCGGCGCTTATATGTATAAGCGTCGCTATAGTGTAAAAAAAAACATATACTGGCGCTTACGTAAATAAGCGCCTCTATAGGTCTGCACTATACCGGCGCTTATACAACTAAGCGCCGCTATAGAGTTTATATTTTAAATTTTTTATTTTTTTCGGACGTCAAAAACCTATCCCTGCGCTTGTGTCTATAAGCGCCGGGATAGGTCATTAATATAAGAATTTAATATTGCATATTAATATAATTATTTAAATATTAAATAAAATATTCCTATTCATTTTAAATAAAAAATTATATTTTTTGAATTTTAAACAAGAAAATAATAATTAATAAATAATTAATAATTAATATAAGAATTTCGTATTAAATATTAAATAATTAATTAATAATTAAATATTAATTTTTATTTTTAATTTTTTAATTTGGCTACCTATAGCGGCGCTTTTTAAAAAAAGCGCCGCATAGGCCAAAATGGAGGGAAACTTTCCCCCCATTATTTCGTGGAATTTGAATTTTTTAACCTATAGCGGGCTTTTTTAAAAAAGCGCCGCTATAGGCAAAAAATGGAGGGAAACATTCCCCCCATTTTTCTGTGTATTTTGAATTTTTCACCTATAACGGCGCTTTTTAAAAAAAGCACCGCTATAGGCGAAAAAATGGCGGGAAAATTTCCCCCCATTTTTTCGTATATTTTGAATTTTTTTAACCTATAGTGGCGCTTTTTAAAAAAAGCGCCGGTATAGGTGCACGTGACTCCCTCTTATATCTTCTCTCTTAACACATCCCACTCCCATTTTTTCTTCTCTCTTCTTTCTTTCTCTTCCAGTCCCACTCTTTCTTCTCTCTTCACAAGAGATTTGATTGACTACTTGTAAGTCTCTCTTCCTTTCCTCAAATATTCTCTCTTCTCTCTTAGCTTCTCACCATTTACCTCTCATTTTTTAGCATATCGCACTCTCTCTCGCTGCCATTTCTGGAGAAATCACTTACAGATGCAGATTCTAGAGTTCCAAGTTTACAGGTGATTTCACGAATCTCAAATGGCATAAGCTATTTTTCCTTTTTTCTTCGGCACCTGGGTCTTTTTGTTTCTACTCGTTGTATAGAAATGGGAAAAGGGAAAAATAATTTAAATTTCTTGTTTCTACTCATTGTATTAAGTTACAACACTAAGCACAAGATATGGAAAAAGGGAAAAATAATTTGGAGTTCTTGTTTCTACTCGTTGTATTAAGTTACAACACTGAGCACATGAAAAACCATTCTGAATTAGGAGTATTTTGAGTTCCAGTGCTGGAATTTTTGTACTAATGTAGGTGTGTGTGAAAAAAAATATAGATTTATTTTTTTTTAAAAAAATAAAACCTATAGCGGCGCTTTTTCTAAAAAGCACCGCTATAGGCCCTCTAAATAAATAAACCAAGGATTGGGGGTTAAATGCAAAATTATTTATTAACCAAGGATTGCACTATAGTGGTGCGATCCCGGATCGTCTCACATGGAGCCTAATGACTAACCTAGGATACTAAATGCCATGCAAATAAGGTATAAAAGGGGGTTTTGTTGGGTTTTAGTATGAAACATGCAAGATAAGCCTAACTACAATATTTTTGATCTTTTCCTTAATGAGTTGAATGGTTGGATGGATGAAGTGAAGTTAATGCAATGAAATGGATCTCTTGAGTTTAGGTGAGGTGGCAAACATTGGTCTAAATCATTTGGGGGTTCAATTCATCAAGTCTAATGAAATAATCCCCAAGCAAGCACTAGGGGTCCACTAGCCCTAATTAATGACTAATCTAGCAACCACTTTCATAGCCATTACTTAGGGTTAGTGTTAAGGTCCACTTGATGTGTGAAATACTTTGAGTCAAAATACTTGTGGCTCTCATAAAACTGCAACCACAACAATTATGAATGGAAGAACCCAAGTAAGCCCACTAGCAACCACTAAAATGAGATTAATTTCATGCAACCACAATGTAGATAGGAATTAATAACTCAAGTGTTCAAAGCCCAAAATAGACACAAACTAGTTCATACATGATGTGATTAGCTAACTTAGATTGGATTAATGTTTCTTTCCCTTACAATTACACACATACCCTAAATAAATCAACTTGATAGAATCATCAACACATGGCCAAACAACTCAATATCAAGGAGAATTAATCAAGCATACATATATAATCCATAAAGTACTTAATACATAATCCCAATCCAAATTAGCAAAATCAAACATCAACCACACATATCTAGAATCTCAATCCAATACATAAATCCAAACATCTACAAGAGAAGTTCAAGTAAACATAGAAGAAACCCTAAATACATATGTAGAACAAAGAAAAACTCCCCTAATGAAGAACCCATGCTTGAGCCACCATCAACCCATCCTCAAGAGATGAAGAGCCCCTCAATCGAACATAGAAACTCCAAGAGAAGCTCTAAGGAGAAGCCTCATGTGAAATTCCTTGGAAGGAGAAGGTGGAAGATGAAGAAGATGGAGATGGAAGAAGGATGAGAGAGTTGAGAGGATTTTAGGGTTTGGGAGTGAATGTAGGTGGAAAGGATGATGTGAATTGAGTGTTAGGTCAATTTTTATGTTTAGAATTCGGGTCTAGGTCGTTTTGGGTCGGATCCTACCAATGGGTACCCTAAAAACCTGAAAAACCAGTTGAATTCACGTATCTGTGAGCTCGTTCTCGCTGCAGCGAGCACTTTTGCTCACTACAACGAGCTTGGCAGAATGTTAGCCCTAAGTTTCTGTCCTTCTTGCTGCAGCCAACAAAAGTGCTAGCTGCAGCCAGATGCTCGAAAGTCTAGGGTCAATTTCTTGCTTTGGCCAGCTTTCTTCTTCGTAACTCGCTCTTCCGCTTGGCCCACTTCTTCTATGACCTGCACTAAAATTACGCTCAAGGTAGCATCAAAATGTTCTTGGGAATATGTCAATCAATAAATTATGCTAATTATGACCAAATTGCCCTTGATTAGTATAAACTCGAACAAAGTGTATGAAAGTCAGAATTTATCCTAATTAGGCACAATTTCTCTTAGAACATGCAATAATCCAATGATTTTATCAATGAAAAGTGTATAAAAATATGGTGCAATCATTTCCCCCACACTTAGACCTTTGTACTCCTGGACAAAGGGTACAATACATAGAAGAATGATTTTAACCAATCAATAATCTCAAGCTAGCATAAATTATGATCAAGAATATGCAAAGGGAGAATTGGCAAAGCAATTGGATGAAGTTATGGCAAAGGGGACTCTCAAGATAATAGTGTTTCACTCTAATCACCTCATGTGGGATTTTTCACACTCAACTTGTTCAAACAACAATTTGCCATAAGCTTGTAACTACTCTAATATCTTCACCCATGCATGCAATCATGTATGAATCAAAAGGACTTGAGGGGTTGAAATGATGGAAAAGGCATGATGGATTGCATGTTATGGAAAGGAAAGGTTGCAATGCAACTCAATGTCACAATTGTAGCACATAGCACATGAGAGCACAAATTCAACAATAATGATGCCACACCAAGAAATGCCTTATTCTTCAAACCTTCTTTTTCTTATCTTTTTTCTTTCTTTTCATTTTTCTTTCTTTATTTTTATGCACACTTTTCTATTCGCTTTTTCTTTTTAACACATACATGGCATTAACAACAAACAAAAGTGGCTCAAACTTAATGCTTCCTCACAAAATTCACATCAATGCATTACAACCATGGAATGGCTCAAAATGGGTGAACAATAGAAAATGACATATTGTGGGTTTGAGTTTGGGAAAATAGGGTGATGAAATGAATGCCTAAATCATTTTCATACATGAATGCAGTTCTAGCTTTGACAAAGAGTAGAGACAAGTTCTAGAATTCGAATGATCAAGCAAGTATGCACTCTTGAAATGAAAATAGGCCCAAAAATCTCACAACAAGGTTAACCTCAATTGCCAATCAGATATCAAATTGCAAGGCCAATTAACACAATGCATATGCTTGAAAATGACTCATCACTAGCTCTTTGAAAATTGAAAGACTAAAATGCATAATTCTTTGAATTCTTCCCATTGCTCATGAAGCTCATTGATCAAAAGGTAAGGTATAGTCTTGCTCCATGGTTTTCAAAACTTTTGCCACACTAGGTTTCCACAAACAAGTTTTAGAAATGGGTAGAAAATGCAACTAGGTCCTCCATTGCAATAAATGTGACCCTTCATCATAATACAAGACTAAGAGCAAAATCCACCTTGGCTTTTGAAAAACTTTTGACAAAATGTTTTTTTTTAAAAAAATTTCTCTAATGTGACAGAACATGATAAAATCTCTAATGTGACAGAACATGATAAAATCAATGGATCAAGCAATACTACCTAAACAACACACAAACCCTTCCCCCACATTTAATTCTTGCATTGTCCCCAATGAAAAATCAAAATGTAAGGTGCATCAAGCAAGGGAACACAATGGGGATTTATTGACTCAAATAACACTAAGTCTACCTTTTACTAATGGTGTAGTCCCTCCCCCATACTTATCATTCATCATAATCTCAAAAGAGCATGCAACAATTAACGGCAATGAGAATACAAGAGAGGAAAGGGACAACCTTGCATTTGAAACGCTTCAAACTCTTGTAGGAGAAGTTCTCATCTCGAATGAGAAACATGCATGTCTTCATGTAGGCCTCTTTTCTCACATGTTCCTTCCTTGATGTGAAGTGTCGCGTTGCCTGCAAAGAGAATATAACAACCACAGCAGTATCCAATTCTACGCAGGGAAACAATTTTTCTAGATAGGTATTGCAACCAGGGAAGTCAATCAAACTCCCATCAGTAGGAATAATACAAGGAAATTCATTTTCAAAACACTCAAGTGTATGTGTAGCGGAAATCACGAAGTCCAACATATGGTTGGGGCACGAAATGTCGCTTGCACATACACAAGAGGTAGTAGAGAAGGGAAGGAAAGAAAATGGTGTGATGGAAGTGGCACAACAAACACTTTCATTTTTAGATATGTCTGGTGGAAGATCACAAGAAAGTATTTGTTGGAAGGGTTCCCTATTATTATCAATCTTGAAATTTAAACAAGGAGAATCCTTCCATGGTGCACTCTCAACATCATGTAATTCAATGGGAACAAAAACATTTGCATTCTCAACCACAACAAAATCGTCATTCTCAATTGTATCATGCTTACATATTGCAGCACTCCTAACACTAGTAGATGCATCATGTTCAATAGTAGAACAAGTCATTGTGTCAAAACTATGCTTTTGAAATTCAACAAGCAATGGTTTCTTCACATCATAACAATGCACACAAATCTCATATTCCACACATGAACAAGTTTTAACCTTATTTAATTCAACAAAATCATCTTTACTAGCATTAAAGAGAGAAGCATGTTCATCACAAGAAGAATTGGCGATAGTGCAAGCAACATTCTCAATTGAGCTACTACTACTTGAAGCACTAATTTGAGCATATTCATCTATAAACCGATGAGGGAATTCACAAATGATTTTCTCATCTACCTCATCTTCACTCATATGATTAGTAGCTTGTTCAATTAAGGAATCAACCAAAAAAGGAGTAATCTCCTCAAGGATAGGAGTATTACCTAGTGGGGAGTGCATTTCCTCTTGAGGTTGTGGAGTAGCTTGCTTTATCTCTTCAACTTGTGTAAGTTCATTGAATATCACCACCGGAGGTTGGGTGTTGCTCTTCATTAGATGTCCCCGGCTCCTCTTCAACTTTAGGATCATAAGGCCATTGGGTTTCTTCCTCTCCTCCTGTTCTTTTCCAGAGCACATGTAAGTAGAATGCATTGAGGTACTTCCCTAGTTCTTCCAATTCTTCATCCAATTGCTCGGAGAGTCCAATTGTGGTCTTCTTCCTATACAGCTCCTTGGACCGGGCTTTATGCACCTCATACATCCTTTTGAGCTCTTTTGTGTGATCATCCATGCTGGGATAGTCAAAGAAAGCATCAAGCCCAGTTGGTGTAGGTGTGATGGGTTTGGGTGGAGGTGAGGGTTCACGTGGTGGTGGTTGATGTGTAGTTTGGTATGAAGGGTGAATTGGTGGTGGGTAAGATAGCAATGGAGAGGATGGTTCTTGGTATGGTCTATGTAGTGGAGGTGAAGGCTCACGTTGTG
This sequence comes from Mimosa bimucronata, assembly GCA_037074515.1. Classification (NCBI taxonomy): domain Eukaryota; kingdom Viridiplantae; phylum Streptophyta; class Magnoliopsida; order Fabales; family Fabaceae; genus Mimosa; species Mimosa bimucronata. Next base: position 9,682,238 of record CM073447.1, read on the forward strand.
GGGCTTGATATGAGGAGGGGTATGGTTGATGAGGATCATCAAAGTATGAATGATATTGTGGTAGGGGTGGAGGTAGATCCCTACATGATGTGTCATAGGATTTGAAGAAAGAATTTAGAGTGGCCATCATTTTGTCCCTTTCTTTATAGAACTCATCCATGCTTGAAGAAGGTGGCTCTTCCATCTTAGTGGTATTTTCTAAAAAAGAATGAGAATCCTCAAGTGAATCATGATTATAACCAAAGTTTTTATAATTCCAAGACATGAGAATTCAATGATTTGGTCCCAAAGAATCACAAACAATTAATATATGTGCAAACAAATACAAGAATTAAAAAGAAGAAAAAGTATGCAAAATGCAATGCATCTAAGCTAACCTAAATGGTGAAATAATGCAAATATGACCTAAAGGCTCCTACCCCTTCTAAATGTCTCAAGTGACACTTAGTTACCCTAGGGAGTAAAAAATGACTCCCCGGCAACGGCGCCATTGATTTAACCTTTTCCTAATTGCCTTGGGGGTTAAATGCAAAATTATTTATTAACCAAGGATTGCACTATAGTGGTGCGATCCCGGATCGTCTCACAAGGAGCCTAATGACTAACCTAGGAAACTAAATGCCATGCAAATGAGGTATAAAAGGGGGTTTTGTTGGGTTTTAGTATGAAACATGCAAGATAAGCCTAACTACAATATTTTTGATCTTTTCCTTAATGAGTCGAATGGTTGGATGGATGAAGTGAAGTTAATGCAATGAAATGGATCTCTTGAGTTTAGGTGAGGTGGCAAACATTGGTTTAAATCATTTGGGGGTTCAATTCATCAAGTCTAATGAAATAATCCCCAAGCAAGCACTAGGGGACCACTTGCCCTAATTAATGACTAATCTAGCAACCACTTTCATAGCCATTACTTAGGGTTAGTGTTAAGGTCCACTTGATGTGTGCAATACTTTGAGTCCAAATACTTGTGGCTCTCATAAAACTGCAACCACAACAATTATGAATGGAAGCAATCAAGTAAGCCCACTAGCAACCACTAAAATGAGATTAATTTCATGCAACCACAATGTAGATAGGAATTAATAACTCAAGTGTTCAAAGCCCAAAATAGACACAAACTAGTTCATACATGATGTGATTAGCTAACTTAGATTGGATTAATGTTTCTTTCCCTTACAATTACACACATACCCTAAATAAATCAACTTGATAGAATCATCAACACATGGCCAAACAACTCAATATCAAGGAGAATTAATCAAGCATACATATATAATCCATAAAGTACTTAATACATAATCCCAATCCAAATTAGCAAAATCAAACATCAACCACACATATCTAGAATCTCAATCCAATACATAAATCCAAACATCTACAAGAGAAGTTCAAATAAACATAGAAGAAACCCTAAATACATATGTAGAACAAAGAAAATATCCCCTAATGAAGAACCCATGCTTGAGCCACCATCAACCCATCCTCAAGAGATGAAGAGCCCCTCAATCGAGCATATAAACTCCAAGAGAAGCTCCAAGGAGAAGCCTCATGTGAAATTCCTTAGAAGGAGAAGGTGGAAGATGGAGATGGAAGAAGGATGATAGAGTTGAGAGGATTTTAGGGTTTGGGAGTGAATGGAGGTGGAAAAGATGATGGGAATTGAGTGTTAGGTCGATTTTTATGTTTAGAATTCGGGTCTAGGTCGTTTTGGGTCGGATTCTACCAAATGGGTACCCTAAAAACCTGAAAAACCAGCTGAATTCACGTATCTATCAGCTCGTTCTCGCTGCAGCGAGCACTTTTGCTCGCTACAACGAGCTTGGCAGAAAGTTAGCCCTAAGTTTTCTGTCCTTCTTGCTGCAGCCAACAAAAGTGCTAGCTGCAGCCAGATGCTCGAAAGTCTAGGGTCAATTTCTTGCTTTGGCCAGCTTTCTTCTTCGTAACTCGCTCTTCCGCTTGGCCCACTTCTTCTATGATCTGCACTAAAATTACACTCAAGGTAGCATCAAAATGTTCTTGGGAATATGTCAATCAATAAATTATGCTAATTATGACCAAATTGCCCTTGATTAGTATAATCTCTAACAAAGTGTATGAAAGTCAGAATTTATCCTAATTAGGCACAATTACTCCTAGAACATGCAATAATCCAATGATTTTATCAATGAAAAGTGTATAAAAATATGGTGCAATCAGCGGCACTTCATAAGCGCCGCTATTGGGCCAAAAAAAGCGTCGCTATAGGCTATTTCTGTAGTAGTGTGATGAAACAATGTCCCAATCATGGGGTAGACAAATAGGTGATAGTCCAAATTTTCTGCAATCGTCTTAATCCTCAATCAAAGGCAATGGTTGATTCTTTGACAAATGGAGGGTATAGAAATGTCCCGATTAATGAAGTGTTTCAACTGCTAGATCAACTGTCTGCTAACAATTTTCAAGGCACTGATAGGAGGACTTCACAACCATTGACAACTCCCAAGGAAGATGCTCCTTCCTCTTCACAATTTGCAACTATTCTTTCTGCAATAAAAAAGCGGTTTGATGTGTTGGAGTCTCAAATGAATAAGAGTAATTCGTAAAGTGTGCATTCCATTCATACTACTCAAATTGTTTGTGAGCAATGCCATGATGTTCATCTTCCAGATCATTATCCTCTCTATATGGCCTCTGAATCTGTTAACTGCATGGGAAAATTTCAAAACCCTTAAAACAACCCATATTCTCAAACATACAATCTGGGGTGGAGAAATCATCCTAGTTTGTCATGGAACCAAGGCCAATCTTTGAATCAACCTCATTCCTCCGGTGTTAAGCCTACTTATCCACTGGGATTTCATGTTCAACAAAGGCAAATCCCAATTAAGGAAGAGGAGTCTAAAATGGAAAAGATGTTTGCTCAGATCTTGGCTAGTCAAGAAGCTACAAGGGTTGAGACCAAATCCACTCTTTCTCTCCATGAGATGGCAATAAAAAATCTTGAAGTGCAAATGGGGCAACTAGCTTCTCAAATGAATGCTATGTCAAGAGGAAATCTCCCTAGTGATACAATCCCTAATCCAAAGAGGGATGGTAAAGAGGAATACAAGGCAATTACTTTAAGGAGTGGTAAGAAACTACCTAATGTGCCTAATCCTAGTGGAGTGAGCCAAGAAGTACAAGATGATGTTGTTCTTGATGCAAGAGAAGGAGATGAAGAGCCTCTAGTTGATGATGATGAGGGTAAGCAAAAGAAGAAAGCTGAGAAGGCTAATGATGATGTGGCTAAAGAAAGAGTGCAAGAGACAAAGTCAAAGACAAATGGTCCTCCTGCTTATATGCCCCCACTTCCATTTCCACAAAGATTCAAGAAGAAAGAAGAAGATGGCCAATTCAAGAAATTTCTAGAGATGTTCAAACAGTTGCATATCAATATTCCTTTTGCCGAGGCACTTAAGCAAATGCCCAAATATGCAAAATTCTTGAAAGATGTGTTATCTAAAAAGAGGAGGTTCAATGAATTTGAAATTGTGGCTTTGACTGAAGATTGTAGTGCTATCCTACAAAGAAAGCTCCCACCAAAGTTGAAAGATCCAGGGAGTTTCTACATTCCATGTAACATTGGCAAGAACTTTCAAGGAAAAGCCCTTTGTGATTTGGTGGCAAGTGTGAATTTAATGCCCTCTGCTGTTTTTGATCAACTAGGCTTGGGAGATGCAAGGCCTACTACAGTAACATTGCTCCTTACTGACAGGAGTGTTTCCCGTCCTAGAGGGGTCATTGAAGATGTCTTGGTGAAAGTGGACAAGTTCATTTTTCCAACTGACTTTATTGTTCTTGATTTTGAGGTGGATTGGAACATTCTGATCATACTTGGAAGACCATTCCTTGCTACAGCTAGAACCCTTATTGATGTGGAAAAGGGTGAAATCACTTTGAGGGTCAATGATGAACAAGTAAGTTTCAACATGAACAAAGCTTTGAAGTTCTTAGATGACTCTCCTCAATGTTCTTTTGTGGATGTACTTGACTCTGTTTATCAAGAAGAATTTTATGCTTCACTGATTAAAGATCCTTTGGAAGCTGTGCTAGTGGGAGAGAAATGTGTTGAATATGTTCATGATGAAGAGTTAATGGAAGTATGTGCTATGGAGACTTTTGACCATGCTAGATTCAAGTCTTTTGAGCCATTAGATGTGTCTAATGCATTGAGCTCTCCTTTGAAGCCATCAATTGAAGAACCTCCAATCTTGGAGTTGAAACCATTACCTCCTCATCTCAAGTATGCTTATCTTGGGGATTCTTCTACTTTACCAGTTATAATCTCTTCTCATTTATCCCAAGTGCAAGAGGAGAAGCTACTTAGAGTTTTGAGAGAACATAAGAAAGCTATTGGATGGTCTATAGCTGACATCAAGGGAATAAGCCCTTCTATTTGCATGCACAAGATTCTCTTGGAGGATAATCACAAAACCTCCATTGAACACCAAAGGCGGTTGAATCCAATCATGAAAGATGTGGTAAAGAAAGAAATCTTGAAATAGCTTTCTGCAAGCATTGTGTATCCTATATCTGATAGTTCTTGGGTGAGCCCAGTCCAATGCGTCCCCAAAAAGGGAGGTATGACATTAGTGGCTAACACCCACAACGAATTGATTCCTACTTGTACTGTGATGGGATGGAGGGTATGCATGGACTATCGTAAGCTGAATGCATCTCCTAGGAAGGATCATTTTCCATTGCCATTCATTGACCAGATGCTTGACAAGTTAGCTGGACAAGAGTTCTTTTGCTTCATTGATGGTTACTCAGGGTATAATCAGATTGCAATTGCCCCAGAAGATCAAGAGAAGACAACATTTACTTGTCCCTATGGTACTTTTGCATTCACGAGGATGCCTTTTGGTTTATGCAATGCTCTTGAAACATTTCAAAGGTGCATGATGTCCATTTTCTCTGACATGATCGAGAAGACTATTGAGGTGTTCATGGATGATTTCTCGGTTTTTGGCCATTCATTTGATGGTTGCTTGGATAATCTTGCTGCGGTTTTTCAAAGATGTGAGGAAAATAATCTAATCCTCAATTGGGAGAAGTGTCACTTCATGGTGTAAGAAGGAATTGTCTTAGGACATCGTGTTTCAAAGCAAGGGTTAGAAGTAGACAAAGCAAAGATCTCCATTATTGAGCAGATGCCTCCACCGACAAATGTTAAAGGCATTAGAAGTTTCTTGGGTCATGTAGGGTTCTACCGTCGGTTTATTAAAGACTTCTCCAAAATTGCTAAGCCTTTATGCAACTTGCTTGAGAAAGATGTGGAATTTAAGTTTGATGAGGATTGCTTAAAAGCCTTTGAAGAATTGAAGAAGAGGCTTGTGTCTGCACCTATCTTAGTAGCACCAGATTGGAGTTTGCCTTTCATCATTATGGCGGATGCTAGCGATTATGCAGTAGGTGCTGCCCTTGGTCAGAAAACGGACAAACTTTTCCATCCCATCTACTATGCTAGCAAAACACTTGATGATGCCCAACTCAACTACACCACAACTGAGAAAGAGTTGCTAGCAGTGGTGTTTGCATGTGAGAAGTTCCGGGCATATATTGTGGGTACTAAAGTGACCATTCACATGGATCATTCTGCGCTCAAGTATCTCTTCAACAAGAAAGACTCTAAAACTCGCTTAATTCGTTGGGTGCTTTTGCTACAAGAATTTCACTTGGAGATTGTTGATAGAAAAGGGACAAAGAATCAAGTAGCTGATCACTTATCAAGGTTGAGTGCTGAGGCTCAACAAGGGTCTATTCAAGAGATCAACACGTTATTTCCAGATGAGCAACTTTTCTCCATTGATGTTTCCATCACCCCGTGGTATGCAGACTTTGTGAACTACTTGGTTTGTGGTGTGATGCCATCAGACTTGAAATATCACCAACAAAGAAAGTTTTTGCATGATGTCAAGTTGTACTTGTGGGAAGAACCATATTTGTTTCATAGATGTGCTGACTAGATGATTCGGAGGTGTGTCCCTGAGAATGAGCAACAAGAAATTATGAGGTGTTGCCATTCGTCTGACTATGGTGGGCACTTTGAGGGTGAGAAGACTACTGCAAAAATCCTTCATAGTGGTTTCTACTGGCCAACGTTGTTCAAGGATGCTTATGCCTTTGTGCTTCAATGTGACCGGTGCCAAAGTGTTGGAAATATATCAAGAAGAAATGAAATGCCTTTGACAAACATGTTAGAGGTTGAGCTTTTTGATGTTTGGGGGATTGACTTCATGGGACCATTTCCCAAGTCCTTCAACAATGAGTATATCTTAGTAGCAGTAGATTATGTGTCAAAATGGGTTGAAGCCATTGCTTGTGCAAATAATGATGCTAAGACGGTACTCAAGTTCTTGAAGAAGCACATTTTCACTCGTTTTGGGACTCCAAGGGCAATTATTAGTGATGGTGGATCTCACTTTTGCAACCATAAATTCCAAGCCTTGATGAAAAATATAGAGTGAAGCAAAAATTAGCATTGGCCTACCACCCACAGTCTAATGGGCAAGCTAAAATTTCCAATCGGGAAATCAAGAATATCCTTGAGAAGGTAGTTGGTGCAACAAGGAAGGATTGGTCTACAAAGCTTGATGATGCATTATGGGCTTATAAGACTGTCTACAAAACTCCCATTGGAATGTCTCCATATCGACTTGTTTATGGGAAGGCATGTCACTTGCCATTGGAGCTTGAACATGGAGCCTATTGGGCTATTAAAAAAGCTCAACTTTGATTTTGAGGCGGTTGGTGCAAAGAGACTCCTTCAACTCAATGAATTGGAGGAATTTCATCTTAGTGCGAATGAGAATGAAAAGCTTTACAAAGAGAAGACCAAGAAGTAACATGACAAGAAAATTCTTCCCAAGACTTTTGAACCTGGTCAAAGAGTGCTCTTGTACAACTCCAAGCTCAAATTATTTCCTGGGAAGCTGAAATCCCGTTGGTCTGGACCATTCACAATTGTTCAAGCCTCAAATTTTGGTGCTGTGGAGCTAGAAAATGAGAAGGGTGAAAGCATTATTGGGGCAGACATGTGGAGCGTCAAGTGGCCACCCTCTACTTGTCTACAACAACATGAAAGAATGAAGAGTCGGGCTGGAGGACTCTAAACCAAGCGCTTCTTGGGAGGCAACCCAAGTTCTCAACCTTATTTTTATGTTTATGTAGTGTTTTAGGTGTTTTAGAGGTTTTATGTTTGGTCTTTTCCTTTTTGTAGGTGAAAGATGTACCCCAATGCTTGGATGGAACTAGAGCATTTGTAGCTGATATATAGGCCATTTTCAAGGAAGTATTCCATTCATCAGGCTTTTCTGGTTTAAATCTGTCATGGGACTCATTAGTCTTGATTTGAGCTTGTGTAATCAATTTCTTGATGTTTGGAATTTTTCTGGACATGTGTGGTTGTTTGGTTGTGGAATGCTGTCATATTCTGCATATTTTGAGCTGTAATTGATGGAAAATGCTGTCAAAAATTAGTGCACAATAAGCTCATGCTTGTGAATGATTGATCTCTTATGGAAAATTGTAGTTGGGAACTAATTTTATGAGATCTTGGACTGATTTATGCTGTTAGATGTTACTTTGAGTATGCTGTCAAATTCTGCATAATTGGTATTTTTGCTGATGAAAAGTGCTGTCAAGAGCTAGGACAAAATTTTGACCATGTGGAGATATGTTGATGTCTAGGGGTAATTCACTTTGAGTGAAAAATTGCTTTTGGAAATTGATTTGATGAGATTTTTGACTAATCTATGCTGTTGGAGGCTGTTTTGAGTGTGCTGTCAAATTCTACATATCAGGTGTTTTTGTTGATGAAAAATGTTGTCATGAGCTTGGGAAAAATTCTAACCATGTTGAAATAGGTTCATGTTTGTGGATAATTCATTGAGTGAAAAAAAAATTGAATTTGGGAGTTGAATTGATGTGGTTCTGGACTGATATGTGAAGTTGGATGGTATTGTGTATGCACTATGATGTTTTGAATATATGGAGATTTTGCAACTGTTATATGGGCTATGTTCAAGGAATTAATTCACTCATCATGATTTTTCTGGGTTAAATCTGTCATGGAAATAATCTGGTTTGAAATGAGAGTATGCAAGCAATTTCTTGATGTTTTGAACCCCTCTTGACATGTTTGTTTGGGTGTGATGTGCTTGAGAATTTTGTGTGTGATATCATGTTCTTAATGTGTGAAATTTGTGCTGATATATAAAAAAATATGCTGTCAAGATTTAGCAAGATTTTGCTCATGTTGCAGTGAATTTATGTATGTGGATGATTGATTTTGGGTGATGAATTTTGTTTGGAGATGAATTTGATGTGATTTGGAGTGATTTGTGGTGTTAGATGTTATTTTGAGTGTGTTGGAGGTGTTTTTGTGTTGGTGGAAATGCAAAAAAATCTGTCTAATTTACTGTCTTTTGATTGTTGTGCTGTTTATTGTGTTGCTGGTTGAAGTATTCTGGGTGAGGCAGAGAGAAATTGGCCATGGCCAAGAAAAAAGCCAGTGAATTTTGGCTGCAGCCAAGAGAGAAAAGAAGATAATAATAATAAAATACTTCAAGGTGCTCAATGCACCTTATTAAGAAAATTAAAAATGCAGGGTGCTCAATGCACCTTTCTCAAAAAAAAATTCAAATTTCAAAAATCACAATTAAGCCTAATGCCTTCCTCTCCTTCCCAATCGAATCCCTCCGCCGGCCCACCACCCACAACCCCAAGCTTTTCACGCCATTATCTTCCCCAACACCCAGCACGAGACTTCCGGCGACCTCCCCTTCTCCCTTCATCGTTCCCTACTTTGATTTTGCCACCTCCATCCCCCTCATAGATCTCCGGCAACCATCACAGAACATTCCGATTTCATTCTTCCCATCATCCTTCACCCCACTGTTATTCAGACCGTGACTCCAAGACCCTTCTTTGGCCGACGATTTCGAACTCTGGGGCTCGCGATTTGATTATCTCTGGTCATTGAGTTCGTCAACAGCCGCTGTCATCGCCGAGCTCGCCGTCGTTCGAATTACTCTCAGCTGTGACCTTCGATTTCGCTGTATTATCTCGTTTCAGACCAAAATCTTTGCTGTCCTCCTCTTTCCTTTTGTGCTTGAGCGTTCTATTTTCAACTTCAGATTAATCTCACCTCAGGTAATAGATCTGTACACCTATTGGTAGATTTTGTTTCTAGTTTTGGGTTAGGAATAGGATAGGAAATAAATTTCTAAGCAAGAAGTCCATTTTGATTTGCTTTGGGAATTGTTTTGAGTTTTCTCATGGTGATGCGTGCGCTGAATCAGTAGCCTACCCCTGGTATTTCTTTGATCTGATAAAACTGGTCTGGAACTGTGTTTTTAGAGGTATGAGTATAATTATCTGTCATGGACTGAGTTGAAGAAATCTGAAATTTGATTGAGATAAAGGATATTTTTTTATGTTGAATCTGAAGCTTTGTGATCTGTACTCATATAGACCGGGAATAGAACCTTGAGGTTAATCTAATTGCAGAAATTAAGCTTGAACATGTTGAGGATGAATGGAAATAGAATGTGTCTAAAGTCTTGATTTACTAATTTTTCATGGCACTATTGGCTGGACTGAACATTGGTAATTCACATTGCATTTGATGGGGTATTTGCTAGTTGTTTTGAGGCTTAAATGGTGATTAAATTTGGGGAACCTCTCTTTTGCTTTCTTAAAGGATAGGGTCTAGATTAGAATTTTGTTTCTAGGTTGTTTTTAGGGGTGTGCTTATTTTTCCCTGTGATTAATTGCTTGTTTGTCTTGGTGGTCTGTTTGTTCTATTTTGGCTTGCAGGGAATATGAGGATACCTCTTGGTGCTGCATATTTCTAATGAGGAGACCAATATTGATGTTGGCATTGCAGATGAACAAGTGGATCTGGATAATTGTTTTGTTGTGATAATTGTCACAGGGAATAGCTAGCTTTTGATAGTTGGTCCTATTTGGGTGTTACAAACCTTAGGACTTGTTGACCAACTCTTGTCGTGCATTGCTTTTGGCAAACTGTGATTGTTGCACTACTTTGCTTTCACATTTTGTTGATACCTGACTAGAATGGACTTGCTTAACATTGTGAACTGCTATTGTAGTTAGCTCATTTTGTATATGATATGGCTAACTTTCACTTTGTTGTTTGTGGATATGATTGATATATGCTTCATTAGGTAATTTTTGAGTCTTTCATGCAATCTTGCATGAGAGAAGGCCCTCAGTTTTCCCTTTTGACAGTGAGGACACTGTCAATTTTTAAGTTTGGGGGTGGTATTTTGAGTTTTCTGAACTTTTTGGCTAATTTGGCATGAAATTAAATTTTGGGAAATTTGGACTATTTTGTGGTTTAAATGTTTGAAAATTGAGTTAGATTGATTAATTATCTCATATGGTAAATGTGTGATCCAATGATAGAAAATTTGCTTTGGTGATATGCTTGATAGGAAATTGTGGTCAATATTTGTGGATGATTGATTTGCATTTTAAAGCTTAATTCCTAGCAATTTTTGGAAACAAAATTCATGCATCTGATATTATGGAATGATTTGAATGCTTTTGTTGGGGGATCTTGTAGCAAGTTGGCTTGTATTTTCTTTCTCTATTGAAAAACTTTAGAACTCATCTTTGAATCTCTTGAAACAATTGGATGTTTTCACACATTTTTGAAAAATGATTTGGGCATTCTTTTCAATGAGTTTGAGCCTTTCAAGCCAATCTATTACACAAATCCTTTTGCACCCTTTTTGAGCCTTATAATGAAAAACCATCTGAATTTTCTTTTTGAAACCCACATTAGACTTTAACCTTAGCAACTTGTAAAACAATGAATTACCTAAATCTTGAGATAATTGATGAATCATTGATAGAAGGATTTGATGGTTTGCCAAATGTATATAATGTTACAAAATTGGTGTGGGAAATATAACGGTGCATGGTGTTCTCAATAGATTGTACTCCTAAGTTAAGAAAAGAAAAAAAATTTGAAAAAAAAATGATGAGAAAAAGAAAAAGAAATGTAGTTCAATTATCTCAATAAGACTTGGAGTACAAAGAGTTCAATTTGAAACAAGTTTGGGGGAGTGGTTGCTTCTAAAAAAAATGTTGTAAAGCGAAGGAAGATGGAAGAGATGCATGTAGTCACTTATCTCAAGATGTTTGAATTCCTCTCTTGACCTTTCTTTCACTAGCCTAACCCTTAGCCTTATTACAAGCTTATAAAGTCCCATTGATTTTGGAATTGTTTGGAATCATTTTGTGGTGGAGAGAGAGGAGATTTTGAGCTTATGAAGTCTTGATGTTGAGGTTGTTTTATACATGTTGAAATGTTGCATTTGATCTTGATAACTGCAAGAGGATTATTCTATGACTCTTCACACACACACTTTGGAAAATTGGTAGGAAATTTGTTTTTAATTTGCAAATCTAGCATTTGCATCTATCCCACTTCTTTCCTATTGAGTATATGATCTTGAGCAACAAATGAGGAAATCATCATGCATGGTCCTTAAATGGATAATTAGTGAATCTAACTCTTACATCACTTGTTTTACTCAAGGACGAGCAAAAGTTCAAGTTTGGGGGTGTGTTAACCTCATGAAATTCATGCCATTTTAGCACATTTTCCTATAGTTCATACAACATTTTGGTTGGATTTAGTTGCATTTTGATGTAGAACTTGGTTAAAATCATTCTTGACTTGAAATTTACAAGATAAATGGAAAGTTTGTTGGTAAAATAGAGATATCTTTGCTAACCTTGCATTGTCACATTAGGGTTTTCTTTGAAAGGGGATTTTCATTATTTGTAGCAAGAGATTGTGCATTTTAATGAAAAGATAAACTTGATTTTGACTTGAGAGAGCTTAGTTAAGTGCATATAAACCCTAGACAAACACATATGTTCATTAAAAATACCATTTGAGAGGGAGTCCTTCATGTCTTATGAAATGCAAAGGGGATAAATAATCCTAGACCCCATTTAATCCTTTAAGTCAAAAGAACCATTGTTTTTATCACTTTCTAGTTTTTAGAAATAGATTTCCAATATTTCTTTACACAACCCAAAAAATATTTTCGTAGTTCAACTTGATTGAAATCACTTAGTCTTTTGCTTGGTCAAAGATTTAGTCCAAATCTCCGTGGGAAAGATATTTTATACTACTTGCGATTCGTACGCTTGCGGTTAATGCTTGACGGCGAACAGTTTTCCTTCATTTATTATGTGTTAAGTTTATTTTAATGTTGTGTAGTGGATATTAGATAGGGGTGTAGTTGGAAAGTCATCATATTCCAAGGCATAATTAATGGGGTTTAAGATTTTCTTTGATATGTGTAAAACATGCTGTAAATGTCTTATAAATAGGACTTATATATAGGACCAGAGAAGTACTATTTATAAGAGACTAACATCTTCGCACATAGTAAGCATAACCTTGAACCTCATTAATTATACCTTACAATTTAACATCCCAACTTTACCCCTATTGAATATCCAATGAACTATATGAGAACAAAGTCAATACATAACACTACTACAGAAATGGATTATTGCGGCACACCAATCACGGCGCTTCCTTTCCATAAGCACCGTGATTGCCTATCTCCTGGCGCTTATAGACAATAAGCGCCGGGATAGGCATAACCTATCCCGGCGCTTATCATTCTTAAGCACCGGGATATGCACTATGGTTTTTATTTTTTTATTTTTTTCAACATTTTGACTTCTCTCGGTGCCTATTCCATTTAAGCACCTATTTAGCTTTAATATCTGTAAATATAATTTTGTTCCATAGGGATAGGCTCTATGGTCTTCCATAGGGATAGGCTTGGGATTTATTTTTATAAATTTTTTCCCATTTTTTATAGGTTTCCAAATCTTTTCAATTATTTTTCCAATTTATTAAGTCTGTGGTGCCTAATTTTTTTATTTAGGGGAGCCTAATAAGCGCCGGGACAAGCATCCAGATTTTTTAAATTTTTACCTTTTTTTAGGCTTCCATATTTTTTAAAATTATTTTTCCAATTTAATAAATATAATTTTTTTTATTTTAGGTGAGCCTATCTCGGCGCTTATTTTGTAATAAGCGTCGGGATAGGCACCCAGATTTTTTAAAAGTTTTTTACGTTTTTTTAGGCTTCCACAATTTTTTAAATTGTTGTTCCAATTTAGTAAATATAATTTTTTTATTTAAGGGAGCTTATCCCGGCGCTTATTTTGTGATAAGCACCGGGATAGGCATCCAGATTTTTTAAAATTTTTTTTACCTTTTTTTAGGCTTCCATAATTTTTTAAATTGTTTTTCCAATATTGCAAACACGTATTTATTAATAAAAGTAAACTTTTACGAGTTTACGATCCGAGTTTACATTCATTTTACGAGTTTACTTAAACTCACGAGTTTGACAACCTTACCGATAATGACATCATGAATGCATATTGAGATTTGGAAAGCGGAAAATAAGGGCAAGACATGAGAATTGAGATTACCTTGGGAAAGGGAAAGATCGATTTATTAATTTTCATATTTATCCATTAAAAGTTGAAATTAAAACATAAAAAGTGTATGGATAGAGTGAGTTGAGAATACTTAGGAAAACGAAAAAGCATTAATGACAAAATTTAAAATATTACCACTCTATTTTTTATTATAAGTTCAACTACACAAATTTTTGTTCCTAAATAGAAGTCCAATTTGGGATCAATTAATGCCACTGTGACTATTTTATCCCTACGTTGGAAATGAGGAAGATGAGAGAGAAGATTTATAATGCATAAAATATTATTTAAACACCTCTTATTAAATAAGGGCAAGGCCAGAATTTTTTTCTAAATAGGTCATATTTTACACTATAACTTTCACTCCTTGATATGTGAGAAGTAATTAGAGTAGATTTATAATAAGGACTAGAGTGGTACTAATTATATATTGTCAAAAAAGTGAGATGGACCAATCATTTAAGTTGATGATACCAAGATGGTTACAATAATCAATCATGATTAAGCTATCACTTTTAGTTATATACTCCCTAAGGTCCAAAATATAAGAGATAATATGTCAAAATTTTAGTCTAAAATATAAGAGGTAACATGCAAAAGTCATAGTAATAAATGCATGTTTTTCATTTGTACCCTTGAAAATTAAATGATGAAAGGAGGGGAGAAAAATTGTTCCCAAGGGGTAAAAATGGAAAACTTTATTAATTCTACCCAAAATAAATTATTCCAACATGTTTTATTGGTATGTATAAAAATATTGATTACCTCTTTTAATAAGGACCAGAGGGAGTATATTGATATAGATAGAACATTTTCTCTCCGAGAAAAAGCGCTGATTACCAGTTGATTTATAAAAAAAGTTTTCTTTCTCTCTCTGCTTTATAAATAGGATCACACAAGTATTTTATCAAAGCTTTTATAAGCCTTTTTTTTGGGACTGAATTTATAAGCCTTGCTTAGAGTTCAGTGTATTTTTGGAGGAATTTAAAGGCTTATTTTGTCCCTTATTTTAAGAAAAAATATTTGGGAAAATTATGTTTTAGGTTTAAAAGAGTTTATTTTGGGAGAAAATAGTTAGAGATTAGCATGGTAAATTTTTGGAGGTAAAATGAAATTTTAGATTAAAGGAAAATATCTTATTTGAAAATTTTAAGGGCCTTTTTCTCTTTCCTTCTTCTTTTCTTTCTTTTCTCTCTCTTCCTTTTTCTCTTATCTGTTTTTTTCTTCCTTCCCTATGTGACTGAAATACTAGGGTTCTTAAACTTGGACCCGACCGGCCGGTCCATCCCGGAACTCGCCGACCCAGTCCCCAATCCGGTCCTGTTGAGCGTCTAACCCGGGGAGGCCGTGACTTGGCCAACGTGGTGTAACTCGGTCGAGACTCAGCTGATTCATCGAGTTGAATGAGCCGGCCAAGTTAGCTATTTTATTTCAGATCAGAGTCCAGTCACCATTTTAAAATCAGAAAAGATGAAGAAGAGAGGGAGATGAGATGAAGAGAGAAGGTGAGATGAATAAGGGAGGGAAAGTAAGAGTAAATTTAGAAAAGAAAGATAATATTTCTAACATTTGTGAAGATTACTCCTCATCAATTATGTTTATGGGGGGTCGAATGAGCCTTCATCTCCATCAAACTATACAAGAAAGTTGCAGTTGTGCTCAGGTGGAATGGGAGCATGAAAGCTGCGATTTTAGCTTTGGGGTTGCATGAACACTGATGTGTGTATGGCAACTACAACTAAAGAAAGGAAGGGAATGTGAAATTTGAAGTGATGATTAGGATTAAGTTGGTTGGTGTTAATAGGCTTGGGCCATGCCTTCTAAACATTATATTGCTTCTAAGGCTGCAATTTTTGTTCAAAAAACATGCCTAAGAATATGAGTCCATTTTAACTCTTTTTTACATATCAAGAATTTTTAGTTAAATCATTAAATATTTTTAAATTGATGAAATTTTCCAAAACTACCCTTATTCAAAATTTTCCCCCTCTAAATTTATAAATTTTTTGATAGTAATCCAAGGTGATGAAATGAAATTAATTGTTTAGAATTTTGGAAGGTGTAATGAGATTTTAAGTATTTATTTATTTATTTCTCACTGGGCTGGCCCTTCGAACAGGCCACGGGCTGACCCACTGACCCTTGACCCAGTGCCTTGACCGAGTCAGTCCCCGATCTGGGTTTGATTACCTTGAGAAACAAACACACACTCAACCATCACCATCATCTTTCATCTCTCCATTTTCTCTTTTCTCTTTCTTCTTCCTCTCCCTGCATGCTTCCCATCACTCTTACCACCTCCATTATTTTTCTTCTCCTTCCTTTGCCTGTGAGCACGCAAGAGAGAAAGAGAGATTGGAGGCCGCCGGATTTTAGAGCCTTCTGGTGTCATAACCATCATTATTCATCTTCCTCTTTCTTCCTCCTTCCTCCGTCACATTTAGGCCGAGAAAGGGGGTCGCCGGAAATTTAGAAGCCACCGGAGCTAAAGGAGGCCTCCATCCGGCCAACTAAGCACATATTCAAACTCCCCTAAGTCTCCTCTACCTTCTTATGTCCTTAGTGGTTTTTGGGAGTCCTAAGCTTTAATAAATTGAAGCTTAGACTTTGAATTTGAGTTCCTCTGAATAGATTTTTAATTGTTAGAAGTTTTCCTAATTATTGGGAATTTTTGGATTTTAGAGGTTTTGGAAATTGGGGCTTTTGGTGATCGGAGGTGCTTATGAATAAATTGGTGATTTTTAGATGTTTATTAAGGTCATATGAGGAGATTTAATTAATTGGTTTGATTGGAGTTTACACTAAGAAAATATTGGTGGTTAAAGTTTAGAATACGTGTGATTTTGTATAGGTAATTCAGTGATTCTGGATGTTGGATGTGGACTTAGGAATTTAAGGGGTTAGACTATGCCCAATAAAAAAATTAATGAGGTTAATTGGGTTGGATTGGGTGTAGGCCTTGAATTGGGAAAGGGGGTATTAATTAGGTTTGGACTTGATTTAATTGAAATATGAAGATTGAGGAAATAAATTGGGAATTGATGAATAGATTTTTGAGGTTGAGAAATAATTGGTGAATGTTTGGAAAATTGGTGCTTAGGCTTAAATTTGTTAATTGGGATTAGTGATGAATTATGGTGGATTATTGGGTGTTGAGATTTGAAGTGAATGGTTGTTGTGGAAATTTATGTTAAGCTTGAATTTATGTAAGTAGATTAGAGGCGAATCATGGATATAAGGAGAAGAATAAAGGTTAAGAGTAAGATTTAAATTAAGTGATGATAAGAAAGGGGTAGTTAGTAATTTAATTTCCAATGTGTGAAATTTATTGGAAAATTGATTAATTGTGGTTATATGTATGTTTGTGTAGTGCTTAAATTGCACTGAGTTAGCACAAGGGAGCTGCACTATTGTGAGATTGGTGCCAGCTATCAGGTGATCGCTTTCTGCTTGTTTGTGTGTGTGTAGTGTTAGTGAGTAATTTGAAAACTATTTTAATTTGATAACTGTATGAGATGTGAAAGTAGTGTTGAAATTATTATTTTCCTTATACAATGTCCTGTGGAGTATTATTTTGAACTGGCAAAAAATTGTGATTAGGCATATTTAGAACTGAGGTATCTAATGATTTTGAAACTATTGTATATATATATCCTGAAATTACTGAAAGGCCTAATGTCTTATTATTGATGTTGCATATTCATGTGTTGTTGTGTTGATTTGTATGTGTGTGTGACACCAGTGGGTTTAGATATTATGCCATCACGTGATGATGTACCTTGTTACGCCCCAGGGACTAATTGAAATATTTATGGGAAAAAAAGGAGAGAGACATAAGAGGGGAGATTGCCTGTCATAGATTTAGAAAGGGCAAAGATCCTTTTGATCTGTGGTGCGGTTCAGGGAGGGTAGACAATCCCTCGTGAACTGTACTGTGGTGATCAGGGGCGGGTGAAAGGTCCCGACTGGTCCCACATGTTTTCCCAATGTTTCTAATAAAATTCGTTTGGGTTGTTTGTAGTTATCAATGATATATATTATCCTTTGAAATTAATTGGGATGTGTTATTCTACACTTATGAACTGTGAAAAGAGATTTTTGGACTAAGACATACATCATATGTGAACACATGAGCATGCTTTCTGAACTGTTATAACAATGTAACCTAACAAGCAAAGAAATCTACAAAAGCCAAAGTTAATAAAAGAGGACAAAATATTCATATTTAAACCAAGAATTTTATGACTTCCATCCAAATATCCATTAGCCATATTTTTTTTATCATGTGTATACCCATTTAAGTAAAACTACACCCAAAAAGTGTAATAAACTGTAGGAAAATGTGTTGGAATGGCAACTTCATAATGTTCACAAATACCTTAAGTGAACTAAATGCAAGAAAATAAAGTAAAAGAGTGGGGGTTTTGATTCGAAAATTAGTTTTCATATAGAACTATGAAAATGTGAAATACTTTATCTAATGATAAATATATGGGATGAGTTGTGACATGCAATGGATACGGACATGTGTGGAGTCCCACCCCATTTTCTCACCCACTTTTCTATCCTCTCACTGTTTTTTCCAAATCTAAGTAGTGAAAAACCGATTGCTTCCCCATTTTTTTCCTCTAGTTTTATTTATTCCCTAATTTCTTGGAAATATTTCAATTTTAGAGAACAAATATTTGTCTTATCTGTCACTAAATGTCACTTCGCTCCACCAAGTCAACTTTGCTTATAAAATATGATCTCGATTCTGCCCACACATTTATATATTTTTGTATATATACAGAAACAATAAGAATCCATAGACACATAACTTTACCCAAAAAAAGAGTTAATAAGATTTTTGAATGTTATTGTACCGATAAGTCTTTTTCCAATGCATAACGAAAAGATAATACCATAGAGTCACACAGACACATTCTGGACTATATAATACATGAAAACAAATCTTCCTTCTACTGCATGACATGAACTGTAATGCGTTAACTTAAAACATAGATGCTAGGCATACAGTTGCGTACAAAGACAAGAAATGACACCCAAAAGCTCAACTTCTCTATCACAGTCGACATCGTGCTATCAATCAATATCAATATATCAATCAATATATCTTATAATACTCTTCCACCATTCCCTTCCTTGAAGTTCGTTCCCATCTTACAAAACACTATTCCTAAGAATTCATCCTCCAAGTTATCCAAAAATTTTCGACTCACTATACCCTTGCAACTTTTTCCCTTTTCCACCCTTAATTTCAAAAATTCACAACCCATTTTCCCGCCCAGCCATTTCAAAATTCAAACATACTCATTTGAATTCATTCTCCCTCCTAAATTATTTCTATTCAGCCCAAACTTCACCTATTTCAAGTCATTATTTTCATTGCCACGCCCCACACCTTACATGCCTATATGGGTTTCATGTTTTGCTTTTGTCTTTAAGCTTAGCAGCAACCGGCGGAGGGAAGAATAGTTCTGCTGCTGCAAGGCCTGTCCTTCAGTCTATCTTTAATGTTCTTCAACATTTTTGTTTAGATTTTGCTGTATTTGTTTTGAATGTGCATGTCTAATCAGATAGGGTTTGAGGTTGGGATGAAGCAATGGAATGATGCGAGGAATTAGTGAAGAGCTTCTTCAAGTAAGTATGCAATCAGTTTGTGCCTCTTTTGTCTTGATTCTTTTTTGATTACTTTTCGACCCTGATTCCATTTTTCTTCACCACCTTTTTTGTGTGTTCACTGCAGATGAGTAAGGAGAGAAGGAAAGCAGGCAAATATTTATTTTAATTTTTCTTCATCTAGTGCGAATGACTAAAGAAAAAAGAAGGCAACTGGGGAAATATTTTCTAGTTTTATTCCTTCAGTGATGATGAGTTGTGAGAGCAATCAAGTGGGAAAAAATTTGTGAAAAACTCAACGCTTTTTAAACCATGATTTCTTTGTGAAGAACTCTAATTTAAGCATAATATTTGTTTGAATAGGTGGAGAAGAATGGTGGTGGCTCACCTAAGTTAGAATCAGTAGTTGCATGCATGATCATCCTCTTCATCCGGCGATGTTAAAAATTTATCTTGGCCGACTCAAATATTTAGAAACCCAGTGGACATGTTTGATGTTTAGTCGCTTACACCATCATATTTAATTCTTTGCCATGATATTGAGCCAAAAAATCTGACAGCATGTGAAAAAAAAAGAAAACTACAAACATACAAATGACAAAAAAGAAGCCATAAATGTGGATGGTGTTTGCAATTTGTGTGGTTGTGCCTCCTCCGTGGTGAACGTGTGTGGCTGGAAAAGAAAAGGAATCGGTGAAGAGAACAAAGAGAACAGTTGATTGCAGGTTACCACTGGGCTTTTGAAATAGAGTATTGCCCCTTGCTTCTCAGATCATATCTTCTCCCTTTCCCCTATCTTTGAAAAAATTGTCTTCAACAGTTCCAAGAAAAAATGTCTTTAGATTTTTTTGCTGGTTCTTCTACTTTCTTCTTCCAAAATAGTCTAATGGCATGTCATCTAAGGTGAAATCATGAATTAAAAATCTTCCTTTCCCCTCTAACTAACTCTAAAAAGAAAGAACCTCTTCGTTTGCAAAAATCACCAAGTTATTTTTGTGGCTCTCTCTATAGCACTGGCTAGATAAAAGACTATATAAGGAAGAAAGAAAGGTAGGAGAAAGTCAAGAGAGGAGGGAAACATAAATAGAAAGAGAAGAAAATTTTTCTAGCCGGATAGTTTCCATAAAGAAGCCCCGAGAAGTTCCCACCATGAAATAGATTCGTTGACTCCTACAAAAGGGAGAAAGAAAGGGAAAGAAAAAAGTTAGTTCAAAAATTTGGGGGGGGGGGAAATGGAAAAATGCTCCCCATTTCAGTGGTGTATGACGATAGTTGCGACTCCATGGATCAAAGTGGGAATATGGGAGAAGAATCAAACAGAAAAAAATGGGGCTGTAAAATAGAGAAGGAGGAAAGGAATCAGAATGTTTGAGACCTCAGAAAGGATAGTGGAGGGCGGAGAAACTAATAGGTGATGATGAAGGAGGAAGGTGAGTGAGATAAAACCATGAGGTAGAAAGTTTTGCAAGAAGAGACATAAATTTTGGCCGATGGTTTTGGAGAGAGAGTGAGAGAATAGTTGAGTGTCAGAGAATTTTTTCACAAAAATATTTTAAATTTAGAAAGGCCTCTGAATCTGACATGTAGAGTAGAATGAAAAGGAACAAAAGAGATTTGTGGAAGAAAGACGTTCTATGAGAGAGGGAAAAAAAGTTTGAACACGTGAAGGATATAAGTGCAGATTTTTTGTAAGCCTTCGGTTGAGTGAAAATTAAACATACCTATTTTATATTTTTCATTTCTCCTAGCTATGGTGTGCATGTAATGTGGCAAGTGGCAAACCTTAAAAACAAATTAATGTCATATTTTTTATATAAAATAAATTAATTTTAAATGTCACTATGGTATTATTGTCATGTTGTGGTGCTACATAATCTATTGGAGTAAGGTCTATTTTTTCCTGAAAATATATTCTAATGTAATTTCTCCTTTTAGTGTCAAAATTTTAACATTGATGTACTTTTTATTGGTTAACGTGAAATTTTTAATAAAAAAGGGTAATAGTATGACGTTTTAAAACTTTTAGGACAATTTTCAACCCAGAAATACTTTCAAAGCAAAATAACTCATGAGCGAAACTTTTGGGACAAAATAGATCCTTAACCCATATACATATATTTGTGTGTAAAAGTTTGTTTTCACATATCTCTAAGAAAAAATAAAATAAAATAAAAGAGGGGAAAGTAATATGAGTAAGCAATGTTTTACTTTCCAAAATAGAAGAGCATTTCCTTAAATTCAAATGTGTGTATATTATCTATATGTTAATGGATACAAAGCCTGAAAAAATCTCATAACCACCATAATTTTTTTTTTTAAAAAGTTGTTTCCACAAAAAGTGAGCTATTTAAAAGGAACCATTTCATATTAGTATGAAAAAATTAGTAGAGACTTAAGCATCTCTATATTTGAGTTGTTTTAAATGTAATGACTTTTTTCAAAAAAAGTTTTAATGACAACAAAAAATAATCTGTTATGATTTTTTTAAAAGAGATTTTTATATAAAAAAATGAGTTATTCCTTTTTTAACTGTTCTTTATTATATTTTTGAGTTTTTAAAGTGATGTTTGGGAAAGATTAAATATTTACTAAATACTTTAAAGAAAAGCTATTTTTTGAAGGAGTTTTTCAAAAATTGGTTGCATTTCAGCTTTCTATAAGTGAACATCTCACACTTACCAATGTGCTAGGAATAAAGTACACGTAAGCCGTTCCTTTTTGCTATATTCACCCAGTTTTTTACTTTACGAAAATGGCCATTTGAATGCCATTAAACTTTTTAAAAAATTTTGTCCAAAAGTAATGGATTTGTTTCCAAACTTATTTAAATAGATATTTTGTATTAAAAAAAGTTCAAGTACAAAGTTGAGTAAGCTATTCAAAGAGGCCCATTTTTTTGCTAATAAAAAAATGAGTAAGAATAGCTTAGAGATTATAATAATCTCATATTAAAAGATAATAAGATAAGATAAGGAAAAAAAATAGATGTAAGCATATGAGAAGTGTGAGACTAGCTTTTCTCCTCCACTCTTTCTCTACTTTATCCCTCCTCTGCCCCCTTTATCACCCTTGATTCACATTTAATGGTCCATATTTCTGATAAGCTCCTAAATTTCATACAATATCATCATGTTTTACCCCACACTTGTGAATAATTTTGTGAATAAAATGGTGAAAAAAAAACAAAAGCTAAATGAAAAAGAGGGCAAAGAAAGATCTTTAATTTGTATGAAATTTGGAGCTTAATGATTTTATATATTTGAGTTAATTGTAGAACTCATCAACCCTCTTTCTTACCTACATAGGAGGAGGCGGACAAGCGAAAGAAACTAAGAAAGAACCAAAGCAACCAAAGAACAGAGTGTTAAAATCTTAAGTTTTGATGAGGACTGACTCCATCGATAACATAAGTAAAATGAATAATTAACATACAACTTAGTCTGGAATAAGCTGAGATAAGAATCATGCTAAAAGATTAAGTAAAAGAGTGTAGGTTATCTAAACATTGAACAAGTAAGAATCTTATAGATAACGGATACACTATCGCTAGGCCAGAACCTATCGCTAATAAATGGAAAGGCTTAGGATAACAATAGCTAAAGAAGACTTGATCACTATCGCTAAAGGTTGTCTCTATCGCTAAGACCTCATAAAGAACAGCTAGCAGAAATGAACCATAGTCACTAGCGACAACATGGTTAGCTATCGATAGCAGATACTTGAAATAACTTAGACATTCAGACAGCAAACACCTTGAGCTAATGAACTGAACTAGCGATAACATAGTCACTAGCGATAACAAGATTGGCTATCGATAGGAAAATACTTTATGAAATAACTTAGACATTCTGATAGCTAATACATTGTCTGTATACATTGAGCAAATGAATTTCACTAGCGATAACACCTACTGTGCTTCACATGAATACTTGTTTAGCTAACAGCTAAGTGCATGACTCACACTATTAAGCTAGCGATAGCCAAGGGAGCTAGCGCTACTGAAAAAGCTGCTATGCAAGTACAATGTTGCAGGTGTTCGTTACTCACAGACCCTATCTCTCATAGCTCATCTTCTGCAAGAATTAAATGAAGCAAGAGAAGAAAGTTGACTAAGATGAAGAACAGCATTTATTGCTAACGGCTAAAAGCTCTCAACGAACATATTCAAAGGACCGCTCTGAGCTGAAGAAAAAGGCAAGCTGTGAAGAGATATAAATACCAAGACCTGAGCATTTATGTAGTAGAGAATGAAATTATAAACATTCATTACTTTCACCTACTCTCTGCTCTCAAAAAGCTTAAAGTTTTTATTACTCTTAGTGAGTGTATTTGTACTTCAGTGTTTATCAAAATCTGTTCATTAAGTGAACTCATTTATTGAAATCCTCTATTGTTTGAGGTTGTTCTAAAGTTTAGGACTTTAGAATAGGGTTGTATTCTTACAACTTGTAAGGGGGAGCGTTTAGAGGAAGTCTAAAGCTCTGTTTTGTAAAGGTTGGCAGGTGAACCCGTGTTGTAAAACCTGTGGTATAGTGGAACCCAACAAGGAGTTAGAGAACTGGACGTAGGCAGTGTTTAGCCGAACCAGTATAAAGGATTATCTTTGTGTTTACAATTTAATTTTTGAAAAGCACAATTCACCCCTCTCTTGTGCGTTTTGCCATTCTCACAGAGATGCAGAGAAAGAAAGCAAAGGACCAGAAACATGGTGAGCTCGCCACGGCGAACTCACGACGAACTGATAACAATTCTGCCTCCCAAGTTAGGCTGGTTCACCGTGGCGAAGCCACGGCGAGCCCACGGCGAAAATACCAAATACTGCACATTTTGATTAAAACAGCTGATTGAAATGAGATAAAAGGAGTTTTCTGAAGCAATGACGGGAGAGAACACACTTAGGGCATATTTTGGGAGTCTTGGAGCTACAAGAGAGAGTTGGGAAGTGCTAGGAATCTTGTAGGACCTTCGAGAGATTCAAGTTTCATGTATCTTGGTTTCCTTTCTCCTTCCTTCTTCTCCCTATTGCTGTCATGAACTCTATATTAATTTTTATTTTCGTTTTTTATCCTTCCATGTGTAACTAAAACCCTATTCTAGGGTTTCTTTGAACCATTTAATGGATTGAACTTTGTATTTCCTTTCTTTGATGCATTAAATGAATTCTTATGTGTGGATATTCATCTTGCTCTTATTTGTACAAGTGTTTGATCACCACTTGATTTGTTAAATGAAATATGACTTGAGAGAGAATATTTTGTTTTAGAACTTGGGTGAAATCATGTTAGACTTGAAGTTTATGGTTTTAAATGGATGGTTAGTTGGTAATATAGAGATATAATTACTAACCTAACATTGTCCATAGGAGGTTGGTGGAGTATTTATGACTTGCATTAATTGTGGCAAGAGGTTGTGCAATTAATGCAAGTAGAAATTTGATTTAGACTTGAGAAAGCTTCTTCAAATGAAATTGAACATTGGGCTCACACATTAATTCATTAGATTGCAAAATGAAAGGAATTTACTAGTTCATGAAGTTAAATGGGGATAAGTAACCCTAGTCCTTCTTATCCATTCTTGACAAGTGTTTTCTAAATCATCTTTTTATTTTATAACTTTTTGTGACTAAACCTTAAATATAAGTAGACCCTTAATATTAATCTTTTACATGTTAAATCTTCAAAAACGAAATTTGCTTTAACTCAACTTAATTTAATTTACTAAGCCTTCTGTTTGATCACATTTGTAATCAAATCCCTGTGGGAATGATACTTTCTTATTACTTTATTACTTGGCGTGACCCGTGTACTTGCGGTGCGAACAATTTCACATATGATAAAAATGTTATTATAATTTTATATGATATATACATCAAATTTAAGCTGCAATAAATTTGATTTGAATAGTTAAATTAGCTTCTTTTCTTCTTTTCCTTATGTTAGATAGCTTCTTCAAACTAATATGATGTGTATGAGATGTTGGTAAAAAATTTTAAAATGGTTTGATTAAATATATGTAGATTATCTTAATCTCATTTAAATGATTTATGCTTATTTTTTAAAAAACAAAACCTATTTTATGCGTACAAGACGGCCGGCCAGCCAGGGGCACGAAGAAATCAAGGGTGCAAGAAAATGAGTCCTTAAGATGTTGGATCACTGAGGACATTGATATGGTGGGTTTTTGGAAAAGAAGTCCCTTTTAACCATATTTGATAAGTAGAAATCGAAGATCCCATGGAGTGAGCTCGATTTGCTCAGGTGAATTGCCATTATTAAGGTGGCTTAGTGCCTGGATTGGTTTAGTGAAGATGACTTGGATCATTGCCATGTTATTGCTAGGGTTGGTTTTTTGATTATGTACAATTACTAGCTTTAGTATCCTGCTAGTTATATACCAATGTTCAAAAAACCGGATCGGGCATAGAACCGGACGAGGCACTGGTTCAAGGGTTAATGGTCGAACCAGGGTCCAACTGGTTATATTAAAATAATAAAATTTTATTAAAATTAACATTAATAATCACTAATATCAAAATGTAAATATAGATAGGTATGCATGGTTCATCAAATATGAATATTTTAATGTTTCTATAGAGGAAAAAATAGAAAATATTAGTTGATTACACGTGAAAATAAACATTATTCTACAATCCACAGACTAAAATACAAATATTAAGAGCAACAACAATTAAATATTAAACATATGCTAGTAAAATAGCATTTAAAGTATTATAGTTTCCTAATTTGTAAAATTGAGTGAAGTGAAAGTTAGTAATTAGGTGAATTATAATAAAATTTAAAAAAAAAACCATATTTTTTTTTAAAAAAGCCAACTCTGTTCAACCTCCCGGTTTTGACTGGGTTGGCCGGTTTTCGGGTGGGTTGACCCGTTCTTCCGCTGGGTCAACTGCCCCTCCAGTTTATATGGGCAACCGGACCGGACCATTGGTGGTTCGCAGTTGGTCCGGTTGAACCGCCCGGCCGGTCCGGTTTTTAAAGGAATGTTATATACTATATATAGAAGGTAACTGGTTTTCTGCTTGTAAAAAAGGTGAGTAAAGAGAATTAAATATATTTAAACCGTCTAGATCTCAATAGCTCAAATTTTGTTTTATTAAAATATTTTAATGGATAATAAATCTAAAATCAAATCTAGATGGTTTAAATAAGATATAGACAATGTAACTATATTTAACACTCCCTACTCAACTTTTTAATAAGTAGGGAAACCAATTCCCTACAGAAGATTGAATGCTATGTTGTCATTTGATACAATAAGTCAATAAAAGTTACGACTCAAAGGTGACCACATGTTAATAAGAATATTTAGGTACATATATTAGACGAAATATGATAAATGACTAAAGGTGTTCAACTATTTCCCGGCCCGTCCCGTCCTGATCGTTTCGGGACGGGACAGTTCCATTGTGAAATCTTTCTGGACGGGACAGAGTACATCTTCGGGACAGGACGGGATGGGTGTCCCAAATATATATGTGTCTATATATATTTTTTCAAAATAATAAATGTGTCATATGTCTCATGTGTGAGTATATATGACATTATTTTTTTTAAAAAAATATTACCCTAAGTTCCAACCATGTATTGATCTCAAATTTCGTGTCCACTGCCACTATGCTCTACTTGTAGCACCTCACATTTGAAGACATGTTTTTTATTTAAAGTTTATATATTAATATGAAAGTTTCTTTTAAACCCAATTTAGATGTGTTATCGTTATTTTTTGACATAAAATATATTTTTTTGAGCAATATTAAGCCAATTTCTTCATTTGTTAAAAGCTTAAAGGGTCATATTTGTTTTACCAGCACCTGTTTTCAATAAAAAAGAAAAACCTTTCGGGATTTTCCTATACCGACGTTGACAGGTTCCTGTTCTGAATACCTTTCCATCCCAGTCATGTGAGCACCCTAAAATTATCTAATCATCTCCCACTTATGATGCCTCGCCAATGTTTTTGGAGCCGGATCAGACCGGATGGTCGGACCGCCGACCGGAGAGCAAAGCAGCTCGGATTCCATCATTAGGCCGCTTAAGGAGTCGAGCCGTTTTAAGCCGTTCAGAACCGGCTTTTAAGCCGGTAACCGAAGTTAAGCCGGGACTCGGAACGGATTTCATAAAACTGTCCGGCCTGAGTTGATTATATCTCAACATGAAGAAAAAACAAGGGAAGGAGAAGAACAGGGAAAAAACCGAAACAGTCACAGGGAAAAAAGCATATTTATTTTCTCATCTACCTGATAAGCTAATCTTGATATTTGAGACAGATGAAAGACAAGAATGAAAACTGAAGCAAACTTGAAGTGTTTCCTCCATTTTTCCTTTCCTCCCATTGCCACCAGCAAAGAAGATGAAGTGGTGAACACTCATCCAGCTGAATAGTGAATACTTTACTTGAAAAGAAAGAGAAGCAATTGAAATAATAATAAAAACATATAACTCTGCACAATGTAAAAAAGCTGAGCGTGGGGAAGATAAAAAGCTGCCACGAGTTTTTCCATGTCTATATGGCTATATTATATGGCTATATCAAACAAGAGAGCATTCTCAAACAATTTTTTAAATCTATCTTTTCTATGACTAAAAGCAACTGTACCTCACGGGTAGTCGGGCACCCATTTGTTATGCCTATCTACTCTTTCTTTTTTCTTCTTAAATTTTCCTTTTCTTCAATCTTATATTATATCATCTTGTTTTGTTCAAAAAAAATATTATTATCTTTTTTTTTATTTTGTCCATAATCATTAATCATTACTTCCTAATTTCCATTCTTAATGTATTATAGAATTTAATTTGAGAGTAGATTTTCATCCTAAATATATAAAGATGGAGGGAATTATAAAGTTGAAATTGAACTATTATTTTTAATAAATTGTTATATGCATATATAATTATTTTTTAGATTTTTTATTTAATTATTACATCACCGGCCCAACTGAACGGCCAAACCGTTTCTACCGTTTGAACCATGACCCGTTGACATTTCCGGTTCGACGTCCGATCCGGCTTTTAAGACATTGTGCCTCGCGGTAACCGGGTCAAAGTCTAATATGTGAGTTTATCATTACAGTTGTCAGCTACTAACGTGTCCTTGACAATAATTGTAATACATAATTGACAATTGTAATACATAATATAGCTAGATATAAATTAATTAATAGATAATAGATTCTTGTCGGTGTTTTGTATGAAATTTAAGTTAATTACTTATTGCTTGTGAATATTATATAAGTTAATATAAATTCTATATTTAAAAATGACACAATGTAAAATACAGTATAATACTATCATATTGTTTTAAGATTCTTTTCAACTTTCATTAATTGGTCGTCAAATATTTAACTGATCGAGTTCGGGCTACTTGAATATCTCTAGTTAATAATATCATTATATATAAGCAAAATATAAAACATTGCAACCACCAAGCACTTAAATCAATTAGTTATGGGTTGTTTTGACTTAACCAGTGGTCTCAAGTTCGAGCCCTAGTTATACAGTTGCAATAATTATTTGAAGGTAGCTAGATTTGTAACACCTAATTTTTTACTATTATATTATAGCATTTTAATTGATATATAACTACTTTTATAAATGTCAGAAGCTGAAAAGTACAAAAAAATTTAAAACCTTTTTTTTTTCTTTCCAAACATCAATCCAACTTTATTTACGTTGGGACGGGCTTTTCTGACAAATTGGACAATTTAAAACTTTGTACAAAACAGAGTGGTTATTAAAACAATTAAAATAACCCGAGTCTACCTAATGTAATTACTTCCTAATCTTATAACATATACAGGGAAGCTATATCAAAGTAGTAATTTACTATAGTACAAAATAAAGTATGCATTCTTGCTTTTTCTCATACTACCTTATCCCAAAAGCCTGTCTCCTCTTTGCTTAACTGAAAACCAAAAGTTCGACGCAATTGATTTCATACATTCATATTATCATATACACTCATATAATTATATATATATATTTATATATTATAAATCTGTGCAAATAATGAAAGCATTTAACCTTTTAAGCTGTGTGCCATAAGCACCTACCAACCATTAATAACAACCTTGTTGCTAAATAATGGAGGTCTGCCAATTACTAATAACACCATCTTAGTTAAATAGCGAATGCCTGCCAACCATTATAGCAACATCTTTGTTAAATAGCGGAGACCTACCAACTACTTATAACAATATGTTTGTTAAATAGTGGAGGCTTTACCTGCATGGTTTTCCAGTGATAACCGTTAGGTTATAAAAGCTCAACCATTTATAACAATTAAGTTATAAAAGCTCATCCAGTTATAACCATTAGGTTATAAAAGCTTATCCATTTATAACAGTTAAGTTATAAAAACTCATCCAGTTATAACAATTTATGTTATAAAAGCTCAACCATTTATAACAATTAATTAAGTTATAAAAGATCATCCAGTTATAACCATTTAGGTTTAAAAGCTCAATTATTTATCCACAAAAGGAATAAATACTTAACATTTAATTGCAACAGATATTACAAAATTATACATGCAAAATTAATGTTATGAAATAAACCGCTACCTGGATACCAACACTTAGTCCTGATCTATCTCCTTTCATTTTCCACTGCCTCGATGAATCTTATGCTACCATTAAAGCCTATTACATATCTGTATACTAAAATAAATTAATACTAATACTTTTATATTTATACTTAGCGTTTCTTTCTCGGAACCTAAATACTTGTTTCTACCCAACTCTTTAAATCTATGAAAAAAAATCATGATTTGCTATCACTATATTAAACCTTTAAAGAATAAAAATCACTTTTAAATAATCTACCCTAATTAATATTTCTGATTCTGAATATTTGACTAATAGGTTTCTCAATTCCTAATATCACACCTTCACAAGTTATACAGGTGGGACACTCATGCAGACATTCATTTTTCACTTAACATAAAATCTGAAAGCATAAGGAAGCAACCAAAGAAGTCTATTATCATTGACTCTTCTATCATTAACTCTTCTAAGTCCTTTAACATTAGAATTTTAAATCTGAACCCCCTTTTTTTTTTAATTCTTAAAAGTATCAACACCAAATTTTCGTTACTGTTTTTACTCAAATTAGGAAGTTCAATGAAAGATCATTATCATACATTCACACTAAGACGCCAATACATCATGCTTTATTGCTTTATCATTTATATTTTCTTATACATAATTTTTATAACACATCAAACTCGCCTCTCTAATCATTAACCCATTTGAAATTGAAACTTCCCAAATAAAAGAGCAATGCTTAAATCACCATTTTAATACTCCTAACTTGATAAACATATAAGATAATTAAATTTGGAAAGCATCAAACAAGAACTTTGAAATCAATTTTCCAACTTCAATTTTGAGCTCATAAGCCTTAAAACAGACTGCTTTAAGGCCGCTTGGATTAGCTTTTGGAGAATATCTTCCGAGGACAAAAAAGTGAAAAAGTGCTTTTGGAGAATAGATTTTGGAGAATAGCTTCTGTGATTGTAGAAAAAAATAGCTTCTGACAAAACCTAGATTTTCAGGCTAAAAAGCTATTCTGGAAAAACTGTGAGTGTTTGTCTGACTTAACTGAAACCTAGGTTTTGACAGTTAAAAGCTATTTTGGAAAAGCTGAGTGTGTTTGTCTGCATTATTTTAAAACCTAGGTTTTGGCCCAAACCTAGGTTTCAAAAGCTGTACCCAAACAGTCACTTAAACAGCTATGAACATGATTCAACACTTAGAAAACATAAATCAGCTTGTCCTAATCAGTTTTTAGCCTCCACATTTCGATTCCCACAAGAAATCATGCTATATTCATCTACACAATGTAAATCCGACACAATTCTCCCTGAACTAATAATCTCTGCATCAGTAATCCAAATATCATATAATTCCAAATAACCTTCCTACATCCTCATGTAAATCATTAAGAGATCTAGAACTTAAACAATTCCTATCGTCACTTAATTCAAAACTATAACACCCATAAACAATCAGTCTCTAACTCTAACTCAAATAGTTTATGAAAACCAAGCATAATCCTCAAGTACTTTCAAAAGGACACACTGACCTTCCACTACTCAAAACCATCCTACACCCTTAAAATAATTCAAAATAAAACAGAATAATGACTCCAAAACAAACAGAGACTCTATTCCTATATACTCTTAACACATACAATACTTGCAATAGATTTTAAAGACTTTAAACACTACAGAAATCCATTTAAGCTCTATTATTCTTCAAGCCTTTTAAACAAATTTAACTTCATCAAGTTTACCAAATTCCCTTAATTAATCAGAATCAAAAGAGTGATTAAATTTTACACCGAAAGATCTTCCTACTCCACTTAAATGCTCCATAAACATCGAATTCCCAAATTTTTACATAGTAATCCACCAGGTTTCAGTTCTTTGCATTATTAAACTTAACAAGATCACAATGGAAACACTAGCTAATTATGAATAGAAACGGATCAAGGAAATATTCAAATCATAACTCCATTTCAAGCTTGAACAATTTAATCATGAACACATTAACATCATCACCTCTTATCAGAAACTTAAAACTTAAATTGCTCAAACAAACGCATATAGAAACATAGCAACAAGAGGAAATCCGAAAATTATAGCCAATTTAGAAATCGAATCATTGGAAACAGAGCGAAAAAAGGGTTCATGCAAAAACTCTCCAAAACCAACAAGAAGTCACACATGCAGCCACAAATATATGCTATATTATTTCTTCATCATAGGCCAAGCAAAGCAAGAAGTCAAACAGAGCAGAGGAACCGAAAAACACCCAAAATGAACCTAACAGAGAGGAAGAGCAGAAACTTCGGACATCCCCAAAACCCAACAAAATTCATCATGCAACCACAAAAAATCAACTCTTAACACCGTTTAAATACTGATTAATTTCATTTTGGGTGAAGGATTGAAGAAGAGCGTCGGTGAACAGTAACTTCACACAGAGATCACCAAATTAGAACCATAACTCACATGCAAGCTCTATTTCTTTAAGGTATATTTTCTTCTATGTTGAAATCCATGATTGCATGGCCCATAGGCCGGCGCCGGCGCCGCTTCGAAGCTCTCGATGGCCAGTTGAAGACGCCGAGAATAAGAGGAAGGACGAACGAGGATCTGATGTTACGCAGGGGTTAGGATAAAATTACGTTTCTGCCCTTTTAAACTTTTATTCTTTTCAATTTAGTCCATATTCTTAAGCTTTTCATTATTTTCAGTTTGGTCCCTTTTCGAAAAAATAATTTTCTAAAATTAATTCTTATATCAAATTAAATATTTTCTCATCCATAAATTTATTTGAGACTCAAAATAATTGTTTCTGAAATTCCCAAATTAAAATTTATCTTCTAATTATTTATCTTTATTTTCTAAAGAAAATAAGCTTTAAAAATTATTACAAATACCTAAAACATCATAAATTTATTTATAATGCTTTTTAATATTTTAATAACACCCAAAAACCTTAAATAAATCCTTATATCTATTTTCTAAATTTCGGGGTGTTACAATGTTCCCCCAGTGTAAGTATACATTCTGGCGAATCGGATTAGTCGATTACTATCAGCATCAGATATTGGTGGTTAAATAAAAAAATTGTTAGTAGTGCCGGATACTAATGGATAAATAAGAAAACATTGCACCAAGCAGCTCTGCTTCTATTCTATGTCTTCTATATAACATTCTCCTTTTGGCCTTGACTATGAGATGGCCATGGGAGTTTTGCTTCAAGTATTCAGCATAATAAAGAGAGAGAAATGAGGTTGAGATTTAATTTGATTTTACGTTTGATAGTTTCAAAGAAAAGTCTCTCCAGCTAGGATTCATCACAATGTAATAGAAAATAATATGTCTATGCCTATGTACAGGCTAAAAGTTAAAAAACAAAAAACAAAAAAACTATGCTATAACATGTGCGTTATCCTCTGTGCACATGAACCATAAGCCAAAGTCGCTCATGTCCTTCCCTTCTATGCATGTTGAGATTAGAAACTACCTCAAAGTTAGCGTTTGCTCTGGTTTTGACAATTTTTTCTCTAATAAAATAGGATCTGGATTTCCCTACCCAATACCACACACACACACATATTCATGTGTTCAGAAACAAGAAGTCAAGAAACCGGCCATAGACATTAGACAGGGCTTGACAAAAAAAGGTGATAATACAACTTCAAATTTAATTATATTAATGTCTTTCTCCAATGCATTGTGATAACAAAAACCCCATTCGTGAACTCGTTGTCTAAAAGCCTATGTACTTAATGACTAATCCATGAAACAACAATTATGGCCTTAAGGATTGTCCCGAATGTATAAGAACTTAATAATTTCCAATAGTATAGCTCAAAGGTTTAACTTTTAATAATTATTTGTCCTGTAAGTCTCTAAATGTCATTTTCCATCCACAATCTAATTAAGAACGATTTTAAATGTCAAATCATGTGTAATCTGGTACAGGGTGAGACTCATCTACTGAGTCATCAACTTTGCCAATAAATTAGGATATGAATTCTTCACACACGCCCACACAAATTTAAATATCTTTAATAAGTTGTCTTGTAAGTCTCAAAATGTCATTTTCCATACCCAATTTAATTAAGAACTACGATATTAAAATTAAATGTCTAATCACGTGCAATATCTCTTACAGGGTGAGACTCATCTACTGAGTGAACTTTGCCTAAAAAGGATATGGGTTCTTCACACACACACACGCGCATATTCGTGTGTGCAGAAACAGTAAGCTAAGTGATGAAGAAACTATAGACATGATTTCATAACAAAAGTTGTGGGCATATATCTTTGAATTTTATGATATTAACCTGTCCTTATTCCATGCATTACATAAAAAAGACACCATTGAAACATATTAGGGAATGACAGCACATAAATGAACAAAGACATGACATTAAAAATATTACTACATCACTTGCATACAAAGACTAGAAAATGATACGCAAAATATGTAAAATACACATGCTGGACATACACTTGCCTACAAGTACAATAAGGACATGTAAAATACTACATCAAGCTCTTCTTCTACCATAATTATAGTCGACCTTGAGCTAGTTTATTCGATAATCTTCGCGGTGAGGGTGGCGGCGGCGGCGGCGACACCGCATACATAAACTCAGGGTCCTTTCCCATAAGTTCTAATATTTCATAGGACATGCAAAGTTCAATGTCAATGCTTCCTTCTTCTTCTCCAGCATCAACCATTATGTTCCAATCATACATATAGCTTGGGCCTCGACGAAGCCCCAAAGGCTTTCCCCATCCAAAGTCAATGACATAAAAGCTGGCTTTATTGCTGCCACCAGTATGCATTACCTTCCCAAATTTGCCACTTTGTAAAGACACTGTTGGATTTGGGATTAAACCTTCGAAGTTGCACTTGATTTTCTCTTCTGTGCATGAGGAGACCAACTTGTTCATCTCCAAAACAAACTTCCCAAGTCCTTTTTCTCCCACCAAGTCCCTTACTTTCATGGTCACATAAGCAAATTGCACACTGTTGCCAAAATAGTTTATTGGAATCGGTGGGTTTGAAATTCTGGTTCTGGCAGTTATAAGAACACTGCAATCAACTTCTTCTTCAAGATCGAGATGCACATTATTTTTAATAGCACATCTCCAAACATGGCCGAAAATAGCTTGGAGAGAGGATATTTTGTTGTTGAAAAAACCATCAACTATTTCCGACTTAACTTTTTCTTTGAGTTCGGCAATTTTTTCTCTATTGAAGTGGAAGATCCTCTTAGAAAGTGGAGGTGGATGAAGAGACTTCACATATTCATC
Organism: Mimosa bimucronata; assembly: GCA_037074515.1. NCBI lineage: Eukaryota > Viridiplantae > Streptophyta > Magnoliopsida > Fabales > Fabaceae > Mimosa > Mimosa bimucronata. The sequence continues at coordinate 9,717,254 of CM073447.1, forward strand.
AACATAATTCTCCATTATATCTCTAAAATGTATCCGTACAGGACGTTCAATGTTACCATGTGGAAACCATCGTTCAAATGAAGCAAGATTTGAATTTGACCCTATGTTGCTCAAACCATTTCGGCTAATCTTAGCAAATGTAATCATGACATCAAGGAATGGCTTCCCATCAACAAGACAATGATTCATTGAGAAAGCTATGAAGAAGCCATCCACAAGCTCCGTAACTTGAACAGCCAATAGTGGCATATGAGTTCCTTCAAAATTCTTGGTTTTGGCTAGAGGGAAGAAGGAATCAACGATTGGAGGCACATAAGTGGGTTCAAGGATATCAGCTATTGTAGTGTTCTTTGCAATGGCATGAACAAAGCTTGCGCCTGCGTTGTTGCAATTGACAAAGACGGAAGATGTGCCGTCATCAACGTTGGGGTTGATAATAAGACGGCCAGCAAGGGGCATGAAGAAGTCAAGGGTACTAGAAAGTGAGTACTTAAGATGTTGAATAAGTTGTGACGATGATATGGTGGGTTTGTGGAAAAGAAACCCCTTTTGGGCATACTCAAGAAGGAGAAAACGAAGATCCCATGGATTGAGCTCGATTTGCTCAAGTGAATCGCCAATATTGACATGTTCTCTTGCGTGGATTCTAGTAGTGGACACCACTTGGATCCCTGCCATGATAGGGCTTTGGTTGTATTTTAGTTTTTTGCAATTGGTAGCTTTACGGTTCTGTAATTTATAGAAGACCTAACGCCACGTTCTCATTTAATTGACGCAATAAGTCAATGAATGTTAACCGTTGATCCGACTTGCGTACGTTTCATAGGTCATCACGTGTTTTTTTATACACCGGAAATAAAGATAGATAGGTTTGTGTAAGTGAATAAATTAACCAATGTGTCTCCCTTGTGCCACATGATGGGATTCCGTTTAATACTTTATTTTATTGAAACCGATGCCCAACTATTCACATTTCCATGTATGATAATTAGTTAGTACTAAGAAAATCTCATCATATTAGAAGATAAATACATTTTAAAAAAATATATTCATATTAGGAGATAATTAGTTGATATTACAAATTCTCCTACTATAGAAGTTTTCTTATATGTGAAACTGTCTACCTAGAGGAATTACTTTAATTTTACTAGCACTGTTTTATGTAATAGTAACAAGAATCAGCGTACTCCTCCATCCTTCAGGTTGCCAAAAGGCCTCTACTGGCGCATTTTTCCCTTCTTACTTGTGGTAAAACATGTTAAAATAAAATAAAAAAAATATTTTGTTTGAAGGGAAAATTCCAAATAAATACCTCTTGAATATCAAAAGGACAAAAAGGTACCTCCAATATACAAAAGGACATAAAAGGGATCGTTCCCAATTTGGAAAAAACAATTTTAAGGCAAAAATACCAAAATGCCCCTGTCTCCATTAACCACTCAAGTATGACCATTAACCACTCCCGTATAGCGATTAACCACTCTAGTATAGCCATTAATTACTTCGCTGATTCATTAGTTATGCTTGTTTTTGGGAAAGTTGTTAACTACTCTAGTATAGCAATTAACCACTTCAGTATAGCGATTAACCACTCCAGTATAGCAATTAACTACTTCACTGATTCATTAGTTGGGCTCAAATACTCTTATATTTGTGAAAGTCGTTAACCACTCTAGTATAGTAATTAACCACTTTAGTATAGCCATTAACCACTCTAGTATAGATATTAACTACTTTACTTTGAAAGTGAATGGAGACAAGGGTATTTTGGTCTTTTTACCTTAAAATTGTTTATTCCAAATTGGGAACGATCCCTTTTATGTCATTTTGTATATTGGAGGTATCTTTTTGTCCTTTTGATATTCGAGAGGTATTTATTTAGAATTTTCCCTTGTTTTGAATCATGCTTTAGGACATTATCATTGAGAGATATTCGGCAATTCTCTCTTTTTTTTTTAATCAAAAAAGTGAAAGAAATACAAAAACATCATCAATATATAACTAAATACTGTTCTGACAAGCCATTCACCATTCACGGCTTGCAGACAACTACTCTCACTTTTCACTGTTCACACGCAGGAAAAGTACCTATCTCTGGCTCCTACCCAAGGTAATCAAACCCGAACCGGCTATTAGACCGGTGGAGACAGTGAGTCAAGGGTCAGTGGGTCAGACCGTAATCAACTCGGGAGCCAAACCAGTGAGAAATAATTTTTTTAAGAAAAATATTTTGCTTATCATCATGTCATCTACATACTAAGTATATATTCAATACCATGAATTACAATTAAAATAATTATATACTTGTGCATTTTTTTTGAATTTTAAAAGATATGTTTTCTGTAATATTTACTACATAATTATACTTTTTAATACATCTTACATTACCATTTAACAATTGCAAAATTATTTATTGACTAACTATGTTAGAAAAAGAATTTATCACAAGATAATAACTAGTTAGAAATGGGTTTTTCCAACGTTCCAGTAAATACCATTTAAATACCCTAACCATGATAGAAAAGAATTCTCGTTTTTAAAAGACTATCATGGTTAGAAAATGATTCAACATAATACGACGACAAATTATCCATGTTAGAAAAAGAATTTCTCTAATATAACAATGGCTAACATGGATAAATAAAGCCAACCTATCACCTATTAATCAACCCGTTCACAACACCCAATAACATATTTGACCATTAAACACTTTTACAAAAAATAACTAAAACCATTATAACTTCAAATCTCTTAGCCATTCAACGTCCTCAAAATATGCAAAATCCCAATAGTCCATAATAATACCAAAATAGTTGAAACACCAATAAAGTTTAGATCGGTCTCTCAGAAACGAAATAACAAGTTTCCAAAATAAATATTCTAAAAGAAATCCTCAATTTGAAAATAAAGAAGCATAACGTGGAAAAATGAACGGAAAGCAAAACAAATTATATAAATCCCTATTTGTGGCAATATCTTCCGTCAAACCAGTCAAGAACTCACTAGCTTACTGAGACGGTCCCGGATCCGTCCCTTAGTTTTCTACTCTGTTGTTAGGACCTGTAAAAATAAGATAAAGGGGGGTAGACCCACGTAACCACTAACTGCTCGCCTACGTGCGGTGTGTGCTAGTAAGGTATTCAGTGGAGTATTACTAAGTATAACTGAATTGGAAACATGAGGCAGTTACCATTTAGATGCATGACAATATCATAACATATATTTCCACATAAATTATCGTCATGTAACAATTCCTCATAATCACACATAAAATCACATATTCACATTTATATATCGCAATCCAATCATAAATAAATAAAACCAAACAATTAATAACACCGTTATTATACGGTCCAGTAGGGACTCACAACCCTCGCCTGAGATCGGGGGCATTCTCCCCAATTCGTCTTTCCATTTTATGTTATTTAGTCCTTGGGGGCCTACAAGGAACCTCATCGTGCGATGGCATTTTCATTTATTTATTCGGTGTTCACACAATCAGCACAACACGTCATAAATGTACACATCCAACATATGGCACAGAGTCCATTCCAGAAATTCTCAAATTCAATCATGCAAATATCTTTAATAAATACTATAAATTTCCCAAAACATAAAAGTTCACACCTTCATGCCATTTAAAAATACATACTCCACCAAACGTTTATATTATAAAATAAATCTTCAAATTCATGTTCATCCATTGCATATAAAATTCACAAAACTCAAGTTCCAAAAACTTACTAACCCACACACACACGCAAACAAACAGAAGTAGTTACCTCCGTGAAGTTAAACCAATAGTTACTGTAGACGCGCCCCCGTGCTCAATATCAAGCAAGATCAGAGTCTACAAATAATGTCATATACACGCACCTAATTAGTAACTAATCAAGTGCTACCATTCATAACTTAGGGAATTAATCGTACAATACTCCTAATGCTCCTTTATGTAACAAATTATAATTACACGGCTAGATTAAGTTAATTTTAACCCACATCTAGCCTATTAAATCACAAGTATCCTCAAACTTGCCTATTCGATCTTAAACTCCAAATGTCCATACTTAACTCTTAATAATAATAACTTTCAACTTTCCTTTTCATTTTTAATTGAACCCCAAAACAATAACCATAGAATAGTTATAATCTGAGATTCCTAATACATCCACCCTTTAAGCCTTTGCCCTTACATTATCACTAAGCCTTGACTTCCACAACAATGGCAGATCTTATTACATTATGAACTTCAAATAGTACTCCCTCAATCTTAATCACCATCTAAACCTCAAAATAGCCATTAACCATTCATGCAAATTTAATGCTGATTTTTCAAATGGTAAGCTCATTCTAAATCCATCTATCCTTAATCTGTTCAAGCCTAGCGATTCTAACTAGAAAATCCTTTGGTGCTTCAAAGTCTTGTTCAAATTAAATTCTAGTTTCTACTCCAAGGCTAGTATGCTCTCAAATAAAATTTTGGCTTCAATCAATAAGAACAGAAGATATCCCTACTACCCAAAAATCATACATTTATCATTCCATATTAATATATATATATATACAACACTAAATGCCACCCATTCATCCTTAACCTCCAAAAATGCCACAACCGGAGAAGAAACAGGGAAAAGAAAATGGAAGGTTGCTCACCAATTATGAGGATAAAAGGAAGGGACCTTTACCACGGCGGCGACATGTAGGTCCTCCCCGTTCTCTCTCGCTCGCAACGTGAAGGAAGAGAGGAAGAAAACGGACTATGGTGCTGGGAAGAGAGATGCATGGGAAGGGAAGAGAGGAAGAAGAAAATGCGATGGTGGTGTATGTGTGTGTGTGCAGCAACAAAGAAGAAAATGAAGTGTGGTGTGTGTGTGCAGGTGCGGCACTGTGCATGAGGAGGAAGGAATAGGGAATATAAAGAAGGGGAATATTAGGGTTGCTAGGTGGGGAAAATTACTAAACTGCCCTCTGATTTGAAATAGTTTACAATTAAGGCCTAAAAGATTCTATTATTTTCCTAAAATTCATCCTTATGTTAGATTAATAAATTTTTATCCCCCTAAAGTTCCTTTAAGCTTTTAAAAATAATTTCCCTAATTTCATAAATTAGAAATAAATATACAATCATTCCTTCTTAATTTATAATGGAAATCAGTTTTAAAATCCTCCAAAAATACCTTAAACTTATGAATTTGTTTATAAAGCTATTGTATTTTTTCTAGAGACACCTGAGAACTTTAAATAACTCCTTACTGCAATTACTTAATTAGCCTATCATGGTTAGAAAAGATTCAATGTCACTGGAAGAGTTATCCATGTTAGAAAAAGAATTTATCCTAGCATTCACATATGACTAACATGGATAATTAAACACCAACCTACCACATGAAATAAATTGATTCATAAAGCTTGAATATTAAAATACGCTATGCTAACAATTAAAGAAAATGTCTATAGGCATTATTCCTTGAGTCTCCATAACCAGAAAATGTTCTTATGGATAATCATTTATCCAATCGTTGAATGATAAAAAGTAAAGCGACAAAGTCCACCGGATTAGGACCAGTCCCAAAAGAATTAAACATCGAATCATTAAGCCAAAATTGCTAATTCACATCCTTAGCTCAAAATGAAACACAAGACTTAAAAAAAGAGTGGAAGAATGTCAAAATGTATGAAGTCCCTAATTGTGGCAATAACCTCTGTCCTGCAGGTCTAGAGACTAGTGACAAGTTCCTGGATTCTTCCCTTGGTTTCCTACCTCATTGCTAGGACCTACAAAAAGTGAGATAAATGGGTGGTAGACTCACATAACCACTACTCGCCTACGTGCAATGTGTGCTAGCAAGGTGTACATTGGAGCATTACTAAGTATACATCGAATTGAAAAAGCATGACAATTACGAAATGGATGAATAGTGATAATCCATATATATATATCATTCAACATTTCCTCTAATCATTAATTGGTATATAACAGTTTCTCAAGCATAATTCACATAACTGATATCAACACCATAAGTCACGGTCTAACAAATAAACAAACAAACAGACAAGAAAACACCTGTATCATATAATCCAGTAGGGACTCACAACCCTCGTCTGAGACCAGGGGTATTCTCCCCATTTTGTCTTGCTATTTTCTTTAGTCCTTGTGGGCCAACAAGAAACCTCATCGTGATAAGGAATTTCATTTAATTATTTGGTGCTACATACACACAAATACAGCAATCCATTCACAATGGTATGCAACACCAACAAAATATGATGCATAAGACCTTTCCAGTAATTCTTCAAAGTATGAACATGCAATAAATCTTTAATGTACCATATAGTTTTCAATCATGACAATATACATATTCATGCTAGTTCTAAGTACATACCCCACTAAACAAGTTATATGTAAAATACTCTTTCAAAAATTTATATTCATCCTTAACCACAGCCAACCACCAAAACTATTCGTTTAAAATACTTACTAACCCACACACACACACATGCAAACGGGTAGAAGTAGTTACCTATTAGCCTGCATCGATCTCACAACAGCGCAGCTTCCCCCTCATGCTATTTTAACATGACTCAGACTCTACAAATCTATCACACGCAATTAACCCCCACTACCTATTCCCAATGCCTGTCTACACTCGTTACAATTTCACTCCATTAGATTCAAGCTTAATGTATAATCCAAATTTTCCCAAATCAAGTCATATGACTAATCTGACCCATTCAGCTCTAACGACATTATCGTTACATCCTGTTGATATCCTAAATTCCATAATTCACCTCGATTACACAAATACGCAGATTACCTAACTTAAAATCATGCTTAAAGCTACCGCACTTCCATGAAAACGCCCACAAGTATTGAGTTTAATATAACTAGCCTTCCTATTATTTTTAATCAACCTAGATAACTCAAACAATATACAGAAACACAAGACGCAATTCGCCCAATTTAGATTTCAAGGAGAACCTCAAGATTTCAAGCTTAATTCTCATCCAAGACATTATTTACACCATTATTCACGCTTCTAATCAATTGGGTATACTAAGTATAGTCTAATCACATTAGAAATCACTCAACAATCACAAACCTCAAGGTTGGATTCGGATTCCTAAGTCCCCATTCGAAAATCATCATGAACATAAGAGAGAATGGTAGGAAGATGACTTAGAAGATGTTTGTTACCAATGGGAAACAATTAGAAGCTCTAAAAACCTCCAAAGACTAGTGCCCTAGCAGAGAATAGTGGAACTCCTCACCCTCTGGCTGAAAGTCCAACTTATAACCTTAATCCTTATGTTTAGAACGCTATTTATAAGCTGCAGAATTCGCTGCCTCACCGTGGCTAGCCCACGGCGAGATACAGAATGGTTCCAACGGCGAGCCCCCAAAATTTCACTTTTGCCCCTTTTTTCCATTTTCCCACTCATAATTTCAGCTTTATTTCTTCATCTATGATCATAAGTTAGTTCCCAAATATTTCACCTCACACTAATAATCCTCAAAAACCTCAAAATATCCATATTTCCATAATTTAATCCTAATTCCGTCACCATAATTCATCTCTCTAAGCCTCAATATACCTCAGAGAATTCATTCCTAGTTGAATTTCCCCAATATCCCATGATTAAAAGCCTAATTAATATCACTGAACCATATATAATAAATTTCTTAGGATGTTACAAATACCCCATCATACATATCATGTATAACTTTTATATATGCAACACCCACTCCTTTCTTTTTCAAGGCTTTCCAAAGTACATCTCTTGGTACATGATAATACACATTTCTAAGTCAATGAAAACCATATGTAAGTCTCTTCTTCTACTTCAATATTTTTCCATCATCTCCCTTAGTTAATATATCATCTCTATTGTGGATCTTCCTGGCATGCTATCTCTTAGAAATACTAGTCTCTAATATCAACCTATACTCAATCACCTTTTCCCATAGTTTCATTGTATGACTTATAAGCTTAATTCCCCTATAATTTGCACAATTTTGTATATCACCTTTAATTTTATAAATAGGAAATAAAGCACTTTTTCTCCAATCATTCGGGATCTTTTTGGACTGTAAAATCTTGTCAAACAATTTAGATAACCACAACATATATACCCTCTTCACCTAAACATTTCCAAACTTCAATCGGTATACCATCTGGTCTAACAACTTTACCATTCTCCATTTTCTTAAGAGCTTCCCTAACCTCCTAAACTCTAATTCTATGATAAAACGACCTATTAAGTTCATCTTCATTGATTGTCAAATCCTCCAACTCACAAGGTGAACCTTCACATCCATCATTGAATAACTTATAAAAGTATGCCTCACATCTATTTTTAATATCTTCCTCAGTGACCAAAACTTTACCTTGTTCATTTTATATACATCTTACTTGGTCCAAATCTCTCAAATTTCTATCTTTACTCTTTGAAATCTTATAAATCTTTTATTCGCCAGCCTTTGTCTCTAACTCCTTATAAAACCTTACATATGCTTCAGCAGGAGCTTCACTCAATGCCTTCTTAGTCTCCTTTTTAGTCAAGCATTACTTTTCCCAATTTTCAGCATTATTACACAAGTGTATGGTTTTAAAACAATTCTTCTTATTCCGCACCTTTACTAGATATCCTTATTCCACGACCAAGTCTCCTTATCTCGTAGTTCAAAACCCTTTGATTCTCCTAAAATTGCTTTAGGGACCATTTCAACCTTCTTAGCCATATTCTTCCATATGATATTAGCATTTCCTTGTGACTCCCATACCCCTTCCTTTATTAGCCTTCTCTTAAAAGTCACTTGCTTCTCCTCCTTTAACTACCACCACTTGATCTTTAGGCTTAAGAATGTTTGATGCTGATTGCACCTTATTTTTATACACTTTTCATTGATAAAATCATTTGATTATTACATGTTCTTAGGGTAATTGCACCTAATTAGGATAATTTCTGACTATTACATACTTCGTTGGAATTTTTTCTAGTCAAGGGCAATTTTGGCATGATTAGCATGATTTATTATTTAACCCATTTTCAAGAACATCTTGATGCTACCTTAAATGCATTTTATGTGTAGATCATGGAAGGAATACACCCAATGGAAGGGCCAAGAGGGCAGAGATAAATGCTGGATGAAAACAGAGCATAAGACGAAGAGCCGAGGGCAGAATTGATAAAATTCCAGAATTGATGTTTGCTCGCCGTGGCCTCGCCACGGCGAGCCCACGGTGAACAGGACGAATCAGCAACGCGCTGTTACGAATTCTAAGGTTCTTAGGAGGTTATAAATAGTTCCTAACCCTCAAAAATCACTGGTGCAAGCCTCCAAACACGAAAATACTTCAGTTCTCCTAAGGTTCCATCATCTACCATCATTCCCACTCAAATTTCCACCAATTTCATTCATCTCCACCTCCATTCTTCTTGATTTTCAGCATCACCTCCCTTTCTTCTTCCATTTCCACCACATCTCTTCTTCATTCTTCTTCCCTCATGGAGGCTGCTATGGTAGGTCATTTTGAGCACGAAATTGAAGACATGAGAGGCTAAAATCTTGGTGCTTTGGTGGTGTGAAGGTGGCTCTAGCTTCATGGGCCAACATAGGGGAGTTTTTAGTTCACAATTCCTTATTTCCTTTGTATTTGACTTCTACTCTTTTGCATGGTCTTGAATTTGGATTTGAGACATGAGATATATGGTTGCTGTCTATGTTTGTAAAATTTTATGGTATGCTTTGAATTTAATGTGATTGAGATACAATTTCCTATCTACTTATGGTTGTATTCTTGGTTGTAGCCATTTTAGTGGTTGCTAGTGGTTATAGTCAATTTCTTCCATGCATGAATGTTGTGGTTGCACTTCATGAGAGTTAAATTGCATTTGTTTCAAGGGATTTCACAAACCAAGTGGATCTTAACACTAACCCTATGTAATGGCTATGAAAGTGGTTGCTAGATTAGTCATTAATTAGGGTTAGTGGACCCCTAGTGATTGCTTGGGGATTTTCCTAATTAGACTTGGTAAATTAAACTCCCATTTATCATTTTTAAAGAAGCACTTGAGCCACTGGAACACTACCAAAGCCCATTTTATAAAATTACCCTTAATCCAAACACCTTTCCACTCTTTAATCCAAAATTACCAAAAACAAGTATTTACATTTTCACTACTTTCATCAAATGACTTTTCAAAACAAAACCCCTTACCTTTTCTTGTCTTAATTGCACTTAGTTAGTTTAGGTAGATTAAAAAGACTCCTCAAGTGAAACGACCCGGGGTTGCAACCTATATTGCAATCATTGGATTAAATTTTGATTTTAACCCCCAAGGCACATTGGGCAAAGGTTAAATCAGATGCTTTTGTTTTATATCTTTAATTTCCACATCAAGAACTAAGACTCTATGTTGTGTGGTCACCACCTCCCTAGGATTCACTTTGCAATTAGTACAAAATTTTCTATCAAGATTCCTTACTAAAAAGAAGTTAATTTGAGACTTGTGGGTTTCATGATCTTATATGTGATTAAATGTTCTTCCCACTTCCTAAAGCAAATATTAATAATCTTAAGGTTATATTCTAAAGAAAAATCAATAATAGCCTGCCCTTCATTATTCAACTCCCCAAAACTAAAACCACCATGAGCCATTGCATGAGGTCCCGCCTCTTTATTAACATTTCCATTAAGACCCCCCAATAAAATTTTTCTCAGTTGATAGTATATCTTGAATTAACCCCTCGATATCTATCCAAAACTTCTCCTTAAGATGTGTTTCTGCCCCTACTTGAGGTGCACATGCACTAATAATGTTTATTGTATCATTTCCCATAATTACCCTCATAGATATGATTCGGTCCTCAATCCGCTTAACTTCCACTACATTCTTTATCAGCAATGATACCAACACCATTACTTCCATTTACTATTCCCATCAAAGTTTGAAACCATTGACTGTGATTTCTTTAGTTTCTTCTCTAGCCCATCTAGTTTCCTGCGAGCACAATATATTAATCTTACGCTTACTAATTACTTATGCCACCTCAAAACACTTCGCATTTAACTCTGCATTCGAGTGAGAATACATCAGTTCTTACTCTCTTCTCACTGTACTTGAACCATACATGACAAATCTCTTATTTGTATGGTTTTTATATGCCTAAATTGAGGAAATTAACATGATTGAGATGCGATATTGGTCCGATAATGCTTAATGTAGAACTTAGACTCTTAGGTGAAATCAGTGTTAGATTAGGGTTAGTTGGCCATAATTGTAGATTAATTTGTATGAATTGGTTTACAGGGCTATTTGATCCTTGTTTAGTCTTGTTTCCACTTGCAGGGTCGCTCAGGACCAAAAGATCGAACCCGGAATGAAGGAGAAGGCCAAACAAAGGAGCAGAGACAAAGTGACTTCGCCGCGGCGAACAGACGGCAAGGAAGCCCATATCCAAGCAGAGAAAAATGTGGCTCGCCATGGCTTTCGCCGCGGCGAGCCGACGGCGAAAAGGGCCTCCAGGAGGCAGAGTTGAAGTGAGCTCGCCGCGGCGAGCCCACGGCGAAAATCACGCTCTGCAGAATTCCAGTACGCATTCTCGGGCCTGAATCGGATCTAACTTAAACCCAACTCACTTGACCCGATTGGAAGAGATATTAGGCCGAAAATACACTCATTTGAGACAGATTTGGTCCCCATTTCACACCCCCAAGCCCTAGCTCTCTCTTCTCCATCTTCATCTTCATCTTCTTCATTCTTCTTCCATCCTTTCATGGCTTCCACTCCTTCCTCTTTACTTGTTGGTTCTTCCATGGAGAGTAGCAGCTAGGCTCCACCATTCTTGGTGGTGAGAGCCAAGGGATGAGCTTGAAGCTTCAATAGGGGAGTTTTCCTAGTTCTAATCCTTTCCCATTTGTTGTATTTATGCTTTTCTAGGTTTCTAGGGTTGCATTTAAGACATTTTGGTGGGTTGTATTAATTTCTCTTGCATTTGGTTGAGGTGCATTTATGGCACTTAGTTGAATGCATTTATGTCATTAGGGTTAGACACTATGTTTATGTTTATGTTGTTTCCTTCTTGTATAATGCTTGACATTGCTACTTATTAGCTTTGAGTTTAATGAAATTTATGGGTTCATAGTTTTGTTATTCTCTTGGTGAAAATTATGTGCTAATGCAAGGTGGCTTGGTTAGTGGATTAAGAGTGTTAAGCTATTTGCTTGAGGGAGATGGCATAAGAGGTAATTGGTTGTGTTGAGACATTGGGCAAACACTCTCTAGGTCCTAATTTATTGTGTGGGTGGCCATCAATGGATTAGGGTTTAGAGAGAAATTTAGAGCAATTATGGGGTGGCCCAAATTGTGGATTTAAAGTCTTGCATAATCAATTATTTCTTGATTTGGAACTTAATCAACTTTGGTTAAATTAAGTAATGTGCGGGGTTCCGGCATTAATTAAGTTAACCTAAGCCTAGCCTAGAGGGGTTCCTCTAGGGTTCTTTAGAAATCAAACAAACTCCTCGAAAACCTTTTGAAGCAATGATTCCCAAAGCTTTCATTCATCAAGAATGACCTTTATCCCATTTTCATCCAAATCTCACTTTTAACTTTAATCTTTAACTTTACCTTTTGCACATACCAAACTTCCTATCAAAACCAACCAAAAATGCTTTTTACCCGCCTTTTCAAGTTTACATTTTAGCTATTAGGTACCATATTACACTAGGCTCCTTGAGATCGACACCCAGGGTTAGCTTCCACTATCCCCTCGGGTTCTAATTTCTTGGAGAGCGGACTCGAGGCGGCACTGCTCCGAACCTGAACCCTTAATCAATTACGAGCTCTTCAATATAGCATTACAACCAGTCAACAACCTTTCAGGTGGCCCTTGCTCTCTTAACATTGCATTCGGGTGAGGATGTAGCAGCTCTCACTCTTTTCTCACTGTATTTGAGTCATACAGCGCGTTACTTACGAGCAACGACCTAGCATTCACACTATTGTTTCATTGATCCATGTTTACGAGATTTGATAGGGTTTTACTTTGGCTGTTGGGGCCTAACACAATCCTCCTCCTTTACCATCTTGCCCACTGATCCATAATCAAACTATAATAATCCAAGACAAAGTTTAGCTACACAAGCCTTTGATTAAATTCATCATAGGACACTGAAGTTCCCTTTGTCCTTACTTTGGCTCGTAGATGGAGATGAATATCAAAGTCGTGCAGCTCTCTCCCCTAGTAGAAGATAGGGATGAGAATGATTCTCAATTTTTTCCTATTTTAGTCCAACTAGTCCTCTCTTTTTTATCTATGATGAAGATATATAAATTAGGTCTACCCCTTTCCTTTTTTTTCTCCTTGAAGATGATGATGTATATAGTGGCTAGCAATAAAAAATAACAATCTCCAATCAAATCCAATATAAAAATAATAAAAGGTGAAACTTATCTTCTGGATTTTCAATATTCTTTTTCGTTTATTTCCTTAATTTAAAATTAACTTTCATATTTTAATTAGAGAACTGATATTTTAAAAGGGAATCCCCATTTAATGTCTCAAATTGGTATCTTTTCAAATCCCATCAAAATATCTTAATTTTTGAATTAATGACTCCCAAAATACAATAAAATATACCTAAAACTCTACAAAATATGAGGAGTTATCAGTAAGGTAAAACGTAGCAAAATCACATTGAAAAGAAAATGGCTTGCTTTGATGGGTCGGCCTATTTAAGCCTACGACCATACAGAGCTAGACTTTTTAAGTTTGACTCCTTTTGAAGGCTATAAATCATAAGCCCAACCCACCACTTATATGGGATTATACAGGCTGGCCTGAAGGGCTCTGCCTGTTTTCTCGGCTCTACTCAAAGGTGGCTCAATTGACATGCTTTGAAAATCTAATAAGTGAAGAAATCTACAAAAGCCAAAGGTTATAAAAGAGGGCAAATTATTCATATTTAAACCAAGAATTCTATGACTTCAACACAAATATCAATTAACCACATTTTCCTATCATTTGTGTACCCAAGTAAGCAAAACTACACCCAAAAAGTGTAAGCAATTGTAGGAAATTGTGCTGGAATGGCATGAACGTCATTAGGTTTACAAATACCCTAAGTGAACTAAATGCAAGAAAATGAAGTAAAAAACCGGTTTGGTTTGAAAAATAGTTTTCATCTAGAACTCTAAAAACGTGAAATACCTGTTTTTGGTATGTATTTTTGAGGATAAAAATATGGGAAGAGTGATGAGATGCAATGGCTATGGATGTGTGTGGAACCCCCAATTTCTCCCCAACTTTTCTCTCATCTCACTTTTTTTTCCAGTTCTAAGTAGGGGAAAATCCATTGTCCTCCACCATTGATATATCCCTATTTTATCATGGTATTTCATATTTTATTTAGGGATTTTATCATTAATATTGAGCTAAAATGCATTTATTATGATTTAATTGAATTAAAGAGGATTGTGTGTAAAAAGAGCCAAATAAGGAAATAATTATCACATTTGATTGATTATTTTGAGTGATTAATTCTTGGAATACAAGGTATTACATTGTGGTTAATTTTTCCTTGTAGAAAATGAAGAAAAGGGGCTGAAATTGCTGTTTCTGATATTTAGCGAAGATTACAGAAAACGACCCAGAATTCTGAAAAGCTGCAGAACAGTTAGGAGAAATTGCAGAAACTGGCCCAGAACTTCCAGAAATTGCACAGAAGGCCCAAATTCCGAAAATCAGCGCCCTGGATGGTTTTTAATTAGGTTTTTCGGCAGAAAGAGAAGAAGAAGCGCCGCATAGCAACTCCAACCCTCCCATATCATCACTTTTCATCAATAATCACCTTTTCTCATCATCTACCACCAATCTTCACCAATTTCACCTCTTTTCTACCATCTTCTTCCTCTTTCTTTCCTCTTTCTTTATCCTACCTTCCACAAGCAACCTTCCAACCACCCATCCATGGCCTCTTGGTGTAGCAAACAATTTGTAGCGGTGATTTGCATCATGA
This sequence comes from Mimosa bimucronata, assembly GCA_037074515.1. Lineage (NCBI taxonomy): Eukaryota > Viridiplantae > Streptophyta > Magnoliopsida > Fabales > Fabaceae > Mimosa > Mimosa bimucronata. The sequence continues at coordinate 9,732,277 of CM073447.1, forward strand.
GTGGCTAATTTTCTTGTGCTTCTTGGAGAGGATGAACTAGCTTGAGCTGTGGAGCTTCTTATAGGGGAGTTATTTATTTTTCATCTACTTGCCTAATTATATTTCAATTTCCTATGTTAGGTTTTGTTATATGATTGTGGGACTGAGATTTGTCGTTCAATTTCTCTGTGTGGATTGATTAAACTTGTAATAGTTATTGGGATTTGTAACTTGGTGCTTGAATTTCTATTTCCTATTTTTGAGTTCAATAAAATCATATTATCTATCATCGTTTGATCGATTGTATGATTTAGTTGGGCTTGTCATTTGTCTCCGTGAGCATTTGAATTTAGAGGAACAAGTTGCTTTGACCAATTTCGATTACACACTAAGTGGTTTATGAAAAATAGTTTAATTGGTGATTATAGCCTAGCGTTTAGGAATAATTGTTGATTAAATTCATTTGACCCAAACCGTGTTTGGGGTTTGCAATTTGACTTAGTGATAAATTTACTCCCATACATTTTCTCAAGTAAGGATAGCTAGTATTCCATCTCCAAGGAGCATATCTTTATTAATTTTTCTCAAATCCAATTTCATCAAGTCATTCTCCGTTTATTGAAAAAACCAAAAAAAAATAGTAGCTTAGGATTTATTTTAATTGCATTCATAAGTAGTTTGATAGATATAATTAATCTCAAAACCCATTTTAATGATGCTTTTGATACTTAGTTTAGCCTAGGATTTCAAATAAAGAGGCTCCGCGAGAGAATCGACCTGTGTTGTGCTATATTGCATAATTGGAATTTTTGAATTTAACCCAAGGCGACTAAAGGTGTTAAATCAATGGCGCCATTGCCGGGGAGTCAATTTATTTGACTCCTTGGTTAACTAAGTGTCAATTGATAATTGACTGGGTTAATCTTGTGTGTGCCTAGTAGTTGTTAGTTTTAGTTGTCTTTTTATTTTTGTTATTAGCATAGGTTTAGTATTAGTGTCTAGTTGAGTCAAATTCTAAAAAAAAAACACTTGTTTGTTAGAATTTTGTCTAGTTAGGTGTCAGATTTTTGTTTGTTCTAGTTTAAGTTTTATTCTCTATTTCTTGTTAAAAAAAAAAGAAAAGAAAAATCTGTGCTTGAAAGTTTGCTGAAAGTTGTTACACATTGCTTTGAAGTTGTCTTTGATTCACTTGGTTTTGATCTCATACTTGCTCATATTGGATATTTTTGCACATTGCTTCTTTGAATTTCTTTGTGCATGCCTAAAGCTAAAAAGGTTGTGTCTAGTGATCCTGAACTTGATATAACTTTAAGTCAATTGAAAAAGAAGAAAAAGGGTAAAGGGAAAGGACCAAAGAATGCAAGTAAAATTCCTTTAAAGCCTCCCACACCTAGTAAGCCTAACTTAGATTCTAATCTGAATTCAAACATGGAAAATAATGGTGGTAATGGTGGCCATGGGAATGGGGGTAATGGTGAGGATCAAAGAAGTCTTAGAGAAATAAATAACTCTACTGTGAATTTTGACCCTCATGGTTTTTACACTGTTGATGCAAATTTTGAAATCAAAGGTAACTTGATTAACGCTTTGCCTAAATTTGATGGCCTTTCAGGAGATTGCCCATTTGAGCACATAGAGACCATGATGATAAGGTGCTCCGCTATGAAGCCACAGGGTGCTGATATTGAGGAAGTTTTAAGGAGAACCTTTCACTTCACTTTGGAGGGTAAAGCTAAAGAATGGTTAAGAACATTGCCTCAACATTTCACATCTTTTTCTTGGGAGCAACTCAAATCAGCATTCCTTGAAAAATATTTTCCTGCATCTAGAACATCAAAATTGAAGAAGGCTATATTTGGAGCACAACAGGATGAAGGGGAATCTTTCTATGAGTTTTGGACAAGGTTTCTTACCATGATGGCTCGTTGTCCCAATCATCAGATATCTAAATCTAATCTTGTTCAGTATTTCTATGAGGGCCTCTTGCCATATCATCAGAAAGTCATTGATGCTGCTGCTAATGGTTCTTACCAAGACCTTACCCCACAAGGTGCTTGGGATCTTTTTGAGAAGACTGCTACTAAGGATCAGCAGTATGGTACCAGAGATAGGCAATATGTAAGGGAAGTTGCTTCATCTAGTTCCAATGATGAAATGAAGCGATTTATGGAGAAAATTGACAGAAGGTTAGAGAGGTTGGAGATTGATAGGAGCCCGAGACAGTGTAATGCTATGGGTACTTCTCAAGCCCTTGTAGCTCCTAGTTGTAATTTCTGTGGTTCTTCTATGCATATAAGTAGTGTTTGCCCTTCTAGATATGAAGCGGTTTCTGCCATGTATCAAAGTCGTCCTAGCAATCAAAAGTGGGATCCTTACTCAAATACATACAATGAGGGATGGAGGCATAATCCTAAATTTAGCTGGAGAGACAATGAAAATAGAGGATCAGGCAGATTTGAACAAGGTAATAGTGGAGTTGGTGCTTCTTCTAGCCAGTTTCATGAATCATCCAAGATGATCATTCCGCTCCAAGAGAATCAAGTTTCCCAATCTAGGAGTGATGAGACCCAACAGTTGTTGAAGAGTATGGCTGCTCAACTTAGTAATGTAGATTCTAGATTGGTGGAACAAAAAGCAGCCAATGATAATCAATTCTCTTCTATTGCTACTATTTTGCAAAATATGCAAGGAGACAATACATCCATTCGTAAGAAGCTGGAAGAATTAAAATTAAAGAGCAACACTGTATCATCTCATTTAACTCAAGTCTCCAACACAGTTAGTGACTTACAAGCTAAGAGTGGGGGTGGTATTCCTTCTAACACCGTGATCAACCCCAAGTCCATTAATGCCATCAATCTAAGAAGTGGGAAGACGGTCCGGTTTTCTGATCAGGATGATGAGGAAGTAGATGATGAGATTGAGTGTGAGAGCCCTCCTTTAACTCCATTGAACCTAAAGCGCTCTGAAAGTGCTAAGGAGAGAGAGCTGATTGACAAGAATGTTGAGAACATGCAAGATGGAGTAGAGCCTACTGATGGGCAACAATCTCAAGTGGTAGATCAACCACTTCTGAAAGGGATTGATGATCTAGCTCCAAACACTGAGAAGGGTGAGTCAAGCATACAGGGAGCCTTAATGCCAAAAGGTAAGGAGGTAAAACTTTCTGACATTCCCTTTCCTAATGCTTATCTAAGAGGAAAGAAATTGCATGCTGATAATACTGAAAAAGAAATGTTTGATTTCTTTAGTAAGTTAGAAGTGAATATGCCTTTTCTTAACATGATTAAGGGTATGCCTGCTTATTGTAAATTCTTGAAAGACTTGTGCACTCATAAGACAAAGTTTAAGCCTAATGAGAGAGTGCAATTGAGCTCTAATGTGTCAGCTATCTTCAAGCCTAAGCTTCCCATAAAATGCCAAGACCCCGGTGCTTATACCATTCCTTGTACAATAGGTCAAGTGCATATAGCTGCTTCTCTGCTAGATTTAGGGGCTGCAATTAATGTCATGCCTAAGTCTGTGTACACCTCACTTGGAGTCAAAACTCTTAAAAAGACCAGTGTAGTGTTACAACTTGCTGATAGATCAATTAGGCATCCTGAAGGCATTCTAGAAGACATCCTGGTTAAGGTGAAAGATCTTGTGTTCCCAGCTGATTTCTATGTCCTAGATGTGTCTAATGAGTTAGCTAGTGACTCCACTCTCATTCTAGGTCGGCCATTCCTTAGAACAGCTAATACCATTATTAATATGAAGGAAGGTGCCATAACCATGAAAGTCGGGAACCATAAAATTTGTTTCAATATGTATGAGGCTATGAAGCATCCATATGAGGATTATTCCTTGTTAGGTGTGAATTCTATTGATTTGGCCATTGAAGATGCCCGAGATGATTTTGAATTGAGCTTGCATGATGAATATTCTTTGCATGGGCATGTTGAATGTGATTCTTTTGAGCTTGATGATGATATATCTGCTTATGATGAGTATTTTTCTTCTCTTCCTTCTATACATTCTTTTTCTAATGCTTGTGGTAGTGACATGATATGCCCTAATTCCTTTGAGATTGGTTGCACTCTTTCTGCTTCACAAGTTTATACATTTTCTTCTCTTGATGATACTAACTCCAGTTTTGCAAGTGATTTTGGTTTGGAAAAAGGTTTGCTTGTTGAATGTGCAGATACTTGCACCGAGGTGGAAGCTGAAAATATAGTTGGAAGTGACTGTAATAACTCTCTTGGTCATGAAGATAATGAGAGTTTCCTTCTAGCTATTCCTCCTTCTCACACATTTGATCAACAACTGAAGCAATCTTTGCCCAAGGATAAAGGGCTAAATGAGAATTCTTCGCTTGCACTAACTACTCGTCCTGTTATTTCTCCTCACACCTTAAAATACTTGCAGGATCTTGTTTCTAGCTGTGATGCAGGTACACAGGATGAATGCCCCAAGTCGATTTCTGCTATAGGTCAACTTCAAGTTGACTCAACCCTTGGGAAGGCCAAGGAGCAAGAGGTGATTTCAAAGGAGCTTGGCATGAGCCACCCTATTGAGACTAAAAAGGGGAGTTCTCTTTATCCTCTTAAACTCCCTGAATTGATCCCTTCTATTGTCCAACCCCCAATCCTTGAATTGAAACCATTGCCTTCGAATCTTAAGTATGCATTTCTTGAGCATGATGAAAAACTTCCTGTTATTATTTCAAATGCTTTGTCTGTTGAACAAGAAGCTAGATTGCTCAGTGTGCTTAGGAAAAATAGGGAGGCTATTGGGTGGACATTAGCTGATATTCCTGGGATTAGTCCAACTGTTTGTACCCATAGGATATTGTTAACTGAGGACTCTAAACCTGTTAGACAGCCCCAAAGGCGTCTAAATCCCCTAATTTTAGATGTTGTGAGAAAAGAAGTCACTAAGCTTCTTAGTGCTGGGATCATATACCCTATCTCTGATAGTGAATGGGTTAGTCCGGTTCAGGTGGTACCAAAGAAGAGTGGGTTGACTGTTGTTAAGAATGAGAATGATGAGTTAATTCCTACTAGGGTCCAAAATTCTTGGAGGGTGTGTATTGATTATAGGAGGCTTAACGAGGCACTAGGAAAGACCACTTCCCATTACCCTTTATTGATCAGATGTTAGAGAGATTAGTTGGGAAGAGTCATTACTGCTTCTTAGATGGGTTCTCTGGGTACTTCCAAATCCCTATAGCTCCTGAGGATCAGGAGAAGACCACCTTCACTTGCCCTTTCGGCACATTTGCTTATAGGAGGATGCCCTTTGGTCTTTGTAATGCTCCTGGTACTTTTCAGCGTTGTATGATATCTATATTCAATGATTTCCTTGAGCATTGCATGGATGTTTTTATGGATGACTTTACAGTTTATGGTGACTCATTTGATGCTTGCTTATCTAGCCTTGATCAAGTCTTAGCACGATGCATTGAGAAAAAGCTTGTTTTAAACTATAAAAAATGCCATTTTATGGTAACCCAGGGCATAGTGCTTGGACATTTGATTTCACAGAAAGGCATTGAAGTTGACAAGGCAAAAATTGAAGTGATTTCATCATTGCCCTATCCTTCTTCACTTAAGGAACTTAGATCCTGTTTAGGGCATGTTGGTTTCTACCGACGTTTTATAAAAGATTTCAGCAAGATTGCTTTGCCTTTGTCAAAACTACTTCAAAAAGATGTGGATTTTGTTTTTGATGATAAATGTAAGCTTGCATTTGATGAGTTACGATATAGACTAATCACTCCCCCTATTTTGACTGCTCCTAATTGGGAACTTGCTTTTGAACTGTCTTGTGATGCTTCTAATAATGCTGTTGGGGCTATGCTTGGCCAAAGAGATGGTAAATCCTCTAAGGTCATAGCGTATGCTTCCAAAACATTGGATAGTGCTCAGGTTAACTATACAACCACTGAGAAAGAGTTGTTTGCAATTGTGTTTGCCTTAGACAAATTTAGACCATATCTAATCAACTCTAAGGTTGTTGTCTTTACAGATCATGCAGCTATCAGGTACTTGTTTAAAAAGCCGCAGTCTAAGCCTAGATTGCTCCGATGGGCTCTCCTTATGCAAGAATTCCATATTGAAATCAAGGATCGAGCAGGAGCAGAGAATCATGTTGCTGATCATCTTAGTCGGCTTCCTAGTGATACAAGGGGAGTAGATGATTCTAACTTAGTCTGTGATGATTTCCCTGATTTAGCTTTATGTGTTGTGGATTACCTTGGTTTGCTGACTTGGTTAATTATCTGGTTTTAGAACTGATTCCTGATCATTTGTCTCCATTTCAGGTGAAGAAACTAAAGAGAGAAGCCCAATATTATGTATGGGATGAACCGCACCTTTGGAGAATGTGTAGTGACCAGATTATCAGAAGATGTGTACCAGAGGAAGAAGTCCAATCTATCCTCTCTGCTTGCCACTCAATGATATGTGGTGGACACTTTAGCGCTAAAAAGACCTCTAGGAAAATTTTAGATGCTGGATTTTACTGGCCTACCCTGTTTAAGGATTGTTATCTCTATTGTAAGGCATGTGATAAATGCCAAAGGTTTGGGGGGTTAGGTAAGAGGCATGAGATGCCACAACACCATATGTTGTTTTGTGAGGTATTTGATGTATGGGGCATAGACTTTATGGGCCCTTTTCCACCGTCATTTGGATTTAATTATATCTTATTAGCAGTAGACTATCTTTCGAGGTGGGTAGAGGCTATACCAACTAGGAAGGATGACGGCCAAACGGTCTCCAAGTTTCTCAAGTCTAACATCTTTTGTAGATTTGGAGTACCAAGGGCTATAGTAAGCGATAGAGGTACTCACTTTTGCAATAAGATTGTCAATAACTTACTTGCAAAGCATGGGGTTACCCACAAAGTGTCCACTGCCTATCACCCACAGACCAATGGTCAAGCAGAGGTTTCCAACCGTGAGATCAAGCATATTTTAGAAAAGATAGTAAAGCCTTCGAAGAAGGATTGGAGCTTGAGATTGGAGGAGGCATTATGGGCTTACCGGACTGCCTTCAAGACACCCATTGATATGTCTCCATACCGCATCATTTATGGCAAAGCATGTCACCTTCCATTGGAGTTGGAGCACAAATCTTATTGGGCTGTAAAAACTTGTAATATGGACATGGAGGCTTCTGGTATGGAAAGGATGCTGCAGTTACAAGAATTGGAGGAATTGCGATTGGAAGCTTATGAGAGCTCTCGCATCTACAAGGAGAAAACCAAGTTGCTGCATGATAAAAACATTCTAAGGAAGCAATTTGAGGTTGGTGATCAAGTCCTTCGATTTAAAGCCCGGTTTGAATTCAAGCATGGGAAGTTCAACACTACATGGGAAGGACCATTCAAAGTCACCAAGGTGTATGAGTTTGGTACGGTGGAGCTTCTTGATGAGGCTACAGGAGCGACATTCGAGGTTAACGGACATCTCCTCAAACTCTACCATGATAGTGCAAAGCCTCCTTAAGGCCAGGTTGTCCCTTTCCTATTTCTATCTCTCATATCATGTATGTAATTGCCCGTGAAATGTGTTGAACATGAATGCTTGAGATAAGTGTGGGGGAAGGGCATTTCTATACACTACTACAAAAAGTATTTTTAACGTCACAAATTTTGAAGGTTTCCACGTCACTTTTTCAGGGGACATTGAAACAAGTGACATGGAAAATGGACTTTTAACGTCACATAAATAAGTGACGTAGAAAGTCAGAGAAACCACGTCACACATAATATTAGGTGTGATGTTGTAAGTTTCTCGGAGGAAACCACGTCACACAAATATTCTGTGTGACGTTGTTTCTTTTTTTTTTTTAAAAAAAAAAAGCATTTTTAATTTTTCTATTCCCCGTTGATATACATTGCAAATGTCTAAATGCAGGTCAGATAATACAATATACACAAAATTCAAGTTCCAAGCAATGTATAGAGCATAACAATAAAATGACTACTATACAATCACCAACATAGGCCAGACCAAAGAAAATAAGTCGAATCGAATGAAAGGAAAGATCACCAGCAAATAATTTTGATTCAGATTGTTACATAATCAAAAATAAAAGGAAAAATTGAGCAATACGTTCACGAATCACATCGATGTCTTCGACTGTAAATTCATCGATTCGGTCATAAAACTGCAACAATAATGGATACTATGATCAATACAAAGTTAGATAAAACATCATATATATATGTATTAATTGTATGAATCATATAATAAGCTATAGATAAGAATTTATACCTGTGGGAAGGATCCGCTACGGTCACTCTCAATAATGTCACACATATACTTCATGACATAATACCCACACTCCTTATTCGTCGGTTGCTTGGGGCACTTTATAAATCAAAGGAAATAATATAAATTAATAAAAAAGTAAATAATATCTCAATAATATCTCAATTGACTAACATTGAAGGAATTTAAATCAAAATACTTACTTTAGGTCTTTGCACCGTGATGGGATTATTCATTTCATCGGTATCTTCCATAAAATGCCATTGCTGAATGCCCCTGAAATGGAACCAAAATTAGCAGATATACATGAAAATAATTTATTTAACCCAAAATAAAAAGTCATTAAAACTACTTACTTCGATAAAAGAGTTTTATAATAGGAGGTTATATTATGCCTCAAGGAGTCAAACCAAACCAAACGATGTTGTCTGGGGCAAATGACAGCTAATGACCAGTGCTTACTGAAAGACATTAAAACTATTAAGGCCACACGGAAACAACAAAACATTTGTAAATGTGCAAATGATAAAAATTTGGCAAAAAGTAATAATCACACTTAGTCTTGAAGAATAGGCGCAAAATAGACAGATCCCCGATTCGATGATATTTGATGTATGACATAAGCTCGCATCTCATCCTCATATCTCAGCTGGTCCGCCTTGTTGTTGAAATCATCTCTCCTCGCCAAGGCCAATGGACTAAGGAATCTGTATTGTTCTGTGCTTAATTGGATGCATAGCTCGTGGAAGTACCTATCGTAAAATAATTGAAATTATAAAAGGATAGAAGTACAAATATTGCAGAGACATAAATAGTAATAGTAATTTACATAGTCGCTAATTCGAGCCAGGCGAGGTCAATACAGTCCATTGTCAAAAACTCCACGATATCTCTGTCACCATCAATCGCAAATTCATATGTACGATCTGGACTGACTACTCCTGGAGGCATCTTAATGGATGTGGATTGCAAACTTGGTTGCATCTCCCGCAGGAGTTGGAGAGAAGGATATTTATCTGGAAAGACCTGTAGGTGATGAAAAAATTAGTGTTATATATTCTTACATGCTGTAATATATTAAAACAAGCAATCTCAAAAATTAAGTGTACATACCACATCAACCGGCGCCTTTTGTTGAGTCTTGTGTACAAGTCGTCTTGGCCACAAGATGAATGCCCCCATGCATCGCCTAGTCTGGTTACTTCGCTATCATGAACAGGTATAGCTGAACCCCTCTCATTCTTTCGAACATTTGTAACAGACACCTTCACTTGGTCCTCCGGAATACGCTTATTATGTATGAAGGAGGCGTTCGGGAACTGGAGAGCTTTTGCGACCGCGCGCAGGCGAGGGACATCGAGATGGAGATAACACTCCTCTCCAACTTCAGGGTCATTGTCTGGTGTGGGATTTGATTGGTCCTCACGAATTGATCCTAACAGCACAGTGTGATTGCAGCTGTCTTTGCCGCTTGGACCTCCGGTAGCGGGGGACTCCTACAGGAGATGATATTATACAGAGTGAGTGTAATTTTCTAATTGACAAACTTGGAAGTCGGTAATTAAAATATATAAAAGATTCTCAAACCTGCTGTCTTTGTTGAGAAGAATTTGATGAGATTCCAAGCTGTATAGTAGACGCTCTAACCTGTGCCTCAATCTGCGCACGGATCTGCTCCCCATATAACCCGAAAGAGCTTCCTGGACCTGCGCAGCCACCTGACTTTCGAATTATGCTGCCATCTGCCGTTGGGATAAAGCAAACCGCTCCTCCAATTGGGCCTCCATCTCCGCCCGAGCCTTAGCCACAATCTCCTCAGTGGATTCTCTACGGTTGTAGTTGGATTTGCGGCCAAAATACTTGGCAAACCCTACAGTCCTGGGCTCCCCGAGTACTCGGCCGGGGCTATCGGGCTTCCCAATTGCCGTGGCCAGGATGTCCATCCTCCCAGAAGGTGTGAAGGACCCTTGGGTAGCCAGCTGCTCAAGTTCGACCTACAATGACCGGAAAATCGTAAGTGGTAATTTGTTATAAAACCACAAGTTAAATGAATGAACAACCAAGTAAAATACTTACAATCCTATTTGCAACTGCTTCAGCCTCCGGATTGATAAATGTTTCTTCTTTATTCTTCCTTCCCTCAGACCATTTCGTATGACGTGAGAAGGACGGCGGAGGCTCTATAATAATGGTAGGATCGGACCATGCCGCTTCCTCCATTTCCGCAAAATATTTCTCGGTCAACTTTTTCTCGACCCACTTGTAACCCCCCCGAGACATTGTGTGCTTGTAGATATTCTTTTCTTGATGCTCCTTTTGTTTTTGGCTTTTCTCCTGTGAAAACTAAACTAAGTTAGTTAACTAATATAATATGTTAAAATTCATCAGTTTTGAAGCAAAGTAAAAGATCTATAGAAACCTGAAACTTTTTATCTAATCGTTTCTTAACAAACGTCTTCCAAGTCTCTGGGTCAAGAGAGGGGTAGGTCTGACAGGGATCTTGATCCATCTTGCTCCCCCGGATGTAATCTTTGGTCAGGGTAGTCTTGAAATTCTTCCACATCTTGCGCGCTTCGTTCAACCAAAAATCCCTGAACTGTTCGGTGTTTGGGACATCAAAATTTTGCTGCAAAGAATAAGAATAAAATACACATCAGTTGAGTAACTAAACAAACAAATACATGCATATTAAGAACAAACAGATAGATAATGATAAAACATACCAAGATATCTGACCAACATTGATCCTTAATGTCTTTTTCGACTTCCCTCCAATCATTAACCAATATGCTTACTCGATTCCTTGCCACAAAACCGACGTAGCTCACGAAATTCGCGCCAATTTCCCTGATAGGATTCATGTCCTCGTCAAATTCCACATGGATAGGCTGCACATTTGTCCCATGACGGACAACAATGTCAGTGAGCTTCGTCGGACCTCTTTTCTTTCTTCGAGGGGGATTGTTTTGTCCCTGATTGTTAGAATCATCCTCCATGATGTACCTGTTAACAAATCAAAGATGTGAAGAGTCAATATAAGGCAACAACTTTCACAAAAACAAAATAAAAACAATAACAGTACTTAATACATGATAATTCAAAAAGGTTCTCACTTTATGTGTTATCCCATATCCCCTCACAATGATCATTTCTAGAGGCAAATTGGTCATCATCAACATCTATCAATTCAAATTCACTTGGTTCACGTGGTCCTGTGCACAAAGGTGGTATCTCATCTAGATCTAAAGTGGGAGCGCGGTCCTTTTGCTTTTTACTTTGCAACACTATGGACAATTGCTTATTTGTGGGATCTATTACATAGGACACCTGTTTTGAGTGACTTGCTAAAATAAAAGGCTCATCTCTGTACCCAACCTTGTGAATATCAATTGAGATCATACCAGTGTGGGGATCAACTCCAACTGCACTATTGTTAACCCACTTGCATTTAAAGATTGGAATTTTGAACTTGGTGTAACTAACTTCCCAAATTTCTTCAATTACCCCATAATATGCCATGGAAGCCAATCGTGGGTTTTTATCTTTCGAACTGGAGAAGTGCATCGCTTCGGCTACCACCATCACGCCACTGTTTTACATGGTGCTGTTGTTGTCCTGAGCCTTAGTGTAGAAACAATAGCCATTTATGTCAAAAGAGCCCCAAGTAACAACCTCAAAACGAGGCCCTCCTGCTAACCATCTTATTGTATCCGGCCCACCGGTCTCCTTTTGAACTTTCTCTTTGAACCACCCAATGAATGTCCTGTTATGCTCGTTAGAAATCTGCATGTCACTCTTTTTCGGGTTCTTTTCTTTCAGGATCCTCTTATGCTCATCCAAATAAGGCTGCACTTCTTCCATATTATTCAAGATGTATAGGTGTGCTTGTAACACCTCTTCACGGCGCATAGTCTTCACTTTGACGCCACGTACCCCCATACCGATCCCATCTTCATGTCGTGGGTTTTCCTCAACCCCTTTTAGATACGATTTGCAAAAATCCATTGCCTCCTCAACTATGTATCTTTCAACAATTGATGCCTCAGGTCGATGTGGGTTCTTAGAATACCCTTTTAAGACTTTCATGAATTGCTCGAACGGGTACATCCACCTTAGATAAACAGGGCCACACAGCCTTATCTCCCTTACCAAATGAACAATCAAGTGCACCATAATATCGAAAAATGCTGGAGCAAAGAGCATCTCTAGTTCGCACAATATAACATAACCCTCATTTTCCAACTCGTCGAGCTTTTCAGTGTCGATGACTTTGCTACAGATCGTATTGAAAAACATACACAGTCTTGTTATGGTCATCCTGACATCATCTTCCAAAATGCCTCTTATAGCAATTGGTAAGAATTGTTGCATCAATACATGGTAATCATGCGACTTCATTCCCACCAACTTCAAATCATTCATAGACACAAGTCTGCTAACATTGGAGGAATAACCCTGCGGAACCTTGATCCCACTCAAACACTCACACAGACTTTTTTTCTCCTCTTTGGAAAGTGTATGAGCAGCAGGTTCCATATAAGCCCTCTTGCCATTTTCACTGACTACAGGATGCAACCGTGGTCTTATGCCCATTTCAACCAAGTCTAATCGAGCATTGAGTCCGTCCTTTGTCTTCCCCTGTATGTGCAACAGTGTCCCAACAAGACTATCACCAACATTTTTCTCCACATGCATCACATCTATACTGTGCCTCACATCGAGATATCGCCAATAAGGTAGATCAAAGAAGATTGACCTCTTCTTCCAAATAATCTTCTCAGAACCGGTCTTCGTCTTCTGTTTCTTACCGAATACCATATTGACATTCTCAACACGACGGTAAACTTCCTCCCCGGTTAAGGGGGTCGGAGCAGATCGGTACTCAGATAAGCCATTAAAACACTTCTTTAGTCTACGGTAAGGATGGAACCGATCAAGAAACCTCCTGTGACCGAGGTAGACGGTTTTTCTTCCGTATTTGAGATAGTGGCAGTGTGTGTCAGACTCACATATAGGGCATGCCATAAAACCCTTCACACTGTAACCAGAAAGATTGCCATATGCAGGGAAGTCATTTATTGTGGTAAACAACATAGCTCGCAACTTGAATGTCTCCTGCCTGTAAGCATCAAACACATCTACGCCTTCCTCCCACAATATCTTCAAGTCCTCAATCAAAGGTGCCAGGTAGACATCGATATTGTTACCAGGCTGTTTCGGCCCTGAAATCATCATTGACATCATCACATACTTGCGCTTCGTGCACAACCAAGGCGGCAGGTTGTAAATGACCAGCAAAACTGGCCAAGCACTATGTGTGCTATTGAGACTCCCGAAAGGGTTGAAACCATCCGTACACAGTTTGAGACGAAGGTTCCTCGGCTCACCACCAAATTCAGGAAACATGGAATCTATCTTCTTCCATTGAGGAGAATCAGCAGGATGCCGGAGATATCTTCCATCGGATATTCTCTCATCACAATGCCATCTCAATTTCTTTGCTTCTGCCTCATTTGCAAACAAATGTTTAAACCGTGGAACAATTAGAAGGTACCACATTACCTTCAAAGGTACCCCTTTCTTTGATCCATCATCATCACCAACGGCATCCTTCCTCGGTTTGTACCTCGAAGTATGACATTTTGGACACTCTTTTAGGCCCTCATACTCTTTCCTGTATAACACGCAATCATTAGGGCAAGCGTGTATCTTCTTATACTCCATGCCCATCTTGCTTAGAACTTTTTTAGCCTCGTACATACGCTTCGGAAGCACATTGCCTGCCGGGAACATATCACTCAAAGCTTCAAGCATCTGTGAGAATCCCGCGTCTGCCCACCCATTTTCTGTCTTTATTTTCAACAATTTCAGGACGCCGGTTAACCGAGTATACTTAGTACACCCCGGGAACAACGGTGTCTCTGCATCACTCCTCAACTTGTCGAACTCATGGACCACAGAAAATGACTCCACCCCAATGTCATTAATCATCTCGTCCATTCCATCATCACAAACATCATCCACCGCTTCTTGTACATTTTGTGACTGGCACGCATGTACGGTACTTCCCAATTCCCCATGCCAAAGCCACTTCTTATAACGGAGATTAATCCCATCACAAAGAAGGTGATCCCTTATATCATCAATGCTCTTACGATAAGCATTTGCACACTTCACACAAGGGCAAAGATACATGCCATTCTTACTGAACACATTTTTTTGGCAAATTCAATAAATTCTTCCACACCCATCTGATACTTTTTAGTGGTTCTCAATGCATGCATCCAACTACGATCCATTCTGTTAAACCTATACCGTCTCCAACAAACTAGTCAAGTTTATCTCACTACATTATTAGGAAGAAATGGGCAAGCTATGCATATCTTCACTTCATGCAAATTTTTAAAAAAATTTGGCAAAGCCTCCTCTTGTAAATGTGACATCCAAAAATTACATTTACAATCCAATTTCACTCCAGTAATTTGAAGTGATTTATAGAAGCAAAACCAGCATGTAAAATGCAACAAAGGAACAAGCAACAATGCAACGAAATTCACGACGATTTTAGTAGCAACAAGATCAATTAGACAAAATAAATCTTCAGCAATTTGAGAACAAAATCCAATAGCAAACCAATTTACAAGACTTATAAAACATTTTGGCAAGTATGCAATATTTGCAGCAACTACAACGTAACAGCATTTGCAAACCAATCTACAATTGAACATTAAACATTCTATGGCAGACCAATTTACAAGACTTACAAAACCATTAAATATTCTATGGCATTTTTTGCAATTTACAATTGAGAAAAAAAAGGCAGCAGATTTAATTATCAGGAAAAAAAAGGAAAAGAAGGAACCTCGATGAAGTGAAGCTGTGAACGGAGGCACAATTGAAATTGCTAAACCCGATAGGAGGAAATCAGAGCTGAAAAAAACTTTGAACAAGTAAAAAAAAAAAAAGAACCAGATAGATAGAATTGCATATTTAATTACCAACCAGCGAAGTTTTCAACAGATATATTGATGAAAATAGCAGCTATTCCAATACCTGTTAAAATTTGATGAAATACACATAATCAACAATAATTTAACATATATGAGAAAGCTAAGGATATATAAGGTGCATGCATGAAAGGCATAACGTCACTAAGCTTTATGCCTATGTCTCATTTTTTTTCCTCCTCCAAAAAACGATTTTTTAGAATTAAAAAAATACCATCAAATCTGCATTAGAATAATAATAATTTATAAAAACAGAACTAATGAAAAATAATCACAGACACAAGATAATCAAATTAAAAAAAGAAAAGGATTTTTCTAACCACATACCAAACGAACTATTAATTGTTCAACCATGGCAATTCAGAACCAGAGCTTATAAAATTGAAACTACCAGAATATATATACACTTCAAGGTTAAGATAAGAAACTCAAGCAGAAAGAAGAAGAACGTACCAATTCCTATAAGCAAAGCAAAGAACCATTTCACCACCAACAAATAGCCCACATTACAGCTTCCCTCTAAGCTCCTATCAATATCAAATTACAGAAAAAATAAAGATTTGATTCTGAACTATAACAGAAACCGAAATAGCAATAGCAAGAAGAACGTACCAATTCTCAATGACTTCATAGTGTGGGGGGTTTGTGTTGGGGGGGTGGGGGTGTGTGGCCGTGGGGGGGTGGGGGGGTGTGTGTGGCCGTGTGTGTGGGGGTGTGGGTGTGTGGCCGTGTGTGTGGGGGTGTGGGTGTGTGGCCGTGTGTGTGGGGGTGTGGGTGTGTGGCCGTGTGGGGGTGGGGGGTGGGGGTGGGGTCCGTGTGTGTGTGTGGGGTCCTCGGGGTGGGGGTGGGGGTGGGGGTGTGTCCGTGTGTGTGTGGGGGGGTGGGGGGTTTGGGGGTGTGGTGGGGGGGTCTCGGGGTGGTGGTGGGGGTGTGTGTCCGTGTCTGTGTGTGTGTGGGGGGTGGGGGATTTGGGGGTGTGGTGGGGGGGTCTCGGGGTGGGGGTGGGGTGGTGGGGGTGTGTGTCCGTGTGTGTGTGGGGGGGGTTTGGGGGTGTGGTGGGGGGGTCTCGGGGTGGGGGTGGGGGTGGGTGGTGAGCTTTGGGGGGGTGTGTGGTGGGGAGCTGGCTCGTGTTTGGGGGGGGTTGAGAGCTGAGGGTTTTTTTTTTGGGTGAGGAGCTGAGGGCTTTTGGGGGGGAGGGACGGCGAGAAGGGGAAAAATTGGGGGGCGGGAAAAATGAAAAAAAAAAAAAGAAAGAAGGTGGGGGGTATTCCACGTCACACCACAATGTGGTGTGACGTTGTAGCTTAGTTTCCACGTCACACCACGTTGTGGTGTGACGTTGAAACCCAGGTTTCCACGTCACACCACAATGTGGTGTGACGTGGAAAACCCCCCTCCTTCCTTTTTTTTTTCATTTCCCTCCCCCCATTTTTTCATTTTTTTCAGAAAACACTTTTAACGTCACACTAAAATATTAGTGTGACATGGAAAAGTTTCAACATCACACTTAATTTTAAGTGTGACGTTGTTTCTTTTTTGTTGATTTTCAATGTCACATTTTTAAATAAGTGACGTTAATTGGTGACATAAAATGGGCTTTTTGTAGTAGTGTAGTAGGAAAAGTAGGATAGATTAGTAGTATTTAGTAAATAAATGCTCCATAGTTACTCTTTGCTAGTTCTTTAACTTAGTCCTTACTACTTTATTACTTTTTACACATTGAGGACAATGTATTGACTAAGTGTGGGGGGAGGGGTTCCTGAATTGATATGTCTATTGTCATGGGGTGCTGAATTATGTTGTTATGCCAATTTTTGAAAATTTTTCTGCCTATACTTGAATTTTTGCAACTCCACATTTTGGAATGTATGAAAATAGATCTCACTGAGTCAATTTGGAGTTATGCTTTTTCATGATTGAATATAATGTTTTAATTGATGGTTGTTCATAGAGTTGGCAATGTGAATTGTTCTATTGATGCATAATGATTAGATCTGTGTGCACTTGGCTATTGTTAATGAGCATGAGAGAGTAAACCCTTGTTGGAAGGACTTTTGAGCCTAATTTCCTATTCTGTGCGATTATCCACTTGATCTTCCATTCTTCAGAACTTGTCTCAACTCTTGGTCTAAATTGCATTGCAATTGTGTGGTGAAAGTGATTGAGGCATTCGTATTCTTACCCTATTTACCCAAACACAAACCCTCATTCTTCCATTTGTACACCCCTTTTGAGCCTTCACTTCCTTTTATTCATCATTTTGGCAAGTGATAATGCATATGCATTCTATTCCATTCGGATGTTCATTGTATCCCAATGTATTATGTGCTTTTGTGTTATCATTGAGTATTGCTACTATTATAAATATGCTTGAATGCCATGCAAAAAAAAAAAAAAGGAGGAAGGAAAAAAAACATAGAAAAATGAAAAAAAAAATTCAAATAGAAAAAAAAAAAGAAAAGGGAAAAAAAACGGAAAATAGAAAGAAGAAAAAAAAAGTGAAAAAAAAAAGCTCAAACAAGAAAAGAAAGAGAGAATAAGGCATTCTTATTAGAGTTGTGTGAGTAGCAAACATATTAATGTAAAGCATGTTTTCAATGTGAAATGTTGGGATTTGCTTTGGATGCTTATCATTCATTACGTGTGCATATTCCTTGCCTTATCCTTCATTCATTCCATGTAGCCTACTTCCATCATTACAACCCTTGAAAGTCCTCATGATTCATTGCATAATTGTGATAGTAATAGAGATAGTATAGTTGTTACAAGCCTATGGTAGAATGTGGATTAAGTGGACTTGAGTGAAATAAAATTACCCAATAAGGTGAGTTGAGTGAAACACAATTATCCTTGAGTGATCTCTCTTGTGTTTATTTTCATTGGTTGATTGCATATTTGACTAATTCCCTTGCATTGATTTGGACCATAAGCATTGCTAGCTTGTTGATATCATTGGTTAGACCATTGCATTCCTACCATGAACTTGTATAATTTTAAATTGGTGTTAGTGGTGGTCTTGTTTTATATATCAAAATTAATTATTTTTGCTCAGGAGTGCAAAAGTTTAAGTGTGGGGGAGTTGATATATCCCTATTTTATCATGGTATTTCATATTTTATTTAGGGATTTTATCATTAATATTGAGCTAAAATGCATTTATTATGATTTAATTGAATTAAAGAGGATTGTGTGTAAAAAGAGCCAAATAAGGAAATAATTATCACATTTGATTGATTATTTTGAGTGATTAATTCTTGGAATGCAAGGTATTATATTGTGGTTAATTTTTCCTTGTAGAAAATGAAGAAAATGGGCTGAAATTGCTGTTTCTGATATTTAGCAAAAATTACAGAAAACGACCCAGAATTCTGAAAAGCTGCAGAACAGTTAGGAGAAATTGCAGAAACTGGCCCAGAACTTCCAGAAATTGCACAGAAGGCCCAAATTCCGAAAATCAGCGCCCTGGATGGTTTTTAATTAGGTTTTTCGGCAGAAAGAGAAGAAGAAGCGCCGCACAGCAACTCCAACCCTCCCATATCATCACTTTTCATCAATAATCACCTTTTCTCATCATCTACCACCAATCTTCACAAATTTCACCTCTTTTCTACCATCTTCTTCCTCTTTCTTTCCTCTTTCTTTATCCTACCTTCCACAAGCAACCTTCCAACCACCCATCCATGGCCTCTTGGTGTAGCAAACAATTTGTAGCGGTGATTTGCATCATGAGTGGCTAATTTTCTTGTGCTTATTGGAGAGGATGAACTAGCTTGAGCTATGGAGCTTCTTATAGGGGAGTTATTTATTTTTCATCTACTTGCCTAATTATATTTCAATTTCCTATGTTAGGTTTTGTTATATGATTGTGGGACTAAGATTTGTCGTTCAATTTCTCTGTGTGGATTGATTAAACTTGTAATAGTTATTGGGATTTGTAACTTGGTGCTTGAATTTCTATTTCCTATTTTTGAGTTCAATAAAATTATATTATCTATCATCGTTTGATCGATTGTATGATTTAGTTGGGCTTGTCATTTGTCTCCGTGAGCATTTGAATTTAGAGGAACAAGTTGCTTTGACCAATTTTGATTACACACTAAATGGTTTATGAAAAATAGTTTAATTGGTGATTATAGCCTAGCGTTTAGGAATAATTGTTGATTAAATTCATTTGACCCAAACCGTGTTTGGGGTTTGCAATTTGACTTAGTGATAAATTTACTCCCATACATTTTCTCAAGCAAGGATAGCTAGTATTCCATCTCCAAGGAGCATATCTTTATTAATTTTTCTCAAATCCAATTTCATCAAGTCATTCTCCGTTTATTGAAAAAACCAAAAAAAAAATAGTAGCTTAGGATTTATTTTAATTGCATTCATAAGTAGTTTGATAGATATAATTAATCTCAAAACCCATTTTAATGATGCTTTTAATACTTAGTTTAGCCTAGGATTTCAAATAAAGAGGCTCCGCAAGAGAATCGACCTGTGTTGTGCTATATTGCATAATTTGGAATTTTTGAATTTAACCCAAGACGACTAAAGATGTTAAATCAACCATTTTTCCTAGAGTTTTCTTTCCTCCCCAGTTTCTTAGAAATATTTCAATTTCAGAGTATATCAATAAAAATTTGTCTCATATTTGACCATAAAAAAAAAAAAGAAAGTTGTCTTGTCTCTCATTAAATGTCATTTTGCTCCACCAAGTCAACTTTGCTTATAAAATAAGATCTCGAATCTCCACACACATTTTTATATTTATTTTTATATATACAGAAACAATAAGAAACCAAAGACACATAACTTTACCCACAAAAAAGAGTTAAAAGGTTTTTTTTGAATTTTCTTATATTGATAAGTCTTTTTCCATTGCATTACGAAAAGATAACACCATTGAGTCACACAGAGACATTCTGGACTACATAATACATGAAAACAAATCTTCCTTCTGCTGCATGCCATGAACTGTAATGCGATAACATAAAACATCGATGCTAGGCATAAACTTGCGTACAAAGACAATAGATGACACCCAAAAGCTCAACTTCTATCATAGCCGACCTCGTGCTAGTTTAGTGGATAACTCTTCCAACATTGGCGGCGACACCGCATGCATGAACTCAGGGTCCCTTCCAAGAAGTTCTAATATTTCATAAGACATGCAAAGCTCAATGTCAATGCTATCTTCTTCTGATCCAGCATCAACCACTAGGTCCCAATCATACATATAAGATGGGCCCCTACGAAGCCCTAAAGGCCTTCCCCAGCCAAAGTCAATGGCATAAAAATTGGATCTTTGACTTCCACCGGTATGCATCTCCTTCCCAAATTTCCCACTTTGTAAATGCACAATTGGATTTGGGATCAAAGCTTCAAAGTCACTTTTGATCTTCTCTTCTGTGTATGATGAGATCGTCTTGTTCATCTCCAAAGCAAACTTTCCATATCCTTTATCTCCCACCAAGTCCCTTACTTTCATTTTCACATAAACAAACTGCACTGTGTTGCCAAAATAATTGTCAGGAATAGGTGGGTTTGAAATTCTAGACCTGGCACTTGCGAGGACACCATAAACGACTTCTTCGTCTGGGTCAAGATGCAGATTTTTAATCACATATTTCCAAACATGGCTAATAACAGCTTGTAAAGAGGAGATTTTGTTGTTGATAACACCATCCTCCACCTCTAAGTTAGCTTTTGCTTTGAGTTGGTCAATTTTTTCCCTTTTAAAGTGGAAGACCCTCTTACTAATCGGAGGTGGGTGAAGAGAGCTATCATATTCATCAGCGAAATTCTCCATTATGTCTCTAAAACGTATTCGTATAGGTCGTTCAATGTCACCATGAGGAAACCATCGTTCAAATGAAGCAAGCTTTGTGTTTGACCCAACATGATTCAAACCATTTTGACTAATCTTAGCCCATACATTCATGAAGTCCCAGGCCGCCTTCGCTTCAGCAAGACAATGGTTTATTGAGAAAGCAATGAAGATGCCATCCACAAGCTCCGTAACTTGAACCGCCATTAATGGTATATGAGTTCCCTCAAAGTTCTTCGATTTTCCAAGTGGGAAGAAAGAGTCAACAATTGGAGGAACATAAGTGGGTTCAAGGATATCAGCCAATGTTATGTTGTTTGCGATGGCATGAACAAAGCTTGCTCCGGCGTTGTTGCAAGTGATGAAGATGGAAGAGGTGCCATCATCGTCGTCGTTAGGGACGATAGCAAGACGGCCGGCCAGGGGTACGAAGAAATCAAGGGTGCCAGAAAATGAGTCCTTAAGATGTTGGATCACTGAGGACATTGATATGGTTGGTTTTTGGTAAAGAAGTCCCTTTTGACCATATTCGAGAAGTAGAAATCGAAGATCCCATGGATTGAGCTCGATTTGCTCAGGTGAATTGCCATTATTAGGGTGGCTTCGTGGTTGGATTGGTGTAGTGGAGATCCTTGCACTGTTGCCATGGTAATGCTATGGTTGGTGTTTTGATTATCTACCATTGCTAGGTTCAGTATCCTGTTAGTGATATACTGTATATCAAAGGGAAATTGGTTTTCCTATTCTTAAAAAAGATATGAACAACAACATCAACAACAACAACAAAGCCTTATCCCACTAAGTGGGGTCGGCTACATGGATCGCACGACGCCATTGTGCTCTATCGGAAACCAAATCTTTAGATATATTATTTATTAAAAGATCTCGCTCTACAACTTCATTAAGTGTAAGCCTCGGTCTCCCCCTTCCTCTCTTAATCGGACTCCAGACTGTTTGATCTACCCTCCTCACTGGCGCATCTAATGGCCTTCTTTGTACATGTCCAAACCACCTCAAACGATTTTCTACCATTTTCTCACTGATAGGTGCCACTCCAACTCGTTCGCGTATATGATCATTCAGAATCTTATCCTTTCTTGTGTGACCACACATCCATCTCAACATCCTCATTTCAGCTACCCCCATTTTATGTTCATGTTGACCCTTCAAAGCCCAACATTCACTACCATATAATACTGCTGGTCTTATAGCAGTGCGATAAAACTTCCCTTTTACCTTATTGGGTACTTTTCTATCGCAGAGAACTCCAGTAGCTTTCCTCCACTTACACCACCCAGCTTGAATTCTATGATTGACATCGTCATCAATCTCACCATCTTGTCTTATAATTGATCCCAAATACCTAAACTTTGTCACTTGAGGGATTGTTTGCTCTCCCAGTTTAACCTCCAAATCACCTCTAAGTTGTCTATTTGCAAAATTGCAATGCATATATTCTGTCTTACTCCTACTTAAACGGAAACCCTTCGACTCCAACGTGTTTCTCCATATCTCTAATTTATCATTAATCTCCTCTCTTGATTCGGCCAAAAGGACTATATCATCAGCAAAAAGCATGCACTTAGGGACCTCTTCTTCTATAGGCTCAGTTAGAGCATCTACCACTAAGTTAAACAAATATGGGCTCAAAGCTGATCCCTGATGTAAGCCAATTCTAATAGGGAAGTCTTTTGTCTCACCTCCCGACGTTCTAACCTTAGTCAATACCCCATCATACATATCCTGTATAACTTTAATATAAGCAACACATACTCCTTTCTTTTCCAAAGCTTTCCAAAGTAAATCTCTCGGCACGCGATCATACGCCTTTTCTAAGTCAATAAAAACCATATGTAAGTCTCTTTTTCTACTTCGATACTTTTCCATTATCCCCCTTAGTAGATATATCGCCTCAGTTGTGGATCTCCCTGGCATGAACCCAAACTGTCTCTCAGAAATATGAACAATGAGAGTTAAATATATCTAGACCGTCTGGATTAATTTTAACGGCTTAGATTTGATTTTAAGTTATTCTGAAAAAATAAAATTATAAATCGTCCAGATGAGATTTAGATAATTTAGATATGTTTTTCTCTCCTTACTCATCGGGTTGGGATACTAATTCCAAATTAAACGCCCATTTGTTGTGATTTGATACAATAAGTCAATAAATCAAAATCTTTCATCTAATCTTGCGTACGACTCAAAGGACATCACATGTAATGGAAATATTTATACATATATTAGACAAGGTATGATAAATGAATACATTAACCAATTATCTCCCTCTTATGATGCCTCGTGGTGCGGGTCATAGTCTAATATATTAGTTTATCATACCACTTGTCAGCTATTAACGTGTCCATGACAATTAAGATGCATAACTTAGCTAGATAAATTAATTCTTTCCGGTGTTTTGTATGAAATTTAAGTTTATTACTTATTTCTTGTGAATAAACTATAATTTAATATAAATTCTATATTTTATAATGACACAATAACAATATAGAGTAATACTATTATATATTGTTTTAAAATTCATTTCAACTTTCATTAATTAATCGAAAAATATTTTTGACTGATCGAGCTCGGGCTACTTGAATATCTCTAGTTAATAGTATCAATGTATGTAACCAAAATATAATACATTACATCAAGGAGCTTCTGGTTCTATTCTGTTTGTCTTCTATAATTCTTTCTCCTGTGAGATCGATGGCCTTTGTTTCAAGTATTCAGCATGATGAATGGAGTGAGAGAAAAGAGGTTGAGGTCAAGTTTGAATTTTCATTTGATAGTTACAAAGAAAAGTCTTTCCGGCTGGGATTCAGCAGTGTGTAATAGAAAATATATGTCTATGCCTCTGTACAGGCTAAAAGTTTTTTTTTTTTAAAAAAAAAAAAAAACTATGCTATAACATGTGCGTTATGTTCTGTGCACATGATGACCCATCACCCAAGGTCACTCATGATCTTCCCTTCGCTTGTTGAGATTAGAAATTACTTCAAAGTTCGCATTTGCTTTGGGTTTAACAATTTTTTTCTCTTATAAAATAGTGTCTGGATTTCCACACCGCCACACAAGTATTCATGTGTTCAGAAAAAAGAAGTCAAGAAACCAACCATAGACATTAGATAGGACTTTACAAAAAAAAGTGGAATTACATCTTTTTTTTTTCGGCCAAAGTGAAAATACATCTTTGAATACTATAATATTAATGTATTTCTCCAATGCATTACGAAAGCAAAGACACCATTTGTTAACTTGCTGTACAAAAACCTATCTACTTAATGACCAAAACATTAAACAACAATTATGGCCTTAAGGATTGTCCGAATATATACAAAATTTAATAATTTTCAATATTATAGCTCAAATGTATAACTTTTAAGTGAATGTTTACAAATAGTAAGATTTTACAACCATAGATAAAGTATTGTTTAAGTACCTGCCATAGTAATTTATATTTAAAACTGAAATAATAATGATTATCAAAATAGAAAATTGAGAAGCAAATAAGAAATACTGATCAAATCAATAGACCTTACTATGATAGAAAAAGAATGGAACTTGTTGAGAACTTTACCATGGTCTTAAAGAATTAAACTAATTTTCTCAAGAACACTAATTATGGTAGAAAGGAACAAAACTACAAAAAAATATTCCACCACGATTATCTATTTATGACCAAATAACATGGTTTTTATAAAACAATTATTTTTTTCAAAACTATTTAATATTTTTTAATGTAGAAAATGATCTACCATGGTAATATAGTTCCAAATAATATACTCCCTCCGTCCCTTATTATAAGAGCAAAAAATTTGAACTGTTTTGATCCTTATTATAAGAGCCTGCATGTAAATATCTATATCTGGCAAAAAAATGTATATGTAAATAACCATGTATTTTGTTTTTGGCCAACGGTAAATATCCATGTATTTATATATATATATGTGTGTGTAAATATATTATATACCATAATAACTCATATATTTAAACAATAATGAAGAGGCCAATCACACACGAAGTCACGAACTGATGATGGCGGAGGTATGACATATTTTATTTATTTGTTTAACAAATAAATGTTACCAATCAAAAAACGAGAGGTTGCATTTTATCAGCAAAACGCTACCTAAAATCTTATTTCAAAATACCTCTAAAAGCGGTAGCATTTCTTTAAACTTAATGCCACCTCACTATTTTTCAAAAAGAAAAAAATAAATAAACTTATAGCATTTATAAATTTAAATGCTACAATATGTAATTTATAAATAAGCGATAGCATTTCTTTTATTAAATGCTACAACATAAATGCTACTAAATCCACTTTTTGTAGTAGTGTTTGCCCATTTTATCTCTCATCATTTTTAAATATTTCATTCTAACTTCTATCATTATTTGTCTCTCTTATACACTCTCATAAATAAGGCAAACTTGGAAAAAAAACCATGTATTTCAGACATATTTATCTCTCCCAACCACTTTCTTAATATGTGTGATTTTACCTTTTTGGCTCTTATAATAAGGGTTGGAAGGAGTATTAGATATCTAATCAAGATAGGAAAGACCAACATAATAAAAGAGGGTCTAACCTAATTAACAGGAAACAACCACAATAATTTAGCAAATCATTTATAGATTAAAAAGATTTCGTAATGTAAAAATAATCATATTGTCATGACAATTAAATATAAAGTGGCATAAACGTGCTCTTGACTTGACTTTTAGTAATACTTAACACGTAAACCTAAAGGGTTAGAGCAGATTTTGGGCAGCCTTCTCTTCTCATATCTAATCTCTACACTCATTTCATCCCATTTTCTTCCATTTTGTCACTACCAAACCTCCATCTCCCATCATATTTCCATGGATAGCTATATCAACTTCTACCTCTTACTATTATGAAGATTCTCATGTTTGGCTATAGTTATTCCTTCTCGTAGAGCAATGGATTGAAGATTGAGCCTGAAGCTTCATAAGGAAGTTCACTTTCAATTTTCTGCATCTTTAATGTATGCAATAATATTTTGATGTTTGTAATGGGGTACCATACATTTTGAGGGATATGGATGTAATTTGGATTTCTTATTGAGCATTTGGCATTTTGTGCTAAATTAAATAATATTTATATATCTTATATTTTGACTGATCGACATTTACTTGATTATGTTGTGGAAAATCCTATGTTGAGTTAATTAAGGTGTTGATTACTTATGTTGATGTTTGATGATTGAATTGAAATATCTAGAGTTTTGATTTTTAGTTAGAGGGATTAGCATGCGATTAGTCAAGGGTGTTAATCAACCTCAAACTAATCTTGCGGAGCCCCTTGAGCATATTCATTAATCTAGCAAACTCCCATAATTAATTGAAGCAACGATGGTCTAAGCCTATTGGTCAAGGAGATTTCATTCATATTTGCAACCTATTTCATTACATATGCCATTTTTTAATTAAAAACAAAAAAACAAGTAGCTCTATTATAATTTATATTTCATTGCATTTTGATCAACAATCATTCGAAAATCAAACCCAAGTTTTACTGTTTTAATGGCATGTAGTTACCTAGAAACTAATAATTAAGGCTTCGAGAAGAGAATAACTTTAGCTAATACAAGTCCTGATATCGTTCTCTCAAGGAACCAGTGTTAAGTTAATTCCAAGTAGCCTAAATGTAAAAGAATTAAAATATATTTTTTCTTTGTTTTCCTAAAGATGTTTAAAATACTATTGCAAAAAATGCCTTTCGTGGCGCCACTTAGGCGGCCTTTTTTTTTAAATAAACACTGCATTAGATGAATTAACTTTTTTAAAAAAAATATATAACTTAATATGACTTTTAATAGAAGAAGCGTCGCATTAGGATTTTTAATTTATAATTTTTTTAAAAAAATTATTTCATCTAACGCGGTGTTTGTTTCAACAAAAGGTGCATTAGCTCAATTAAATATTTTTTAAAATTATATAACCTAATGTGGCATTTTTTTTTATAATAAATGCCGCGTTAGGTTATATGAATTATATTTTTTTTTAAAAAAATTAATGCCCTAATACGGTGTTTTCTTTTCTACGTAAAACGTCTTGTTTGGGTTTTAACAAAAAAAATCAAAAGTTCCCTCTCCCTCTGAAGCTTTATTCGCGTCCCCAACCCCTTACTCTAACTTTCACAAGCCTTCCTTCATGTCCGGCTATGGTCTTTAGTATAACGGTGTTAGATTATTCATTTGGTGCGATCTGGGTTTTTCATTTCTCAGCTCGTCATTTTGGGATAGTTTGATTTAGGGTGTTGAGTCCTACTAACTGGATGATTATTCGTTTAATTTGGTGATAGTTTGAATAGATAAAATGTATTTATGATTGTTGCTTATTTGGAAAAAAAATTTTTATCTTGATCAATGTTTTTATTAACCGTTTTCCCTGCATGCTTGAGTAGTTCAAATATTAAGGCGAATTTGAGTCTTAATCTAATTTATTTCTCCAGGATTTATATTATATGTTGTTGTTGTTATCATTGTCATTGACTTTGATCTCTTGTATGTTAATGAACTGATTGACATCAAAACAAATGAATTAGAATTTTTGTTCATTTCCTGGCTCCTTATTTTTTTATCAAGTAAATAAACCTCTATTTATCCATGACCATTGTATTGTCTATGTCCTGCTATTCGACCCTATTATGATATTTGACACAAAATTTAGTTACCCCTTCCATAATTAATTTGATCTATGCTGATAAATTATATATTATGTGCTGCCAGTGGACTAAATTTATCACTTTTTCAATTGGAAAATGCTAGTGCTAGAAAAATTTTACTCAAAAATGATATATTTTTGAACAATATCAGATTAATGGTCAATAAGAATAATTGTTTTCTTTGTTGTATCCTTCAGTCGGTACTCTTAAGAAGAAAGGTGTTGAGCCAACTCCTGCAGACTTGAGGAATAAGTATGACGTGGCAGATCATGACACTTCCAATGCTTGTTTGGCAAATGATGCTGTTGATGGAGCTTTATTAGAGTTCATGGTAAGTTAATTTGATATCTTTCCATGTGTCTGTCTGGGATTTTCTGCCAAGTTTCTCTTTTGCATGAAATTCATTTGATTGATATGTTTATACAGCTGCATACAGTCCCCTTGACAAATTTGTTCTCTACTAGGCTATGAATATCTGAATACTCCTCCATATGATCAGCATCTTAGATGCAAATGCTTTATGTGAGGTAAAATTATCAATGTTTGTTAACTGTTCTGGTCTGAAACAATGTTTTTGGGTTGAGACAAGCAAGCCATGCATTTGGAGTCTGGGACTATATATTTTCTCCTGGTTTCATACAACAAGAGCCAGCGGAGAGGAAAAGATGACAGAGGTAAATGACTGTGTTGCTTTTATTACTTTTTTGTACTAGCTTCTAGTTTCTTTTTGACTATGTAATCTTAATGGTTCAATTATGATTTTATAAAAAATTTTCATTGATCCTTTTCTTTTTGTTTTTCTTTAGTTGATTTTGTCAAAATTTTTCAAAATGGAGACCAGAAAGGTATCTCCATAGATAGGTATCTCCATAGATGAAAAGATGGAGTTACCTCATAAGGATGCTGCTGTAGACGGTCAAGTTAATAAAAAATCTTTCGTTGTAATGGAAGTAGACATGAATGCCGAAGAATCATGATTCTTCCTGAATGTGAAGAATCTCTTGCATCTTGAAGAAGAAAAAGAAGAAGAGGAAAACAGTGAGATTTACTTCCCACATTGACCTCCCTGAATGTGAAAAATTCTGTTCATGCTCTCTGGGCTTT
Source organism: Mimosa bimucronata (assembly GCA_037074515.1). Taxonomy (NCBI): domain Eukaryota; kingdom Viridiplantae; phylum Streptophyta; class Magnoliopsida; order Fabales; family Fabaceae; genus Mimosa; species Mimosa bimucronata. Next base: position 9,761,142 of record CM073447.1, read on the forward strand.
TCTCACTGCTATTCCCAACACTCAGAAGGTATACCATTACGAACCCTAGTTTGCTTTTGGATACAATGTTATTTTAAATTCTGGATATTGGCTTATTTGCTGCAATTTATTTTTTCTGTTATCAGATCTTGAACAAGTGCCGCACGTTTTTCTGTGAAGCCATTAATTGGCTAACTTTGGTGTTTTATCATTCTAATCTTTTGTTTTATTTATCTGACTAGTAAACTGCTTGTTATAATGTTTCTGGGTTTTCATTCTAATCTTTGGTTGCTAGATGATTATCTCACTTACATGAGAACTTTCAAATTTCCTTGTCTTGATTAGTCACTGATAGACAGCATTTGGGGACCCTAAGGAAAAAGCCATCTGGTTACTACTAGTATGTATTTCTGGTTATTTTTATTGGGATAAATTTATTTGTCAATGTTATCTTTGCAGACTGTCAATCACTGTTTATTGGTGGTTTGAGTGCAGAATTTCAGGCTGCCACAAGATTGTAAGCTCGCTTATTGTTTATGTGAATTCCAGAATTCACTCTTGGAATTTAAAATGTCTTGGCATTTAGCTATAAGTTCTGGTGTTTATTTTATTTATGATGACATTGAGATTTAAAATTTGTAATTTTTATTTTGTGTTGTAACATTATTTGCTTACAATATGAATAATGTAAATTTTAAACTAAAGAAAATAAGCAATTTCAAAAATACTCTAACTTGGCGTTTTTCTGAGAAAATGCCGCTATAAGCTACGCCTAACTGCGAGAACAATTGCAGTAAAGAGCACTGAAATTTGGATAAAGTCGGTATAGTGCCGTCTCGGATCTACTCTCCAAGAAATTAAACCCAAGGGGCAGTGGAAACTATCCCTGGGTGTAGATCTCAAGGAGTCTAGTGTAATTTGATTCCTAATAGCTAATATGCAAATTTGAGAAAGCGGGTAAAAGCATTTTTAGTTAATTTTGGGTATAAAAGTTGGTGTTGAAAAGTGTTGTATGTTCAAGAAAGAATTGAGATTGGATTTAACGGGAGATTTGGATTAAAATGGTTGGTTATTCTTGGTAAATAGAACTTTCGGGAATCATTGCTTCTTAAGATTTTTGGGAGTTAAAAAGGGCCAATTTCTAAAGAACCTTAAAGGAACCCCTCTAGGCTAGGCTTAGATTAATTTAACTAATGCCGGAACCCCGTACGTTAATTAACTTAACCTAATTTGATTAAGCACCTGACCCAATTAAATCTACTAATTGCAAGGGACTATTAATCCTACAACTGGAACCCCGAATTGCAACTAAATTATCCTATTAATTCCAATTTATTGGTGGAACCCCATCCAATAACTTGAACCCAATAGGTTGAAGTCCAATGTCACTCAAGTAACAAGTAGATTTACTTGCCAATTTCTAAACATAAATACTTGACACCATGATCCACTAAACAAGAAGCCTCATTTAGCACAAGATTTTAACAAGAAAAACATATATTAGATGATGATCTCATACAAATAAAATATGCTCAAGTCAATAGGCGCAATGTCAAGCATCCATACAAACAAAATAGACAAGATAAATTGTTTCTACCACTCTCATACAAGATATAGAATAAGCTTACAACCAAATGCATAAAATAATCCCTAGAACCCTAGATAAATTGAGATACACATAAGGAAGAGAGAGTGGAGAACAACACTCTGCTTTGAAGCTTCAAGCTCCTCCCTTGAGCTCCATCACCAAGAATAGAAAAGCTTAGTTGATGCTCTTCATGGGAAGAACAGCAGCCAAGGTGGAAGGAATGGTGGCCATGGGGGTTGGAAGAGAAGAGGGTGGAAGATGAACATGAAATTGAGAGAATGAGAGGATTAGGGTTTGTGTGGATGACCAAATCTACCTTCTAGGGTTTAGATTTTCATATTTATAGGTCCCTCGAGTTGGGTCTAAGAGTGGGTATTGAGTTGGATCCGAATTAAAAGCCCAAAATGCGAGTTGATTTTTTAGCAGATCGTTCCGCTAGCCGTGCATGGGCTTGTCGTGGCGAGGCCATGGAGAGCATTGGTTGCTTTTGGCTCTTTCTGCCTCACTCGCAGTCTACTCGCCGTGCCTTTTCTAACTTCTTTGGGCTTGCTCACCGTGGGCTTTGCCGTGGCCTCTGAGGCTTTTCTGCTCCCTTGAATTGTTGCCCTCTTCACCCGGGATCCAATTCCTTTGGTCCTAGCGACCGTATGATTAAAAATAAGACAAAATCAAGATCAAATAACCCTATAAATTAATCAACACAATTAATCTACAATTATGGCTAATTAATCCAAATTTTATACTCATCCCACCTAAGAGTCTAAGATCTTTAATAAGCACATTTAGACCAATATCACATCTCAATCATATTAATTGCCTCAAATTAGACATATAAAAACATACAAATTCAAGGATTTGTCAGGCAGTGCCAGCTTTTGTGACGTTTTGGTAACGCCGCAAGAATATTTAAAAAAACACCACGAAAGGCATTTGTGTAGTAGTGAAAGATGCAAAAAATCCTAATTACTATAAAAGAGCTTCCCTGAATTAAAGGAACTTGTTATCATCGCTTCTAATGAATATTGGGAGTTGCTATAGTTCAAAAGCATTGCTCGAGAGACCTCTTATAGCTCATTAAGGTTAGATGAATTAGCACCCCTGACTAGTCGAATGCTAATCCCTCTAATTCCTAACTCGATAACCGCTAGCCTATACTAATTTGAAATAATTCAAAAGCATACATGTAACCTAACCAGTCACTACAAATCCAAATATATTCAATAACATAACTAAATAATCGCCCACTAATCCAGTTATACAATAAAAGTTATTTACGAAAAGCAAAGATGCAAATGAACAATGGAAATTATTAAATATCTAATCTCTCCATCGTAGAGACCTCAAATGACTAATCTAAGTATTCAATAAACTACACTAGACCTAGCATCTAGCATAATCAATAAAAAGAATTGAAAGATTAGACATTTACTACACTTTTTTGTGCAGAGTCAAGCTTCCTTCATTGATTCAGGGAAATTGGGTTCCTTAGCTTCTTATGGAAGCATCCATGAGAGTGATATTGAGATAATGGATGATTGCGGCTGCCAAAATCTGATTTATTTTTGCCCTATATAGGTCGTAGTATTTATAGGCTTGGAAAGTAACCCGCTTGACCAGGATATCCAAAAGCATACACTACAAAAAAAGGTGGGATTTACTGGCCGTTAAATTAGTGGTGGTTAGCAAAAACCACCAGTAAGTGCAAGTTAGTGGTGGTTTGACTCGAAAACCGCCACTAACTTTGACCATTTGACCCAAGCCATAATTAGTGGCAAAAATTAGTGGCTGTTTGAGTGTGCAAATAGTCGCTAATGTGGTGCAATTTGGCACAAATTTAGTGGCTTGTGTGAAAAAAAACCCGCAAAAAATGAAGGGTTATGTAATTAGTGGCAGTTTGTATTCCGTCGGCGGCGGTTTGACTAATAATCGACACTAACGCGAAGTACGCTTTAATGATGCTATGTGAAGTGTGTTTTTTTAGTGGCGCCTTAAAACCTCTAGTAATTACTGGTAGTTAAGGCGAAACCACCACTCAATGCACATGTTCAAAAGGCTCAGCAGGAGTTTTTTTTTCAGAGAAAAGGACATCTGAAGCATACGGATTTTATAAACACGAGTGTCATTTTTTGTCTTCATTCTGTCAAAATCATGGCCAGGAATAATGATCGAAGTAAAGAAAAGAGGCCAATGAATGATCAACAAATGGAAGAAGAGGAAAAACACCATAAGTAAGAGCCTAAGGAGATTGAGTGTCGCCAGATAAAGGAAGAGCACCGCCGGATAGAGGAAGAGCAGGTTCCAAACCATATGTTCTCCATGAATTCTTTAACCAGAAGATGCTTGACTTGATCCACCTGCCCCAGTTAGAAGATATACATAATTTTGTGGACCAAGATGATGATGTTGATGCGAGGCGCTCTACACGATCCACTGATAGATCCACTAGATATAAAGTACAAGGTTAGGGTAAGGAAATTCATTTTGTTACCAGTTTTATAAGATAAAGTCAATTGTAATATTTTGTTATAATATATTTATATTGTGTAAATTCATACAGACTCTTCTGGTAGCACAGGCCAAAGGAAGATGTCGGTGTAAAATGTGTAGAACTTGCAAAGCAAGAATACCGTGAAGGTTAACTGGAACTTGCTCACCAGAAAACAGAGAGGCTAGGGGGTCAACTGTACAGTAGGTTTTGCACCAATGTTGGTGAGAATTACATGTGAAGGTTGTTTAATTTAAAGTAGGGTTAAGGATCAAGTCCATCCTGGAAGTGTCAAAAAAATCTCGTATTCACCCCGATAGTATTTTGTGGCTCAATGTAGCCGTAGAAGTACCCAAACGTAGCATTATAGCCCTGGAAGTACCCAAACCTAGCTCAATGTAGACATGGGTGCTTAGTTAACGGAGGGGGACATTGCTATATTTGGGTTCTTCCAAGGCTACAATGAGCCACAAAATACTTCCGGGACGAATACAATATTTTTTTGACACTTCCGGGTAAATTTACACCTTAATCCTTTAAATTAACTTAAATTTTATTTATTATTTATTATTATTGGAATACTATTTTAATTATAGTTAATTTTTTATTTTGCAGAAAAAGTTTTATGTGAGGGATACGTACAAAAATTGGTCCCAGTCAAAGATGGGTGACAGTTGGAAGTGTAACATCCCAAATTTTTAGATAATTATTAATTTTGGTTTTAAATATATTTTTGAGGGGATTAATTATAAGAGAAAGAATATGGAATAATTAACCGCATGAGAAAGAATAGGATATTTAAAATTTTAAAACTTGATATTCCTAGAATCTATAAATTTTTAAATATTTGAACATTGTAAAATAAAAATAGTGGGATATGACCAAAACTTAGCTAATTATTTAAATTTTGGGAGGATTACAAGTTCATACTAAAATTTAATTTTTTTTAATATATATAAATAAAAAATATAATTACCCATTCAATTAGTGGGTGACATGTGGCCACCCACCAATTGAATAGTTGTAGGTGTGTAAGTGGGTAACCACTTAAATCAATTTGGGGGAGTATCCCCCAATTGACTATAAATCGGGTCCCCTCCCCCTTACTGTAATAAGTTCGGCAACAAGAAGAGAGGAAAGAAATTAAAGGGGTGTGCTAGGGCTTTGGTTTGGGGTGATTCAAGAGCACTTTGAATATCAAATCCTCTAGGTAATTCTCTCATCTCCATTTCCTCCCTTTACCTTCATTTTCTTGAAAGTTCTCTTGTCCTTGTTTAAAGTTTTCATGATAGTTTTTTTTGGGCTTCTTGTATATTTCAAAAATCTGACTGAATTGGGTGGATTTTATTGCTTCTTAACTTGATTTTAAATCCATCTCAGGTTCTATTATGGTTTTCCTTGTTGGAAAAAGATTTGTTCATGATTTGGGTTATTTAAAATATGTGTTCTTGAGGATTTTATGTGGGAGTACGAAAATTTGACACAAACAATTAAACCTATTCCTACCTTGTTATGATTTCTAATACCATGGGCCTTTAAAGTTTGGCTTGGAACAAAAATTTTATATTTCAAAGTTTGGGAAAATTTAGGTTTTGGTCTTGATTCCGAGAATCTAAGTTTGTAACGGGAGTTTTATATTTTCAATAAGCTTATTAATAATGATTAGTGATTTCTAAACCATGAAATCTTTTGGGTCTTGGTTGAATTAATTTTTGGCTTGTCAAAATTTCAAAAATCATGAAAATTTTGAGTGTATTTTGAAGATATGTAATGTTATATGGTTTTGTTTATTCAAAAGAGTTTATTGATGTTGGATAAAGTTTATGATGTTTTAAATTCTTGGGTGATGATTAAATGCAAATTTTGGTCTTACAAAGTTTTGAAAATCTAACCATTTAAGAGAGGCTTTAAACTATAATTTTATTTTGAGTGATCCATTAGTTGTAGTAAGTTAAATTGTGATAGTGGATAATATTTAGTTGATTGGATGGTGATATCTTGAGTTATGGTAGGATGGATACAATTGGCCTAGAGGTGAATGCTGGTTAAAGTAAGTATTTGAGGATTAAATAAGAAGGTTCGCTGGCCACTATGGATTTAATTGGGTGTTATGGATATCATTGATATTGATTTGAGGGTAAATGGGTCAATTGGAGTATAAGTGTGAAAATGGCATATTTGGGTCAAATGTGGTAGTGGGCCTTAAGATTAGTAATTAGGTCTTAGGTAACTTGGGATGTGAGTCTCGAGCTGGGTTATTTTAAATAGTCTTGTTTTGTATTATCGAGTAATTAACTCGGTTCAATTGAATGATTGGTTGTAGATTGTAATCAAGGTTCATAGAGCACCAGATTAGCTTTTGTGGCTACACTTAACTTCTCCATAAGGTAACCACTTCCTTGTCTCGAGTTGTTGTATGATGAGTCGATAACCTTCACTACTGGTTGGTTGTGAAGCTTAGGCTAGCATGCCATACTAAATGGGTAATGATGAATAATTATTTCATCACTCTATGATGTGGAAATAGCATGTATTGGATCTTGTTTGATGTGAAATTGTATGTTGATAAAGATCATTCCTATATGTATACCTGGCTCCACTTGAGTATGTATGGTTAATTGTGATAGAACACATGTTGTATTTAATAACCAACCTGTAAAAGCATGATCATTCTATTATGGTTACATGTATATTGATGTTGGTTAGTATTAGTGCCTGGTATGAGTTTGGTTTCACCCCCTTCACGTGATGAGGTGCCCGAAGGCCATCGGGTTACCTTTTGGATTTATGTCCTGTGAGGACTTACTGACAGTACAGTCTGATTCTGTTGGCTTCTGCCGGGCCATGGAGTCTGGTTTCAGTGGCTCACGGTTAAAGGAGTTTGGTTCCATCATATGTTGTGATGATGGTCAAGTCTGGTTCTGGTGGCTTCCATCGGGCATAAAGTGTGTGTTACCCTCTTTAGAGGAGTATTTGCATAACTTGTAAAGATTTGGTGGTACATGCAAATTGTGGTTGTATCAATGTTTATATGTGATTTCATTCATTGAGTATTGAGGAAAATGATTGTACAGGTAATAAAAGTTTATTGTTGGATGTTCCACTTCTTTTGTATTTGTGATAAGAAATTGCTATTGAATGCTTTACTTAATTGCATGGTTCAAAAACTCGGATCGACCCAGCGGGTCAGACCGAAAACCCAGCAACTCGGGCATAGGGGAGGGTCAATTCTTGTTTCACCTAAGGGAGGAATCAACCTGGGAATATTCCGGGTTGACCCTCAAAACCCGGCCAACCGAGCGATTGGACCGGATTGGCCGAATTATTTTTTTTAAAAAAATTTCCTCAATTAGAATTAGTTCAGTCCAAAAGCTTCAAATCCAGATCGTACTCATCCACTGTAGTGCCACGTCACCTTATTTTATTGCTTCTTATCTATCAGTTTCAAGAGCAAATCCATTGCAAAATATCTCTTCAGAATCTTACACAGTTAAAATGCATTTCAATTGACAGTTGACACACACGAGCATAGCTGAAGTATTTTAACAAATTAGGGGTTTACATTTTATTTAGAAGTGGTTTGGATAGTGATTTGAGAATTTCAAAGTCTATTGTTCTATTGACTTTATTATTCCTTGGAAGCTCATCTGAAATTGGATGCTACTTGGGTTACTGAAAGAGTTTTTACTTAGTTTTTGAATTATTTTGATAGTATTGATTGAAGGATTGCAAGGAACTAGTGATGGACATTCTTAATGTTGATGTATTGTGTTTTTAAAATGTAACATTCCAAAAATTTAATTAAGAGTTAGTAGTAAATTAAGGATTGGTTTGGGGATTAATTAAGGAGTTTTGAGAGTTTTATAAACAAATATAGGAAAATAGAAGTATTTTGGGAATTTTTAAATGCCTAGTTTCTCTCTTAATTTGAGAAAATTTGAGTTAGAGAAAGTCCTTTTGGGGGCATAAGATGTCATAGTGGGAGAAAAACTTTAGTAGATATTTAAAATAAATTTTTTTGAAGTGAAAGAGGGATTTTATTCTAATGAAATATATCTTATCTTGAGGAATTAAGGGCCTAATAGTAATTTCATTCCCTACATATTTAAATTTATTATTGTTTTCCCCCTTGTTCCCTTATTTTCTTCCTTCTCCGTGCCCCCTTCCCTGATCTGAAACCCCTTAGCCTCCCCTGCTTTGTGAGTGAGAGAGAAGAGAGTGGGGAAGCAGCAGCGGCGGCGGCGACGGCTGCTGCTGCTGCTGCTGGCGCCGTCGAAAGTGTTCGTCACCGGCCGCAAGTGCACGGGTCGCACCAAGTAATAAAGTGATAAGTAAAGTATCGTTCCCATGAGGATTTGGTCCAAAACCCGGTCAAGCAATGATTGTCACACTATCACCCAATTTCAGTGATTCAAATGTAGAGATTGAAAATTAACTAAGAAAATAAACATATATTAAATGAAAATAAAATTATAAACAAGTGATTCTCCAACTTCAAGGATAAAATGGGTCCTAAGATTATCTATCCCCCTTGTACTTCTTAAAACTCAATTTAACCCCCTCTCAAAGATGCTCTCAATGAAACCACGTGCTAATCTAGGGTTCACAGAGTACTCATAAAAGCTCTCTCAAGTCAAGAACAAGTGTTTAGTCTTATTAATTGCACAATCTCTTGCTACAATTAATAAAACCCAATTATCAAGCTTCAACCCTAATGTGACTATGCAAGGCTAGCAAGTATATCTCTATCTTACCAACAAAACCATCCATTCGTCATGCAAACTTCAGGTTCTTGCACTACTTTACCCAAGTTCTATACTCAATCTAGCCCTCTCAAGCATCAATCAAGTGAACCCAACATCTAAATGGTGATCAGTCACTTAAAAGCATTAGGAATAGAGTAAACTAAACACATAGATATCATTAATCACAACATAAGAGGAGGAATCAAGAATCAATCCATACAAGGGTTCAACATAACCTTAGAATAGAAGTATTTAGCTACACATGTTCAACAACTCCATGGGAGCATATATATATACAAACAGAAACAGAGAACAAGAGAAGAGAATGAAGATGGGTGATCTTTCCTTTAATTCCCTTCTTATTTGTCTTTGATTTTGAAAGAGTAATTTTAAGGGTTTTGTTGATTTTTGAAATTCTGGCTTAATTGAGGTAATTGCCTGATTCTACTTATTTATTTAGGATATTCGATGATGATAATATGGTTAATTTGGTTGAATTTGCCCTATGTGAGATTTTGCTTGGTTAAAGTTGCATTATGGCAGGTTTAGATCAAGAAATCCTTTGAATTTTGGCTTTTGAACCTGATTTATGGTTATTGAAGGGTTGTTTAGATTCAACGATAATGTTGATTGGATTCATTGGGTTAGATTAGTGTCGGATGAAGATTTGGAGTGTTTGGGTGCTTCGGGGGGAGAGAGATATACTATTGAAATAAGTTGTGATAAGTATGGAATAACAATTTAGATAAATTGTATGAGGAAATTAGGCTATGTTTGAGTTAGTGAATGGTGAACATGGATTTAGAATAGTTATGTAAATATTTGGGTAGTTATGAGAATTGGAGAGGTAAGAAAGAAATGATTTGTGTTATTGGGTAAATTGGAGGGTGATTGTTACTTTGGGATTTAATAAGAGTTAAATGAACTTAATTAAACCAATTTGATATGTGATAACTCCTAGAAATTCATGTCGTTTGAGTATATTTTCCTTGAGTTTTATTAAATCATTGATAAATTTTGGATACTCAAGATAGAAAATGTTCATTTGATTTTTGGTTGCACATCATTGTTTAGTTATGTAGATTTTGATTATTTTTATAGTTAGTTTCTTATATTGTTTTATGTAATTTTTGTAGGAATAATTTGGTACAATAACCAAGTGATTTTAGCCCTCCACCAAGCTCCCAATTGAACAAAAATAAGACGAAGCCAGAGCAGCCCAAGGAATAAAGAAAACAAAGACAAGAAACCAGAGAAGACAGGACTTCGCCGTGGCCTGGCCACAGCGAAACCCACGGCGAGAGGCATTGGTCTCTGCCCTGTTTTGGTAGCTCGCCGCGGCGAGCTCCACTCATTTCTGTCATTTTTGGTAGTTCGCCGTGGGCTCGCCGCGGTGAGACCCACGGCAAACCTCGTGTTCTGCTGCGTTTTGACAGTAAACGGCGTACTAAATTAAAATAAAAGCTAGGGTTTTGAGTCCAGCCTTCATTCTTCGACTTTTGGGACATTTTGGGAGTGTTTTGCTCTGCTAGGGCTTGGAGCTTGGTGGGGATTTAGCTTGGGCTTGGAGCTTCAAAGAGATTTGGGCTTCCTCTCTTGGTTTATCTCTTCCATCTTCATTCTCTTCTCTTATTCTGTTTTGTAATGTTGTATATATATGCTCCCATGAAGTTGTAGAACATGAGTAGCTAAATACTTTGATTCTAGGATTATTTTGAACCCTTGTATGTATTGATTCTTGATTCCTCCTCTTAATTTGTGATTAATGATATCTATGTGCTTATTTTACTCTTCTCCTAATGCTTCTAAGTGCTTGATCACCATTTAGATGTTGTGTTCACTTGATTTATGACTTGAGAGAGCTAGGTTGAGTGTAGAACTTGGGTAAAATAGTGCAAGAACCTGAAGTTTGCATAAATGGATGGTTTTGTTGGTAAGATAGATATATACTTGCTAGCCTTGCATAGTCACATTAGGGTTGGAGCGTGATAATTGGGTCTTATTAACTTGTAGCAAGAGATTGTGCACTTAATAAGACTAAACACTTGTTCTTGACTTGAGAGAGCGTTTACAAGTACCCTATGAACCCTAGATTAGCACATGGTTTCGTTGAGAGCTTCTTTGAGGGGAGGTTAATCGAGTTTTAAGAAGTACAAGGGGGATAGGTAATCTTAGGACCCAATTTATCCTTGAAGTTGGAGAATCACTTGTTTATAATTTTATTTTCATTTAGCATACGTTATTTTCTTAGTTAGTTTTCAATCTGAACATTTGTGTCACTCAAATTGGGCAAGAGTGTGATAATTATTGTTTGACCGGGTTTTGGAACCAAATCCTCGTGGGAACGATACTTTACTCACTACTTTATTACTTGGCGCGACCCGTGCACTTGCGGCCGATGACGAACAATATGGCTTGAGCCTATATGGGGTTTTTATTGCTTAAATCTTGGATAATGTAGGATTTATAGTTGGATCTGAAGACTAATGTGGAATGTTGGTAGTATAACAGTTTTATTAGGCTTATTGATGCTATTTATTGATTCTAATTAAATGGGTTGGTAAAGTTATAAGTTGGATTGCATTTTTGGTTGTGCAAATTGTTAAAATTCTTGTGGAAATCTAGGTGTATGAATTGGATGATGATTCTTGAATAATGTGATGATTATTCTAGGTAAATTAATGTTAGTGATTTATTATTAATGATTTAGATTGTTGGAAAATTGGGTAATTGCAACAATAATTAGGCTAGGGATGATTTAGACAGTTTGAGAACTTGGATATGGTATTGTGGAATATAAATTCATAATGAGTTATTTGGGAGGATCATTTTAGGTTTGGGTTGAGAAGTGGGGCCAACCGAACAGAAGTGGTTATGTTAGCATAAACCAGGAATTTGTGTTCATCAAGGATAATTAAGTGTATGTGTATATATATATATATATTTATATAGTTGTCTTAAGCTCGATATGGGCTTAATTTAACTTAATCAAGCCGAGTAATGGTAACTTAGGCCGTAATGTTTCATGGGAGCTTTAAAGGGGCAAAGTCTCTATGTAGTATTGTTGAATGTCTCTTAGATTGGTGATTAATCGTATCTATATTGTTTTAATGGTGATTGTAGACGTCGGTTGGTCGAACTGAACTCGAGGACTGCATGCTATGGTATATTTATTGTTTTTGGCCAGTTCAAGTAACCGCTCTCACCTTACTACATTATTGTGTGTGATGTTAGTTGGGAGTTTCTAAATCCCTTTTTATATATGTATGTACATTTTGGTTTACAATATGGATTTCAAAAGTTACTTTTATACTAAATAGTCTATTGGGTGCCTTTGGAACTTCAATTATTGGTATATACAGAAGTTTGATATATTACTTATAATACCTAGCTAGCTGTGGTTTGGTGGTCGTTATTTATATCTTGATGGTTGTTGGTGAATTTTGGTGTAACACTGGGGAATGATTATTGTTGTGTATTAGTTGAGAATATTTGTTGTTTAAATATATATATATATACGTAGTTTCCTGGCTGGTTTCTTGGTTGAACTAATATGTGACATGTGAGGTGCTGTGATTGGGAAGCATTGCATTGTTACTATTATTGCATGACACTGAAAAATACCATTGCGTGATGTAACCCTCGATAGGCCAACCGAGTGGTTATATGTACCGGTCATCCTGATTGTAGACAGGGACCACTCCCCATCCTAATTGTAGACAGGGGCACATTGTTACTTCATGTTTAATTTTGTCAAAAGTTCTTGAAATCTGTTATTTCTAGAGTAGCATGGTTACAGTGCATATTGATATTCTGGTGATGATATGGTTGTATTTATATATATGTATAGATATACTCTGTTTGTGGATTAAATATTTTAAAATGTGGTACCCTTTAGGCGCTCTGCTAACCTACTCACACTCTTGTAATGAGTTAAGTTGTGGTTACTGCGACAAATTTGTCTCACTCTATTGTTGTTTATATTTTTGCAGGTGATCATGCATTGTAGAGGAAGCAAGGGAAGGTGTCCGCCTTACAGTACTAACTGTGTAAGTCGGTGGCGGTACTTTTATATTGGAATTTCTATATTGCCAAATTCATTAGGCTTGCATTCGCTTACGCATCATTAAATGTTTAACTTAGTATGATTGTATGACTGTATGAGAATAAATAAGCTACGTAGTCATTGGTTATGTAATATGTGGAGAATGATGTGAATTGTATGATTATTTCGTGAGATGGGCTATATATGATAGATCTGAGGGTCTAGACCCGATACTCAATGTATGTATATTTGGATATAGGCAGGAGTTGTTTAAATAACCATGTTAGATTAGTTTCTATCTAACATGCCTATATTGAATGCTTGTTTTTAAAATGTGGTTATCACAGGTTTTTTTATTAACCATGTTAGGTGATGTTTTTCTAACATGGTTATACTGTATGGAGTGGTTGATGAAATACTTCTGTGTAGATGTATTTTAATAACCATTTTAGGTTCTTCCTTATCTAACATGGTTAATTATTTGGGAAATTAGGTGAATTTTTATTAACCATGTTAGGGGAATCTTTTGCTAATATGGTTAAGTGTTCTATTATCCATGATAGGGATTAGGTCATATTAAGGTTTGCTTTTCTATCATGGATAATGCTTTGAATGATTAGGGTAAACTTTTCCTAACTATGATAGGGTTGTTTGATTTGTATGAAATATTCTTTTCCTACATAGTTAGTATTGTTAATTATGATTGTGGTTAATGGTGATTGGTTATTAGGGGTTAATTATCGATTAGTAGGCATGATTTTACATAAAACAGTTAGACTTTTGTTGGATTTTCTTATATTTTGACGTTAATGTTGTTATGTTATGTTATTAATTATTAAATTATATTATTTTAATGTGGCCAGTTTGACCTCGAGTCGACCATCAGTTGAACCCCTGACTCTTGACCTAGTGCATCGGTCGACTCGATCCCCGGTCCAGGTTTTTGAACCTTGCTTAATTGTATTAACACCTACTCATGCATGTGGACAGTATAGGAAGAATAAGTGTTATTGGGACTTTGTCTCATTTGGTTACTCTTCAATTTTAGGTCCTAATTCGGAGGGTAGACGGGAAGGAAAGATGCCGGCCCATCCTTGTTAACTTGAGGTTGTTGCCGTGTTAATTTTGGGTATCATGTATATTGCTGCATACTATAGACTAAGCATGTATGTATGTAGCTTCAGCATTTTAGTTATTATTCTGGATTACTGTATCTATTACTACTTTTCTGCGATCGGTCCCCTTCCGGCATCTATGGCCAGAGGCTTTATGCTTGTGTTCTTTTGCTGATAGTCTTGATTTTAATTAGGCATCTCGTTTCCATTTTATCATGGGTAAAATTTACATTCAATTATTAGTCTATTCCTTATAACTATGATAGATCCTTTTCTATGATAGTTAAGCTTTATAAGTGACTAAACTCTTTTGCTTAACTATGATAGACTTTTATAGTTAACATTCTCTTTTTATCTATTGTAGTTAACTTCTATTATTACCTCCAAGCTTTTAATAACTATATAATAGTCACTTTGCTATCATATTTATGGTTTTTAAGTTAACAAAAAATCTTTTCTAACTATGATAGACTTTTCTGTTTTCACAATTCTCTTTTCTATCGTAGTTAGTATCCCATTAGTGTAAGTGTTATATGGATGCAAAGGATGGTTTTAAATTAAATAATTGGGAGGATTTTACCGGAAGAACCAGAGTTTGGATATGTGTCACGATCGGAATGAAGGTGGGACCACGCAGCTTGAGGAATCAATCAGAATGGTCCCTGGTGGAGTCCCACCTGATCAGTAGGAAAGATATGTGTGATATAGGAGGTTGGACGAAGGAAAGGTATACTTGATAATTTAATTGTATTGATATTTAAGTGATGAAAAAATGTTTTTCTTATTAATGATGATTCAATTTTATTTTACGTTAAAAGAGAAAGTCATAGAAAAGTGTTTATAACCGGCCAAAATAGAAGGTTCATCATACCATCGGGACAAAACCATTTTCTGTTGGGTACGGAGAGTTCGTATGAAATAAAGAATTTTTTTTGTTAAATTAAAAATTCTTTCCCTTTATATGTTAATAGTAAATAATATTATAATTTTCAGGAGGACTAAGCTGCAAAGCAAGGCAAAAAGCTTACCTACGATCTTTTCTACAAGAAATATTACAGGCATGCTGACGAGAGTGCAACATCTAAAGAGGCTGAGGAGCATATTGTAAGAATTTATTTATTTTTTTGGATTAATCTATTTTTAATAACAATTATGCTAAATGTTTAATATATGTCGTGTGTGCAGACTGCGATTGACCAGACAGAGGCAGAGCTGAGGGAGTCACAAGGGGATAATATAGATCCAACTCGCTCAAGGCCACAATAGGGCCTCGTGAGCACCCTGGTCATGTCTACGTGATGGGATTTGATGCCAAACCTACAGTGGTCTATTGCAGGAGTAGTGACTAGGGAACACTCACTCTGCAACATCGACCCAACCTTCTACCATTGGCCTGATTAGGAGCGAGTTTGATCTGGAGTCTCTGAGGGAGGAGCTGACTAAGGAAATCACCCAAAAACTCTTAAGGCATTAATATAGACAACTTGGGCATCATATCTGTCAATTTCTCAAGGCTCATTCGCACAGGGGAAGTAGAAGATGATAAGCCGTATATTCTTGCCACAGAGGCGCAACGGTTTATTATGTGCTAGATCACAAACATAAAGTTTGGCACATGGTGGTTCATATAAAGCCTCGAGGTCTCTATGAAATGGTGACAAACATGATCTAGCATTACAAAGTCAACATTTTAAACTGCATAGCTTTGAGAACTTCTTTCCAGAAGAAGATGGACATTTACCACTAGTTAGGTTAGTCTTTTCACTACAAATATAATTATACGAATTTCAACACTATTATTATTAAAAATTGATATATTTGCGTATTTTAATTTTTAAGCAGTGTATAATAAACATTCATATATTTCTTTTTTTATATATAACATTCATATATTTCATTGTAACTTCAGTTTAGTTTTTTTAAACATCTAAAATTTAGTAGCAGTTTAATGATGGAAATTTAATTAGTTGCGATTTGTAACCGCTAGCCAAACCGCTACTAATTTCTGCCCTCTTCCCGTATAAATACCCACATCATACCCTTATAATGTCATTCATCCACCTCACAACTGATCCTACTTCCTCTGAAATCCTTTCTCCCTATCTCCTCTGAAATCTTCTTTCTTCTCCACTTTTTTCTTTTACAATTCTTTATCTTATTTATTTAATTCCTTTTGAAATATGTTATTTTTTTATTAACCTATTTTTTTTATCTTTTTCAGGTTCAGCATTTTAATCATTATCTTAACATTTTACTGCACAAACAATTATTTAAAGGGTTAAGGGTCAAAAATACACATGTGATTTTGTCAAAAGTTCATCCAGCACCAACTGTTTTTTTTACCAAAAATACACATGAACTTTCAAATTGGATCAAAAATACACATTTACAGTTAGATTAGAGTAAAAAAATACACATGTGATTTGGTAAAAATATTCATCTAGCACCAAGTGCTTTAAATTAGGGTAATATATACACATGTGATTTTGTAAAAAGGTTCATCCAACACAAAGTGCTTTCTTTTGGAATATAACTGTAAATGTGATCCAATTTGAAAGGTCATGTGTATTTTTTGTCCAAAAAAAAACACAGTTGGTGATGGATGAACTTTTGACAAAATCGTATGTGTATTTTTTACCCTTAACCCTTATTTAAACAACATGTTTCATTATAAATAATATGAGTAATCTTTATTAATTGAATAATGAATAATATATCAATACCTATTACATTAATTAGGAAAATGTGTAAAACCATTTACTAAATAATTTAATAATCATTTTATTAATATTTCCGAATTACATTAACTAAAACACATTTAATTTTCATACAAAAATAGCATTTAACCGCCACTAATTTAATAATTATTTTATTAAATATTTTTTTTTTAATTTGGTCAGCTTTATTAGCGGTTCTTTAACTGCCACTAATGGTTAAAAACTTTATTGCAGTTTAACTGGCGGTTTGTAACCACCACTAAATTATATTCTGAGATAAATTTTAATTTCAATTTAACATGCGCTTTAGTAGCGGTTGTATAAGCACTACTAAATGAACCAATTTTAAAATTTGAAATATTTGGTCTTTTACTGGGTTTTAAACCGCCACTAAATTGCACTTCAATCGATAAATTGGTCATCTCTCATTAGTGGCGGTTTTCTGTTGCCGCCACTGAATTAATAGCGACGTTGACCGGTGGTGTACTAGCAATTTGTAAGAGCCGCTAGAAAATATTAGCCAGGTGATTTTAGTGGCGGATGTGACAACCGCCAGTAACGTGTTAGTGGCGATTAAAACTGCTACTAAACACCGGTTAAATGCTGCTTTTCTTGTAGTGATAATCTATCCAAAATATCTTACATGGATCCAAAATATCTTCAACAAGTATCATGAGTTCGCCGTGAGTTCCTCTTCTGATCTTCTAAATATTCTGCAAAAAAAAAATATATATATATATATATAAGAAAACAAGTATCAAAAGTCCTAGCAATTAATTGTCTCTATTTAATCTCCAATTATGATGTTTTAACTCTTATTTTATGTTATTTTTATTTAAGGATTTGTGACATTATTTACACTTATATTAGACCAAAATCGCATTATGAATATATTGAAGGCTTCAAATAAGCATAAAACACTCCCACAAGTTTTGGATTTGTCAATGTTGCTGTATAGTGTATACTACATTCCATGAAATAATATCTTTGAAGAAGGCCCAAGACACAGGACGAGAGGCAACTTCAACTATGCTATAATAACATGTACGTTATATTCTGTGCACATGACGCATAACTCTAATTAAGTTTAGATATTTATTAATCTTTGTTCCAATATTTTATCTCAGCCTTAATTTTTTCTAAAATAATTAAATGTCAATAATTTTAGTCTAAAATATATAGCTAGGGACCTAGAGTGGCATTTTTCTATTTAAATTTAATTTTTAGATTGTTTTCAATTGTTGAAATATTTAAATATATATAATAATTTGTCCTGTAAGTCTCTAAATGTCATTTTCCACCCACAATCTTGTTAAGGACTATTTTAAATGTCTTTATATATATATATATACATATCAACGCCTTCTTTGGATCTTATTACTAGGTATCTGAAAAACCGACTACTCAAATTTCGGGGTTGGTGGCTTCCTCTCTTAACACAAGTATCTCCTTTAGGACTCGAACTCGATACCTTAAGGGATCTAGATAGACCAACCATGTGTTGGTACAATTTTAAATGTCTAATCATGTGTAATAATATCTGGTACAGGGTGAGACTCAACTACGGAGTGAACTTTGCCAATAAACTAGGATATGAATTCTTCACATACAAACACATTTAAATATCATTAATAATTTGTCTTGAAAGTCTCAAAAAGTCATTTTCCATACAAAATATAATTAAGAACTACGATTATAAATATCTAATCACGTGTAATATCTGGTACAGAGTGAGACTCATCTACTGAGTGAACTCTCTGGCCTCTGCCGATAAATTAGGATCTGAGTTCTTCATCACACACACACACACAAATATCCGTGTGTGCAGAAACAAGAAGTCAGGAAACCAAAGACATGACTAGATGACAAAACAAAAGTGGAAATACATCTTTGAATTTTTTTTCATATTAATGTGCCTTTTTCCAGTGCATTACATAAACAAGACACCATTGAATCATATTAGGGAATGACAGCACATAAATGAACAAAGAAATAACATTAAAAATATTACATCACTTGCATACAAAGACCAGAAATTATACGCAATAAATAAGTAAAATACACATGCTGGACATCCACTTGCCTACAAACAAAATAAATGACATGCAAAATACTCAAGCTCTGCTTCTACCAGAATCATAGTCGACCTCGAGCTAGTTTATTCGGTAATCTTGGCGTAGACGGTGGCGGTGGTGGCGGCGACACCGCATACATAAACTCAGGGTCCTTTCCCATAAGTTCTAATATTTCATAGGACATGCAAAGTTCAATGTCAATACTTCCTTCATCTTCTCCAGCATAAACCAGTAGGTTCCAATCATACGTATAGCTTGGGCCTCGACGAAGCCCTAAAGGTTTTCCCCATCCAAAGTCAATGACGTAAAAGCTGGCTTTATTGCTGCCACCAGTATGCATTACCTTCCCAAATTTGCCACTTTGTAAAGACACTATTGGATTTGGGATCAAACCTTCAAAGTTGCTCTTGATATTCTCTTCTGTGCATGATGAGATCACCTTGTTCATCTCCAAAACAAACTTCCCAAGTCCATTATCTCCCACCAAGTCCCTTACTTTCATGCTCACGTAAGCAAATTGCACAGTGTTTCCAAAATAGTTTTCTGGAATTGGTGGGTTTGAAATTCTGGATCTGGCAGTTATAAGGACACTGCAATCAACTTCTTCTTCGAGATCAAGATTATGCACATTATTTTTAATAGCACATCTCCAAACATGGGCGAAAATAGCTTGGAGAGAGGAGATTTTGTTGTTGACAAAACCATCAACTATTTCCGACTTAACTTTTTCTTTGACTTCATCAATTTTTTCTTTATTGAAGTGGAATATCCTCTTAGAAAGTGGAGGTGGATGAAGAGATTTCACATATTCATCGACATAATTCTCCATTATATCTCTATAATGTATTCGTACAGGACGTTCAATGTTACCATGAGGAAACCATCGTTCAAATGAAGCAAGCTTTGACTTTGACCCTATGTGGCTCAAACTATTTTGGCTAATCTTAGCAAATGTAATTACAACATCAAGAAATGGCTTTAGATCAACAAGACAATGATTCATTGAGAAAGCCATGAAGATGCCATCCACAAGCTCTGTTACTTGAACAGCCAATAGTGGCATATGAGTTCCATCAAAGTTCTTGGTTTTGGCGAGAGGAAAGAAGGAATCAACGATTGGAGGAACATAAATGGGTTCAAGGATATTAGCCATTGTAGAGTTCTTTGCAATGGCATGAACAAAGCTTGCTCCTGCGTTGTTGCAAGTGACCAAGACGGAAGATGTGCCATCATCAACGTTGGGCTTGATAGTAAGACGACCAGCAAGAGGCATGAAGAAATCAAGGGTGCAAGAAATTGAGTACTTAAGATGTTGAATCACTTGTGACGATGACAGGTTTGGCTTATGGAAAAGAAACCCCTGTTGTGCATACTCAAGGAGGAGAAAACGAAGATCCCATGGATTGAGCTCGATTTGCTCAGGTGAATCGCCATTATTAACGTGTGTCCTTGCTTGGATTCTAGTAGTGGACACCACTTGGATCCCTGCCATGATAGGGATTTGGTTGGTGTTTTAGTTTTATGCAATTAGTAACTTTACGATTCTGTAATTTATAGAAGATCTAACGCCACGTTCTCATTTGATGCAATAAGTCAATGAATGTTAACCGTGTATCCAACTTGCGTACGTTTTAAGGTCATCACCTGTTTTTTATGCACCGGAAATAAAGATAGGTAGGTTACCGCGTGTGAACGTGCAAGTGAATAAATTAACCAATGTGGCTCCCTCATGCCACATGATAGGTTGAGCTGGGAATTAGGAAGGGTCGGGCCTTTAAAAGGGCCAGCCGAAAGGCCTAGGTAGTGTAAATATCCCTATTTTTCAAAACTCGGCCTTCGAATGGTAGGGCACAGGGCCGGCCCGGCCCGATTAGTGCATATACACTATTTTTAATCTTTTCCATAGAAAAAAATTTAAGCAATAAAATCATTATCATCAACACAAATATCAATTTTAAGCTACAATACAAACACCAACAAGCAACAAACACTAAAAAATTATGAATCAATGATAAATATTGTCCATATTTTTAAATAAATCACTCACTAAGAAATTATCAAGAAATAATAAATATTGGGACTTAGACATTATGATTTTTTTAAACTTTAATTAATTGTTTTATTTTGTAATTATTATTTTTTTAAAAAAATATATGTGTGTGATGGGTCTAAAGGGCGAGCCCTCGGCCCTCAGCCCTACAGGGTCGGCCCGTAAAACCCGATTCCCTTCTGAAGTCTCCAAAATCAAAATCCAGCCCTCCAAAGATCAGGGCCTAAAAGGGCTGGCCCGAATTACCAACTCTAATGATAGGACACCGTCTAATACTCCAGTTTATTGAAACCGATGCCCTATTCACATGTCCATGCATGATAATTAGTTAGTACTAAGAAAATCTCATCATATTAGAAGATAAATACATTTTAACAAAAAATATTCATTTAAGAGCACCTAAAAAGGGTTATCGGTGTAGTGCCATCTCAGGCTTGGCCTTTAAGAAAATTAGGGATCAAGGGGATAGTGAAAGCTAACCTCTGGATGTCATAATCTTGAGAAGCCTAATGCAAATGATATCCTAATTACTAAAATGCAAACTAATTGATGGGTAAAAAACATTGTATTGATTTTTAGTGTAAAATTGGTGTGAAAGTGTGATATGTTCAAAATACAAGTTGAAAGATTGGATTAAAACGAAGATTTGGATAAATGGGAACTGGTAATCCTTGATGATTAGAGGCTCAAACAATCATTGTTTCAAATTATTTTTGGGAAATTCTCTGGCTAATCAAAAGTTCCCTAGAGGAATCCCTTATATTAGGCTTGGGTTGGGTGGATTAATACCGGAATCACGCTTACTAATCCCTCTAACTTCAAGTTGATTAAGTCCAATAACCAAAGTGAATTTGCTAATTGTAAGGGTTCCTAATTTAATAACCAAAATCCTGAATTGCTACTTAATTAATCCTAGAGTTTTTGTCACTCCCTAAAAATTTAGGGGTGACCAGTTTTCAATATGAGTGAACCAACATCCCTTAAGCCTTAAATATATAAAAATTTTGTTTACATATATGTTGACAAATTTAGAACATATAATAAACAGTCTATGATTTATTTCATATAAGATAAGGTATAAACTTTCTTAAAAAGTTCGGGAGAATTTCCACTATAAATGGGACTACCCAAAAAAATGTACATCAATTGCATATCCAATAACAATTCAACATAAGAAGCGTACTAACAGATATATGTACAACGCATATCGAAGGCAATGATCCTAACTATAATTTATGTGGAGCTCCTAAAAAACATACTATAAAAAAGATAATATATAGGTTTAAATTTTACATTCAAAATGAAATTTTAGGACCGTGCTTCAACTCCGAATCAGCACAAAAGAGCCCCTCAATGGTAAGACAGGAGTTCAGGTTCACCTACACTATCTGAGACCAAAATATTTAAAATACTAAGAGAAATCATTTATACAACTTAAACTTGAATAATAGAACATCATTATGACTTACAACTTTTGAGGCATAAAATCATGAGCATAAACTGAAACAATATGACAGATAATTGAAGAAATAAAACTAGATGACAAACTGCTTTATATAATCCATTTAAAATTTAATAAATCTCAAATTCCTTATTTCTTTAGGACTTCTACAGAACAAGTAACAAGCGTGGACACAGAGTCCACGAGGGTAACTAATCAAGCGCAGCTTAAAGCCATTAACACAAGCGTGGACATACAGTCCACGAAGGTAAGTAACCAAACAAACGCAGCACAAGGCCACGAAACAAGCGTAGATACATGACCCACGATTAACAAGCATGATAACGAATCCCACGAATGTCAAGTGAGCTCGAGATTTCCATGGCGAGACAAGGGCTAACAAAACTACCATTAACAACCAGGGTTTTGTATTCAGTCCTCTCAAAACATTTTCACGCATGTTTGGGGTCAATTTATCAAAAGCATGACAGATCATTTAACGTCATGGTAACTCCTATAAGATAATTCATAATAAAATACCCCGGCATGAACTTTCACAAGCATCTCAAAAGTTACCTTATAATTTCCAGCATTAACATGAATTTTACTTTGAACCAATACAATAAGCATAGAAACATTAAATAGATAATAAAGTAAAAAATCTTTACTCATTTCAATATCAGTAAGAAAATGAAATAAATCCGACAACCTTTTCCTTAAGAAATCACTCTTATGTATATGGCAAATAATAATAAAAAAATTACAAGTAAAAATTTCATTTTTATTTATTGTAATGGGACGCTATTCACTTACTTATATTGTTCCCAAGTATATATATATATATATATCTTACTCCCATATATTGGCTCCCAATCACCTTTACTTTTTTAATTCCCTAATATCCACACACACAAAAATAATTGTTATTCTATTCATAAACCAAATAAATTTAAATTATCATTCTCTAAACTTCTACTTCATATTAACCATCACTTCATAAAGCATTGGAGCTTGAACCTAATCTCCCTGATTTATTCCGGATATAGTTCAAGGACTCAATGAATACCATCTCCATTTTAAATATATCACATTAAAGGAACAAATTATGCTTCAACCTTCTACACGTAGAAGTTGGCCATGGGGCTAATCATAGCATCATTTTACTATGTACAAAAATATGCAAACAATATTCACACCTTCTTAGCCTCATCATTATGATTAAATACCTCCAGCACTATAATTGATTGATGTTACCATCAACATTATCAATTCCATGAAATTTACTTCCCATCATTACATCCAGTACTTTAAATTCAATTTGAAGGATGTCATAAGAACATACAACTCAATCATTGAAGTATTACTCAAATACATTTTCATTTATTCCTTCACTACCTTTCATAAATACCTTCCTATGTAACGAACTTATCAAACTTCAATCTATTTTCGCAACTCTGTTCCAAAGTTTGCAATTAAACTCCATTTTTTAACTCTTAACTCTGAACTCCCTTAACATGTGTAAAGAAACAAATTCACTTCTGACCACTCCCATATTAATTTAATTTACCCACCATTAACTACAAATTTCAGCTATAATTTCCTCTCTAACTTTCTACAAACGCCAAGTATGCGTTAACATTCAAATAATCTCACTAGACCTCTTAATCTTCAAATCACTACTAGCCCCTTAATTTCCAAACATTAATTAAGATTTATAAAGCCTCCCAAACACAATTATTTACCCTGAATCCTAATCAATCATCTTCCAATTACTACAACCAAAACAATTTAAGTAAAATTACCTATTCAAATTGACCTCTTAAACTCCAATTTCAACTTGCTTTGAACTCCATTCCCTTTCCTATTCTCACGCATAGTGGACATCGGGGACAGACGGAAAGAGTAGTACCATCGAGCAAAGAGATATCACCAAGAAGATTCCAAAACTCTTCATATTCTTGTCGTCGATAGTGTCAGCCAAAACAGAGGGGAAAGATAGCAACATTCAGCAAAGGAGAAATTGAATGGAGGTTTAAAAATCCCTTCCTCCTTATATACAGTCATTGCTAATGCAAGGAAGGGAATGATGGAGAATGGCGGTGGGGCTCCAAACTTCCAAATTTCTTGAAGCTTCTTGCCTTCTTGTACGAACTCAATGAGACCAAGAAGGAAAATATCTGCTTTTGTTTATTATTATTATTTTTAATTATTTTTTTTTTTTGAATTTGAAGGGCAATTTGACATTTTCAATGTGCTAAATAAAAATAAAATTCAACTATGGACCATGTAGGGGTTTGAACTCAGTACCCAAAATATTGAAAACCACCTCTAGTGCCACCAAGTTACTAATTGTTATCTGTAACAATAATTAATACTCCCTCCGTCCTTATATATAAGAGCCAAAAATTTGAATAATTTTGTCCCTTTTTATAAGAGTATGTCTAAATTTGTCAAAGCATTTAATGAGTTTTTTCCCACTTTACCCATCATTATTCTCTCTATTTACATTCTCTTTCGTACTCATTTATTACACTATTATCACATTTCTCTCTCTTATATACTTAATCATAAATAAGGGTAAACTTGAAAAAATAAAATTATTTCAGACACATTTATCTCCCTCAACCACCTCCTTAATATGTGTGATTTCACCTCTTTATCTCTTATAATAAGGGAGGAAGGGAGTATATATTTATTTGCCTATCTAATTTACATATGACCAACTATCTCATATATATATATAATTAATGGATTTTTTTGGGTCACTATAGTTTTAATGCATTATTGTAATCCCACATAATAAATCAAGACTATAGGATTGAAGCTCAACGCCACTCATGTAATTTGACAAATTCAAGAGCCAATTCAAAAATGCAAATGCTTGATAATAAAATAATCCACTAAATGAGAATCCTCAAATATCACAAAATATTAACTAAAACATTCATTTAAAATAATGAGTTCATACATCTAAACAAAGTTCAAGTCAATGAAGAGCAATTGTCAAACATACACAAATAAAAACAAGCTACAAATGTTTCTACCACTCTCTTACACAAGATAAATATGAAGAATACAACCAATTGAATAAACAAAATCCTAGAATTCTAGAATTATGTAAATACAAGAGGAAGAGAGAGTGGGAGGACTAGAACACCCCTAATGAAGCTCCAAACTAATGCTAATTGCCTCCATCACCAAGGATTAATGCCTCTTAGTTGTTGCCTTCCATGGAAAAGTCACCAACAAGAGAGATGAGAGTGGATGCCATGGAGATTTGGGTGGAAGATCAGAGATGAGAATGAGAGAGTTGAGAGAATGAGAGTGAATATGAGATGCTATGGTTTGGGACTTCAAATCTCAGCAAAATGAACTCCAAATTCTTGTTTTAGGTGGTCTGAGTCGGGTTAGATGAGTGGGTGTCGAGTATAACTCGATTTGAGTTTGAAATTCGAGTCTGAAAAATCGCTGATATTGTGCGTTCGCCGTGGGCTCCACTGCAAAAATTCTTGCCTTGTCGTGACCCTGGCCATGGAGGGACACACCCAAAAGGGGATATTTTTGCAATTATTAGAAAGTTCTTGATCATTTTCTGTAATTTTCACAATTATCAAAAACTCGTATTTTGACTTTTTCCTCAAATTTTTAGCTTCTTGCCCGAATCTTTTGCACTTCTTCTCATCCGAACTCCTCCATTTTTTATCCTCAAACTACGATACAAGTAAAACATGCAACAAACAAGAATCAAAGATCCCTAAAAATCAATTAATGCTAATTGATCTTCAATTTTGACAATTTAAACCTATTTTCATGCTAATTTACTTAAGGGTCTAGATTATTATTTAAGCACTTATGGACCAATATTGCATCTCAATTATGTTAATTACATCAAATTAGCATATGAAAACAATTCAAATCCAAGGATTTGTCATTCATATTAGGAGATAATTAGTTGATATTATAAATTCTCCTATTATAGAAGTTTTATTATATGTGAAACTGTCTAGCTAGAGGAATTACTTTAATTTTACTAGCATTGTTTTTTGTAATAATAACAAGAATTAGCGTACTCCTCAATTGTCTTCCTTCATGTTGTCAAAACGCCTCTACTTGTGGTAACTTCAAAAATTTTCATTTCCTCCCCTATACATCACGTTCCCTTCTTACTTCTGGTAAAACATGTAAAAATAAAAAAAAAAATATTTTGTTTGAGTCATGCTTTAGGGCACTATCATTGAGAGATATTCGACAATTCTCTCTTTCTTTAATCAAAAAAATTAAAGAAATGCAAAAAATCAATATATAATAACTAAATACTATTCCGACAAGCCATTCACCATTCACGGCTTGCAGACAGTTACTCTCACAATTTACTGTTCACATGCTGGAAAAGTACCTATCTCCGGCTCCTACCAAGTCGTCAACCTCGGTTTGATCACCTCGTGCTTTTTCTACTTAAGCCGACTACGTTGATGTGATGATGTGTCGTTGTCCAAAGAAGTCATTATAACTAGATTGCAAAGCCACGTTAATCTTCTCAAGAACTGATCTTGGGGTAAGGACATGGATAGACGTTTAAGTAAATTAATGAAATTTCGTTTGATAGTTTGCCTCAGGGGACGTTACTTCCTGTGTCATCCATTTACATTGAACTAGTTCATTTTCGTCGATTATATAATTCAATCAATAAGTATATATATCTATAAATCTCGTGATAACGTCGTTAGTCTACCGTTTAATTCTCTTCACCTTCTAGTAAACATGACTTAACTATTAACATCATGAAATTCATGCTATTTTAGCACATATTCCTATAGTTCTTACATTTTTTGGGTGAAATTATACTTAATTGGATGTACACATGATTTAAAAATGTGCCAAGTTGATATTGGTGTTGAAGTTATAAAATTCTTAATTTAAAACTGAATATTTTTCTCCCTTTTATTAACTTTGGCTTTTGTAGATTTCTTTGCTTATTAGGTTGTTGAAATTGGTCAATTAAACCACATTTTAGTTGCATTTGGAGCTAAATTTAGGGACATGAAGTGAAAAAAAAAAAGATTTAGCACAACCAATAAAGAAGAAAAAAGAGACAGAAAGTTATTGGCCGCAGCCAAAAAGCTCCCAGAAATTTTAGATAAAAAGTTATTGGCTACAACCAAGCCAAAGAATTGGCCGCAGCCAAAGCACTGACAGAGGCTGTGCGAATTTTTTATCAAATTCAATTTTAGGGTTTTAAAAGAGGCCTAACTCCTCACATAAACAGATCTTTTCGACTTGTGGACTCCTTGGGGGCTATCTTGGAGCATTCCTATGCTAGGATTTGGAGATTTTCAGGGAGATTCAAGTAGAGATTAAAGATCTGAAGATATTTAACCTCATTCCTCTTGTTTTTTCTGATTTCCTTCCCTTTAAGCTTGAAATTTTTTCTATATGGCTGTATTTTCATGTCAGATTTGTGGTTATTCTTCATAAGTAACTACATTCTATTATTATTTTGAACATTTAATTTATATGGATTAAGAATTGATTCGTCCTCTCTTTTGGTAGTAAGTGATATATATGTGTGGATTTTCTCCTTCTCTTCATGCTTCTAGGTGTTTGACCACCATTTAAAATATTTACTAACCTTGCATTGTCACATTAAAGTTATTGCCTAAAGTGGATTTTCATTACTTGTAACAAGAGATTGTGCATTTTAATAAAAAGAGAAATTAGACTTTGACTTGAGAGAGCTTAGTCAAGTGCCTTCGAACTTTAGATAAACACATATATACATAGAAAATATCATTTGAGAGGAAGTTCGCCAAGTTTTATCAAATGCAAAGGGGATAAATAGTCCTAGATCTCATTCAATCCTTGAAGTCATCAAGAAGCTGGTTGATGGAATCCATAGAGAATGCTAAGGATCACAAGGTCTCTCCGATGTCAGTAAATTGCTTGTCGATCAGTAGAAAATGGGCTGAAGTCTCCTCCACAAACACCTGTGTTTTCTTCATATCAGTCTGAAATTCTTTGAGACGAGTGCTCTCTGCCATGAGGAATGAATAAGCTCAATGGAAGCACCAAATGGTATGAACTACAGACTAATTCCTGAAAATCTCTTGCAATATGTAAATATATGGATAATGGAAACAAGAGAATACAATGTCAAAAAACGACCAACACAATAAAAATGGCAGAAAGAATGCAGCAAGGACATACAGCATAACAGAATGCAGAAAAAAGGTCCAGAGGGAGAGCAAGAAAGATTCCTCAATTACTTTCTCACCCCCTCCTAACAGTTTTTGTACTATCTTATACTCATTCCTTGCCGATATCCCTCAGTTTCCATGGTCTTCGTTTCACCCTTAGGCTTCTTCTTGTTGGGCCTTGCATCTTATTTGGATTTGGGCCCCTCTTGAATGGGTTCATAACATTAAGTTATATGACATATATCAACAAATGAAGAAAAATTATATGAACTGTGAAACGATAGTGGTCCATACTTTATGAGTGATTATTATTGTATAGATTACTCAACGAGACCGACCTAACAAGCCATAAAATGTGGCTTTTGTTCCACGGTGAGCTGGTAGGCTTTAGGATTTAGACGAAAAGTGGTTTTCCCCTTCCCTCGTTGATAGCAAACACACCCTTCTGTCTCTTTAATTTGATGTGCCAAATCAGAAATTTGAGCTTCAGTGTGCCTTTTTCCCTGTTGGACGTGGCTTTTTATCTCACCAACGTTGATCCAATCATACTCATCACTGAGTGAATGAAAGTTAGCAAATAGCAAATTGATGTTGTGAAACTAAGGAATATTTAACTAACCCTGGTTTAATGTTAAATATTATTTATTAGTGAGAGGTTAACTATTCAGTGTACTTTTTTCACTGTAGGTATTGTTAAATATTAATTAGTCTTACTGCATTGATCAATTATTTGCTCATTCTTATTCTCATCACCCTCTCTATAATTAGTAAGCCTATTTTTGAAAAACAAGTTATACTTTTAACATATTTATTTCCTTTAACATTTTAATATACATAATTCAGTCATTTGTATCTTAAATCAGACTCATAGTGCAACTTGCATATTTTTTTATTTCAAATAGTGTGGAAAAGCTAATTTAAAGATAGAAATAAGATTGGATGACTAAAATGATAAGAAATGAAAAACAAAATGTGGCGGTGGGGTGACATGATGCAACAATTTTATTTGAAATCTACAGATAGGGAGGTTGTGAGGATGTTAATTATAAGTAGGAGGTGAGCATTAAAAAGATGAAAAGTTGACACCACGCATTTTAAGATAATGAAAAGGTAGCATATGGGCGACACTGAGAAGAGTAGCCGAACACGACTCAACCACACCATTGATGATATGGGGAGGTCAAGAGGCAAGTGTTTCCTTACTCATTAAAAAGATAAATAAAGAGAACTAAGCATATCTGAACCGTCTAAATCTCATTGGGACAATCTACATTTTATTAATTAGATATGTTTAGCTCTAGATTTTTTTAAAAAATCACATATAGACCGTCTAAATAAGATTTAGATGATTCAATGCTTAACTCTCCATACTCATCTTATTGATAAATACAAAAACTGGTTCCGATCAAGAGGGAGGGGCAAAGAGAAAAGTGGTGTGGCATGTGTACTTTATTTTTCTGCCTACCCTTTCTTTTTTCCAATTTTTCTCCCGAGCCAATTAACGTGAGGAAAATGTGTTTTTATCTCATATTCATCATTCGCAATATACACAATATAAAAAAGAAATTTTAGCCACTACTACAGAAAACACTTTTCACGTCTATTTTTTTGGACTTTTTATTTCTCTTTTTGGTGGGACGTGGATAGGGGAGACGTAGAAAGTATGAACTTTCCACGTCACATTTTAAATGTGAGACGTGGAAAGTGGGCACTTTCCACGTCGCACATTCAAAAATGAGACGTTAAAAGTGACCACTTTCTACGTCAAACATTTAAAATGAGACGTGGAAAGTGGTCACAGATCTTTCCACGTCTCCTTTTTAAATGTGAGACGTGGAAAGTCTTCTTTTTAAAAAGAAGAATATTTTTTTAATTAGGCTTATTAACTCCAATCCAAAAGAAATCCCAATATTTTATTGAAATAATAGAAATATAACATTTAAATTAAAAACTGAACTAATTTTATTATTTATATCCAAACTAATATTACAAAAATGTTATAATACAACTTTGATATTAAAATATGGGATGGTTAGCCAAAAAAAAAAGTAAAACTGACTCTAACAATTATAAATCTTAATAGAAAATATTCCCATACTCCCTAACAATTAAACCACAAACCGACTCAGAAATGTATGAACAATAAATTACACAGTAATATTTGACATCTCAGAGGCAGTTTCCACAATTGATTCAATGAATCTTGCAACACAAAAAATTTGAATTATTTTAATACGTATAGCAAAGTAACTATTGTCCAATATATGCTTTCCTATTCAGAATAAGATATCATAAACACTATATGGGTATAGCTTTATAGATAGGCATGCAACAAAGGTAGCTAGCATAAAACCAGTCTTTCGCTATTTTTTCAGTTGGTTCATATGGGGGAGCAAAATTTGGAGTTATTAAACCCAAAAATCATGCAATTGCAAATGAAGCAGTCGGCCAGTCCACAATCCGAATAAGAAAAAATAAGTTAAAAAGGTCTCTCTCTAGAATCCGTAGATAACAAAATAGAGCATTCACAAAATAAAGTGCAAAGTAACATACTGATTTATTAATACCCATAAACAGCCAAATCAGTGAACAATTAAGTGAAGCTATTGGTGATAAGTGTATGAAAAAAACATCAGGAAAAAAAATAAATGGGGTAAGTCACATACTTGGTGCTCAATTCTAGAACCATCAAAGGAAACTTGGAGCCGTTCCTGTACATGTCTAAGTCTTTCTTCCTAAGAACTGTACATGTCTGAGTCTTTCTTCCTAAGAAAGGATAGCATGAGTTACAATCATAACTAATATAGATTATTTGGAGTAAAAGAAGAGATTCTAAGTAGCTCAAAACACAAAAAAGCTATCCAGTCTCTCTGCATACAAGACAGGGACACTCACTAAACATTAACAATTTGCACCACATTTGAAGCAAAGTGAGACCATAAAAAACCTTGTCCCATGAACTCCACAAGGACATTGAAACCCTCTTGAAATTGAATGCATTCTGCTCCAACCACATTGTTCGCCATAAATTGCTACAGCAAGTGCACGGGTCAAGTTTTAGTAGTATAGTTCAAGAAAAGGTTGTCGTTCCATTAGGATCACGTTAAAAGCAAGTTCATTAAGTTCCTTACATTCAAAATTAGCAATGGGCAATAGCCAAGTGATTTAATAGAGTTAAAATGATTAAAAGAAATGTCAAGTTGTAAAACTAAGCACTTTAAGTAAATTTAACACAATAGGAAAAGCCTAGGTTTATTTATCCACTTTGTATTTCATGATACTTGAATAACCCTCCTCTAGTGATAATTAATGAACATTAAGTTGATGTTTGAAGTCTTAAGTATTTGAATAACTCTCAAGCCTATTCAAACCTTAATTAACAATAATATGCATAATTTCTTACTACACATTATGTTAATTAGTCTTTATAAACATCCCACTTCAATTTTACAAAACTTGGTTAATGAATATCTCTATCTCTTTAACAAACCCTCAATCCCAACTTGGAATTTTCAAGACAAGTTTGAATTCAACCTAGTTCTATCTTAATTAATGCTCTCTCAAGCCACTAATTATGGTAACAAGCTAAATGTTGGCCACCACTTAGAAAAAATGAAGCACAAGTTAAATTCACTACAACATACTCATTAATCATCAAAAGAGAGAAAGGGTTCAAGTATCAATCCATACAAAGCTTCTAAATAAACCTAGAATTAGAAGTTTAGCTACACATGGTGAAAGGAAACTCAAAATTCATCTTCAAATGCATAACTGTTCGCCACGCGCCGTAAGTGCACGGGTCGCGCCAAGTAATAAAATGATGAGTAGAGTATCGTTCCCACGAGGATTTGTCCAAAACCCGGTCAAACAATGATTAGCACACTCTCGCCCAATTTGAGTGATACAAATGATGAGATTGAAAATTAAATAAGAAAATAAAAGAAAATAAAATTATAAACAGGCGATTCTCCAACCTCAAGGCTAAAATGGGTCCTAAGATTATATCTCTCCCTTGCACTTCTCAAAACTCAATTAACCTCCCCTTAAAAGAAGCTCTCAACGACACCACGCGCTAATCTAGGGTTCAAAGAGTACTTGTAATGCTCTCTCGAGTCAAAAACAAGTGTTTAGTCCTATTCTTTGCACAATCTCTTGCCACAATTTGATAGAACCCAATTATCACACTCCAACCCTAATGTGACTATGCAAGGCTAGCAAGTATATCTCTATCTTACCAACAAAACCATCCGTTCGTCATGCAAACTTCCGATTCTTGCACTACTTTACCCAAGTTCTACACTCAACCTAGCTCTCTCGAGTCATAAATCAAGCGAACCCAACATCTAAATGGTGATCAAACACTTAGAAGCATTAAGAACAGGGTAAAATAAGCACATAGATATCATTAATCACAAATCAAGAGTAGGAATCAAGAATCAATACATACAAGGGTTCAAAATAATCCTAGAATCAAAGTATTTAGCTACTCATGTTCTACAACTCCAAGGGAGCATATATATATACAATCAGAAATAGAGAACAAGAGAAGAGAATGAAGATGGAGAAGATAAACCAAGAGAGGAAGCCCAAATCTCTTTGAAGCTCCAAGCCCAAACTCAAACCCCACCAATCTCCAAGCCCTAGTAGAGCCAAACACGCCCAAAATATGCCCAGAAGTCGAAGAATGAGGGCTCACAACGAAGTCCTAGCTTTTATATCAGTTAAAACGCGCCCCTGATCTGTCCAAAACGCTCAGAAACGCGACGTTCGCCGTGGGTCTCGCCGCGGCGAGCCCACGGCGAAGTCCCAAAAATTACAGAATCAAGTGTCGCTCGCCATGGCTTTCGCCTCGGCAAGATGACGGCGAGCTATCCAAAATGGGCAGAAGCAAATGTACTTCACCGCTGCTGTCGCCGCGGCGAAGTCCACGGCGAAGTCCTTTCTTCTCTGCTTTGCTCTGTTTTCTTTATTTCTTGGGCTGATCTTTGGCTTCTTCTTATTTTTGTTCAATTGGGAGCTTGGTGGAGGGCTGAAATCTCTTGTTTATTGCATCAAATTATTCCTACAAAAATTATATACAATAACATGAGAAATTAACTATAAAAACAATCAAAATCTACATAGATATACACTAATGTGCAACCGAAAATCAAATGAACATTTCCTATCTTGAGTATCCAAAATGTATAAATAATAGACAAAAACTCAAGATAAATATACTCAAATAGCATGAATTTCTAGGAGTTATCAATAACCCAATTCAGAACTGAAGCAAAAGAAATGAAAGGGAAAAGAGGAGACTAGAGAAGAATCCACAAAGAATCTCTTCAAAAAGCTCCAAAATCTTCTTCTCCTAAGCTCCCAAATTCTCCTCCAAGCTTTTTCTTGCTCTTTCTAAGTGTTTCTAAGCTACTAGACTCGTCCCAAAGTGTGTTTCCTCGAAAAATCGGCCAACCCTAACTTTTATCCTCTTCTTTTTGTGTTTCAGAATCCAAAACGCGCATCTGTACTGATAGATTCTCGCTGCAGCGACCAAAATTGCTTGTTGTAGTGAGATTGATAAAGAGATGGGTCACTGATGTGTGGAGCTCACTGTAGCGAGATTGGCAAAGAGATAGGTTTCAATTTTTTTTTGCATGGCTCGCTGTAACGACCAAAAATTCTCATTGTAGCGAGAAGCATCAGTAATGCCTCCTTTAATTTGCTCAGCTGTGCACTTCTCCTTGCTTCCTTGTTGCTCTACTCTCAACTCCTTCGCATCTTGGTTTCTTTTCCCTACAAACTAAAGAGAGAAATCATCAATCCTACACAATTTTTACGCTGAGAGGAATTCACACATCTTCTCATGTCATTTTCCTTTGCAAGCATATTATCAAAGCACATATAAAATTAGCATGTGAAAAGTGTGTGAAATTTCTAAAGGTTAACACACATACACCAAAGAAAAACATAATTTACACATAGGTTAACTAGACCATGGTCTGCTTTATAGGTTAACCAGTCGAATTAGCTTATTCAATCTGGTTTCCAGAGCAATGCTAATAATTACAAAGTGCCAATTTCAACAACCGACCATTTATTGCTGGTGCCTAATTTTATGAAACCAGAGCCCTATTTTGTGGATTAATGCCTCGATATATTGTGGTGTGAAATTACAATCTCAAATATATTTAATGCAGTACTTGTTTCCAGGCATTACGATGACTAAGGACTTGCCACATGTATTCTAGAAAGGTGCAGTTAAATCAAATTCATACTCATCATCATGAGAACCCTGTGAGGGACATGAACCAAAGTAAATGAGATGATAATGCAGAACTGAAAGATGTAGTTAACTTTCTGGTTCGAATTCTTAAACAAAGCAACCAGCTAAACATCAATAAGTCTGGCCATATTGCTTCATTGAACAAATAGAAGTTTATCATCATTCAAAAAGGCTAATAGTTGAGAAGCTTTCACTGAAAAAGATATGGAGCACGAAATGGACACTACAACAAAGGTAAGTATCTAGGGGGAGTAAGTTTGGTTTCATAATGAAACCCACCAAATAAAATCACAATTTAGGTGGAAGCAAGTAACTAAAACATGGTTTAAGTGGTTTTCATTGCGAAACCATACATGCACCAGGTACAAATTTTGAATTACTGCATCGGTATTGAATAGGGACATTACCCGTGCTTTTAACTATCAGAGCTTATAGTTGTCACTGGCTAATAAAATCCCTAGGAACAAAATACTCTTGTTTACTAATGCAAACTTATCATCATTGAAAAGAAGAAGAAAGATCTAATATTTCATTCAACAACAAAATCCACTAAAATAATTACACCCAAAACCGCTTAATACATCAAGAACATTGTTACATTTTGTTTTTTAAAGCATCTAGTAACATCATTAGCTTAATACATCCACCAAATTTCAATGGTTTATAGCTTTTAATCCCCCTAAAATTCGTAGCTCAAATGCAGAAAAATTACACAAACAACAGAGCAAGGAAATTTAATTTCAAATATCAACATATACATCAAGATTCGAACATACAACCCAGAAATATGCTTTAATCGACTCATTACTATGTTTAAACACTATTTAACATTGACTTAGGCAGAAAATCGAAGAACATTGTCGATGAACAGTAATAGAGAAGGAAATATCCAGGTTCTGACCATAATCTTTCATATAAATATAAATCACTTCCAGAAATCTCCAAATAGAAACTCAAATTCTATTTTAATCAGTTTAAGTCTCTTTAAAACCCCAAATCCAAGTCAAACCCTCTCTCAAGAATGTTGCTAATAGAAAAATCATAGGTTATGAATAGAAAGAGGAGAGATCACTTGATGTCAACAAGGCTCTCCGTTGCCAGAATCACCTTTGCCCTCACCATCGTTCCTTCTGACCGTGAATGATCGCGAGAGAGAGATGGGCAACAATGGAAAATCGAAGCGAGCACGAAGAAGGATGGATGCGAATGAAAAAAGAAGAGGTTTGAGAGGCAAATATTTAGGGTTTGAGAGGTTTTTCACGTCTCACTTATAAAAGTAAGACGTGGAAAATTATTTTCCACATCTCACATTAAAAGTGAGATGTGGAAAGAGCTTTTCTACGTCTCACAATATTTATGAGAAGTGAAAACTAATTTTCCTCCTCTTTTTCGACATTTTTTCGTGTTTACCTCTCTCTTTTTGGAGAATCCACATATCATATAGAAAAGAGATGTTAAAACTTTGCAAATATTTATAATTTTGCCACGGCATTTTTTCTAAGTCTAATATTTATAAAAAAGACGTGAAATAGGGATATAAATAATGTTTTTTTGTAGTGGTGGGCCATGCTCTATATAAAATATATTTAAAGGATGTAATGAAATTTTAACCCCTTTTTTATTTTTTGCCAACATTAACTATATGTTAAATCATTGCAATTATGCAATATAATGCATGAAAATCATTTTAAAAAGCACAACAATACAAACGCATATAATATAGTCAAAAACCACAATCCATACTGCCAACGATAATCTAAAATTTAGCAATGCTCAAAGCATTGTTCACAAACAAAATCAAGCATAAGGACATAAGATAAACATTACATCAACCTCTACTTGTGCCATAGTCCAAGTCAACACAACGCGATATGCATGAACTCAAGGTCACTTCCCATGCCTTCCAATATTTCATAGGAAGCACACATTTCAATTTCGAAGCTACCTTCTTCTGCTCCGGCATCAACCGCTAGCTGCCACCACTTGCCGGGGCTACCACGAGCTGCCACCGGCCTCCCCCAGCCGAAGTCGATATCGTAACAGTTTATTCTGGGGGAGCTAGCTATTCCAATAACCCTCCCATTTATAGAACGTGATGAACGCATTGTTGGATTTTGTACCCAAGCTTCAAAGTCCCTCTTGATCTTCTCTTCTGAAAATGATGAGATCTTCTTGTTCATCTCTAAAGCAAATTTTCCAAGTCCTCCATTTCCCACCAAGTCCTTTACTTTCATTGTCACATTAGTCAATGTCACCGTGAGTCCAAAATAGTCATCAGGTATTGGTGGATGAGAAACTCTTGATCTAGCGGATATGAGGAATCTACAAGTGACTTCTTCTTCCATATCAAGATTCTGATTTCTAATCATTGATCTCCAAACATGGCCAACAACAGCTTGCAAGGACGAGATTTTATTGCTAATGATACCATCCTCTATCTCTGACTTAGCTTTTGCTTTGAGTTCAGTAATTTTCTCCCTTTGAAAGTGAAAGATCCTCCTGGAAACTTGAAGTTGAGGAACCAAATTAGTGGACCTTTTACTGTAATTCTCCATTATTTCTTTGAATGGAATTCGTATTGGGCGTTTAATATTGTCATTAGGAAACCATCTTTCAAATGTAGCGAGCTTTGAATCCAACCCTATGTGATTCAAACCATTTTTGGAGATCTTAGCCCATGCATTCCAGAAATCCCAAGCTGGCTTTGCATCAACCACACAATGGTTTGTTGCGGAAGCAATGAAGATGCCATCTACAAGCTCAGTGACTTGGACTTCCATTAATGGGACCCTAGTTCCTTCAAAGTTCTTGAAATCTCCAGATGGGAAGAAGGAGTAGAGAATTTGAGGAACATAAGTGGGTTCAACAATGTCAGAAATTGTGGTATTCTCTGCAATTGCATGAACAAAGCTTACTCCAGCATTGATGCAAGTGATGAAGACGGAGGAGGTTTTGTCATCGTTGTTGTCAGGGACGATGGAAAGACGGCCGGCTAGCGGCGGGTAGAAGTCGAGGGCCGAGGAAAGCGAGTCCTTTAGGTGCTGGATCACTGTACCTGCATGTTCAAACGATGATGGTGATGATGAAGAGGTGGGTTTGTGATAAAGAAGTCCTTTTTTAGCATACTCATGCATTAGATACTGAAGATCCCATGGATTTAGGTCGATTAGTTGTGGTGAGTGGCCATTATTAAGGTGGTTTCGAGGTTGAACTGTAGTTTTGGAGATCACACGGATGGTTTCCATGGGATGAAGTGGCTGTTGTTTCCTTCTACAACTGCTTTATCTAGAGCAGATGATATGTAGTTATATACATACCCCACAAAGAAAACCATTTTCCCTACTCATCTCTTTTTCTAGATCATATAATCTATAAATCTCGTTTGAACGTTTTAGATTTTATTTTATTTTGTATATATTATAATATTTTTCTAAACAAGCAAATATTATGATATTTAAACTATCTATATATGTTTAGCTGTTTTTACTTATCTTTTAAATGAGTAGTGAAACAGGTTTTCACCAGCAAATCAAATGATCCAGGTCGTGATCGATGAGGGACAAAATATATTGGATAAAGTTTCTTTGTTTTTGTTTCCCATTAAATGGAGATCTTGATTATATGAAAGACTAATTTTTAAAGGATAAATAGTTGTACTAAAAAGTTATGAAAGACAAATTTATTATCCAATCAATTAGCTTCCCAAGTTCCTTAAGAAACGTTCCTGCATCACATCGGAAGTTGTTTTTTTTTTCTATCTTTCTTCTTCTTTTTCTTTTTGACAAAATCAAGAAGATGTTAGAAGTTTAAAATGTGTTGTAACATTGGCTGATTGAATGTTGTAACACAGTATTTACCGTGCTCATTTGCCTTTTTTTCTTGGATCGGAAGGCCAATCAGCCATGAGCATTTTGAATCTGATTTTAAACTGATATATATCCAGATCATGTCCCCATTGCAAAGCATTTAAAAGTCATTACTATAGCGGTATGAAATTTACTTCTCTCATCTAATTATAAAATCCATTTGATAATTGTGGAGAGGCTCCTATCCGTTAATTTTAAACAATATCTTATTAGACTTTGCCTATCTTGTTTTTATTCTCTTTTCTCCCACTCGCCCTTATTAAGGGAAGGGGGAGGGAGAAACATCTCTTTTTCCCTTCTCATCCTCTTCTCTTTTCATATCCACTAGATCAACATTTAAAAAATCCATATTTAATTATTAATTATAGGTCCAATAGGGACAAATAAGCATTATTAGTACTCCTTAAGTGATTTAAAATAAGGCCAAAAAATTCTTTTATAATGGGACTTATAGTTTGGACAGGAAGAAATATTAGAAGAGACACAAATCGAAACATTAATTTCACTTGTAAATTTATAACTTAAATATGTAATTTTCAAAATGTGATTTTTATTTAAAAAAATTATGGTTTCAGAATTCAAATATAGACCATGGAGATGAGATCGTGATATTTTAGGTATTTTTAGCCTTCTTGATAAGTAGGGAAACCTATTCCATTTCAAAATGAAAAAAAAAATGCTGAGTATGATCACAAGTGGTGGGTCATTAATGGATGGACATGATCCAAAGATGGACATGAGATATGAAAAGTTATGTAGTGTCTTCCCAGAGACGCATAAGAAAAAGGAGCCAAAGAGACAAGCAGAAAACGACTGAGGACTAGGGATGGGAACAGGCCAAACCTTAACCTTAATAGGCCAGACCTGTATTATTATAAGGAGGCCTGAGCCTGACCTGTGGGCTATCACAGGCCATTTTTCAGGCCTAAATCTGGCCTATTAAGAGGCCTGTTAATTTGTACAGGCTAACAGACCAATATGTCGAACAGGCCACAGGTCATACTGCTATAACAGGCCGAAAATAGGCCAATATTTAAACAGGCCTACAAAAAGGCCTATAATTTCAAACAAGCCTACATGCCCACTCAAACTTGTCCAAAATACATAAGTTTTGCCACAAAAGCATTAAATCCATCCCAAATGAAATCACTACAGTCATTAAGAAACAAGAAAAAAAAGACACAATATCAGCAATAACAAAGACCATAATGTTCAAGTCATTAAGAAACAAGAAAAAAAAGGCACAACGGCTACATCCTTCAACAAAATCTCCATTGGCTAGTTGGCATATCAAGTCTTCGATCAATATAATTTCTTCTTCTTGCTCAAGCACCTTCAAAACAATAAATAAAATGTATATTAGAGCATAATTCAATGTAATAAGTAAATGATATAATAAATGCTATTATTTTTAACAATTAAAGATTTGTACCTTTGGTTTCTTCTTCAAACCATACAGTACTATTAGCAGCATTTTTCTTATTTGATTTTTTATTAGAATCTGTAGGTATTGGTTGAACGACCTCAGTAGTAGTTGGAGGAATTGAATTAGATGACATTGTCTCACTTACAAATGGAAATGACATTAACTAAGACAAGATTAAGCACAAGTATAATTAATTAGTATTCTACATTTTCATTTTCACATTTGCAGTACAAGAACAGACCCAAAACAAAGCAAGTACATCTCATACTCAAAAAGCATTATATACTCTTAAAAACACTTTCAAAATTTAAGATTCCATTCTGCATTATATCACTACAAAAAAAACATAGTTTACTGGCGGTTCATTTAGTAGCGGAAAACTAAAACCGCCACTAATTACACATTAGTAGCGGTTTTAATAAGAAACAGCGACTAAATCTGTCTGTTTGACCAATATCAAAGATAGTGGCGTATTTTAGTGGCGGTTAGTCTCACAAAACCGCCACTAAAGTGGCGCCAATTGGCGAGAAACTTAGTAGCGTCACATTAGTGGCGGTTGTGTTGGAAAAACCGCGAGAAATTGGAAGGTCATGTAGTTAGTGGCGGTTCTCTTAAGATCGCCACTAATTAGTAGCGGTTTTTTGTGTAGTTAGTGGCAGTTCTCTTAAGACCGCCACTAATTAGTAGCGGTTTTTTGTGTAGTTAGTGGCGGTAACCGCCACTAACTTAACAAATTCATTAATTGCAGGCGTAATTTAGTAGCAGTTTAAGCCTCAGTTTTCCAAAAAATAACCGCTACTAAATGTGCAAGTACCAGTTTTTGGTGCACTTAATGGCGGTTCTCTTAACCGCCACTAAAGCCGCTACTGATTCCCGCCTACAACAATTATAAATACCTACTCCTCTCCTCATTTCATTCAACCTCATAAAACGTTCCTTCTCAATTATTCTCCTCTGATGCTCTTAATTTTTCCATCAATCTCATTAATTTATCTTTTATTTTTTTTATTCTAATTATTTCATTCAATTTTCAATCATATATATCTACTAACATTTTTTTGTTTTTGTTTTCATGTGTACGTACTCACTATCTTCATTTGGATACTATTAAATTAAATTAATTAGTTATAATCACCTTTTTTCATACTATGAATTATTTATTTGACATATCATTTTGGATATAACAATTGAGAAAATGTGATAAAAAATTTTTATGAATGTTTAATGTTAAATTTTTTAAAAATGTTTTATAAAATTAAACATTATTGCAAATAGAAAAATTGGGTCTGATCAGAATTTTTTTTTATATTTTGGAGCATCCAGTAGCGGTTCACAAACCGCTACTAATTTTTCCTCATTAGTAGCAGTTCTGAACCGCTACTAGTATCTGATTAGTGGCGGTTTTTGTTTCCGCTACTGGATTAGTAGCGATGTTGACCATATTACCAACGATTTTTATAACTGCCACTAAATGTTAGTCACGGGTGATTTATTAGCGGAATGTAAAACCGCTAGTAACCACTTAGTAGCGGTTAAAACCGCTACTAATCAACTGTTTTAACCGCTACTAAGTGCCGCTTTTTTTGTAGTGTATACTGATAGCTATGGCCCTGAGTATTCTTTGATTTAAAGCCCTAAGAAGAAACGGGTGACAGCAGCTCTAAGTATTTAGGACTTGGGAGGGATGAGTGAATAGTAGTCATGTAAATGTAATACAAAAATCCTAAAGGCTATAGTAGTAATTTTATATTAACTAAATATAATATTATATGCAATAAAAATAAATGTTATAATATAAAATAAATCCAATAAAAAATTATATATTTATTTGTTTAATAGGCAGGCCTGACAGGCCTAACAGGCGGAGCCTGGCCTATTAAGCATAGTAGGCCCAAAAAAAAGCCTGAGCCTGAGGCTGGCCTGATAATAAATAGGTCAGGCCAAGCCTTAGCAAGCCCCTGAAAGGCTGGCTGGGCTATCCCCACCCCTACTGAGGACCAAATAATTGAATGCATATTGTATGCCCAGAGCAGACGATATATTTATACACACACATATAAACACAATGATTGGTCGTGAGGAACGAAATAATATTTAAATGTAGGAGTTAGATGATTAATTTTTTTTATATATGTATATATATATATTAAAAAATTAAAGCCTACATTTGGTTCTCTAAACTTTGATTATGTTTTAGTTTAGTCTTTAAATTTTATAAATTATAGTTACAGTCTCATAATCTTAACGCTATTAACCTCATTTAATTAAAAAATAATGATGAAGACTGTAATTAAATGTTGATAAATCGTACTTATAATCAAGTTTATTATTTTAGAATTAAATTTTAATTCAATCCATTTAATATAATCATTTTTATAAATTAAAATTAAAAAAGACTTCATAACATCTTGATTATTTTAACTTTACACTACAAAAATTATTATAAGCATGCTTTGTTAGCATTTAATTATATGTTCGCATTAAAAGTTGTTAAGTTAAGATGGGATAAATTGAAATCATCAATAAACTTTACTCTTAAAAACTAGTAATACCCTATTCAAAGAAAAACAAGTCGCATCGGGACCCATCGTCCGTTAGTTCAGCTGGCGAAGAGGGTTGGACTTCGACCATATTGGCGAGGGTTCGATCCCTGGCTTGGGGAGGCATCTCCATAGCTTAGTAAAGCTTGGCGTAATATACCTGTGTGGATTTGGCGGCTTGCCAACCAAGAGCCCACAGGGACAGGCTTAGTAGATCATGAATTAGAGGCCTTGCACTTGGATTGTGGATGAGCCAAACCCCTTTCCTAAA
Organism: Mimosa bimucronata; assembly: GCA_037074515.1. Taxonomy (NCBI): domain Eukaryota; kingdom Viridiplantae; phylum Streptophyta; class Magnoliopsida; order Fabales; family Fabaceae; genus Mimosa; species Mimosa bimucronata. The sequence continues at coordinate 9,803,944 of CM073447.1, forward strand.
ATTTGAAGTATCCAAAAAAACAAGTTGCATCGGATCCGTGGATCCATGATCATACTTTATTATTGACTATTTCCTAATCTTCTTTATTTACCACAATGATATTGTCCATAGATCAAATTAAATTATTTTGTAGATTGGATTTTACTTGATTGTCTACTGTTCTATTGCATGTGTTCCGGGTACAAATTTTTATAAATGTATCGCCATGTGAAAAATTTATTTTCTTTAATCTTTATTCATCTAACAATAAATTAATCTTATTCTTTTTACACAAACCATAAATTAATCTAAAAATATTTACTATAAATATAAGTAAATTGATTTAAACTCTTAAAAAATTAATTTTTAAAATGTTATTATAATACTTTTATAAAATGTTCAATATGAACCATCAATTTTTTAAGCTAATTGTGGATAAAAAGTCTAAAAAAAATAGAAGAAAGAGGAAAAAGAGAGAAGCCTCTCTCCCGGTCTATACACCTTCATCAAAGATCTTTGTTCTATATATGTGACAAAAGCCTGTGGTGGAATCCGTGTAAGAGGAAAAGGGAGATAAGCATATGTGATATCATTAGTGGGGGGACTAAAATAATTGAATGAGATTGGCTGGATACAAATAATTGAGGGATGGAGATAAGGGTGCGTGATATGATATGACGGGAACCATTTCACTACTAAATACAATGCATGGATAGTTAATCAAATATAGACCTTTAAATCTAATTTGTATGGTCTCGATTTGGTTTGTTAAAAGCTTATATTTTTTAAAAAAAAAATAGCATTTTAATGGCTATAGAATATAGAAGAAATATAATCTCTTAACTATCATTTTTCAAAAACTACTGTAACTTTTTATTTAAAAAAACATCTTTTTTAAAATAAGGGTTAATATAACTTTTGGTTCCTGAACTTTCACTCAATTTTGGTTTTGATCCTTAAACTTTGAAAGTTTTGGTTTTGACCCCTAAACTTTCAGTCAATTTTGGTTTTGGTCCCTGATCTTTAAAATCGATGATTTTGGTCCCTGAACTTTCAGTCAATTTTGGTCTTGGTCCCTGAGCTTTAGGGACCAAAACCAAAATTGACTGAAAGTTCAAGGACCAAAACCAAATTTGACTGAAAGTTCAGGGACTAAGACCAAAATTGACCAAAAGTTCAGGGACTAAAACCATTGGTTGTAAAGTTCAGGGACCAAAACTAAAATTAACCGAAAGTTCAGAGACCAAAATCAAAACTGAGTGAAAGTTAGGGACCAAAAGTTATATTAACCCTTAAAATAATCAAATCCAGATCGTCCAAATTAAATTTGGAGGGTCTAGATCTAATTAACTTTTCCTACTAAGCATTTGTGATTAGTAGAGAAACTAGTTCTGGTACGTAGGTGTTTAATACTCCTCCATCCTAAATTATGAGGTCATTTTAACCGAATTACAGTTTCTTAAAAAATAAGTTAAAGTATATTCGAATCAATAAATGTATAGGAAATATACTCTTCTCCAAAACTGCCCATATTTATGAGTAAGTATGACATAGGGTAATAATGAAAAAAGATGAAAGAGAATGTTTGGGAGAAATTAATGCATAGGTAAAATTGAAAAAACACATTTATTACTTAAACAAAGTCAAATATGATCTTATATTTCGGGAAAATATCATTAAAAAAAGGAATTTATATTATGGGACAAAGAGAGTAGCCAAAAAAACCAAAGAAATAAGTTACTAAACAAACTTTAAAATCTTGAATCATATAGAAAAATATTAAAAAGAAACATTTTTCAAAGGCCAAGGGCAAAAGTAACTATTATCTTTTTTCAAAAGTGTTGTTGGCACCATAACAAAATCTTGGGTGGAAAACACACATTAACTTTACAAAATAGAGAGAAAAAAGTCATATCCATTAACTCAATTAAATCTGTTACTTTTTCATAAGATATTCTTTCAAAGGTGAAAAAATATCCACAATCTTTTTCAAAATGTGATGCTAGCACCATATATAATAGAACATAAGGTACAAAGTGCATATATCATATTATTGGATGTTAACCTCACAAAATTCATACTATTTTAGCACATTTTCCTATAGTTTGTACATTTTTTTGGTGGATTTAATGTACACATGATAGGAAAATGTATCAAACTGATATTTTGGTTGAAGTCATTAAATTTTTGATTTGAATGTGAATAGTTTGCCCTCTTTCATCAACTCTAGCTTTTGTAGAACTCTTTTTTTGTTAGGTTGTTGTAATTGATCAATTAAACTACATTTAAATTGTATTTGAAGATCAAGTCAACGGGTAAGAGGTAAAAAATAAGATTTAGCACCACCAAAAAAGCATAAAAAAGAGTGAGAAGGAATGGGCCGCAACCAAGAAAAATAATTGGTTATAGCCAAAGGCACCCAAATATTTTTGTCCAAATTACGACTCCCTTCAAACCAACTCTCAACTGCTTTTTCCATTAGATTTTAACATACAAAACAATGTCTCATCCTGTTAGATCTTCCACTGTAAATGAAGCTGAAACAAAGGTTAGAAGTAAGAGTAGAAGAAAAGATGGAAGAGGGGGAAGATGAGTCTCGTAGACCCAAGAAAGAGAAATGCTAAGACGAAAAAAAAAACAGAGCAACAACATGAAAGAAAATATGGGAGGCAGTGAAGTACAACAGTGGGAGCAGACTTCGAAACGGGAGAAGTGGTGTTGAAAATAACAAAACAAATAAATTTTTTTAAAAAAAATTAATATTTTTTTTTTAATACAACTGGATAGAAAGCTCACACGAGCTTACAAGTCTTTAAAAAAAACTAGTATCTACTAGAAGTATTATCCCCCAAAGGGGCCACTTGTAGTGAGGTAGGTGACTGTTCATAAAAGCAAAAGTTGCCGTGCATCTCGTGCGCTGCTTTGGCCATCCAATCAGCTTGGGAATTGTCTTCTCTAGGAATGTGGTCCACCATGACGTGCCAGTCCCGAGCAAGGAGGAGTCGTGCGTCATCTATGATCTCCCTGAAGGGATGATAGTTAGGACATCCCCGCATGAGTAGGTTAACCACCTCCGTGGAGTCGGTGGAAACCTGAACCTGTTTGTAGTTTCTATTCCAGCATATTTGAAGCCCCTGTATGATTGCAATAAGCTCAGCAATGGTGGGAGGAACGTTGGTTAACTTGAGGATGTAACCCCCGTTCCACCCTCCATCTGGATCTCTAATGATACCTCCACAACCGCTGCTTCCTGAATTCAGGACTGATCCGTCTGTTTCAAGATGGTAGAACCCCGATCTCCTTGTCGGTCTTGCGTAGTAGTACCCTACATGAGTCTTGAGGAAGAATGCGCGTGATACCAAGTCTTGGTCCCAAGATGCTCGGAGGAAGCTGTCTGTTGCACACATGGTCTCTTGTTCTACGTCTTCATTAAAGACCCGCTTACACCTGTCCCTCCAAATATCCCAACAAATGTAGCCAAAGAGGGTAGGCCAGGCGATCTTCTTGGTAAAGGCCTTCCCTGCTTCGTGCTTGAGGTTCCAAAGTAGCCACTCCCTGCCTTCAAGTTCTGAGAAGCGAGCCCAATGTGTAGGGGATACCACTGATCTCCATCTCTCCTTCGCATTCGTGCAGTCTCTGATCAGGTGCATTATGCTCTCCTCCTGTGGACATGCAAAAGGGCAGTTGGGGGACTCCGCACAGCCCATGTGATACCTTAGATGGCATGTATGAGTTCTCCCATGCGCAAGGATCCACATGAAGGTCTTGATCTTCTCTGGTACTGCCCATCTCCATATGGCACTCCAAATGGATTCGCCTTGTTGGTGGGTACCTGCAAGAAGAAGTTGATAAGCAGAGTTAACAGAAAAACGGCCATCAGAAGATGGCTTCCATAAGTATTTATCCTCTCCCCTCTCCTCACGAGGTGGGTGAGCACTCATAATGCGAGCAACAATATGAGGTTGGAACCATCTCAGTAATTTATCCCTGTCCCATTCTCCCCATGGGGTGACATAATCTGCAACTTTTTCTTCTCTTGGGGCAAACTCCTCGAATCCCGGAATTAGATGGATGAGAGGAATGTTTGTTTCCGCCCAATTGTCAAACCAGAAGGAAGCTGATATACCATTGCCAATTTTTACTCCAAGACCATTGTAGAATTTCCTCCATACACTACAGATGCCCCTCCAAGTGAGGGACGCCTTAACCTTCTTTTGGACTATAGGCATAGGTTGGTTCCCACATTGGTATTTCCCTCTCAAGATGCGAACCCATAGGGCGTCTTGTATGGTTAGGAGGTTCCAACAAAGCTTCATCATGAAAGCTTCATTCTGTTTTGCCAGGTTTTTAACCCCTAGACCCCCATCCTTCTTGTTCTTGGTAACCAGATCCCAAGATAAGAGGTGTAACTTTCTGTCTTAATCATTGTCTCCCCAAAGGAAATTTCTGCTAATCTTCTCCAAATTCTTTAACAGGCCTTTAGGGAGAAGCATTGTTTGCATATGATAAGAGGGCAAGGCCGACAAGACCGCCTTGATCAGTGTAGCACGCCCCGCCATATTCAGACAGGCTCTCTTCCAACCTGTTAGCTTTCTTTTCGTCTTCTCAAGGATTGGAGCGAATGTGAGGTAGGATGCTTTCTTATGCAATAATGGGATACCAAGGTACTTCCCCAAGTCTCCTGTCAGACCTATCCCCATATGCTGGCTCATGGCAAGACTACGAGAGATGTGGACATTCTTTGAGAAATATACTCTCGTTTTCGATTTGTTCATCTTTTGCCCCGAAGCTTCACAAAAGCGTTGAATACATCTCATCATCACGTCCGCTTGGTATTGCGATGCTTCTCCAAACAGTACCAGGTCATCGGCAAAGAACAAGTGAGATAAGGGTGGTCCCCTAGGGCTCAAAAGGATTGGAGTCTACTCCCCCTCCTCAATTGCATCTTGAATAATATGGCTTAACCGTTCCATACATAAGGTGAACAGGTAAGGGGATATAGGGTCCCCTTGTCTAATACCTCTGTTAGGCCGAAAGGTAGATGTTGCCTCTCCATTCCATAGCACCTGGAATGAAGATGATGATATACAAGCCATTATCGCATCCACCATCCAGTCCTCCAACCCTACCCCCTTAATGGTATCACAGATGAAATCCCATTCTAAGCGATCATACGCTTTCTCTAAATCAACTTTGATCATCATCCATCCTTGAACTCCCGTTTTAGCTCTCATGGAATGAATAACTTCTTGGGCGATAATGATATTATCACTACTCTGCCTACCTGCAATGAAACTGCACTGATGCTTTCCCACTACCTCCCCCATGACTTCCCGGAGGCGGTTACTGAGAATCTTGGTGATTATCTTGTAGCTCACATTGTAGAGGGATATCGGTCTGAAATCTCTTATGTGTTCAGGAGTGTCTGTCTTCGGTATGAGGACTAAGTTGGTATTGTTGATCCTCTTTACCACGGTGGGGTCACAAAAGAAAGCTTTAACCATATCCATGATTAAGGGTCCTGTGATATTCCAATACTCTTGGTAGAATATAGCTTGGATTCCATCTGGTCCCGGAGCTTTAAAGCCACCAATGTCAAAAGTGGCATTCTTTATCTCTTCATCCCTGATACGATCTCCAAGAGCCTGGCGGAGAGCCTCCTCAATGTTAGGAAATGTGGCTCTTGTGGTCAGGGTCACTCTGATTGAACTATCACTCTTGAATAGTTCCTTGTAATAGTTCCATGCAAGGTGCTTAAGACCCTCTTGGTTGAAAACCCATTCACCTTCGTCATTCTTGAGACTCTTAATTGTGTTCTTCCTCCTTCTAACTGATGCCGCGGTGTGAAAGAACTTACTGTTTTTATCCCCCCATTTGAGCCACTGACATCTAGAATTATGGTACCAAGTCAATTCCTCTTGGGAAAGAAGCTTGTTATACTCTTTCCATAGCTCCCTCTCCGTTTGGGCTAGATGTTGACTGTCTCGGCGGTTACGTGATCGCTCCACTCCCTCAATTCTCTTTAGGAGTATATTCTTTTTTGATTTGAAGCTGCCCACTTTTTTCCTGTTCCAGTCCCCAGCTTCCTTAGCAAACTTACTCACTTTGTCCTCCCAACTATCCACTGCCCAACACCTCTTGACAATGTCCATAAAATCCTCTTCCAGAAACCAAGCAGCATTACACCGGAATGGGGTTTTTGTCCGAGATGATCGGAAAGATGGTTCAGTTTTAAGTAGAATAGGGCGGTGGTCCGACCCAAACTTGCTAAGATGGTGTACCTTGGTAAGGGGGTAATTTTGGAGCCAACTGTGATTTATGAAAGCCCAATCAATTCTTTCCTTCAGGATGTCTCTTTCCCAAGTAAACCGATCACCAACTACATCCGTCTCTAGAAAAGAAGCTTTTTGAATGCAATTCTCAAAGTGTCTCATGGATTGAAGATTGAGTCTGCCACCACCCTTCTTGTCATCACTAGAGAGGTAAGCATTGAAATCACCCATCACAACCCATGGATCATGGCATCCCCTACTCATTGAAATTAGTTCTTCCCATAAGCTGTTTCTTAAGTTGTGGGATGGTTCCACATAAATGCAGGAGAGTGTGAATGAATGGGAGGTGTTTAGAACACTACCCCGGACATGCAAGGCTTGTGTGGACGATGATAAATAGCCAAGAGTTATATTATCATTGTTCCAAAGAAGCCAAATGCCTCCCGCAAACCGGTTGCCTCAATTCTCATCCAATTACTAAATCCCAATTTTCTACATATTGAATCAGCCTTACTCCCACTTACTCTGGTTTCACATAAGATCATAATATCAACATTATTTCCATACAATAAATCTCTTATTCTACCCGAAAAATTCCTTGCAGCAGCCCCTCTACAATTCCAAGCTAGGATATTCATAATCATTAAATATAAATTTTTTAGGGTACCTGACACCCGTGCTACTGTCCAGAGTCAGATAATTCCAACCCTTCCATCTCCCCTTCTCTAACTTCATCTTGAGGATCAAACCATAAATCATTTTGTTCTGGTGTTTCCTGAACTAATTGTTGCGAATCTGCTACTTGTGAGGGATTAGGAGGTTTAGTTGGTGGAGCAGTAAATTGTTCTTCAATTCTCGCGTGTTTCTCGTGTGTTGGGGGATTTTCTATTTGAAAAGAGTTAGCTTCACTTGGTAAATCTCCTCCCTGTAGCTTGATCCCCGTGGTCTCCTCAATAGGCTCAGTAATATTTAGGGCCTGTTTATCACAATTGGATCCAAACACTAGCTGGTGGGCCCGCCCTAATTGTTTCTTTTTTAATATGGGCGAAATTACTTTGGGTCTTGAGGTGATACTTCTCTTTTTGCCCAAATTATTTTGGACAGGTGGCCTTTGAGACTCTTCTTGGCCCATACCCGTGGGGTCCATTACCTTTGATGCTTTATTTGTCTTCTTTGTCATCTTCTTCATTCCCTTAGGTTTGGTCGCCCCTCTCTCCTCTGCAGCACTTTTTCTCCCTTCATTTATATCACATCCATCTTCTTTGACCGTTGCTCCTTCTTCTTTAGTCACACTTGTTTGACCAAACACAAAAGACGAGGAAAGCTCCTCCATGCTAGCTTTGTTCGGCGTCTCTTGCTTAAATGGGTTTGGGATTGTGAGGAATTCTTACATACACTGGGAGTACCATGTAATTTGTACTCTGACCAGTAGAAAGGTGCCACCTCAGTCCTATGTGTCATCTCCTCTTTCCTCTCTGTAATTATATAACTTTAAATTAATTTTAACTTATTTGAGTTCTCAAAAAACGTGCTATCACCTACTCCCTACTCCCAATATTGTTTTCTGAAAATCTTCTGCCTCCCCCTTTCTCCAGAACTCTCCCCAGTCCCCACTTCTCTTCCTTCTCCATTTCTCCATTAAAAATCACTTCAACCACAATCTTTTTTCCCATTCAGATCATAAAAAAAAAATCTTCTTTTCTCCAATAAGCCAACAACGTTCTTCACATTCCATGTGAAACGCGTGGCTACAATTTGGGCAACAAACGGATCTTGTCTTCCTGCTCGAATTCCGACAAACAAACGACGCAATTGAAAGGGTTCTTGAGTCCGATAATGGAAATGTAGAGAAAAACAGGGAGGTGTCGATGAAAGATTGGTCGACCCCAGAATCATGGAGGTGAAAAAGTTGTTGAAGTTGTCCTTGAGGAACAGTAACATTGTATAAATCATCTAGCTCTCTGGTTTGTGGCCACCATAGATAGCGAACAAGAAGGTGGAGTAAACCAGAGACGAAGAAGACGATGGCAAGGATGATGATTATTAGGAGTGCTCTTGGGCTGACGCTGTCTTTTACATTCGAATCATCAGATCCAACAACAAGATTGTTGTTTGGAGGCGAAGGCAAGTATGGTGGTGGTGTCCATTTTACCAGAGACGAAAAAGTTTGTTCCTTTCAGTTCTAATAAGGCTCTGCTTTTGTCCATTTTACTGTGTCGGAGTTGAATCTTGGAATTGGAGAAGAGAACAAAAAATAGGTGAGGAAGGGTGTTGGCTGGAGAATTTTTTTTTTCTTTTGAATGAGAAGAAAGATCATGGGTGAAGTAATTTTTAATGGAGGGAAGTGGGAGACTTCTGGAGAAGTGGGGGGGACGGAAGATTTTCAAGAAAATAATCTTGGGAGTTGAGACTAGGTGGTATCACGTCTTTTGAGAATTCAAATAAGTTAAAATTAATTTAAAGTTATATTTTTTTGTAGAAAATTTAAAGTTATATAATTACAGAGAGGAAAGAGGATATGACACATAGGATTGAGGTGGCACATTTCTACTGGTCAGAGTACAAATTACATGGTACACTCAGTGTATGCAAGAATTCCTCTGGGATTGTAGCTTCTTTTTTCTTCCAAGTAGGTTCAAATACCTTTTTCTTGACAGGCTCTGACTTTGCATTAAAAGAGATATTTGTCTCATCCTCCTTCAATATTTCAAATCTGGAACCCGTGCCCCCTTGATCTGATTTCTGTTCGGTTTTGGCGAAATTTGGGGGTTTTGGCATTTGGGTCTTTCAAAAAAAAAGGGAGCTTTTTGAGAGTAACCGGTTCTCCATGTGTGTGTATAGTTAGCAATATTTTAAAAGCCGGACCAGATGTCGAGCCGGAAAGACGAGCGGGTCATGGTTCAAACGGTTGAAACGGTCGGGCCGTTTGGTCGGACCGGTGACGTAATAATTTAATAACAAAATTATAAATATAAATATAGTTAATATAATTTGTTCGAAATTTAACAAATGTCACAAAATACAAAATACCATTGAAGGTAGTAACATAAGTTAATAGTCAACTTAAGTACATAACATTATAGCAACTTAACAAAATACACTAATAAGGATGATTTCATCACTTCTCAAACATTGGTGGATCTTGATTGAGCCAAGCATGAGTTTCTTGAAAGGAATTTGCACCAAAAACATCAACATCTTCAGAAAATGATCCTAAATCAAGACCTTCAACTCCAATATTAGAACTTTCAGCTCCATCCTTATCTTGAAGATGAACCTCATTTCCTTGTTCTGCATAAACATCTATATAAAAAGTGTTTAACAAACCAAATTATTAAAATTTGTAATATATAATGAGTTTAAAAAAGTAACATACAAAATTGAAAACATCCAACCTTCTTCATTCATAGAAGCTTTTGGTATAGGTAGTGTAGTATCATCATAAATGATATCTTCTTCTATTTGTTCAGCACAAAGTGTTGCAAGTGGGGGGGAGTCAACTTCTTCCGTTATCCAATATTCAATCTTATCAATACTTTCATAATTAATCAGATCAAAGTTTTTTCTCTTGTTAACAACTCTAAAAAAACACATGACAATAATAAAATATTAGATTACTATTGGTAGTTGTTTAATTAATTTTTGAATCAATGTAAAGTATAAATTATATAGTGTAGGAAAATATACCTGTTCTTCAAACGAAAATTGTAATGAATAAAGACAAGATCATTCAATCTTTTATGTTCCAACCTATTTCTTCTCTTAGAATGTATTCTTTCAAATACACTCCAATTCCTTTCGCAACCAGATGAAGAAGCAGTTTGACTCAACAATTGAATAGCCAATTTTTTAACATTTGGACAACTACCTCCAAAATACCGCCACCATTCATCTGTCATATTAAATTGAACACCATAAAATGATAAACAAATAAATTCACAGGCTCATATCAAAAGGATTACATAAGAAATTTTACCTGGTCGCATTGATTTTGCAGATTCAAGAGCTAGAGAATTAGAGAAGCTACCACTTTTCTCTCGGTAAAGTGTGCCTTCTTGTAAGAACTTAGTCTTATTGGAAGTTATTTTTCTTTCTATAACTGACAAATAACCTTGCATAACCTCTGGCTTTTGAGAGAAGTTTTCTTTGTCATAAAAGAAAGCAGGATTCAAGAAATAAGCTGCTGCATGAATGTGTTGCCGAAGTTGCTTCTCCCACCTCCTCTTAATAATATCTGTGTAAGGCTCGTACAACTTTTTGTTGTGCATGAAAGTACTTTTAATAGCTTCCCTCGCTCTATGCATCCCCTCATAAACATAACCAAGTGAAGGCCTATCATCAGAATCAACAATTCTCAAAAGTCTTATAAGTGGTTTGACAATTTCAACAATGACCTTGCAATCACTCCAGAATTTTTTATCCAATACAATCGAAGTTACATCTCTTCCCTTCTGATCTCTTGCATACCTAGAATCAACAAAAGTCTTGCTGGTTACCAAAGCCTGTAAATCATGCTTATGTTCAAGAATACTTTTTAAAGCTATAAAAGTAGTAGCAAAACGTGTTGGCCCTGGTCGGATGATTTCAGTCCATCCATCTCTCTTTCTCAGCCAAGCCAGCAAAAATGCATGATTGTAGATGAATTTTGAAATTGAAGATGCACGTGTAGATAAACTAGCGACAATAGACTTTTTGCCAATTTCTGTCAAGATCAAATTCAAGCAATGTGCAGCACAAGGAGACCAATAAATAGATGGATACTTTTCGGTCAATAATTTCCCGGCAGCTTTATAGTTAGCTGCATTGTCAGTAACCAAGTGGACAACATTATCTACACCAGCAAATACAACCATTTCCATGAATAAGTTGCATAAAGTTTGAGCATCCTTAACAATGTCTGAGGCATCAATAGATTTGATGAAAACAATTCCTTTAGGACAATAAACCAGAAAATTAATCAATTGCCGATTTCGTTGATCTTGCCAACCGTCTGCCATTATTGTGCAACCAGTTTCTGCCCAAAAATTTTTGCACTCATCAACTAACAATTGGACTTCCTTTTTCATGTCTTGTATCAATTTTGTCCTAAAGGCATGGTAAGATGGCCCTTTATAACCAGGACTAATAACTACAATAGCATCTATCATGGGTTGGAAGTAAAATGAATTCACGGAATTAATTGGAATGCAACAATCATACATCCACCTAGCCATTGCCATATCTGCTCTATGCACAGCTTCTTTACCTGCAAATGCGCTTTTTATTCCTGGTTGTGCATTTGGGGTTGTTCTCGGGGCAAAGAAGTTTCCCATAGTTGCAGGTGCCTTTCTTTTCACAGCTTGAGACGATCTTTGTTGAGATGGATTTGGAGTTGGAGTTTGAGTCTGTGTAGGAGGAGCTTCTTGTAAATTTGAAGCACCCTCTTCAAGTGGTGTGACACTAGGACCATATGGATTGTCCTCCTCAAATGAATCTTGCATCTTTCCCTTTTTCTCTTCAATTTCTTTCAAATTTTCTTGCATCCGAAAGCGAACATCTCCCGGAACACCCTTACAACTTATGATGTCTCCTTTTATTCCAGCAAGATGTTGTTTCATTCTATGTATTCCTCCTCCTCCAAATTCCTTTCCACAATACAAGCATTTCAAGCGAGGTTTTCCACTCTGTTTTTTATTTGGCACTTGTACACAATGCTCCCATACAGGATCGGCCTTTGATCTAACAGATTGAGTGGAGGGAGCAGAAGTAGATATTTGTTCTGATTGGGATGACATTTTTTAGTTCATACTTCCTACAATATAAATATTTAAACTACAATTATTATAATTATACAAAATTCCAATTTATAATACACAATACTATTACTATGCTGCAAAAAAGTAAAAATGTATATCATATTAAATTTTGCCATCATAAACACGCTGTTCAATAAAGTTGAAATACATTGAATCCATATTAAAATAGCCAAGCAACAAGTTCAAATATTTTAATCACCTAGTGTTTAGAATCCTAGCATACAAGACAAAACTCAAACATTTGCAACCCAGATTAAAATACCAAACAAGTTCAAACGTTTAAAATCCTGAATATAAAATAGCCAACCGACAAGTTAAAACATTTGCCTTCTATTTATTATTAATTAATTCCAAAATTGCAGCATTTGACCTTCTCTACTTCGGTGCCTCCAAGGCAACATTACCATTCAAAGTTGCTACTATTTGCATTAATAAAGAGTGAGAATAACAAAATCAGTCCAGGACAGAAGCAAGTTCACAGTTCAGAAAAAACCAGATGAAATGCATAAAAAATAACAGATAAAGGAAACTAAGAGAGACAAAGCATGAGTGCACAGCTCCTAGTGTTCAGCCGATCCCTGTGTTGAGAGTTGAGACTTTGCATACTTTAAAACCATCCAAAAGCAAGATACTCATGAAGGCGTCTCCTTCCTTGCCAAGAAAGCAGAGCAAAACCGACTCAAAGCAATTCAAGTTCATACCCCAAAAAAATTAAATAAATAAATATTCCTACTCATCAAAATCCCAATCCCATGATACACCGATGCAAATTCCTCCATGGAAGAAGAGTCTCTCTCTCTACTCTGCCTTTTTTAAATTGATCTTCAAATTCATATATATGTGTGTTTACGCTCACTCTTCTTTGATATTTTGAGTTCCCATTTTTTTATCTTAGATTTGAGCAATACCCAAAGGAGTATGATAATAACCAACAAGATAACTCAAGGAGGGTTCCTCCTTCATCATCATCTTCTTCAACGGTGAGCGTTCAGCATCAATTCCCTCATCGAATAAATAGGAAAACAAATGAAACTAAATCGATCCTTAAATGCAACCCAGATTAAAATAGCATAAGCCCACAGCATATATATTATTACCTCGTCGAAGAAAAAGGCATAACCTGAGGTCAGAAATGGCGAGGGACAAGAGCTCTCCAGAAACAAAGCCAACAAAGCCACCTCTCCGGCTGCAAGCAGTCGTGCCGGCGGAATGGAGGGGTAGGGTTGCTAGGGCACGTGAAAGGATGTGTGTAGGGTCAAGGTGGGGTTTCAGATCGAAAAAGAATGGACTCATGGAGGGGTGGGGTTTATTTTTGGGTTGTTTCCTCTTAGGCTTTTTCATTTTTTAGAACCGCCCGGCTCCTCTAAACCCGGTCCGGGTCCCGGCCCAATAACGGATCCCGGCCTAATAGCGAATAAATAGCGGTTGAAAACGGATCAAATGCAAGGACGGCCCAAAGCATACGTCCGGCCCAGTAGTGTGTCCGGCCGACGGTCCGACCGGTCGGACCGTTCGGCTCTGTCCGGGTCTCAAAACACTGATAGTTAGGGTAAAGTGTCAAAAATTACCATGTACTTATGTATAAGGTGCATCTGACACGTACTTTTTTTAGCTCAAAATTGTCCATCAAATTTCAAATTCGGGTCAATAATAACTTTTCCACCAAACTAGTCCAATGGACGTTTTAAATTCGAGCCAATAATGACTCCTCCGACAAAGTGGCCTAACGGACGTTTCAAATTCGGACCAATAATGGCTCATCCATCAAACTGGCCCAATTTCTGTTACTTTTTTATGAAATTCCACAGGAATCGAATTTTTGTTGGACCAGTTTGACGGATGAGTCATTATTAACCCGAATATGAAACATTCGTTTGGTTAGTTTGACGAACGAGTTATTATTTGCCCAAATTTGAAATGTTTGTTGGGTCAGTTTGACGGAAGAGTCATTATTGGCCCGAATTTGAAAGTTAATGGTCAATTTTGAGCTAAAAAAAGTACAAGGTGTCAGATCTTTAGACATAAGTATGGGGTTATTTTTCACCCTGCACCCATATATTTATGTAAAAGAATAATAGGTTATCTACCCTATTTAGAGAAATAGACTTACTTTGATTACCCAAATCTCATTTGGTTTAGATATGCTATTTTTTTCACTTAAGGGGTTAATATAACTTTTGATCCTTGAACTTTCACTCAATTTTGGTTTTAGTTCCTGAACTTTAAAATCGGTTGTTTTTGTCCTAAAAATTTTGGTTAATTATGTTCTTTGTCCCTGAACTTTAAAATGGATAGTGTTGGTCCTTGAACTTCGGTTAATTTTATTCTTAGTTTCTGAACTTTCAGTTAATTTTTGTATTAATCCCTCGACTTTAAAAAAAACTTGAAAAATCATGGACCAATGGTTAAAATGGCACAAAGTTGATGTATTAAAACCAGCATTGTAAATTTCAGAAACCAAAACCAAAATTGATTGAAATTTCAAAGATAAAAACTGCCGATTTTAAATTCAAGGCCCAAAAATAAAATTTAGTGAAAGTTTAAGAACAAAAAGTTGTATTAACCTTTTATTTAAAAAATAATTTATTTATTTTTTTGGAAAAAATAATTTATTTCAAATTGAACGTATATCTTTACTCATCGTAAAGCTTAATAAAGAAATATAAGCATACGTATATTATTCAAAATCATTTACATGTTCCAGAGGAACTCACTATTCACGGAGGGAAAAAAGGACCTCGTAAGCCTATGACTTGTCCATCTTCCCTCGTGAGTCTTGAGTGAAATGCATGTGAGCAATGGATTGAAGAAGTGTATGCCACACGTTTTGTCAGTGAATGACTACACCTTTCGTCAGCCGATTTTTTTTAAGGAAATAGTGTTAATGAAAATTCCTTCATTATTCATTAACTTCCAACGGATTCTTTTGTTAAACCAATGAAAAGATAAAAATCAAATATGTTATAGATTTTCCTTGATAAAATAAAAACTTACCCAATATTTTCCATGGAGAATTTCAATATAGAACATATGTAGCCAATTAATTGAAAAGTATGATCAAAAAATTCTGAAATATCACTGTAAGTTCAGGGTCTTTTGGTGAAATTAAATTGATACAGAAAAAGAAGGAAAATGCCCCGCCCCACATGGCCTCTCTGACACTCTCTCCCCCTTTCTCACACTCTCTCTCATCTTTCTCTTTCTCACACACACACACACTCCATTGATGGTCATACAAACAAGTGAAACGGTTATTTGAATAAGGGAAAAGCTCATATGAACAAGAAAAAAGCTCATTTGAACAAGGATTAATAAAAAACAAAATAACCCTCTAACAAACTCTCTCTCATCTGACACACACTCGCTCGCTCTCGCACTTGCGCTCGCACTCGCGCACGCACACACACTCACCCACCCACCCTCACCCTCCCTCCCTCCCTCCCTCTCTCTCTCTCTCTCTCTCTCTCTCACTCACTCCACTCATGGTCATACAACAAGAGAAATGGTCATTTGAACAAGGGAAAAGTTCAAATGAACAAGAAGAAAGCTCATTTGAACAAGGCTTAATAAAAAACAAAATACCCCTCTCACTCTCTCTTTCCTCTGACACACAACACTCTCTCTCTCTCTCTCTCACTCCACTAATGGTCATAGAAACAAGTGAAATAGTAATTTGAATAAGGGAAAAGATCATATAAACAAGAAAAAAGCTCATGTGAATAAAAGAAACAAAATACCCTCCCACACCCTCTCTCCTCTAACTCACTCTCTCACTCACACACTCATATCTCTCTCTCTCTCTCTCTCACTCACTCCACTCATAGTCATACAAACAAAGGAAACGGTCATTTGAACAAGGGAAAAGCTTATATAAACAAGAAAAAAGTCCATTTAATTTGAACAAGGCTCAATAAAAAAACAAAATAGCCCTCTCACACTCTCTCTCCTTTGACACTTTCTCTCTCTCACACACACACATTACTCACGGTCATTTGAATAAGGGAAAAGTTCATATGAACAAAAAAAATGTCATTTGAACAAGGCTCAATATATTTTGTTTTATTGAGCATTGTTTATATGACTGTTTCACTTGTTTGTATGACCATCAGTGCAGTGTGTGTGTGAGAGAGAGAGATGAGAGAGAGTGAGTTAAAGGCATGTGAAGGGGAGAGAGTGTCACCCATGTGCAGTCAATGGTATCTTTTCTCCTCCAAATTTAATTTTAGTTTACCCCCACAAGATTTAAGTGATATTTCAGAATCTTTTGGTTCTATTTTGAAATTAATTGGCTACATGGGTACTATATTGAAATTCTCTCTATTTTCTAAACAGGTGTAACATTTTTTAGGTTGTCAGAGTACAGATGGTGTGGTTCTCTAAGTCATTATGTTTTCATTGGACAGATCAGAGTTCAGGTAACATGGTACTCTTATATTATACAAGTATTTCTAAATCTTTTAACTATCACTCTTTTTTTAAAAAAAATCAAATAGAGAGATAAATATATCCAGATTACCTAGATAAAATAAAAATAATTTCCTTAAAAAAGTTATAAAAATGAGAGTTATTTAGTGGATAATTGGATTTTCTTTTAATCAAAATATAAATAAAGAGATATAACATATCTAAATTATCTACATAACATTTTCATGCTCTATATTAGATTTTTTTAAACGAGTACTAATTTTTGTTTAAAAAATAAATTTTAATGTAATTTTTTTTTAGATTGGCTTTGGCGGAATGACTTGTCCGAGGTTTGGCATATCCGCAAGCGTACGGGTCGTCAAAAATAGTATAGAAAAGGTTGTCGTTTCAACAGGGACTAAGGTAAAAGTGGATTAATTATCGTACTTATATTATCAATTAGGTTGAGTGAAAATATTTGTATTTTTGAAATTTAATTACCAAAATGAAAACAACTTCATAAAAACTAAATTGAAACTTTAATTCAAAACAAAAGATGTCTAGGATTATTTATCCACTTTGTATTTCATGATGCTTGATTAGCCCTCCTCTAATGACAATTAATAAATACTAAGTTGATGTTTGAAGTCATATCCATTTGAATAACTCTCTCAAGCTTACCCAAACCTTAATTAACTCTAATATGTATAATCTCTTACTACATATTATGTTAATTAGTCTCTATAAACATCCCACTTCAATTTTACAAAACTTGGTTAATGAATATCTCTATCTCGTTAACAAACTCTCAATTCCAATTTGGAATTTCAAGACAAGTTTGAATTTAACCTAGTTCTATGCTTAATTAATGCTCTCTCAAGCTACTAATTAGGCTAACAAGCTAAATGTTGGCCACCACTTAGGATAAATAAAGCACAAGTTAAATTCACAACCTAATAATCATTAATCATCAAGAGAGAATAAGTTCAAACATCAGTCCATACAAAGCTTCAAAATAAGCCTAAAACAAATTAACTAGCTACTCATAACTACAAATAAAAGCATTTCAGTCAGAAACCAATATAAGTTCAAGTTCAGAGCTCGGAATCATAATGGAAAGAAGGAAAAATTAAGGGAAGAGAGCACATATACAAATCTTCAAGCTTCAATTTCTCCTTCAAACCACTGAAGAACAGAGGAAAAATAAGTGTCCTAAGCCCTCAATCCAGTTGCCTCCACAGTCCTCTCGTCCTCCCGTGAAGGTTATGGACTGAAATCCAAGCTCTCCCTCTCTTTGATGCTCTCCTCGCCCCAGCCACGAAGATGATGAAGACTATGAATAGTTAGCTTGCGGCCTCCTCTCCCTATACCTGAATGCGTGTCTTAGTTTTAGGACTTGTGGGCTTTGATTTCTATTCCAAACTTTTGTCATTTTGTGGGCTTTGATTTCTAGTCCAACCTTTTGTCATTTTATGGGCTTTGATTTTGAATTTCAATTCAGCTCCACGGCATCACCTGATTCAACAAAAACAGTATGACATGCCCAAGTTACAAAGGTAAAAGAGTTATAATAATAATAATAATAATAATAATAATAATAATAATAACAACAACAACAACAACAATAATCTAAGAAGAAACCTCTTTTTTTTTCTAATTTTAAACTATTGTCTATTTATTTAATACTTTACCTAAACTAAAATATTTTTTTTTAATTTTAAAACTAACATATTTATTATCAAGTCCCCAAATTATGCACCAAATTGATATCTTATCAAATCCCAATAAAATCTCTCAATTTTTTGAATTAATGACTCCTCAAATACACCAAAATATATATCAAATCTAATTAAAATTGGGGAGTCATCACGGAAGTAGTTGTTTGCTAACTGAAACTTGTTTTGATAGTTATTTTAAAAAATAACATTATTAAGAAAATCACTGAAAAAGACGTAAATCTTGTTAAATAATACCTCCTCCATTCCTTAATATAAAACTTATTTGAAGAGTTGATCTTGTTTCTGAATATAATACCTATTTCTAATTTTTGTCAATATTTTCATAAATTACCCCCCATTGATAATCCGTTATCAATAATTAAGTAAAAGAGAGGATGTGATTAAGGAAGATGGTTGAAATGTTTTAAAAAAAAAACGTTATATTAACTAACTTTACTAATATTCTTAATACAAACAAATTAGGTAGTAGGTTATATATTTAGATACAAAGGGAGTGCATATTTATATTATAGTTATATAATGTGATATTTTTAAGATAAATAATAGTATTCTTTGGTTGAGTTCATCATACTAAAACACCTCAACAAAATATTACAAAGTATCGCATGAGCTATACAAAATGTTTTAGGATGCTGCGTACGAGTGAAAAGTTGTATAATGGCATGTTTGTGAGCATTGTTGGATTTCATCCCCAAGATTCAAAGTCCCTCTTGATCTTCTCTTTTGTGAATGATGAGATTTCCTTGTTCATCTCCCAAACAAACTTCCCAAGACCTCCATCTCCCACTAGATCCCTCACTTCAATCATCACTGTAGCGAATTGCACAGTGATGATTCCAAAATTGTTCTTTGGAATTGTCTGGAGAAATTCTGGATCTTGCAGATATGAGAAATCTGTGAGTGACTTCCTCTGTTGTTGCAAAGAGATGCTTAATTTCACTTCTGCCATTCACTTAATTTCATTTACTTGTCTTTACCATGGGGTCTTTTCTTTTAATCAAAATCAGAGTTTACTTATTTTAAGGGAAAATGATGTGCACAAGTAGAGTGAAAACTTCAGGCAAGAAAAACATTTTAGTCCATTTCGACCATGTTCAAACCTGGTCACATGACATGTCGGTAAAATGCTTTGTTCTCTATCAGATTCAACTTCATGCATATGCTAGCGAGTTTATGTTAATCAAGTAGAGTAGGTATATGCCCTGAGAAGAACACAGAAAGTGAGATGAAAAAGCCAAAAAGGTGCTCTTTAGCTCTTACACCATCTTTGACTTAAGCCGAGTTTCTAAGCTAAACAATATTTACACCACCAACCTTCTAATTCTAAACTTCGTACAAACTCGCAAGAAAAACGAGAAAAAGAAAGCCAACTAATGCTACAAAGTACAAGAAACAATAAACAAAAAAACATCAGCTCTTGTGACTTTGCTTGTCTCAAAAAGATCCTGGCTTCAACACCACGTTAAGCAAGGGAGTTGGAATCCTTTTGTGATGCTAGTTTTCATCATCGGAGTCGAAGGATTGCCTTTTCCTCAAAGATTCTATAATATCTGGGTGTCGATCACCTATTGAACTGGGGGCAGTAGTTCGAGACTTTACCTTAGGCACACCCAAAGAACTTAGTGGCGGTGTCCCTGTTCCCTTGTTCACTTCCCTGAGCACAGCACGAGCTGTTGCAGCAGCTGCAGCATCTGCCATTGCAGAAGCAACTTTTTTACTATTCTCATGCTTGTCTTTGAGCTTACTTTGTCCTCCATGAGTTTTAGTCAGAGTCTCAGAAGCTTCAGCTTCAGTTGATTGATGTGCACTTGATTTGGGCATAGTGGCAACTGTAGCTTTGGCTTTTGCTGCTTCATATTTTTGCATGTCGTAGATAAGCTCTTTCTGTAGCTGCTTGTCAGCAACTAATATGTCATCAATTTCATTCTTGTAGTCCTTGAGAATGACACGCAGACACTCCATGAGTGATCCTATGAGGGGACTGTTCTTGCTTTCTAGTATCCGTTTTAACTCTATAAAGATAGGGACTGTGTTCTGAATAAGGCCTTTCTTCACAACCTGAGTAATGGCCTTCCCTCTTGATGCAGCTCCATTATCAGCACCTCCTTCCTCTTCAATGTCTGCTGATTCAGATGTCGACAAGCGCGTGGATGAGATTCGTATCTCTTTGGAAGCCAGAATATGAAACGCATCCTGCTACCAAAATTAAATGTTGTGATTCCTACCACGGCAAGTAAGAAGAATTCCTTGCAAAACAAGATAATAACCAAATTCTTACTTCCATCTTTATCTATGGATTCCCTCCTATCCATTTTATAAGAAGTCTTTTGATATCTATGACTCCAAGAATCAACAAATCCTACTCTGCATTGTTCACAAAATCTCTTGTCTTCTTTTTTGTCTCCGATTACTCAATAATTTCCACAAGGACAACAACAACAACAACGAAGCTTTATCCCACTAGGCGGGGTCAACTACATGGATCACAAGACGCCATTATGCTCTATCAATAACCATGTTTCACGAAATTTCCTCAAGCACAAAGCCCGATAATTCTTTCACAAAATAATCCATCTTTTTCATGCTAATTTGTTTTGTAATGAAAAATAAAGGATTTTGTTTTTACCCCAACTATCTCTCCAGAAGGAAGTATTTTATTGGCCCAAGCACTTATTTGTTAGGGAGAAACTGATCCAAGAGGGTATTTTTATAGTTTCAATGAGCATTAATTTTTTACACACATGTCCATATTTAACAAGGGTAGTGAGAAAGACTAGAAATTAATATTACGCTGAAGTTAAGTGTGGTTAATAAGGGTAATATCAGGAATCACTTGAATGTAATACAATACCTGTAGAACAGACTGTGCAGTTACATCGTCCATATTGAGCATTCCATCAGAAGCTGCAGCAAGAATCTCCGCACATAACTTGGCAAAGGTTGCTAGAAGGTGTTCAGGAGCCATTTGTTTTAGCAACGAAACATAAATGTGCATTCTTTTAGACCTTGAATTTTCATCGTTTCCCCTGAAAAAAATTCAGACTTCATATAAGCACAACACATTAATACTCAATAGTTGCCTTGCACTAAGTATTTCGGGACGCCTTCACCTGAGGGAAAAAATTCGGCCGCCTTTCCCTGAACCACTGGATTCCTTATGTCCATTATGGGTATGGCAATCGTTCAGAACAAAAATGGCCTCCACAAAACTGTTATATGCTAGGAGAGGAGCCTTGACTGTTC
This sequence comes from Mimosa bimucronata, assembly GCA_037074515.1. Lineage (NCBI taxonomy): Eukaryota > Viridiplantae > Streptophyta > Magnoliopsida > Fabales > Fabaceae > Mimosa > Mimosa bimucronata. Next base: position 9,825,376 of record CM073447.1, read on the forward strand.
ATACATACACAATAGTCAGGTCCAATGGCATGATTTAATATTATTGTAAGCATGATGAATTGATGATCAAGCTATAGCTTCTCACCTTTCAAAATATTTCCGAAGAGAAAATCTGCCAGATGTCTTATCTTTTCTGATTCATCAACAAGTGATAAAAGAAATCGAAGGAATAGCACTCCTCTCCACTTCACGTAGTCCCTCTGGATAGAAAATAAAATAAAATTTTAGCATATAGGACACTATGAAGTTGAAATGAAGCATCATGGAAGTAGGTGTCTCATATAAGCAGGACAAACCTGCAACAATCTGGCGAGTAAAATAAACGTCTGCCTTCTCACCAGTTCACAAGGATCACGGAGACATCTCGTGATCTTTGGTATGTAGCTGAAAACATCCAAGAAGTAAGAATTAGAGCCAGTTCAGTAAAAGTCACTTTCTCTGTTCTTATAGTCCCCTTATTTGTCAATTCATACTTCATAGTAATTTAACCTCCAATTAGAGCTGGCTTTAAAGTGATAACTCTTACAGGACTTACCCATCAACAAGAGCAGTGTATCGAACACAAAAATCTGCCATCATTACTACAAGGTTGTTGCGAAGGGCTGCAAGTTCACTCTTTTCAAGCTCCTGCGTAAGTGGTTGGGGACACAAATATCAGATTCATGCTCAGTGTTAGAATTCGACAGAAAGAATGGAATGCAATTTTTGAACAAAGCAATGACTATTTCAGCACAGTAACCCCACATTCAGATATAGATTTAACTACCAGCAAGCTTTTGAGCATTTCACAGGGATTTAAAGTGTACAAACAGCAAAGCATAAGTAAAATGGAAGACAAGGTTGGATCTGAAAAGAGTTTTAGTCCTGCACAATTAAAGTGTATTTAATCCAGCCTACAAGCTCACAGTCCAAGAATAGTTAAGAATTAGCAAACTTACTCTCAAGTTTTGGTGAAAATGTTCCAAAATTTTTGGCCCACATTGGATTCAAGTAATGGGCCATTAAAACTCAATGCAAGTCAGAGATGCAAGACCATGCATCACAAAAATTGCAGATATGCAACAATTTACAGAATAGCAGCAAAATGCAGGATAGTAGTAGCCTTTGCAACTCAATTTCAGTATCAAGCAACAAAATCCAGTATTAAATTAAGGTCAACCTAGCAATATGTTTCAGGAAGTTCAAGATTTCCAAGGAAAAAAAAATTGCCACTGCTCAGGGTAAGTGTGGTAAGGAATACTCTACTCCAGATGGCAAGAACCAGGAGCCAGCGAGAATAACTCAAACACAATTCTGAGTGGAAATTTATAAAAGGTGCAGTAAGCTTAAATAGATTAATTCACCAAATTTAAGTCACTAGAACCTCTCCTAAATTAAGGAAGCTCAAGTTAATCGAATTATTTGAAAAATTCAATTCGGGCAAATTTGTGCAGTAGATTGGAGAAAAGTACGCGAACTCAAAGAAGAAAAGTCTAAATACACTTCAAAAGCCGGGGTTGTGATCACAATTCACAAGAATCACAGCTTTAACAGAGTTGTAAGTATATGGAATCAGTATTTAGAATACTGACTATTGGATTTGCTGTCGAATTTGTGAAGGGAATCTGTATCAGGAACATCTTGACAGATTAATAAATAATAAATTTTCAGTGACCAGCTACTTAGTTCAAACAGCAGAATTTCACCAACTTCAAAGCAGGTGCAATGAGAGACAAGGATTTAAGCTTATACTGAAACAAACCAGGGGAAAATTAAGACAATCCTTGAATTATGCACGAGTAACATGCAACAGAACTCCAATAAGGTATTTTATGCAAGGAAGACAGAATCAGAATTTCAGCATAAATGCTGGCTGAAATCAGTCTATAGCTTAAATCAGTTTTTTTGTCCAAATTTTGGATTTGAACACAATCAAGCTGCCAGGCAACTTTGGGCAGAAGCAAGGAAAAATTCTGAGCACAGAACCTAATTCTCAGCAAAGAATACTAGGTTTTGCTCTGGAAGAATTTAGCAAGGTTAGCCATATTTCAGTCATGCCATGCTAAATAGAATTGACAGCAACTTAAGCAAATGATATCAATTCAAGGGAAGCTTCAAATTGATGCACAACTAACAGAAATCAACCAGATCCATCACAGCAATGACTTTACACAGAATAGTTTAGCAAAGCACAAATCTGAGATAAAAGCCCAAGAGCGAAAGTAAGGAAGGCAACACTTTTTCTCAGCAAAATGTTTTTCTGAAATACAGCGAATAGATTTTCCTGCTAGTATGTACCTTTAAAACACAGATAATAATGGTTACAGCTTCATAATGGAATAGCAACTTAAATATATTTATTTTTAGATTTAAAAATGTACTCTATGCTTACTGGATCCAAGTTGCAAAACATGAGTCAGATTAAATTTACTAAACAAAGTTCCCAAGAATTCTGAGATTTCCTCCCAAATTCTTAATAATGCATACTAAACTTCCTCAAAAGCACTAAACTTCAAAGTAAAAATCAAAACAACGGTTTTCTATTTCCAACAGAAACTTCTGAAAAGCAATGGTAAATTTGGTATACACGAGGGACATTTGAGTGAATTACTCAACCTGTACAAACAGAGGTATATAACTCTTTGCAAGCTTTCCGTCAGCGAGGCAGAGCTTCCCCATGGTTAGCCATCCTTGGATATACAAAGAAGGGGCTGTCTGCTTTAGAGAGGTTGAAGTGACAAGTAGCTTATTTGATTTAGGATCAGAACTCCCTGAAGTGATAATTGTGTGTATCAATGGTACCACAGTACTCATATCAGCAGATGGGCAAACAACCACCAAAGTACCGATCGTGTATATTGCTGTATTTGCTTCTGGCAATGACTTGGAAAATGCCATTGATTTCCTGTCTCTTCGACTGCCAGATCTTGGTGGTGTGAAAAAGCTACTTTCTCTGTTTTTCTCTGAATGCTCTGAAATAAACTTCTCAATTATTTTTGAAGCTCTTGAGAGAATTTGGTGAACCCATTTCATGACCAGTCCTTCTGCCTCTGAGAGATTCGAGGCCTTTCGTTTGCACAATGTCGCAAGTGCTTTTACATGAGCATTAACCTATCAGTCAATAGAAGCAATTCATTTCAGTAAACTCAATAAGTTTACTCTGTATATTCTACGGACATATCCCTTGCACCATTTTCGCCATCTGTATACTCTCCCAATTATGCTTATTTTATCCATTCTGATATATGTACGGTTTAATTCTTTTTGTTTCATGGTCATGTTTAATCTTCAATCTAGCTTCTACGGAATCGGGATTAAACATTGTGTTGTGCATGCTGAGCAGTGGAAAAATGCTACAACATCCAGTTTAGTTGTCATGGAGTGAAAGCTAAAATGGAAGCATATGAAAAATGAATAATAAAATTGGTCAATGATGCAAAATATAATGATTACCTCTGTTGAATGCATGCTAAATTCTTCAATCCGTTTAAGCAAGTTATGAGCCAAATCAGCCGCAGGTTCAGAAGGCAGCTCCAAAGAAACATTAGAGATTGTTTGTAAGAGGAAAACTCGGTCGCTAGCCCAAGCAATAGAATTTTGTTCTGAATATTCTTCCTCTACAAACGCATCTCCTTGATCATAAGGGCCCCTACACTCGTCTAAAATTGCATTTTTGTCAAGAAGCTGCCAATGATGATGAAGAAACTCCCAGTCAATTGCTTTTGAAAGGTACGCGGACACCTCTGATAATAGAAACCAAGCACCAGGCGGGGCTATCCATTTCTCTATTGGTAAGGATTGGCTCAGCCAGAAAGACTCTGACAATTTGATTATATTTATAAGTGCAGCAACAAGTTTGTTCTTCAGCCGTTTCTTCTTGCCCAAGTTTGTGCAAATTTTCTTCACCCAAGGGCTCACCTCTCTGTCACAAATTGCTCTCAGAAGATACAGAACACCCTCAGGAAAAAGAACCTCCATCTCAGTGTCTAAACTTTTTCCCTTCTTACTAGCGTTAAATACGGATTCACTATATGAAGTGGAAGATGCAGCCTGAGATATGCGCTCCAAAACGAGCTCTAGAAACAAGTTCTCACATTCTTCTTGAATGCTAGATTCATTATCAGTTATTAGACGAGGAACTGAATGTAACCATTCAGTTATTACACTCTTATCTGAGAATGTTCTGAAAGCCTACAAAATTGCAACAAATTACAGTTATATTTAGAACCACCAAAAAAAGGGAACGAAGAACATTTTAAGGAGGAAAACTGGGAACCAGGAATTTCAAACTAAGCAATAAATACTTTGAGCTAATGGATTTCATATCATTCTTAAATTAGGACAACTTTCATAAGCTTTCTTAACAAACCCCCAACTTATCCAAGGTAGCGTGATAAACTCCAAACTGGTCGAACAAGCAAATGGAGCATGTAAGCAGCTACTAAGGAGCGATTTCAGTGATGACGTTCCTATTACTTGTATATGACATTACCTCATCTGAAATATAGCTAAATGTAATCTGCTGAGCGGAGGAACCAACCAAATATAGTAAAATGATAAAATAAATCCACCCAGCAGAAAGCAATGAGCAGACGAAAGCATTTAGCAGAAAAATTTCCAAACATGCTGCATATTAACCACTGCAGTTTTTCTATTCAAATTCTTTGCCAGGAAAACTAGATTCCCTCTGGGGATAGAGCAAATGTTAACAAATTACAGTATTGCAGAAATACCTACTAACGCAAAAACTCACAAAACAAAAGGCACACTTTGCAATATACTCATTTCAACCCAGAGATCGGTGACCTGCACTACCCTGGCAAGTAATGTGGTTCAAATCATCATTCCAAGTCGTTCAAATGTGCACCAGCGTTCTGACATTTTCAGGTTTTGCCTTTAACATATAGCAGCAAACAAGGGATAAGAAGAATTAGATAGGAGAACAAAAAGAACTACCTCTGAAAGAGCTCCAATTGCTGCTTTCCGTATGCTAATAAGTGGATCCGAACAAGCCATGCCCATTGTCTTGAGCACCACTTCATCAAAGGCACCACCAAGAAGAGTAGTTAACTTGGTAGCTAACAGAAGAGCAGCCTTCCGGACGGCTGATTTATCATCCATACACCTTCTCCTCAGAATATTATTTATCCCACCATCAACATTTATATCTCTAACTGTAACAGATTCCATAAACTTTTTCAAAACCACCACACACTTCATATCACTTGAAAGAAACCCCACCAACTGTGCTAAATTTGACAAAGCACGAGCACGTATTGCAGCAGTCACATCCGAACATCGATTTACCAATGCCTCCAAGCAACACATTCCCCAGGGTTCTTCTTTCATTTCATTATCTGAATTCACACCCAATGGATCCTTCAACGTAGTCACTAGATTCAAAATAAGATCAACTGCCAAAAGCCTAAGATTTGATTTTCCATGAGCCATTTGCACCACAAATTTCACAAATCCAATTTGGTCCTCCAATGCCATAACACGAACAATTTCCATGACGGACTCCACGGCCAAAGCCCGAGGTTCTGATTTATCCGGAGCCTTGTGGGTCAAATACCTAGGAAAATTAATCACAGCTTTTTTCACTCCATCAGAAACCTTAGTTAAGCTCATCATTTGGTTAGTGACAAAGCCTAAAGCAAATGTTCTTGCTTGTGATTTGGGCATAAGAATCAGTGATGATAATGACTTCAAAACCTCCGCTGCTGTATTATCTGGGTCTCCATGTTCTGGCCTCAAAACTTCCCTCATTACTCTCAAGCAAGTATTTGCCAATTGATTATACTGACCCACATTTCTACATAATTCAATAGCCAATACTAAAACATCTGCCATTGTTTGCACCAAAGACTTCAAACTATCAGGAAATCTATCCAAATGAATCAAATCCATAACAAGCACTAACTTTTCCAACACACGAAGCAAACCCATCACATCAAACTCACAATCTTCACCATCATTATCACTATTAAGCGAATTCCGCGCGTTCTTCCTAACCGCCTTGCCTCGCCCACCGAGCTTCCTTTTCCGGTGAGCCGCACTTTGCGAACCGGTGGTCGTCGGCTCATCGGAATTCGACCGATGCTTCAACGACCGACGAATGGAACGAAGAAAAGAGAGAAACGACATTGGAGTGAACAATGTGAAAACAGGAGCATTTGGGGAAAGAAGGAGAGAAAGATACACCTTTGAGGCTGCAAGAGAGACTTTTGTGGGGCCAGAGTCCATTGCAGAGGAAATTGGCTGGATGAGAAGCGAGGGAGATAGATTCTTGGATGAGAGTTCATCGTAGAGGCGTTCCAATGATTCCGAATCATTGCCATATTGGGTATCATCGAGAAAGGATTGAAGATCCAATAAACTTTGAAGGGAAAATGGTGGTGGCTGTGGATCACTTCGAATGTCATGGTGACGAAGTTCCTCAAGCTCTGTGATTATTCGAGATATGGTTTCCTCCATCTTTTTTTTTTACGAATGCATCATTCGGAAATCCCTTGAGCTCGAAGATCCAAAGTCAGATCCTTTTTTTTTTTTTTTAATTTTGAATTTTCGTTTTCCCGCCAAAAAGGCCTGAAATAGGATATAGAATTGGCATCATTATATCATCATTAGTTTCATCACGTTGGGGAAGAGAAATTTACTTGCATCTATGCTCAAGCATCATAATTTTAATTTTTAAGGTAAAAAAAAGATAACTTTAATTTTTCACTCAAAATCATCATAACTCAAAAATTTAATGGATAATCTTAATTTAGTTCTATTATTCTAGTCATTTTTATCTTAACCTTACTTTTTAAGAAGTCCATCCAAACATGTTTAAAAGTTCAACTGACTTATAAGTCATTTTTTTAACAGCCCATCCAAACATAAAAGTCACTTTCAGTTTGACTTATATATAAGTCACTTTTCCAGAAGTCGATCCAAACACACCCAATCTAACTTATAGAAAATAAGTCACTTATAAGTCATTTTTTTCACAACTAACCTAAACATAAATCTCATCACAGAATCTAACTTATTTTTAATCAGACTTATATACAGGTCACTTTTTCATAAGTCAATCTAAACACAACCATATCTTCTCATGCCATCAAGCCTTCACGCAATCTAATTAGATAACATTGACATCAACAATAGTGTTCAGAATTGCACTGACATAAACAATTTCCACAAGCTACAGCAGATAAAAACTCAAAATTTGGTCGTGAAAAAAAATGATTATATTGAAATTGGAGTATTTCGTAATTTCTAATTTCTAATTAGCCGGGACATAATCAAAAGATCAATAAAGAAAAACCACAGGACAAAGAGAATTTGTTAAATTTTAAAAGAACATTATGCAACAATACCTGTGAGGAAATCCTGGTAAAACAACATATGGGATAGCTCCGAACAGTTTGAATGTCAGGGTGAGAGAAACTGAGAAACAAAGAGCAACGGGAGACTTAGCTCTGAACTTAGAAAAAATTGAAACCAACTAATGGTAATTATACAGGAACATCCAAGACAGGTCAATTCGTGGAAAACCCAACCACGTTGAGAAATTAAACTCTAATTTAGAAAACTGTAGATAAAGGTACAAGATGGGTTTAATTTGTGAGTGAAAGAAATGAATGGGTATGGAAGAATAGAAACTTTCCTCTTTTACCAAAACGATGATGCAGATGTGGGGACGGAACTGAATTGAAATTTGAAAAACGAAAAAACAAAAAGGTGGTGGAGAAGCCGCCCAATTTTTATTTCAATTTTAATAAGCGAACGACGCCGTTTTCATAGAATGGAGATGGAGGGCCAATGGAGAAATTCCGTTCTCATTTCTCAAAGAAAATATACATTTTTTTAAAAGAAAAAACAAAGGATAATTATACTTTTGATCATAAATATATCAATGGAGAAATTCCGTTCTCAAAGAAAATATAGATTTTTTTTTAAAAAAAAAACAAAGGGTAATAAAACTTTTGATCATTTATAGAGTATTTTGCTATAGGTATTATTTTTGGACCATTAACACTAAAAACTACACTATTAGTTTTACTTAATAGGTGATTCGAGAAATCTAAAGGGTGTCCTATAATTAAATGTGGTTAAAAGAATGGCTACTTTTTAAGATATAAAAATGATTGTACTAAAAAAATACAATTTAAGTATATTTTGTAATATTTTACTACAAAAACACCATTTAATATTTCAGTATATTTGTCAACAATTAAAAAATTGCGATGAGCTGCAAGGACAAGAAATTAATGCAACTATTATGTTTTTTTACTAAAGTATACTTTTAATCATGTATGTTTGTATTAACCATCAAATCTTCTTTTGATACATTATGTTTAAAAAGTGTACTTTTAATCCTTTTTAATTAACAATGTTATTTTCATTTAATGGAAATGCTGATACGACAAATTTAAATAGTGATTTTGTAATTACGTGCAATCAAAAGGAGACTAATATAAATTTTAAACTTTAGCATTTTTTTATCAACATCTAATATAAAATCACCATTTAGATTTGTGGAATCTGCATCTTCCATAAATGAAACTAACGAGATAAGCGAAAAAGGACTAAAAGTGCACTTTTCAAACATAAGGAACCAAAAGGAGACTAGATGCAAACATAAAGAACTAAAAGTAGACTTTAGCCTATATTTTACTGAATTCGTCACATTACTAATAGGTTTTGCGGTATTTGATAGTAATATAATGCACTCATAATATTATCTTCTTGTCCTTATGACAAATTTAAAGATTTGTATGATTTTATAGAGTAATTATACGTATTTTTTTATCATGATTTGGTTATGTTAATAGGTCAAAATGAGCTAACAGGATACCTATGTCAAATGAATTAGAATATGATGTAATAGGAGTAAAATTGTCAATTACAGTGCAAATTGTTGAAATTAATTTTAGGGCAATTGATACTCTCTATGTTTAGTTTTTATTGCATGTTCCATAAAAGAATTACAAAATGAGACAAAACGACGAGGAGCAAAAGACGGCGAACTCCCGCTATTTGACGTGGATATAGCAAATTTAATATAGATATTAGGCCCCGATCTCCTAGCTCGAGTTGGTCTCTCCAGGTATGACCTAAACCTTTATAAGTACTCCCTCCTAGGGAGAAAATAATCATATTTTGGTGCAACAAACCCTAATTTCTCATCAACTTCTTTCACTCCATCTCTTATTCGTGTTTCCTTAAAATGATGGAAGAAGCTCGAGCTATGAGCTGAAAGGAGAGTCTTTTTATATCTAATATCTTAATTCTTTACATTGCTTATTCTAGATTCTAGGTGTAGGTTTAGCGTATTCAATACTTAGATTAGTTATTAGAGGTCTCTTCGATGGAGAGAAATTAGATATTTTGTAATTTGATTTGTTAATTTGATTTCTATTTTTCATACATGACTTTAATTTGTATAATTGGACATATAATATCCTAGCTTTCATGAGAATTGTAAATATAGAATGTAGCTATAAATTAAGGGATATCGAGGGCATAATGGAGAGATTTGAATTATTCATGAGTAGAAGTTAGGACTGCAAGAAGGATATTGAGGTATTAGTCTGAGTTAAGGTGGAAATTGAGGATCAATAAAAGGAAAGAAAGAGAGGGGACCTCCCTAGAGGGCTCACCATGACACGCGACACAAGTATGCGCACTATAGCATCCCAAAAATTGAGGCAATTGATTTATTGTTAACTAAATGAGATTTTAAGAAATCTTAGTGAAAATTGGGCATAGCTAGCTAATGGTCAGGACTAAGGAATTTGGCTTGAGCATTAGAGTGGTTTAGGTATTGAGTATTAGATGGGACTGGACTAGAGCTGGTAATACGGGTGGGCCCGACGGGTTCGGGTCTGGCCCGGCCCAAAAAAGCCCGTGAAAAAACGAGACGGGCCCAAACAACAAGTTTTGAATATGGGCTTGATTTTTCAGCCCGGATCATATTGCTCGGGTTTTGGGCTGGGCCAAAAAAAGCCCATTTTAAGCCCTTTTTTATAATTTTTTTCTTTTTTTCGAATGAGCCCCGGTTTTACAATATACTCCCTCCGATCCTAATTATAAGATCATTTTGGCTTTTTTGGAGAAACTAATAATGCAAAATTAATCACTTAGATTGTCTATATTTATCTTTTTTCCTCAAAATTAATTTATTCTATTTATAAATTAACCTATAATCTAATTACATGTGACATATGTTATAATTTAGTGGACTAATTTACTTCCTTAACTTCCAAAAAAAAGTTAAAGTGATCTTATATTTAGGACCAGATAGAGTAATTAGCAAAGTAAGAACTATCTTCGACGTTCACCCAAGTGAGGACCTTAAACCAAATAAAATAACACTAATAAAAGAAAAGAGATTAAAACAAATAAAATAACACTAATAAAAAGAAAAGAAAGTATTATATTTTTATCATTTAAATATTATTAAATTTTTACTTTTTTAACCAGCTCTGTTATATTTATTATATTGTTTTTTTAAAAGGAAAATGGGTTCGGGTTGGCCCACGGGTTTGACATGTTAGCCCATCACGGGCTTGGGCTTGACGGGTTCGGGCCCAAAAGACCCATTTTAATATGAGCACTATTTTTCCAAGCCCATAACCGTATTTTTTTACGGGTTTCGGGGTTGGCCCACGGGCTCCGGCCCGTATTACCGGCTCTAGATTGGACCCATGTTGGTGGCCCATAATTGCATAAAATATGGAGAGGAATTTTAAATGATTTGTAACTTGAACTCTTTCAATCATGGTTTGTATATGCTTTTTGGTTGCAAGGATTTTTGAAAAGGTATTAGAAGAGGATTTTACAGGATTGGTCAGCAATTATTCTTATTTTTGTTATGGAATGTATTTAAATTCGTAATTGAAGTCTATATTACTCTTCTGAATCAATTCGAATTCGAATAGGTTAGTGCTTATTGAGTTAGAAAATAGAAGAATTAGTATCCAACTGATCAAGGATGCCAGTTCATCTAACCTTAATGAGCTTTAGTGGCCTCTCGAACAATATTGATGAACATATTATAACACCCCATATAATTAGAAGCAATAATATATAACAACTCCATTGATTCAGGGAAACTCTTTAGAAATTGAACTCATTCATAAATAAAGAACATATTCATAACCAATTCACTTAGCTCTTTTAACTACACTACAAGAAAATAGGACATTAGTCATGGTTCAAATATGACATTTGTCACGATTTTAACCGTGACAAAGTATCTTTGTCACATTTTTATAACCGTGACAAAAACATCCGAGACAAGCGGGTCTGTCACGTTTTTTCAAAATCGTGACAAAGATGATAAAAACCGTGACAAGCAGAAACATTTGTCACCGTTCAAATCCAAAAAGGGTCACAAATCCAGTCTCAGGACTAGAGAATCGAGGCAATTTTGTCACGGTTTCTAAAGAAAAATTGTGACACAATTGTCACGGTTTCTGTAAAACAACCATGAAAAAAATTTGTCATGGTTGATAAATAAAATCGTGACAAAATGTCCCGGTTAGAACCGAAAAGGTTCTGACACGGAACTGTGACTGTCACGGTTCGGGCACGGTTCGTGTCTGAACCGTGACACTTTTGTCATGGTTCTTTCAAATCCGTGACGCTCTTGTCACGGTTCCTCGAAGAACCAACAATTTTTTATTTTTGTTCAAAAATAGAAAACAAATTTTTTTATATTTTAACTCATTTAATTTTTTGAAATAATTATTACTTCTCAAAAAAATTTATACAACAAATCAACTATTATTTTCCTGACTACAATTTTAATTTATCAAATATAACAATTACATATTTTTACAAGAATAATTATCTTCAGAAAAATCAAAAAACACCTGCAATCAAAGAATTTAAACAATTAGAAATTGCGATACAAAATATTTAAATTAAATACATATATATAATGAAAAGAATAAATAACTCAACCAAAATGCCAAAGAATGAAGAAAGAGCAGCAGAAAACATTCTAGAGCAGAGAGTAGAGATGCAGAGAGAAGAGAGCCATGCAAATGAATGAGTGGGAGGGGCTTTATATATTGAAATTGGACTGCATTTTGTCACGGTTTTATTGAAAAAAACTGTGACAAAATTGTACGGTTGTCATATACGAACCATGACAAATTTGTCACGATTCCCATTGTGAACCATGACAAACTCGTGTTTGTCACGGTTCCAAAAATAGAGTTTGTCACGGTTTTCGACATAGAACCGTGACAAACATCTTTTGTCACGGTTTTTAGCAATTTTCGGCATAAAACCGTGACAAACGGGAACGTTGTCACGGTTTTCTCCATAGAACCGTGACCAACGTAATTTCCAACGGTCATATTTTACCTTTAGTACGTATTTTGTCATGGTTTGTTTGTACAAAACCGTGACAAATGACAACATGTAGTCATGGTTCTAAGAAAAAACTGTGACAAAGGTTCAATGGCTAATCCCAACGGACATATTTTTGTAACGGTTTAATGTACTATATATATATATAAAACAACCGGTAATGAGGACATTGCAAAAACGAAAATTCCTTCTTTTCTCAATTGTTTTTCTCTACAACATTTGCATCAAACCATGGATAAAGTTTCCTCAAACGAGTTCGACCTATTTGGATGGATTGAATGATTTCTTAGATTTTGCTGCAACCCATGCTTATTCTAACGGGAAGATTCTATGTCCATGTCCCAAATGCAAGTGTAAGAAGTGGCATCTATGGCAAATTGTTAGGGAACATTTAATTGTGAAGCCTTTCCCAGTAGGATATACATTTTGGTGTCTACATGGGGAAAAACCGACATGATATATGATCCGTTTGCGGAAGGTTCGCAAGTAGTAGTTCAATTAGGTGATGAACACGACCCGATTAATGATGCTATTCGTGTGCTTTTGGCATTCCTCATGACAATGTGGGTGATGAAGCAGAAGGATTTGATCCAGTGTTTTATAGGAACGACGCAACTCATGAGTTTTACCAATTAATGGATGACACAGATAAGTCTTTATATCCTAATTGTAAGAAGTACTCTAAATTATCCTTTCTGGTTAAATTATATCATATAAAGTGCATATGCAGAATATCTGATAAGGGCATATCTATGATACTTGAATTATTGCATGATGCATTCCCCGAAGTGGAGATCTCTCTATCGTTTTATGAGGCAAAAAAATTATAAATAAGCTTGGGTTGAACTACGAAAAAATTGATGCATGTCCGAATGATTGTATGTTGTATTGGGGAGACGATGCTGAAAGGGAGACATGTAAGCGGTGTAACGCTTCCAGATATCGACCAATAAGAAAAGGGAAAAGGCAAAAGAAGAAGCCGACAAAAATTCTCAGATATTTTCCTTTGAAACCTCGATTGCAAAGGCTGTTCATGTCTTCTAAGACGACTGAGCACATGAGGTGGCATAGCGTTGACAAGAACCCGGATGGCAAGTTAAGACATCCACGTGACGCAGAAGCATGGAAAGCATTCGACAGTATATTTGGTGGAACATCAGGAAATTGTGTGTCACTCTGTCCGGTTTGATCATTTTGAGACGATATATAAATTGGTATTCTCCCTCCTCCTCTTCCTCTGTGCCGAGCGTCTCCACTAGAACTCCCTCTTAGTAATCGTCTAGGCTGCTCGATTCTTTTACCCTTATCTCTGCTAGACGACATTTGTATATATAATCCTAATTTAAAGAAAACGACAAAGTAAGTGTGGTGTAGATTTGTAACGGTTTTCTACTACAGCTTATGGTCACGGTTCTGATGAATTTATAGAGGGAGTAACTCTACCAGACGACATTTGTATATATAATCCTAATTTAAAGAAAACGACAAAGTAAGTGTGATGTAGATTTGTAACGGTTTTCTACTACAGCTTATGGTCACGGTTCTGATGAATTTATAGAGAGAGTAATTGTCACGGTTTTGTAAAAATCGTATACAAAATTGTGACAAAATTATAGCATTTGTCACGGTTTCCAGTAGGAAACCATGACAACTTGTCACAGTTTAGGAAACCGTGACAAATTCTTTTGTCACAGTTTCCCTAAGAGAAACCGGGACAAATAATTTAAAATTTTTTTAAAAAAAGTTTTTATGTTTCAAAAAAAATAAATTAAAACTTTGTCACGGTTTACAAGTAGTAAACCGTGACAAAATGTTTCCCTCTAAGTTTCCCGCCACATTTGTCACGGGTTTCTTGGTGAAACCGTGACAAATTTGTCAGATTTTTTCCCCAATTTTTTTTCATGATTTTGTCACGGTTTTTGTAAAAAACCGTGACAATTTTCATGCATTTGTCACGGTTTTAGAAACCGTGACTAATAGACCTTTTTTTGTAGTGCTAAGCCATTTGCATATAGTCTAGAGAAATTCTTAAGTGAACCTAGTTCGCCACTTCATTTGTGGTCTCCCCCAATCACAAGCAAACATGTAGGAAATGACGTGGAAATTATAATTTGAGTAGGCACCCTAAAACAATTAGCTGTTAAATAATTTTTTTTTCAACTTGTAAAATTAAGAAAACACAGAATAATTTTTTTTAATTTGACCAGTAATTTTTCAAGGTGTTTACTCATATTATAATATCTATGTCATATCCTACGTGTTTACTTGAAATTGGGAGAGACCACAAATGACGTGGTGAACCGGGTTCGCCTAAGAATTTCTTTATAGACTATCAGGTAACTTCATTACAACCGATTCCTTAAGAGATGAATTTCAAGATCATACTTACTATGTCGTTTGATTTAGATAATTTTTTTTAGGAGTGAGATCCAAGGTTAGCATAACATTATTTGATAGACCCTACGAACGAGCTCTTCACCTCATGATGGACAAAGCAGAACATTGATAATAAGAGGTAACAAGTTAAGTTGTATCGATTAACAATTGCAACAACTTAGTTCACAAAAAGTATTAGCATGTTCAACACACCTTATCAAAGGCTGCGACTGATTGCACCTAATTATTTTATATTTTAACCCACTAATTATAGTAAATTAGCACTTATCCTAGGCTAATACATGGCAATTCATGCACTTTTACACTTAGAATTTCAATACATTGAGTTAATTGCATTTTAGTGCTTAAATGAGAATTTTAATGTTTAAACTCATGTATTTCTTATTTTTGGACTTGGGGATATTACAATCTGTGGTTGAATTTGTCATTGTAGGAAGTCTTGATAAAGATGGGCCCGAATTCCAGAAATTACAGTTTAGTACTCGAATTTCAGAAATTACTCCTAGGTCCCGCTGCACTGCATATCTCATTTGGGCAAGGACAAGTTGGGTAATTTGGGAGATTAAAGGAGGGCAAAGATGGAATAAAAATTGTTGGGTTCATTTCTATATTTTTTTAAATAGAGATTAAATGATTAAGGGTCCCGTTTGGAAGCTTATTTGAGTATCTAACAAAAACCCTTAGATTTTGGGCTTAATTTCCTTAAACCAAACAGCCCCTAAGCTCTTTAATCCCTAAGGGTCTGTTTGGTTGGAGGTTTTTGGAGGGGAGGGAAGGGGAGGGCTGGGAGAACCTTGTTTGGCTGCATAAAATGGAAGGGAGGGGAGGGTAGTATTTTTGTCTTTTAGTGCTGCCCTCCCCTTCACTTTCTTCCCCCCCAAATTGGGGTTTTTTGGAGGGGAGAGAAACTTGTCTCCAACTTTTGACAGAAATGCCCTTTACAATTTTTCCATATTCCACTGCTACCCTCCTGTCTAAAAATAGCTTCTTTTATTTTTTTTCCTCCTCTTTTCTTTTTATATCCCCAACTCGCCAAAAACACTGCAACTTTTTTTTATACTTTTCATTTAATGCTTACGTTATGGCTTCGTATGTGTGTATATATTATATAAAATACATATTTCATTTTATATTATGTACATATTTAGATAATATTATAGTTATATTACAATTGGTAGAAGTAGATGTACAGATGGATTTATCATATAACCAGTTTTGTCTCTTTTTCTCTCTTACCCAATTTTATAATTTTATAGTTATAAAAGATTTTAAAAAGAATATTTAAATGAATAAGTCAATAAATTAAAATTAATAAAATATTTAGATAAAATGTATAGCGAATTATTTTACCATATTGGGATAATAAGTTTTTTAGATTTAAAAATCAGAAAATAATAAATTTGATTCAAATATTATAAAAGGATAAAAAATTGTAAATAAAATAATAAGGGTATATTTGTCAGCCTACAATTAACTCCCCTCACCTCCCCTTCTGAACCAAACAAGAAACACCTCATAACCTCCCCTCCCCTTCAACCAAACAAAGCTCATAACCTCCCCTCCCCTACCTTCACCTACCTTTAATGAACCTCCCCTAACCTCCCCTCCGTTGAACCAAACATAGCCTAAAACTATTGCCCAGACCCGTGAGGCAGCACAGAGAATCACCATTACAGCCACACCTAAGTTCTCCATTGCACAAACCATCACCATCTTCACCATCCTCCTTCACCACCATCGCCGACCTCCGTCTCCACCTCCATCTTCCACACCTAGGTCGCCGGTCTCCACCTCTCTCCCAGTCCATTATCATCTACCTCCTTCATCTCCATTTTCAATCACACCTCTCGGCCTTCATTTCCTCTCTTGAAGCTCACACACTTCACGCCATTTCCAAGAGCAAGCACACCTCACCATCCTTTTCACTCTCATCCAGCTCCTTCTCTCCATTACCCATTCCTCTTTTTACTCACACACCACCCATTCATCACCTTCACCGTTCTCATTTTCCATCGTCTCATTCATTTCTCAGGGAGCAAGAAGGTCAATTCATTAATTGTGGGTTCAAGAGGATGATTGGCTAGAGTAATTGGGGTTTCTTGGTGGCAACAATGCAATTGGAGCTTCAATGCTTACTTAGGGGAGTTCTCTAGCTTCTTTTGTTTCTAGATTATGTAATTGATTTAGATTCTTAATTGTTTCTGCTTAACATGTAATTTTGGAACAAGAGATGCTATGTTTTCTATTCCTATGGGTAGATTTCATTTGGGTTATGTATGTAATTAAGTGATTGCTTTTATGTGCATAAACCTTAGTGTTAATCACTTGGCATAATGCAATTTGATGTGGTAGCATTGATTATCTACTTTGAATTGCTAGATTGGATTAATGCATTTGCTTCTTGCATTTAGCATTAGACACTAGGTCCATTCCTGAAGGGTCAAATTATACCCTTCAAGAGGAGACTCATTGTGTGTTGTCAAGGGTTTTCACTACCAAGCGATTTTCTAACAATTGCCTAGTTGACTAATTGTGCATTAGTAACTAGGTCAATTGGACTTAGGCGATTGCCTTTGGTTTTTAACATTCGGTCTTGGATTTTGAACTTCCAATTCATTTGAGAAGCTATGAAGATTGCAAAGTTTTCACCAAGAACCCATTCCATTAAAGAGTTTTCAAACCACTTTTACTTGCTTTCCTATATCCAAAAAGCCAAAAACAAGTCCCTTTACATTTCTACAATTGAAAAAAATACCAAAAAGACTTTTCAATGACTAAACCCCCCAGTTTAATTGCTTTCTTCATGCATTTAGGTTAGTCTAGGAATCAAAATAAGTTGACTCCTTTGAGAGACGACCCGAGGTTGAGCCACTTTGCTCAAGCCTTGGTTTCACATATTTTCTTGCATTTGACCCCGAGGCGCACCATTCCGATAAAGGTCAAATCAATGGCGCCGTTGCTGGGGAGTCAATTTTGACTCCCTAGGCTAACTAAGTGTCAATTGAGCATTGACAAGGGGTTTTTAGTATTTTAGGATAGTTTTAGATCATATAGTTGCATTTAGGTAGTTA
This sequence comes from Mimosa bimucronata, assembly GCA_037074515.1. Lineage (NCBI taxonomy): Eukaryota > Viridiplantae > Streptophyta > Magnoliopsida > Fabales > Fabaceae > Mimosa > Mimosa bimucronata. The sequence goes on from CM073447.1 coordinate 9,843,198, forward strand.
GACTTGTTTTAGGTAGCATTACATTGGAAATTTTGAGAAAAACCAAACAAATTTCGTGTGCCCTTTTTTACCACTGTTTTGGACATGTTTGGATAGGTGTATTGCTGCCATTTTTGCACCTAAACTTGTTTGATTTGTTTGGTTGCTCAATTTTGTGGTTTGGAGTCAAATTTGGTGGTTATTTTCACATTAAACGGTCAAATTTTGCTATTCAACACACTTTGCTCCCAAAACTATTTCTCCAAGTCATTTTTAGTGTTTTGAACTTGTTTGGATCATTTTTGCAAGTTTCTAAAGCCAAATTCTCACTTTTGCAACTTTGGCCCATTTTCAAGAACTACTTTGTGCATTTTTGCAACCCAAGTGGCTATAATTGATTCTAAGCATTTTTCAAGTGGTTTAGCATTTTTCCCAAGTCCTCCTAACTCATTTAAACTTGTTTGGATCATTGGAGAGGATTACAATAGTCTAGAATTAATTGGGGACTTTTTGCAAGAATTATTACACATTTTGCTGCACACTTTTTCAAACTTTCCTGCCACTTTTGCTGCATTGTGACTAAATTTTGCTGCTGTATCTGATTTGGATTTTTGCTGATTGTTGCATAGTATGATGGTACTGTCTTGTGCTAATTAAATGCTGCATTTTCGCTGAGATTTTGCTTAAATTACTCCTGAATCTTGCTGCAGATTTTGCTGTCATATTGTTGTCATATTGCTGCAGATTTTGGTTGTTGCAGATTTGCTAAATGTCGCTAATTTGCTACTAATAACTTTGCTGATTGCTGATTGCTAATTCATTGTGCTGTTTCTTGCTGCTGAATTGTGCTGTCAATGTGCTTAAGTTGCTGAATTTTACTGTTGAATTGCTGCCACTTTGACACGTGACTTAAGTTGGGAATTAACTATGGGCTTTTTGCAAAGTTGCTAAAAAAAAAACAATTCCCTTTGTTGCTGCAGAAATACAGTGGTTTGATTCACTGATTGGCTTGTAACTGCTGTCATTCTATTGTCCAATTAATTTTTCCTCTGTTTGCTGCTCTACTTGCCATCTAGTAGCTATCTTATTCATCTTGGTTTGCTGCATTTTTGGTACAGAATTCTTGGTTGGTTGCTGTCAGATTTGCTGTCATATGTGCTGCATTTTTGGTTGCTGTCATAAGTGTTTGCTGTTCTGAATTTGTGCTTATTTGCAGTGCATTTGTTTTACTTGATATCTGCCTAATTCTCATAGATTTGCTGTCACAAATTAAACTTGATAATTGCTTGGCTGCAATTCTGGTTTAATTTGCTGCTGAATCTTTTCATTTACCAACATTTGTTTGTATCAAAAGCTTATTTTTCACACTACCTTGCTGCAGTAATTACCTTGAATTAAGTGGTTCAATGTGCATCTTGAGGAACTTTTTAGGGGACATTCTTGAATTTAAGCCACTCCTTGTGTCTGAAACCTTGCCAAGGATAGTCTCACATTTGAGAGTGTGAATTTTGGACAGTATTAAAAGTTTCCATGTTTTAATTGCAATCTAATGGCTGTCATCTTGCTCAAATATCTATGGTAATTGCTACTGTCTGTGGAAACCAATTTTACTGATGTTCTTACTACCTTTTGAGCTTAAATTTTGTTGATTCAGTTGCTGATTTGTGGTGCTAATTGCTGTCATTAATTGCTGCTATAATATCTTTTACCATGTGCTATTAGAACTCATTGCAGGAACTTGGAAAGAAGCTGAATTCTTGCTGCATAACTTGCTGAAATTGCTGTCACAAGTGCTAACATATGTAGCAACCATTCTGCTGTATAGCTTGCTGTCCAATTTTCCAAATCTGCCCAGAAAATTTTGAGCATCCGTTTCCTAAAGCTTTGGGCAATTTTGAGCAAAACCAATAGCTTTGCTATTGGGTGTGGTTGATTTTTGGCAAATTCCATAGTTTAAGGCACTTTTCCAATTTTTCTTTATTTTCTTCAATTTTTCCAGATTTTGTGTTAGGTATGTTTTTGAGTTTTCTTCTTAGATTTTTCTTGTTGGTGGTTTATTTGAGTTTGTTTGAGATACAATTTTGTTGCTAGAGTGTTGAGATTTGATTTTGAGCATATGAATCAAAGAATGTGAATGAGAAATGCTCGGTCTGTGATTCTGGTTCACCTCGGTGCTGTTTCATCACTGCATGATCAACCAAGTTGTCAAGATTTTGTTGAACCTGGTTTTCTATGGATTTATTAAATTCTTGCTGAATACAAATTATTGTTGTGGTTTTGAAGCACTTGAAAGTTCACTATTTTCTTGCTTTAGAGTGAGTAATAGGCTATAACCATGGAAGAGGAACTTTCTTCATTTAGGAATGAGTTTTCTAAAGAGATCAACAACATAATGGCCTCTCTCAGTCCCCTCTCCAAATCCCATGAATCATCATGTAGGGATCCACCTTCATCTCTACCTTCACCAAACCATTATCAATACTTAAAAGATAATTCCCCACAAAATTACCATCCATATCATGAACCATACTCTCAACCATGTCCTTCATCATATCAAGCCCCGTCATATCGGTCATACCATGAACCATATCCACAATGCCAATGGCCACCACCCCTTCGATTTGAACCACATCCCCCATCCCAACCTTGCCCACCACCATTTAACCACTCATACCAAACTACATACCACCCACCACCACATGAGCCCTTACCTTCACCCGAACCTATCACCCCTACACCAACTGGGCTTGATGCTTTCTTTGACTACCTTGACATGGATGACCACACAAAAGAGCTCAAGAGAATGTATGCGGTACATAAAGCTCGATCCCTAGAATTGTATAGGAAGAAAACCGCATTTGGACTTTCCAAGCAATTGGAAGAAGAATTGGAAGATTTAGGGGCATACCTCAATGCATTTTATATGCATGTGCTTTGGAAAAGAACGGAAGGAAAAGAGGGAACCCCTTGGCCATATGATCCCAAGAGTAAAGAGATTGAGCAAGTGGTACCTCAGGTGCAAGAGGATGCACTTACAAGTATAAGTAATATCCCTCCTCTTTTAGAAGAGGTTTATCCTCCTCTTACTCCTATTTTGGCTAGTGGGAATGACAGTGAGGTAGATGAGGAAATTATTGTTGAACCCCCTCACACACCTAAAATTGAACATGCTCATCATGATGCCATTATTAGTAGTACTACAATTGAGCATACCAATTACAAGGTTGATTCTTCTTGCGATGATCATGTAACTCTCCCAAGTGTTGGCAATGTTAAGAATGCTGAAAAAATTGATTGTTTGCCAAGAACTTGTGATAAGCATATGAGCTGTATGAATTGCATTGATCAAAAGTGCCACTTGCTTGTTGAATTTCATGAGCATGCCTTGCATGATACTATGATTGCTGTTGTGACTGAGCATGGATCTTTTGAACAAGTTGACTCTAGTTTGAGTGCCAGTGTTGATGATAAGTTTGAGAATGACTATTCTCTAGGACTTAGTGATATGCATTTGTTACATGATGTAGAGATACACCCTCCTCTTTTATCCATTCCACACAAGAGTGTAGATAACAATGATGATTTGAATTTGATCACTGGTCCTCTGGTTAGACTTGCTTTCATGAGTGTTCCTATTCTCAAATCTTATCATGTGATTTGCCTCCTGACATACTTGGACTTGATTGTGATATGAATGGTATGGATTTATTTGATGATGTTGATGATAGGGTAGTACTTGCTTGTGACACTACCATTGTTGCAAATCACATTGACTTTGTAGTACCTAGTTTTGATAGCTGCATGACTCTGGTTGATTTCATTGGTTGTGAGAAGCAATTGTTATCGAATGTGCCTGATTCTAGAATTCTCATATTGCATACACCACTTTGTCACTTCATTTGTGCTAATTCTTTCCATGGATTTAAGTATTTCGACTCATGTGGTGTACTTGGTGTAGGTACTGCTACTTTTGTGTTGGCTAACCCTTTTCAGGCCTATCACTTGGGAGCATTCCATCATGCCAATCATCACACATCTTCAATTTTGGATCCCTTGTTGATGGAGCCTAGACCACTAGTGAGGAGGTCAAAATCAACCCTCCTCTTGATTCTCCTCTCTAGCTACAAGCCACCATGATCATAAGGTTGTCTCTTTCCTTTCCTTGTTCCTTGATTAAATTGATATATTTTATTGAACAAGTGTGGGGGAAGGGACATCCTAGTAGGTAAAAGGTAGACTTTACAATTCAATAAGATCCCTAGGCATTGTTGCGATGATTGCACCATACTTGCATCCATTGCTCCTCTCTAATTCTCAAACATCACCTCATGTTGATTGTACCATTCTCTACCCTTCTTTCTCTTTGTGTAGGCGACGTGTATGCTCCAATCTAGAATTGGACTTCATACTTTCCACTACACCTAAAGTTTGGTCAATTGATGTTTAGCCCTTTTTAAACATTGAGGACAATGTTTTGTTCAAGTGTGGGGGATAGTTGCATGGCTTGTTGGCATTTTTCAGGTCTTTGCATGATTTGCTATGATTAGTGGTAACTTTGGGCAATCTTTGATTATTTTTGAAATTTTTCCCCTAAAATTTGGCTTGATCTTTGCTTTTGGCTTGACTATTATATGCAAAGGGTCGCATTTGCCATGATGGACTTGTTAGGAGTGAATTCAAGTGCTTTTTAACTTGTTTTTGGTAAAAACCTAGATTGCCTTACTTTTTTTTTTTTAAAAAAAAACCTGTGCAAGAAGCCCCTCATTTCATTGTTTGTTATCTTGGACTTTGGGTAGAGTTTGCAATGACCTTAGCCTATGCTTTTCAATTTTTGACGGTTGAATACGAGACTTGTTTGAGGCATGCATTGTGAAAATTGCTTTGTAATTGGTTGTTAAATGGTGATATGTGAGATTAGCCTTGCCGTGAGGTAAATTGAGCCTAATTTCCATTCATGAGTGCATATTGCTTGATATGTTAACTTCTAGAACTTGTTCCAACTCTTGGTCAAAATTGCATTAGCATATGTGTTTTGAAAATGATTGAAGCATTCATTTTATCACCTCTTTATCCCAAACACAAGCCATAATTATTCATCCATTGTCCACCCCTTGAGCCATTCATTGGTTGATTTGCATTGAATTGAGTTGTTGAATGTAGCATCTTGTTGAGTTGAATTGTAAAAGCCATTTGTGCAAATATATATAATGTCATGTGAATAAAAGAAAATGGTAGCTTGAAAAAAAGAGAAAAAGAAAATAAAATAAAAAAAAGAAAAAAAAATATAGAAAGAAAGATAGAAAAGCAAAAAGATTACAAAAATATGGTATATTGAAATGTGTGGCTAGTTTGAGTTCAAATATGTGAATTTGGTTGCTACAATACATTTTTGAATGTTGCTCATGCATTTCAATCATCTTCATTTCATATCTCATTTTTCGATCCATATGTTTTTTTCCCATCATTATAACCTCAAAGTTCTCATGATTCATTTCATACTTGCTTTGTAAATGGAGATCTTAGATTTGTTACAAGCTTATGGTAAGTTGCATATCGAGCAATTTGAGCGAAAGAACCCATACGGTGAGATGAGTTAAACACTTCAATCCTTGAGAGTTCTCACATATTGCCATTTGCTTCTAATTACATTGTCAATTTTTCTTTGCACGTCTTGAGCATTTCTCATTCCAATTTGAGATTGTTGATTAGCTTAGGCCATTAATATTGCTTATCTATACTTTGTCCAGGAGTACAAAGGTCTAAGTGTGGGAGAATGATTGCACCTAATTATTTTATATTTTAACCCACTAATTATAGTAAATTAGCACTTATCCTAGGCTAATACATGGCAATTCAGGCACTTTTACACTTAGAATTTTAATACATTGAGTTAATTGCATTTTAGTGCTTAAATGAGAATTTTAATGTTTAAACTCATGTATTTCTTATTTTTGGACTTGGGGATATTACAATCTGTGGTTGAATTTGTCATTGTAGGAAGTCTTGATAAAGATGGGCCCGAATTCCAGAAATTACAGTTTAGTGCTCGAATTCAGAAATTACTCCTAGGTCCCGCTGCACTGCATATCTCATTTGGGCAAGGACAAGTTGGGTAATTTGGGAGATTAAAGGAGGGCAAAGATGGAATAAAAATTGTTGGGTTCATTTCTATATTTTTTTAAATAGAGATTAAATGATTAAGGGTCCCGTTTGGAAGCTTATTTGGGTATCTAGCAAAAACCCTTAGATTTTGGGCTTAATTTCCTTAAACCAAACAGCCCCTAAGCTCTTTAATCCCTAAAACTATTGCCCAGACTCGTGAGGCAGCACAGAGAATCACCATTACAGCCACACCTAAGTTCTCCATCGCACAAACCATCACCATCTTCACCATCCTCCTTCACCACCATCGCCGACCTCCGTCTCCACCTCCATCTTCCACACCTAGGTCGCCGGTCTCCACCTCTCTCCCAGTCCATTATCATCCACCTCCTTCATCTCCATTTTCAATCACACCTCTCGGCCTTCATTTCCTCTCTTGAAGCTCACACACTTCACGCCATTTCCAAGAGCAAGCACACCTCACCATCCTTTTCACTCTCATCCAGCTCCTTCTCTCCATTACCCATTCCTCTTTCTACTCACACACCACCCATTCATCACCTTCACCATTCTCATTTTCCATCGTCTCATTCATTTCTCAGGGAGCAAGAAGGTCAATTCATTAATTGTGGGTTCAAGAGGATGATTGGCTAGAGTAATTGGGGTTTCTTGGTGGCAACAATGCAATTGGAGCTTCAATGCTTACTTAGGGGAGTTCTCTAGCTTCTTTTGTTTCTAGATTATGTAATTGATTTAGATTCTTAATTGTTTCTGCTTAACATGTAATTTTGGAACAAGAGATGCTATGTTTTCTATTCCTATGGGTAGATTTCATTTGGGTTATGTATGTAATTAAGTGATTGCTTTTATGTGCATAAACCTTAGTGTTAATCACTTGGCATAATGCAATTTGATGTGGTAGCATTGATTATCTACTTTGGATTGCTAGATTGGATTAATGCATTTGCTTCTTGCATTTAGCATTAGACACTAGGTCCATTCTTGAAGGGTCAAATTATACCTTCAAGAGGAGACTCATTGTGTGTTGTCAAGGGTTTTCACTACCAAGCGATTTTCTAACAATTGCCTAGTTGACTAATTGTGCATTAGTAACTAGGTCAATTGGACTTAGGCGATTGCCTTTGGTTTTTAACATTCGGTCTTGGATTTTGAACTTCCAATTCATTTGAGAAGCTATGAAGATTGCAAAGTTTTCACCAAGAACCCATTCCATTAAAGAGTTTTCAAACCACTTTTACTTGCTTTCCTATATCCAAAAAGCCAAAAACAAGTCCCTTTACATTTCTACAATTGAAAAAAATACCAAAAAGACTTTTCAATGACTAAACCCCCCAGTTTAATTGCTTTCTTCATGCATTTAGGTTAGTCTAGGAATCAAAATAAGTTGACTCCTTTGAGAGACGACCCGAGGTTGAGCCACTTTGCTCAAGCCTTGGTTTCACATATTTTCTTACATTTGACCCCGAGGCGCACCATTCCGATAAAGGTCAAATCAGCGACGTCCAAGGACAAGGCGGCGGAATAAAAAACCCTAAGGATTTAAGGAAAAAAGTTTACCTCAAAATGCAATATGTGAAGAAATCGATTCCATTTATTGATCCTGAGTTTGAAGTTGATGTGTTTAGTAGCCCAGGGATTATCATTTGACAATTTTGTGAAAGAAGAGGAATGCGAAGAAGTAGGTGAACTTTGGGATTCAAAGGTCACACATACGATCAAAGGCCTTGTAGCCTAGTGGTATGATGACATCTCCCTTTCAGGTGGGAGATTGCGGGTTCGATTTCGCTTGTAATTTCAAACCGTTAGTACTTGCCCCTTTAATTTTAAAAAAAAGTCACACCTACACTTGCTGAAGGTGAAGTTTGTGGAAATAAAATAATTAATTCCTTCTATCGTGTATCCCCGATTAATGCAGCCTCATATGCTTGAATTTTGGATTTATAGTATTAAGCGAAAGGTTATACCTATACTTATGGGTTAGGTCAACTCTACTCCACTAGTACCTGATAAGCTCCTAAATTTCACATATTTCATCACATTTGTCCCCATTTTTGTATATATTTTTGAAAGTAATGTTTTGAATAGACATAAAAATTCAAAGAAAATCCTTAATGAAGAAGAAAGTGTTTATGCATGAAATTTAGAGCTTAATGATTCTTTGCTTGACAATTTGTGTGTATGTTATTAAATTTTAAAAGCTTATCAACCCTCTTTTAATCTTGTATAGGAAGAGGTGATAAAGAGAAAAAGCAAAAGAGATGCAAGGAGAGCTGGAATGAAGAATGAGAGATGACAAAAAGGCAAAGAACCAGAAGCGAAGTGACTTTGCCGTGGGTTTCGCCGCGGCGAACCCACGGCGAGTGTAAGAGCCCTCTGAATGTCACCCTCATTTGCGTGACTTCGCCGCAGCGAAGCCACGGCGAAAACACTTGAAACTGCACGTTTTAATTAATTAACGTTGTCTGAATGCAATAAAGGGAATTGAATGCGATCAGAAACACACACAGAGCAATTAGGGCACATTTTGGATTATTTTGGAGCTTAAGGAGAGAGTGGGGAAGAGCTAGGAAGCTTGGAGAATCTTGGAGAGATTCAAGTTGTGATCTTGGTTTCTTTTCTTCTTCCCTTTTTCTCTAATTTCTGCCATGTCTCTGCTTTTTATTTTTAGTTTCATTTCTTATTTACTCATGTGTAACTAAACCCCTATTCTAGGGTTACTTTGAACCATTTGATGGATTGACTCTTGTACTTCCTTCCTTTGATGTATTTAATGAATGTTTATGTATGGATTTTCATCTTGCTTTAAATTATACAAGTGCTTGATCACCACTTGAAGTGTTAAATGAAGTATGACTTGAGAGAGTATATTTTGTTTTAGAACTTGGGGAAAATCATGTTAGACTTGAAATTTATGATTTTAAATGGATGGTTTGTTGATAATATAGAGATATAATTATTGACCTAACATTGTTCATATAAGGTTGGTGGAACATTTATGGCTAGCATTAATTGTTGCAAGAGATTGTGCAATTAATGCTAGTAAAAATTTGATTTTGACTTGAGAGAGCTTTTTCAAATGAAATTGAACCTTGAACTCATGCATGAAATTCATTGGGTAAGGAAAAGGGAAGGAATTTATTGGGTCTTGAAGTTAAATGGGGAAAGGTAACCCTAGGTTTTCTCATCCAATTTGTCAAGTATTTCTACGTCATTTTTCTTATTCAAAAAAATCTTAAACTAAAAATCTCAAAAAGAAGTAACCTTTTAGTGATTTAATTTTACATGCTAACTCTTCAAAGCAAAACCTTGTTTAGCTCAACTTAATCTAATACACTAAGCCTTCTGCTTGATCGCATTTGTAACCAAATCCCTGTGGGAACGATACTTTTCTTATTACTCTATTACTTGATGCGACCCGTGCACTTGCGGACCGAACAAGTTTTTGGCGCCGTTGCCAGGGATTTGGCAACAAATCCTTTGGTCAACCTTAGGCTTGGTTATTGATTTCGCTTGAGCTTGTAATTATTTACTTTTCTTTTAATTTCTTTTCTTGTTTATAGTTACCTTTGTTTAGTTTGATACTTGTTTGGTTGTGCTCCTTGTAGGTACCACTTTGGCGCATGCAAACTGTATCTATCGCCGACTTAGAAGTAGTACTTGAAGGAGCCAATATATTTGACGAAGAAGCAGCCACTAAACCTGAAAGCATGGCTGACGACGAATATGACAGGGCTACGGTCAATGACTTTGCTAGTCGGAATATGCGAGGTGCTCAATCTTGCATTCGGATGCCGGAGATGCAAGCACATACCTTTGAGATTAAACCGGTGATGATTACTATGCTGCAGTTGAATGGGCTATTTCAATGAAGACGCCAACAAACATTTGCTATACTTTCTGGAAGTATGTGGGTCTTTCAAGCAGAACGGGGTCCCCGATGATGTTCTCAGACTTAGACTGTTCCCTTTTTCTTTGTAAGACACTGCAAGGGAATGGTTTGATAATCTACCGGAGGGATCGATTACTTCTTGGGCCGATCTTGAGGCAAAATTTAGAGCTAGATTTTTCTCTGACGACAAGTCTGTTGAAGCTAGAGAGGCATTTTTTAGCTTTAAACAACACCCTGATGAGCACCTGTACGCCGCTTGGGAGAGGTACAAGATGTTGATGCGGCAATGCCCTAATCATGGGGTAGATAATGGGTGATACTTCAAATCTTTTGTACTCATCTGAATGCTCAGTCTAAGACAATGGTAGACTCCATGACCAATGGAGGGTACATAAATATCCCTGTTAATGAAGTGTTTCGACTCTTAGACCAATTATCTGCCAATAACTCTCAAGGGACTGATAGAAAGACTTTGCAATCACTGACAGCACCTAAAGAAGATGCTCCCTCTTCTTCACAACTGGCCACCATTATTTCTGCAATCAATAAATGATTTGATGTGATAGAAACTCAGATGCATAGGGGTAAATCTCACGGAGTACATTCTGTACAATCCACCCCAATTGTGTGCGATCAGTGTAATGATGTCCATTTTCCAGATCAGTGTCCACTTTATATGGCTTCTGAGTCAGTCAACTATATGGGCAAATTTCAAAATCCGCAGAACAATCCATACTCGCAGACTTACAATCCTGGATGGAGAAACCACCCCAATTTCTCATGGAATCAAGGGCAAAATGTTAATCAACTGTCCTCTTCGGGTACCAAACCTCCTCATCCTCCGGGTTTTCAAGCCCAACCTAGGCAAGTCCCTGTCAAGGAGGAAGAATCTAAGATGGAGAAGATGATGGCTCAGATTTTAGCTGGACAAGAAGCTCAGAGGGTTGAGACTAGAACAGCTCTTTCTCTTCATGACACGGCCATTAAAAACCTTGAGGTGCAAATGGGGCAACTGGCCTCACAAATGAATGCTATGTCAAGAGGTAATCTCCCGAGTGATACCATTCCTAATCCTCGAAAGGATGGTAAGGAGGAGTGCAAAGCTATCACATTGAGAAGTGGGAAGCAAGTAGCTAGAGTGAACTTAATGCCTCTTTCTGTTTTCAACAAGTTAGAGTTGGGTGAAGCGAGACCAACCACTGTCACTTTACAGCTTGCAGACAGAAGCATGTCTTATCCACGGGGTATTATTGAAGATGTGTTGGTGAAAGTGGATAAATTCATTTTTCCTGCAGATTTCATTGTACTTGACTTTGAGGTAGACAGAGAAATGCCTATTCTATTAGGAAGACCATTCTTAGAACTGCTAGAACTCTGATTGATGTAGAAAAAGGTGAGCTCACCTTAAGAGTTACAGATGAGCAAGTCACTTTCAATATGCATAAGTTGATGAAGTCTCCTAATCAGTCAGACCAATGCTTCTTTGTTGATGTTCTGGAGCAAGTGGTGCAAGAAGGATTTAATGAGTCAAGATGTCATGATCCTGTTGAAGCAGTATTACTTGGGCTAGAAAATGAGGGTGTGGACATGCAAGAGTGTTTGGCTATTATGGATGCATCAAGGCCCTATCCTAGGAGTCGGGTGCACTTTGAATCTCTAGACTTGACTTCCCTTGATAGACCAACCCTAAGATCATCTCTGGAAGAACCACCCTCTCTTGAGTTGAAGCCTTTACCCTCACACTTGAAGTATGTCTATTTGGGGGCTAACAACACTTTACCAGTGATCATTGCTTCAGAATTATCAATGCAACAAGAGGAACAACTAGTTGAAGTTTTGAAAGCTCATAAGAAAGACATCGGATGGACTATTGCAGATATCAAGGGTATTAGCCCTTCAACCTGTATGCACAAGATTTTTCTTGAGGAGAATCATAAATCTTCCATTGAACATCAAAGAAGATTGAATCCAATTATGAAGGGAGTTGTGAAGAAAGAAATCTTGAAATGGCTTGATGCGGGCATTGTATATCCTATCTCTGACAGCTTTGGGTGAGCCCAGTCCAATGCGTCCCCAAAAAGGGCGGCATGACTGTAGTGGCTAACACTCACAATGAGTTGATTCCCACTCGCACTATCACAGGCTGGAGAGTTTGTATGGATTATCGCAAGCTGAATGCCGCCACCCGGAAGGATCATTTTTCTCTTCCCTTCATCGATCAGATGCTTGATAAACTGGCTGGAAAGGAATTCTTTTGCTTTTTGGATGGATACTCTGGATATAATCAAATTGCAATAGCGCCGGAAGATCAGGAGAAGACAACTTTTACATGTCTATATGGGACTTTTGCATTCAAGCGCATGCCTTTTGGCTTATGCAATGCGCCAGCAACTTTTCAGAGATGCATGATGGCTATCTTCTCTGACATGATTGAGCATTCTATGGAAGTTTTTATGGATGACTTCACAGTATTTGGGGATTCCTATGATGAGTGCTTGAACAACTTGGCTAATGTGTTGAAAAGATGTGAAGAGACTAACTTGGTCTTGAATTGGGATAAGTGTCACTTCATGGTGAAAGAAGGCATAGTTCTTGGCCATCGAGTGTCCAAAAATGGCTTAGAAGTTGACAAAGCAAAAATTTATGTGATTGAGCAACTCCCTCCACCCATTAATGTCAAGGGTGTGAAGAGTTTTCTGGGCCATGCCGGCTTCTATCGCCGCTTCATCAAGGACTTTTCAAAGATAGCTAAACCATTATGTGCATTGCTTGAGAAAGATGTTGAATTCAAGTTTGATGATGCTTGTATGAAAGCATTTGAAGAATTAAAGAGAAAGCTTGTTTCTGCACCAATTGTGATGGCCCCTGACTGGTCTTTGCCCTTTATTGTGATGTGTGACGCTAGCGATTATGCTGTGGGTGCTGTTCTCGGGCAAAAGAAAGATAAATTGTTCCATCCAATATATTATGCTAGTAGAACACTTGATGATGCACAATAAAACTACACAACTACTGAAAAGGAGTTGCTAGCAGTAGTGTATGCCTTTGGGAAATTTCGGGCATATCTTGTGGGAGCTAAAGTTATAGTGTACACTGATCATTCAGCCTTGAAGTATCTCTTTAGCAAGAAGGATTCAAAAGCACGGTTGATTATATGGGTGCTTTTATTGCAAGAGTTTGATTTGGAGATTATGGATAGAAAAGGCACGGAGAATCAAGTAGTTGACCATTTATCTAGGTTGAGTACGGATGCTCAACTCGAGAGTGACAAAGATATTGATGAGACATTTCCTGATGAGCAACTCTTCAGTGTCAGTCATACTATGACTCCTTGGTATGCTGATATTGTCAACTTCCTTGTTTGTGGAATTATACCTCATGATTTGAAGCCTCACCAACGAAGAAATTTTTTGCATGACGTTAAGTTCTATCATTGGGAAGAGCCTTTCTTGTTTCATCAATGTGCTGATCAAGTATTTAGACGGTGTGTCCCTGAATTTGAGCAACAAGAAATCCTAAGATGTTGCCATTCTTCTGAATATGGGGGCCATTTTGGAGGCAACAAGACAGCTGCGAAGATTCTACAGTGTGGCTTTTATTGGCCCTCTTTATTTAAAGACTCTTATGAATTTGCTTTGACGTGTGATCGGTGCCAAAGACTGGGCAACATCTCTCAAAGGAATGAAATGCCTCTGAACAACATGCTTGAAGTGGAATTATTTGATGTTTGGGGTATTGACTTTATGGGACCTTTTCCCAAATCATTCAACAATCAATACATTTTGGTCCCTGTTGATTATGTCTCGAAATGGGTTGAAGCAGTTGCCTTGCCCACTAATGATGCAAAGGTGGTGGTGAAGTTTTTGAAGAAACACATTTTCACACGCTTTGGAGCTCCTAGGGCCATTGTGAGTGATGGAGGTACTCACTTTTGCAACAATCAATTCCAGGCTCTTTTGAAGAAATATGGTGTGAGACACAAGGTTGCTTTGCCATATCACCCTTAGACTAATGGTCAAGCTGAAATCTCCAACCGGGAGATCAAGAAAATCCTTGAGAAGACCGTGGGCACCACAAGAAAAGATTGGTCCATTAAACTTGATGATGCATTATGGGCTTATCGAACAGCATACAAGACTCCCATCGGTATGTCTCCATATCGGCTTGTGTTTGGGAAGGCATGCCATCTACCGGTGGAATTGGAGCATAGCACTTACTGGGCTATCAAAAAGCTCAATTTTGATGCAAAGGCTGTGGGTGAAAAGAGGCTCCTTCAACTTAATGAACTTGAATAATTTCGGTTCAATGCTTATGAGAGTTCAAGGTTGTACAAGGAGAAGACAAAGAGGTGGCATGACAAGAAGATTATCTCCAAGACTTTTGTGCCAGGACAACGAGTTCTCTTGTTTAATTCTAAGCTGAAACTATTTCCGGGAAAACTCAAATCCCGATGGTCAGGACCGTTCACTGTGGTCCAAGCACTTGATCGTGGTGTGGTGGAGCTTGAAGGCAATGATGGAGAGAAATTTAAAGCCAACGGTCAAAGGTTGAAGCATTACTGGAGTGGTGAAGTGGATCGTGCATCGGTCACTTTACCTCTTTCTGATCCTTCTTGAAGCAGAAAGGAAGTCTGGCTGAGGACTATAAACCAAGCGCTTCTTGGGAGGCAACCCAAGTTCTAAACTTTTTCTCTTTATTTTAGTTTTCAAGTCATGTCTTATTAGGTTAGTAGATTTATCCTTGTTCTTCCTTTTTGTAGGAGGAAAGGTGGTTCTTACAAAGTATGGATGGAAGAAAGAGGTGGAAGGGAATGGCAAGTTGGAATTTTGAAAGCAAAAAAAAAGTGAACTACAAAGGGAAGTACTCTCACAACACCATTATGCATTATTTTATCCGATAAATTTTACTGAATATCCACTTGATGAATTTTGTTGTGTGTGATGTGAGAAATTGTGTTTCTTGGATGATTGATTTGACAATATTGATTTGCATTGATGTATAATGCTGCTATAGGATGGATTGTGTTGTGAAAAATGTGAATTGGACTGTTGAGGAACTTTGGTAATTTAGCTTTTGGAATGGTGTGCAGAGCTGAATATGAAGTGATTATGGATCTGTAATTTTGGTGATTTTGGTGAATTTCGTGCTTTGAATGAATTGGGTATTAATTTGAAAATCCTGGGAAGTCTGGAGCCCAAAAACTGGATCTTGGCAGAGAAGAATCAAGCTCGCCGTGGACTTCGCTGCGGCGAGAGTCACGGCGAGCTACTCATGCCTCTGCCATTTTTGGCATTTTTTGCTGTGGGTTCGTTGCGGCGAAACCCACGGCGAACTCCCTCAGCCTCTGTGTTGTTTGCCATTTCTCGTCGTGTACTTCGCCACGGCGAAGTCACGGCGAGCTCACCCCCATTCTGCAGTCCAGGGAGCGAACAGATATGCCCCTTCATTTTTTTTATCTTGCCCTTTGAATACATCCCACTTTTAAGTCCAAATACATCACACCTTTTCGCATTTCACTCTTTCATTTTCATTTTATTTTTAACTCCTTCCACATTTTCCAAACCCTATTCCCAATCTATCTCTCTCATTTTCCCTCTCATTCTCGCCGTCTCACTCTCTCTTTTTCATTATCTCGCCCTAGTTCGTGCCTCCCCCCACGAAAAACCCCCTTCATCCTCGTCTCCACCCTTCTCTTTCCTGAATTCGTGATACCCATTGCAATCCTCAATCTCATTCGGCCACTGTCTGCTAGTATCCTAGTTCTCAAGTTCTCCCAACGCTCTCAAGGACCCAAGTGGAGATTTTCGGCCCCCTTCCCTTCTCCAAGTCAGATTTCGAGTTCATCTTCCTATCTCCCATTTGTGGTATGATTCCTCAACTCTTTTGCTCTTTCTTTGTTAGAATCATGTACATCTTGAGGGTATTGAAGGAATAGGGAGATATTGGGTTTGATTGGATTTGATAGGGATGAACAGGGGAGATAATGGTTTTGCATGTGAGTTTTGAGGGGGTTATATAGTTTTCTCATTCTGATCTGGTGTTTAAATTTTGGTGGGGTTGTGCAAATTGAATATAAAATATATAGGCTTGAAAAGTGCACACTTGCGGTTTAGTTGAATTGTGGGGACCATGCTGAATTTCGTCTGTTGTTATGTTGCCTACAAGAATCAGTTGGCAGAAAGTGGGCCCATTTTTAGTTAGTCTGTATTAGCCACGTGTGTTTTGCAAAATTTTTGTCTTTCCACTTGAATTTAGTCAGCATCACGTGTGTTAGTACAGAAAGAGCACTTTGGGGACCACTTTTTCCCCCCACATGCACCCAAATTGGGTTGTGCTATTAGGCCCAATTTATGAGTGAGTGGATTTCGATTGGGCTTTCATGGGCCATTTGATAAGGCAGTGAGGATTAAGATTAGGCTTGGAATTTTTGGCAGATGTGCTAAAGGAGTACACTAGTTGAAGTTTGGGGGTCAGGCTTTCTTTTTGGACTTAGTTTGATAGCCTTTTCTTGTTGTGATTCAGACTTTGTTAGGATAGTGATTGTGTCTCCTTTCTATGCTCATTCAATCTGCTTTGTCTGCTTTTGGCTTGTCGGTTTGCTTCCATAGAACATGCCTCGCCGCAAGATGTTAGCCGGAAGGGGTAAAAGACCTCAAGAACCATCCTTCAGCCAACAGCAAGATCCTCGCCCTCCTTCCAAGAAAAAGAGCAAAGCCCCGATGGATAAAAAGAAGATCAGGCCACTCCTTCAGGAGCGCACTTTCCCTGAGACGACTCTAGTCCCTTTTTACAAGCAGGCAACACAACATTATCAGTTTGCCAAGCTTTTGGGCCCGCGCCAGCGGGGTAATGAAACACTGGTCAGGCACTATTATAAGCAAGCTGAGACGGGATTAATTGAGAACATAATGGACCCAAGTGCTGGGCAGGTGTTATCTCGTCTCATAACTCCATCCGTCATTAAGGATTTTTACAGCCTTCCCACCCTCCCTTACTGTCACTACAAGCGTATCAAAGAGGAAACAGGGAAGTACCCCTTTGGTGACATGGCTAAGACACTGGTCATTCCGGGAGAGCCAGGATGGTTCCAAAGGACAGGGAACCAGAAGTACTTGAACAGAAAATACTTAACTCCAGATGCTAAAGCATGGCTCCATTTTATTTGCTTTAACGTGATCCCTACAGCGCATTTGAGTGATCTGACCAAAGAATTAGCCCTGCTCGTCTATTGCTTTATCAAGGGGTTGCCCGTTCAGATAGAGGTCATCATTTACAATAGCATCCTTCATAGTGCTACCACCCCAGAGAAGGAGCGGTCCTTGCTTTTCCGTACCTTATTTCTGATCTGTTTACTGGTCGGGGTGTAGATGACCCTGATGATGACGCTCATTTTTATCCGGTACCCGATTTTGACTATGAGGCAATCAAAGGGGTTGAGGTACCTGCAGTCCCAGCCCCAGACCAGGATGTGCCTATGCCAGATGCAGACTCTGACAGCACTCCAGCCACGCGTGGTGAGATGCGGAGGCTAATTGATCAGTAGGGTAATCGGCTGATGCTTGAATGGAAGCACCAGCGGGCTGAGAATCGCCCTTGCGAAAAATGGTTAAAAAGATGTCTCTCAAGCTGGAAATTGAGCCATCTGAGGATGAGGAATTGGAAAATCTCTGGAAGGTGTCGGAGGAAGTCAGGGAGAGAAGCTAGCGCGGTAAAGCCCCAGTGGTTGCAGATGCCGATGTGGAGGAGGACTCTGATAGGGATGAGGATGGTTCAGAGGAGAGCTGGCAGGAGGGCGATTCTTGGGATGAGAATGAGGATTGACCGCTATTCTCCTGTTTTCTTTTTGTGGTTTAAATCTTTGTTTTTAGGGCTTGAATTTTAAGTTTGATTGTAATAATTTAAACTTCTTTCTGTTAAATACTTTTGATTGTGAACTGTTGAACAATGAGGATGTGTGAACCAGTGAATATTTTGGTAGTGGATTTCATGACTGATGATTTTCTTTTGGCATCGTGTGAACTGTTATTCTAGTTAGCTCTTTTTGCATCTGATTTAGCTAACTTTCACATAGTTGCTTTTAATTCCACTTGGTACATATTACATCTCGTACAGGTGCTTTTGACCCTTTCATGCAACCTTTTGCGTGAAAGAAGACCCTTATTTTCCCCTGTTGACAAGTGAGGACATTGTCAATTTTAAGTTTGGGGGTGAGGGTATTATCATTTTGATCATTTTGAAATTATTTTGAACACTTTTGGTTGTAAATATTAGGGATACATAGTGATAAAAGTATGCGAATGCATTTCCAAACTAAAGTTGTTGCAATTTTGTTTGATTTGTGACTATGAGCCTGCTTGAAAATGGTGTGAAAGTTCAATGATTGAAATAAGTTGCTTGACTGGATGATAGGTAGAAAATTAGATATGTATGCAGTGTATGATATGAATTGTGATATTAGAGCAGGCCGTTTCTTAAATTCCTTTGAGTAAAACTAAGCACGAAAGGAGTGAGAGTTAATCTAATGGGTTTTAGGAAGGAAAGTTGTGGTAAACCGGTTTATGTGTGTGTTCTCATTTGATAATTCTAAAAATCCTCTTTGGAAAACCTTAACATGCATAGCAAGCTTTATATGATTTTTGACAAATGATAGAGGCAATTCTTAAATGCGATTGGGCCTTTCAAGCTGACCTTGATGATATCTATGCCATTTGATCCCAATTTTTGAGCCTAAAAGAAAAACCAAGATTTTGTCTTTTTGCAAACCCAATTAAAGTCCTAACCCTTAAGCCAGAAAAACCATAAGAATTATCCTGCTTTGAGATAATGGGATAGGAGGAACACAAGAAATATCAACAAGTATGTAAAAAAAAGGATATTTATATCCAATAAAGCTTGGTAGGGGCCAGCAAAGTTGCTCAAATGAATAGAGAAGAGAATGGGTATCTGAAAAGCACATCAAATCCATTATCTCAAGGTTTTTGTATATGCCCTTATTCCATTTCATTTTAAATACCTTATACCCTGGCCAAGTTACAAGCTGAAAAGTCCTCTTGATTCAAAAAAATCATGTGATGCAAGTTGTGAGGGAAGAGGGAAAAAGAAAAGGGTGGACAAAATTCGAAAAATGAGAGCTTATACATGAGTTGGGGTATTGCAATTGACTTGAATAAGATTCGGGAAATTTTCTTTCAACTCCAACACACACACACGAGCTCAAGGAATTTTTAGAAAGCTTATCTTTAGTGTTATAAAGCATTCATCTTGGCATACACACTATATCTTCTATCAATCGAAAAGGAAATAGTAACATATGAGAACAAGCATTTCAGCCAAAGTAAGGTGAGCTTATAAGCAAAGCGCATAAATTTTCAAAAATTGCTTGAGGACAAGCAAGAACTCAAGTTTAGGGGAGTGATAAGCCCCTAAATTTCACATATTTCATCACATTTGTCCCCATTTTTGTATATATTTTTGAAAGTGATGTTTTGAATAGACATAAAAATTCAAAGAAAATCCTTAATGAAGAAGAAAGTGTTTATGCATGAAATTTAGAGCTTAATGATTCTTTGCTTGACAATTTGTGTGTATGTTATTAAATTTTAAAAGCTCATCAACCCTCTTTCAATCTTGTATAGGAAGAGGTGATAAAGAGAAAAAGCAAAAGAGATGCAAGGAGAGCTGGAATGAAGAATGAGAGATGACAAAAAGGCAAAGAACCAGAAGCGAAGTGACTTCGCCGTGGGTTTCGCCGCGGCGAACCCACGGTGAGTGTAAGAGCCCTCTGAATGTCACCCTCATTTGCGTGACTTCGCCGCAGCGAAGCCACGGCGAAAACACTTGAAACTGCGCGTTTTAATTAATTAACGCTGTCTGAATGCAATAAAGGGAATTGAATGCGATCAGAAACACACACAGAGCAATTAGGGCACATTTTGGATTATTTTGGAGCTTAAGGAGAGAGTGGGGAAGAGCTAGGAAGCTTGGAGAATCTTGGAGAGATTCAAGTTGTGATCTTGGTTTCTTTTCTTCTTCCCTTTTTCTCTAATTTCTGCCATGTCTCTGCTTTTTACTTTTAGTTTCATTTCTTATTTACTCATGTGTAACTAAACCCCTATTCTAGGGTTACTTTGAACCATTTGATGGATTGACTCTTGTACTTCCTTCCTTTGATGTATTTAATGAATGTTTATGTATGGATTTTCATCTTGCTTTAAATTATACAAGTGCTTGATCACCACTTGAAGTGTTAAATGAAGTATGACTTGAGAGAGTATATTTTGTTTTAGAACTTGGGGAAAATCATGTTAGACTTGAAATTTATGATTTTAAATGGATGGTTTGTTGATAATATAGAGATATAATTATTGACCTAACATTGTTCATATAAGGTTGGTGGAGCATTTATGGCTAGCATTAATTGTTGCAAGAGATTGTGCAATTAATGCTAGTAAAAATTTGATTTTGACTTGAGAGAGCTTTTTCAAATGAAATTGAACCTTGAACTCATGCATGAAATTCATTGGGTAAGGAAAAGGGAAGGAATTTATTGGGTCTTGAAGTTAAATGGGGAAAGGTAACCCTAGGTTTTCTCATCCAATTTGTCAAGTATTTCTACGTCATTTTTCTTATTCAAAAAAATCTTAAACTAAAAATCTCAAAAAGACGTAACCTTTTAGTGATTTAATTTTACATGCTAACTCTTCAAAGCAAAACCTTGTTTAGCTCAACTTAATCTAATACACTAAGCCTTCTGCTTGATCGCATTTGTAACCAAATCCCTGTGGGAACGATACTTTCTTATTACTCTATTACTTGATGCGACCCGTGCACTTGCGGACCGAACAAGTTTTTGGCGTCGTTGCCAGGGATTTGGCAACAAATCCTTTGGTCAACCTTAGGCTTGGTTATTGATTTCGCTTGAGCTTGTAATTATTTACTTTTCTTTTAATTTCTTTTCTTGTTTATAGTTACCTTTGTTTAGTTTGATACTTGTTTGGTTGTGCTCCTTGTAGGTACCACTTTGGCGCATGCAAACTGTATCTATCGCCGACTTAGAAGTAGTACTTGAAGGAGCCAATATATTTGACGAAGAAACAGCCACTAAACCTGAAAGCATGGCTGACGACGAATATGACAGGGCTACGGTCAATGACTTTGCTAGTCGGAATATGTGAGGTGCTCAATCTTGCATTCGGATGCCGGAGATGCAAGCACATACCTTTGAGATTAAACCGGTGATGATTACTATGCTGCAGTTGAATGGGCTATTTCAATGAAGACGCCAACAAACATTTGCTATACTTTCTGGAAGTATGTGGGTCTTTCAAGCAGAACGGGGTCCC
This sequence comes from Mimosa bimucronata, assembly GCA_037074515.1. Classification (NCBI taxonomy): domain Eukaryota; kingdom Viridiplantae; phylum Streptophyta; class Magnoliopsida; order Fabales; family Fabaceae; genus Mimosa; species Mimosa bimucronata. The sequence continues at coordinate 9,864,531 of CM073447.1, forward strand.
CGATGATGTTCTCAGACTTAGACTGTTCCCTTTTTCTTTGTAAGACACTGCAAGGGAATGGTTTGATAATCTACCGGAGGGATCGATTACTTCTTGGGCCGATCTTGAGGCAAAATTTAGAGCTAGATTTTTCTCTGATGACAAGTCTGTTGAAGCTAGAGAGGCATTTCTGAGCTTTAAACAACACCCTGATGAGCACCTGTACGCTGCTTGGGAGAGGTACAAGATGTTGATGCGGCAATGCCCTAATCATGGGGTAGATAATGGGTGATACTTCAAATCTTTTGTACTCATCTGAATGCTCAGTCTAAGACAATGGTAGACTCCATGACCAATGGAGAATACATGTTAGACTTGAAATTTATGATTTTAAATGGATGGTTTGTTGATAATATAGAGATATAATTATTGACCTAACATTGTTCATATAAGGTTGGTGGAACATTTATGGCTAGCATTAATTGTTGCAAGAGATTGTGTAATTAATGCTAGTAAAAATTTGATTTTGACTTGAGAGAGCTTTTTCAAATGAAATTGAACCTTGAATTCATGCATGCAATTCATTGGGTAAGGAAAAGGGAAGGAATTTATTGGGTCTTGAAGTTAAATGGGGAAAGGTAACCCTAGGTTTTCTCATCCAATTTGTCAAGTATTTCTACGTCATTTTTCTTGTTCAAAAAAATCTTAAACTAAAAATCTCAAAAAGAAGTAACCTTTTAGTGATTTAATTTTACATGCTAACTCTTCAAAGCAAAACCTTGTTTAGCTCAACTTAATCTAATACACTAAGCCTTATGCTTGATCTCATTTGTAACCAAATCCCTGTGGGAACGATACTTTTCTTTTTACTCTATTACTTGATGCGACCCGTGCACTTGCGGACCGAACAGTACCTATGGGCGGCATGGGGAAGCTAAGTGTCTAAAAATGATAAATGATAAATGATGTGTATATAATAAATAATGACATGGCAGTGGGCTAACAGAAGTGTCTAAATTTATTACAGAAAAGATAGAATTGCTCCAAACAAATTATTTTAGGGTGTTAATTGTACCTATAAATACTTTAAAGTGCTAATTACCCCTCCAATATTAATTCAGGGTGCTAGTTGCACCTTTAATTCTTTTTTTTCCTACCAATTGGAGGTAAGTTTAATTAGTATCTCTCGTATTGTCATATATGTTTGGGAGAATTGCACATAGATCCCAAGTAAGAGAATTAATTTCAGATAGATCCATTAACAATTTCTTCACTTGTTAACCAAGTCTATTACAGTTGTTAATAGTTGTCATTAACTATTCCTTGGGACTTCTCTGAAATTAATTCTCTTATTTGAGACCTATGTGCAATTGTCCCTATATGTTTTTGGATGTTGAATGTATAAAAGATAGAAAATTAATTTTATACCAATATTTAGGGCTTACTTGTATTAAAAAAATTTATTCCAACGTAATTTCATTAACTAAAATAAAGGTAAGGGTTAATCCTTATAAAAAAAATTATGTTTCAATATATTTTCATAAAAAAGTCATGCATATTGATATAAACTTGTTTATATGATGTATTAAAAAGTCAATTTAAGAAGATTTTAATATAAAGAAAAACAAAAGTTGAGAGAAAAAAGATACTATGACTTCAACTTAACTTTTAGTTTGGAAGCTTATTTTCGCATAAGGTATACAAAATATCTTATGTTGAGCCAAACGATATACTTTTCTGTAAACGCAAGTGCTTAGAGCCGTTTAGTTCGATAAATTGTAGGGAAAATTTCATTGATTCCCCTCTCAATCAATAACAAGGCTACCAACCCCATAAAATTTTGAAACATTAGTACTGCACTCCCTAAGGGAAATGAAATAAAATATTGAGAGTCAAATGATTTAACTGTCCTTGTATCATTTCAAAGATAAATATGAGAATTTTTAAGATAAATACGTGAATTTCATACATAGATGAAAGTATTTCTATTATAATAAGTGAATACAAAACAATATTATTTACAAGAAATGTGACATTTACAAGACAAATTTAGGAATTTCCAAAACACGTGTATTTAATTATTTTATAACATATATTTCCAACACACATCTTGGTATTCCAAAGTACGTGTTTTGGAAATACTTTCATATGCATTGGGAACAAACATACTTATCTTAAAAATTCTTATATTTGTCTTGCAGATGATACATTTTCTTGTAAATGCTCTTTTTGTCTTAAACATTATTTTCTATTTTTTTATCGTTTCAAAAATACCATCATTGGTGTTGAAAATCCGCACACTTATCTTGTAAATGACACATTTTTCCTTTTAAAATAGATAAGGACAATAAAGTCTTTTAACAATCAAGATTTTATTTCATTTTACCTTAGATGGTGCAGAGATGTTTGAGAATTCTATGGGGTTATTTGACATTAAATTATTTGAGATGGGGTTAACTGAAATTTTTGCTATATTGTTATCTCATTACCATGAATGCATTTGGTTTGTAAACAAGTACCCGTTTGGTTCAAGCAATGAAGATGTCATCCACAAGTTCTGTGAATTGAATTGTCATTAATGGAATTCAATTTGCTTCGACGTTCTTGGTTTTAATTTGCTTAGTGGGAAGAAGCAGCGAACAATTGGAGAAACTTAGGTGGGTTCGAGGATGTTGACAATTGTTATAACTGATATAAACTCATAGTCATCTCCTTGGGAAACTTGTTGACAGTTTTAAATGTGCTCCATACTCAGCTTACCAGATCTTTTGCATACCCTGTGTGGATAGACCTCTGTTTTGGATATTTGCCTTTTATTTATGAGGTATTAACTTCTCTCTCAGTTTTAATTATCAGGAATATTCTTTTCGTTTTTCATCATAAATATAAGGTCCTTTTCTTGTAGAGTGAGAAAATATATATATATATATATTGGTTATTTATATTTTTATAACACTTAGGGCCACCTGGTATATATAGGGCATTTTTATGGACTATATTGTCAAGTATTTGAGCAACCAAGTAAATTAGTTTGAGGTCTGGTGACTAAGATTCCTCTCCCCAAAAGTCTTTTAACACTTTTTTTTAAAAAAAAAAAATCCCTGCCATTTATTTAATATGATGAGTGAAAAATATATCCAAATAAAGAAATGAGATATTATATTTTGGACTAAACTTTTTTAATAAGAAAAATATCCCTACCATTTAATATGATGAGTAAAAAATCCATATAAAGAAATGAAATACTATATTTTGGACTAAACTAAAACCATCAAATATTTATATTTAAAATTGGAGAATAATCAGAATAAGTTTTAGTGTTAAGGATAAGTAAATTCTACGTATTTCTCAGATCTACTTCTTTTAGTTCTACACTATTGTTGGCTAAACATGCTCAAACAAATACTCCATCCGTCCCACAATATAAGGTCTTTTTAACCGAATTGTGGGTTCCTAAAAAATTAGTTAGAGTTAGTTAAAAAAAATGTGTAGGAAATATACCATATTGCCGTTATTTATGAATGGGTAAGAGATGGGGTAATTATGAAAAGAAGATGAAAGAGAATGTGTGGGAAAATTAATGCATGAGTAAAATGGGAAAAAAATCATTTATTACTCAAAAAAAGTCAAACAGGACCTTATATTGTGGGACAAGGTCATTAAAAAAAATGGACATTATATTATGGGACGGAGGGAGTAGTATTAATGTTAATACACTCATGATTGTATAATTTTACACAATATTATATTTTAGTTTTTTAATATTATGATGGAGTGTATGTTTTAGTTCTTTAACCCTTTTTGGCATCCCATGCCTACAAAGTCATTGGTTCAATACCCCATGTTGACAACACTCATAGGGGTTGGTGTTTGTTGGTTTATTAATGACACCCTTACATGACATTTATAAATAAAACAATTCATTTCTTTTTACGTACAAAATCAACTTATCTTACTACTCTATTAGAAAACATAATAATTCACAAGCCAAGAAAAACATTAAAATTAACGTCCACGACCATTACAAAACTTGTAATCATTAATTCATCATTCACTCACAAATTTTAGAAATATGCAACATAAAACATGAAGACAAATTTTTCATCAAAACACAACAATACAACCGCATATAACATATAGTGAAAAACTTCAATCCATAATGTAACTACACGTAACACTCATACCATTCTTTGCGAACAAACCCTAGAAGCCATGCACATAGGGAAGCCTATGTGAGTTTATTGGATAATTTCATGAGAGATGGTGTCACCATGTGCATGAACTCAGGATCCTTTTCCATAGCTTCCAATATTTCATAGGAAGCACAAAGCTCAAAGTCGAAGCTACCTTTTTCTACTCCCGCATCGGCTGCCAACTTCCAACACTTTGTATTGGCAGGGCCGAGGCGAATCGCCACTGGCCTTCCCCAACCGTAGTCGATATCATAAAAGTTAATTCTTGGGGAGCTAGCTATTCCAATATCTTTGCCAATTCTAAAATTTTGTGGACGCATTGTTGGATTTTGTATCCAAGCTTCAAAGTCCCTCTTTATCTTCTCTTCTGTGAATGAGGAGATTGCCTTGTTCATCTCCAAAGCAAATCTCCCAAGGCCTTTGTCTCCCACCAAATCTCTTACTTTTATTGTCACATTTGTAATTAGTGACGTGACTCCAAAATAGTTGTCTGGTATTGGTGGATGAGAAACTCTAGGTTTTGTAGATATGAGTAATCTACAAGTGAGTTCTTCTTCATCATCAATATTTTGATTTCTAACAGCTGACCTCCAAACATGGCTAAGAACAGCTTGCAAGGAAGAGATTTTGTTATTGATGACACTATCATTTACCTCCAAGTTTGCTTTTGCTTTGAGTTCAGCAATTTTTTCACCGGTAAAATGAAATATCCTCCTAGCAAATGGAGGGGACTGAACCAAATTTGAGGACGCCTTAGTATAATTCTCCATTATTTTTTTGAATGGAATTCGAATGGGACGTTCAATATTATCATGAGGAAACCATCTTTCAAATGTAGCAAGCTTTGAATCCAACGCTATATGATTCAAACCGTTTCTAGAAATCTCAGCCCATGCATTCCAAAAATCCCAAGCTGGCTTCACATCAACAAAACTATGGTTTATCGAGCAAGAAATGAAGATGCCATCCACTAGTTCTGTGACTTGAATAGCCATTATTGGAACTGGACTTACTTCAAAGTTCTTAACATTAGATAATGGAAAAAAGGAGGACACAACTGGAGGAACATAAGTTGTTTCAACAATGTTGGCAATAGTAGTGTTCTCTGCAATGGCATGAACAAAGCTTGCTCCGGCATTGTTACATGTGATGAAGACGGAGGAGGTGTCATCATCGTCGTGGTGGACGATAGAAAGGCGGCCAGCAAGGAGTGGGTAGAAGTTGAGGACAGAAGAAAGTGAGTCCTTAAGGTGCTGGATCAACATATCTGGGTGTTTGAATGATGAAGAAGAGGTAGGTTTGTGATATAGAAGACCCTTTTGACCATACCCACGTACTAGATTTTGAAGATCCCATGGATTGAGGTCAATTAGTTGTGGTGAGTCGCCATTAGTAATGTGCCTTCGAGCTTGAACTGTAGTTTTGGAGATCACTTTGACGGCTTCCATGGAAAGAAGTGGCTAGTGTTTCCCTCTACAATTGCTTTAGTATGTTGCAATTGCTTTAAACATATTAACCAGATGATGATATATTTAAAGACACAGAGATCGTGAGGAATAAAATATTCTCTTTTTCCTTTTTCTGGGCCAACAAAGCATCAAAATATGTCAATAATGAAACACATAAATCTAATCCATATAACTTACTTTTTTTATGTTTGAATATTTTAAAATAAAGAGATGTGTCCTTTTGTAAAGTCACGCCTCTTTGTATGAAGAGGTTTGTCAGAAATTATACTTTCAAAAGTCATGTCTCTTGATGAAGAGGTGCGTGAGATTATAACTCTAAAACTTATATCTGTTTAGTTCACAAAGATATATATGAAAAGGTACTTCTTCATATATGGTTCATGAATCATCATGTGGGTTCATGAATCCATCTAAGTACATGTATCTATCAATGATTATGACTTTCTATAGAAAGATGTTATTTGAAGACACACATTTTCAAGACACGATTTCATGATTTGTAAATAGATTATCCATTAATTCATTTTGATACACAAAAAACCACAATATTTCTTCTAGCACAATTTTAAGAGCAAACTCATTGTCTTTGTTTTTTAGTATGCACATAGATAAGATCATATTATCATTTTGTAAATTAAGGCTATTGTTTCCTTGGTTTGAATGTTGAGAGTGCAATCCATACTTAAGGGTCTTCGTATCCAACAAGAAATTCCTCCATCAATCCAACTTGCAACCATAAGATGGGAAATGTGGAAGCAAATTAAGCCTAAAAATAAGTACTGCACATGTTTTGAAGACATTGTGTACTACTTTCTTGTTTATCTTTACTTATTGTACTCCTCAAAGATTTAGGCCCACCAACATTTTATCAATGCATATAACTCACTTTTAAACCGATATATTATATAATTTACATAATGTAACAGATTATTTTAAAAAACATAACATAAGGACATTGACAACATCATCTACTATATATTTGACAAAGAAAGTAAATTAATGTACATGTTCATTATTTGCATAATTTAATATAAAAATGTTTGTTTCTATGTGTTGCTTTGTTTTTTATTTCAACACAACCAAAAAAAATGTTTCATTTAATCGGACTCATTTTTTCAGTTCTACTTCAAAGTTTCATTATGTAGCTAAAGTTGCACCATATATAATATATTTGATCAGGTTCTTATATAAGCTGGGAATCTGGGTCATCCTGTACAAATATTGAACAGCTAAGTAAATAGGTCTAAGTATCGAACATCAGCTAAGTTGTACATGTCCAAGGAAAATTGCACATAAAAATAATTCATAAGCTATATAAATTACATAAGACCTCCCTAAACTTATTAACCTTCCTAAAACTTAATAACAGAAGCCTTAATCTTTCAATTCTATGCCTATAACCTAAAACTAATCAATTTTATACACTTTTAAACTTTTTATATTCATAATGAATTAAGAATTCAAATACCACACTCAGAACTTATAGAAGATATAAAACCTCACTTGAAATGTGAACCAAATCATGAAAAAACAATAATTGGAAAATTGTCGGCTAGATAATTTGGGGCATGGGGAGTGATCTTATCGGCGTGAAGATAAATTGGAGTGTGGAGCGACATAAAGTGTACGTCTTTCAAGTATTTTATTTATTTTTATTTTTTATTTTTGGATAAAATTCAAGGATTTTAATCTTAACACAATAAATTTAATTCAAAAAGACATGATAAGATAATTTTATTCATGAATCTTCCGAATCATTCTTCCCTTGCCAAGTTTTTGACACCTCCTCTTTCCTAATTGAACACCAAAAAATTCATCAGAAGGATGTGAATTTTCCAATGAAGCCCAAAGCGGTGAATCTAGCAGAAAAAGCATGCCAAAGTCCAGGGGAGATTAGTTCGCGAGTGAATAATAATAATGATAATAACAATAATACTCAGGAATTTGGGGATAATTGTGGTGAAAATTCCGATGGGAAGTAGGGTTGGAGATTCCCACAAAGAAATGGTTTGTGAGGGAGTGGTTGGAGTGTGTTGGGGAGGCGTGGGTGAGTGATTTGTTATAGCCACTAGATGAAATGAAGGGTTGGGATTGGGGAAGTGGAGGGAAAATGGAGAATGAAAAAGGGAGGGGTTCTGCGCGGCCTATGGGCTTGTTTGGTTGGACTTATTCCAGTTAAATAAGTCCTTATTTTAAAGGATAAGTACTTATTTTTAAAAAAGTTGTTTTGAGTATGTTTGTCTCGACTTATAAAAATAAGTAACTTATAACTTATAAGTCAAAATAAGTATAAGTTCTTTTTTTCAACTTATGACTTATGACTTATAAGTCACTTTTTTGGTGGACCCCACAATTCTAACTTATTTTACACATCAAATCACAACTAACCCAAACATAAATCACTTTTTCAAAAGTTCATCCAAACATACACCTCATTACACAATATGACTTATAACTTATAAGTCACTTTTTTTAACAGCTCATCTAAACATAAATCTCATTACACAATCTGATTTATTTTCAGTTTGACTTATCTATAAGTCACTTTTTCAGAAGTCCATCCAAACACACCCTATGTCAATTTACATAACACATGTCTTTAGAATTAAGTGAGATTTTTCCTATTAAGCTTTACACTTTAACACTATGAACTGATTTTTTTTTTGGAACATATGAAAATAGTAAGCTTGTAGATGTTATTAAAAAAAGAAATTATTCTAATATAGAAAAGGTAAAAGCGTCAACAAAAATACTCACATATATAAATTTTGATGGAATACACCCAAGTCAGAAACATCAATTGTGTGATTTACATCAGATCCTGTACAAAACACTAATGAAATATCTAGTTAAACGGAAAGTACGTAATACAATGAAGAGTAATCGTGCCCTTTGATCAGTAAAAAGAAAAAAAGAAAGAAAGAAAGAAAGGAGTACCCTTTTTCATTACTAAGGATATGGCATATTATATCCCCTTAACTATATCATGGTATAAGCAACTAATCAAAATATTACACAATAATTGCCTATTGTTGAGCTTTAACTCAAATGGCATCACCCCACCCCTTTTGTTGAGGGATCGATCTCTACAAACAAGTGTGTGAGTAGTCCCTATTATGGAGAGCCTTAGGATAAGGTGTAAAAAATGTGTAAATAACTAATCAATTAGTGGAAAAAATTTGTAATTGTTAGTAATTATTATATTTTAAAATACTTGGTATTTCACATTTATTTTTTCCTCTTTGTTGCATTACATTATATAATATCAATTATAACTTTGTGAAATATTTTATTTTGCTTGTATGAATATCAAACATTGTTTACATATTTTGGTTGATATACTTCGCTTTCATTCATTTATACGATTATATCTCATCATAAATCCTTGCTACAGAAATGGGCAGGTAGGACGGGGCAATAGGTGGTGGAATTAATTAGAGTAAGAGAGATTCAGACTTCTTGGGGGGAGAAAAGGAAAGAGATACAGATAAGTGTGTGATATGATAATGGCCAGAACCAAAGAAATCATCAGTGCTTCGTACTGTTTAGAGATATGGACAAAAAAAAAGGGTACTCATCTGGTAATAAATGTAGGACCTAATTAGCAGTTCAATTTACGCTATAAATTAGGTACAATATTTCGGACATGAGCTAATATCTTTATTTATTTAAGGAGATGGAGGTAATATTACTGCATTATTTTCAAAGAAGGAAAGATAATTGGGTATAGAAAAAATTTAATTAAGATGATGTCGCGCAAAATCCTCTAGTTAAACTTAAGTCCTTACAGTTTTGAATGATATTAAGTTCTAAATAAAAAAAGTTGTCGTCATCTAACTAAAAGTCGTTAATGACCAAGTATTTAAACAATTATGAATGATGATTATAATATTAGTACAAAGGCCTAAAAGCTGTCATTATTTGACGAAATGTTGGTACTTATTAATAATTTATAATATTTGTGAATGATGCTCATAATGTTGTTATAAAGGAACAAAAATGTATCATCTTTTGGAAAAACATTGTTAGTGATCAAGAATTCAAATAATTGTTCATGATAATTCAAAAATGTATCATCTTCTGGCAAAACATTGTTAGTGACCAAGACCTCAGTTTAATTAGAAGATTTTGCGGGACCTCATTTTAATTAATTAATATCTTTTCGTGGGACCTGCAATTAGTTTCTCAAAAATAATTTTGTTTCTTTAGGATGCATGTCCCGTTTTAGTTATTCCTTTCGATAAATATATAAGTGATTTTCAACCCATTTCATTAGAATTGAAAAAAAAGTAGTTAATTCATTATATATATGTGTATAAGTGCCTATTTGACATACCTTAAAAAAAATGCTTTTTGCCAAGCCTAGTTTTCAAACAAAACTAGCTAAACAGTAAGTCAAATTTAGAAAAGCTATTTTGAAATCAAAAACTAGATTTGAAGGGGGTTGGAAAAGCTATTTCCCCCTTTTTGGGGTTAGGTTAGCAAATAAATGACTATAAAGACCTTAATTAAAATATATATAACACCACTTCTATTTTTTAAACCCCATACCAAATAAACGTTTATTTATAGGTTCGATTGTATTTTTTTTTTTTTTTTGAAAAGATGGCTATTGGTAATAATCAAATATATACATGAGGTGGGGGTAAACGAAATAGAAGTGGTTGAAATATTGATAAGAAATAGCAAGCAAGAGCAGGTGTATTCTAGTGCTAAATATAATTTGATTCCATATTTTAATATAAAATGTCTTAAAAACGTAATTAGCATTTAAAAACTATATATGTTTCTACTATTCTATAATACATATATTTTTAGTTGTTTAATCATATTATAAAATAATTAATTTTATCATTTTAATTTGTGCAGTAATTTTTTAAAATTTTATTATTTATTATATAATTTGATCATTTAAATCTTTGAAATTAAATTTTCCTTTAAATGCAAATACCACATTAGTTATGTCCTTTTTGGTAATTTGAACATTAAAAACTGATACTATAACACTTATTCAAACACTCTCATTTTATTAAAAACCATTTTTAAAAAAAAACTATTTTTAGAAAGCTATTTTCTAACTTTTTTTTCAAAAACTAATCCAAACACCGCCTAAGTTAAGTAGTTAACAAAGAACCTGATGAAGATGATGTAGCGAGAAGACAGTCTCATAGTCTCAAACATGACGGTGCTTGTGTCCACAGGACAGGAGGTGGGGGTATTAAATTGTCTAAATTCAACCAAAAAAAAAAACGGAGACTAGAAATTGGAAATATAGCATTGTTGAAATGAGCACTGTCCTAGACTCCTAGAGCCCATGAACCCATCATATGGTCACTGGCCCAAAGCAAAACTCTAAATGCTCTGTTAAAATAAGATGTGGACCTTTTGCTCAAAAATAAAAAGGAAATAATATGTGGACCTTATGAAAGTTATATGGGTTGATTTACCATCAATTCGAACTTCAACTAGATGCAACGAAGAAATATAAAAAAATCGAGTTGTAGACTAAGAACGAAAGTTACATGGTCGTGGTCACATTCTCACCGTCGTCGTCATGCTTGCCACCCTGTACCTTTTTCACCATATGCTGATTTGAAGGGTAATATGGTCCAAGGATTGGTGGAAATGGATTTTCATTCTCTCTTCTATAGAAGCCAAATCTATGCGCTTCTCTCACTTAACCAAACAAACCAAACTTTATTTATTTGGTTCCATTCACATTTTTGCCAGTTCCAACATAGCAAAAGGGGCCACTAGCTTTTCACTTAATCGCAGTTGAACAGGTATAGGAAGCAAGTCGAGTAATAGTTTTGGCAAAGGGAATGAATAGAATGAACCCTTACAAACGTGTAGTTTGTTACAGTTCAACTGTTACAAATTCAACTGATGGGCAAAAAGAATTTAAAAAAAAAGTTTGCAGTGATTTTTTTTTATTTTGAATCATTTAATTAATTAATATAATATTCATTCCAATTTTTAAAATAATAAAATCAAATACTTTTGATGACATTTATAATTTTTAAATTAATTTTTCAGTTACAATTATACAAATTTTGAAATTTCAAATTTATTATGTGGAAGAATCCTCATTACATTGCTCCAAATTAAATGCACCTTGCAAGAATAATTAAATAGAAAATTAGAAATTACCTAAAGTAAAATTAAATCACATAATAAATACTCCCTCCGGTTCTAATTATAATATCACTTTAACTTTTTTTGGAGAAATTCAGGTTGCAAAATTAATCACTTTAAATTATCTATAGTTATCTTTGTTCCTTAAAACTAATTTATTCTACTAATAAACTAACCTATAATCTTATTATATGTGACATATATTATAATTTAGTGGTCTAATTTTCTTCCTTAACTTCCAAAAAAAATTCAAAGTGATATTATATATAGAACCGGAGGGAGTAACATAAGATATTAAAAGAAATATTAGAACCTTAACCAAATAAAGAAAATGAGAGGAAGATCAGTAGAGAGGAAGATGGGAGCGAGTTTGAGGAAGATGAGATGAGAGATAGATGATCGTGTTTAATGAGAGGGGAGATGGGTTTATATAGAAGTTAGCGTGCTGTTTGTAATGGTTTTTGTTTTTAAAAAAAGTTACAAATCGCGCGCATAATCTGAGATTCCACTCGTTTGTAATGGTTAACCGTTACAAAGTTACGGATAATAGTTTTATAACAGTTAACCATTACAAATGTTGTTTTGCACGAATTTGTAACGGTTAATCGTTACAAATTGTACAACGGTTATTTTAACGTTTGTAACGGTTATTTGTGCTTTTATAATGGTTAACCGTTACAAATTGACATTTCTCTAACGACTGAAACTACAACGGTCATAAATTGTAACGATTTTTCAATCGTCACAAATGTGAAACGCCGAAGTTTTCAGTATATTAACCATAGACACAGAGGAGGACATTGCAAAAACTCAACTTCCTACTATTCTAACAATCTTTTCTCTATAACATTGTCATCAAAGCATGGATAACACTACAAAAAAAGGGGGTTTTAGTAGCGGTTACATTAGTCGCGGAAGACCAAAACCGCCAGTAATTATACATTAGTAGCGGTTATAAGCACAAACCGCAAGTAAATATGACGGTTTGACCACAGAAGTAGTTAGTAGCGGACATTAGTAGCGGTTTAGGGGAAAGAACCGCAACAAATTTGGCGCGCTTTGGCGGGATGAGTAGTGGCGTAAATTTAGTCGCGGTTCTGGAGGGAAAAACCGCTAGAAAATGAATGGCCGCTGAATTAGTGGTGGTTTTCATACATTAGTAGCGGTTTACCCCAAAACCGCCACTAATTCAGTGAAATAAATGCAACTGCATTTATTACTGGTTGATTTAGTCGCGGTTTCAGCTTTGGTTTTTGCTGAAACCGCGACTACTAGTAGCGGTTCTTGTAGAACCGCTACTAAAATGAACAGTTTAAAAAGGCTCGTGCCTTTTCAGAGAAAAGGCACGAGCTTTTTAGAAAGAAAGTGACGTGACTTGACTTCGACGAGAAAGAAGAGGTCAAAATCATGGTGAAAAAGGGCGATCGCAATTAGAGGCCTATGACCGCTGAACAAATGGAGGCTGAGGAGCGGCTACATAAGGAACTGGCTGAGCAGGCCGAGAGGGATCGTATAGAACAAGAGCGCATCCGTATACAGAACCAGCCGATTCCAGAAGATGTAATCAACGCATTCTGGAGTGGGAGAGAAAACTTCGACGAGACTGGAGGAGGAGCGGATTTTGAGGATATGGCACGTTGGTTGGACTCTGAGGAAGATGACGAGGCGGGGCGCCCTAAACGATCCGCCGGAAGGTCCACCGGTTACGAAGTACAAGTTCAGGGTAAGGAAATTCAATTTTTATTGTTTTTATCAGATAATTATAATTTTTTATCGCTCATTAAATTGAAATTGTTCCTTAAATTTTAGAGACCCTTCTGGTAGCATAAGTGAGAAGAGGTTGACGGTGCAAGATGCGATGAACCTTCCGAGAGGGCACAGAGTTAAAGTTGAGTGGGACGACTTGACCAAATTACCGGTTGGACAAGGGGGGCAACTGTACTCGAGGTTCGTCGGGGGTGTAGGCCAGAATTACCAGCGATTCCTGATTGACGCTTTGGACTGGAGGAAGATTGACGCGAACTCTAAAAAGTTCGCGTTTGACGAAATTGTTAAGGTTTGTTGAATTAACTTTGAGCTTATTTATTGTTTATTATTTATTATTATTAGAATGTGATTTTAATTAATACTATAAGAAATATTCTTGTTATTATGTATTGTTTATTGTTTATTATTTATTATTTCTTATTTCTTTTCTGTTATTATTTGAATTTGATTTTAATAAATATTATAGGAAATATATTTATTATTTCTTATTTCTTTTCTGTTATTATTTGAATTTGATTTTAATAAATATTATAGGAAATGTATTTATTATTTCTTATTTGTTTTATGTTATTATTGGAATTTGTTATTATTTATTATTTTCTAATTAAACATACTAAAATTAAATATTTTACAGAGGAAGTTTGATGTGAGGGACAACCGCAAGAATTGGACAGAATCAAAGATGGGGGACGGTTGGAAGAACAAGCGGTTGGATATGTTCAAAGAAAGAGATCGGGGTGGGAGTAGGCCGCTTCAGGAGTTGGTCGATGATATCCCTGGTGGCGTCCCTGCGGATGCGTGGGAGAGATATGTGGGTTGGAGGAGGGGAGACATTGGGAAGGTATAATGAATAATATTATTGAATTGATATTGAAATATCATATTGAAGAAATATTTTTGAATTACTGATGATTATTTAATTTTATTTTACGTTAACAGAAGAGGTCGCAACAAGGTCTTGCCGCGAAGTCCCATCAGAAGGTTCATCATACGGCTGGGACGAAGCCGTTTTCGGTTGGGTACAAAGAGATGGTATGAAGGAATGAAGTTTCGTTGTTTAATTTAAAAATAATTTATCTTTATATATTAATAACTATTTGTATCTTAATTTTCAGGCGGAAGAAGCTGCGAAGAAAGGGCAGAAGGCTACCTACGGTCGTTTCTACCAAATAAAGCACAGACACGCCGACGGGAGCCCAACATCTAGGGAGGCTGAGGAGCAAATTGTAAAATTTTTATTTATTTATTTTTATATTATTATATTTTTAATAACAACGACATCAAAATAAAATTGTTAATATGTTTGTGTGTGCAGGCTAGGATTGAAGATGCGGAGAGAGAGATCGCCGAGTCGCAGGGGGACAATGTAGACCCCACTGCCTCGCTAAGGGCTGCCCTAGGGACTCAAGAGCACCTTGGCTGGGTTCGCGGGATGGGATTCGGAGCCCGACCTACAGTGGTGTACGGCAGGTCAGGCGACCCAGGCAGCGCCCAGTCTACAGCTTCGAGCCAACCATCAACAAGTGGCCCGATTAGGGGAGACGCAGAGTTTGAGGCTCAAATGAGGGAGAGACTCACTCATGAGATTACGGAACGGGTGACTGATCAGGTGTACGACCGACTGGACTCCTGGGCGCACAACGCCAATAGCACGTTGGAACAGATACAGCGGAGGTTCGACCCGGATGGATCTCCTTTGCGAGTACCACTACCTCCACATCCACCAAAGCAGCCTCACAACCGTTCTCCGGAGCATCAAGACGACGATCAGCCTCCTGCGGCGTAGCTCTAGGGTCTTTTTTTATTAGAATGTTTTTAATTTCAGGATTTCAGTTGAACATTTTTATATTTAAATGTTTGCTAATTATAGGATTTCAATTGAACATTTTTATATTTAAATGTTTGTTAATTTGAATATTAGTTGTTTAAACATTTCATATCTTTAATGTTGCATAATTTTGTTAGTCGTTATTATCTGATTTAATTTTTTACTTCACAAATGGCGATAATTTTTTTTAACAGTTAAACAAAAAAGTTTCTCCTTGACTTACTAAATAAACCGTTGTTATTTGTTTATTTTCTTATATAGTATTTGAAAAAAACAAGATATAAATAACATTAAAAATACAAAATAACACATTTAGTAGCGGTTTAAAAACCGCTACTAAGTGAATAAATATTAAAAAAATTTAAACTTAGTAGCGGTTTTAAACCGCCACTAGGTTACTAAATATAAAAATAATTTAATATTATTAGCGGTTCTAAAACCGCTACTAAATGCAGTCATTAGACAGCTGCCACCTGTTACTTTTCAAACGGTCTGATTGAGTTAGTTGCGGTTTTAGTAGCGGTTAAAGAACCGCCACTAATGTCTAAATTTCAATTTATAAGCCCTTGATTCTTTCCAATTCATTTTCACATTTCATTCAAACTATTAAGCTCTTTCCTTCTTTGATAATATCTTCAGTCATATGATGGATAAATCTTGGATAAATTTGCCACGGACGTCCCCCCACTATTTGGTTTGTGTTGACCACTTTTTAGATTTTGCTTTCAACCGCACCGGTGTTAACAATCAGATATTGTGTCCTTGTCTGAAATGTAAATTTAAGAAGTGGTATCCCATAAATGTTGTGCGTGAGCATCTTATACTGAAACAATTCCCATCCAATTACACATTCTGGGGTATTCATGGCGAGAACGATGATGATGGTGGTGAAGTAGTTGCTCGAACATCTCAGGTTGGAATGCAGATCAACGATGACGATGATGATGACAATCATGTGGATCCATTTAACTATATTGTGCGTGATGCTTTCGGGGTGCAAGGTGACGGCATCGGGAGTCAGGAAGGGGTTGAAGGACCACTCCCGGAGTTTTTTCGAAATGAAGCTGCAAAGAATTTTTTCGACCTTATGACGGATTCAGATAAGCCATTGTTTCCAGGTTCTACTAAAAACTGCCTCATTTCGTTTCTAGTTTTGTCACATAAACGTTCGTTTTAGAATAAGAATAATGTTTATTCAGGGTGCAGTAAATATTCAAAAATATCATTTCTTGTCAGGCTCTATCATATCAAGTGCTTGTGTGGCTTCAGCGATAAGGGGATGTCGATGGTGTTAGAATTATTGGGAGATGCATTCTCTCAGGCAGAAATCGCACCATCATTCTACGAAGCAAAGAAGACTATTAACAAGTTGGGATTGAACTACACTAAAATCCATGCCTGCCCGAATGATTGTATGTTGTACTGGGGAGACGACGCCGAGTTGGATAGATGTAAGCGGTGTAATGCGTCTCGGTACAAACAGGCGAAGATGGGTCGAATAGCAACCAAGAAGCCTGCAAAGATTCTAAGATATTTCCCCCTAACTCCACGACTTCAGAGGTTGTATGTGTCATCCAAAATGGCGGAGCACATGCGGTGGCATTCATCAGAGCCCAACGTCGATGGGAAGTTGAGACATCCTAGGGATGCTGAGGCTTGGAAAGCGTTTGATGCTCGATTCCCGGAATTCGCCAGTGACCCGAGAAATGTCCGCCTCGCTCTCGCATCAGATGGGTTCAATCCGTTCGGGAATCTTAGCACTACATACAGTATATGGCCTGTGGTATTGATACCGTACAACTTACCCCCTTGGATGTGTATGAAACAGAGCTCATTCATTCTTTCGATGATTATTCCGGGGAAGAAAGCTCCTGGAAACGATATAGATGTCTACCTTCAACCGTTGATACAGGAGTTGAAGGAACTTTGGACCAACGGAGTTGAGACGTATGACGCTTACAGTAAGACGCTCTTCACACTCCGTGCGTCGTTGATGTGGACAGTGAGCGATTTTTTTGGACTTGGCACATTGTCTGGTTGGAACGTGCATACAGGCAGAGCTTGCCCCAACTGCAACTTTGACCAAGACTCGGTCCGCCTTCCTCACAGTCACAAGTGGTGCTTCATGGGTCATCAGCGGTTCCTTCCTGGAGGTCATAGGTTCTGGCTGTAGAAGATTAGATTTAACGGATACCAGGAAATGAGGGATCCTCCTACGTTTTTGTCTGGCGCATATATTCTTCAACAGCTTGAAGGTGTTCACGTAGAGTTCGGGAAGACAGATGGCGTTCAGCCTGGGGGAAGAAGGGGACGCGGCCAGTCCCAGGGGGAAAACGTACAGCAATGGCGAAAGAAGAGCATTTTCTTCGAGCTCCCCTACTGGAAATCTAATCTACTTCGCCACTGTCTTGATGTCATGCACATCGAAAGAAATGTGTGTGACAATATTTTGTACACTTTACTGAACGAGTCTGGAAAGTCCAAGGACCATCTTCAAGCAAGGAAAGATCTGATGGCGATGGGAATACGTGAAGATGCATGGCCGGATGAGAATGACAAGTTTTCCCCAGCCTCACTCACACTGACAAGAGCCAACAAGGAAGTCTTCCTCTCCACACTTAAGGACATTAAGGTCCCTGATGGTTATTCAAGCAACATCTCAAGAGGTGTGGACATGCACTCTAAGAAGATTGCCGGGTTGAAAAGCCATGACTGCCACGTTTTGCTCCAGCAATTCCTACCTCTGGCAATTAAAAGCACATTGCCCCCGGAGGTGTCTAATGTTTTGGTTCAACTCAGTTCTTTCTACCGACGGTTGTGTGCAAAAGTTTTGGACAAAGCAGAGCTGGATCAATTGCAGGAAAAAATTGTTCTAACGCTCTGTCATATGGAGATGATATTTCCCCCGTCTTTCTTCACGGTCATGGTCCATCTCACTGTACACCTCGTTCAAGACGCAAAGATGGGCGGCCCGGTTCAATACAGCTGGATGTATCCCATAGAGAGGTCTGTTGATTCATTTTTCCAGTGGTTTCATGATTTTGTTTCAGTTACCTGATTGTACTTGTAATTACAGATACTTGGGGAAATTGAAGTCGTATGTGAGGAACAAAGCATCTCCAGAGGGTTCTATAGCAGAGGGTTATTCTGGTGACGAGGTGTTAACATATTGTTCGCGCTATTTTGATGATGACATCGAGACTTCATTCAACCGCCCTCCTCGTGTCGATGATAGCCCATCCAATGTCCAGTCACCTTCCAACACATTATTCCCGCCAGTCGGAAAGCCAGTTGGAGGAAGTCAGTATAACTGGCTCACTCCCACTGAGAGGTTGCAAGCACACAGACATGTCTTGACAAATTGCCCTCAAGTGGAGCCCTATATTCAGTAAGAATTCTAACACTATATACACATATTATGTTATTTTTTTTATTTCCAAACCACATAACCCTCTGATATGTTCCATTGGAATTTAGGGATTTCCGCCGCTATGTTAAACGCCAACTACGAAGCCGCACAAGGTCATCTGCCGAGGTTGATAAAAAGGTCCATCGAGAGTTTCCGGATTGGTTTGCACAGAGGATACTCAATGACAACAATCCCCATGCGCCTGATATGATAAATCTAGCAACCGGTCCACTCGACCATGTCAGGAGATATACGGCATACAACGTCAACGGTTTCAAGTTCTGCACCATTGCAAGGGATG
This sequence comes from Mimosa bimucronata, assembly GCA_037074515.1. Taxonomy (NCBI): domain Eukaryota; kingdom Viridiplantae; phylum Streptophyta; class Magnoliopsida; order Fabales; family Fabaceae; genus Mimosa; species Mimosa bimucronata. Next base: position 9,883,612 of record CM073447.1, read on the forward strand.
AAGGTTCTCTCACCCAGAATTCCGGAGTCTTTGGCACATTCAGGACAAGGAGTTATGCCAGCTCACGGGATACAGACATGCGATTTGGAGGCGTATCATACTATGGAAAGCTCGTGGACATCATCGAGCTTAACTATCAAGGTCATTTCACCGTGCCTCTCTTCAACTGCATGTGGGCAGACACCAGAACTTCTCGAGGCATTACATTGGACAGCTTGGGCATCACGTCCATAAATTTTTGAGGCTCATTCACACAGGGGAAATGGCAGATGATGAGCCGTATATTCTTGCCTCACAGGCGCAGCAAGTATACTATGTGGAAGATCGGACACACAAAGATTGGCACATGGTGATTCATATGAAGCCGTGTGACCTCTACGACATGGGTGACGAAGATGATCTGGAACTAGGCAGCCAACATTTTGAACCTGAAAACTTCGACAACCTCATTTAAAAAGAAGACGGTCATTTACAAGTAGTTAGGTGAGGATTTTCACTACAAAATAATTTCAACACTTTTAGCAATAGAAATTTGTTTATTTGTTTATTTTCTTTTTAGGCAGGAGCAAGAAGAAGATGATTGAAGCAGGCAACCATAATTATTTTTCATTTTATAAAATTTTCATAAAAATGTGTATCAAACGTTCATATAGCATATTATTTTTTCATGTAGGTTGAGTTTTTTTTTAATTAAAAACATCTAGTAGCAGTTCCAGAACCGCCACTAATTCTGCGGACAAATATTAGTGGCGGTTCTGGAACCGCCACCCAAACCGCTACTAAATACCTCACAAACAACTATAAATATCCACTCCCTCCCCTCATTTTTCTTCACACATTCATTCAATTCCTTCTCCCTCTCCATTCAATTTTTCCTCAGTCTCACCGCTAATGCCTTTATTTTTTGGTCTGAAAACAATTTATCTTATATTTCTTTTTATTTAGTGTGTTTTATTTTCCATTCTGAATTAATTTCTTTGCTAATATTTTTTTTTTCAGGTAACAATATCGAATTATTTCCCATTTTTAGTGATAAAAAATTTTAATTTATTATTCATATTATTCTTACAACAAATATAATTAGTTGTTTATTTTTAACTATGTCTTTTTTAATTGTTTAATATATGGTTTTTTTATACATATGGTTGTTAATATAGTCGAGAAAATTTTTTTATTTTAACAATAAAAACATTTTGAATTAGTCTAATTTATTATCATTGTTTTTTCATTACATTTGATCATATGATATTGATTTTTGAATATCTAATCTGAACGTTTTTTTTAACATCCTTAAACTTTAGTGGCGGTCATTGGACCAATTCTTTTTTTTTTAAATTTTTTTTCTTTTCTTTTTAATTAGTGGCGGTTTTGAGAACCGCTGCTCAAACCGCCACTAATAAATGGGCCAATTTTTTTTTATGTTTTTTGTTCTTTAATTAGTGGCGGTTTGAACCGCTGTTCAAACTGCCACTAAATTGAGAAATTAAATTTTTCCACGATTATCCTAATTTTTACATTAGGGGCGGTTTTTTTTAGTAGCAGTTTTAGTAACCGCTACTAATTAGTGGCGTCTTTGACTTTGTTACACGCCGTTTCAATAACCTCCAGTAAATGTTTGTCACGGGTGATTTAGTGGCGGAAATAGAAACCGCTAGTAACATGTTAGTGGCGGTTAGAACCGCTACTAATCGGCATTTATAACCGCTACTAATACACGCTTTTTTTGTAGTGTAAGTTGTGAATAAAGTTTCCTCGAATGAGTTCAACTTATTTGGATGGTTTGAATGTTTTCTTAGATTTTGCTACAACTCACTCTAGTTGTAATAGGAAAATCCTATATTCGTGTCCCAAATGCAAATGTAAGAAGTGGTATCCACGACAAATTTTTAGGGAACACTCAATTGTGAAGCCTTTCCCGAAAGAATATGCGCTTTGGTGCCTACATGGAGAAACACCTGACTTGGTTTATGACCCATTCACTAAAAGTTTGCAAGCAGCAGTTCAAGTAAGTGGTGATGATGACCCAATGAATGATGTTGTTCGTGATACTTTTGGTGTTCATGACGAAAACATCAACCAAGAAGCAGAAGGGCTTGACCTATTGTTCTATAGGAACGCTCGTGAGTGATTGCACCTGATTATTTTATGTTCCTAACCACTAATTTTGGGAAATTAACACTTGTCCTAGGCATTACATGGCTATTTAGGCACTTTTACATTTAAACTCATGCATTTTTGTTTTATGGACTTGGGATATTACAATTTGTGCTTAAATTTGTCATTAGGAAGTCATGGTGAAGATGTGCTTGAATTCCAGAAACTACAGTTTAGTGCTCGAATTTTAGAAAATACAACTAAGTCCCATGTCACTGCATATCTCAACTGGACAAGGACAAGTTTGGTAATTTAGGAGCTTAAAGGAGGGCAAAGATGAGATAAAAATTGCTGGATTTATTTTCTATTTTTTTAAAATATAGATTATATAAGTAAGGGCCCTGTTTGAAATCTCACTTGGGTACTTAACTAAAACCCTTGGATCTTAGGCTTAATTTCTATAAACCAAACAGCCCCTTACCTCCTTTAACCCTTAAAATCTTGCCCAGACCCGAGAGCCTTCATGCTCAGCCACCATTGATGCCACACAAAAGCTTCATCACCACCGCATCTCCACCAACGCACCTCGCCCTCCCTCGGCCTCGTCACCTTCATCTCCTCCGTAAGGCCGGTGGGTTTCATCCTCCCTTCCATCAATTACCTTCATCATCTTCACCATTTCATCTCCATCACCTCTTCACCACCCATACAGTTCCCTCTTCAATACTTCACACCTCCATCAAACCATTCAACAAAGTACTATCTTCATTGGCACACACCTTCATTCCTTCATCATCTACACTCCTTCATCCATTTCAAATAGCAACTTCATATCTCCATTCACCCTTCTTCACGCCAAAAATCCCAATCACACCATCACCATTCATCCCTCCTCCTTCACATTGATTCACGCTTCCACCATTGTTCCTCCACCATCACATTCGGCCCAACACCCATCTCACAGCACCTCCTTCTCCATTCACACCAAATTCACGCCATTTCTTGGACCAAGAAGCCCAAATCTGAACAGCACTCATTCATCCTCCATTTTCATACACACTTTGATCCTTACATTCCTCTCTTTTCTTCCACACATTTAGCCATAATCATCACACACCCATTCACGTTTTTTTGTCACCAAACTATCTCCATTTTCCATCGGTGACTCATCTTTCATGGGCAAGAAGGTTCAATTAATGATTGTGGGCTCAAGAGGATGATTGGCTAGAGCAATTGGGGATTCTTGGTGAATAATGCAACCAGAGCTTCAATGGTCTTCTAGGGGAGTGTTTAGTGTTTTCCTATGTCTAATCACACATTTATGTTCAAGTTCCTTTGATTTGTATGTATGTGTGTTGATTGGAATATGGTACACTATGGATTTCTATTATTTGTGATAGTTTTTCATTGGGTTATGTTAGTGCTGGCTGTCACCCAAGAGGGGGGTGAATTGGGTGATAGAATAAAAACTTTTGATTTATAAATAAAACACAAGCGATGTCAATCTTTGAAATCTTTTCAAGATTTATTACAGAGAATATTTCAAATCATGAAATGCACTGAAAGTAGCTTTGGTATGCTTGAAACTAAGAGAGTTAAGGGAAGAGATAATGCACACAGAGTTTATCCTGGTTCGGTCAACCCAGACCTACATCCAGTCCTCAGGCTCCACCTGAGATTTCCACTACCCTCTTGTTTAATCCTGGCACAAGAGAAGCCTACCACAGGTTTTACGAACACAGGTTCACCTGCCAACCTTTACAGAGTTTTAGAATCCCTCTAAACACTCCCCCTTACTACCTGTAAGGTAATATCCCTGTTCTAAAGCACCAAGCTTTCAGAACAACCTCAAACAGTAGAGGATTTCAACAATAAGGTTCACTCAATGAACAGATTGTGATAATCACTTAGGTACAGAGTAAAGGTAGAATGAAATACAAATTTGAGCTTAGTAATTTGAACAATGGATGTGCTCTAGTTCTTCTTTTCTAATGTGTTCAACTCATCATTTCTAGGCTCACTTGAATATGACTGTTACTCAGTGCAGAGCCTCTGATTTTCATTTCATATCATCTTGTGTCGTGTGTTCGCTCTCTCTCTGTTTTTTTTATTCAGATGTCTTCAAGTCTTTATATATGGTGGAATCCTTTTCTATCCGTTGGAGACTTGGAGAACTAGCCGTTAGCACCTTTTCTTTCAACTGATTTTGCAGAGGATAAGATAAGATAGACAGAGACTGTGAGTAACGTTATCTTGCTGCTACCTGCTACTGTACTTTCATGTCAGCTTTTTCATTAGCGCTAGCATGATCTGCTATCGCTATCTTGACAGTGTGAGTCCTGTACTTAAGCCGTTAGCTGAAACAAATACTCATGCAGTGAAAGTTATCGATAGGGTATTTCATTAGCTCAATAAGATAGAGACAATATATTACCTAAGGATCTTCACAAAGCACTCTCTATCGATAGACATAAACATTATCGCTAGCATATAAACAATCTTCTATCGATAGCTAGACGTGTTAGCGCTAGCAAATATGTTATCACCAAATTCATTTGTTCTCAGGCACTAGCTATCTGAATTTCTATTTTCTGAAGTACTTCGTTATCGATAGCTTAACCTGTTATCGCTAGCTGATTCTATTAGCTCAAGGACTTTGATCTATATTTCTGCTATTTGTCCTAACTTTCATGAGCCCATGTTATCTATGAGTTTCTAGCGATAGGATCTTTATTAGCGATAGTGAATGACTTAGCGATAGATATTAACCTTCTTGTTTCTAAGTCTTCACTTGCTATGGCTCTTTCTATTAGCTATGGAGAGACACTTAGCGATAGAGATATTTATACGTAGAGTTCTGCTAAGTTTCCATCTGCTATAGTTGAATCTTTCATCTAGCGATATGTCTTTACTTTTGTAATGGTGATCTGTTACCTATCAGATTTTACTTGTTTAATTCAGAGGTAACTTACACTTGTGTTTTCTATGGGTCAGTCTTCATCAAAACTTAAGATTCTAACAGGTTATGTATGTTTGAAGAGCACCGAAATGGAAAGAAATCGGTGTAGTGCCGCCTCAGATCAGCTCTCCAAGAATTTAAGACCCAAGGGGTAGTGGAAGCTATCCTCGGGTGTCGGTCTCAAGGAGCCTTAGTGTAAATGACTACCTAATAGCTAAATGCGAAACTAATTGGACGGGAAAACATTTTGTATTTGATTTTTGAGATGTAAAAGAGAAGTTTGTATGAAAAGTGTTGTATGTTCAAGAAAGAATTGAGATTGGATTTAAGTGGGAGATTTGGATTAAAAGGGATAATTATTCTTGGTAAATGGAACCTTCGGGAATCATTGCTTCTTAAAATTTTTGGGAGTTGAAAAATGGCCAATCTCCTAAAGAACCTTAGAGGAACCCCTCTTGGCTAGGCTTAGATTAATTTAACTAACGCTGGAACCCCGCATGTTACTTAACTTGTCCTAAGTTGATTAAGCATTTGACCCAATTAAATCTACTAAACGCAAGGGACTATTAATCCTACAACCGGGACCTCGAATTGCAACCAAATTAGCCTATTAATTCCAATTTATTTGTGGAACCCCATTCAATAACTTGAACCCAATAGGTTGAAGTCCAATGTCACTCAAGCAATTAGTAGATTTACTTGCTAATTTCTAAACATAAATACTTGACACCATGATCCACGAAACAAGAACCCTCATTTAGCACAAGATTTTAACAAGAAAACATATATTAAATGATGAACCCATACGAATAAAATATGCTCAAGTCAATAAGTTCAATGTCAAGCATCCATACAAAGAAAATAAATAAGATAGGTTGTTTCTACCACTCTCATACAAGATATAGAATAAGCTTACATCCAAATGCATAAGACAAATCCTAGAACCCTAGATAATTTGAAATATACAAGAGGAAGAGAGAGTGGAGAACAACACTCCCCTTTGAAGCTTCAAGCTCCTCCCTTGAGCTCCATCACCAAGAATAAATGGGTTTAGCTGCTGCCTTTCATAGGAGAAGCATCAACCAAGGTGGAGGAAATGGTGGAAGCCATGGATGTTGGGTGGAGAAGAAGGTGGAAGATGAAGATGAGATGAGAGAATGAGAGAGCTAGGGTTTGGGTGTGTGTTTTGTGGACCAAATCTGCCTTCTAGGGTTTAGATTTTAGTATTTATAGGTCCCCTAAGTCGGGTCTAAGAGTGGGTATTGAGTTGGATCCGAATCAGGCCCGAAAAACGTGAACTGAAATTTCTGCAGAACGCAGGCTCGCTGCGGCGAGCTCCAGTCTTCTCTGCCAAATATGGGATTTTCTTGTCGTGGGCTCGCCGCGGCGAGCCAACTTCCTTTCTGCCTCTTTGGGGGTGCCCTCGCCATCTAGCTCGCCGTGTTCAGATGATTCTGCCCCCTTGTTTGGCCTTCTTCTTCGTCCGGAATCCGATCTTTGGTCCTTGCTCGACCCTGTAAGTAAAAATAAGACAAAACCATGATCAAATAGCCCTATAAATTAATCAATGCAATTAATCTACAAGTATGGCTAATTAATCCTAATTTTACACTCATTTCACTTGAGAGTTTGAGACATTTAATTAGACGTTATTATACCAAACTTGCATCTTAATCATGTTAATTGCCTCAAATTAAGCATCTAAAAGCATTACAAATCAGAGATTTGTCATATGTAATTTAGCGATTGCTTTTATGTGCATAAACCTTAGTATTAATTGCTTGGCATAATACAATTGATGTGGTAGCATTGATTATCTACTTTGGATTCTTAGTTTGGATTAATGCATTTGTTTGTTACATCTAGTATTAGACACAAAATCCATTCTTGAAGGGGTCAAATTATACCTTCAAGAGGAGACTTATTGTGTGTTGTCAAGAGTTTTCACTACCAAGCAGTTTTCTAACAATTGCTTAGTTTACCAATTGTGTAAGCTATGCGCCGAATCAATTGGTAACTAAGTCAATTGGACTTAGGCGATTGCCTTTGGTTTTTACACTTGGATTTGGATTTTTTGCTCTCATATATTTAAAGAGGCTAGGATGTTGCATGATTTTCACCAAGAGACCCTACTTCCATTAAAAGAGTTTTCAAACCATTTATTTGTTTTCTATAACCCAAAAAGCCAAAAATAAGTCTTCTTTGCATTCTTACAATTGAAAAATACTAAAAGTATCATTTCCATGACAAAACCCCTGTTTTATAGCTTTCTTTGCATCAATGTTAGTTTAGGCATTCATAATAAGTTGACTCCTTGTGATACGACCCTAGGTTGCACTACTTTGTTGCAATCCTTGGTATAATTTTTCTTGCATTTAACCCCCAAAGCGATTACGAAACTGGTTAAATTGGTGAGTTTAACCAATTAATGGACGAATCAGATAAGTCTTTATATCCTAATTTTTAGAAGTACTCTAAATTATCATTTTTGGTTAAATTATATCATATAAAATGTATTTGCGGAATCACTGATAAGGGTATATCTATGATCCTTGAATTATTGCATGATGCATTCCCCAACGCAGAGATCCCTACATCGTTTTATGAGGGAAAAAAGATTATAAACAAGCTTGAGTTGAACTTCAAAAAAATTGATGCATGTCCGAACGATTGTATGTTGTACTAGAGAGATGATGCTGAAAGGGAGACCTGTAAGCGGTATAACGCTTCCAAATATAGGCCAGTTCAAAGGGGGGAAAGGCAAAAGAAGACGCTGACAAATCTCTGATTTGTAATGTTTTTATATGCCTAATTTGAGGAAATTAACATGATTGAGATGCAAGTTTGGTCCAAAAATGCATAATTGAATATCTTAAACTCTCCAGTGAAATGAGTATAAAATTAGGATTAATTAGCCATAATTTAGATTAATTGCATTGATTAATTTATAGGGCTGTTTGATCTTGGTTCAGTCTTGTTTCCACTTGCAGGGTCGCCCAGGACCAAAAGATCGGACCCGAGACGAAGAAAAAGGCCAAACAAAAGAGGCAGAACTGAAGGCACCTCGCCGCGACGAGCAGACTGAGAGGAAGGCCTAATTTTTGCAGAGAAGACGTGAGCTCGCCGCGGCGAGAAGGCCCCCAGAGTTCCAGAAGCAACATCACCTCGCCACGGCGAGACGACGGCGAACGGACGTTTCTGCAGAATTTTCAGTAGCGAATTTTGGGCCCAAACCGGATCTAACTCATTACCCACTCACTTGACCCAACTTGGGTGACTTAAAACATGAATCATACACCCCATTAGGGCAGATTTGGTTCACATTTTCATACCCCAAGCCCTAGCTCTCTCTTCTCCATCTTCATCTTCATCTTCTTCACCTTCTCCTTCCTTCCATCCATGACTTCCACACCTTCCTCTCTTCTTGTTGGCTCTTCCATGGAGAGTAGCAGCTAGGCTCCACCATTCTTGGTGGTGGGAGCCAAGGGATGAGCTTGAAGCTTGAATAGGGGAGTTTTTCTAGTTCTAATCCTTCCTCCATTTGTTGTATTTATGCTTTTCTAGGGTTCTAGGGTTGCATTTATGGCATTTGGTGGAATGTATTAATTGTATATGGTTGAAGTGCATTTATGGCACTTGGTTGAGTAAATTTACGTCATTAGGGTTAGAAACTATGTTTATGTTATTTCCTTCTTGTATAATGCTTGACATTGCTACTTATTAACTTTGAGTTTAATGAAATTTATGGGTTCATAGTTTTGTTATTCTCTTTGTGAAAATTATGTGCTAATGCAAGGTGGCTTGGTTAGTGGATTAAGAGTGTTGAGCTATTTGCTTGAGGGAGATGGCATAAGAATTAATTGGTTGTGTTGAGACATTGGGCAAACACTCTTTAGATTCTAATTTATTGTATGGGTGGCCATCAACGGATTAGGGTTTAGAGAGAAATTTGGAGCAATTATGGGGTGGCCCAAATTGTGGATTTAAAGTCTTGCATAATCAATTATTTCTTGATTTGGAACTTAATCAACTTGGGTTAAATTAAGTAATGTGCGGGGTTCCGACATTAATTAAATTAACCTAAGCCTAGCCTAGAGGGGTTCCTCTAGGGCTCTTTAGAAATCAATTAAACTCCCTAAAAATCTTTAGAAGCAATGATTCCCGAATCTCTCATTCATCAAGAATGATCTTTATCCCATTTTCATCCAAATATCACTTTTAATTTCCATCTTTTACTTTACCTTTTGCACATACCAAACTTCACACGAAAACCAAACAAAAATGCTTTTTACCCGCCTTTTCAAGTTTACATATTAGCTATTAGGAATCATATTACACTAGGCTCCTTGAGATCGACACCCAGGGTTAGCTTCCACTATCCCCTCGGGTTTAATTTCTTGGAGAGCGGACTCGAGGCGGCACTGCTCTGACATAACCCTAACGGTTAGGTGCTCTTCAAGCACGCCGACAAAGATTCTCAGATACTTTCCTTTGAAGCCTTGATTGCAAAGGTTGTTCATGTCTTCTAAGACGGCGGAGCACATGAGGTGGCATAGCGTTGACAAGAATCGGCAAGTTAAGACATCCACGTGATGGAGAAGTATGGAGAGCATTCGACCCTGAATTCTCCTCATTTTCTGCTGATTCAAGAAATGTTCGTCTTGCTCTCACAACTGATGGGTTCAATCCTTTTGGGAATCTAAGCACGAGTTATAGTGCATAATATTATATAATGAGGTGGGCTGATTGTTCGTCACTGGCCGCAAGTGCACGGGTCGCGCCAAGTAATAAAGTGATAAGTAAAGTATCGTTCCCACGAGGATTTGGTCCAAAACCCGGTCAAACAATGATTGTCACACTCTCGCCCAATTTGAGTGATTCAAATGTAGAGATTGAAAATTAACTAAGAAAATAACATATGCCAAATGAAAATAAAATTATAAACAAGTGATTCTCCAACTTCAAGGATAAAATGGGTCCTAAGATTATGTATCCCCCTTGTACTTCTTAAAACTCAATTAACCTCCCCTCAAAGAAGCTCTCAAGGAAACCACGTGCTAATCTAGGGTTCATAGAGTACTTGTAAACGCTCTCTCAAGTCAAGAACAAGTGTTTAGTCTTATTAATTGCACAATCTCTTGCTACAATTTAATAAAACCCAATTATCAAGCTCCAACCCTAATATGACTATGCAAGGTTAGCAAGTATATCTCTATCTTACCAATAAAACCATCCATCCATGCAAACTTCAGGTTCTTGCATTATTTTACCCAAGTTCTACACTCAATCTAGCCCTCTCAAGCATCAATCAAGTGAACCCAACATCTAAATGGTGATCAAGCACTTAGAAGCATTAGGAGAAGAGTAAAATAAGCACATAGATATCATTAATCACAACATAAGAGGAGGAATCAAGAATCAATACATACAAGGGTTCAAAATAATCCTAGAATCAAAGTATTTAGCTACTCATGTTCTACAACTCCATGGGAGCATATATATACAACATTACAAAACAGAACAAGAGAAGAGAATGAAGTTGGAGAAGATAAACCAAGAGAGGAAGCCCAAATCTCTTCGAAGCTCCAAGCCCAAGCTAAATCCCCACCAAGCTCCAAGCCCTAGCAGAGCAAAACACTCCTAAAATGCCCCAAAATTCGAAGAATATCGAATGAGATCGAAACCCTAGCTTTTATATCACTTCAATCTGTCAAAAAATGCGCAGCAGCGCCATCTGCTCTTTCGGCGAGCTGAGTTTTTCTGCCAATTTTGGGGTTATGGCTCACCGTGGGCTCGCTGCGGCTAGGTCACGGCTAGCTGGGACCTGTATGTGATTTTGGAATTTCGGGGACCTGTCTGTAATTTGGGAATTTCAAGGTCATTTTCTGTAATTTTTACAATTCATCCAGAAACTTGTATTTTCCCTTTTTTCTTGAAATTTCAGCTTCTAACCCCAATTTTTCCCCTTTTCAAGTGTTCTTCTTAATCCGGGATCCCTTGGTTATTGTATCAAAATATTCCTACAATATTTACATAAAACAACATAAGAAACTCACAAGAAATGTGATCAAAATCTACACTAATAAACAATGATGTGCAACCAAAAATCAAATGAGCATTTTTCTATCTTGATTATCCAAAAATTATAAATTATTGAATAAAACCTCAAGGAAAATGTGCTGAAAATACATGAATTCCAAGAGTTATCACAGATGCATAAGATAAACTTAAAAAATTTGAACTCTTATCGACTTGTTACAATTTTTGACTCCGACACATAAAAGTATATAGTCTTTAGTTTTTTAATCTCATATAATGTTATTATAATATAATCATTCAATTGTCTCCAGTCTAGTGAATCATGCATCTCTCATGCAACTTTGTACACAATTATTAGAGTTGCAAGTATTTTTTAATTTCTCCAATCACTAACTCTACTAATAACATGTAATTAGTTCATAAGAATTTAGGTCCACAGTAGCAGGAAAACAGTACCCCCAAATAATTATCACCCATGTATATATAATAATTGTGTTACCTATTAACTCGATTGTGCAAATAAAGGTAAAAATTCTCTTGCACTTAAGATATTCATCATATTTCCATTTTTCATCATCACAGAGTTCAAAATTTTTTTCTCTTAATGATGAAACATACATAGTTACCTACTATGGAAAGAAAAGTTGCTCAATGTCATAGCTGAGTCCGTGCAGCTTTACTTGATGTTGATAACTCCATCCATGGCAGCCACTTTACTTGTTCCATCCTAAATGTAAGTAAACCCTTGCAGCTTTTGGCTCGCGCGCTACACCATGGGACATTCCATTCCCATCTCAATTGAATAGGATTAGGACGCGAGCATGCTTGTCTCATTCCCGTTCCATCTCATGAACACCCATAGATATCATTGATAGTGCTGGCTGTCACCCAAAAGGGGGGTGAATTGGGTGACAGGATAAAATTTAAAACTCTTTTCATGTCTTTTCTTTTCTTGAAACACATTGAAGGCAATCTTTAAATTTCTTTTGGTTTATCACTGAGAATATTTCAAAACATGAAATGCACTAAAGAGTATACAAGTTTGATATGCTGGAAACTAAGAAAGTTAAGGGAAGGGATAATGCAAACAGAGTTTATCCTGGTTTGGTCAACCCAGACCTACATCCAGTCCTCAGGCTCCACCTGAGATTTTCACTACCCTCTTGTTTAAACCGGGCACAAGAGAAGCCTTTACAACCCACAAGTTTAAACGGGCACTTGTGAAGCCTGCCACAGGTTTTACGAACACAGGTTCACCTGCCAACCTTTTCACAGAGTTTTAGAATTCTCTCTAAACACTCCCCCTTACTACCCGTAAGGTTATAACCCTGTTCTTAAAGCACCAAGCTTTAGAACAACCTCAAATAGTAGATGATTTTAGATAATAGGTTCACTTAATGAACGGATTGTGATAATCACTTAAGTACTGAGGAATATATGAAGAGATTACAATCCTAGAGCTTAACAGATTGAATAATAAGTGCTCTAGCTCTCTTTTTCTAATTTACTTGACTCAACATTCTTTCCTCATTTCTGGGCTCACTAGATTTAGCTCTCGATCAGTGTAATCTACAATTCTGCATAAAAGCCCTGTTCATCATCGTTTTCTTCGTTACTCTTATGGAAGCAAGTCTTGATCTATTTATATCTTCACATCTTGCCTTTTCTTTCAGCTTCATGTGGCCGTTTGAATATAGTCGTTGGAGGTTCATAGCCGTTGGCAATAAATTGTTTATTCTGCATCTAATTCAAATTTCTGATCTAGCTTCAACTGTTCATGAATAGACTGTGCGTTCTGAACGTTTTCAACAACTGTACTTGTATAGCAGCTTTTTCAGTAGCGCTAGCATGCTTTGCTATCGCTAATTGCATAGTATAATTCATGCACTTGAGCTGTTAGCTAAAACAAGTATTCATGTAATGCACAACAGATGTTATCGCAAGCTTAGTCTATTAGCTCAATGTATCAGTCTGTCAGTTTGTCTAAGTTATCATAATGACCATTCTTCTATCGATAGCTAATTCCATTATCGCTAGTTACTTGATTGCTCATTAGCTAAAGAATACTGAGCTTGCTGAATATTCTAAGTTATTTCAGGTATCCTGTTATCGATAACTAAACGTGTTAGCGCTAGCAACTATGTTATCGCTAGTTAACTCATTTGCTCTCAGGAACTAGCTATCTGAATGTTTATTATTTGAATTACTCTGTTATCGATAGCTTAACCTGTTATCGCTAGCTGATTCCATTAGTTCAAAGACTTGGCTCATTTTTCTGCTAGTTATTTATCCATGTCATCAATGAACTTCTAGCGATAGGATATTCTTTAGCGATAGTGAATGACTTAGCGATAGATATTAACTTTGTTATTTCTAAGTCTTCATTTGCTATGGCTCTTTGTCTATTAGCGATAGGGATACACTTAGCGATAGAGATATTTATTCTAGAGTTCTGCTAAGTTTCCATCTGTTTATAGTTGAACCTTTCATTAGCGATATTTCTTTAGCTCTAGCGATAGTGATCTGTTACCTATCAGATTTTACTAGATTAAATTCAAAGGTAACTTACACTTATTTACTTATGTTATCTATGGGGTCAGTCCTCATCAAAACTTAAGATTCTAACAATCATAACCGAGTCCGCATGACTTTACTTGACTTTGATGACTCCAGCGATTCCACTGCATGCATGAACTCAGGGTCTCTAGCCAAAGCTTCCAGTATTTCATAGGAAACATACATATCAACATCGAAGCTACCATCTTCTAATCCGGCATCAACTATAAGCTTCCACTGCATTACATTGGCTTGGCCTCCACGCATCGCCACAGGCCTTCCCCAACCGAAGTCAATGTCATAAAAGTTAGTTCTCGGAGAGCTTGCAATTGTAATTAACTTTCCAATTGTTGCTTGTTGTATACGCATTATTGGATTTTGTATCCAAGTTTCAAAGTCCCTCTTGATCTTCTCTTCTGTGCATGATGAGATTGCCTTGTTCATCTCCAAAGCAAACCTCCCAAGGCCTCCTTCTCCCACTAAGTCCCTTACTTTCATTGTCACAGTGGTGAATTGCACAGTGGCCCCAAAATAGTCATCTGGTATTGGTGGGTGAGAAACTCTAGATTTGGCAGTAATAAGGAATCTGTATGTGACTTCATCTTCTGGTTTAAGGTTCTGATTTCTTATCAAAGATCTCCAAACATGGGCTAAAACAGCTTGCAAGGAGGAGATTTTGTTGTTGATGACACTATCTTTTACCTCTGAATTAGCTTTTGTTTTGAGGTGAGTGATTTGTTCCCTTTTAAAGTGAAAGATCCTCCTCAAAAATTCTGGCGTTTGAATTACTTTTGTTGACTCCTTAAGATGATGATTCTCCATAATTCCTTTGAATGGGATTTTTATGGGGCGCTCAATATTACCATGAGGAAACCATCGCTTAAATGAGGCGAGCTTTGAATTTGGATCTATGTTGTATAGACCATTTCGAGAGATCTGAGCCCATGCGTTCAAGAAATTCCAATACGGCTTTATATCAACAAGACAATGGTTCATGCAACAAGCTATGAAGATGCCATCTACAAGCTCTGTGACTTGAACAATCATTAATGAAAACCAAGTTCCTTCAAAGTTCTTGATATTACCTGGTGGAAAGAAAGAGGAGACAATTGGTGGGACATAAGTGGGTTCAAGGATGTCAGCAATTGTAGTGTTCTTTGCTATGGCATGAACAAAGCTTGCTCCTGCGTTGTTACAAGTGATGAAGACGGAGGATGTATCATCACCGCCACCATGGGGAACAACGGAGAGACGACCGGCGAGTGGTAGGAAGAAATCGAGGGTAGAAGAAAGTGAGTCCTTCAAGTGTTGTATTAATGTTTCATTGTATATTGAAGATGATTTTGAGGTGGGTTTAGGAAAGAGGAGACCCTTTTGACCATATCCAAGTATTAGATATTGAAGATCCTATGGATTAAGGTCGATTTGTTCAGGTGACTTACCATTATGAAGGTAGCTTCTTGCTTTGATTGTAGTTTTGGAGATCACTCTTACAGCCTCCATGGAAAATTGTGTGTATGGTAGATGTTTCTCTATGATTGCTTTAATTTTGCTTCTATTGATAATCACTACTTACCCCGTTATACCTTTATTCAATTTAAACCGTTCATTTGATTCAGAAAAAGACAAAAGGTTGGTAATTGGTCCTGAAGACTAGATGAATTGGGAGTGGAGCACTTGGCCAGCAGCAACAGAAGAGAGGAGGTTTTTGTTTGGACGCAACGTTTATATGGATACAATCAGTTATATCAAGTCTTGAAAGCCATGGAGATTGTGGGTTAACAACATGAACTTGTGTAATTTGTGGTTGATAAATCAATATTTTTGGGTTTAAAATTGTCAACAACATTACAACATTATGGTTGCCTATTTTGTGATTGAGTAATTATTTTTAAATATGTAAAATCACAGTCACATTTAATCCTTGGAGGTCAAGAAAAAAGAAAGTAGAAGATCTTACAGTACAGAATGTGTCTTAGAAATTATGAGGATCTAGTGGCTAAATTTTGATGGGCTAAAATAATCTTATTAGGCCCAAACCATATACCTAATTCTCTCACTCTCCTTGAAGAAGACTGCAGCTGACATGCTGAAGGAAGATGCTAACTATCTCGCAAACACACACACGACGCTCTCAATCAATCAAGAAAGAACGCTCCACTCCTCTTTTGGCATCCATGGTACTGTTTCTACCCATTCACCCATCTATCATTCACCAAATTCCAAGTGCTTTCTTGCCTTCATTCACTCACGCCACTGTACGTATGAAAGGAGAAAAGCCAAACAAATTCATTATTTCTCTCCACATGGCCGTGAGTTTTTCATCAAGCTTGAAGGTAGAGATATTTCTATGGTAGCCTAAGCTAATTTGGAGACAACTTTGGGAGGAGCATGGAAGACACTAGAGTCTACGCTTTGTATTTTTCATCTTTTTAATCAAAGCTTAGGATTATTTAGTTTTGAATAATTTTTAGTTGTATTAACTGAAATTAACCTAGTTTTAGATTAAAAACTCATTTATTCTGTAGGTTAGATTGATAATTAGATCCTATTTGTGCTATTATAGATTGTTAGATTTTATGTTTACAAACCCTTGCATCACTACAAAAAAACAATGAATTTCTGACGGAATTGACCGATGAATAGTGCTGAACAAAACATGAAAATAGCGGCATGGGTTAGAATACCGGTGTTACCATTGGAATTTTTCAATGCAGAGAGTGTAAGCATGATAGGTGCTCTCATAGGGAAGACTTTAAAGGTGGATTCTATAACATATCTAACAGAACGAGGGAGATTTGCTCGCATTTGTGTGGAGCTTGATTTGTTGAAGAAATCAGTTCCTGCAATTCGTATTTTTGGCCGAGAGCGTCATATTGAATATGAAGGATTGCATCTTATTTGCTTCCATTGTGGGAAATATGGCCACCGTAGAGAAGTGTGCTCAGAGTTACTGAGGGAAGGTGCCACTCCAAAGCACGCATCCTCTTATGCAGAAGAGGGACCTGATAAAGAGTTGGTGAATGGTGAATCAGTGGATCAATCAGGAGGCAAGTCTGGGTTGTTGGAGAAAAGGAGTCGTGAAGGGAGTGATGAGGGTTCTCATGGGGTTTGGCCGGCGCCGTCGTCGGAGAAGATGGGTGTTTGGAACCTAGTAAGGCGACCAATTAGGAAGGGTATTAATGCTCCGAAATCTCAGCTGGGAAACAAGGAGGGAATCTCGGAGAATAATAATAAATTCAATAAGAGGGATTCAAATTCCCTAAAGTCTCGATCAGCTTTTAATGTTCCCCTAAATAGTGCTGACTTTAAAATAAAGTTTCAATCAGGAGTAAATAAGGAGGGTGGGAATTTAGGAAAAGAAGCTCCTATTCCTAAAAGGTGGGTACCTGTGAAATCTGATCGGTCTAGGGTCAAGCCTAGGCGTACACGTGGCAAGGAGGTCATTCCAAATAATCAAGTTGTGAAGGATTTAACTAAGAAGGTTGTGGACCGGGCCCAGAACGGAGTAAGTACTGATCCAGGTCTAAACACATCCAACCTGTTTGAAGTCTTGATGAGTGTGGATGTGGACAAAATTGAGGAGGAAGGGAGGCCCACTTTGACGAGGAATATGGACCCTGTGGTATCACAATCATCCACCGCATTGTTATCTCAGGAAGCACAGTGTACAGCGGTGATTGGCCCTGAAGGCCAAACTATTTTAGATCATGTTTCCCAATGAATGGTCTCCTATGGAATTGTAGGGGAGTAGGGGCTCGCACTTTTCCGGGCCTCATTAGGGATTTAAAATTTAATTATAAGGTGTCTTGGTGTGCTCTGTTTGAAACTAAGTCGAGTAGGGTAAAGGCAAAGACGACGGCATGTAAGATGGGGTTTAAGAATTTTCACATTATTGATGCTAGAGGATTTAGTGGGGGTATATGGCTCTTATGGGATGATGGTGATTGGATATTTGATGTCCTTCTGGAGACTGATCAGCTTTTGCATGTAGGGGCAGTAGTTAATGGTTTGGCTTTCTACTTCACTCTTGTTTATGCCAGTCCAAATGCTGGGAAAAGAAGGGAGTTATGGTAGATTTTAAAGAGTATTAGTGAAGGTGTTCAGGGGGCTTGGGGCGTAGGAGGAGATTTTAATGGTGTCCTATATGAGCATGAAAGACGTTCAGGTATGCGCCAACACACTAATATTGATAATTTTTTTGTGAAATGGGTTGAGGAAGCCGAGTTGACTGACATTCATACAGTGGGCCCATTTTATACTTGGAGCCGTGAAGGGTGTGAAAGCAAGCTTGATAGAATTTTAGTAAACCAGGCCTTTAGTGAATTATTCCCACAATCCATGGTGAAAGTTCTATTCCAGTTCAAGTCTGATCACATACCTCTCTCTTCCAACTGACTGAGCAAATGGCGTCTTTTTCGTATACGAAGGATCGGCCGTTTAGAGTGGTGGCATCTTGGTTTCTTCATGATGACTTTAGGAATTTTATGAAGTCAACATGGGGAAAAGAGATAGTGTGGATGGAGAACGTTGAATTTTTTACTGAAAAGGTTTTGGAATGGAAGTATGAAGTCTATGGTTCCTTAACCAGGAAGAAGAATATTATTTTAAGAAGACTTGAAGGGTTGAATAGAAGCATTAGTTTAGAAGGTACTTCCTCGTCTTTATTATCTCTCCAAAAGAGTCTATGGAGGGAGTTGGAAGAGATTTTGCTTCATGAGGATGTCTTATGGGCTCAAAAGGCTAGATGTGAGTGGTATGCTCTTGGGGACAGGAATTCTAGATATTTTCATTTGAGAGCTAATGCAAGGAGGAAGATGAATAAGATTGAAGCGATTAAGAATGAGAGTGGAGAGTGGATTTATGACGTGTCTCAAATAAAACAACAAGCAGTGAATTTTCTCTCTAATTTATTCCTTGAAGAAGGGCCCACTAATCAAAAGGCATATACAAACACGTGCTTTCCTTATATATCTGAGGATTTGAAGTCTAATGTTGGTTTCCAAGTAGGGATGGAGGAGATTGAGAAGGTGATTAGAAGTTTGGGTCCTCTGAAAGCTCCTGGACCAGATGGTTTAAATGCCCTATTTTTTCAATCTCAGTGGCC
Organism: Mimosa bimucronata; assembly: GCA_037074515.1. NCBI lineage: Eukaryota > Viridiplantae > Streptophyta > Magnoliopsida > Fabales > Fabaceae > Mimosa > Mimosa bimucronata. The sequence continues at coordinate 9,902,367 of CM073447.1, forward strand.
CCAGGTCAGACAAACTGTTGTAAATTTTATCATGAAGGTGTTTAATGATCCTTACGTGATTAGGGAGGTTAATAAAACTTACTTGGTCTTAATCCCCAAAATGCAGCAGCCGGAGACTTTCAGGGATTTTCGACCAATTAGTCTCTGTAATGTTATTTATAAGGTTATTACAAAATTGCTTGCTAATAGAATTAAGCCTTTGCTAGATCTTGTTATTTCTCCTAATCAATGTAGTTTTTGTTCCTGGACGTCTTTCTTCTGATAATATAATTGTGGCTCAAGAGGTTATTCATTCCATGAGGAATATGAAGGGTAAGAAGGGCTTTATGGCAATTAAAATTGATCTGGAGAAAGCATATGATCGTCTGAGATGGTCTTTCATCATAGATTGTCTTAAAGAGCTCTCTCTTCCCAATAATATTATTGATATTATTGGGCAATGTATCAGTTCTCCATCTATGCAACTTTTATGGAATGGTAGTAAATCAGAGGAAATTTTTTCCTTCTCGGGGGATTAGGCAAGGTGATCCCCTTTCTCCTTATTTATTTGTTATATGTATGGAGAAACTGGCCCACCTTATTGAGGATCGGATGGTGGTTGGGGATTAGCGGCCAATTTGTCTAAATAAAGATGGTCCTCCTATCTCTCATCTATTTTTTACAGATGATCTTATCTTATTTGCGGAGGCAATTTTGAGGCAAGTTGATGTCATCAAACAATGTCTCTCAACCTTTTGTGGAGCTTCGGGTCAAAAGGTAAATGCTTCCAAAACTCGGGTGTTCTTTTCTCATAATGTTAATCATAATGTGAGAGTTCAATTAAGTGAGAATTTGGGTTTTTCGATGGCGGCGGATTTGGGAAAATATTTGGGAGTTCCCCTTCATCATGAAAAGGTAACTAAGGAATCTTATCAATATGTGGTGGATAGAGTCCGAAGTCGTCTCTCAAATTGGAAAAGTCATCTTGTGTCCATGGCGGGTCGTCATACTTTGATTCAGTCTGTAGCTTCAGCTATTCCCAACCATGTCATGCAAACGGCCTTGTTACCTGTTTCTTGCTGTGATGATATTGATAGATGTTCCCGGAATTTTTTATGGGGTTCTACGGAGGATAAAAAGAGAGCTCATCTTATTGCTTGGGACAAAGTGTGTAGGCCGAAAGGTGTTGGGGGGCTTGGACTCCGCCATTCGAAATCCCAGAATCAAGCTTTCCTAATGAAAGTTGGATGGGGTTTGATTTCCAATAGAAAAGCTTTATGGGCGAAGGTTGTTCGTAGTAAGTATCAATGTGGTAATGATCTTATACCAAAAATTGACATGGAAAGACTTGGTTCCCGTCTCTGGAGCGGAATAAAATCTACTTGGGAATCTGTGAAGGGTGGCGTGGAGATTAGACTTCAGGATGGTATAGAGAGAGCGAGGTGGATTCATGATAAGAGTGGGATTTTCTCGGTCAAGTCGGCATACTCAATTTTGTCAGGATTGTAGGGAGGTGGTTCATCAGTATGGTCTCATACTTGGAAACTTCAGGTACCTCAAAGATGTAAAATTCACTTATGGTTGACGCTGCAGAATAGGCTCCTCACAAACGAACAGTTAGCTAAGAGGGGTATCATTGTGAATGGAATATGTGGATCTTGTATGACGGAGATTGAATCTTCCCTACATGCTCTTAGGGACTGTTCGGATGCAAGGAGAATTTGGGAGGGCCTTGGGGTGTCTATGATGAATGTAGATTTCTGGGGACTGGAACTTAGTAACTGGGTAAGCTTGAATATTCAGAGTCGGGCTAAACTGGAAGAAATGGCTTGGAAGGATATCTTCATAGTAGCTTGTTGGCTGATTTGGCGTCGTCGGAACGAAGTAATCCATTCGAATATAAGGGCAAGTCCCAATGAAGGGATTGCAGAGATCAAAGGAATTGTTCATTGCATGGGTAGAGCCAAGGCTTTTTTCCATCGGGCTTCTCAGGTTAAGGGGGAGGAGAACCAATCTGTGAACATGCTGGATACTCAAACTGGTGACACTATGTTCGTGTATGTCGATGGTGCTTATTCCCATCTCCAGAGGTCGGCAGGTTGTGGAGGTCTCCTCCTATGGAAGAATGTGGAAGTAGTGGAGTCTTTTTATTGTAAGGTGCCAGGGTCTGGTTGCTTGATGGCAGAAGCTTGGGGTTGTTTGTGGGGCTTGAGGCGAGCTTGGGAAGGTGGTTTTCGTCGGGTTCGTTTGAATTGTGATTCTAGCGAAGTTTTGAAGTTGTTAGAGGGGGAGATACCGGAGCTTCATGAAGATAGAGATGTTTTGTTGCAAGTTAAGCAGCTGGTTCGAAGGAGCTGCTGGGAGGTAAGTTTCAACCTTATCCGAAGAGACGACAATGTTAAGGCAGATGCTTTAGCTAAGGAAGCCCTTAATATGGGGTTTGGTCTTCAGGTGCTGTCAGTAAGTTCAACTGACGCGTTCTTCCACGTAAAGGGCATTACTTAGGAGTTTACCTTTTTAATTTTTGTCTTTTCCTAATGTATCAAAAAAAAAAAAAAAAAAGCATAGGTCCACCTTATGCTATCCGGTTACTCGATAATATTGAGTTTCCAAAAAAATTTCACATGCAACGCTCAAGCATAAATTAGATTTATGCTATTAGGTAACTCACAAGCATTCAAGATTTCTAAGAAAATTCAAATCACATTGCTCGAGCATATACTAACTCATACTCGAGAATTTCCATGAAATCTTTAATACTACTTCCAGAAATGATTGGATAACTTACATGCATACTCAAATGCTCGAATTTAGATCATATTGCTCTTTAGCATTTTGGACAGAAATGCTTGAGTAATAAACATTACACTCGAGCATAAACTTCTATTAATGAAGACTTGCAATTTTTTTATTCAACACTATTTCTCTTGCACTTTTTTATCTCTCCTATGATTTTGTTATCATCAAGACACCTAAAATTTAGCAAAGTTATCGGTTCCTATTCGCTTTTCTACAGTCTAGTTGCGTTGTATACACAATTTCAAACAACTTCTAATGCACGAATTTGCCTCTATTAAACAAATCATAATAAGCGCATGATGATAATTATGATTGAGTCTCAAAACTACGATATCAGACCCATAAGATCTATCAAATAACAACAATAATTGTACTAATAAAAAGCTTACACATTCATATATTATTGGGAAATTATCATAACAGACTTAAATAACCAAAGGGGAATAATATATTATATGTTCTCACAGAATGTGATAATATTAATCAAACTATATGCTCTCCATCTCACGAAATGGTACAATCAGTGCTTCATCATTTCCAGGTTGGATACTCAAAGAATTCTCCATGAAGATGGGTTTATTACACATGACTCCCAAGTTTAGGATATTTAACCCTGCGTTAGAAATAATTAATTAGTAATGACAAAAGAGAGACTCAAGATAAATAAAATGGACACAAATTATATACCTTGCTTACATGTTTATTACATACTACTCCCAAGATTAAAACATCAAGCCATGTTTCTCCAACTTCTCCTGAGTGATAGTATTTAATCGTTTGACCATGTCACTGGTGAGTGAATTCTTCCAATCGCCTACTTCTCCACGTCGGAAGAAAGCCTTATTTTCAACCCCAAACCAAGAACTTTCAGTTGTATTCACTTCAAGATTGCTCAAATTCTTAAAACTACAAAGCTTCAGTATATTATCCACAGCATCACCAATTTCTTCCTCCATAGAAAAGCCATACCCCATAAACTCAGCTAACTCCTTCAAAGTTCTAACTGGATCACTCTTCAACTCCTCAAATTTCAAGAAAAATATCTTCCATGGCCGCTTTAAGCTCTCCTTATAGTACCCCAACATGTGTTCCCAAAATGGCCCATAAATGCTCAATCCCCCATAGAAATCCTCAAAGAAATCCTCGAGTGAAGGGCAATATTGGCCTTCTGATATGACATTATTCGTGAAATGCCAAAGTGAGACAAACATGTCCTTAGGGTTTCTGCACAAGTATACTATCTTACACTGTGACTGCTTCATTGACTCTGGCAATGAGACATATGGGATATGAGAAGCTAAGATCCTCGGTGATGACGATAAAAATGAGCTCAGTTTTGACGTATCATGAAGCGTTAGGAGGACTTCCAAGAAGGGAATGAGAACATGAGGGTTAGTAGTGAGGATTGGGCTTGTTGGATTATGTGTGTTTCGGTTGATGATGGAAAAAATGAGGGCTTTAAGCCATGTAGTGCCAGATTTTGGTGAGGAGACTAGGACTATATCAGAGTCCCCAGCTTCGAATTGGTTTTGACATTTGAGGATTCCTTGCATTAGCATTTTGTGAAACCAAAAACCTTGGTATTGACATAGTTCAGCTTTAAAACTATCCAATTTCATGGGTAAGGTGTCAATGAGATCCTGGAACTCTTGGGATGAGGCTTCATCTATAGCAACTTCTTCATACTTCTTGGGAACAACATCAAGATCAGAAGAGGTTTTTCGGTTTTCTGTAGCAGCCACAATAGTCAAGGATACATATATTAGAGAAAACAATATAATCATCTTTATGTAGAACTTTATAGTTTATGGTCAACCTTGCTAGGTCATTACTTACTAGGAGCGAGGTACGAGTTTTCTTAGGTTTAAATTCTTAGGTCTAAATTCAAGTTATTATAAATGATACTACATCCTATCCTAATTATAAGAGCAAATTGATTTTTTTGTGGAGATCAAGGAAGAGCAAAATATATCACTAATTTTAAAATATGCTATATGTAATCATATTATACATTAATTTGTAAGTAAAATAAATTAGTTTAGAGAAAAAAAGAATAATATAAACAAGTTAAGATGATTTATTTTGTATCTTTAATTTCTCCAAAAAGACCAACTTGATCTTATAATTAGGATTGGAAGGAGTACAATCAAATAATGGACATAAAACTGAAGTGTAAAACACTAATATCTAAATGTAATAAAAACAAACAAAAGTGCATTCTACAAGCTACAATGATTGTGCAAGTGACCCATAAGGAAGAGGATTCTCTCCTTACGCAGATATCTTATTTGATGACGAAATCAATCAACTAAGAATAAAAAGGTTGGGTTCAGTTACGATGCAGGTAGGAGAAAACTTAGAAATTCACATCATGTTATCTTTTCTAACCCAATTCAATTATTTAAACGAAAGGATATAAATGATGAAAGAGTGGAATTAAAAAGCTTGATTACTCATAGAACATCCCCAAACACAATAGCCTAGCACTTAACCCACTAGTGAATTATAATGGACACCAAGTGTTTAAACAATGAATTAGGTTGATCCGACACATTTAAAAATGATAATTCGTTAAATATAATTTTGAAAATTATGTTAAGAATTATATAAACAACAATCAAAAGGTATAAATAACCCATTGCAAATTGATAACCCAATTCAATGTTAGCTATGGCTTATAAATAACCCAATTATATAATCCAATTGATAATGTAATGATTTATAAACAATAATCCCAGCAAATAGATCAACACAAATTCAATCCAATCAATAATCAAATATTTGCAACCTAGGACTAGATTGTCATAAGACAATACAACTTACAAATACTTAAAACTAATTATTAGAAATGATGAACGGAAGATGATGGTGTGATGAGGAAGATGCGAGTGAAGAAGGGGTAAAGAGAGAAGCAGTGGCTGTGCGTCTAAGAAAGACAGATGAAAATAGGGCTTTTGGGATAAATTGATCGACCAGCTTTAGGAGAGTTTTAGGAAAAGCAAAGCCTTTGAATAAGAAAGAAAAAGTATAATTCCGATATAACAAAACAAAGAAAGAACAAGTAGACTTCTTACTTTTTTTACGGAATAATTTATATCAAATACCCTCAATCAACTTTGAGGATGTTTAGTTAGAAACCATAGCTTACATTGAAGGTATAAAATGGTCAATCACAACTACAATCACCTTCGGAATCAAAGACATCTCCTTCAATAATATAACATCATCTTCATTTCATTCGTCAATAACATGTGCATCTGGGTGATAAAGTTGAGTGGTTGTATTTGAAAAAGAAACCAAAAAACAAATAATTGTGTGTGTATCGAAAATGCTAACCAAGTCATTACCTAAAGAAGATGATGGGTCGAAATGATCGGCAGAGTTCATGGTATTGGAGTGTTCAAGATCCATGGCAATATGGAGAGAACCAACACCAAACTGATTTGCTATACGCACAGAATGTGTGTTGTTAAAGTAATGGAAATACCCAACAAGTGCATATATATATATATATATACACACACACACACACACATATAGTTCGAATTCGAACTAATTATTCGGATAAAAGAATTCAAACAAATTGCCAACCGATTAGCTCTGTTTGTTGGTTTAAGTAAATTCTCAAAGTAACGGAAATAGATGTAAGAGTCATTTCAGTATGTATAAATTCTATAAAGGTACCAAGATAATGAAACTCACTATTCAGCGTATTTGACAGAAGTATTTATGAAATGATAGAGAAAAAAAGCAAGTAATGAAATAAAATCCTAAGTGATGAGAACAAAAATAGGAAAGGTTTCAAGATTATCTTATTTAATGTTGAATCATTTTTAGTTTAATGATGGATCATTTCTATTTATGGTTATTTATTTTCGTTTTAATTTTGAATCTTTTATCATTATTATAATTGAATTCTAAAATTTACTATAATTAATCCTAAGGTTTAAATGAGGCTATAAATAGCGCACACATCTTGTTATGATATTAAACGAAATTTCACTGCCTTACTCCATTCTCTCTTCGAATTCTTTCATCTCTCTTTTCCTTCTTCCTCTTACTTCATAAAGAAGAGCATGAAAAATAACAATAATTTGACTTGAATATATTTTAAATATGAATAGTTGATATTAAATATATCAACATTGATATATACATCATCAAACACAATAAATATATTTCTATAAAATTTATGTATAAATTCATTGAATATGGTTAAACAAAAATAATTAACATGAGGTTTAGATCAAGTTAACATGATTATTTCGTAAAGTAGAAACGTAAAAAATGGTAAACTTGTGAGTGTAATCGAGTTTACAGCTCGTACAAATAGAAGTGACTCGTAACTCGTGACACGTTTTGATTAGTTAGAACCGTAAAATGGTAAAATCAGATAATCAATTCTCGAGTTTGACAACAATAGTCATACACGAGCCCATGTTGATAGAATATAATAATAGAATTATCTTAATTAATCTAATTTACCCAAAAAAAAGTGGTTTAAATTTAAAGCATATTCATGTATTCTTTTGACTCTGTTTTTTTCACATTATTCAAGATCATTTTTACATTAGTAAATCATTTAAGATAATTTAATACCATCTATTATCAAAAGCATATTCATGTATCAGTTTTTATGTATTCTCCATTAGAATATAAAGTTACATATTACTTACAACTTAAAGAGATTAAAGGTATCACTTGAAAAATAATGTCAATTACCCAAGGAATTTCTGACGGATTACCCACAGAATTTATGTCGGTAACATTTCTGACGAAAAAAGTCGTGATGGTAATTTTCGTCAAAAATTCTGTCTATAAATATATTACCGATATATTTTATTCGATCGATAATTACCACAGACATTTTGTCAGTAATTTTTCCATGGAATTGTATGTTAGTTACCGACGACTTTCCAACAGAATTGTGTCGTCAATTTTCTGACAGCTTTTTCTGATCGAATTCCGTCGACTATTTTTTTGAAGCTAATTTACATAATATAATAAAATAATTAATTCTTTTAATAAAATATATATAATAAAAATAACAATTAATTTATATATTTATTTTATAATTTTTAGAATAAAATATTAATTATCAAGAAATATTAGTACAAAAAATGAAAAGAATTATATTATGTTAATATATATAATAAAATAATTTACATAATATATATTATACATAAATATAAAATTTAAATAATAAATATAATGCAAAGTATATAAATATAAATAAGAATTTATATTAAAATAATTTAATAATTTTTCAGACCAAAAAAATAATTTAATAATTAATTTATAACTTATATATTAATAATTGAGACATGTTTTATATTATATTAAGTTAAATAAAACGCAAAGTATATATAAAATGAAATATGTCATAATTGTGAGAGTTTAAATATTATATATATACACAATTTTACAAAATATAATCACATGTTTATCATAGCTCAACTGGGTTAAGGAAAATGCATGCTTGCAAGGGGCAAAGGGTTTGAGTGTACAATCCATCACAATTATCCACGGAATTTCCGTGTTGAAAATTTTTCAACTGAATATACGTTGGTAGAATAATTCCTATCAGAAATTATTAACGGAATTCCGTCGATAATTACCAAACAAAAACTTCGTTGTTAAATTATATAGTAAGGATAAAATTAGCCCTATGGAATGAGTGTTGTTATAGATATATATTTGTGTAAAGTAATGGAAATGCCCAATAAGTGCATATAAATAGATATCGAATTTGAACTAACTATTCGTATAAAGAAATTCGAACGAATTGCCGATCAATTAGCTCTCCTTCCCCTGAATTCCTAGCTCCTGTCATCATCTTCAACTTCCTCTTCAACCAAGTTTCTTCTCTCCTTTTGAGTTGCAGGTTGAGATTTCTTCTGGTTTTCTTTCAATTTCCAGTCTCAATCTTTATAAATTGCGGTGCTCTACTTAGCAAGATTGCCTATCAATGTAGCTCTAGCTTATGCTGTGTAGTTTTCTGGCTGGAGGAGAGCCCTGTCTCTCTGCTTTTTTCAAGGATTTCTATATGCTTTTCAGATCACAACATTATGCTCGTATGCCTTTTCTCTTCTGAATTTGTGATCTGAGATATTGTGGGTCATCAAGGATCTTCTATGCAAAATTGTTGTGGAAAGCTTTTGCCTCTTTGATTTTCTCTTGCTATTGGTTCCTTCTAATTCCATCTGCATTATATTGTTTTGTTGTTTGCTTCCTTGGTGTGCATTTTTGGAGAAATTTCCTATTGCTCTTCTGCTGCGACCTCTTGTTAGGATTGGGATCTATGGTGTGATGAATAGAGGCAATATATCTCCTTATCTTTGGTGCACAGATTTCCTTTTTCCTATTTGTTAAAGTCCTCAATCTGATTTGTCTTTCAGGGTTTATCTGATATTTGGAGAAGATTTGGTTTTCTGTTCCTTATTTTGATAGTGTTGAATTCAATCGGTTCCTTGGTCTATCATTGAGATTTTGTGATTAGGAATTGAGATTGATTTCAATATGTCTCCTTCTTCGGGCAGTGATGAGTTCTTATCTACTAAAGACAATTATGTTCTTGCGAAAATTGTGGATAATCGCAGGTTACATGCTTCAAAATTTAAAGCTTTGATAAGGATTCATTGGAAATTACAAGTTTCAATTGTTCAGCAGCACAATAATTCATTCCTTCTTCAATTTCAATTTCAAGAGCATTCAGTCTATATGCTTAATCATGGCTCTTGGCTCTTACAGGGTTATTTTATTACTTTGCTTCCTTGGAATCCAAACATATCCTTGGTTAATGATTTTGTTCATTCATTTCCAATTTGGATTCAAGTTCACGGTTTGCCTCTAGAATTTTACACTGAGGAGTTAGCAAGATATCTTGGTGATAATTTTGGAAAATTCATTTGTTATGATGAAACGAGTCCTTTCAATGATTATGGTTTGCATTTTCGGTTTTACCTCTCAGAGTTAGGGCTCAAGAAAATCAATCTGGGCAAGTTTCATTTTCTTGAAGGTCAAACGAAGAAAATGTACTTTGTCTTGGAACAAATAGGGAGATTTTGCTCTCATTGCCTACATATTGGTCATGTTGCTCAATTTTGTAACTCTTGTCCTTCTCTTCACGCTAAAGTGAAAGTTTCTGCTGTGGGCAATAAATCGGTTTCTGTGGCATATGATGCTTTCTTTGGATGGTATTGTTCCGAATTTAAAAATACTGGACTTAAACTGGAAGTTGATACAAGGAGGGTCTCGTGTAAACGGAGATTAGAAAACGCTGATTTGGATGGTCGGGATGGTAAACGGCTGCGTCAATTGAATGGCTCTATTAGGAAGTGCAAGCATGAGCATCAGTCCAGTTCTTATTTTTGAATGTTACAGGGAGTAAATCTGATTCAAGAGATATTGTGTCTGATAAGCTCCTATATGTCATCCATTTCATAGCATTTTCTCCTCACTCTTGTAAATAATTTTGTGAACAAAATGTTGAAAGAAACTAAAAGTCAATAAAAATAAAGAAAGAAAGGGGAATTTTATAGGTGAATGAAATGTGGAGCTTAATGGATATAAACGTGAGTTATTTGTAGAACTCATCAACCCTCTTTCTATTTCTTATGTAGGAAGAGGTGGACAAGTGGAAAAAGCTGAAAGGAAACCAGTGGAACAAAGTAAAACAAGGAGCCAGAAAAGACAGGAGCTCACCGTGAGCTGCGCGTTTTGAGTAAACTGAAGCTGACAGAAATCATTTTTAAGTTAGGGTTTCGAAGAAACAAAGGGAGAACACACTTGGGCACGATTTTTGGGAGCTAAGAGTTGCAAGAGAGAGCTTGGGAAGTGCTTGAAAACCTAGAGGAGCTCGGAGAGATTGAAGATTCTTACATCTTGGTTTCCTTCCTTCTTCCTTCTTCTCTTCTTTTGTACTATGAACTCCATTTCAGTTCTTGTTTTTAGCTTAGAAACATTTATGTGTAACTAAAACTTTTTCTAGGGTTACTTTGAACCATTTTTACGGATTGAACTTTGTATTTCCTTTCCTTTAATGCTATTAATGAGTTTACATGTATGGATTTCCATCTTGCTCTTTATTTTACAAGTGCTTGATCACCACTTGCTTTAGTTAAATGAAATATGGCTTGAGAAAGTGTATTTTGTTTTAGAACTTGGATGAGATCATGTTGGGCTTGAAATTTATGGTTTTAAATGGATGGTTAGTTGGTAACATAGAGATATAGTTACTAACCTAACATTGTCATTATGAGGGTGGTTGAGAAAAAATGGCTTACATTAATGGTGGCAAGAGATTGTGACATTAATGCAAGCATAAGTTTGATTTTGACTTGAGAAAGCTTTTTCAAATGTATTTAACTCTTGGGCTCATATATTAATTCATTAAGGTATTAAAAGGAAGGGATTTACTTAGATAATGAATTAAAAATGGGGATAAGTAACCTTAGGCTTTTATTATCTTGAACAAGTGTGTTTATTATTTTCCTATATTTATAACTTCTTGCAACCATTTCTCTTAAATTTCAATTTCCATCACTTCCTACTCATTTCTAATTAATTGCCCAATTAGTACTAATTAACCTGCTCAAATCTCAATCCTTGTGAAACGACACTTTTTCCTATACTACTATCTTTTATTTGACGACCCGTACGCTTACAGTAATGACCGCAATTGGCCGTTAAGTCAGTGTCCTTTCCTAAAGAATAAATGTCTCAGATCCGGGGTGTAATGGGTGGAAGAAGCTATAAAAGGAAGTTGGGAAATGTGACTCAAGATTGTTCAAAGAGTAAACGCCTTTGTTTGTGGGTTTCTCCTGCTAAAAAGCTCAAGTATGAGCATCGCTTAAGTTTACAGGACCTTCTACCTAAGAAGCATAAATATGATCATGACTCATCTTCCTCTATTATATTGTTGAAAAGGACTAGAATTTCTTCTAAGCAGGATGTGATGGTTCCTTCATCTGTTTTTCTTGATTATATCTTTGATAAATCTTCTAAGGTCGGCAATTTTTCAAGTGAAGATGATAGGAAATATTCAAGGAAGCGAAAGATAATGAAGGACATTGATGATTGTCTATGGGAGGAATTTGTTGCTTTTCTTCCTCTTATTAAAAAGAAGTATATGTTATTTACTATTCATCAAACTTCATTTCCAACACTTAATTCTGTCCAAGTAGCTAGGGAAGCGGCCCAAGGAAAGCTTCCCAAGCAGCCATGAAAATCCTAAGTTGGAACTTTCGTGGATTTAGGAAAGCCACGGCAATTCAAAGATGCAAGCAACTTGTAAATAAGAATAGGCCTAATCTTATTTTCCTATTTAAAACTAATGTGCCAATTGATGTTTCTTGTAAACCTCTAGTTTACTTAAGATTCTCCTCTTTTGTTGGTTCTGATGCTATTAGAAAGGGGGTGGTACTTTGATAGCTTGGACTCCTGATTTGAATGTTCACATAATGGACTTATCCCCTTTGGTTTGTCATTGTAAAGTACCTCTTAATGACAATTCCTCTTTCTGTTACATTTCGTTCATTTATAGCCCTCCCTCCTCTGTTGACCATCATATTTTATGGGATTGGCTTGAAATGGTTGCTCCTACTATTGATGTTCCTTGGTTGTTAGTAGGGGATTTTAATCAGATCTATCAGCAGAGGGATAAATCTAATGCAATTGGGCAATCAAGTAGTTTGGAAAGATTCTTCTATTGCTTAGAAACGTGCTAGTTATCTAATCTAGTTCAAAATACCTGGACAAACAATAGGAAAGGTCCGGATTTAATTATGGAAAGTTTGGATATGGCATTTTGCAATCAGCAGTGGGCCCAATTCTTTCCCCTTTCACATGTTGATACTTTAGCCATTAATGCTTCGGATCACAGTCCTATAATTGTGAGCATGGATTTAGAGATACCAAGGAAGCCTTCTATGAAATTTGAACCTTTTTGGTACAAGTTTCAGGAGTGTTCTCAGATAATTGAACAGTGCTGGAGTAACCAATATCAAGGTTCATCGAGCTTTATTCTTCAATGCAAACTTCATTCGACCCTTAGTGCCCTCAAATCTTGGTCTAGAACTCATATTGGTAACATTCTAATGAAGATTAAAGATCTCAAGGATAAGCTCAAGCGCTTTCCTTTATCATTCCAACCAAATGGAGGTTTGCATCCTGAAAAGGAAAGGGAATTAAGAGAAAATACTCATCAATTGGAGTTTATGTATGACTGTGAAATGAGTTATTGGGCACAAAGAGCTAAATTGAATTGGCATGCTCAAGGAGAACGTAATACCAAATTTTTTTCATGCATTTGTCAATAGAAGACAAGCAAGAAATACTATCACTAAATTGAAAAAGACAAATGATGAATGGACATCAGCTCAACAGGATATTAGAGCCTTGGCCTTTTCATACTTTTCGAACATTTTTCATGGATCTGCTTCAAAAGATGTAACTCTGTTACGTCAGGAAATGCAGCATCTTAATCTTCCTACTCTTAGTAATGAGGAATCTGTTGTTCTCATGTCTCCTCTCACATTATCAAAAGTTAAGGACGCAGTTTTTAGTCTACCAAAGAATAGTACTCTAGGCTTGGATGGTTATCATGCTGATTTCAATCAAAGAAATTGGAATCTGCTTCAATATGATGTTTTTAATATGGTCAACTCCTTTTGGAACTCAGGGCATTTATTGAAATCTATGAATAAGACCAACATCATTCTGATTCCTAAATCTGACCACCAACAAAGTTTCAAGGATTTTAGGCCTATAAGTCTTAGTAATGTGTCCTATAAGATCATTTCTAAGGCCATATGTAATCGATTGAAATCTCCTTTAGCCAAGCTTATAGCACCTAATCAAAGTGCATTTTTGAAAGGTAGACTTATTTCAGATAATGTGATGATGGCTGCTGACTTACTTCATCATATTCACTCTTCAAATAAAAGAAGGAAGAAACTAGCAGCAATCAAGTTGGATTTCTCCAAAGCTTTTAATAGACTTTCATGGTCTTTCATTTAGGTACTATTGGAAAAGTTGGGATTTCCTGATAAATGGATTCAAATGATTGGTCAATGTGTATCTACTGTGCAATATCACATTCATCTTAATGGACACGTGGCACTAGCTTTATCACCGTCCAATGGAATTAGACAAGGAAATCCGCTTTCTCCTTTTCTATACATCATTGCTGCCAATGTTCTATCAAGTTTAATTCAGGAAGAGGAACTAAACAAGAATTCGATGGGCATTAAACTTTCTACAAATGCCAAACCCATTACTCATCTCTTTTATGTAGACGACTCTCTCCTCTTTGTGGAAGATAATTGAAAGGGATTTGAAGTTGCCAAACAAGTCATTGACACCTTCTGTTCATGGTCAGGGCAAGCTATTAATAAAGGTAAATCCATAATAGTTGCAGCCCAAATCTTTCTTTATCTAATAAGAACTCATTGGCTAGCATCCTTCAGCTCGGTTATTTCCCAAAACTTGGAAAATAATTGGGGACATGTATTGATCCAGGGCGAAATAAGTCTCAAATTTATGATCAAGTTCTTACATCAGTTAATAGAAGAACTGTTGTTGGGAAATCAAAATTGTTATCTCGAGCATCTCGGCTAGCTTTAATCAAATCATTCTTGTCTGCCTCTAATATATAATTGCTATCCTGTGTTAAACTTCCTGAATATATTTGTACTCGAATTGATAGCAAATGCTTGGATTTCTTTTGGGGAGAATCTGATGCAGGTACAAGGAAAATTCATTTACTCAATTGGTCTCATTTATTCAGGCCAATCTCTGAAGGGGGATTAGGGATTAGACCTACTGAATAGGTTAACGTCTCTCTTTTGGCTAAACAAGTCTGGAGAGTTCTCTCAATCAACAGAAAAACTTTGATTGGCTCAACCCTTCAGGTGAAATATGTGGACTTATCCACAAAGGAAATTCTTACGTATCCATATAACTCTTCTTGGATATGGAAAGATTTGAGATCGACTACTGACATTATTCTTGGCAATCTCGAATGGAAAGTTGGAAGTAGTAACATTATTCCTCTCAACCACCCACTGTGGTGGCCTATGCAATCTGGATCACCGGCTTTGTCTCATCATGGCAAAGTTAAAGATCTTATCATGCATACCCCTTTTGCTTGGAAACCTCTTCAATGGAACCAACACCTAATCACTTCCATTTATTCTCAAGAGACTGCCAATAGAATCTTGTCTCTTCCTTTCTTCTTTACTAGTGAACGTGATAGCTTATTTTGGAAAGGAAGCACATCTGGGGTTTATTCGGTCAAAGAGGGTTACAAGATAATTACTAATTCTTTATCTGATTCTCAAAATCACTTGGTATGGAAATACCTTTGGGTAATTCCTTTACCGGTCAAGCACTTACTCTTCATTGGAAATTGATTTCTAGATGCATTCCTTCAGGAGATATTTTGAATTATCATCATATGCTTGTCAGTCTTAAATGTGCCTTTGGTTGTGATTGTCTATAATCAGTGGATCACCTTTTCTTTTAGTGCCCATTGGTTAGGGCCATATGGTTTGATCTGCTTGGCATTCATCCAGATTAGGAGAATTTTAATTCCTTCTGTTCATGGCTCAAATGTATGGTCTTAAAGTTACAGGAGGATAATCATCCACTGGTTTTACAAAAAATTGTTCTTCTTTTAAACCATGTTTTGATGCTTAGGAACCATCTTTTTCATCATGGTGGAACAATAGACCCAAAGAGATTCTCACAACAAATACTGCTGGCTTTGTCTTTCAACATGCCTATAGATTATAATATGATGAATGCTAAGAGATTTTCACTTGCAACTCCTCCTTCGTTTCCTCCATATTTCTATGCTGATTGGACCATTTTCCTTGTCAAGTTCAAAAAGCAAAGAAAATCTTATTGTTTAGGCCAAATATCTTGGCGACATCAGATTATCCAAACCTTTTTATGGCAGAAAAAGCTGAGATTATCGTCGGGCTTTACCTTGAGATGTCTTAGAGCTTTATTACTATGGATCTCATCAAGTAATTTGACAAGGGAACCTGGCTCACTCCTTATTCGTTCCAATTGTGGTCTCATTTACTTGTTCAAAAATGCTTAGGAGTTTCATGGAGATGTGCTTCCCGCGGATATTAGAAAGTTGTTGCATTCCTTTACAGTAGTTTCTTTCTCTATGGACAAAAATTTGCAGTTATCCATTGTTCAGGATTTTACATTTCAATCGGTTGGTTGTAATTTATTATCTATTTAGAACTCTTAGTTGTATTATCCTTTTTATTTTATGATAATTGCTTTTTATTCAAAAAAAAAAGTAACTTCTCTGAAAGTAACAGAAATATATGCAAGAACCATTTCGTTACGTATGACTTTCGTAAAGGCACCAAGATAATGAATCTCATTATTCAACGTTTTTAACAAAAACATTTATGATAATTATAGAGAAAAAAAGCAAGTAAGGAAATAAAATCCAAAGTGAAGGGAACAAAAATGGAAAGGTTTCAAGATGATTTAAAAATCATCTTATTTAATGATAAATCATTTTTGTTTATGGTTATCTATTTTCGTTTTGATTTTGAATCTTTTATCATTAATATAATTGAATTCTAGAATTGTCTATCATTAATCCTAAGGTTTGAATGAGGCTATACATAGGTAGCAGGAGAGGAATGCCTCCTTTTCTTTTATGTCATTTTCCCTTCTTTTATATATGTAGCACACACATCTCTTTTGTATTCAAGTTAAGATATTGAATGAAATTGCATTGTCTTCCTCCATTCTTTCTTTGAATTCTTTCATCTCTCTTTCACTTCTTCCTCTTATATCATAAAAAAGAATATGAAAATAAAATATAAAATTTATGCTAGGTCTTGGTATATTTAGATATCAATTATATAGAATATAGTTCATTCGCCAAAATTTGTGTCATGCACGAGTCCATGTACTTTGAATATAGTAATAGTGTTACCTTAATGTAATTTATCAGAAAAGGGGGTTAAAGCATATTCATGTAATCTTTGGGCTCTGTTTTTTCAAATTATTCAAAATCATTTAAGATTATTTAATATAATCTATTATCAAAATCATATTCATATATCAGTTTTTATGTATTCCCAATTAGAAAATGAAGTCACACATTAGTTACTACTTAAAGATATTAAATGTATTACTAAAAATGGGGGTCACTTTTAGATGGAATATTTTCCGTGTAATAACTCCCCATTTATCATTGATTTAGGGCATATATAAAATATATTTAGGGAGTCATCAATGCTAATTAAGGGCATTTTAAAAGCTTTTGAGAGAAAATTGTGTAAATCTATTATATGAGCTTAATTTGATTATTTTTAAGAA
Organism: Mimosa bimucronata; assembly: GCA_037074515.1. Classification (NCBI taxonomy): domain Eukaryota; kingdom Viridiplantae; phylum Streptophyta; class Magnoliopsida; order Fabales; family Fabaceae; genus Mimosa; species Mimosa bimucronata. The sequence goes on from CM073447.1 coordinate 9,919,503, forward strand.
AAATATGATAATTTGTTAGAAAATTTTGATTGGCATGATTCCCTCACATTTATGCATGTTTTGATAGGTAAATATGGATATTCTAAGCAAGGAAGGAGAAGAAGATCAAAGGAAACGAGTGGAGAAAGCTAGAACTCATTTGTGGAAAATAGTTGAAAATTGTTTCTGGTGTTGTGATACTGCATCAGGATGTCATAACATTGCATGGAAAACCCTAAAAGGCACAACATCAATTTTTATCATTTTTAAACACCTAGGGCACGAAAAATTGAGAGAAAATCGGCATACTTTTCACCCTAGAACCCATAGGAATGATTAGATTCCTCGGTGCACACAACTACAAAGCTAGGGTTCACAAAATTTGAGTTTGAGAAGAGAAATTGGAAGAGTTTCTTGTCCTACATATGGTAGTAGACTTTTTCTTGTTTTCTTCAATTCTTTACTACTTTGTGAATTGGATATGACATTTCTTTGTATTTGCTGGTTTAATCCAATCATGAGAAGCTAAATCGTTTGTTTTATTTTGATTCAAACCTTATGAAAGAGGAAATCGCAAAAGAGGGGGGTGAATTGTGCTTTCAAACAAGGTATTAAACTGATGATAAATAAAATCAACTCTAAAACTTTATACTGGTTCGGCCAACACTGCCTACGTCCAGTTCTCCAACACCTTGTTGGGTTCCACTAACCACAGGTTTTACGAGCACAGGTTCACCTGTCGACCTTTACAGAGTTTTAGAATCTCTCTAAACATTCCCCCTTACTACCTGTAAGGCAATATCCCTGTTCTAAAGCACCAAGCTTTCAGAACAACCTCAAACAGTAGAGGATTTCAATAAATACGTTCACTTAATGAACTGATTTTGATAAACACTTAAGTACAGATAAAATCTCTAAAATAATAAATACAAGAAAACAGAGAGCAATGAATGAGTTCGTGAATATTCTTGTTTTTCGTCGCTTTTTAATAAATGCTCAAGTTCTGTATTTATATCTCTTCTCAGATTTTGCCCTAGCGTTCAATCTTCAAGAAGCCGTTTGGATTTAGTCGTTGGGAGCTCATAGCCGTTGGCATTTAATGCAGCTTCTTCATCGGGCTTAACTTTCTGCTCTAGCTTCAACTACTTCTTGCGTAGGGTGAGCTAGGAGAGAGACAGACTTAACATTCTGAGTGTCTGTACGAATTGTACTTTCTGACAACTTTTTCACTAGCGCTAGGTTGATCTGCTATCGCTAACTTCATAGAGTGAGTTCTGCACTTAAGCTGTTAGCTGAACAAATAATCATTTAAAGTATAGAGAATGAAATCGCAAATTTAGTCTATTAGCTCAAGTGAGATAAAGACAATATAAGGTATTTCAAAGCATTTTATATCGATAGGCAGGAGTATTATCGATAGCATATTCTTTTAGCTCAATGTTCAGAGTACTAGCTGTATCATATCAGCATACATTCTTCTATCGATTGATAATCCCTTATCGCTAGATACTTGATTGCTCATTAGCTTTAAGGATACTGAAATGTTTATTAAAGGGTGTTTCAAGGTATCCTATTATCGATAGCGAAACGAGTTAGCGCTAGCAACTATGTTAGCTCATTTGACTCATTTGCACTAGCTATCTGAATGATCATTATCTGAAGCACTTTTGTTATCGATAGCTTACTCTGTTATCGCTAGCTGATTCCATTAGCTCAAGGACATGGTTCATTGTTCAGCTGGTTATACTTCCTTTTATTTTTCATGTTCTTAATGAACTACTAGCGATAGGATCTTTCTTAGCGATAGTGCTAGACTTAGTGATAGATATTAACTTTGTTATTTCTAAGTCTTCACTTGCTATTACTCTTTGTCTATTAGCGATAGAATCTAACTCTAGCGATAGAGATCTGTTACCTATTAGATTTTACTTGTTTATTTCAAAGGTAACTTGCTCTCATTTGCTTATGTTATTTATGGGGTCAGTCTCCATCAAAACTTAAGATTCTAACACCTTATATGGATTGAAACCTAATTTATTTCATTTTCTTTTAGTAATTGATGACTATTTGTATTGATTTATCTTATTCATAATGCCTCTATTTGACTAGCCACCTTTTAGAGTGATTTGTTTGTTTAAATTATGCTCGAGAGAGATAGTTTAGGTGTAAAGCTTGGGTAAGTCAAACTTGACTTGAAGTTTAAATCAACTAATGGATGGTTTGTTGGTAGAATAGAAATACATCTATTGACTTAGTTTTATTACATAAAGGTTGACTCTTAAGGCATACTTTCAATAATTTGTAGTAAGAGATTGAGCAATTTTAATGAAAAGTATATATTTGATTTTGACTCGATAGAGCATTTCAAATACTTTAGAATCTTAAGTAAATACAAGTCGTCAATTAAAGACTAAATAAAAGGAAAATTAATTAGGATTCATGAAATACAACGTAAGAATTAATCATAGGCTTAGTTAATTGATAAATTAAATATTTCTTGTGCATTTCGTTACTTCTATTTTAAAATAGATTTCAAACATGTTTTCTATGAAAATTTTATTAGTTCAACTTGGTTGAATTCAATAGCCTATTGTTTGATTGAGATTTTAAAATAAGTCTCTGTGAACGATAATTTTATACTACATCATGATCCGTATTTTTACGGGTGAACAAGTTTTTAACGCCCTTACTGGGGATTCGTAAATGCTTTGACCTTGAGGACAAGGTCATGCTATTTATTAGAGTGGGGTAATGTGATGATAGCCACTGAGACAGATGAGGTCCATACAAAGAACGGATCGGGCCGTTCAAATAAATCAAACAAGGCCCATTACTGTGAAGAAGTGGTCATGCGAGGAATGTGACTTGGAAGCTAAGAGAATGAATTAAGTGAGAAGAGAGAGGGAGGGGTGTGAATATCGTCTGCCATCTTCAAATTTCCTTTTTCTTTTTTCTTTTTTCTTTTTGTTATTCCCGAGATTTTTTATTGTCTTTTGTATTTTCTCCTTCCGATAATTTTGTTATCTTCTCTGATTTATAGTACTCCCTCCGATTCTATTTATAAGAGTCCGGCCGCCAAAACACCATTATTAAGAAAACATGTGAAAATAATTAAATGTGTTTGGAATATACATCTTTTTCTAATATTACCCTTATTTATGATGAGTCTATCAAGAGAGAGAAATATATGAGCATTAATAAATATGAAAGAGAATTATGGGTAAAATAAAAAAAATGCATTAAATGATGAGAGAATGCATGGTGAGCTCTTATATTTAGGACCAAAACAATTCACACTTCGAGCTCTTATAATAAGGACCGGAGGGAGTATATGGTACCTTTCTGGACGTAAATTCCTATATGATTCCATTGTTATCCATATATATCATTCAACAAATCCAGATTTGAGATCAATCCTTACTGTTTCACTTCATTACACATTAATTGTCATTTGAGATCATAAAACCCACTTATAAGCAACAGGAATCGAACAAGAATACCAAAGCTCTGACCTTTCAAACATGTCACTAGCTACGGACATGAGCATATCATAACAAAGAAAGCAACCAAACTCAACATTACAAACAGAAAAGGAGAAACAATGATAAGATAAGAGACTTAAAAATCCTGCAAGGGAAAGCCATGAGCTAAGACAGGAGGAGTTCATTAAAATGGCAACCTATAAGCCTCATAAATGGACCAACAAAACAAATACAGAATGTCTCATGAATATTTAAGTATATTGCTTTGATTAGTTCAAGCTCTTATTTTAAGTAACTATTTAATTTTTAAGGTTTCTGCATACTTAAATTGTCTAATGAATATTTAAGCATATTGCTTTGATCAGTTCAAACTTTTATTTTAAGTAACTAATTAATAGTTAAGGTTAAGAATGTGAGCAAATACTTTTGTGTGGGTGGATCAAGGGATATAAGGAGTAACGTAGCCGCATAGAAAATAGGCCCAGAGCCCAATGATTTGATTTATTTGACAAACCCCACAAGCTTGTACATTGAGCCCAAGCTCATATAATTAGTTACCAAAGTCTAAAATAGCTAAATGTAGTTTGTCCCCCAAAAAAATAGCTAAATGTATTAAACTTGTAGCAATACAAACTTTTTTCAAATGTAATCTTAATTAATAGATGATTTTCTTCATATATAACGAATTCAATAAGACGAATATCAGGAATAAAAATTTAAAGACTTGAACAATGCCTTACGTTTCATATTGAAAATGGTTTTAAAATGTTGGCGACAAATGATATAAAATGGTATATAAGGAGTTTGTTTATTACAAGTGTAGCTTACATTGCTGGTGTTAATAATAGTATTAATTAGTTGTGGGTGGCAATAGTAGTTGTAGAAGAAGCTATATGACTCTTGTTTTTTTTTTCTTTGTTGGGGGGGGGGGGGGGGGGGACTGTATGACTCTTTAATTGAGACCCAACAAGAAACATTTATTATAGGGTTAATATAACTTTTGGTCCCTGAATTTTCACTCAATTTTTGTTTTGGTCCCTGAACTTTAAAATTTTTGGTTTTGATCCCTGAACTTTCGATTAATTTTGGCTTTGGTCCTTGAACCTTGAAATTTTTAGTTTTGGTCCCTGAACTTTGGGTTAATTTTGGTTTTGGTCCCTGAACTTTCGGTAATTTTGGTTTTGGTCCCTCTGTTTAAAAAAAAAACCTTCAAAAAAAATTTTAAGTTGAGGGACCAAAACCAAAATTACTGAAAGTTCAGGGACCAAGACCAAAATTGACAGAAAGTTCAAGGACCAAAACCAAAAATTTCAAAGTTCAGGGACTAAAACCAAAATTGACCAAAAGTTCAGGGACCAAAACCAAAAATTTTAAAGTTCAGGGATCAAAACCAAAATTGAGTGAAAGTTCAGGGACCAAAAGTTATATTAACCCTTTATTATAATTAGACATTTACTCATAAGAAATTATAAAAGAATTTTCGAACTATTCTTCACTTGATTAAAATATGGTTAGGGTTTGACAAAGCAATTTATGGTTATTATATTTTATGGCTGGAGTTTGCAGTTAAAATGACGCATTATTATTTAATAATTTAGTAAGAATCTAAAGGCATATTGAACTGTTTGGCCATAAAAAGGCATATTGAACTATTGGAAATAATTGAAGGTCTCTCTAGCATTATTCCAATGAAAAGAATTATGGAGTGGTTTGAGTGATATATAATTATGGAATGACAATATACTGTTATAGCCCATAAAGCAGGTGGCTAGATGCTAGGGTCCAAAACTTTTATCTATGTATGTAGTATGTATGCGTGTACGTAATGGTATGTATCTTCCTATCATTTTCTTTAAAAGTCAATTCTAACATATTTTAATGAAATAAAGAAAATTCTTAAATTTCAGTAATCTTATCTTAAAACTGAATAACTTTAAATTTCACCCCTATACAGTATAAAATTTACACAATAATAAATTAATGCTGTATATGTAGTGAAGGCAAAATGCAAGGACATAGTGTCCAAAGTCTTGTAGAGCTGGTAATACAGGCCGCCCATTGGGTTCGGGCCGTCCCATCTCTGGCCCGCAGAAAAGCGAGTAGGGCCCAAAAAAACCCGCTTTGAATACGGGTTTGATTTTCAAGCTCAAACCATATTATTCGGGTTTAGGATCGGCTCGTATTAAGCCCATTTTATTATAATTAATTTTTCCTTTTTCTTTTTTTTTAAATATAGACGACCACACCTAATGGAATAAAGGCTTTGTTGTTGTTATTGACTTGTTTTTTACAATATAATTATAATACAAGTATATAATACAAGATTATAAATTCAAGTTCAAGTGTACGTTTGACACATTACAAATAATAAAAATGATAGTAAATCATAGAATACAATGTTCAACTTCAAATATTCCAAAATACAACAAATCCTTAAACTAAATCCAAAATCCAAAAGATCAAGATTCCAAATTTCCCATTTCCAACTTTCAGGTCTACATCAATGATCAACAATCAATCAATGTTAATTAGGAATAGGGTTTGTTTTTGTTTAAAAAAAAAGAAAGAAAAAGGGGAAAACAGGTTTGGGTTGATCCACGGGTTTGACAGGTTAGCCTGTTATGGGCTCGGGCTTGACGGGTTTGGACCCAAAAGACCTATTTTAATATGGGTCCTATCTTTCCGAGTCCATAACCATATTTTTTTATAACCTTCAGGTTAGCCCATAGGCTTCGGCCTGTATTACCGACTCTAAAATCTTGCACACGTAAACATAAACGTGTAGTGGAGAACATATTCATTTTTTTAGCCTGTAGCTTGACATTTTTTTTTAAAAACAATAATTGTGTCACTGTGTGTAACTGTGTCAGTGAAACATATGTAATGCAAAGCATAGAATTTGGGTTATAATATTTTGATCCCTCATCGTAATGCTCTGTCTTCATTTTAAAAAAAAAATTATTTATAATTAGAAATATTATTAACGAGATTTCAACAATTATATGCAGATTCCCCTATATGTATATGGATCAAATTTCAATATCTAAATAACATTGTCTTCAAATTGTATTCTGCCTCTAATGATCATCATTAACATATGGTTGATCTAATGATGGATGGATTCACAGTCACATTGGAAATTACTCCTCAAGCTTCACATGGTTGGATACTTATTCTCTATAATGAATTGCCTACTCACACACATATCCCCTCTTCAGTCCTAGAAACAGAGTCATTCTAATTAATTGCTACATATTAAGAAAAGTTTATCTATTAAAAAAAAGGGGTTAAAATGCAGTTTGGCCAATTGACTATTATCCAAGGTATAGGTAACACAATTGACAGCTAAAATGGGCAGTGTGACCAATTGACTTTTAAACTGGCCCGGATTGGCCAGCGCCATTTACTCTAAGCAAACGTCCATTATTTTTGTGATACAAAAAAATGTGGGCTCAACTTAACCCCATGTAAAATAAAGTAACGAACGTTTAGTGAGATTTAGCGGCATTAGCCAATCAGGAGAGGAATGCCTCCTTTTCCCTTGTATCATTTTTCCCCATTTTCTTTCTTAATGGTCGGGAGAGGAACGCCTCATTTTCCCTTGTATCCTTCCCCCCCTTTTCTTTCTTAATAACAACTAGATGTTCTTTCAATGATTCAGATTTGGTGTTTATAATATTATTATTGAAAATCAATTAAAATATATTTTGTATAAATCCAAATCTGAACCATTGAAAGAAGATCTAGTAGTTATTAAGAAAGAAAATGAGGGAAAATGATACAAGGGAAAATGAGGCGTTCTTCTCCCGACCAATTGTGTTACCTGCACGTTGGAGAATAGTCAATTGATCAAATTGCACTTTAACCCTTAAAAATGTCAATTGTTTAATTTATCGCTTTATTAACTACAATACTGGTGTAATTCCTAGAAACATATTATGTGACTCACATCAAACGAGACAAGAGTGCTAGAGTTAAAAGACTAAGGAAAATCATTATGAGCTCTCATGTAAGGAATATAATCACTAAAAGTGGTAATATCAAATGATGATACAAGAATTATAGACCTATTATCATTTCCTACAATAAAACTTACTGCATGCATTACTCACTTCTTGTGGGGTTTTTCATTGATTCCATTACTTCCTTGGGGCTCCATGATGATTTTCCTGAAAAACCAGTTAGCATTACAATATGTCCTACATTTTAGATCTAAGTTACATATAGAAATTGCCCTATATTTAGAATTGGAGGAGGTGTATGTGTGTGTGCATATGTTTGAAACAAGATATACATATCATAATGACTAATATGTGTACTTTGTAAGTACAAGAGTGGCGTATATGAGAAAGTTAAGAAGGATAAGGTAGCATCCACGGAATTGGGGGAGATATGAGTGCATTTCAGGGAACAGTGTGGGGAATGAAAGAGAAATTCAAGTCTCCACAACTTTGGAAGCTTTATGTTTGTCTTCTTCATTTTCTTATATCGCTGAGTCTGAAATGATAAAAGCATTATCATTTCATGGTGGGATTCTTCTGAACTGGTCATTGTAGGTAGGCCCTCTCATTCCTTTCATTGACTCAAGTTACATGGCAGGTTCAGTGAAGCACAACAATTACTATTCACTCATAGATATTTATTTATATATATATATATATTAAAATCATGCCCTCGCATAAAAGATATCCTTTTGATCTACCCTTTCTTAGGGGCCAACAGTATAACAAGTTTTTTCTATTAGGTGGAGTTATGTAGGAATAAACTTAGTCCAGCCGTTGTGATTTAGGGCTCAAGTCAATAAGAATTGGGGCTATTATATAAATATGGAGAAACATAGGTTAAAATAATGTATTTCTTCCTAATAATTTGAAATTCGAATCACCTAAACTTCCCGTATGTTATAGTTGGAATTAAGGGGTTAGTGGAAGGTTATCTAATTTAGACAGAAAACAAAACTTATGTGAAACTCTCTTCTCATCTCTTCTCTTCCTCTCAAATGTGCATCAATCATAACACGTGATTGAAGTCCAAATCAGCACTCCGATTTCTTATTGGTACTCAACAAATTAATCGGATTCCAGGTATGCTCAAAAGCCTACAGGTTATCTATAAAGATCAAATGGTACATTATTGTGATCTATCAAAAATCAAATCCTTAAACAGATTCTTAACCAAAATACCTTGTTTAATAACTTTATTGAATGCTCTTTTTTATCTTTGTTTACCTTATTTTGGTGAACTGCACGTGGCTTGATCGATCTACCCTATCACACCGGGGCCAACAATAATAGGGCATTACATTGGAGAGAACTGAGTCAAGTGATAGGTACATGAAAAGACAGCATATTTCTGCAAAATTGACTAATGATTTGGTCTTAGTTGGAATTTTGTTAGAATTTCAATGATTTTATCGGGCTTCACTACTTATAACTGTAATCATTCAACACATAATAGATTTCATGCAAATACACCTAATAACACATTATCTAATTGTAACATCATCGATTATATTATTTCTTCGAAAATTTAAAACTAGACATAGGCTCAACCTGTTGCTGTTTCTCAAACAATAATATCGGTTAGGGTCAATTGTTAGAGTTTGTTTTACACACACACACGCACATCATACCAGATATGAAAACTATTTTAAGCAAATTTGTGCTAATAATGTGTTTTATATAAAGTGAAAACTCAACTCAACTTGATCCCAAATTAGTGATGGTATTGAAAAGTGTTGACTTATTAGCAGCTTGTAGGAGTGGGGGAGAGAGAGAGAACAACTTTTGCTTTTCAAAGCAAGATACTCTGTTAGTTTATTCAAATAGCTGTATGTTCTGTTGAACTTTGATTTGGAGACATAACAAACTGAAGTGTTCTTTATCTCCTGTGACCTCCTTTGTTACGTGTGATTAAACAAATCAGCGTGAAACTTTTTACTGTGCTCAACAGAGGATTCTTCATCACTTGCCATGCTCTATTTATTATACATATCCTTTTTGAAATGTTTCATCAAAAAGAATAACCCCTTTATTTTCTAACCAATCCATGATTGAAGGAACTTTCTTTTTCATTCGTGTGGCTCCACTTTCTTATATTCTATGCCCTCACTTTTGTATGATTGGCCCAGGGGGGGATTTTGAAAAATGCAAAGTAATTTAATTATAAAAATATGTACATAAAAACCTTACAGATAAATTTTAATGCAGAAATTCATCTAACATATAATACTTCTTGTCTGTTACTTATCACTTTGAAAATTTATTACGTGAAGAATTTTAGTTCTACTGGTGGCTAAGGTTTCTTCTGTATTGACAGAACAAGAAAACTGCTTTTACCAAAACAAATAAAGGAAAAGAAAAGTGAGAGTGAAAGTGCCATTCCGGTACAATAATATGAAGAATTCTTGTGATTCCTCTTCATAATGTGAACATGGCAAGAACAAGAGCAAAGAACTGTTTCATTTTGAGCTGACTTGATCAATCATCAAAACCTTCTTTCTCTTTACTTTTCCTCTTCTTAATATACATCTTGAATAACTAACTTCTTTCGAAGCCTTCTTTGATCCCATGATCATCAGTTTCTTCTGATCCATCAATATGGAAAGAAGAGAACGTTTTTCTTTCTCTATTTTAGCTTCCTTCATCATCATCATCATCTTCTTCTTCTTCTGCACTTCAGTATCTGGTTTGCTTTCTTCTAAAGGTGTCAACAATGAAGGTAATTAGAATTTTTTCTCATATCTGAGAATTAAATCATAAACCATAAAACTAATGTCCATGTGTTGTATATACTCAATTACAGTACAAGCTCTTATAGGAATTAAAAGTTCCTTAAAGGATCCTAGCAATGCCCTTCATAACTGGGATATGAATGAAGTGGAGCCTTGTAACTGGGCTTGCATATCTTGCTCTGATGGTTCTGTGAGTACCCTGTAAGTCATATGTACAAACAAAATTGTAATTTCCTTTCTTATTTCTACTTTGATTTCTTCTTAATTTCACTTCCTTTTAATTATTTCTTCTTAGGGAATTACAAAGCCAGAAGGTCTTTGGTTCTCTTTCCCCAAGTATCAGCAACTTAACCAATCTCAGGACTCTGTGAGTAAAATCTAACATCTGACATGAATGAGCACATAAATATCCTGGATCTCTTCATGGGTTTGATCTTATCATAACAAGATCTTTTTGTTTGTTCAATGTATTTACAATTATTTTGCAGGAGCCTGCAAGGTAATAATATATCAGGACCAATTCCTTCTGAGATTGGAATGCTTCAAAAGCTTCAAACTCTTGATCTTTCTCATAATTCTTTCACTGGTCAACTTCCAGAGAGTCTTTCCTACATGACGAGTCTCAACTATCTGTAAGATGAGGAAGAAGAATGATTTATATTCATAAGAAAATTTATCCATATAATCTCATCCTTGTTATAGAATCTGATCACTGGAATTTGAACTGTAATCAGGAGGCTGAACAATAATAGTCTTACAGGTCCAATACCTTCCTCTTTGGCTAACATGACCCAGCTTGCTATTCTGTAAGTATTCTTTCTTCTATCATCTGTTTTGTTGTTTGGGAAAACTGGTCAAAAGTGTCTGTTTGAAAATTTCACTGGTTAGAAGGGTATTAATTCGAGTATTGATAGTTTCTGTATATGAAATCCTACAAATAGCAGTACTTTTGGTATATAAAAATATATCATAGGTTCTTCTAGCCAATAAAATTACGAATAAGGAATTTTCACTGATTTTCTCTCTTTTATACTCTTTACTCTGCTTCTTCATTTTCATTTCTGATTATTGCTTTATTCTTTTGTGAACTTTTGCACAGGGATATATCTCATAATAACTTGAGTGGTCCTCTACCTACAATAAAAGCAAAATCATTCAAGTAATTAACTTGCTGCTTTAGGCCTTTTATCTTTTTATCAGATTTTTCACTTTCAATTTATGTTTCCTGGGAAAATTACAGTTGCAGATCTCAGAGTGAAAGATGACTCTTGGAAAAAAAAATATTCAAACAGGGCACAAAAATACAATTATTTTTAAGGGAAAATATCAACTTTCCCCCTATGAAGCAATTTAATGTCAAACAGCCCCGATAAATTCTGAAACATGACTGCACCCCTTAGGGATAAAATGAAATAAAAAATCTTGAAGGTTAAAAAACTTTATTGCTCTTATCTCTCTTTTAAAGAAAAAAAATGTATTATTTGCGAGGCAAATATAAAAATTTTCAAGACAAGTACATGGATTTCCAACACAAATGAAGGTTTTTGCAAAACAATGAATGAATCGAAAACAATGTTTAAGAGAAAAAGAGCATTTACAAGAACATATGTCATTTGCAAGACAAATATAAGAATTTTCAAGAAAAATATGCTTATTTCTAATATACATGAAGGAATTTTCAAGTTACATGTACCTTGTAATACCTACGTGTTTTTGGAAATAAATGTTTTTGAAATGCCTTCATGTGTGTTGAGAATAAGCATACTTAGCTTGCTTAGAAATTCTTATATTTGTCTTGTAGATAACACATATTTTTGTAACTATTATTGTTTTGTATTCACTTATTAACTTGGAAACACCTTCATTTGTGTTTTACATATTTGTTTTGAAAATTCTCATATTTATCTTGAAAATGATAAAAGGGCAATTAAGACATTTGATGATCAAGATTTTATTTCATTTTCTCCCTAGGGGATACAGCGATGTTTCAGAATTTTATCGGGGCTATTTGACATTATATTGCTTGAGAAGGGTCTAATTGAAATTTTCCCTTATCTGTAACTTGATATTCTTAACTGTAATTAAGTTTACCTTTCTGTTCATTATTTAGTAATTCCTTTATGTCTTGAAACAGTCTTGGAGGAAATCCCAAGATTTGTGCAACTGGAACTGATCAACATTGCTACAGAACAGCACAACCTTCAACTAATTTTACTAACCCTCAAGGTAATCAATGTTTCTGCATATTGCTGATCTTTCTTATGCTTCTAATTCCTCTTGATTTTCATCTTTGAATTAATTGTTTTGTTATTTATCTGTCTTTGACTTTCAAAGTCTAACCTTATTTTCTCTTAGTGGAAAAGTAAAGTTTACAAATTTACTTGATTTTTATTGAAATTAGGTGTTGTATATAAAACAAAATAATTTATAACAGCTAAAGAAAAATTATTGTAATTTTTATTTTACCTTTAGTAAACCTTTTCGTCATTCTAATAAAATTTACAAAGATATCTTTTTAAATTTACTTGATTTTTATTGGAATTAGGTGTTGTATATAAAAGAAAATTTGTATATATATGTATATATATATATACATATATACAAATTTCCTTTTTTTTCAAACTACATATCTATCTTTCTTGTAATCATTTAAAAAATCCGTATTAGTACATAATTAAAAAGGGAAAATACTTGCTATAAAAAAAGAAAAATACTTAGGTCAAGTTTCTTGTATTCATTTTGTTAAGTTCTCAAATTACATGTAACTATGTGTCTCATTTTTGAAATATTGTAATTTAACTATAAATTCACATGAAATAAATAAGACACATGACCTTATATGTTGGAGAACTTGATATAATAGATAAAAGGAATTAATACAATGGATAAAAGGAACTTGATTTAAATATGGTGTTTAAATGAAAAAACGGTATAAACTTTACAAAACACTATAGGTCAAAAATACACATGTGAATTTGTCAAAAGTTCGTCCAGTACCAAGTGTTTTTTTGTGGACTAAAAATAACTCTGAACTTCCAAATTTGAATAAAAAAATCACACTTACAGTTATATTCCAAAAGAAAACGCTTGGTGTTGGACGAACTTTTTGACAACATCATATGTGTATTTTTTTACCCTAATTTAATGGTAAGTGTGACTTTTGATCCTAATTTAAAAGTTCATAGTTACTTTTGGCAAAAGAAAAAAAAAAGCACTTAATGCCAGACGAATTTTTGACAAAAGCACATGTGTATTTTTTACCCTTAACCCTATTATTATTGTTTATACTCTAATAAAGTTGCTTGAAATGGTTCCCCAGGTTCTCAAGCCACCAGTAAACGAAAGAATCACAAACTTGTCTTGGTAGCTGCTTTAACGGTGAGCTGTGTCAGCTTACTAACTCTGGTGTTTGGCTTCCTCTGGTGGAGACAAAGATCAAGCAAACAAGTTTTCTTTGACATGAATGGTTAGTGATAAATCATAATCTGAATTTCATGATATCAAAAACAAATCTCAGTTCCACATCATAACAAGTCATGTTCATGGATGTTTCTGATCTCAGAACAAATGCAAGAAGATGTGCGCCTAGGAAACTTGAGGAAGTTCCACATAAGAGAACTTGAGGTTGCAACAAACAAGTTCAGCAGCAAGAATTTGGTTGGAAAAGGAGGATATGGGAATGTGTACAAAGGGTATCTCTCAGATGGAGGGGTCATAGCTGTGAAAAGGCTTAGAGATGGAAGTGCCATTACAGGGGAGATTCAATTCCAGACTGAAGTTGAGATGATCAGCCTTGCTGTACATCGAAACTTGCTTCGTCTCTATGGATACTGCATCACTCCTACTGAGAGACTCCTGGTTTATCCCTTCATGTCCAATGGTAGTGTTGCTTCTCGCCTTAAAGGTACTCCATCAGCTCCTTAATACAACATCTAGATGCTAATTTACGGATATTAAGAATATTAGTTAAGCTAAATATTCGCACTGTCTCAATGGTAGTAATGCTTCTCATCTCAAAGTTACTAATAACTTTTTCCTTCGAGAGGTTATAGTTATAACTCTGATATTTGATACTGTTGACTAATTTAGATTTAAGTATTGTCAAGCATGGTGAATGGCAAGTAGTATTTCCGCTATCCACAATGCTCAAATTAAAGGCATTTTTTATGCAACACACTCACACACAATTTTTCTAATGCAAAAAGAGGAAGTTTAGGAAAAAAGAAACCAAGAATTGTTGGAGAGGAAAACGAGAGAGAATTGAACAAAGGAGGGAGTGAGGATTTAAAATATCAAAGACTACCTAAGGCTATTCATAGAAGAGGTTTTCTTAACCAAGAAATAAGGCTACTTGCACAAGTACACATTCTCCCAACTACTCTTGAGGATTTCGTAAAAATGAAACTTAAAAATTTTTAGTATAGTATAATTAAAATTAAAAAGAAAAACAAAAGTAAATTCATTTCTTTCTAGAATAAAATATTTCAATAGTAAGTTTCCTCAAGACAAAAATTGTTAATCCAACCAATCCTCAAAATATGTTGATTCTTATTTTTCATCATATTTATTTAAGTTATCAAATCACTTATATTCAACCCAAAAGTTATTGGTGTAATCAAACTTTTTTCATAAGTTGCAATCAGATCTTTTTCTCCTGTGTGTGTATACATATATATATATATATATTAACTTTTTATATCTTTGTCTGCAAATAGAGGTAGAATGAAGATTATTGTGTGTTATTCATCTGGTTGGTGCAGTGAAGCCTGCTTTAGAGTGGACCACAAGGAAGAGGATAGCTTTGGGAGCAGCAAGAGGGTTAGTATACCTACATGAGCAGTGTGATCCCAAAATCATTCATAGGGATGTGAAGGCTGCAAATATATTGCTTGATGACTACTGTGAAGCTGTGGTTGGAGATTTTGGGTTAGCTAAACTCTTAGATCACAGGGATTCACATGTCACCACAGCTGTTCGAGGCACTGTAGGCCATATAGCACCAGAGTACCTCTCAACAGGCCAATCTTCTGATAAAACCGATGTCTTCGGCTTTGGGATTCTCCTCCTTGAACTCATATCTGGCCGCACAGCTATTGAATTTGGAAAAGCAACAAATCAGAAAGGAGCCATGCTCGATTGGGTAATTTTTTCTTTGCATTAAAGGGTAGACGTTAGTAGTCTGATATTACATGCAGGGTTGAACCTGCGACCTCTCACTTATATGGGAGCTTACATGGCACTAGGCTACAAAGTCATTGAAGATCTCTAATCATTTTATTGGGTAAATTATGTAGAGATGGTTATCACTTGTGAAAATGCTATACATATGCAGGTGAAGAAAATGCATCATGAGAAGAAACTTGACTTGTTGATTGACAAGGACCTTAGGAACAACTATGACAGAATAGAACTGGAAGAAATGGTTCGAATAGCACTCTTGTGTACCCAGTACCTTCCAGCTCATAGACCCAAAATGTCTGAAGTGGTTAGAATGCTTGAAGGGGATGGCCTTGCAGAGAAATGGGAAGCTTCAAAGGGATCAGTTGAATCAACAAGGAGCAGAGCAAATGAGTTATCTTCTTCAGAACGCTACTCTGATCTCACCGACGACTCTACACTGTTTAATCAGGCCATGGAACTTTCTGGTCCCAGGTGATCTGTGTGCATGTGTATGTACATGCATATATATGTGTGTGTAAAGTTCAGAATAAGTTGGTAAGGATTGGAAGAAATTACCAGCTTGAAGGATCATGCTTAAAAATAGAAGATTTATATTGGTATGTATTCAAATTCAACACAACTTCAGTGACAGCTTAAATTCATATGTTGTTGTGTTTGTTGTACAGGAGCATCATATTAGCTCCTCAAAGTCAGCTATCTAAGCATTTTAATGTAAAGATTTTTCTAATGAAACTTTAAGACATTGACGTATAGATGGATGTTATGTTTTCTTGACAATTCCTCTGGAGCTAAGCTTTTAATAGCACTTTCAACTTGAAAATATATTGTTTTTGAAGTTTTGTGTTAGATTTATACTCAAATGTATATCATGAATAATTGCTTACCTTGTACATAAATTTCCGAATCTTCCTTTGTTTTAGCCTCAAGGGGTTTTGATAATGTAAAAGATAAACTTTAATAATTGATAAAAAAATTATCACATCGGAGCACGGAGATGACTTGTATGGCAAGAAATGTTATTTATGTATACCACTTTTTGAGCTATGTAATTGACGTTATACTCCTTCGTAATAAATATAAGACATATTTACCTAATTTGATTAGATTAATGATGTTACTCACTCCGGTCCTAAATATAGGACCTATTTGAAGAGGTGAGTTTGGTCCTAAATATAATATCTTTTTCTAATTGTTCCCGACTTTTCGCTAAATTATCACTATGACACTATTAATGCTCTTCAATAATAAACAAGCAAGAGAGGGAGGGTAAAAATAAAGGTAGATGGTTAGGGTGCTTTGGTAAAATCACATGATTTTAATTAACTTAACTAACAACCTTAATATAATCAAATTAGGTCATTAGGCCTTATATTTAGGACTGGAGGGAGTAGTTAAGTTAGTTAAAATTACATTATATTACCAATGCACCCTAACTATCTATCTAGGTTAGTTAAAATTACATTATATTACCAATGCACCACAACCATTTACATTTATCCCCACCCCCTTCTCTAGTTTGTTTATTATTGAGGAGCATTCATATGAATAATTTGGGGAAAAGTTGAAAACAATTAGAAAGAGGTCTTATATTTAGAGTCAATCTCACCTCTTAAATAGGTCCTATATTTAGGAAGCAGTAAATTTGTGTCTCCAAATGCTAACCTAAAATACGTCCTTATTCAGTTTTGTTTATTTTAAGTAATTTTTTATTGTAAGTAAATATGTAAGAAGAGTTTTAAATCATAAAACACAAAAAGTACTGATTTTAGGTTAAGGTAATCGGGCCCTACATCTTTGAAGCGAGGAGAGGCTGAATGAAGAAGAGCAACACTCTAACTTAAAGTGATCAGTATTTTTACTATATTTTGCTGTATTGTAACATAAGTAGGATAGAAAGAGCTACTATTAGGCCTTTTTTTCATTATCTTCTCTTAACAAGTTTTGGGTAAATTTTTAGGCGAAAAGGGGCCACAGCAATTTTTAGTTGATACTCCCTCTCTATTTGATAGATTTAACCGAATTGTGTTGTTCAAAAATACAGTTAAACGTAGTTAATTAAGTGCAATAAATATGTAAAAAAAAAAAAAATTTGCTTTCCGAAAGACTATCATCGGCATTTATGTAGAAGAGAGAGAATATGTGGTAGATAAAGGATTTGTAATGGAGAGAGAGCAATAAATGCAATAATGGTTAGGTAACTTTTGTAATTAAATAAGGGTAAATTGGGGAGTTCATACAAACTTTTCAAACATCCCATAATTCTATCTTATAAAGGCGAACATTTCACACTCAATAATTCTATCTTATAAATAGAAAGGAGTGAAAGGATTTATGCGAGTTTGTGAAAGCTTTACATTCATATATGTGTGTCTAATTGTTTCTTTTTTTTTTCTTTTTTCACCTGTTTGTCACATAATGAATAACATATTTCTTCTAAGGTTTTAAGATACAAATTTATTCCGAAAGTTTTCATTCATGAGCTATTTTATCCTAAAAGTTTTTTTGGATTCAAAATTGCCCTGTAAATTTTAAAACATAACAATTTACCCTTTCTCGTTAAAATATTAACCATCAATGTCAATTTTTTAAATGTCAAATTTGAGTCGGCATGTAACAACTCTTTAAGGCTCCAGTAAAGCAATGATCTTAGCTACGACATCTTCAGAAAAGAATCAATTTTCTTTATCTAATTGAAAAAGGATGATAATGTTATAAGGGAAGAAAGGCAAGAGTTAATATGATTATCGGTTTCTGTTCAACAAACCCTTCATCAAGAAGATCCCCAAAACCCCAATGGACAGAGTCATCATAACATGCATACCAATTGACTCTGATTCAGCAGCAGCGGCCATGGTTCTCTTGAAGCTTCTTGTTTTGCCACACTTGTTTGCCGTGCTTCCCTGTATAAGATTATACAGATTGTCCAATTGATGGGTTATCTGACGCTGACTCCTTGCAATACTCGATAACTATCCATAACCAAACATTATAGCGGCAAGAACAAAAACTTAATCAGTAACAAAAACATATCTTACCTGCTATTTAAAAAAAAAAACAAAAAAAATTGCAAGGAAAATTACACCAAGGTCCGAGCCAAGGAAACTAAAATCCGAAAAGTCTCAATGCCTCATAACTTAGCAATGACAACTTAAAGTTCCACCATTGACAAGTTACGGAACAATTATTTAATCATCAATCACTTCTAAGCGTATCATTTAAAGCAGCAAGTTGAACTGTTCACAAGTAATGAACAATATTGTTATTCTTTAGACTCTGTATAATGCGTGGGAGCACACGCAGTATTATTGGAGAGTTTCTCATAACCAATGATGCTGCAGCACATTCTAACTAATTTTTGTTGCCAGGAAAAAGGAAACAATCAACCAAAAATTATCTTCCCAGCACTAAAAAGATAATAGTTTTCAACTTAACACAACTGATCCCATAGCATCCTTGGACAGTCGCTTACACAAATCTATTTTTTAAGTTCCCCATATAATTCATTAATGGCTGCTCCTATATTTATCCAGTGAACTATTCAGTGACACACAGAACAAGTAAGGATTGAACATTTTTTGGGCATCATCATTGCACTTGAAAAACTCAACGCCTAGCTTAAAATAAGATCACTGATCAATGTTGTAAAAACCGGACCGGAAGGTGAGCCGGAGAGGGCATCGGGTCACGGTTCGCACGGTCGGATCGGTCGGACCGATGACGTAATAATTAAGGAAAAATATATGATTTTTAAATGTAAATTAAATATAAACAAATTATGGTTCCTTCACCTCTTAATTTTTAATAAAAGACCATTGACCAAGAAATAAATAGCCATTACAGACTTAGAAAACAATTATTCTTGTCTTTAGGTAAGCAAAACAAAGAAGGCATATAGGACCATTTGAGGATCACAGTTGCAAAAATTTTTGTCGAGATAGAAGAACTAGGAAGTTAAGAACACAAGCAATTTTTATTATGCAAAAAGTAAGAGATAGAATATGCAACTGATAAAAATTTTAAAAGAAATGTAAAATGTAGAAAGACAACAAGTGCTAAATATAGAATAAAAGCTTGGAAGAGACGTTAAACATCAACAATAGAGGAATGGTGATGAGAGAGATGATATTCACCAATTGGTTGGAGTTTTGGAGATCAAATTTCACAGCCCTAAGATTTTCAAATGGTTGTTGGGGTTTTTAATTTGGGAGAAAAATATGAAGCTAATGAATTTGGGTTTCCTTTTTAAGAACTTGGGTTTTTTTTTTGCTTGATTTTATTTTTTTTCATCTTTTTTTTTGTTTTAGATTGGACCGCCCGGTTTTTATAAAACCGCTCCGGTTCCCGGTTTAACTCCGGTTCCCGGTCCAATGTCCGGCTGGAAACGGCCCGATCCGGCTTAACACAATAAACGGTCAGACCATAAAATCCGAACCGACCTATGGAGCGGTCGACGGTCCAACCGGTCGGACCGCCCGGTCCGGTCTGGTTCTTACAACACTGTCACTGATCAATGCTCAAATAGCTAACAGGAAGTAGACTAATGTCATCAAATTAAAAAGACTTCTACAGGAAACTGCAGCTCTCAAAGCATCATATTCAGCCTCACAATGTGAAGATGAATATTCTGTAAGTATGAAAAGATTAGAATCCGTTAAGATACCTCTTCAATTAAAGGCGACTCTTTAGCTAACTGCAATGAAGATGAGGAATTTGGCATAACGGATCCAATTAAGGAGCCATTGCCCAGACCAGTGAGGAAGTAAGAGGTAGGAGCGGAACCATTGCAGGCTTCAGTTTGGAGAGACATATTTTGCTGGCTGAGAGAATTTTTTTTGGTGGCTAACTTTGAGTTCAGCTCCTCAACACAATTTGTAAAATCGTCCATTCTATCATTAAGAGAGGAAAGTTGCTCGAAAAGCTGATTGATAGCTGCCTGCCAAGCAGTATGGGAATGAAAAATAGTTGAAAGCAGATAGATATAAGTTCAGAGATCATAATCAACAGAGACAAGTCTACAGGAACCAGAAAATTACTGTAAGTACCTGATTTGATGTTGTTGGCGAATCCAGATTTCTTTCACTAAACCCACAATTCTTAGAAGAATATATTGCAAGTTTGGCAAGATTCTTGTCCCTTTGATTTGTATATGATTGTGACAAGCTATCAAAGATACGTGTTAATCCATGATGTGTAACAAATATTACTGAGTAATTATAAATCATTTTTTTTAATAGAAGCACAATCAGATCAAGATCGAATGCAAAAGAACTTGATCGGATGTCACAACTAAGAGATTAGAAAAGGTTGAAAAAGTCACAGACCCAAAGTTTCCCAAGAATAGTAATAAATAAATAATCATTGAAATTTTCTGAACCATTTTTGGGGATGCCAAAATTGAGTGTTAGATCACCTTGATCAAAAGAAAGGAGTGTGCGTTGCATATACCAGAATTATTCAAGACAAGTATGAGGGGGTATCAACAAGTGTTAGAACACTTGGAGGCGAGACAAACGATTTTCCTATCAAGAAGAGGTCCTTAAGTGCATGCTTTATACTGATGATATAGTCATTTTGGCTGAATCAAGAGAGGAGATTAAACTAGAGATATGGAGAAACGCTCCGGAGTCAAACGGTTTTCGTCTAAGTGAGAGCAAGACAGAATATATGCATTACAAATTTTAAAACAGATAAGTCAGAGGTGATTTGGAGGTTAAACTTGTAGATCAAACCATCACAAAAGTGACAAATTTTAAACACTTGGGATCAATTAAACAACAAGATGGTGAGATTGATGGAGATGTCAAATTGTCAATCATAGAATTCTAGCTGGATGGTATAAGTAGAGAAAAGCTTCTAGAGTTTTTTGTGACATTAAAGTACCCCATAAGGTAAAAAGGAAATTTTATCGCACCACTATAATACTAACAGTACTATATGGTAGTAAATATTGGGTTTCGAAGGGACAACATTAACATAAAATGAGGGTAGCTGAGATGACGATGTTGAGATGGAAGTGTAATCATACAAAAAAAGGTAAGACTCGTAATGATCATATACGCAAACAAGTTGAAGTAATACCTATTAGTGAGAAAATGGTAGAAAATCGTTTGAGGTGAAGGCCATTGGATAGGCTAGTGAGGAGGGTAGATCAATCAATATGAAGTCTTGTTACAAGATGTAGAGAGAAACCAAAGCAAACACTTAGTGAAACTGTAGAGCGAGATCTTTTCGTTAACAATATATCTAAAGATTTGATTACTAATAAAGCACAATAGCATTGTTGTTGTTGTGTTTTTGGGTTGCCAAGATGTGATGGATTTGAAAAACTTTTTCATTAAGAGAGAAGTACAAAATTGGGTTACTTTGTAGAGCTCCCATATCGATAAAGAAATTTTTGTTATCTTTGAAATTAGATGAGTGATTTCTATAGAAGTCTTTGTCCATGGCTAGATAAGAACTAGATAATTAATTTATAGATATTAAGGAAGTTAATTAAGTTATTTATTTGTGACAAATATGTGTCGATTGCCTATAGTACTCTTTCTAATCATGTACATTGTAACTATCCTTGAAAGAAATCCCTTAAAGTGCAGCCAATAGGGATGCTTTAGGGAGAAAACTAAAAATTTGGGGAACAAAGTATATGGGATTCTTATATTTAGAAGCAAAGTAAACATTTTCTCTAGCTCTTATAATTAGGATCATGGGTAGTACTCCCTCCGTTCCTAAATATAGGACCTAGTTGACTTTTTTGGAGAATCTTAAAAAAGCTAAATATGTTACTTAAAAATTAATTTTCCTGAATTTTTTCTCTAAACTAATTTATTTGACTTATAAGCTAACATATGATCTAATAAAATACAACATACATTATGATTAAGTGGTTCATGTCGCTTCCTTGATTTCTCCAAAAAAAAGTCAACTGGGTATTTAGGAATGAAGGAAGTAACAGATATGGAGAGAGACTGTTTTCTTTATACCTTTTGACATGCTTATTTCTCATGGCTACCCTGTCAGCAGAAGCTCTAGACAATGCTTCTTTCGGGCTTGACACCAAATCCTCATCTAAGCTAAGCTTTGTCTTCAAATCATCTGGCAAGGCCTGTAGAAATACTTACATGATGTGCTGAAGCCGGGAACGGTACTAGTGAATCATGGGAAACTGTCATACCATAATTTCATTTACAAGCTTTTCAAGTTGAATTTGCTCAATGTAGGTACGAGGAATGTAAGAGCCATCCAGACCCAGCTGCTCTGCTACATATTTTACAACCATACGATCTCTTCCATGCACCTTTTTATAAAGTTACTAATTAATTAGCGAGACACATAATGATTACACACCAAAATATTCAAAGTTGAACAAACAAAAAAGAATAAAAGATCAAGATTCTAAACCTGAATGACGGTAAACAAAACCTTTTACTGAATTAATATACAGGTCAACATGGAATAAAGAATTATTAAGTCATTATAAATGAAAAAGAATTGTTCAACATAACAGGCGGTTTCTCTTTAAGCATGTCTTGAGCTTCAGTTCATACCTTCGAAGTCCAGTGGTCTACTCTGTTTGACACTTTATCTGATAAAGATTATTGTTTTAGAAAAATGTTACAAACAACAAAATTACCAAGAACTATCACACTTGTGTGCAATAATGTACAGAAATGTAATAACTCCTAAAATCAGGCATTCCCTCCAATCATACCGTTATGATGACTTAATCAAAATCCAGGATTAATGGAATGCGAATATGTCTAAACATTTGGACTGAAAGGACTTGAGAGATTAACACAGTAAAATCCAACCAATCATTCAACAGTAATAAGATATAAGTTGTAGGCTTCTTTTAGCAATACCTACCTGAACATAATGTCGATTAAGTTGCTCAAGCCAATCTAGTTTCACACAAATCCTATCATCAGAGAATGCATGACTGTCTCTTTTAAGGATGGCGGCGATCGTGTACCCCAAGGCCATCAGTCCACCCAGAAGGCGCACGCTTACCTCAAAAGTAATTCTTGGTGATATAACAAAAGGATTATCTGTTACCCATTCCTGAGAAGTTAAGCATAAGCCATCAGTTAGTTTATACCGTGTTAGAAGTACATTATCCATGCATCAAGTCATACATACTCGTGTGTCGGTAGTATGAAGAGCCATACAAAAGTGAACAGCCAAAGACAAGAAACCTAAATAGCATGCAAAAGCTATGTCTGAAATATCTCTTATCATAGTCAAACAAAAAGGAAAGAAAAAGGCATCAAGCAAAAAATTTTGAGCCTTTTAAATCCGACAATTTATGCAACAGGAAAGCCAATCTCTTGTTCATCATCACAAAAATAATTCTGTGCACCCTCCTAACTTTAGAAAAACAAAAGTACAAGCATCTTCTACATATTAAAGATTATGAATTTAAATTTTAAATGTAAACACCGAAACTATAATTTGTACTCAAATCTAGCTGTATTGCTTGTGATAAGGGAAGAAAAAAAACCAAGATGTAGTCTGATGTCCTTAATTGAAGAGTAATGCAAGAACTTTTTTATTTGAAGGGTGGAAAGCAAAAAGAATGACTATGGAAGGATTAAAAAGGGGCAGGAAGGGAAATGGAATCAATAACCTACATTGCACCAAAAAATGCTCTTCAAGGAAGAAGTTTCAAAAAGGAAAAATTGCTATTACTTTCATATGCAAGAGAATGAAGCCCCTATCTAGTAAAAATAAACATATATTTAGGACAACTTTCCAATGAAAGAAGACTATTACATATACAAGCACATTTATCCTGTTTTCGGCTTCAAACAAGTGTCTGTTATTGTGGAACAATATAAATTCACAGTTAAATATCACAAGTGCAACGTGATATTTACTCATTTATTGATTATTGATTATATTTTGAGAGACATCCACAAATTCCACGTAGCCATCAGACTCATCAGCAGAGTTGATCTGACACTATTCATGCACAGTCAAATTCACCCTTAACTTAAGATAAGGGACTGAGTGGCCTACTAGGAGTAGTGTAGGAAGGGGCGTATCGAGAGGCAAAGGCAGAGACGCCCGAAAGCAAAGAAAGCAAGGGGAGAGCTCATGCCTGGACTATAATTAATGCTAAATTTATTATAATGCAGAATATACTCATCAGATATACTCATGGGCCTGTTTAAAATGCTAAATTTTAATGCAGAATTGCATTTATTATTCTACTTCTGTTAGCTTAAATAGCTTAAATAACAAGGGACCCAGACTTGACGAGGCAAACCTCAAACATCAGACAGTATTTCCCATCCTTATTCCGCATCCGTAGGTATGATTGGCAAGTCTCTGGATCTTCACCAGGAGGTAGAAGATATATGTCATAAGTCTGCTCCGTTGATTCCTTATAATCTTCAGAGAGAACAGCTTTAATTTCATCAACTGTTACTTTCCTTGCTGACTATAATAAATTATACAGTTGATCACTATTCCATCACATAGTATTGGGCATAATGAACTGTTCGGAGCACAAACCTTTAATATGTAGGTAGGATTTTGAAAACCAGTAAATGGATTGAACTTGTTGACAATTTTAATATGTGCTGTCTGAAGATCTGGTTCAATGTAGGCCTTGTACATTGGGTAGACCTGCAAAAGATTATATTTTAGAATTCTGGAAATGGGAAAGCTTTAAAATTCTAGTTCAAGATTGATAGAACATTAAAGCGTAAACCGTCTCAGATATCTGATGGATAATTTCTTCAGGTTCTTGACCAGCACGTTGTATGTCGCGAATAACTCGTTTGACAAGGTCCAAGTGAACTCCACCTGTGACAGATACTCTAAGGTCCAGTAGCGGTCGCAACTTCTCACTCAATGCATAGATGCCCTCTATGATCACAATGCGGGAGCTGGGGACTTCAACTGTTCTGTTATCAAGGTACAATTTACTGTGAAACAAACTGCATCCAGACTGAAATGGACAAATGGAGATCCCAAATTCAAGTGGAGACCCCAAATTTTATTAAACCAATTCGCTTAATTTAGTTACAAATTTAAGGTTCATGTATTTGCTGGAGATCAGAATGTAGAACAAAAAGACCACAAAAAATCCAAGAACAACTTTACGCTCCAGTAAAAGCTGGAATTTAAAGTTCCCACTATATAACCTTCATGTTTGGAGGGAAAAATCTGGAAAATTGGCTGCATATGCATGTGCCTGCTCATGTGTATTTCTATGTGTGTTTCAACAATAAGACAAATGTATCAGAGTATATACAGATATATGCAGACTGAATATTCAAAAGATGGCTTGGAATTTAACCTGTATCCTATGCGTGAACTGGACTTAAAATCATAGATTGGAATGTCAACTGATTTTCCTGCCTTCAAATCATGGACATTCTGGAGCAGCGTGTCATAGTCTGTTAAGCGTGGATCTACAAAAAGAGATGATAGGATAGACCGAAATACAGTGAGATTACTGTCCTAATTCAACATGTCAGCTATCATTCACCTGTTATAGTAAGCAATGCACAAATGTGATAACAAATCAAGATAATTCTGGAATAAGTAAATCCTTGTACTAGACATACAATAATAGGTAACCCATTAAGTAAAAGGATGCGTGAAACGTATGCTATAACATATACAATAACAACTAGCAGATTGGAAATCTGTGAAATTGAAATCACAAAAGCCTTCAAGATACTCAATCGCCTGATAACATGAAAAGTATGCTAACCCATTAAGTAAAAGGATGCAGAAATTGAGAAATTATTTTACAATATAGAGATGGACTACATAATGGAGCAGCTAAAAACGAATTGTGGCAGCTCAACAAGACTTTAATGGACCTAGCTGGGAGCTGATGCAGCAACTATCAATGCAGTGTTTGCAATAACATCTACATTCCTAACATTCTACAAGGGGAGTTCATCTTAGCTCTAAATCACTTCAAAGATTACATGTAAATTTCATGAAAGCTGACTCTAAAAGTAGATAAAAGAGGCCCAGCCTTTCACACATGCATTGAAATGCCAAACAACTTGACTATGGAAAACGGAAATTAGATAACGTAAATGCTAATACAAAGGCATTGAATTTATTTAACATACTAACATAGTTTACATACTAATGGTACAAACGTAATCCCTTCATATCTAGTCTGATTTAGATATGTCTAAGAAAACTTATTTGTGATTGCCGAAAGAGGAAAGAATAAACTATGTCCTTGCTGCTCACCAAATACACTAAAGACATAATGCTTACAGCATCAAATAATACAACTTACCATCGAAGTTCCCATCAACAATTCGACTAGAATCATTGTAATTGTCCATCGAAATGACTGCAATGCCGGGCATGAAGTTGAGTATTTTTTCTGTAAATATAGTCTTACCAGCCCCTGAAGGGCCAGCCAGACCTACCAATATCATCCCATCATTATTCTGGGCTAACAGTTGGCTTGCACGGATTACTATAAAGAAACCCTTGTCAAAGGATAAAAGACCATGGATTGGGACAATCTCGTAGCGTTCAGACTCTTTCCTTTTAACCAGACGAACTTGATCTTTCAAGAGACCTTGGCGCTTATTATTTGAATGTGTGCTGGCAGTATCTTGAGCCATTGAGAAGCTCAACTTCCTTCACACCAATAATAAAGTCATCTTATAATTAAAATGAACAAGTAACAAAAGAATACAGCATGGTCTACAAAAAATCTCATGTTTATGCAGAAGAAGAAACAGCTGTGTTATTCACATCCAAATATTAGATAGGACTCTATGGAATAACTCCTTAGTAGGCCCCAAAGGAAATCTCTCTACACATCCGTTGCAAAAAGACTATATGCAAGCAAAATTCAACAGAATCGTTAATGAACAACGTATAAGAAGCTGCACTATTATCAAGTCATTAAGATTTACCTCAAACTCCATACAAAGCATGAGCTCATAACATAGATTGTGTGAAAAAGTTTAAAAAATTATCAGTTGTGTAAGGATTACGTGAACCAGCAAAGATGATGCCAGAGGTAGCATACTTATGTTCAATATCCCTGAGAACGCCTAATTTCTAAACAAGGCAATCAACTGTCAAGTAATCCATCTTAACGGTTAGTAAAGAAGCAGAAATTTTCCAAGTAAGGAACAGTGCTGGCTTGATATCCCAAACAGAATATTGATATAGATAGAAACTGTATATTTGCAAGCAATCATTAGTGACGAACATGTTGAGTAAGTTTAATGTACATATTCAATTAACAATCATATTATCCCAGCATACTCCCACCACCATTATCATAAATAAGCACAAATAGTTTAGAAGTGTTTAATAGGAGAAACCATAGAAACAGTAAACTCTAACAAACATAATGCAGAAAATTCTCCAAACTCTCTGGGCAGATAGCTTCATGGCTACCACTATCTTATCGTCATAACTTAAAACAATCCCAGAACACATCATGTTCTTCACACAACCTCAACAGAAAAAAAAAAATGGAACAACTACTTCAAGAGCAATGAAAAAAACACCAAAAAACTAAATCAACGATGAAAAATCAACGGAAACCATCATCAAGAAAAAAAAAAAAAAAAGTTTCAAAAATGTTCAAGCGGCCAAGTCTGGATCCATCGCAATGGAGACCGAGAGCAAAACAACGCGAGAAAAACCATCATCAAGAGAGAGAAAAATAATTCAGGGATTACCTTTAAATATAATACCGAGGAGAAAATGCGAATCAAAATTAATCCAATGTGTAGGTGTGTGATGATCGCAGGTAAAAAAAAAAAAAAAAAAGCTCACCGAGGGAGGCTTCCCCAATAAGAGTCAGTGATTTTAGCAATAACTACAAAGAAGGCTCGCCATTATTGAAGGTCGGTTCTGCTATTACCATAATTCTCTCTCTTTCCTCCCATTTCAGAGAAAGGGAAAAGAAAAAGGCTGTGCAATTTTCCAGCGGGAATTCCTGAGAATCTGTAAACGGTCCAAAAGTATAGTAGGAGTACAATGTAAGGAGAGAAATAACTTTTTTTTTTTTTTTTGCATCTAACTGGAGAAGTAATAAGTACATACAAAAGCAAAAACTACCACTAAGTTCCAGCAACATCCATCCCTACAATGAAGGATGGAGGGTGGTGGAACAAGCAAAAGATGTCCTCTAACCTATGCGAAAATTTAGCTAACGTATCCGCTATCTCAATATTCTCTCTTAGTACATGACAAATCTGAATATTCCAATCTCTATGGAACCGTGATCTCACCTCATCAATTATATCCCTAAAGGGGTGGGTATCATCACACCCTCTAAGAACATAATTGATGGCTTCAAGCGAGTCTAACAAGAGAACCACCTTTCTAAAGCCTTTATCCCAGCACCAATTGAGTCCATGAATAACTCCAAGAATTTCAGCAAAAACCGGGGGGACAATAGTTAACTTACAGCTGAAGCCCCCAAGCCACCTTCCATCCTGGTCTTGAGCATAGCCTCCACATCCGCTTCGGCCATCATCCAAGACCGATCCATCTACTACGAGCTTGATTGCATCCTCCATATGTCTATTATATTGTTCATCCAAGTGATCCCCCATCTTCATCATGTGTCCAACTTTGATCAAATCTTGATCAGAGCAGGCCTTGAAGAAAGAATGATCCACATTTAAAGAGGGGGTGTGGTCATTATCACTAAAAACCCTGTTACAGCGTGCAACCCAGATATCCCAACATAGGTAACCAAACAAACTGGACCACGGTATCTTCTGAGTACGGGGCATTCCTGCATCATTTGTGAGATTCCATCTAATCCAATCCACCCTTTGCAGAGAGAAGAAAATCTCCCTCTTGCTTGGAAGAAGAACGGATTTCCAGATTTCCTTCACCCTAGGACAGTCTCGTAATAAATGAAGCACATCTTCCTCTTGACCGCAGCCAACGGGGCAAGTCACCATCACCTCCAATCCTCTATCTCGTCTTAGTTGTGCCGTGTGGGCTCTCCCATGAGTTGCTAACCACATAAAGGATCTGATCTTTTCTGGGACTCTCCATCGCCACAAGGTCTTCCATATGGTGTCATCCTCCAGCCTTGTACCTGTAGATAAAAAAGAATAAGCAGAGCTAACAGAGAAACAACCGTTAGACGCTGGTTTCCAATAATATCTGTCCTCTCCTCTCTCCTCACGGGGTGGGTGTGCACCAACAATCCGGTCAATGATGTGAGTCGGGAGCCATATACCCATTCTCCTCCTATCCCATTCACCGTCTCCCCTCTTGTAACTAGCAACACATTCATTGCAATCAACTAAACTCTCCCTACCAGGAATAAAGGTTATAAGGGGAACATTCATCTCCGACCAGTTATCCATCCAAAAGGAGGATGATCTACCATCCAAGAGAAATAACTTTAAAGGTTAAAGAAAATTTACAATGCTTTCTTTTTATTTATTTACCCTTCCAGCAATATTAGTAACTGATTAGTCCGATTCGTAATGTAAGCATATATAACAGTTAACCTCACAACCTCTAAATAATTATAGCGGCTTTATACCCAGATTCGAACTTAAGACGACTGTAAGTGGAACAACTCATAGTCAGTTGATCCAAACGTTTTAATGGTAATTTAGAATATTTTAATATAACATGTGAGTTTTCTTGAAAAATTATAAAAAATTTAAATAAGTCACTTGTAAATTAATTTTTCTAAATTTTTTTTTAAATTAATTTATTTGACTTATAAATTAATATATAATTCAATAATAATATACCATATACCTTATAATTAAATAACTTTTTTATCTTCTTGGTTTCTGAAAAAAAAAAATCAACACGATTTATATTAAAGACCGACTATTGTAATAATATGTGTACATGAAGTTGCTATTATTTATTTCCCACCTCTATCAACCGCCCACACCTTCATCAACATTACGTGTCATTTTCCAAAGTCCCTTCAAAAATTGTAATACCCATCTTGTCTATTTTTTTTTTTTTAAGTCACTTCCAGTATATTTCACACAGACAAAGGAAAGCCTTAAAACTCATTAACTTTCCACTAAAATCCAACAAATTTACAACTTTACCCATATTAAATATCCACTATACCACATGAAAATAAAGTCAATACATAATAAATTAAGGGTAAATTTGTACATCCATACTCAATATTTAATTAGGTGACTTATATATAGGACCAAATAAAACCTTCTTTCTCTGCCCTATAAATAGGACCAGAGGAGTACTTCCACCGTCTCTAATTATAAGATCCAAGGAGGTAAAATCACATAATTAAAAAAGTGGTTAAGAGAGATTAATATTTCTAAAATAATTTTGTTTTCTCCAATTTACCCTTATTTATGATTGAGTATATAAGAGAGTGAAATGTGATAACAGTGTTATAAATGAGTATGAAAGAGAATGTGAATAGAGAGAATAATGATGGATATAGAAAGAATAATAATGGGTAAAGTGAGAAAAAGCTCATTAAATGATTTGACAAATTTAACTTGGTTCTTATAAAAATGAATAAAACCATTTAAATTTTTTGCTCTTATATATATAGGGACGAAGGGAGTATTATGGAGCTGAACTAATAAATTTTTATATATAAAAAATATTAGTCCCTCCTATTCTAAATATATTATTTATTTAGAAAGTTAGCCTTGGTAAATATATGATCTAATGATTTTTATTAATCATTTTTTAAATTATCCCTATTGTTACTCATTTAATAATAATTAAGTTAGAGACAAGGGAAGGATTAAAAAAAAAGATATTTTGTGTGTTTTAAAAAATACACATTATACAGATAAACATAATTAATTATCCTTAATTTAATTGAATTAGTTAAATATATTTTATATTAAGACTGAAAACAATATTACTCCAACTTTTGAAACATATTACCCCATCTGTTTGGGTAACCAAAACCTAGGTTCTGGAGAATAGCTTCTGAAAAAAAAGCTGATTTTGAAAAAGCTGAAAAAATAGCTTTTGATGAATGAGAGTGTTTGGATGGTTGTTGTGACAATAGCTTTTTTTATGTGTAAATTACTAAAAAGGATATAAGTTTAATGTGTTGGGAAAGAGAGAGAATAAGGGCATTTTAGGTATTTCAATATGACATGTGTAATGATGGTGTTTTCTGTCTCGTAATTCGCGTAAAAGCTGAAAAAAGTAGTTGCCTGTTTGGATTAGCTTTTAGAGAATAGCTTCTGGGAAAAAAGCTGATGTTTAGAAAAAGTAGCTTTTGTAAAAATGAGAGTGTTTGGATGGTTGTTGTGAGAATAGCTTTTTCTGTGTAAATTACTAAAAAGGACATAAGTTTAATGTGTTGGGAAAGAGAGAGAATAAGGGCATTTTAGGTATTTCAATATGACATGTGTAATGATGGCTTTTTTTTTACCTTGTACTTTGTGCAGAAGGAGAAAATTGTAGCTTATTCAAAACCTAGGTTTTGGCAACCAAAACCTAGGTTTCCAATCCAAAATAGCTTTTCATATTTTTTTCAAGTGTTTGGGTTACCTTTTTTAAAACATAGGTTTTGAGTCTAAACCTAGGTTTTAAAACCTAGGTTTTGAGTCCAAACCTAAGTTATCAGAAAAAAGTGTTTGACTACCATTTCAAACCTAGGTTTTAAAACCTAGGTTTGGTAACAAAACCTAAGTTTTGTTAAGAAAACAAACAAGCCCTTAGCCCATTCTCACCAACAGATTTTAATAGGAACTTTTCTCCCGCTTTCATTATTTAAAAACCTTTAAATTATATATTCTTCGGGGCAATAAAATGAAAAATTGAAGCGGTGACTTGACTTCACGAGATCCTTGCTTGTACCAATTTACTACTATTGGGAAAAACTTCTTCTTAATTAGTTGGAGCATTAAATGACATTAGGCTATTAATCAATGGTCATATTATTTGACTAGCTAATAACTACCCCCTCCGTCCCATAATATAAGGTCCATTTTTTTGAATGATCTTATCCCACAATATAAGGTCCTATTTAACTTTATTTGAGTAATAAATGTTTTTTTCCCATTTTACCCATGCATTAATTTTCCCACACATTATCTTTCATCTTCTTTTCATAATTACCCCCTCTCTTACTCATTCATAAATAAGGGCAATATGGTATATTTCCTACACACTTATTGTTTTTAACTAACTCTAACTAATTTTTTAAAAACCTGTAATTCGGTTAAAAAGACCTTATATTGTGAGACGGAGGGAGTATATAGTTAAAGTAAAGAAACTCTTCAGGTCAAAAAAAAAGTAGAGAAACTTTTAGGTGATCCGGTTTGTCACGTCATTTGTGGTCTCCATAATTGCAAACAAATACGTAAGGTCTTATGTTAATATTTTAATCAAACCGGCCCTAAAAAATTATTTGTCAAATAAAAAAAGATTATGTGTTTTCTTAACTTTGCAAATTGAAAAAAAAATATCTAAAACCTAATTGTTTTAGGGTTATAATCAAATTAAAATATCCACATCAGACTTTACATATTTGCTTGTGATTGGGGAAACTACAAATGATGTTGCAAACCTGATTCGGCTAAAGTGTGCTAGTAATTTGTAAATGTATTTTAATTTGACCTTCTGTTTTGTGTAAATCATATGTACTCCCTCTTGTACTCCCTCCGTCCCTAAATATAAGCTTCAAATAACTATTTTGTTTTATTCGAAAAAACTGCTTAAGTTAGTTAAAAGTAATAATTATGTGAGGAATATAATTTATTTTCCAAGTTTGCCCTTATTATTAAAGATGAAAGAGAAATGCAAATAAGAGATAATAAAGATGAAAGAGAGTGCATGGGGAAAAGATAAACAATGGGTAAAATTGGAAAAAATGCAATAAATACTTAGACAACCATAAAATGAAGCTTATATTTTGGGACAAGCCCATTCACAAATATGAAACTCATAATTAGGGACGGAGGGAGTACTATTTATACGACAGAGAGAGAATACTTTATTTGGTTCTATTTATAGAGCATTTCATTAAATTTTTCATGTAAATGTACAATTTTACCCTTCATTTTTTATATGTTGGCTTTATTTTTATGGGTATAGTTGATAGTAAATATGGGTAATGTAACATCTAGAATTTTCTACTATATTATAGCAATTTTTAATTGAATTATAACCACTTTTCAATGTCAGAAGCCCAAAAATACGGAAAATTTAAAAAAAAATTAAATATTCAACCAACCTTCTGTCAGTTGGAATGGGCTTTTCAGACAAACTGAAACAATTTAAAACTTTTTATAAAATAAAGTGGTTAATAAAACAATTAAAGGTAGGCTAACCCTATTAGTGTATCTATTCTCAATTCATAATACTTAGGAAATTTAAATCCCTTTAAATTTATACAATTATATTTTCTATGCTTTCTACTATTAATTAAATAATTCAAAATTTACATCATATAAAAATAACCTTACTTTTTATAACATAATCTTAAATTCTTCATCTAATCTTCTTCCAGCACTCCTGCCTTATCTCAACCATCTCACTATCTATCAGCTTCTCTGTAAAACAGCAGTTCAACGCAGTTTATGTCATTAACTGTAAATTTCATGCACACATTGCCATGTATACATTTTATAAACCTTTGCAAATAATACACTTATACATACTTCCTGCGCTGTATAATCTACCATCCACTATTAACAATATGTTCGTTAACTAGTGGGGGCCTTACCTGCAGGATTTCTAATTATAACATTTAAAGCTATAACATAACTGATCTGGCAAAGGGGGAGCGACCCACCTAAGCCTGGAGTACTCCATAAACTTCTATGTAGGAATTAACAAGGCTTATCACCTTCATGCATAATGTAAACTTGAAACAGATATTATAAAATTATACATGCAATTTGAGTATAATGAGATAAACTGCTACCTGAACTCCAAGCTTAGTCCTTATCTGCTCCTTTTCTTTCCATTGACTTTCTCAACTTATGTTACTATCAAAACCTATTGACATTTAATATAACAGTAAATTAATACCTAAACTTCTATATAATTATTCAGCGTCTCTCTCTCTCGGGGTCCTAATATACTTAATACTACCCCCATTCTTTATATCTTATATAAGTAGATTTTGCTTTGACTATTTTGACCCATTTTAAATTAAAAGGTTATTTGAAATAATTCATTCCAATTAATCATAATTATTCTGATTCTTATTATCATCTTTTCCGAAATTAGATACAAAATCCCAATGATTTAATCATAATTAATCTATTAAATATTACCATCTTTTATCATATATTAATTTCTTATTTTTGTATTATAACTTTAATCTTATTAGAACCATAGCTTACTCTTGATTCACTATTGTCACTGAAAATGTTGTTTAAGAGAACGGAAATAGAACAGAGGTTTCAACTTATTAAATCTAATCCAACAACCAAACCATAATTAAATTTAATTTCTAATTCTATCATTGTCTCCTATTTTTATTATATGATTAAATCCTAGTCTCTACCTAAACCGCTAATCATAAAATTATCAGCAAACATTATACAATCATTTACACATAAATACTCAGAACCGACACAACACAAGAAAAATGCTAAATTCTAAATTCTAAAGTCCCAAAACAAAACACTAACAAACAAATTAAAATTCACGTGACATCATCATCAATCGCATTAAATCAATATTCTATACCATTAATTCCCACAACTCAAATCTTTGTTCTCCCTTCTTATACTCAATTATAAATCCTTACCCTTACAAATCAACTTGCTTCATATACCATTTCTTCTTCTATCCACCAATCATATACCGAACTAATGTTCATCCTTTTCAATAAATTCCATACCTTTAATTTATATTAACATATGTGAAACCTCTATGTTATCAGTCCATCTAGTATTACTCATCATGTCCCATATCACATAATGCCCAACAACAATTTTAATCCCAATTAATCACATTTGATTTCCTAACTTCCAATATCATTCCAAACAACATCTAATCACTTTATCCTACCACTAGAAATCCTTAAGACATTCTCCCTAGACCCAATTGCCATTTAAGGAAATTAACTTCCTAAAATCTCAAATATCAAACTTTTCAATTGAACCTTCAATAACAACTTCTTTCCCCCAATTCCATGGCAATTATTTATAATTTACCTTATTCCAAATTTCCAATTTAATTCACATGTAAAAATAACTAAGTTCTCAGGTTACCTGCAACAACTATATCATTAAGAATCCGGTAACAATGTTCATCCTAGTCAAACAGAATCAATCTCCTAACTTCAGTATTAAATTACACCGCCCTCAATCATCTTAATTTTCTACCTAAAAGTCATTAACAATTGCCATTCTTAAATCATGTTCTAAAGCTTCAGATTATTCATATTTCCCTTAGATGCAGCAAGATAACCATACCAAATCCATGTAAAATTTCTAAATCCCACTTTGTTGTACAATTTCTCAACCACCAAGTATTAGTGCCTTAATCACTTCCTCCTACAACCTCAAATCTTTAATATAATCAATTGCTAACTAAATCATCCAATAACAAATGGGAGCAAATTAATTCTCTTTTCCTTCCAATGTCAATTCAATAACTCAGCATTATAAACTCTATCGAGCATACTTTAAACAATCTTTAATTGAACTTTCTTACACTCTAATTTCCCTCAAACAAAAATAGCACTCACCTTCTTTCCATACATCCCTTTTTATCCATTAGATTCTTATCTACTCTTTGCATCTAAATTTCTCTAAAAATATCTCAGCTTCAATTCCAATCATCTGTCTAAACCTTAGTCAAACTCCAAAAGAAAGGAATCAGTCCTTTCACAATTCAAACCTATTTTGTCCATTTATCATCAACATCATAATACCAATTTCTAACTACTTCAGCTCTCTACTTTCTTAACTTAGTTTCTATTAAACCAATATCACCATTTCTAACCCAACAATCCAGAAATGCAACTCAAATTATATTTTGAACTAAGACCTAACAAATTCATAGAATACCCAATTCAATTCCACCCTTCCATTACATTTCATTCCTAATAAATTAATATCACAATTTCTCTTCTCTTTGCTTATAACGCCGTGACCAGAGCAACCAAGAATTGAAATTCCAGCAAATAGAACCTTCAGTCAACAATAGTAATAACTTCCTATTCCCTCATCCAACTTATCACCACAACAGTTTCCTTTCCCCTTGAACAAACCCATCTGCCAAAGCATCTAAGAGACAAAGAATTGAACATTCAACAATTCAATATCCATTATCTATCAGCAACACCTTCCATTTATATCCCAAAGCAAAATACCATTAATTCCTTTTTACCCTCCTTGGTCGACAGAAACAGGGAAGCAAGAGAAAGAACAAGAACTCCAACTTAATCAAATCTACCTATTCTTGCATCTTTTCCTTATGCTTAGAACGACCATATACCAGAGAAAAGAAAAAAATCAAACAACCACCATAGGACTTGAATTTGACTAGAATAGGGGAAAGAAATAAGGAACTCATTGGACAAAGCAGAGAAAGGAAAGAGGAACATGCTTCATCATACCCTCACATGCATATTCAGGCTTCGATTTTACACCATTAAGCATGAATTCATCACCGTCAGCCATAACCTCCGACAGCACCAAGCAAGAACAGGGAAAGAAGAAGAATTTCTCCAAAATTCTCAACTCACCAAAATCAAACATCCAAAATACTAAGCATGCTTAAAATTACTCCTAATCTCATTTAATTAAAGGTTCAGTTCAGTTTTCAATCGAAATCTCGCCCAAACCGACGGAGATAAACAGAAAACAGACCTGGGACTTTTGAAGAAACTCAGCTAAACCCAAATCATCTCTCAAAATCCCTCACCAAACAGTCAAAATCAAAGCCTAATATTCACCTTTTGTGAGATTATAAACTCTAAACCCCAGAACTTGAATCATTGCCCCCATTTGAACTCGCTCAGAATCGTTCAAATCAAACCAAGAAGAAGAAGAAGATAGAGGAGATGAGCTTACCCAAGAGAATCCCAAGCTTCCCGGGTATTTTCTGCCGTTTCTCGCCGCCAACCGTCGTCGGCCACCGCTGAAGCACGAAGGAACAAAGGGCGGAAGGGAGAGGAATAGAGAGAGGAACTCGGGAATAGATGGAGAAATGTGTGTGTGTGTGTGTGTGTGTGTGTGTGTGGCACAGATGAGAGGGAGTATATATGATGGAACACGTGGAAGTATATTAATGAAAGAAGGTGTTGATATTTTATATGAGAGATTTACCATCTTACCCCTTCTTTTCACTGAAGATATTTTCCAACTAAGGGCAAATATTGTCTTTTTCATTTCCCTTTTCTATTTTCCTCTTAAATGATAATTTTATTTACCATTACATCCATAAATAGACCTGAATTTGTCCCAAAATAATTTCTCTAGATATGCTTTAATTTTCAGATTTATTTATAAGACTTTTTAAATACTAAACAATATTCCAAGGTTTTAAATATTCCCTTATTTAAATTTATCTCCTAGCTATTTTTCCTTAACTAATAAAGAAAATAAACCTTAAAAATTATTAAAAAATACACCTGGCCTCATAAATTTATTAATAAGGCTGTTTAATATCTATATACCATCCCAAGACTTTAAATAAATCCTTATTATCTCTTTTCTCCAAATTAAGTTTTATCTCCTAATTATTTCTCTTTATTTACTAAAGAAAATAAACCTTAAAATTTATTAAAAATGCCTAAATTCCTCAAATTCATTTTTAATGCTCATTAATATTTTAGTTACATTCCTTAAAACCTTAAATAATTCCCTATTTCCTATTTTCTAAAATTTGAGGTGTTACAGGTAAAGTTAGAAAATTGTTAAATTCTATGCTATAATTAATGATATTTAAGGATTTCGTTGGTCTGTGTGAAACATGCTGGAAATGTCCTATAAATAAGACCCGATAATTTTTTTTTGTTTTTTTACCGAATAAAATATCAAATGGTACTAATCTAACAACGTTAAAACTATTCAGATAAAAAAAAACAACGTTAAAACTAAAATTGTACATACACCGTAAGTAATAATAACAATGTCTCTTTATTTAATTATATTAGCAAAGAAGAAATTTTATTAAAGTTGGAGAAAGCAGATTGGTAGTTTATTTAATTACATGCAATTAATAATTTCATATTTTCAAGATATCTTAGAAGTAATATCCCAATAAAGGAATTAAGGTTACTTATGATCATAATGAAGAATACACTCCCACTAATGAAGAATACACTCTCGTAAGTAGGACTAGTCAGTTGTCAGTAACACTGAATATTGATGGAAAAATAAAAAGAAATTGAAGAATACATAAGATTAATATTTTATAACTCTCAAGCTATATAGATGATCAAATCATAGAGAAATAAGAAGTAAACAATTCCTTTTTCTTAGTACAATGAAATGAACAGCTTTGATCATATAATATTCCTTCAGTTCCAAAATATAAGACATATTTACTTAATTTAGTTTGATTAAATATATTAGTTAAATTAGTTAAAAAAATACATGATATTATTAAAACATCCTAATCACCTACATTTATTCCTATTATCCTTCTTTTGTTTGTTTATTATTGAGAAGTATCAATAGGAATAATTTCAGAAAAATGTAAGAAGAAATAGAAAGAACTCTTATATTTAGGAACATACACACATCCCCAAATAAGACTATAGTTAAAAATGGAGGGAGTATATTACTATGTCTTGGGCTTTTTTTCAACCAAAACTCATGCTTCTTCTGAATTCTTCTATATTCAATATTTTAAAAAGGAATTAAAAAAATTAACTCATTAATTTCGTTGATTTTCTATCAATTCGAACATAAATGTGTAATTAGACATAGGAAAATACTAAATACTCCCC
The DNA here is from genome assembly GCA_037074515.1 of Mimosa bimucronata. Lineage (NCBI taxonomy): Eukaryota > Viridiplantae > Streptophyta > Magnoliopsida > Fabales > Fabaceae > Mimosa > Mimosa bimucronata. The sequence continues at coordinate 9,958,744 of CM073447.1, forward strand.
TAGAAGACCATCGAAGCTCCGATTGCTCTATCCACCAAGAACACCCAAGAATCAGCCTCTCATCGCGCCACCAAGAACACCAGCAATCTCCGAAAATATGTTGGCCATGGAAAGAGAGGAGATGTGATAGTATGGGGAAAAGGGAGTTGAAGATGACAGTAATGGAGGAAAAACGAAGTGCCTGTCAATTGTGATGGTGGATGAATGAAATTTGGCCTGAGATGGAGGTGGAATGTGAATGACTGGAGTGTGTATGCTGTGCGAGAAAAACAAATGGCTGAAGGCTGTGAAGAATGGGATCTGGCCGAAAAGAATGGATAATGCAAATGGTGAAAGAAGAGGAGAATGTGTGCTTAAGCGAATCTGAAACTGTGGGTATGTGTGCGACCAAAAGAATGCTTGGTGGGTGAATGGAGATGGAAACACAAGGGAGAATGATGGCAGGTGGAACCATCGGCTTGGTGAATGGAATGGAGGTGAAGAAGCCGACGATGGTGATGGAGGATGGTGATGAAGAGAGGAGGACCATGGTGATGATTTTTGCGATGGTGTGCTATGTAATGGTGAATCAGGTCTGATGCCTCTTGCGATGTATGCAAAATCTTGAGTAAAGATTTTTTGTAACTACCTTGGGCTACATACCACTAGATATAGAGGGTGCTTTACATTTTCTCATCCATACATGTATCAGTCTATAAATGCATTACTTTACCTCCCTAATTTTAGGCAGTGAGTCAATACAATATATTTTCTCCTTAATGGCTCAATATCTCTTTACGGTATTAGAGCATTTATTTTCTTTCTTGTTGGCTTTTTTATAGCCTACAATGAGAAGTTCACTGAGCTCATATTCTTCTTCGAATATTTCTACTACACCACTCACTTCTACAAATTTATCACCATATTATCCATCACATTTTCTTTTTATAAAAATCAATCATTAGAATTATCATATTTGGAACGGTCAGATGGCTACATACCTATATGGAAATAGCTTTTTCCATTTGTTGATGGTATGAATGAGGAACCTATTCCCTTTCTACTAAATGATACACCCAATCCCGGGCATAAAAAATAGCGCTATCAGGACCAATTTGTTCTTTAAATTCTTATTTCTTCTATTTATAAGTCTCATGAGACAACTAATGAGGTATAAGATAGCCAGATACATGTGGCTTGGTCTAGAGCATTTATTTGCACAAAAATCATAGGCTTGTTTATTGCATCTTTATCATCAAATTACCACTCTTAAAAAGGGTTCTGAATCAATTTTAGAGTATTACAAAAATGCTATAATGATCATTGAAGCTTTGAGTACTACAAGAAAACCACTTGATTATAGAGATTTCAACCATTGTCTCCTTAATGGTTTGAGCTCTGATTATGAGTCCATAGTCGCCTCTATTACTACTAGAACAATTTATCCATCCTCTGCTAAACTACTAAGTTTTCTACTCATCCATGAAGCAAGACTCTCACATATACACTTATCATCCACATTTGAGATCGTAGCAAATTTTGTTGTCAAATTCTCCCACCTTCAGTGCTTGTTTAACGAGCCCTCTATGTTCCTTAAGGCAGAGAATGATTTAGTTGATTTAACTAGGGCTCCACAAAAACCTGGCGCCCCGCCAGGACCTGACCTGGCCCAAAGCCAAATAGGTCTTGAGACACATTGGCTGTGAACCATAACAATCAGAACGGGACCAAACCGGACCACCGGGTAGGAGAGGACAAGGGAATAGGTTTTAGGACCAGTAGCCCAGCCCCGCCCAAAAATATTATTATTTTTACTAAAAATTAAATCTTTTAATTAGTTAACACTTTATATTTAATTATTTTTTTACACCATAATCCATATAACTTTATTATTTTTTCTTTTCCCTAATACTTTATTTCAATTATACGAGAGTAGAGACAAAAGAACATTTGCCCTAATCCTAATCTTAACTTCGACACTCTTAGTCTTCACTCTTCAGTCTTCTCTCTGTCAACGTCTCTGCGTCTCCCATCTATCGGCCACTCTACTTTGGCTCATCAACGTCGCCAACCACCGACCGCTAGTCCTTAAAGCTTGGATAAGTGAGTCTCTTCTTTCCATTTCTAGTTTTCTACCCTTTTCTTCCATGATTTGAGAGTTTGGAGAGTTGGGGTTTTTGATATAAGCTTGGGATTTAGGATGTTTCTTGCTATTTCATGTTTGATTTCTGTTAAGTATTGTGATTTCCCTATAAATAAGACCAGAGGAGTATATTACATCCATGTTTATCATATCTCTAAGGATCGATTAATCAATCGATGTTTATCATATCTCTGAGGTTAATTAGGGTACTAAAACAGAGAAAAATCTATCGTATGATAAAATGAGGGACTTTATTTTTTTAATTATATAGTATTTAGTAGTATTATCAATCCAATTTTTGAAATGGTATGGTGGGAGATGTGACTTTTTTAATATGACTTTTACAAACTTAAGATTGTGTAGAAGTCACATTGTATTATGTGATTTATATTTTATTTGAATTAATGGTAGCAGAAGTGACCTTTTTTAATTTTACTTTTGCAAATATGTTTGGATGATTATTTTAAAAATGGGATAAGGGCCTAAAATATCCCATAAGTACCCACGAAGTTACAAAAATTGGGCAAAACTGCCCCTCCATTAACAGACTATAACTGTCAACCCCTTTGATCGTTATATGCAAACGTGGCATACATATGTAGCATCCACGTCGCCCTATGTGGCATGCCGATGTGGCATCAACGTCATCTTCATTTTTTTCATGTCATATATTAATTAAAAAAATAATTAATATATTTTTTAAACATATTAAAAAAAGAAGATAAATTTAGTTGCCAAATATTTTTTTTAAATTTTGTTTTAAAAAAGTTTGACATGGAAAAATGAGGATGACGTAGATGCCACGTAGGCGTGCCACATTTGCAACTTTCAGTCAACGTCATTGACCGTTAAGAGGTGTTAACGTAGGGGCTAAATTGCACCATTTTTATGACTTTTGGGGTAGATTTGGCCCTGAAAATACTTCCAAACACTGGTATCCTTTGCTGGAAACTTTCGAGGTATTTTAGGCCCTTATCCCTTTTTAAACAAAAATTAGAAGAGAAAATGACTAAAAATGACATGATTCATATTGAATAATACACATATATAATATGAAAATCAAACTTATAAACAAAAATCAAAATATTCATGATCCTGTTTGTAAATCATTTCCAAAATGTTGCACATAGATCAAGAAAAATTTTACACTTCATTAGCTTTGACTTACAATTCATAAATTTCCAACTTATTGAGATATACTAAAAAGAAGAAGAATGTGAACATGATTAAATATAGTTAATAAAAAAACTTTTATATAGATTATAAATAATAACAATATTTCATTGGTAATATAGGTTAAATAAAAACTGAAGTGATGGAGATGATAAATTATTGGGAGGAAAATAAGAATGAAAGATAATGGTGGTTGCCCAGTAGGGTAATAGAGTAAATGTGCGATACCCTAAAATTTTGAAAAGAGATAATAAAGAAATATTTAGAACTAAGTGATGTTATTTTAAAACTAAAAAGCCTTATAAATAAATATATGGGAGTAAACATATATTGAGGATTTATTTTAAGAATTTAATTTCGAGATCAGATTTAATTATAAGGTAATTAATATTTTAGAAAAAGGACAAAATGAAAAGAAGAAAGGTTGAGGGAATAAAAGGACATAATTGCCCATAGTTGTAAATTTCTGTTACTTATAATAAGAGGGGCAAAATGGAATCAAATTAAAGCTTATTAGAACTTAGTTTGAAGTAGAATATAAGAGGTGAATCGGTTTGTATGTGTAATTTGCGAAATTTTTTGTGGGTGCCCTGTTTTGGTTCTGGGGAAAATTCCAAATAAACACCCTTTGAATATTAAAAGGACAAAAATGTACTTCTAATATATAAAATGACATGAAAGGGATCATTCTCAATTTGAGATAAACAATTTTAAGGCAAAAAGACCAAAATACCCTGTCTCTATTCACTTTCAAAGTGAAGTGGTTAATGGTTATACTAGAGTGGTTAATCGCTATACTGAAGTGGTTAATTGCTATACTAGAGTGGTTAACGACTTTCACAAATATAAGGGTATTTGAGCCCAACTAATAAATCAATGAAGTAGTTAATGGCTATACTAGAGTGGTTAATCACTATACTGAAGTGGTTAATTGCTATACTAGAGTAGGTAACAACTTTCACATAGTGTTGTAAGAACCGGACCGGACCGGGCGGTCCGACCGGTTGGACCGTCGACCGCTCCATAGGTCGGTTCGGATTTTATGGTCTGGCTGTTTATTGTGTTAAGCCGGATCGGGCCGTTTCCAGCCGGACATTGGACCGGGAACCGGAGCGGTTTTATAAAAACCGGGCGGTCCAATCTAAAACAAAAAAAAAGATGAAAAAAAATAAAATCAAGCCCAAAAAAAACCCAAGTTCTTAAAAAAGAAACCCAAATTCATTAGCTTCATATCTTTCTCCCAAATTAAAAACCCCAACAACCATTTGAAAATCTTAGGGCTGTGAAATTTGATCTCCAAAACTCCAACCAATTGGTGAACATCATCTCTCTCATCACCATTCCTCTATTGTTGATGTTTAACGTCTCTTCCAAGCTTTTATTCTATATTTAGCACTTGTTGTCTTTCTACATTTTACATTTCTTTTAAAATTTTTATCAGTTGCATATTCTATCTCTTACCTTTTGCATAACAGAAATTGCTTGTGTTCTTAACTTCCTAATTCTTCTATCTCGACAAAAATTTCTGTAACTGTGATCCTCAAATGGTCCTATATGCCTTCTTTGTTTTGCTTACCTAAAGACAAGAATAATTGTTTTCTAAGTCTGTAATGGCTATTTATTTCTTGATCAATGGTCTTTCATTAAAAATTAAGAGGTGAAGGAACCATAATTTGTTTATATTTAATTTACATTTAAAAATCATATATTTTTCCTTAATTATTACGTCTTCGGTCCGACCGATCCGACCGTGCGAACCGTGACCCGATGCCCTCTCCGGCTCACCTTCCGGTCCGGTTTTTACAACATTGCTTTCACAAAAACAAGTATAACTAATGAATCAGCGAAGTGGTTAATCGCTATATTAGAGTGGTTAATGGAGACAGGGGTATTTTAATCTTTTTCCCTTAAAATTGTTTATCCCAAATTGGGAACGATCCCTTTTATGTCATTTTGTATATTTGAGGTATCTTTTTATCCTTTTGATATTCGAGGAATATTTATTTAGAATTTTCCCTTGATTCGTGATGAGGAAGAAGTGATAGTGTTAGAACTGAATTAGAATCACACCTTGCGTGTTAAAATTATGTGGAAATTATGGATTTTCAAAATTTCTCAAAGGTCTTCTGTTTGGTTTGATTATGACTTTGCTCTGCTTTTATTTTACTAGTTCCGATTAACTAGTCATGATATAGAGATAGGATAAAGGTGCAATTTAGTAACGAATAATTACGCTATGTGCACTCAACAGAAAAATGAATTTTGTGTACACATTTTAGTTATGAAGAATAAAACTAGGCGCAAATTCGGTAACGCAGTGAACTTGACCTACGTTAACCGTTAAGTTTGACCATAGAAGCTGATGTGGTAGAACTGAAAATTTTAATTAAGGACTAGTGGTAATTTAAGAAGTGATTTTGTGATTAATTAAAGAGTTTTGAGAGTTTTATAAATAAATTCTAGAAACTAAAAGTTTCTTTTGGACTTTTAAAGGCGTAGTTTCTCCCTTAATTTGGGAAAATTAGAGTCAGAGGAATTATTATTTGACCCAAAAGGGATTATAGTGGGAGGAAATTTTTAGCTGGTAATGAAGAAAATTTTTAAGAATAGAAGGGATAATTTTTTGCCTAAAGAAAAATACAATAGATTAGGTAAAGAATTTTCTATTATGTCCTTAAATCTTCGCAATAGGATATATTCTTTAAGCCAAAAATTATCCCTTCAATTCTTAAAAATTTTCTTTATTACCAACTAAGAATTTCCTCCCACTATAATCCCTTTTGGGTCTAAAAATAATTCCTCTAACTCTGATTTTCCCAAATTAAGGGAGAAACTAGGCCTTTAAAAGTAAAAAAAAAAAAATTTCATTTTCCTGAATTTATTTATAAAACTCTCAAAACTCCTTAATTAATCACAAAATCACTTCTTAAATTACTATTAGTCCTTAATTAAAATTTTCAGTTCTGTCACATCAGTTTCTGTGGTTAAACTTAACGGTTAACGTAGGTCAAGTTAACGGTGTTACTGAATTTGTGCATAGTTTTATTCTTTATAACCAAAATGTGTTCATGAATTCATTTTTCGGCTGAGTACACTTAACGTAATTGTTCGTTACCTAAATTGCAGCTTTAAACGTATACAGAAGGTAGAATTACAGCTTCAATTGAACAGGCCCTGACAGTCTTCTTATTGGCCTACTTTACAGTAAGAAATCTTGTAAAGGCTTAAAAGCAATTCTCTCTTCAATAACCAGAAATAAACAAGTTAAATACAAACGTTTATTTATGGAATATTGGCGTACTTTTCTTTTTTTTTTTTTTTTGGTCAACTGAATATTGTCGTACTCTTCCAGATAGATAAGCAATGTTTGAATTCACCGTGTTGCAGAGTTTCAAACTTGGTAGCCTTGCAGCTTCTTTTGTACTTAAATTTATTGTTTACCGTAATCCAAATCAAGATATTTAAGTCGAACAAAATGGGTCAGTTCTTGGTTCAAGAATGGTCTTAAATAATTTCTGAAATAGTTTTTATTGGTTGTGAAAGACCTACTACAAATCGGAAATTTTGGTATGCAACATTGCGGTCTTTGAACAAAATCGGGAATTTGCCTTTCATAATGGCCCTTTTGCAAAACTCTGTTGCTTTGGGAAGGAAATGGGCCTGCCGTCACTTAAGCCCAAACATCTAGGTTTAAACTGATCTTCTACTTTGACCTAGTATCTTAATAATAAGAATCAGATTATTGATGTAATTCTTATTTATTATGATTCCATAATTATAGGGATATGATTTAATCAGATTTTATTTATTATGATTGCATATTTCTGGGGATATGATTTGATCAGATTTGATACTCTCTTCCCCATCTTGTATCTGTAAATGTACCTGATTATCTTGAATAAAAATCAGAGCATTCTTTCTTGCTCTTTATTTCAGTTTGGTACTAGCTGTCACAATTATACAACCTCATCTCATAGTAGTTTCTTCACTTTTTTGGTTATATCAAAATTTTCTTTAAAAAAATATTTGGGAGGTATATCATTGCACCCTCCACGTCCTTCTTACCGGAAGTCCCCCTTCCAAAAGATTGTAAAAAAGAAAGTTAATAGGTTTTTAATTAAGAAATTGGGAATTTTAAATGATTAAGGAAGCTTGGTGTGTTTTGAACATTTTGGAACGTATGAATCTTCTTGATGGTGATAAAGAAATTAGATATTTATTGATACACATAAATGTTAATTGAAGTGGATTATTTTTTATGTTAAATAAATTGTGGTGTGTGGTTTTGTGGTTTGTTAGGAATTTGGGAAAAAGTTGGGGAAACTTTTCTATTAAAGCTACAATTTTCAGGAATTCGGTGGGGGTTAGGTCTTGATATGAGGAATCAAAATTCTCTTGATTTGAGGAATAAAAATTCTAAGTTTTCTTGTTTGATGTTTTAAAGAGATTCTAGTCGGTTTTTCTTTTATAAGATGTCTGTATGATAATGGGTCTTTGATAATTATGATTTGGGGATAATCAATTGCTAAATGGTATGATGAGCATGGAAGTGGAGTTCAAACCCAAAATTCCCTGTTTGACGTGTGTGTTGTCAGTCAAAATGGGAATTTCAAATAGTAATTAACTAGAGTGGTCTAAAACAGTGGAGTTATGTGATTGTGATGTGTGATGCTATAGAATGATTTTGTATAAATTAGGAATGGGTTTTGTGGAATGGGATTTTCTATCTGTAAAACTTTATAAAAACTGGCCGTTTGAGGCTGTTTAAGGAAGACTTTTACTTGGAATGAAATATTATCATAAACTAAATTGCAATCCTTTTCTTGTTTATACATGTTAAGGAGTCATACAGTTTTAAGAATTATGTCAAGAATTTCTTTGCTATAATGAATTTCATACATGTGAGTATGTCTGATTTTGATTTGGTTTCTTAGGAGAATATAGGCGGGATAAGAGGATTAGAGTGAACTATAGGATGTTTACAAGTTAACGAAGTTGTTAGATATAATGTTGTGTTAAATAGAGGATATATACCCAATGAGACCAAGTTATGGTGTCTAGAATATAATTCTTAAATCTGCTTGAGGAATTATAGCTGAAGGACTAATGTGTCAAGGTCATAAGAGAGGCTTAGGAATTTGATTACTTAATTCAAGTACATGTTTAATTATAACCTCTCTTTATCTAAGAATTTCATGATAATTCTGGGAACCATGATTGGTGTATATATAAAGGGAATGGGTATGTAAGTTCTATGTAAAGGTTATATGTGATTAAGGTGTAATTAAAGACTCATAAGCCAATGATTCTCGAGCTGCAGTTTTTCTGAGTTTCTGTGATGAATATTTCAGATTTAATAACTTGGTCAAAATAGTAAGAACTGATTTTGAAAAAATGTGCCAGGAGATTATTCATTATAGACTTCCAAGTAATAATAACCTATGATTTTTATTTAAATATTTTTGAAGTAATTAGGCCAAAATTCCCATAACCCCTTTAACTTTAGGCGAGTTGCACATAAACCCCCTCAACTACAAAAGTTTAAATTCCACACCCTCATCTTTAAGATTTTGACCTCCACCCCCTACCATTAAAATGACCGTTAGATTTAACAAAATTCATGCCATGTCATATAAGCAAAGCTTATGTGGGAGATGACATGTTATTTCCATTTATTTTATTTATTTATTATGGCTTAAAACTTATAATCACACACAAGGGCAATTTGGTTATCCAATTTGAAAAATAATCCCAAGTATTCCTTAATATCTGGGTGCTATCTGGGATGTGTTTTTATTTAATTATGTTGTGGTAAAGCATTATAATCTTTTCCTTCATCCATTCGTTGCTGATTTTTGTGTTCTTGTGGCAGTTATATACTCTTTTTCTTTTCAAAAGTTGAAGGAAACGGTGCAGACCAGGAGGCGTATTTGTGAGAGATGGAAGGAGACGAAATACAATCATAAAAAATATATTTAGGGAAGAAAGTTTCAGATTTAAAGAATGAAATAAACAAAGATGAATCTTGGACTCATGAAGATAATTAGAAGTTAAAAAGGGTTGTAAATAGAGCACCCAAGTGAGTTGCAGATGGAGAGAAAGAGGATTATTCAGATCGAATCACCAAATTGCACTTGTGTGTAATTATGGGTTTTAAGTTGGCCAAAAAAAAGTAATTATAAGTTTTAATCCATATTAAATAAATAAATGGAAATAACATGTAATCTTCTATAAGCTTTGATTATATGACATATCGTGAATTCTGTTAAATCTTACGGTCATTTTAACGATAGGGGGTTGGAGATCAAAATCTGAAAGATCAGGGTGTGGAATTTAAATTGTTGTAGTTGAGCGGTATTATGTACAGCTCACATAAAGTTAAGGGGGGTTATGGGTATTTTGACCAAGTAATTATTAGTCAAATATTAAAAATAAGAAAGTTTAATTAGAGAAAATTACTGAAAAGCAACCTTTGGATTTTCAAGGTTTGAGATAGTATTGACAAATCCTAATTTTGCCTAGACATAAGGGATGGAGTAGTAATAAGCACTTTAGGATCTGAAAGAGACGTATAATATATATATATAGTTTAGACCCTAATCGAAAACCTATAAATGATTATCGATTATAATATTTGTGTTGAGTTCATCAATATGGTAGAGAGGAAAAGAGCTGGTTTAGGACTTGGTTCAGGACTAATCTAGTATCCAGGTAGCGGTTTTATTATTATTGATTATATATAAATAATTACATAATATCTGTTTCAAGTTTATATTATGCGTGAAAGTGATGAACCTTGTTAATTCCTATATGGAAGTTTTACTTTCCAGTTTATGGAGTACCCCAAGGCTAGGTGGTTAGCTATCCTTTTGCCAAACAGATTTGTTAAATAACTTAATAGTTATAATCAGAAACCTTACAGGTCCAATTATCCCACTATTCAGTAAACATATTGTTAATAGTGGCTGGAAGAGAATATAGCATAGGAATTATGTGTAATTGTAACATTTGTACAAATTTATGAATTGGATAAGGACCTAAAATGCCCCCGAAAATATCCATAAAAGGGCACTGGGCGTTTGAAAATTTTTTAAAGGGTAATATTATCTTAGAAGTTATAAAAATGGGGTAATATCATCCATCCTTTAATTTTGATCGTTATATTTGACTTTTGACTTAATATATGCCGAGTAGATGCTGACATATCATATATTTTTTCCACGTAGTTACCACATAATATGTCACGTCATTTTCACCCTCCACCAAAAAAAAAAAAAAAAACTTAAGAATACATGGGATATGAATAATCTAAAAAAGAAACCCTTTTCGTTGCAAGAAAGCGTCCAACAACTCTCCACCATCTTCATTCAATCTTTTCTTACCCTCATGGACTCCAACCACACCGCTTCACTAGAAACAATCCGAATCATAGAGAAAAATCAGACACACTTTTGTTCTGCCTTATTCATTCTCACCCACTTCTACAACCTCCTATAACTCTTATTCATTGTCCTCAACAGAATCTATCCTCTCTCAAGCATCAATGTTGCTATCAGGAAGATTGGAAAAATAGAGGAAGGCAATGAATCTACCACAACAATAAAGTCTTTTTATAAAGCAACAAAAACAAAAATTACCATTCAAAACAATCATAGTAACACAAACGATTTTTCTGATAGGTTTCAACGCACAAGAAAGAAATGATAGTGAAATAGTGAACTGAAATTGGAAACCAGGGAGCTAGTCGCTGTTGAGTTTTGCTTTACTTAGATATTCTTGTAACTATCAATTTCACTTGGCTCTGCTTCAACTCTTGGGGGTTTTAGTCAAAATTTCAATCCCTTGTTCAAGTTCATTTCCAATCGAACCACGAGGAGAACCAAAACCAGAAAATCTCCATTTTAAATCAGGCTTAACATTACTCAAAGAAGATGACTAAAAGCATGATGAGATTTCTTGCTTCGATTGGTTTGATTGGGTGGTATGAGCGCGACAAAATTAAAGCTGTCGACGGATGCTGAGGAGATTGAATCTGACGGGGCTGAGAGCCTGAGAGAGAAGCAAGTTGGAGGATGGAGGACAATGCTAAAGTTGTAAATTTAAAAGGTTATTTCAGAAGTGCTTTTTTTTTTTACCATGAAAATCTGACCTTAAAAAAATGAGGTGGAGTCTAGTAGAATTGCTATCTAAGCATCTATTTAGTCAAAAAAGACGTTGACTGCTTGGGTTTTTAAAGAAAGGGCGAATTCGCCTTGTTTTCCAAACTTCTAAGGTATATTTGCTCATTTGAAAACTTTCAGATATCTAGTGGCCTTTTGTGGATATTTTCAGGGTATATTAGACCCTTATTCCATTTATGAATTATTATACATGATAATGAATAAAATAAAATTCTAATAAGATTCTTTGAATCTCATTCTTTTTTTATATATATTTTTATAGAGGAACAAAAGGACTGAGGTGCTTTTGGTAGATGGTAGTATTGAAGAGTATGAATGCCTGCTAGCTTCATTGCATTAATAGTTATGATTATTAGTTATACTCACGATAGATATAGTTTTATGTAAATGTAGAAATATTAGAATTACTACTACTTTTGGCTCCTCCAAGCACTATTAGATAAAGTTAAGTATTGATGACCGAATCTGGCTACTTAATTGGTTTATAACCACTTAAGATTTTTAATAATAATTTTGGAATGAATTCAATTTATTAGAAAAACCCATTTCTTCAAAGTGTTAATATTATGTATATTCTGAAAAGAAAAAGTTTTTAATTTATTCACATATTTGAGCCTCTGATAAAGATAAATTAGTAGTTAAAATGCCTAGTATTATAAAATTAGGTGTTACAAAATGAATCCAATCAAATGTGTACAATCTATAATTTCTTTTCCTGCCAAACGCGTTTCTCTGTAAAAGCGTCAAAAAATAGATTCAACTCCATTGTACCATTAGATCAAAAGTATTTCTTTTTTACCGCTATTCCAAAAATGAAAAATAAGCAAAATCCTACTTATAGCTATTGGGACGGTCAATTTGATTCCAAACACAGCCTAAGTATTATCAGTCATGCCACGATAAAAGTAGTTTAATTTGATCAACTTGCTCTAATTAAAGTAAACACTTGATGAAAGAAATCAGAGGATAAGGAAATTGACTGTATGATTCTATTCTCTCTTTTTATATTCCCGGCTCTTTTTTGATTTTGTAGAATAACAAATAATGAAACATAACAAAATAATGTTTTTATTTTTTATTTTTTTCAGAACAATTTTTTTAATAAAAACACGTGACTAGAAACAATCTTTCAAAATGTTTTCTATTTTTTATTTTCAAAATGTTTTCTGAAAAATCAATTACAGGTCTCTCGGGCCATTGTTCATGGGGCTGAGAGTGACGAAGGGCAGTAGCTTTTAGTTGATTTGATTATTGTTGTTCTTGTATATACGACTTCAGCTTGTATTAAAAAAAATCAATTGCAGGCCTTATAAGTTCATGTTATCAGTCTTTGTAAATTAATATATCATCAGAAAAACAACTTGTATAAAAATGTAAATTAAATTGTGTAAAAAAGGGAACAATTGTAAAGTTCATATTTCTGACTCTTGACTTGCTTATAACAACGCAGAATATAATGACACTAACAACATTTTTCTTTGTGTTTGTTGACCGAACAAATTAAACACATACAAACCAATCTCACACGTTAACTTCTAAGTGTTAACGAATCTGCAAGTCGTCCTGACTTCTCCATCAACAAAGCTTTCTTGATTCACAATATTCCCCATCTTCACCATGGAATCTGAGAATTGCTGGAAAAAAACAACAGGGTCTAAAGCATATTTCTTCACAAGCTCTCTTGTTGGAATCCCAAACACACTCGAATACAATTCTTGATCTGAGTTAAGCAGTCCCTGGCCTTTCAAAAGCAAGTGGTAATAAGAATTGTCAAACAGGTTAGGGGTCACATAATCCAATGCGGTCACATTATTTTCTGATGACCCTCCTTTTGTTAATGGACACATAGACCTCAGATCCTTCAGGTGACTCTCAGAGATGGCGTCTTTTTCTGAAGTAAATTCGAAGTCGCCGTAAATCCTTGACCGGAAACTTTGACACCGTGCCATGCCGATCGTATGAGCCCCTGTAGGTTTTATAATAACAAAGTAACATAAGGTTTGAAGAATAGTTTTAGTGCTCATCTAGGTAATGAGTACCAAAATCTGGGTTATTCATAGCTAATCTGGATGGTTCAAATAATTGCGTACTCTTTTTGTTCAAAAAATTATTTGAAGTGTCTATACAGATCATAATTGACAGTTTTTTCAAAAAAAATAAAAAATAAAAATCATAAGTTGATGAAGATTTTAAATTTGAATAATTGAAATTATATTTGAGTGTTGTAGAATCTCACTACAACCATGAGCACCAAAATTGGCTCTGGTATGAAGAAGTTAGATTATGCTTTGTGTAGTTATGAAGAGCACAAAAGGATGGGTGGGTATATGGTTACCTGAAAGAGCAACCATGTCAGTGACTGATAGCCCTTGATAGAGGAACTTGGAAATGATGGAGAGAAGGGTGTCATCAGGATTTGGAAGGTTGGTGTTGGCAAGTGCAAAACTTGCAGTTTTTGAATCCTTCCTTCCCACTGGGACATCCCAGTAAGGTCCACCAACCTACACCAAATAAGAAGAATATGTATTCAGTTTTCTACATATACTTTTATTAGGAAAATTGGTGAAAATTCCTTGTTCAACAATTTAATTGGTTTATAAGGACTTAGATTCGGATACCGGTATTTTGTGTGTATGAAATCCTTCATAATACCGGTGTTTTCTTCATATAAAATTATATCAGGTCCTTTTGGTCAAAATAATTTTCAAATGGAAACTTCTCACTGAATTTTTAATTATTTTATTTTGCATATATGAAACAAAATAATTATGTCAAACACAAAAGGTTGAATTATTAATAATAATTAAGTCCTCAAAAAATTAATTTCTACTAAATGAGTTGCATATATGAATTCAAACAATTGCAAACAAAAATCTCAGTTAGAAACAGAGAGCTACATTTTAAAAGTTAAATGCCTTATCTAATAAATGGAATTCTTAAATTTATGGTAGTTTGAATCAATATTTGCAACTATGGTCAAAAAAAAAAAAAAAAAAATCAATATTTGCAACTTATTTTCAACAACAACAAAAATGGTCCGGAACTTAATGAAATGTTGTTAATTCGCCCTTTGAACCTAACATTAGTTCTCCTTTTATATATAAACATATACCAGAATGACAGCGTCTCTAGCAGCAATAGTGAGGAGATCAGCACAAGAGACAATTCCAGGGCATTCAGATTCGACCATGTTCTTTATTCTATCAATCAGATCGAATCCTTTGAGAGAGTTAATGTTGGCAGACGCTTTCTTTTCTCCTTTCAATGTCACTGTATCGTCCAGCAAAATTGATCCATCGCATCCCTGAAGATTCACATATTCCACCATACATATAATATATTCTCATCCACAGTATATAATAATACCCCTCCCCTCTCTCTCTCTATACTTATATGTATGAAAGGTTTTATTTAAGATGTGTTAGTTGTGGAGAAAGCGTAAACAATTGTCATCAATATGGTGTCTAACCTAGTACCTTAAAATATATACAAATATATATATAGAGAATATATACCTAATCCTAGTACGGCACTCGAAATATTCTATAAACACCTCAACAAATACCATAAGTTTTGTCTTATTTAATCTACATATACATACATATATAACAGTTAAGGAAAGCATAAACAATATATACACACATATATATGGTTTTATTTAGACTAAAGTATATTTTTAGTTCTTTAACTTTGTACAAAGTTTCATTTTGGCCTCTTATTAACTTTATACGGTGTCTTTTTAATTATTTTTACCCTAATATTATTAACAAAAAATTGCTGATATTGAGATTTTAAAAATGAAAAACTTTTTTAATGCTGACATATTAAGTTTAAGTTACAAAATTACAATCATCGTTTCAAGAAAATCATCATTTAAGACTTAAGTAAGATGTTAAGGTTTAAGGACTCAAAACATGTTTTTTTATAAAGTTAAGGGAGACAGAATGAAATTTATTTGAAGTTAGAAAACTACATGTGTACTCTAACATTTTATTTAAGATGTGTTCGTTGTTGTAGAAAGTGTAACAGATGTCATCATGTTGGATAACCTAGTACCCTCATAATATATATAGAGAGAGGGGGGGGGGGGGGGGAGTGTACACCTAATCCGAGTACAGTCATTTGAAATATTCTATAAGCAATGCATGAATGTCAAAGAACCAGGACTCATGTGAAGCATAAACACCTTAACAGAGATACCAACTAAAGTTTGTCATATTTAATATACATAAATGTGCGAGCGTCTATATATATATATCACAATTTAATTATATCAGCCTACTAACATGGACTTATTAATTTGATGAATGAGTCAAGATACCCAGCTATATATATATATTCCCTTTTCAGCTTTTTAACGTAAGACCTATTAATCTAATTCGATTATATTAAAAAAGTTAGTTGAGTTAGGAAAAAATTGATAAATATGATAAGCATGCCTTATATTTCCGACCAAAATTAACTCCCTAGTTAATTCCTACATTAAAGACCTGAGGTATATTATATTATATTATATTATATTATATTATATTGCTAAGTTTACAGAAAACTTGAGCTCACTCCAAAATTTTCAAGTTAAAAAACTTCAACTATTCATGAATGTCTCTCAAAATCTGTATACCAAGTAATATTTTACAATTATGACATAATTATGTGAATCTAGATCCTTAAGTTATGAGATCTCCCAAGTTTGTGCGTGCGCACATGTGTTTCATGTTTTGTACATATATTAAGACTGGTAAACTTAGAATATTCACTAACTTTACAGCATCCAGATCCCACCCTCAAGTTTAAGCTCTCCATATATATAAAGTACAAGTTTAGTGTGTGTGTGTGTGTGTGTAGATTAGTTAAATGCGTAGTAAATAAGGAAATGAAGGATCAGACCTGGACAAAACAGTCATGGAAGTGGAGACGAAGAATCATGGCAGCATTACGAGGATCAGATTGAACAGCACACTCGGTTTCCTTGCGAATAACATCAAACACAGTGGGGCAAGACGAAGCATAGTAATCAAGTCTCAGTTCAGAAGCCTCACATCTAATAAGAACATGAAGAACAACAAGAAGACAATAGTTTAAACCAAAGGAACAATAAGGTCTCGTTTTAGTTGCCATTGTTGTTGTTGTTGTTAAAGACTAATAACAATATGAGAGAAATAATCGAAATGGAGAGATGAGATGGGTGGGAATGAGACTAATGAGAGAGCTTTATATAAGAAAGTTCCTAGGAACAAGTAATGTATGTGTTATGATTATTGATGGTGATGAGTTTTTCCTTTTCTTTTTGGTTTTGTTTTTGGTCAGAGATTGATGACGAGTTTAAAGTATTTTGAAGGAATAGGGTTTTCTAAAGAGTCAACAGAAGATACAACTAACATCTATTCAGTTGGCGGGAGTTTCTGTGCCTAAAGCTAAGTAAACATTCTCTAGACACAAACATGAAATAATTATAACTGGTGAATATATTTATATTTTAGATTAAAATTAAATATAAATAATATTCTAATATCTTAGTTTATATTTTTAAAAAATTATTATCCAAGTTCTTATAATTTGAACTCATTTTTAATTAAAGTCCTTATAATTTTTTCGTTTTATGGAATCTTTATAGCTTTCCCAATTATAGATATTGCTACCATATTTATAACTTGTTAATTTGTAAGAAAAACATTTTCGTAGCTGATAATGTAGTAGCATTTTATTAAATATATACACCTGGATTATTTTTTAGTATGTATCTAAATAAAATCAAAATCAACTATATTATAAGTTATTTATAGGTATAACCATTAAGGATAACAATTTTATGTTAATAATCAAAATATTTTATTGTTTTTTGAAATATTTTTAATTTCGTGTTTAGCGTCAACCTTAGTAAACTTTCACATCATTTTCATTTTCCGATAGAAAAATTTAATCATATGTGTTAATAATTAAACTACATAATTTTTCTTGTGTTGCAATATTATGGATAATAGTTATTGTTATAACTTTTATATTATTCTCTTTTCTATAATCCAGGTGGTATCCTTCAAATTATAGCTAGAGATTAATCCTCTTAAGACGTAGAGACCATTAAAGTGAGTTTTATATCTCCCAATAAAACATATATTCATGGCCTAATTCAAACAAAGGATATCATATTTAAAGGAATCAATTATCTATCAATTGTGCCGGTTGATAAGTTTTATATTATCTAGTTACTTTTGATTATCATTTGATAGAAAATTTGAAATGATTTATATTTAGAGAAATTTTTGCTTGACCCCTTGAATGTCACGTCATTTATGATATGCTTAATTAGATTGCAACTACTCATATTACTATTTGATTTAAAGTGGAAACTTACATGATATTTAATAAATTACTTCCACCATTTTTTACAGTGTTTTAAGTTCACACGTGAATTTCTCTTATGAGTTTATATTGAAACTTTTTAAATATAAATATAAACGACTTATTATTTTTTTGGTAAAGATGATAATTGAAAATTGATATATAAAATTTAGAGAGATCAGAACACGATTTTAATCGACAATTTAGCACGAACGTGCGTCAACTAACCACCAAACCAAAAACTAATTACAGCTAATCGTTTACCATGCTACTTATAATTAGCTTCTTATATTTGAATTGAATAAAATGAAAGTGACCTTCGACCCTCTCCATAGTTCTATTGACACAATTTAGACACTTTCACAGTGCATATATATGATGTACGTACTAGGGTTTCCATTTGTTGTCTTTCTGTACATTACCTCAGACTTTGACTTTATATAGCTTCATTTTTTTTAAAATGCATTAGTTTTAACTTTTAACCCACTACAATTAACATATACAAAAAAAAATACGAAATTACATCTTCTTGCCTCACAAGTTATATATATCTCTTTAAGACTTTCTTTTCAAAAGCATCACTACCAATAAGACACAAAATATTTTGTAATGATATATATATATATATATATATATATATATATATAATGTCGACTTCCGCGTAGCCTTCTGGTTTCTTGTCATCCTAGATAAAACTTCGGCAAGGAATTGATAATATTCTTACTGGTTTTAACTAATTAGAAGAATGGAAATTATGTAGAGATTGATTGAGTCCTGTACTCATTCATGTTCTTGTATACAGAAGACATGTATATTTATATATTTGAAACTAACTCCTAATTATTTTGATTTTAATCCTCTCATTTGAATATATACAGTAAAACAGACAATATAGAACCAAACAAGAAAAAGATTTTAGCTCCATTCTTGTGTTTAATTTAGAAGCACTGGCACGCATTGATTGCTTCTGTAAAGTTATTTCATATTCATTTTTAAAATATTAACCATTTCATCCAAAAATACTGGAATTATTTAAATTCTAATTAAATTTATTGCTTTTAAGATCATAAATTATTTTTAAAAAAAATATATACTTTTTCCTATAAATGAAAAAAATAATAAATATAATTATTTGTCTTTTAAGCACCCCCCCCCCAAAAAAAAAAAAAACCAAAAGTCAAATTCACCACACAAGACAGGAAGCATTTAGATCGTAGTACAATGTCAATTTGCGCATTGTCTTTTGGTTTCCTCTATCCACGCATGAAGAAAAGTTCATCAACGAAATGATAAAATTCTTACTGGTTTTAACTAATTAGAAGAAAGAAAAATGCGTGTGGAGTGATTAAGTCATATTGCTGTAAAGAATACATATACATAAGAGATATCAAAATTAGTGCTCATTTATCTGACTTAAATTAGTTTATCTTGTAAAAATATATACACACAATCTTTGTGGGCAACGTACACACACATACACACAAAGAGATTGAAAAGTCAAATAAGAAAAAGATTATAGATTTGTTCTTTTATTGATTTTGTTGTATTGGTTACTTTTTCTTGTCATGTGCATTATTAAATGTAAAAAGGATGACGGATGTAATTTCCTTGAAGAATAAATAACTTGCCGAATCAACAAAACATGGAACGTAATTGACAATTAAATTACATACAAAATGTGGAACATAATTGTGTGTTCAGTTCAAAAGTTCACAATTATATTGGCGTTCTTATTTAGTGCTAGAAATTAAAAAATAGCTCAATTTAGAGAGAATAAACCGAACCCCTATTTTAATTTATAGATTTAAGTTTGATATATTTACACTTTGACTACCCCTAACATATTATAAATATCACTCCGTTCTGTGTTGTTTTGTTTAACAGTGTTATGTGGAGTCATATTCCAGTATAAAGTCGTTCAATATATATACTCTTAATTTAAATTAAATTTGACAAATCCTCAAATTTGCATGTGTTTTGTATGTAAAATGAGGTAATTAATATGTCATAGATGCAATTATGGTCCAAAGTCGCTTAATTAATATTTAAATCCTTAGGTAGAAATAGCATAAAAATATGTTTAATTTACCATAATTGGATATTAATTGGTCAATTGATTTATAAGGAAACTTGATCCTTGTTCCATTGTGTTTCTACATGTAGAGCCATTGAAGGACTAAAGAAGGAGGAGACAAGGTGAAAGGAAGCAAAATGAAGCAAGCTAAACAGAGTCCCTTCGTCGTGGGTTTGTTGTGGCCACGACGACCGTACGGTCAGAAACATCACTCTTGCTTCACAGTGGGTTTGTCATGACGAAGCCACGATGATCGTACGCACAAAAAGGTTGCCCAGTTGATTTTCGTTGTGGGTTCACTATGGGCAACAGTGATTACTGATACAAAAACACTGTTTTTTGGAGCAACCCGACTCTACACTACTTAGCATGACTTTCTAGGTTAAACTTGGAAAATCTGGAACCCTAAACACTCACCCCACCACTTATTTTCTTTCAACCCTAACCTCTTCCACTTTTATCTTCATCCAAATCTCCCATGGATTCCACATCAACTCTTCTTGTTGGTGTTTTCTCCCTGGAGTGCACTAATTAAGGAGCCATATCCTTGGTAATGGAGGTTGAAGCATGAGCTTGGAACTTCAATAGGGAAGTTTTTGTTCTCACACTCTCTCTTCCTTATGTTTAATTAAGCTTTTTTTTTCCTAAGATTCTAGGGCTATCTTTTGCATTTGGTTGTAATCTTTGTTGTTTATCTTTTGATTGAGAGTGGTAGAAACATTCTTCATTATTTTCTCATTTGTTTATGCTTAACATTGCACTTCATCAACTTGAATATTGTTTAAATGTATGGATTCATCTTTTGAATGAATATTTTAGTTAAAATCTTGTGCTATTTGAGGATCTTTATTTAGTAGACTATAGTGTTAAGTACATGGATTTGAAAAATAGCATATGAACTTGCTAATTGCATAAGTGGCGTTGGATTTCAATCCTTTGGTCTTGGTTCATTGTGTGGGACAATGAACTAGAACCCTAGGGTTAATTAAATGGCAGTACGAGATATTGTTTGTTGGATTCAAAGCCCTTTACAGTTAGCAAGTCCATTTGGATTAAAGAATTTAATCAACTTGACATTGAAAGAACTGATATGCGGGATTTCGGTATTAGTTCCTTTAATCTAAGCCTATAGCCTAGAGGAATCCCTCTAGAAATGTTTTGAATTTAACTAACAAAAGCTCCTCAAATACACTTTTGAAGCAATAATTGCCTAAATCTCCTCCCACCAAGAATAATTCATACCATTAATCCAAATTCTTTTTAGTCCAATCTCATTTTGTTTTATGCACATAATTTCATTTTCAAACCCAATTTTGATAAGAAGCCAATACAAATTTTTTACTCACCTTTTTACAAGTTTAAATTCTAGTTACTAGGTAGTTAGTTACGCTAAACTCCTCAAGAACGATATCCGGGGATAGCTTACCACTACCCTTGGATCTATTTTTCTTAAAGAGCTGACCCATAGGCTACATGGAGCAAGCGGAGCTCTTCAAAAGTTTTAAATTATAATAAGAAATTATTTATAAGTCATGAGAGAATAATACACACATATATATTTATATAGCCTAATTCATATAATAACTAATTCTTGTAGATATCTAGTACTCCCACTAGTCTTTAATATAAAAGACTAGTGACAAATCCTTATATTTGTATGGTTTTGATATTTTAAAAAATGAGGTTTTTAACATAATGGATATGCAATTTTGGTCAAATTGTGCATAACTTATATATTAGATCCTTAGGTGAAATTAGCATAAAAATAAGATTAATTTGCCATAATTGGTAGTTAATTAGAATTAATTAATTTTTAGGGCATTTGATCATTTTTCTATTCTGTTTTTACTTGTAAGACCATTGAAGAACCATGGATAGAAGATTTCATTTGCAATGGAAATAAACTGAATATTCCAAAAGAGAATTGAGCTGCAGCTCACTTTTGTTACAAAAGTAAACTAGGTCGCGGCTCAAATTTCTCGACCGCAGCTCACTCTCTTCACAGAAGCAAATTCGGCCGTGGCCCAAATTTTTGGACTACAGCGGAGTCTCGTTACAGAATCAAATTAGGCCGTGGCTCAAATTTCTGGGCCGTGACCCAGTCATGATCTGTATAATTTCAGCTGCATTTTGGGCCTCAAATTGGGTCATACCCGATACCCACTCATCCAACCCGACTCAAATCACTTAAGGCACGAAATTGGGACCTTATTAGCTCAGATTTGGAGTTCCTAAACCATATCTTTTCATTTTCTCTATTCTCTTCTCTCATTTCTTCCATTTTCCACTAAATTCCTCCATCCTTCCACCATGCCTACACATGTATTAGAGTTTGAAGTTGCTAGGCTCTCTTCCATGAGTAGCTAGACATTCATAGCTCTTAGGAATGATTGGAGATGGCTTGAGCTCATGGTCTTCATAGGAGAGTCTTGTTTCTTTTCCTTTCTCTTTGAATTTATGAATTCCTAGGTCTATGTTTATCATTTATACATTTGAGACTTAGATTATATGTTTTGAATTGAGTTTGTTGTGATTTTGGTTTATAATAAGGATTTGAATTCATCAATATATATATATGGTTATTTATATGTTCTTTATGATTCCATTGAATTTTCTTTATTTATGCATGTTCCACTACAAAAAAAAATGCCAATTTATAACGGTTAACACCGTACATTTGTCACGGTTGTAATCGTTACAAACATATTTGTCACGGATACAAAAACCGTGACAAAACCACTCGAGGCAAACTTTTTTGTAACGGTTTAAAAAACCAGTTACACACAAATGTAAACATCGTGACAAGAGAGTTACGGATTTGTCACGGTTATAGTTCTCAAAACCGTGACAAATTCTGATTCTAAATGCCGACCAAATCGGGACATTTTGTCAACAAAATGTCACGGAGACATTTTGTTATGGTTTTTGTCTCAAAACCATGACAAAGTGTGTCGCTATTTCACTATTAAAATTGTGACAAAGTGTGTTACAATTTTTAAAAATAACTGTAATAAAATGTCATTTTTAAAATTTTACATTTTTTCAATTTTGCATCTTTTCAAAGGAGCTTCTTATTTGTTGCATTTTTTGAATTTTGAACGAATTTTTTGTAATTCAATATTAACTATGAAAGATTTTCAAAGTAACTAATTACTACTAAAATTGTTTAATATGATATTTGTCATATTAAATTTTTCAAAAAGCTTTTTCGATTAAATTATATATAGGATTACTTTATATATATTTATGTACAAGAATAATTATTATTATCGTTTCAAGATAAACAACCTGCAACGAAAGCTTCAAAAAATAATTAGAAATTATTTAAAATAATATTTGAAATATAAGTGTATAAAGTAAGTAGTACAACTAATTTAAACAAAAATTACCAAAACAGTATAATGATGGAGCAACATAATATGGATGGGTAAGAAGGAAAAAGGAGAGAAGAAGAGAGGAGTGTATGTGTGTAAAATAAGGGGGGGTTTATATAGGAGTCAGCGTGAGGTTTATCACAATGTTTTTGTCACAGTTTTGGACCAAAAACCGTGACAAATGTGCTCCGAAATTATTAAAAAATTTCAAGCACATTTGTCATGGCTTTTTTGGAGCAAAACCGTCACAAATTGCCCTTTGTCACGGTTGCGGCCCCTAAAACCGTGACAAATGCACTCCAAAATTTTTAAACAATTCGGAGTGCATTTGTCACAGTTAAAACCATGACAAGCGCATTTGTTACGGTTAAAACCGTGACAAAATTTGCACTTTGTCACAGTTCTTGGACCCTAAATTGTGACAAGTGCTGTACAACAATGGCTAGATTGGACCTCCCCTGAACAATTTTTTTTTAAAAAAAAAATCCATTTGTTATGGTTTTGATTAGAAAATCGTGACAAAAATTTTGGATTTTTTTTAAAAAAATCATGGCTCTTTATCACGGTTTTTGTGTCTAATCGTGACAAATTTCACACACTTATCACAGTTGGGGTGAACCGTGATAAAGAAACCTTTACAAAACTGTCTTTTTTTTGTAGTGTTCATAATAGATAGTTTGATTGAAATGGATTGTAATTGAACATAATGCCTTGCTAACTACTAATCCCACTCTAAGGTACTCAATAATGCCTAATTGAATGGGTTCATGAAATTATGTGTTAGATTTTCCGGTTGGTGAGGTTTGGTATTTTAGGAAACTTAGAGAAAACTCAAGGTACTAAAGGGCTTAACAATGTCTAAATATGTAGGGTTCCATTGATTAAGCATTGGACCCATTGGTTAATAGGGCTTGGTATTTTAGTGACTTAGTGCCTTTAACTTCCCAAATATCTTAATTGAGTTAGGATAGCCATTGAGAATCAATTCCTAAGAGCATCTTCATCATTTTGTCAAAAACCACTTTCTTTCCACTCTATTAATTAAAACACCAAAAATATCTATTTTAATTGCATCAATCATTTTCACCATTAATTTGAAAAAAACTACAACATGTTTCTACCCATTTTATCTTACATTTAGATATTTAGTTCACTAGTTAGTTTAGTTAAACATTGATTCTTTGAAAACGACTTGGATTGTACCACTATTGCCATACATTTACATTCCAATTTATAAATATCTTTGCATTTGACCCAAGGGCGATACTACGACAGTCAAATAAATTATTTAATTATGATACATGGCACAAGTAATTAGATTGTGGATAAATTTACAAATTGGGTAAAGTAGTTCAGAAAAATAATAATAATATAAATATTTAAAGTGATTTATTTAAATTTTTTAATATAAAAAAAATAATTGATTCTTGTATTGAAAATGGAGGGAGTATTTAATTGGGAAAATTTCATTAAAGGACCACTGTAGACAATTAATGTAAAAGAAGGACCAAAACTTTCTGAAATTTCACTGCAGGACCTAGGTCCTTAATTGAAAAAAAATTATTCTGTGAAAAGACCTAAAAGCCTTTGTAGAAAAGAGGAATTAATTTCAGATAGGGACCACTGTGCAAAAGTCTTCCTTTGCTGACATCGTGCTGACACTAACAACGTACTTCATGAGCTGACACTACGTACTTTTAATTATGACAACGTACTTCCTTGTGCATATGGCGATTTCCTTGTGCATATGGTCATTTCCTTGTGCGAGGCCTGGACATAGCATGTTATAAGACCAATTTATTACTCCTTGTGCATATGGCCATTTTCTTGTGCAAATGGTCATTTCCTTGTGCATATGGTATGTTCAGGCCTCGCACAAGGAAATGACCATATGCACAAGGAAATCGCCATATGCACAAGGAGTAATAAATTGGCCTTATAACGTGCTATGTCCAGGTCTCGCACAAGGAAATGACCATATGCACAAGGAAATCGCCATATGCACAAGGAGTAATAAATTGGCCTTATAATGTGCTATGTCTAAGCCTCGCACAAGGAAATAACCATATGCACAAGGAAATCGCCATATGCACAAGGAAATAGCCGTATGCACAAGGAGTAATAAATTGGCCTTATAACGTGCTATGTCCAGGCCTCGCACAAGGAAATGACCATATGCACAAGAAAATCGCCATATGCACAAGGAGTAATAAATTGGCCTTATAACGTGCTATGTCTAGGCCTCGCACAAGGAAATGACCATATGCATAAGGAAATCGCCATATGCACAAGGAAGTACGTTATCAGAATTAAAAGTACGTAGTGTCAGCGTGTCAGCAAATGAAGACTTTTGCACAAGGGCTTTTAGGTCTTTTCACACAACAATTTTTTTTCAATTAAGGACCTAGGTCCTGCAGTGAAATTTCAGATTTTTTTGGTCCTCATCTGACATTAAATTGCTACAGTGGTCCTACAATAAAATTTTCCCTGTTTAATTCAACTTGTTTGAGTGCCACAACTTCTTTCCTTGGCGTACATCAACGGGGAGTTAATAAGTAAGAAACTTCTTACAAATTAAAACATAGGAGGATACATATCATCGATAGATAATAAGCCATCTGTATTGGTTTGTCCTGATAATATGGCCATGCCCTTATTATACAATGAGAATAAAATCCTCTGATCTGAAGTATGAGAACTCTATAAAGTTTTTTTTTCTTAATTAGGGAAGAAATAAACACAAAACAGTAGTGGATTTCACTTCTAATATATGAGCCCCACAAAAATGGGACTATTTTAATATAATTTTAAAAGAAGAAAGTCAGAGATGTTGACCAAGCACAAGCCACATGAATAAAGTGGACCAAAGTGTTAAAGCAGCTGGGGCTGCCATGTATGTTGCTAACAATATGACTGAGCATTCCTTCTCTCCAACTCCATTCAATTGAACTATCGATGCTGCCAAAAATATTCAATTAGCCGTCAATTAATTGATCATAGTTTATTCATGTATTGAACGAAATAGAAATAAAAGAGGAAGAAAATGAATAATTGATGTAGAATATATTCTAGAAAATTTTGAAGACCAACAAAGAGATTATAAGATTAATCATCATAAGACGATTAATATGTTTTTTCTTTAAATTTGAGTTTATTGTTATCTTTTTAGATTTCACATTATTTGTATTTAATACTAGGACTCTAAAATGTTCTATTATTCAACTTTTATGTTAAGATATATATTTACCCATGAAATATTCACAAATATGCATCTGACATCATCAAGTTCAAAGTGTAAATATATGCATAAACTTTTTCTAATTGAGCAAATCAATTAAAATGCTATTACTGTTAATGCAACATAAAGTTTCATACTTTTCCAAATCAAACCCAGTGTTGGCCCACCGTAGTTACAGGCATTATATTAAGTGGACGGTTATGACATTTTTGTCCCAGTTAAAAAAGCTAATGTGTATTTGGCATTGAAAATGAACTTTATAGTGTCAAGTACACATTTACAAGCACTTAATGCTAGATTTTCAATTTATACCAATTAGTTGGCATCTGCATGTTTGAACAAAATCAGTTAACCCTGTTTTTTCATGAGAATATATAAATAAGATATGGTTCCTATTTTGAATGAAATTCAATGGGATCCCCCTGACACCATGTTGCTATCATATTGGACCTAGAAATGATACATTTGAAAAAATCTTTTGAGTCTTCTCATATCAACAGAATGATTGTTTCGCTCGAGCATCTACCAAAAGGAGAAAAGATGTGAGAGCTCTTTCTTTGATCCAAAAGAGACTACTTGGGTTCTCCCATTAAATTTTAGGTTAGGTACGTATGAATCTATAAACCGCCTTCAACACTTCTCATTTTCTACGTCTTTAAATGAATTGAATATTGAGTATTCTTTTACTCTAAGTAGCTCTATTCTCCTTAAGCTGTTGTCTGTTTCTCGTCTCTTTCTTTCCTCCTTTTCCCTTCTAGTTCTACATCATCTACACACACACACACACAAATATTAATGAGTGATGAATGGATGAAACTTACTCATGTTAATGGAGGGAGGGACAGAATACTGAAGCAGTAAAACTAACTGATACAAAGGTTCATCTAATGGAATCATCCCATAATGAATTCCGCCTTTCACAACTGCTACACCTATTATGGGCATCACCATGAAACGAACCACCCCTATTAACACTATCGCCCAGTACTTCAAATCCGTCTTATTACCTAAACCTGCTTCAATCAAATTCATATATAGAAAAAGTCACTCTCTGTTAACTTTGGCTTTTATTAAATAACAAAAGTTATACACACACACATATTTGCATTATTACCCTTTAGAAGATTTGCTCCAGTTACCAAGGTTATAGTGGGAATGAAAGCGGCCCTGCAAGTAAATAATTAACAACACAAAACACCACATAATATAAGTCCTACTAAATCAGGTCCGTGTGTGTGTGTGTCTGTTTTTTATTGCATGTTTTTTCAGATGATCGCTTAATTAAATCTTACAAAACACACTATTCAGTGGCAGGAAATGAAACAAAAAGCCAGAAGCATGCACATCCTTATACTGAAGAAAAACACTAGGTCAGGTCATATAAATGTACTGTGTTTTGCATATTCATCATAGTGTAGTCGCTCCCTCCGGTTCAAAATATAAGCTTCAAATGTATGAGGGGTTTTATATGTAAGCTACAATTTGGTTTTATATTTTCATTTAATGTGCTTTCTAATTTAACCACTAATTTATTATATACCTCTCTCATCTCTTTTTTCCAACTCATTCTCACTTTCATCAAAGTAAGTTCCATTTCTTGCATATTTATTGTCTTTAAAATATTTAGGGTAAAGGGTCTTAAATAGCCAGGAAGTATTATTTAAGGAGCTGCAAGTACCAGGAAGTTTTTCTTAGACCTTAAATACCCATGAAGTATTATTTTCGTAGCTTGAATGTCCAAAGTTAACGGAGAGAGAAACGGACGTTTGCCACGTCAGATTAAACGCCACGTCAGACTGATTGGGTGATGACGTGACTTGGGTTAAGGTTCTTCGAGAGAACTTCCGGGGCATTTAAGAACCAAAGAAAAACTTCCAGGGTGCTGGGTGCTCCTTTGAGAAAACTTCTGGGGCATTTAAGAACCTTAACCAAAGCCACGTCATTACCCAATATGTCTGACTTGGCGTTCAATCTGACGTAGCAAATGTCCGTTTCCCTCTCCATTAGCTTTGGGCATTCAAGCTACGAAAATATAACTTCATGGGTATTTAAGGTCCAAGAAAAACTTCCTGATGTTGGCAGCTCTTTAAATAATACTTCCTGGCTATTTAAGACCCTTTACCCAAATATTTAACCAACTTTTTCAGTTCCACATAATTTAGTTATTTCAAACTTATACTTTGAATAGGAAATGGGTGGCTGTATAAGTCATGTATATATAAAATATGAGTATAGTGCTTATTTGCCAAGTCAAATTCAATATCCATAACATATGAACTTTGGAACTTCAAAAAATTTAAGGCATACTCGTCTGATCCTATTTATAAGTCACTTCCAGCATATTTCACACAGACCAAGGAAAGCCTTAAAACTCATTAACTTTCCACTAAAATCCAACAAATTTACAACTTTACCCATATTAAATATCCACTATACCATATGAAAATAAAGTCAACACATAATAAATGAAGGGTAAACTTGTACATTCATACTCAATATTTAATTAGGTGACTTATATATAGGACCAAATAAAATATTCTCTCTCTACCCTATAAATAGGACCAGAGAGGAGTATAGTGTAAAAATTTAGCAATTACCCGAGACAAGAAGCAGTGTCATGAAGAATATGGAGAGGAGCACTTGGCCCAATGAATGTTTTCCGAAGGAAAGGGGTTACGCCAATTGTTAAACCCACAATCTGCGCATATATATATATATATATATATATATAAATACTTAATTAATCATTTATAAATATCGAAATAAACTTGACCAAAATGTTGATCTAATTTCTATATATATATATTTTCTGTCGTAAGTCAAAATGCAAGTTCTAAGCATAGTGGAGTGGAGATCACACGCTTACCACTGCGATGTTTGATGGGGCAAGAAGAGACTTGAGGTTTAGGTACTTCCCAGCTACACCCTTTATGTGTAAACCAATTTCTTCTACCGACTTTCTCACCTACACACACACACACACACATATCATATTATAAAACATGTTAAAGAAAATGCATCGCTTAGAGTAAATTATATATTTCATTTACATGATGTAATAATTATATAAAAGTCATAAGAAAGACCTTGCTTTTTGTGTCAGTGGTGATGGGATCTGAAGAGGGCAATGTAGGAGTATTATCGCCAGAAGCAATGTTGGAGACCTTACTTGGAAATACCCGAACAAAGCTGTATACGTACGTCCAGAAGTATATGCCTCCTATCTGAAATTATTATGTATATAATACTCGATGACGATGATGAGGATGATGATGATGGTGATGATGATGATGATGATGATGATGATGATGATGATGATTTACTCATCGATATCGATTCTAATGGACAAGCGTTTATGTATATATCTAATATCTATATATGTGTGTGTGCGCGCGTACTTTGTGAAGTAAAAAATTAAACAAGAGTGTGAATATGTATGATGGTAAAAATTTGGGCTGGCGAGTTGTTTTAAAGACACATGATCATAATATTTCCTCTGCATGCATATAAATAAGTCAGCTATTTAAGGGGTTTAATTTAGTCTTAGATATAAGACATTTATTCACATTATCTTCCAAATGTATGATTATTGTTTTTCTCAAACTATCCCTTTTGAGTATAGGGTGCGCATAATGAGAGAGTTTTTATTAAGGGATAATTCCAATGTAAATGATTATTAGAGAAGATATTTTATAAGAATCAACATTTATTTTTTAAAAAAATAATCAACTTAATTAATTTATTTGATATTCCTAAAATAGTTAAGTAGCTCTTAATTATATTAAAGCCATATGGAGTACTTGAGAGTGTAAAAGAAAATCAAGGAATTATAATAAGCCCCCAATAAAAGGAACTGGTTTCCCTGCTGACGGTTTAGATTTTATTTTAAATTGAGTATTTATTAAATTTTTTTTAATAAAATCAAATCTAAATTATTCAAATGAGATCTAGACGGTCTAGATACGCCTAACTTTTGATGAGTAGGAAAACCAGTTCCCAAATAACAACAACTATGCCTCATCACACTACTTAAGTAGAGTATCATATATGGATTATTCCACGACACTATTGTATTATATCAACAACTAATTATTTGGATGGATAGGTAATTATAATTAAGCTTTAGAGAGTAAACTGAAATATTTGGTAGTTTAAAGTAGTAACTTAATTAGTGAAGAAAATTAGTAGTAGTAGAGAGAGAGAGAGAGAAGGCATACAGCAAATGATAGAGAAGCAAAGGCTAAGGCATGATCCTTACAAACGCTACCATCTCCAAATGGATTTCCCTTTTCCTCACATATTGATGTAACTATAACCAGCATTAATGTTCCAATATTTCCTGTTGCATGTATATTAAAAAACCAATTAATTAATTGTGTGTGTACAACACTTCCTCTTCTTAATATAAGACCCAATAGACTAAATAAATTACTTATAAGTATTTGATCACTCTTAAGTACTTATATGAAATATTATATTGTATATAATGATTTATAAGTTAGACAAATTAATTAATAAGAAAAAATTAATCAATTTTTTGTATATAACAGGGGATATATATATATATAGTGAAGATAGAGAAATTGATGCAGATATGGGATATACATATATAAACCGACAGCAGTTAGGATGGCAGCCCTGTTATATATATATATATATATATATATATCCCCTGTTACATAAAGTAACGAATACAATGTATAAGTGACCGATAGTCAGACTGAGCGAGTATACAGGGGATATTCTGTTGAACAAATTTCAATGGAAGTGATGATACATCTATTAATCCTTTTACAGTTGATGATTTGGCTAAAATTAGTTTTTTTATTCCATCCATGCTCCTGAAATTTAGTTTAAATTTTAGGAGCATGGAATAAAAAAACTAATTTTATATTAAAGATGAATGTAATACAAAAGGAATTAGGTAAACCTGCAGCACAACAACCAAGGACGAGCGGTCTAAAAGTATGAGGAACTTCAACAATTTTGAGAAGGATCCAACCCAGGATTGATCCAACTATGTATGAAATGAGAACATTGACTGGCATGAACCACCTGCACATTAATTATTGCATATATACAACATCAAATCATAATCAAGTTTTCAATTTTCCAAAGTATATTAATTAATTACTTAGATGCATGAAACAAATTAGTTACACTTAGCTTACAACATAGCGATGTTTTTGCTTGTTATTGTTTCAGCTAGGTTGCTTACATACAGTGCCGGATTGAAGATATAGAATGATACCTGCGTTTCAAATCCAATATTTATATAATTATTTTTGCGTAACCAAAGCTATAATGCCGCGAGAAAGACAATATTGAGTCATATACATGCTGTTAAAAAAAAAAAAAAAGTCATATACACTGCATGAGATCTCATAAGTGAATGTTGCTCATAATTTATAAATAGAGCAGATTGAGTTATACATACAGATTTTACATTATAATACTACCTTTGTAAAATATGCGTACTATTACTTTCTCTAAAGCAGTGATTTTAATCATTTACATTATACACTACATTGACAAGAACTTCCTTAATCAATATATTTGCAATCTATAGAGATAATTTGAAAAATAATTATATAGAGACAAGATATATATAGAAATTTCACATTCAAAGACAAGGAAAATCGTGCTAACTAAAATTTCACATTCAAAATCAACTAAAATCATGCTAACTAACTCTTATATTTAGTAAGGGAGGGAATAGCGTAAGAATATTTAACTTTTTTCTAAATAAAGTTTAAGGGAGTTTGGTTTTAAAGACCTAAACTTACAGAATACACATAAAAGTATCCACAAATCGCCCACTAACACAATTCTCACATTAATTGTGGAATTTGGAGTTATGACTTTAGACGCTACGAATCAACCACTTATCCACTGAACCAAACTTTATTGGCCAAGCATGATTAATTTGTTTCCACTAAAGCAAACCAAAGTATATATAAAGTGAGTGTAGCTTATATGGAACCACACGTTTTCGTTGGTTCCTACCGTAGGAACAAGAACATGCTGTTATGGTGTTTGATGGATTGCACAAAAATTGAAATGAATTGCATATTCTATCTCTACCAACAATGATGTAGTTCATGAGATTCCTATTTTGTATATATTATTTAATTAATAAAAATTGAGGTTGTCAAAATCACGAGTTCAAGATACTAATCACCAAAAGTATAAACTCGGATTGTAAATTTAAATGGTAAACTCATAATTTTTTTTATAATAAACCGATGTTTAAAGTATATAACAAAAATAGAGAAAATGAATATAACAATTTATTTTAAGTATATTTAAACTATGAATAATTTAAATAGCAAGTTGACACCATTTTTTAAGGTACAAACACAAAAATTGAACTTGTAAGTTTGGTCAAGTCTACATTTTACATGTATTTAAAAATGAGTTCATTCGAATTTATAAGAGAAAATTGTAAAAAAAACGATAAAATCAACGAGTCGTGGGTTTGACAGTAATGATGAAGGTACACAGTAATGATGAAGGTATGATAAAAACCGAAGAAATTACTGAATGAACAAGAAACCTACCATATTGATGTGCTTAGTTGCTTCATGTCCGAGGATATTAAAACGTTGGAGTGCTAATGCAGCACCCAGTGCTGTAAGCAACATAAACTTGAGATTCGACATCAAAGAGATAAACAATAAATCCCCAATATACTTCATTTTCCCAAATATACTTTGCAATTTTTGAAGTTTGTCTCTCTGATCAATTTAATCTATACACAGGGAAACGATGATTAGGTAATTACATAATATTGCTTATTGAACTCAGTTTAAGTAGTATAAAGATGTTAAGTAAAGATGGGGCCATTGTTATATGATTTTATTGTTATAATATATAAATTAGATATTTATTGGTTATAAAAAATGACTCTTGACCCTTCAGTTAACGCCCCTTAAAATTAATTAATCATTATGGTTTGAGATACTTTTAGATATTATAAAGTCCCTTTAACCTGATATGATATGTTAAATTTAAATTTATATGTAATAAATAACTTAAATAAATACTAAAATATATATGGATTAATTCTCGAATATTTTGTTTTTTGACCAATGATTCCCGTATATATTGTTCATTCATATATAAATTAATGTGTGTATGAAAAAGAAATATATCGATTTCATTGTTCTAAGAAAATCTTGTTATCAAATTTTTAATAAATTGTTATAAAGAAACTATTAACTTTTTTTACGAAAACAATATATATACTCCCTCTGATCCTTATTATAAAACACCAACTAACAAATCTCACATACCAATAAAGTTGGTTAAAAGCATCAAATTTGTCTTAAAATTCAAGTGATTTATAATATTACCCATACTAACTACACGAAACTCAAATATCATACTCCCTCCGTCCCATAATATAAGGTTTATTTTTTTGAATGATCTTGTCCCACAATATAAGGTCGTATTTGACTTTGTTTGAGTAATAAAT
Source organism: Mimosa bimucronata (assembly GCA_037074515.1). Classification (NCBI taxonomy): domain Eukaryota; kingdom Viridiplantae; phylum Streptophyta; class Magnoliopsida; order Fabales; family Fabaceae; genus Mimosa; species Mimosa bimucronata. Next base: position 9,992,721 of record CM073447.1, read on the forward strand.
GCTTTTTTCCTATTTTTCCCACACATTCTCTTTCATCTTCTTTTTATAATTACTCCCTCTCTTACTCATTCATAAATAATGGCAATATAGTATATTTCCTACACATTTATTGTTTTGAACTAACTCTAACTAATTTTTTAGGAACTAGCAATTCGGTTAAAAATATCTTATATTATGGGACAGAGGGAGTATTAATTACTACTCTCACTCACTACCCTTATTAAATATGGGCATGGTTGGAAAAACATATTTAATGCTTCTTGAAAACTAACAAGTGCATTATAAAAAAAATCAAATAAACTTGTTAGTTGGTGCTTTATAATAAGGAGCAGAGGGAGTATATATAAACTTAGTTAAGGAGAACCTAAATAAATTTCCTTCAATTTAAGAGCTTGGATGAAACAATACTATAACCAAAATTTTATTTTCCCCCTTTTATATTGAAGTTAAATGAAAAAAAAACCCAAATACACACACACACTCACTTTTTAAGGCACACAATTTAAGTCACTTCAACTAATTCACCCAATCAAGAAATGAGAGTTAACTCACTAATGTTTCTGAAATTGAAAAGTTTTTCAACTTTACCCACATTAAATAAGATTCTAGAACCACGCGGCCTTGTGCCGCAGTGGTGTTGCCTCATAGTGAGGCGTGTAGGGGGGGAAGGGGTCACGGGTTCAATCCCGTGGGGAGTATTTCTACTTTCACTTTGTATCAAAAAAAAATAAGATTCTAGAGGAGAGGGAAAAATACTAGGAGCTACATTTCATCAATAATTATAGAGACAAATTGATTGTATAAACATTAACTCAATAAAATGATTTATACTATGAGCCACATTGTTCTTCTATAAATTACTTGTACTATGTATTAGATAAAGCAAAGTTGTCAAACTCACAAGTTACTCGTGTTATGATTGTAAATTTTGATCATAATCAAATCGTAAATAGATCAGAGTTTACTTTTATGAAGTATATAATTGAATAACTTAGATATAATAATAAAAACAACCTCATTTAAATATATTTTAAATTCAAATAATTAAAATGGAATCTATTAATATCCATAATTTATATATTACACTAAGAAATTCTAATGAAGCTAACATATATAATCATTTAACATGATTAAATTCAAAAGATTAACATGAGAGAGCTAATACAATTTTGTAAGTTAAAAATGTAAAAATATTAAACTTGGATTGTGAGTGTGCATGCTAGTCTAACTTATTTGACAATCAACACGAGTTTAATAACAAGTTGACACAATTTTATTGGTTAGAAACATAAAAATGGTGAATTTAACACTTCAACTAAGTAGTTCGACAACAAAATCGAGAGTGTACATATGAAAACATCCTCTTAGAATCTTTTCTCTCTATTTTCCTCCTAAAATTCCATCTCGATCGTTATATTTAAAAAATGGAGGTTTTAATTTATTACAACAATAACAAAAAAGCCTTATCCCACTAAGTGGGGTCAACTATATGGATCACACGACTTCATTGTGCTCTGTCAAAAACCAAATCACGTGATAAATTATTGATCAAAAGATCTTGTTGGATACCTTCGTTAAAGTTCTCTTCAGTCTTTCTCTCCCTTTTTTGAAATAACTCTACACTATTTAATCAACTTTCCTTACCAGCGCATCTAGTTTTCTTCTTTAAATATGACCAAATCATCTCAAGCGATTTTCTACCATTTTCTCCATAATTGATGTTACCCCAAACTTTTACTCGGATATGATCATTGGGGATGTTTTGATTTATTATTTTATAAAATTCATTATATTCTATATACATTAGCCTTTTATTTTATTTTTATATGGTGAAGTTGTAAACTATTCAAATCAACTGTGGTCTAAATTATTTTATGTAATGTAAAAAAAATGTTATGAAATATGATATCTGAACTCTTCATTTTTATTTTTAATTGTGATTCTCAAGAAAAAACGATTTTGGGAGATTCTAAGAGGATCCCACTCCTTTTATATATTCGACCATTCCTAAATATGTTCATCTTATCGCTCGTTCTATGTATGTTTACCATGGAGTCAACTTCATCTTATATGTGGTAAGGATTCAAATTTGTTATGGTCCACTTGAAATCCTCCACCAGTCAATTCATATAATTTTAATGTTGATGGATCGTTTTACTCAACTATTGGGGCACGTTCTTGTGGTAATATATTGAGAGACTGAGAGATCATATTGGAGTCTTCAGCAAGGGTTTCATATTCAGAGTAAATAATGGATCGAGTTTTGCTGCTGTAACATGAGACGTTCATTGGGCTCTGAAATTAGTTTGGGATTGGAATCTTCGTAAAGTTATTGTCGAGAATGACTACTACAAGTTGTTACATATTATTATTAGATATCCACTCTCCACTAATGATCTTGATTATGCTATTCTCGCATGTCAACACTTGTTGAAACGAAGTAGAGAAGTTAAAATTGTGCTATATGATTGTGAAGCAAATTTAACTGCGAACGCTCTTGAAACAGCAACTCATTCTTTATTGACAGAGTTAGTAGTAGTATAATCTCCTCCACAATCAGTGATTCTATTTCTTCAAAAGAATCAAGTTGAGTTGGTGTCCCGCAAGAATTAGGGTATTTATTATGATCTTACGGATTTTTTACATTAAAAGAATCACTACAAATTAGTTATTTAACCTCAACAATAACAAGGGCACTTAAATTTATCATCTCCTGATACGATAAAAGAACAATATACAGCAAACTTTAATGCGCCTCTTGCCATCGTCAAGAGCCCTAAAGCCTATTTGAGAGTGTCTGTACGTACAAATGCACACATAACCAGCAATAAGAAATTAGGTTTCATTTTATCTAATATAAAAACGTCTTTGTCTTGCGATATGTGGCCATATTCTCTATTTATTTGGCCAAAAACTAAATTCTTTATTCACATAACTCTCAAGTTTTTTCACCAATCGTAATCAAACCTGATCACTTTTGGTCAAAACTAAACCTCATTACCAATTTTAATCACCATATCTCATACCATTCGCCCATATGTCACTGCAACATTCGATTATGGGTAGACAGTAACCTTTTTTTCCTTACAAACCATTCGGTAATTGTTGGACTTTCTAACCCAACTCACCATAAGCATATCTTAAGTCCTCCTTGAGTAAGAGATTGAGTTCAACCGTTTGAATTTGATGGGTGATAGTTCTTTTCACTAGGTGAAAAATGGTAAAAAAAACGGGTGTGCCCATGCTTTGTACTACACTGAAAAACTATCTAAAGAGTACAACAAAGATTTTTTTAAAACCAGAAAAACTCTAAAAAAATGGGTGTTTGTTATTTTTATTTTTTTAAACCCACATGCGAAAATACAGAACGTTGGTAGGTAATCTGAGAAAGTGGCATACCCATACATTGCCTACATAAAAGTTAAATGCAGCAACAGCAGAGTATGCTTGCCCAGTAGCCATGCTTCAACTACAGTCTTTGGAAAATAGATAAACAAATTGCAGGGCTAATACCATGCTAATCTCACAGAAGAATTGGATTCACTTGGATGTTCTTTTCATTAGTCCCACAGGAACAAAAATACTTGCATATCATCAACTCAGGGAAAGGAAAAGAGGCAAAGTCAAATACGATTTTGGCTACACAAAAAAAAAAAAAAGTCAAATAGGGAAATCTCACGAAAAAGGTGGCATATCATTAACAAAAAGGAAAAACGGTAAATTTTGCATGTAAGATCACAAAAAAAAAAAAAAAATAGTTGCATTTATTGAAGTCATGGGATGGTGTAGCATGACTGTAAATTCATGCAGGAATCAGTTTTATCCAAACCATTACAGGAAAAGACAATTACTGTTGTAGGCTTAAAAACTTATTATCTATAATTACATACTATGAAAAGACAATTAAAAAAATAAGTACTCTTGTACGCTATTTTCCGTTTTCCTTGTCATTTTTTATTTTGACAGATAACAAACAAGATATTGGGTATATGCTGGTTGGCATATATTCCAGTATACCAAACTGAGTGAAAACACAAGGGATGATAGTGCACACATGATGAGCTAGACATGGATCATAGATTCAGCACTTTTGTAGTCTTTCGAATTTGAACTATTAGCATGAATTTATCATGGAAATAATTTATCATCCCATATCTAGTTTACAGTTATACTATCTTGTAGTGAACTACATATATATTATCCTCCTACTCCCACACAAAACAACACTAAGTAACATAGATGAATGGAGGATAAAACAGCTAGTCTCAAAACTCCCTTTTGCCTTTCGTTTGTGTTACTCAAGCATATATTTGTTTGTCTGCTTATTCTTCATGTTCATCTTCGCCTTCTGAATCTGCATAAAGAGAAAAGGTAATGAGGAGCAGTTCGGATCAGATAAACAGGGTAAAGATTTGTCATATCAAGAAACAGACAATAGGCCCCATAATATGCAATTTATATAGGTTCGATTATGCCCCCAGAAGTTTTCACGTAAGAACTGTGGTTATCAGGAAGTTTGTTTTGGATCAACATTTCCCGGTAAGTGTCAAAAAAGGAGCAAAGTTAACCTAACCGTTATAAAACCAACATTGACCATTAACATTTTGAATGGCCTACGACAATGTTGCTCCTTTTTTAATATTGCCGAGGAAATTTTAATCTTAAATAAAACTTCTGGATATTCATAGTTCCTCCGCAAAAACTTTTAGAGCAAAATTGGACCTTAACCCTTAAATCATTTATTGAGATCAAGGTACTTCAGGTATCTTGATCAAAATGAAGAATGAAAACATATGATGTGCACAATCATGTACTCCCTCTGTCCCTAAATATAAGGCCATCTCTTTTGAATGAGTTTGTCCCTTAATATAAGGTCCTCTTTGAAATTATCTAAGTGATAAATACACTTATACCAATTATACCCATTCATTAATTTCTTTCCTACATTCTCTTTCATCAGTTTTTCTCATCATTACTCTTATCCTTCGTAAATAAAGGCACTTTTGCGAAAGAAAGTATATTTTCAACATATTTATTATATTTAACTAATTTTAACTGTTTTTTTATGATACCGCAATTCGGTTAAAAGGACCTTATATATAGGGACGGAGGAAGTATTATATAAACATGTTTTCCTCTAGTTTCAACTAACCAGATCGAACATCTTCACTGAGTTTTCCTCTATCTTGGATTTGTCTAACAAGCATCCGATACATCAGCACCCACCAGTAAAAGTGCATAACAAGCAAGCAGATCAAGAGGCTATTGAACACATAGTAACATATTGGACCAATTACCGCATGCTTTTCCATATCCAATGTCAGTAGAACTTCATAACTGCCAGGAAACAATCAATAATTAAAATTTCAGCTGACTCAGACAAAATTTTATATCGTTTTATAATAAATTTAGGCACAAGCTTTGTCCTGGACATATTATATGTAATAATTCTGCACAGACTTGACGGTTTTAACATTGCCCTGATATAAGTTAAAAACCTTTTGGATAAATTCTCAGTCAACCCAATGTACACTTGGCTCCAGTGTAAAAATTCATTTCTGTAAGGCACAAAGATACATTTTGAAAAGAAAAAAAATTGTTATCCTCAGAAATTAAGGTGGTAACTTGGAAGTCTTGTAGAGCTGTATAGCAGTTGAGTTAAGACAGTTCCTAAGTGTCTGAGAATGTATGAAGAAAGCATTACAAATATTATCTTGGTGACTTTTTTTAATACAAATGACTGAAAAAAGAGCATAAGTCTTTTAGATGATTATCATCCACAAATCCTATATTACAACCTGAATTGCTTCCATTGCAATAAAAACATGTCATCATATCAGTAAATTTCTTATGCAAGTAAAAAGCAGACACAATGGAAAGTTATGAACCAGAAAAGTTGTAACTTAGGAACTCAACTAATACAAACCTTGTACTCCTGATCACCCAAAATGGGAAGTAAATGAGGCGCAATAGGACCCAAGATAGAACAAAAAGAATAAATGAAATGCTAGCAATCGTTTCAGCACCACGGTACTTAGACATTTTCCCTATTTCCAGAAACACGTCATTAGCATCATGTAGAGCTAAAACAACTGATCCCACACGATAAAACCTGAAATATCAAACAAATGAGACAAAAGGAAATAAAAGATTATTAGAAATAAGAAGCAAGAGATGATTTATAAAAAATACAAATAAAAATCAGTGAAAGCATACCTCAAAATGTAGGACAACATAATGAGAATGACAGAAGCCACATGATGGCTCATGGACACCCCAAAATCAGAACGCCTAGTTTCCCAGAATATTAAGGCAAATATGGAATACGTATAAAATCCAGCAGCATACATGTAAAGTCCTTTTAATTTCAGCCTGAAAAGTTTAAAATTTATTGCTACAAAACATTTGAAGTTCGCATAAAATCATAATAGAAAGGGAAAATGATTACAACAATAGATGAAACACTTGAAATGAATAGCAGCATTCATTTGGCTTTATAATAAATCTTACTTAATCTTTTGATCTGGCCAGACCTGATTTCCTGGTCCCACCCAAAAATATCGTGTGTCAGTAAACCAAGGCTCATCATAAGTTACAGATAATGCAAGAATCTCCGCTGATAGAAAATAAACACATTTCCATGCTGATTCTTTGAATTTTCGAATCTTTTTCCTTTTTTCAGCTGTCTGCAAATCCAGTTTCTCATGCCCTTTTCCAAACATTAATCGTCTAGCCACTTCCTGTTAATGAAGCTAAATTCAGATTAGTAAAATATGACCATAAATACTTGAAGAAGCAAATTGAGTTTAGAGAGTGACAGCATTCAAACAGAGGTATTTGGAAACATATGCTTATCAAGATAAGAACTCAACGTTATCAACTCATGTTGCAGATTCAACCAGTTGTAGAGAGGCAAAAAGAACAAAAATGCTTATCAAAGCTTATATGGAGAATATTTGTGGGCCTGAGACCTAATTGAGTTTAAAATCCTCAAGAACATAGCATATCATTAAGTAACGAGCATGGCACAGCTGCAAGCAGCAAAACATACTGTTTTCACAAGAATATAGAATTGGCTCTTAATATAGAAACTTTACAGGTTGGAATAATTGCTGGGAAATAACTGGACTTCCAACAACAATTGTTCATACATCAGAGATGTCATAATGAGCATCAAGATTTGCCTTTCGTCAGTTACACTTAAAACAAGTCGCTTTAAACAAAGTTACAAGGATATGCTTGCTGGAAACTTTACAAACTATTACTAACCAACAAATTAGGGGATAGACATATAACCTGAAATGCACAAAGATTCAGAAGCAGTTTTAACTTCCAAGTTATATATAAGCACACCCACTATAAATAAACATTCTAAAATATTTAATTTTAGCAATCTTAAAGTATAAGTGGAAAATATCAGGAAAAGAACAGATAAATAGAAGTTTCTTAATCCATTACATCATATGAAGCAGGTGTGCCCGTAGGAGATAGAAGAAGTAGCATTAGAGACCAAATCAGCTTGCCAAGTAATTCGCAATTCATCCACATTTACAGAATGCTACCCAAAAGAAAAACATGAACTAGAAGAAGACATTAGGGTGTCCATAAGGGTTTGAAATTCTTGTAATAGCAATGTTCAGTTTTCCATTCATACAATTAAGCTCTTTTTTTTTTTTTTTTTGCACATTAATAGGAAGAAGAAGAAGACACAACTTGAATAGTCAAAACTCAGAAGTAGAGCAATGCACCAATTTACCAGCCGCATCCGATTCCATTTTGGAATTTCAAAGCTGGTGTTCACATTCCATTGGATACACAAAGGTCAACAAAATCGCTAGTACCAAAAAAAATCAAAGCACAAAGGGTAACAAATACTTTCTCTCAATTCATTTTCTACCAAATAAACAGGAAAGGAACAAAGATAACGAATCGCTATCCACACGTGCCTCAGTCTTCAAATTCAACTACTCAATACCAACCCACTAAATAGTTGATCACAAATCACTGAAATCACTAACTGCAAAATCTACTAGCCAGCTCAAAAGGAAACATTTTTTTTCTTAATCAGCTCACTACCCATCAAATACACAGAAAAAGGAGCGAAATAATCGATCAGTAAAAAAAAATTTAAAAAAAAAAAGGAAGCATGGGTCATTAAGTACCTCGAAAACATATCTATCAAGAAAATAGCGAACGGAGGGGAAGAAAAGTGCGAACAAGGGGACAGCGAAGAAATCACGAAATGAGGGATCCGATTCTTGGTGCCAATCGAGAGAAGTGAAGTGTTGAATGAAATCCATGGCATAATCTGGCCGGAGATTCAGGGATTTTGCCGGGAAACAAGTAAGGAATTGGAATTCAAAAGCTTGGGAAATTTTCCCAAAAAGGGAATGTTTTGTTGATGAGAGTGGATGATAAGTAAAATATTGGATGGAAATTCAAAAAATTGGACTTTTGTTTGGTCTCTTTACATCTTCATGAGTTCATTTCGCAGAATTTTCCACTTCTTCGTCAAACAAATTGTACTTTGACTTTGTTTTTTTTTTTTAAGGTTACTGAAGCTAAATGAGCTATTTAATTATAATATATTTTATGTATTATTATATTATATATTAGTTTATACGTCAAAAGAACTAGTTAAAAAAAAAAATTTCAAGAAACTCAATGTATAAGTATTCTATTTATCTTTTTTAATATTCTTAAAAAAATCAAATGGATCATATATTTATGAATGGAGAGGGAAATTTTTTAAATACATAACTTTAGTTAACTTTTTCTGAAAATACTAAAAAAAGTTTACTTATAAATTGATTTACGTAAATTTTTTACCTAAAATAGTTAATTTAATTTATAAGTTAACTTATAACATAATAATATATCACATATTTTATAATTAAATAACTCATTTAACCTTTTTTAGTATCTGAAAAAAAAATCAATTATATCTTTATCTTATATTTGAGATGAAAAAATGCATGACTTTGGGAGTTACAAGGAACGCACCCTTTGCTTATGAGTGCATTCGGAAATCCCTAGGGGACTGTCTAGAGATCTCGAGCGCCCACTTGCTCTAATTCATTTTATTAAATTTATTATTTTATATTGCTTTGTGATGTGCTTGCTCGTTGTGTTGTACCCAGACACTGATCACTTTTATTTTTCCTGGAAACCAGCCATGCTGGTGGCCCAATTTATCAATCAAAGAACTATTTTTCTCAATGTTCAAAGAACCGGACCGGACCGACCGGTTCAACCGGGAACCGGCCAGTAGTCCGGTCCGGTTGCCCCTAAAACCCGGGAGGAAGGTTGACCCGGCCCAGGGACGGGTCAACCCTGGCGGGTCAATGACCGGGTTGGACCGGATAAACCGGCCAACCCGGGGTTGAACCGGGTTGCCCTTTTTTTAAAAAAAAAAAATCATTTTATTATAATTCACCTAATTACTAACTTTCACTTCACTCAATTTTAGAAATTAGGAAACTATAATACTTTAAATGCTATTTTACTTGCATATACTTAATATTTAATTATTGTTACTCTTAGTATTTTTATTTTAGTCTATGGATTGTAGAATAATATTTATTTTCACGTGTAATCAACTAGTATTTTCTCTTTTTCCCTATATAGAAACATTAAAATATTCATATTTGATGAATCATGTATACCTATATACATTTACATTTTGATATTAGTGAGTATTAATGTTAATATCAATAAAATTTTATTATTTTAATATAACCGGTTTGAAACGGTCGGACCCCCCGGTCGGACCATTAACCCTTAAACCAGTGCCTCATCCGGTTCGATGCCCGGTCCGGTTTTTTGAACCTTGATTTTTCTTCTTTATTTTCCTCACCGAATTTGTTACAAATATAAATATATATATATGATCTAATAATACATAAAATATGTTATATTAAAGTGACTTATTTAACTTAGATTAATACAATTTTTGGTCCCTAAACTTTCATTCAATTTTAGTTTTGATCCCTGAACTTTCAAATCAGTGGTTTTAGTCCTTGAACTTTTGGTTTTGGTCCCTAAACTTTATATTTATGGTTTTGGTCCTCATTTATAACAATTGGTCCCTGATTTTTTTTAAGTTTTTTTTTAAAGTTAAGGACTAATAACCAAAATTGACTGAAAGTTCAGGGACCAAAATTAACTAAAAGTTCAAAGACCAAAACGATCAATGTCAAAGTTCAGGGACCAAAACCAAAATTGACCAAAAGTTCAAGTACCAAAACCACTTATTTGAAAGTTCAGGAACCAAAACCAAAATTAAGTGAAAGTTTAAGGACCAAAAGTTGTATCAACCCATTTAACTTTCTTAATATCTCTAAAAAGGTTAATTAGATCTTATATTTAAAAATAAGGGAATAATCAGTATTAGGAGGAAACTGTTATTGCAATTTAATTACGTATGATTTAACACAAGTGAAATTAGGAATGCCTAGTGAGAGAATATTTCAAATTTAATATCTCCATTGTCTTTTGATAACACAAGTTTGAAACCTTGATTTCATTAAGAGCAACTTGAATACTGCCTTCAGTCCTAATTATAAGATCATTTTGACTTTTTTTTCAGTCCAAAAAAAAGTAGTTTCAATCCCAAAAATAATTTTCTTTCCTCAGAACTAATTGATTCTACTTATAAACTAACCTATAATCTAATTTCATGTGACATATATTATAATTTAGTAGTCTAATTTACTTCCTTAACTTCCACAAAAAAAAAAGTTAAAGTGGTCTTATATTTAGGACTGGAGGGAGTACCAATTAATGTTCCATATGGGTTCGGATTGTCTCTGTGGCTCCCCCCCCCCCCCCTCATTGTCCCTCTACATCCTCATTTTGTTCATTAAGATTCATCTAAGAGCTCATAATATGTCACATCACCATACTTTTAAAAAATAAAAATAAATCTAACTAATATTATTTAGATTTGAATAATTTTAAACTATTATTTTTTTAATTTTTTTTAAGTTGGGCACCCAAATTTTTGCACTGCACAGTTTATTAGAGGTTTATTCTAATATAAACTAAGCAAAACAGGACCATAAAAGACAGCAAAAATCTACCACCAAATATTTTAATTAAAATTAAAAAACTTGGTGGATTTTTGCCTCCCTTTGTGGTTTTATCTAGCTCAATTTATATCAGACTGGACTGGGATGAATCTTCCTCTTGAAGTGAGATAAGTCCAAAAATTGTATATAAATATTTGGTGGCAGAGTTTTTTATGTTTTAAAGTTAACTGGATCAAACTGTATCACATATAGATCCTTCTGTTAAAATGAGATAGATCTAAATAGTTGGAATTTTTCGTGCTAAAAATTCTTTAAAATATATTCAAAGTTCCTCATTAATTTAATATTGTAATTCAGGTTTTTTTTTAATAACATGATGATGTGGCACATTGTGAGCTCTTAAATTAATCTTAATGGCTGAAAATAAAAATAAGGCTTTATGCTAAGGGAGGGTGCGGCTGAGAGTATCTTCTCCCTCATTTAATGAAATGAATGCTCGGGCAAAAAGAAAAAAAAATATGTTTGGGGTAGTTTAGAATAGCTTCTGAAAAAAAAAATGATTTTGAAAAAGCTGAAAAAATAGCTTTTGATGAATGAGAGTGTTTGGATGGTTGCTGTGATAATAGCTTTTTTTATGTGTAAATTACTAAAAATGACATAAGTTTAATGTGTTGGGAAAGAGAGAGAATAAGGGCATTTTAGGTATTTCAATATGACAAGTGTAATGATGGTATTTTCTGTCTCGTACTTCGCGTAAAAGCTGAAAAAAGTAGTTGCCTGTTTGGATTAGCTTTTAGATAATAGCTTCTGGGAAAAAAGTTGACAAAAGCTGATGTTTAGAAAAAATAGCTTTTGTAAAAGTGAGAGTGTTTGGATGGTTGTTGTGAGAATAGCTTTTTCTGTGTAAATTACTAAAAAGAACATAAGTTTAATGTGTTGGGAAAGAGAGATGATAAGGGTATTTTTGATAGATCATTATGACATGTGTAATGATGGCTTTTTTTTACCTCGTACTTTGTGCAAAAGGGGAAAATTGTAGCTTATTCAAAGCCTAGGTTTTGGTAGCCAAAACCTAGATTTCCAATCCAAAATAGCTTTTCACATTTTTTCAAGTGTTTGGCTTACCTTTTTTAAAACATAGGTTTTGAGTCCAAACCTAAGTTTATTAAAAAAAAAGTGTTTGACTACCGTTTTTTAAAACCTAGGTTTGGGTGAAAAAATTGCTTTTTTCCTTCCACCCAAACAGGCACTAAGCATATGTTTTTAATATATTGCGAGAATGACAAAAAAAAATAGAAATTATAAAATCTCAAATTAAATTTGCTTTGCCCATAACAGAAAAGATTAATTAGACGGAAAATCCCAAAAATAAATTCTACTTAAATTCCAAAATTTCATATAGAATTTTGACTATTCAAATAATGATTTTGACTAAATAAATAATTACATTAACAAAATCACATCACCTCTATGAGACTTAAGAATTCAAGGAATATCTTCTTGAAACTTATCTTTGACTATACTTGATAAAGCAATTCACAATTCTTTTTATGAGCAATACGTAATTTGAGATTTGTAATTTCTAGGCCTTTTCTCTGTCATTTTCCCTAATACTATGTATTTATTTGTATTTTATCTCCTATTAATCCTAAGCATGGCTGAAGAATTACAACTAGAATTGCCTATCTTCCTGAAGAATTACAACTAGAATTGCACAGGGATAAAAACTCTTTGTAAAGAGACATGGCTGATATTTCTCTTGGAGAAATTTACCATCTAGCATTAGCCACTCTTAATAAACTTTGCCAATAAAAAAATCATCAAGATAAATTTGAAAGGAGAACTAAAGCTTCTTTGGATTAATTAGAGATAAGCCTATGCATTATGTAAATGACGAAACAAGGGATAATTAGCATACAAATTCTTATATTTTTATTTGTTTTAGTAATTTTTTTATTTTTACTGTGTCCTTATAGTTCCACATGTTTTTAATATTCTTTTACTATACTTCTTTTATAAAGTCTTTAAATAGTTTAATTTTTATTCTTCGTGTTCCTATACATTTTTAATTGGTTATCTAAAACTGCATGTAGCTAATTAAAAATCAGTTACAAAATGTAAGGACCTAATAATAAAAAGAGAAAAAGAATGATAGGGACCTGATTAAGAACATATGAACTGACAAAAAAACTTGATATAAAGAATAAAAGATTAGATAGACTTGATTAAAAATTAGGCGTGAGGAATTTGGAAAATATTTTTTTTAGTAAAACAATAAAATATACTATTCATATGCAGTATTTATTAGCATCACAATATATTCCTTTAAATCTATAAGTCACTTTTTAATTTTTTTTTATGTGATAAGTCACTTTTTACTAGTTTCAGCACAATTAAGATAAACCCTAAACTTTAATAATTATGCTTTAAAATTTAGTAATTGTCTAACTTTATCTCTACTTAATATAAATAATATTTTTCATTAAAGATAAAATCTACAAAATGATAATATATAAAATAGTTAAATTTATATATTTATAGAAAATCTTAATAATGTGACTTTTAAGTATGATAAAAAATTTTGTCTCTACCTTATAAATATTAAATAGAACTAAAGTATAGGTTTACAATATATTTTTTTTTGATACAAAAGTATAGGTTTACAATTTTTTTTTTTGATACAAAAGTATAGGTTTACAATTAATATATCATATAGGTACTATTTATAAACTATCAACAATCAACAAATCAACAAAAAAAAAAAAACAAATCAACTTAAACGAGGTCAAAGACCAAGCCAAGTTGATAAGACTTAAGACATATTTAACCTGGCTTGCATTGTTTCGGCGGTAAAGGAAGAAAACAGAAACAAATTGCCTCTTAAATATGTTGTATTGTATGACTATATTAGTATATTGTACCTGAAATTTATACCGAAAAAAAAATATATTGTACCTGCTATAATTACTGATATCCAACATGTGAGGAGAGAAGCCGGATATCTTGTTCTTATCGTGGCGCATTCGAAATCACCAAAGCATGGGACTCGATCCAGTAAATTTATGCCACGTGTCCTAAATTCTAACAATGGGTGCAAGTTGAAAAAATTATTTTGGGTGAAGATGTAAAAATGCCTATATAGTTTGGTCTAAGGTGTACCTAATACTGTAAAAAAACAATTTTTTGCCCAAAAATGCCCATATAGTTACTAAAATGGGTCAAAACTGCCAATGCCATCAATATATACTAACGACGTTAAGTTTTTCAATGTTAGAGAAATTAAAAAGTGCAAAAATGGCGACGAAATTTGGTTCGAAGTGCATCCAACACTGTGAAATTTTTTTTTCTTGCCCAAAAGTGCCCCTGTTGTTACCAAAATGATTCCTTCAGTGACTATACCATTACTTTATGTAACACCTAAAAATTTTCTACTATAATATAGCGTTTTTAATCAAATTACAACGACTCTTTAGTGTCAGAAGCCCAAAAATACGTAAAAATTTAAAAATTTTCTTTTCAAATATTAAACTGATTTTCTTTCTGTTAGAATGGGTTTTTCGGACAAATTAAATAATTTCAAACTTTGATTAAAGCAGAGTGGTTCATAAAACAATTAAAAATACATTAATCCTCTCAAGGTATTTATTTTCTATTCATAACACTTAGGAATTTAAAATTCCTTTATAAATTTTTATAAATCTATTTTCTAATCTTTCTTCTATTATTTTAATAATTTAATTTTGTATCATA